>CM070628.1:1007839-3407839 GCA_036346255.1 Ampelocalamus luodianensis
ACTAAAAGGTCCTTGATGAGCCACGGGCTGGCCCTTTTAATCGGTTGGTATTACCAACGGGACTAAAGGTGTTTTTTTTCTTTTTGTTTCCATTTCAATTCATTATTGATTTTGGTTTTACAATTACATTAGGTTTTCAAATGCGTATTCTTCATTTGCTAATATATGTATCACTGCACATATAATTTAGTTTGGAACATTATTACACACAAATAAAGTATGAAACTATATATATTATGGAGCTATATATATGTATAATATATATATATGCACAAAAATTTACAAAATTATTCATGCATCCTTGGTATTTACAACACAAATGTTGTCCTCCACTTAAATGTCATACAAATGTTCGTCTGGTTTGGCTTCAATGGTTCATCTGGGTTAAAGTAGAACTCGGTCAGGGCTTGAGGACATGCTCATTAAGAAATCTGCGATTGTCTCTTGAATTCCTTTGAGGCGGTCCATATCCAACACTGTTCCTTCAACCATATCTCCTTCAATTTGCATTAAGCGAAAGAAGTATTAATATACATAAGATTTATTTAATAGCAACAAATAAATAAAATGGATTTATTATATATACTTGTTACGCATTTCTGCATCTGTAGATGGGTTCTTTTGCATACACCATGAGGAACTCATAAGCGTAGTATCCACACAAATTGTTGCACGGTGGTGCCAGTAGAACCAGCATGCGATATAAAAGATTACTCGTCATCCCGCGTGGTGAAGCATGATAAGGTAAAGACGCGGGAGCTAGTACAACTTACATCCGATCGGTGTGGATCGAAGTGGCGCTTTGGATCCGGACGGTGTATTTGAACGAACCAAGCCCAAACCCCGCCCAATAATTGGATCGTTAATTAACTATTGCGAGTTAAAGAGCAGGAATAAATATTTAAAGATCGAAGTTACCCTGGATAATGTCTATCATATCTTGGTAATGTTCTGCGGTTTTCTCAACGAGTCATAGATTAGCAAATGATATCGGAGAGATCGAAGACAATCATTATCGATGAAAATTTGCATTTGTTTATAGAGTCAACATATATATCTTTATGTTGGATTGAGTAAGTAAAGTAAAATGTGCACACGATAACAACACTCACCCAAAGTTGTAGGGAAGAGTATAAATCTTTTGTTCTTTTGGTTGATCAAGAACCTCCGAAAATTCCTCTCCATTTGAGGTCTCCATTGATCGTGGGGAGTGTTTGGGTCCTTGAATACGATATATGGATCAACGAAACCAATGTTCTTGTCATTTCTACGTGTGAGGTCTCTCATCATGTCTCTGCATATGTATAGACATGCTAGCTAGTGTGAGGATAATTACTTATACATATACATATGCTAGAGTGAGATTATTAAAAGAAAGAATCACGTCTGAGACAAAAAGCGGTGATGAGAGATTTGTCTAGGCGTCCATGTGGCATAGCTGGTGTAACTCATTAAAGCGAACCATTATAATGTCATCGCCACGGAAGTAATGATGGTTTATAATTTTGACGCAAATAAAGTCATCCTTTTCTGCGACATGCCGCCATGTACCACTTGTTTAACAAGTACATTTGCGTCTGAAGTTCCATGAGCTTCGAGGTTGTATAGACTCTTGCCATATACATATTCCTTCTTCCAATGATCAACTTAGGAGCACTTTCGATGTGTGCTCTGCGAGCATTTGGGAAATGCTTAGACCAGTTTCGCGAAAAATTCATCAAGTTGATCCAAATGCACGTTTCGGATATCTGTTCAGCACGTTCGTGTTTGAACCATATTCATTCCCAATAACTAGTGGGGCACCGATTTTTGTGATTGTTCCCGAGTGTGCAACACCCTTCCGTGCTCTCTTCTCTTTCTTCTTCGCCTCCTCAATTGACTTGGTGAGAGTGCGGTCATAGTCCGATAGTGGCGAATCCTTACGAGCATGGCGTAACTTTTTCTCGTGGCGTCCACCCTTTGCCTTAGAACTCGACGGGCGTGCGAAGCACGGCTTCTCGGGTTTCGCCGCTTCACTTTTAGCCTTGACTTTCGCGAAGCGCTCACATCTGTTTTTTGAAGCATCTATTTCTCGGCGGTCTTCTCATAGGAAAGTTTGTGCGTCTTAGAAATAGCTGGTGTTCTCCCGAGCTTTCTTCTTGGCGGTGGGGCCGCGCCTTCGTTGTGAGGTGGGCCTCTTCTTTGGCGAGGGCCGGCGGTGTCGGCGTTGGAGCCGCCGTGGAGGCGATGGGGCGATGGCGGCGTTGGAGCCCGTGGAAGCGTCACGATGGGCGGTGTCGGCGTTGGAGCCGCCGTGGAGGCGATGGGCGGGCGGTGTCGGCGTTGGGCCCGCCGTGGGGAGGCGATGGCGGCGACGGTGTCGGCGTTGGAGCCCGCCGTGGAGGCGATGGGGCGGTGGCGGCATTGGATCCGTCGTGGAGAGATGGGGCGGTGGGGATGCTGGCGTGTCTTCCACTTCATTGTCATCGCCATAACACCGTGACCGGTGGTGAATGGATAATTGGACTTAGGTTGGGGAGGTTACTTTGTGAAAACAACGTGGTATGAGTAAACCGTTATTTAAGCCAATACATAATTAGTGAAAAAATGTTTCGTTCACTTTCATCCGCACCTAGGGTTAGGTTGTTGAGGAGGAGGAGGTGACGCCCGGGAATAATGATATAGCGCTTGCGCCAACATATGAATGTCTTCTCGCTTCTCCTAAAGTCTTCTCCCATCACCTCCTTCAATGTCAAGGCGCACATTGCTATAACCTTTCACAACTCTATCCACCGATACGCTAGCATATCCGGGAGGTATTAATGCCCCATGGCATCTTGGTGTCTTCGTGAGGGTCGATACGAGATACAACACCGATAGCCACCATGGCGGTGGCATTCCCCTCTGAATGTGCGGCTCACATGTCGTGAGAGGATCGGTGATGTCATCCACGAGGAAGCGCACCTGCGTCATCTTGAATCATCGGCACCTCTGTGGAAGCGCAAGCGCTTTTCAAGCGATGAGGGGCTGATGTTGACTCCGGCTCGATGCGGTTGCCTTTGGATGGAACTCCTTCGCTATCTCGCACTTGCCTTTTGATTTCCTCATTCATTTTGGCTTCAAGTGCTTTTTTCTGTTATCTTGCTTCACGAGCCACTTCCGTGACTCAAGAACCATTTCCTCCATCCCGCATCCGCTCTGCCTCCTCGTCCTTCTTTCTCTGGCGGCTTCTATAGGTGGCTTTGTCTTTAGGAAGGCATGCTCCCACGACACCTCCCCATAGCCTCTTGTTCGCCCAGTGTTGGTACTCTCCGGGCGTATGTCACTCATCCTTATCTCTGTTGTTTGCCACTGCCACTCTCAGCCAAGCCTCGAGCATAAGCAAATCTTTCTGCTTGCTCTTTGGAGTTTGCGCCATACACTATCTTTCCGGTCTCTAGGTCCGAGCTTCCCCATGACCGAAAAACCAATACTTAGCGCTCGGGCGGTTGATTGATTCTGGTTCGATCCCCTTGGTAAGAATCTCTCGTTCCATTCTTTCCCACTTAGGAATGGCACTCCTGTAGCCACCTGATCCCAAGTGATGGTGGTATTGCTTTTGTCGGGCATTCTGTTGGTTCCTTCTCACCGTGCCTCACCCTCTTCCGATGTCTTGAAGCTGTATAAACTCATCCCAAAACGGCCTCAACTTGCGTAGGCCTTAGTGTTGAAATCTGGCGTCAGGTTCTTCTTGATAAATGTGTTGTACAATTTCTTCTTCCAACACTGGAATTGTGTGGCCATCTTCTTCATAGCCCAGTTCCTAACTCTCTCCTTCAAAGCTTCATCTTCTGTATCGAGCGCGAAATGTTGAAGGACATCTTGCCAAACTAGTGCCTTGTCACGATCAGAGACAAAACTAATATGAGGAGCCTCTTTCTTTTGCTTCCATTCACGAGCATTGATCGGGATCTGTCCTACAAGGCACCACATGTGGTGACAAATTTCTGTGCATGTGGTCCAAGTACTTTGCTGTATCCTCCTCGAATTCGAGAGAATGAACCGACCCTCCAACGGCTTCTTGGGCCTCGTACATTTCTACTCTTCCCGTTGTTGTCGTCGATCCAGAGGGCTACGAATGTAGAAACACAAAGATTGTAGTAAGAGATTGTAGATACATAAGAGATTGTAGATACATAAGAGATTGTAGATAGACCTCATCTTCATAATCGGCAAGAAATCGACTCCGTCATCTACTTCTTGATTGTTGTCATCACCTTCGACTTGGGCACCTTGTAAGGCGCCATTGTTGATAATATCCATGATGGCATCGTCCATGTTGTCATTCGAATTCGGCCATTTACGCAAATATATCGCGTAATATAAAACTTATCATTCAATAATATAAAATTGTACTCATTCTAAACTTCTAAACTAGTACTCATTCTCAATTTAACTCGAGAGGCACTACTCGAACTAAAGTAGCCTATGAACTAAACATTGTCGGACAATTGCTCAAGTACAACCAACCATGGTTACCATTCATCTCAAGTTACTCTCTGAAATACATAAATCAAAATTTAATATCTAATCTCAAAATGGTAAAGACTCAATGCATTAATCCCTTTGTTTAACACTGATACGCTCCTAGATCTAACCTCTTTGAGACAAATGGGTCATTATCGATTAATCATATCTTTCAAGCCACTCACTTGCCATTTGTTTTCCATTAAAAAACCAAGCATGAGCGTACCTCACCTAATGATGGCGATGGTGGCGGAGCGTTCGCAAAATGTTTTTAAATAAACACAAAGCTAGATAGAATGACAGGCAAAATGTTGTGAATGAAATAAAGGTAAAAATAGCTCTCACCCCAAAATGGCTCCGGCGTGGAGGAGGCCTAGCGGTGTGGACCGGCGGAGGTGGCTGGGCGGCGTGAGGGAGGACCGGAGGCGTTGGAGGCGCGGCATGAGGACCGGAGGCGAGAGTCGGCGGCGGAGGGGGAGAGGGCGCGCGAGGAGCGGCGAGGAGAGGCGCGCGATGGGAAGTGGAGGAAGAATGGAAGACGAAACTGTTGCTTAAGTACTTGGGGACCTTTAGTCGGGCGGTTTACCAACCGGGACTAAAGACCTTTAGTCCCGTGGTAGTACGGACCGGGACTAAAGGTGGACCTTTAGTCCCGGTGGTTCCACGGCCGGGACTAAAGGTGAATTTTGCGCGGGACATATTTTCAGAGAACCTTTAGTCCCGGGTGGTGCCACGGCCGGGACTAAAGGTGAATTTTGCGCGAGGACATATTTTCAGAGAACCTTTAGTCCGGGTGTGTGTTAGCAACCGGGACTAAAGGTCCCCACTATTCAATTATCACACGAGAGAACCTTTAGTCCCGGGTTGTGTTAGCAAGGGACTAAAGGTCCCACTATTCAGATTCCGCCACTATTTTCCGGAGAACCTTTAGTCGGGCTGGGTTTTGTATTAAGTTTATTTGTATAAATATGCTAATTCTTGTTAAATGCATAATAAATTAAATATTAGGCATAAATTTTTAAAAATAATAGTTTTTAAAAATAAAACTATTGGTTTTCGATAGGAAATTTGTTTTTGCATCATTTTAACGTTAATCTTTGGTTTTCCATCATTCATTGTCCAAATGCGCTGACAGAGAAATCCACCATCAAATAGGAATTTAATTGGAACTATAGGTGAGATTGGAACTACTATCGCTACTAGTACTTTATTCGCGACTTTTGCGGTTTTACTCTTCTTGTCTTCTTGATTAGCCTTTGTGCTACTTTGATCATCTTGTTTTAGGCCTGTTTTAAAGTGCAGAAATTCGACTAACCGTTTTAAAACCCCAAAGCAATTTAATCCTTATGTAGCAATACCCACTAAGGAGAAATTTCCATTTTTTCCTTTGCATAGTAGTTGCACTTTACCATTTCTGACATTATATGAGTTTACCCCCTTATGTTTGCGAGATCATACCAAAAAATTTGCTTTGCGTTTTGGAGACAAGATCCGTGAAAGATAAAATTGAAAGCATGTAATGGAAGCATTTGCACGATTGTAGTCACGGATATCCGAATAAGTTAGTCCTCGAAGCGGGTTGGGAGGCATTTGTCGGCACTAATGATATAAGGTCGTGTGACTTCCTCGTATTCAGATACAATGGAAACTTTCGGTTTGAGGTTTTAATCTTGATCCAAGTTCTTGTGTAAAGAATCATCAAATGTTCTTGAGAACATTTGCGATCATGTCCCAGAAAGCACAGAGATCTTATTGACATTTCAAACGACTTTTATAGTGACCACAAGCTTTGGGAAGTGAAGAGCCAACTATAAACAAAATGAAGGGCTCAAACCACAAGTCGGGAATTTCATTTGAAGGCATAAATACTTGCTAAAAAATTTCAAGTCATTTTTACACGAAGGAGAAGACATGCTTCACAGAGGTACATGTGTCCTTTTATCGAATAGGAATTTCATTTGAAACGATAAAAACAAGAAAAATATGATAGAAACATCCGAAGTTACAATTATTACATAAAATCTCTAATACATACTATTTATTAAACATCACTATATATCAAGCGGGCACGAGTGGTGAACTTCTTCTTGACGTATGACCCTTGGTTATGATCATGCCGTAACCATGGAGTGTCCTCGGCATTTAGCGAGATGCTTGGGTCTTTGGTCACATGAAGGGCGGGATTCGATCATCCCTTTCATAATCTTCGACATGTCGACTTGTCCTCAATTCCCACGATGTTTCTTTTCCTGAAAGAACTATGTGGCGTTTTGGCTCATTGGTTGATTTGTCGTCATTTTTCCTCTCTTGGGTTTTGTAGACATGTCTTTCACATAGAACACCGATTCACATCAGACAGCGACGAATGGTTCGTCTTTGTACCCAATATTGTTGAGGTCCACTGTTGTCATTCCATACTCCTTGTCATTGTTACCCGCCTCCGGTCATCTTCACCCATTGGCACTGGAACAAAGGGACTTTAAAATTAGGTGCGTAGTCTAGTTCCCAAATCTCCTCTATGCGGCCATAATATGTTTGCCTCTTTCCATTTGGGTGCATGGCATCTACGCGACACCACTGTTTTGGTTCGTGCTCCTTTTATCTTGGGCTACGTGTAAAATGTATTTCCATTTATCTCGTGCACTTTGTACGTGAGGATGTGCCACGACGGTTGCCTAACCAACAAATACAGATTGCTCATCAATATTGTCATCACTCGACATTCTTTTCGCAACCAACCGCTGAAAGTTTCCATGTGATGACGCCTAATCCAAGCTTCATTCTTCCCCGAGCGGGATCGTAGGAATTCCTTGTGTACCTCGACATACGGCTCCACCACGGAGGAGTTTTGAAGAAGCTGTGTAGTGCGCTTTATTGAAATAATCGTCCCCGCATCGATATATGTTTTATTCCCTAGTGTTCCCTTTCCACTAAGTCTCCCCTCGTGTCGCGATTGGGAACACCAATCGGGTCAAGGTCGGGAATGAAGTCAACACAGAACTCAATGACCTCCTCGTCCCGTAGCCCTTGGCGATGCTTCCTTCTCGCCGAGCACGCTGGTGAACATATTTCTTGGGACTCCCATGAACCTCTCAAAGGGGAACATGTTGTGTAGGAACACAGACCGAGAATATTAATCTCTTGACCGGGTGAACTAGGAGGTGTGTCATGATATTAAAGAAGGATGGAGGAACACCAACTCAAAGTCGACAAGACATTGAACCACATCATTCTCAGAGTAGCTAGTTCCATTGGATTGATTGCCTTCTGAGAAATTGCATTGAGGAATGCACATAGCTTCACGGTGGCCAGACGTACATGTGGAGGTAGAATTCCTCTTAAAGCAACCGGAAGCAATTGCGTCATAAGCACGTGGCAGTCATGGGACTTTAAGTGTAGGAATTTCTTCTCGGCATTTTTATTATACGCTTTATATTGGAGGAGAATCCGGATGGGACCTTGATGTCGTTTAGGCATTCAAACATGCTTTCCTTCTCTTCTTTGCTAAGAGTGAAGCTAGCGAGTCTTAAGTAATGGCGTCCATCGTCTGTCTTCTCTGGATGCAAAGTTGTCTCGTTCTTTCATGTCTTTGCAAGTCTGTCGTGCCGAGTGAATCCTTAGACTTTCCATACACATCCATGAATCCTAGCAGGTTCACACAAAGATTCTTTGTCAGGTGCATCACGTCGATCGCGTTGCGGACCTCTAGGACTTGCCAATAGGGTAGCTCCCAAAATATGGACTTCTTCTTCCACATGGGTGCGTGTCCCTTAGCATCTTTTGGAACAGTTCACCGCCTTGTCCCTTTCCAAAGACTACTTGCACATCCTTGACCATATCAAGTACATCCTCCCCATTCGGTTGCGAGGCTTGGTTCGGTGGTCTGCCTTACCTTTAAAATGCTTGCCTTTCTTTCTTAGTTGGTGATTCATAGGAAGAAAACGACGATGGCCAAGGTACACGACCTTTCGACATTTTTTCAAATATATACTGTCAATGTCATCAAAACAGTGTGTGCATGCATTGTATCCCTTGTTTGTCTGTCCCGAAAGATTACTTAGAGCAGGCCAATCATTGATTATTACGAACAACAATGCTCGCAGTCGAAGTGTTCTGCTTGTACTCATCCCACACACGTACACCCGTTTGCTCCATAAAAGCGGGAGTTCCTCAACTAATGGCCTCGGTAGACATCGATGTCGTTGCCAGGTTGCCTCGGGCCTTGGATGAGCACCGGCATCATAATGAACTTCCGCTTCATGCATAACCATGGAGGAAGGTTGTAGATACATAGAGTAACAGGCCAAGTGCTATGACTAGTGCTCTGGTCCCCAAAAGGATTCATACCATCCGTATTTAAAGCGAACCTTAGGTTTCTTGCGTCATCGCAAACTCAGGAATTCTCTGTCTATTGCTCTCCACCGGGACCCATCGGCAGGTGTCTCAACATGTTGTCTACCTTACGGTCTTCTTTGTGCCATCGCAACAACTTTGCATGGTCCTTGTTTACGACAGACGTTTGAGCGTGGTATTATAGGAGCATACCACATAACCTTGGCAGGGATTTTCTTCCTGGGACGTTCTTCGCCCTCAACATCGCCAGGGTCATCTCGCCTGATCTTATATCGCGACGCTTTGCATACGGGGCATTCATCCAAATTCTCGTAGTCCTTGCCATGATACAGATGCGATCATTACGACATGCATGTATCTTCGGATTTCTAATCCCAAAGGGCGACGACTGCTTTGCTTCGCACGTAGTGGCGGAGCAATTCGTTAGGCTTCTAAGCATCTTTTTGGATCTTGATAATTGCCCAAATGCCTTGTCGGATACACCATTCGTGCCTTCCATTGTAGCAACTCCGGTGTTGTACCCAACTTTTTGCCCATCTTGGCGGGCGGGTATAGTAATTTCTTGTGATCGTCTAGCATGCGGTCAAACTTAGCCTTCTCCTTTTCACTTTCGCAATCTCTTTGTGCATCACGAATGACATCACCAAGAGCATCATCTTCGAGTGTGTCTTACGCCTCGCCTCTTCTTCGCCGCCCATTGCAGTATCATCGAAGTCACCGTGATTGAACAATAATGTCGTCGGGGTCCAATTGTTCTTCTTCACCTTCTTCCATTATAACCCGGTTTCTCCGTGCTTGGTCCAACAAATATAGTTTGGCATGAAACCCGACTTCAACAAGTGTGAGTGAAGACTCCTTGAGCTAGAATATTCCTTCAAATTCTTACAGGGCACATGGACAAAGACATGAAACCATCCCGCTTGTTTGCCTCGGCCACTCTTAAGAAATAATGCACACCATCAATGAACTCTTTGGAGCGGCGATCGGCATTGTACATCCAATGGCGTGTCATCGTCGCATTATATGACATATCACATAATTAAATTTCTCATTTTTGTAAACAAATGAAATTAAAAAATACACCAAAATTCTCTATTTCTCTAATGAACTAATTGAGTAACATGCCATGGAACACCATCATGTGTCATGGCAAAACAATTTTCAGAATTTTTGGATCATTAATTTAGCCTACAAAATTCATGGAATAATAATTAAATAAATAAGCATAAAATAGGTATAAATTCAACTTTGTCCAAATAGCCTCAAAATTTTTATATGGACTGTTCACAGTGTAACTTAGTGGAAAAACAAATTTCATGATTTTTGAAATTTATTGTGGCCTACAAAAATCATGAAAGTTCCATTTATGAATTAATTGGCAATTTTTATAACATATAAAAATTATTCAAATTTCACATTTCATATTTTTCATAGATAGTATACATGTCAGAGAGCATACACAAAAACTTTCAGAATTTTTGGAGCTCTAGATTTAATTATACAAAAATCACAAATCTCTGTACTATTCAAAAATCGAAAATAAAAGAAAAATGGACGGCAGTGCGGTAGATGTCAAATGGACGGCAGGGTTAGCATCAGGAGCTTACCGCGAACACGCCGGTGAATACGGTTGAGTGAATGAACGGCTCGTGGTGGTGACAAAGAAGCGGCGGCGTGTCCGGCGGCGACCACGGCTCCTCCGGCCCCGTGACGAACGCCAAACAGAGTTTAAATAGAAGGACATTTAGTCCGGTTGGTGTTACCAACCGACTAAATGTCAACCTTAGTCCAGGTTGGTACTACAATCCGGGACTAAAGATTTAGTCCCGGATTGTAGTACCAACCGACTAAAGGTTGACATTTAGTCGGTTGGTAACACCAACCGACTAAAAGTCCTCCGCAAAAGCTCGCTACGAGCCGTTGGGCGGGGATTTTAGTCCGGTTGGTGTTACCAACCGGACTAAAGATATTTTGGTCCCGACGCAATTTTCTCCGAGACTATTGCCCATTTGGCGATTCGACCAAAGGTCCGATTACGTAGTAGTGCGCCAATGCTTGTGGCGGCAACGTAATGGGTACTAAAGTAAGTTGCACTTACCGCCATCTTGTTTTGACATATAGGTCACCCTTCCTCTCTGGATCATGCACCTTTGAGTTTGTTGACGTAGTACACATGACGCTCTGCTTTCGAATGAATTTAACAAAAGCAAGTTAGTTAGTATTGAAAAGTCAAAACCGATGAGGATGGTTGATAAGTATACGCCTTAAGAATGCTTATGAAATCTTTGTAAAGCGACTCGTCATAATCAAGTGGATCCATGACCCACGCCATGCCTAGCTTGAGGTCGATACTACACAAATCCAATGCTTGTCGCATGAATTTAATCATAGGAATAGATAAGCTCGTTTGCATCAACAAAATAATATGGCTCATTAAAGATTGAAGGATATAGTTAAACTTACTTGAAGTTGTAGGGTAGAAATATATAGGATTTGTCTTGCATTCGAGAAAGCTCTCAAATATACGCCGCAACCTTATAGCACTCCTTCCTAATTTTTTCATTAGTATTTTATCTTTCTCCTCAACGGTCTCTCCACGCCACTCCTTGTGGTCCAGCCCCACTTGCCGGGAAATTAAACATCGTCTGGGCTATTAATTGAGGGTCCAAGTACCTCGCTGGTCTTTGCTAGGAAGTTTACTTGAAATGTGCACTTGCATTCTACAAATCATAGCGCGGGTTAGTTAGTTATAACAAAATCTAAAGATTACAATCATATCAATGCAATAGGAGTAGGACTTACAGCACCACGCGAATGAGATTGATTTCCATTTCTCCGAGGCGAAAGATAGTATGGATGTCATCAAAGTCAAAGGCAATTTGTCTTTTTGGGCCTCCAAATGTCATGGCGGGAACCTTGCCTCTATGAGATTTACCTTACGTCGGGATAGCACGCAAGTACCAATCATGAAACCTTTTCATTCCAATTGGTAGGTACCGATCACCCGATTTGGAAGGAAACACTTGCCTCTTTCATATTTTTTTGGGCAATTCTTTGACCATGTGATGCATTCAACATTTACGCACTTGCAAGTAACTGGTTGGTTTTGGTTGGTGCCCGCCCTTGCACTTGTTTCCGCTTGTCGTGACCGCTTCTCGATCTTGGCGCTTGGTTCTCCGGCTTGAACATATCATGGCCATACCACCTTTCCACCCCTACGACATCCATCCATCGGCACATGCTGACCTTATCTTGATTGGATGCTTTTTTCGAATTTCGGCTCGCTCGTGGGCACCTTCGGTGCATCAACTTGTTCCGCATGCTCTTCATGCCGCAGCGCCTCTTGTTGTTCATGTGTCGGCTCACACATCCTCCAGAGGCGGTGAAGACGGTGGCATATCATGAGGCACGCCATCGCGAGGTGGCGGTGTCTCGCATCTCGTGCAATTGTTGGTCATGATGTGGTGTCGTATCTCCCCTCCTCAACTCCTCCAAACGTAATCTGTCCGCATGTGCGATGTAATCGTAGTCAATATGATGTCTCGCTTGTGAGGAGGATGGCCGTTCACTACTTCTCGAGTATTTGGAGTCCTCGAGTTAGAAAGTCTATCCTCCATCGGCTGAATTCGGACTTCACGGTGCGAATCTCGACCTAGTGTAGTCCGGCGGGATCCGATTAGTGTGATAAGTGCCTCTGGAGGATGTGCTCACCGTTGCCACCTCAATCATATTTGATTGCACGCCCATGAGAACAACCAAAGTGCAAGGAGTAGGTTCCGTATCGATCGACGCGGTTGTGGGCTGCGAGTGGAACCTTAGGCTGCTGCGAACTTCCGGCTTGTCCGGTGGTGGCATTACGATTCGTGCCTCCGTTGATGTCCTTGCTCCGCAACGCCCGCAACTAGAGTTTTACTTGACCTCAAGGTTAGCCTCTCGGTCTCTATCATGTTTCTTGTACATGTGCCTATCCTCTTCAAATCCCTCCTTCCATATCACTCTTTTCCTAGCCCCGACACGGCTTTGTGTGCTCGGGGTTTCCCAAGGCAAGGCTAAGCTCATCCCTCTCTCGAAGGCTTAAATAAGCCCTTACGCATTATTCAAGATAGTTCAAGATCTTTGATCTTGTCTCTTGGCCTCGGCTTACTAAACTTAAGCGCCTTGGATGCTTCTTTATTCCTCGAAAGGATCCAGTTCCTTGTGCGCTTTGAAACCCCGCAAGTTGTATGTCCCGATTGATGCGGCATCTTCCTCTATCTTCCTAAATTGCTCTTCCTTTCCATAGTACCCAGGTCCTAGATGATGGTGGTGCACGTTCTTCTTCGCCTTCGGTGTTACGCACCGAGGGCCAATGCTTCGCCGAAGTCTTCGAGCCACAACCGCTCCCATTGTCCAGAGTTATGTTGCCAAACTCCTTGAAGGAGTTAATCCTTTGGACATATTTGACGTTGAGGGACGACTTCAACCTCTCCATGACTCTCAATCGCTTCATAGCGTGACGGCGTACCATTTCCTCGGTTCCGCCGGAATCTAAACCGGTCATCGCCTTATCCCATAAGACTTTCTTTGTATCAGTGGTACTTCTTTCAAGTTGGGATTGCTGGGTTCAACTCATCTCTTACAGCGCCCCAATGCGTTACGCCACTTAGCTCGAGATGTTTTGGCTCAAGTGGCTCCCTAGCCTCCCGACCTCTCTTATCACATATCTGTGTCCTTTGGATATATGTTAGCACTTCTTTTCCCTCGTCCCCTCTTTGCCCGGTGCCCGAGTTTGTGGCTTGGGTTGTGGAGCCAGCGCCATCGATGTCCTCTGCTACTTCTTGCCTCTCAGTGGCTCTGTGGCTCTTGCCTGCGCTCGAGCTTCCTCTGCTACTTCTTGTCCGCGAGATGTCGCCGCGTCGTAGAGTTCGAGAAGGGGCCTATTAGGTCAAGTGTTAGTAATGATAACACGATCTTATATACAAGCATAATGTATGAAATAAGGCTTTATCCCTACCTCCTGTTGGATCAAAATCACTGTCCAACTCCTCTTGGTTGGCCTCATGCATTGTGTGGGAAAGGATCCTCCGGACTTACATATCCCTCTTCTTCATCCCGTCGCGTCTTCATCATTAGCCTCTCATGGTCCCCATCTAATAACATTTGTAGATCATCGTCTAGCTCTCGGTTGAACCTGCTCCTCGATTAAGCAACTCGTTGTTCGTCTTCAAAGATTGGCACTTGTTCAGGGGCCTCGGGTTGTGTCGTCTGTTGTCCCCGTCATTTTGTGCTTTGTTCTAATAGATGCAACAAATACAGATAAACAATACTATTACTGATCCTCTAATAGAGCAGCAGTAGTAGTAGTAGGGAAGAGAGATGAGAGTAGTACAAGTAGAACATATGCACTCAATGAGAATTGACATGATCATTAAAATGAAACTCGGTTTGAGAGCATAAGAGGCGTTACAATGATCTAACCAACTATTAGTCATCATGAAATGGGTCCCACTACCTCACAAGGGCCATAGCCAATAGATGAGTACATGGTTATAGGTACAACATCACAGACAATTGTTCCCACGTCTAACAATGTAAAAGATGAGCACTGCCAACATTAAAGACTGAACCATGCAAACAAGAAATAGCCAAGATTTTTGCAAAGCGATAGTGCAAAGAGTTTCGCAAAAACTCTGTCATCTTCACAGCGGTTGAACTCTAAGTAGGAAGAATCTGCCTCTTGTTTTGACTGGAAGCTTTTGTAGCAGCAGTTGCGAAAACCAGTGTCACAGCCCCAACTAATTAAATTGGATTAATATGTATTTCACTAACAAGCATTATCAAACTCAAATCATTTCATAATATATTGTACTTGGAAAATCTAATTTGAGGTGAACATACACATCAAGATTGATTCCACTTCAAATCAGTAATAAATAGTTGTGATCATCATCTGAAATCAATTTATTTAAATACTACATTAATTATCAGGAATTAATATAATTTTCCCAAATTTTGGGACTAGTTTGAACCTCATTAAAATTCAAACAACATTCATAGACATACAACAAGTTTGAATTTAAATATCACAAACTATTTTATGAACAGTAGGGTTTTATAATTTTTATGGAACTATATCATCCCGGGAACCCCACGAATTATTTCATGATTTTATGAAATTTATTTCTATTTATGAGGCTCTGGTCAAAGTGGTAAATCTAAATTAATTCTCAGTCAAACTCAACCCTGACCGGCTAGCACTGTTCCTCGGACTCGAGTCCGACTCGGCCACATGACTCAGCCAAACCACCTAAACGCACCGTCGCATGCAACCGTTAGATCCTCATCCGATGGTCGGATCTCGCCAACACATCGACCGTCAGAATGCCACCACCAATATCATCCGCCGATCCTGATCTAACGGACTCAAATCAGCCACGTAGTGGTGCATCACCTCCGCGCTCTGAGTCGCTGTCGTCGCGGGCCCGCCTGTCAGGCCTTTCTTCTTCCTCAGGCTGACGCTGGCGCAGAGCTCCCTCGCCACGCGGTCGCTACGTCCTGAGCCGCCATCACCTCACCGCACCCGTTGGCCTATCCCGAGCTCCCCGCTGCACCGCACCCACCCCCAACGTCTCTCGGTTTTTAACACCCTCGCAACCCTCCTTCTCCCTCACTTCTCCTCGGTTGTGAGAGGAGAGGAGGCTGCTTGAAGCTCTCTGTGGGGTAAGTCACCTCGCGTGATTCCTTCGGTTCTAGTTTCCATCCGTCTCCATTTTTGCTCACGCGAGGTCTTGTTTTGCTTGTAGCGGCGGTTCATCCTCGTGCTCTAACCCACCTCCGAGCACGCCCGAGTGGCATCCGTAGGTCTTTTCTTGTCTCCGGGAGGTATGGTCCTCGCTCCTCGTGTCACTTTGTGCGCCTTAGCTCTCTAATCGAAACCCTCAACTTATTTCGAGGTTGCGGCAAGACCTTCTTTGGATTGAGGATTGCACCATTTAGGCCGTGACACAACCTTTCCTCTCCCACTTCACTTTGGTAAGCCATCCTTGATTCCTTGCTCTTATAGCTTGACCTTGAGTCCACGGAGCTGATCCAAGCACTCACTAGTCTTGGTTTTGCTCGGGTTGCCTCTCTCGCATAAGCCGCATCGCCGCCAACTTTCTTCTCGGCTCAGACGAGTCTCCTGCCGCTCGAACCTCCCAAGCCCTCTCCTAGCTGCGGGTAACTCCCTAGGCCCTTAGATAGCATAAGCAACCGCTTGTTTGCGCTGCGAGCGGCGTGTTGCCATTTATGTTTTTGCCGTATAGCTCACCGCGCCCAACTCGGCTAGCGCGGTGCGATCCACCTCGAGCACTCTAACCACCACCCTTAGATGCGCCTTGCTATTGCGCGACTATTCTTGCCCTTGGCCGGCGCCGCCGTGAACCGCCCGCTCGAAGCAAGCGCAAGCACGACGACAACGTCATTGTTGTCGTCGTCCGCAAAATCTTGTAGTGCGGCAATTAAAGTCAATAACGTGGTTAAGTCTTGAGATTAAGTGTTAATCTGCCTTACATGTGGGCCTCATTTAGAAAGCGGTTGGGATAAATAGAGGTTTGTAGAGTATGACATGTGGGCCATACGACCATAAGTGGATGCATAAATTACAGTGCGTTTTTGTTAAGTAGAAAGCGTATCCGAACATGCTTAGAATGGTTTACTTTTAGAGTTTTGAAGAAGCGTGTCGAGAATACGCCCGAGTGTTGCGGGGGCCGAAGTCACGTATTGGCCGGGTCAACGATGTTGTCCCGGTCCATAAGTCGATGGCTTTAGGTGGAAGCGCTCGGTAAGAAAATTAGTAAATACTTTAGTAAATTCGAAATCAGTATATTTGTACTGAAAATTGATAATAACTTTAGAAATGCATAACTATTTCATCTCAACTCCAAATTTAACGAAACCACTCGAAATTTACATTTTGATAGACTTAATATGAAAAATAGTTTCAAACGTGTCTCTGTAGAGAGGGCTTTAATTGGGAATACATTCATTAAAATCATTACCTTTACAATCGAAAATGGTAAATCCTTAAAAATGCATAAGTAAATATTGGAGCATCCAAAACAATGAAACCAACTCTGGTAATTTTTATTTTTAGTATATTTATTTCTAAAAATGGTTTCCTGTTGCCTCATCACAGAGAATGTGTTTTAGCAAAATATATCTTTAACTCTATTATTGTTACACTATAAAAGGTGATAACTTTGAAATTACATAACTAAATCATAAGAACTCCAAATCGACAAACTCAACTATTCTGAACTTGTATTAATGTTACCTATTTACCTATGTAATCCTTTACCCCACCACTGCCCTACAAATTTTCACTTACGTAATTAAATTACTCAAAGCGGGCATATCGAAACTGAAATTCAAAATGGCATAACTTCCAATTCATAACTCCAAATGGAATAACTCTTTTACCTAAATTCATCTAAAATCATGACCTAACTACTGTAGAAAAAAATCATGCATGTTTGAGCATTTTGATTTTTGAGTTGTTCTTCTCGGTATTTATTGGATGTTATAATTATATAGATCCCGAGCATATTGATATCAACACTTACGCGATCGAGAGTGAGCAGCTCTTTGTACCGACAAGGCAAGCATCATTTGAACTTTCTTTTGCATCATATTTGATCCCGTTTTGGTTAAGATAGTGCAATGATAATTGCTTGCATGCTATTTTGATTATGTCAATATTTTTGTGATGTGTAGTATAGTTATGTCCTATGCTTGAGGTTAATCTTGAATTATGCCAACTCCTATATGCTTAGGATAGGATGTGTGAATTATGGGTTGTAGAATTGCTTAGCCATGCAAGTCTAGATACTGTAGTTCGATCGTCGGGAATAACCCGCGGTTTTGGGATACACACAACTTTTACGTTATGTTTTTACTTCAGATCTTTGTAGCTGTTTTATGAGTTAAACTTTGTCATTTTTAAATGAGATTTGGTCGGACAAGTGTTGGTTAGTGATGGTGCTTTGTGCCGAGCATTGGGTAAGTGGAAGGACTTGTCCGGACAATTGAGGACCGAACTTTGGGTACCTCATTGTTCAAGCAACACTCGTCTTTGCCACACGCGGTGTATGGGTGCCGTATGGTTAAGTAGGGGAGGGTTTTATTGTGTTAAGTCCTTGGTGGTGTAAGGGCATAGCACTGTGAAATCCTATGTTCTTTGAGGAGCCGATGTAATCCTTATAGTGTGCAAGGAGCACCAATTCTTTTGTTTTGATTGCATCGGTATTTCCAATATAACTTGTGAGCCCCTAGCAAGTGCTATCCGATGCTTGTACTAGGCAAGGAACCATCTCACAAGGGGACTTAGCTCAATAGGGCTTTCTTCTTTGAAAATGATCGTATCTTGATTTACAGCGGCATACCATAGGAAGTGTGCTATTTCGAGGCCTCTGGAGGCTTACGGGCTAATCAAGTCGTGTGGGTAAGTAGTACACCCTGCGCAGGTATAATCTATTCGAATAGCCGTGTCCACGGTTATGGACGACCGCTTGAAATTTGTGGCTGCTTATTGTTAGACTTATAATTAAAATTGTGGTTGAACTTGGTATTCGTCATGAGCAGGATGTTCATGTGTTTAGTACATCAAAGTGGGCTGCCACTTTGGTCTTTGTATGATTCAATTGTTTATTCTTGAAATGCTTTACTACATGCTTTACTTCTACTTCAAATCTGATTTTAAAATGGGCACATGAAACGAGTATATGTAGGATGTTAATTGTTGCGTCTCTTTCGCAAAACTAAACCAATATGAGCCATCCTTTGAATGACCCTTATGCATAACTATTTTTATTTGTGTAAGACTTGCGAGTACACTTGTACTCAGCGGATGTTTCTTGGCCTTTTCGGTGAGGAAGGTTATGATTATGATGATCTCGCTAGTGTTGACTTGGGCGACACTAATGAGTAGTGTGCTACCATTTAACCCCGATCGGTTGCCGATGGGTGATGGACATACCTTCGCTGGTCTTTTGCTTTATCTATTTACTTCCGCTACTTGATACTTGACTTGAATTTGGCGGTCGGCCGCTTGTAATAGATCGTAGACTTTAACTATTATGCAGTATGTCTTTTAATCTCTTGTTGTATGTGTTGTATGGATGTAACCAACGTTGAATGAGGGTATGAGTATATTGGTCGTTGATCTTGGGAGCCAATATATGTCATACTCGTTGTTTATGGATTCCCATTTAATTCGCTAAGTGCAGTGCTTTGAATCAAAAGAGAATCGAAAATCATGTAGTGCTCGCAAAGGAGCAGCGCGCATGATCGTCGAGGCTCTAGTATTCGGAAAAGCCTATCACTTGGATAGGATTAAATTGGAATTCATTCACCGGAGACCTGTATTTATGTCCCTAAGACTTTGTCTAATCTCGGTCTTATGGAGATAATTACCGGGGTCCCCACGGCGTTGGTATCGAGCCAGTTATTTGTAGGTTAGAGGTAGCACCGTGTTAGAGTTAGTGAGCCTTACGAGTCAAAATATTTTGGAATTATCAAATTACTTTGAAAGTTTAAGTCAAGAATATCTTTTATTCCTTATCCATCCTAGTATCTTTCCTCTCTGATCTGTTTTGGTTTATGAAACTAACTTACCTTGCCTTCTTGCCTTTAGATGAACCCTCGCACCTTGTCCGGGAAACTCAAGTGAAGGAGTGGATGGATACCAGCGTTCTTTGCTGAGACATGATGTGGAGGGCGAACTTCACATATCAGCCCACTTATTCCATCTACCGCCGTGATCGAGGACCGGGAATGGAGGAGTTTATGGCGATGATAGATATCATTGCTAGACAAGTCACGGGAGCATACCTTACGCTTCGGTAGCGCGGTACTTACGAGGCCATGGCGTTACAAGAAGTAGCTTTGGTGGCCATGAGTCGTCTTCGCTATGACTGTGAGTTAGCCCACCGTATGATCACTTTCCGATGCGCGCACGCGCTGGGACGTGAACTCATTTGCTAGGATCCAATTTGGGAGGACCCCAAGTCGAGCGATTGGCGAGATTGGTCCACGTAATGGACCAAATGCATCATTGTATGGTGCATGAGTTGTGGAAACGCGACGGCGTCTCATTGAAGCTCAGAGCACTTAAGGCTCATGCATGACATGAGGCTCATTCATCCTAGTGTGCTATATGGCACTAATATGATCTCCCTTATCTTTCTGCGCCGTGAGAATGTCGCCACCCGTGGTAGAAGGTCATATTAACGCCATAGGATCACCCTTGCGTCTTCCTAATCTAGGGACCACGATGATCTGGATCCCCAGGGCACATCTTACGGACCAATTTCCGGTGAACTTTGACCGGAATAATATCTAGGTGTTAGGCGAGGAGCTCTATGTTGAGCTTGTATCCTTAGGTTTATGTAATAGGGTAGTAGATGTCGAACCGTTATGTTTCATTTGCAAAAACTACTATTTGATTTGTAATCTTAAGCTGCGGCGCTTATGTCTGTGTTGTACCACTTGGTTTTATGTTGCTTAATGTTTGGTGTTCCATTTGATGTTACATTTTCCTTGCTTTTTGATATTGATTGTGCATGTACAGCCAAGTAATGGCTTTTGTCTTAAGTTACTAACCATCCTTGTCCAATACAGGATGACAGGACCGACTACGCGATCAGGAGCCCTGCGCGGCCGAGGCTCCCCATCCCCATCTAGGGCACCGCGTCTAGCACCTCTCGGCGACTTCTACGATCGGGGCGGTCATCCCAGCCGCCGCCCGGGCATGGAGACCCTCTCGCAGCCGCCCCAGCAGGTGGACCGCTGAGGAGGTGCTCCTCCGCCGCCGTCCATGGTTGAGTTTATGATGATGATTGGCGCAACCGGATGGACCGGACCGGATGCTTGAGGCGATCGTCGCGCAACACCGCTCCGGCTCCGTTCCGGCAGAGGGGCTGCCCGCATCGGCGCCCGGAGGTCTTGCGAGTTCCAGCGAACCAACCTCCGACTTTGCGGGCGGCAAGGACCCGATGGAAGCGGAAGGGCCTGGTGCACAACATTGAGAAGAAGCGAACATAGCGCGGTGTGCCGGGTTGAGAGAGTCTTGTTTGCCGGCTATCGGTTGGCGGTGCGGCAGCGCGTGGTGGGATAGTTATTCCGCCATGCAGCCCGCTGGTCACGTCCGACTTGAGACGCAATTGAGGGCGCGCGGGAGGCTCATATCTGGAGGGAGTGCTGCTTATCAAGCAGCAGCAGTTCCTTGCCTTGAAGCAGGGACGGCGGACCGTCACTGAGTACCTGCATGACTTCAACTACTTGGCGGTATGCTCCGACGACGTCTCGGCGCGCTCGTCGCGAACGAGTTCTTCCATGGGCTATCGAGGAGTTGCGGCTTGTTTTAGCGCACATGATTTCGGAGTTTCCGGCATCCGGTCAACAAAGCGTCGTGGTGGAGCATGAGAGCATGACGATGGATGAGTCGAGAAGAGGAGGAAGGCCTTCCGCATGCAGCGATGGCGAGTGGCGATTTCCGTGCCACGCCGGGACTACCTCAGGCACCTCGTGCCCCAGCTTCAGCACCGTCGAGGTCTCCTGTGGTACCTCCACGACCTTCTCCACCGGCAGCTCAGCAGCACAGCGGGGGCCAGAGACCACAGACCGGCGGGGCATACAAGCCCGGCGTCATCTGTTTCCACTGTGGCCGTCAGGGCCACTATGCTTCGCAGTGCCTCGCCAAGCAGCGAGGGATGCCCCGGACGTACTCTGCTCCAGGACCACCAGCCCCAGCTCTAGTGAGGCCACCGCCACCACCACAGAGAGCATCACTTACTCCACCCCAGCATGCACGTGGTCGCGTCAACCACGTCTCGGCAGAGGAGGCGACCGACGCACCTGACGTCGTGCTAGGTACACTACTTGTTAATTCATGTCCTGCATCCGTTCTATTTGATTCTGGAGCGTCTCATTCATTTATTAAAAACGAGTATGCTGAAATTAACCAATTCAAGATACATACACTGCACCCACCTTATCATATTCAGTCCCGTGGTCGGTTTTCACGCCGATCAAGTCAGCAGGGACGTAAAATTGAAATACAAAATGTTAGCTTTTCAAAGAAACTTAATAGTGATAAGTTCTGTGGGCATCGATATTATCTTAGGAATGGATTGGTTATCCAAGAATCAGGGGAAGATTGATTGTGCCCAGCGGTCTATCTCAGTGACTAGTGAGGACGGCACCCAAGTCGTCTTTGCGCCTGTTGTGGGTAGTTCTCACCTATACGCTTTAGAGGCGAGTACCTCTCGCGCTAGAGGAGGTACCAATAGTGAGTGAGTATCCTGATGTGTTCCCTGAAGAACTTCCAGGCATGCCCCCTGACCGAGAGGTAGAGTTTGTCATTGAGCTTGCACCCGGTACCGCGCCCATCTCAAAAAGGCCGTATCGGATGCCGCCCAATGAGCTAGTTGAATTAAAAGAACAACTTAAGGAGTTGCAAGACAAGGGTTTCATCGAGGCCTAGCTCCTCGCCTTGGGATGCCCGGCTCTCTTTGTCAAGAAGAAAGACAAGAGTCTACGGATGTGTGTTGACTACGTCAGTTGAATGAGGTCACCATCAAGAACAAGTATCGCTCCGCGGATCGATGACCTATTTGACCAGCTTAGTGGAGCTGGGTGTTCTCCAAGATTGACTTGAGGTTAGGCTACCATCGATTAAAATTAGAACCGAGGATATTCAAGACCGCCTTCTCTACTCGTTACAGTGCATGCAGTACGGTCATGTCCTTTGGTTTGACCAATGCTGACTTATTTCATGAACCTCATGAATTCGGTGTTCATGGAATACTTAGATCGGTTTGTAGTGGTTTTCATTGATGACATTCTTGTCTACTCTAAGTCCGATCTTGAGCACGAGCAGACTTGAGACTTGTGTTAGAGAATCTTCGCCACCATCGTTTGTCGCCAAATTCGACAAATGTGAGTTTTGGCTTCGAGAGGTTAGTTTCTTGGGACATATCCTATCTAAGGGCGGTGTCATTGTTGATCCTAGTAAGTACGAGATGTCCTTGAATGGAAGCAACCTAAGAGCGCCACCGACATTCGTAGTTTTCTTGGACTTGCGGGATACTACCGTAGGTTCATCAAGAATTTCTCAAAATCGTGAAGCCTATGACCCAACTTCTAAAGAAAGAAAAGAAATTTGAGTGGACAATGGAATGCGAACAAAGTTTCCAAACCACGAAAGAATGCCCGGAAGCTCCGTGCTTGTTACGCGGACATTCACAAGAGCTTTGATATCTCTTGTGATGCATCTCGCCACGGGCTCGGTTGTGTGCTTATGCAAGGCGGCGAGTGGTGGCCTACGATCGAGGCAATTGAGGCCCCATGAGGCCAATTATCCCACACACGACCTAGAGCTCGCGGCTGTAGTTCATGCCTTGAAGATTTGGCGACATTACCTCATCGGTGTCGTTGCGAGATCTACAAACCATAAGAGCCTTAAATATATTTTCACCCAAGCCGACCTGAATTTGAGACAAAGAAGATGGCTTGAGTTGATTAAAGATTATGATATGGGACTCCATTACCATCCGGGGAAGGCTAATGTAGTGGCCGCGCATTGAGCGAGAAAATCTCAATGCAAGCTGTTTGTCAGTAACTCCTTTTTCTCAGAAGCTTATGTCTTTGCATTGCAAAGCCTACACGGAGATAGTTGAAGAAGGTTTGCTTGCAGCCCTCGGTGTGACTTGCACACTTGAGGACCAGATTAGGAAGCCTGAAACCGATGAAGTGGCTAAAATTTTAGAACTATTGAAACAGAGGCAAGGCTAAATGTTTTAAGCAAGATGCACAAGGTACTCTATGGTTTGGAAACCGTATGGTGGTACCGTTTGATCACCACTTGAGAGAATTGATTCTCAAGGAGGCTCATAACTCAAAATTCTCTATCCACCCGGAGTACAAAAATGTATCAAGATTTGAAAAAGAGACGTGGTGGAGCCGAATGAAGCAAAACGTTGCGCAAAGATGTGGCGAGTGCGATCTATGTCAAAGAGTTAAGGTGAGCACTTGAAACCAGCTGGTACTCTAGATCCCCTACCCATTCCCCAGTGGAAATGGGAAGAAGTTGGCATGGATTTTATCTCCGGCCTTCCTAGAACTAAAGTGGATTCGATTCTATATGGGTAATTGTAGACCGTTTGTGAAAGTTGCTCACTTCATTCTGTCAAGACCATCTACCGTGGGGACAAGTTAGCGGAGCTTTACATTGCAAGATTGTTTGTCTCCACGGTGTTCCAAAGGTGATAGTTTCCGATAGAGGCCCTCAATTCACGTCCTATTTCTGGGAATGCTTACATAAAGCGATGGGGACCAGTCTATCTTTTAGCTCCGCTTATCACCCGCAAACGGATGGACAAACTGAAAGGGTGAACCAAGTTTTGGAAGATCTTCTTCGGGCTTGCGTGTTGTCCTACCGCGATAGTTGGGAAAAATGTTTACCGTTTGTCGAGTTCTCATACAACAACAGCTTCCAATCGAGTATTCAAATGTCACCCTTCGAAGCATTGTATGGGAGAGCTTGTAGAACACCTTTGAACTGGTCCGAAGCCGGGGAGAGGCCATTTATGGCCCAACCTTGGTGGAAGATCTTTGAAGAACAAGTTCGTGTCATTCGCGAACGACTTAGACGGCTCAAGCACGCCGAAGTCATACGCCGACCGTCGTCGTCGCGAGTTGAGTTTCGATGTGGGCGATCATGTATACCTTAAAGTCTCTCCCATGAAAGGAGTTAAATCGTTTCCAAATCAAGGGTAAATTAGCACCTCGCTATATTGGACCTTTCCGTATTCTAGCTAAGGTGGGATCGGTGGCATACGGTTGGAGTTGCCACCATCACTTTGAGCGTGCATGGCGTCTTCCATGTCTCCCAACTCAAGAAATGTCTTGAGTCCCAACGGAAGCAACCGAGTTGGATAAACTCGACTTGCAACCCGATCTATCTTATCGAGAGAGCCGATTCGTATCCTTGAGGAAACCGAGCGTAAGACTAGGAATCGTAACATCAAGTTCGTCAAGGTTCAATGGAGCAACCACACGGAGGATGAAGCAACTTGGGAACGTGAAGACCGGATGCGGCGGCGTATCGGACCTCTTCTCTACGAAGTGCCTTCGTATCAAGAAAAGAAAGGTAAAACATAGCAATATAAACAAAATTATTCTTATGGCATAATTATAGCATGTCAACACTATCTTTGAAGGAAATCAAGACAACATAAATTATAACTTCTAATGAAAACTTTCTAATTCTTCTCACCCGATCTCGGTCGAGATCTTTGTGTGAGGAGGTTTGTCACAGCCCCAACTAATTAAATTGGATTAATATGTATTTCACTAACAAGCATTATCAAACTCAAATCATTTCATAATATATTGTACTTGGAAAATCTAATTTGAGGTGAACATACACATCAAGATTCAGATTCTACTTCAAATCAGTAATAAATAGTTGTGATCATCATCTGAAATCAATTTATTTAAATACTACATTAATTATCAGGAATTAATATAATTTTTCCCAAATTTTTTGGGACTAGTTTGAACCTCATTAAAATTCAAACAACATTCATAGACATACAACAAGTTTGAATTTAAATATCACAAACTATTTTATGAACAGTAGGGTTTTATAATTTTTATGGGAACTATATCATCCCAGGAACCCCCACGAATTATTTCATGATTTTATGAAATTTATTTCTATTTATGAGGCTCTGGTCAAAGTGGTAAATCTAAATTAATTCTCAGTCAAACTCAACCCTGACCGGCTAGCACTGTTCCTCGGACTCGAGTCCGACTCGCCACATGACTCACCAAACCACCTAAACGCACCGTCGCATGCAACCGTTAGATCCTCATCCGATGGTCGGATCTCGCCAACCCGTCGACCCGTCCGAATGCCACCACCAATATCATCCGCCCGATCATGATCTAACGGACTCAAATCGCCACGTGGTGGTGCATCACCTCCGCGCTCGAGTCGGCGTCGCCGTGGGCCCGCTGTCGGGCCTTTCTTCTTCCTCGCCGACGCCGGGCGCAGAGCTCCTCGCCACGCGGCCGCACGTCCGAGCCGCCATCACCTCACCGCACCCGTTGGCCTATCCCCGAGCTCCCCCCGCACACCGCACTCCACCCCAACGCCTGTCGGTTTTTAACACCCCTCGCAACCCTCCTTCTCCCTCACTTCTCCTCGGTTGTGAGAGAGAGGAGGCTTGCTTGAAGCTCTCTGGGTAAGTCACCTCCGCGTGATTCCTTCTGGTTCTAGTTTCCATCCCGTCTCCATTTTTGCTCACGCGAGGTCTTGTTTTTGCTTGTAGCAGCCGGTTCATCCTCGTGCTCTAACCCACCTCCGGAGCACGCCCCGAGTGGCATCCGTAGGTCTTTTCTTGTCTCAGGAGGTATGGTCCTCGCTCCTCGTGTCACTTTGTGCGCCTTAGCTCTCTAATCGAAACCCTCAACTTATTTCAGGTTGCACAAGCAAGACCTTGCTGGATTGAGGGATTGCACCATTTAGGCCGTGACACAACCTTTCCTCTCCCACTTCACTTTGGTAAGCCATCCTTCGATTCCTTGCTCTTATAGCTTGACCTTGAGTCCCTGGAGCTGATCCAAGCACTCACTAGTCTTGGTTTTGCTCAGGGTTGCCTCTCCTCGCAAAGCCGCATCGCCGCCAACTTTCTTCTCCGGCTCCGACGAGTCTCCTGCCGCTCCGAACCTCCCCAAGCCCTCTCCTAGCTGCAGGTAACTCCCCTAGGCCCTTAGATAGCATAAGCAACCGCTTGTTTGCGTGCGCGAGCGGCGTGTTGCCATTTACGTTTTGCCGTATAGCTCACGCGCCCAACTCGGCTAGCGCGGTGCGATCCACCTCGAGCACTCTAACCACCACCCTTAGACGCGCCTTGCTATTGCGCAGCTATTCTTGCCCTTGGCTGGCGCCGCCGTGAACCGCCGCTCCGGCAAGCCGCCGGGCAAGCACGAACGACGTCGCTGTTGTCGGGTCGTCCGGCAAAGTACTGTAGCGCGGCAATTAAAGTCAATAACGTGGTTAAGTGCTGAGATTAAGTGTTAATCTGTCGCTTACATGTGGGACCTCATTTAGAAAACGGTTGGGATAAATAGAGGTTTGTAGAGTATGACATGTGGGCCATACGGCCATAAGTGGATGCGTAAATTACAGAGTACGTTTTCGTTAAGTAGAAAACGTATCCCGAACATGCTTAGAATGGTTTTACGTTTAGAGTTTTGAAGAAACGTATCTGAGGAATACGCCTTCAGAGTGTTGCGGTAGGGACCGAAGTCAGTGTTGATCGGGTCAATGATGTTGTCCCGGTCCGCAAGTCGCTGGCTTTGGCAGGAAGCTCGGTAAGAAAAGTAGTAAATACTTTAGTAAATTCGAAATCAGTATATTTGTACACTGAAAATTGATAATAACTTTAGAAATGCATAACTATTTCATCTCAACTCCAAATTTAACGAAACCACTCCTGGAAATTTACATTTTTGATAGACTTAATATGAAAAATAGTTTCAAACATGTCTCTGTAGCAGAGGGCTTTAATTGGGAATACATTCATTAAAATCATTACCTTTACAATCGAAAATGGGCAGAAATCCTTAAAAATGCATAAGTAAATATTGGAGCATCCAAAAACAATGAAACCAACTCTGGTAATTTTTATTTTCAGTATATTTATGTCTAAAAATGGTTTCCCTGTTGCCTCTGTCACAGAGAATGTGTTTTAGCAAAATATATCTTTAACTCTATTATTGTTACACTATAAAAGGCTGATAACTTTGAAATTACATAACTAAATCATAAGAACTCCAAATGGGACAAACTCAACTATTCTGAACTTGTATTAATGTTACCTATTTACCTATGTAATCCTTTACCCCACCACTGCCCTACAAATTTTCACTTCGTAATTAAATTACTCAAAACGGACATATCGAAACCTGAAATTCAAAATGGCATAACTTCCAATTCATAACTCCAAATGGAATAACTCTTTTACCTAAATTCATCTAAAATCGTGACCTAACTATTGTAGAAAAAAAAATCATGCATGTTTGAGCATTTTGATTTTTGAGTTGTTCTTCTCGGTATTTATTGGATGTTATAATTATATAGATCCCGAGCATATTGATATCGACACTTACGCGACCGAGAGTGAGCAGCTCTTTGTACCCGACAAGGCAAGCATCATTTGAACTTTCTTTTGCATCATATTTGATCCGATTTTGGTTAAGATAGTGCAATGATAATTGCTTGCATGCTATTTTGATTATGTCAATATTTTTGTGATGTGTAGTATAGTTATGTCCTATGCTTGAGGTTAATCTTGAATTATGCCAACTCCTATATGCTTAGGATAGGATGTGTGAATTATGGGTTGTAGAATTGCTTAGCCATGCAAGTCTAGATACTGAGTTCGATCGTCGGGAATAACCCGGCGGTTTTGGGATACACACAACTTTTACGTTATGTTTTTACTTCAGATCTTTGTAGCTGTTTTATGAGTTAAACTTTGTCATTTTAAATGAGATTTGGTCCGGACAAGTGTTGGTTAGTGATGGTGCTTTGTGCACGAGCATTGGGTAAGTGGAAGGACTTGTGCGGACAATTGAGGACCGAACTTTGGGTATCTCATCGTTCAAGCAACACTCGTCTTTGCCACACGCGGTGTATGGGTGCCGTATGGTTAAGTAGGGGAGGTTTTATTGTGTTAAGTCCTTGGTGGTGTAAGGGCATAGCATTGTGAAATCCTATGTTCTTTGAGGAGCCGATGTAATCCTTATAGTGTGCAAGGAGCACCAATTCTTTTGTTTTGATTGCATCGGTATTTCCAATATAACTTGTGAGCCCCTAGCAAGTGCTATCCGACGCTTGTACTAGGCAAGGAACCATCTCACAAGGGGACTTAGCTCAATAGGGCTTTCTTCTTTGAAAATGATCGTATCTTGATTTACCGGCCGGCATACCATAGGAAGTGTGCTATTTGAGAGGCCTCGGAGGCTTACGGGCTAATCAAGTCGTGTGGGTAAAGTAGTACACCCTGCAGGTATAATCTATTCGAATAGCCGTGTCCACGGTTATGGACGACCGCTTGAAATTTGTGGCTGCTTATTGTTAGACTTATAATTAAAATTGTGGTTGAACTTGGTATTCGTCATGAACGGGATGTTCATGTGTTTAGTACATCAAAGTGGGCTGCCACTTTGGTCTTTGTATGATTCAATTGTTTATTACTGAAATGCTTTACTACATGCTTTACTTCTACTTCAAATCTGATTTTAAAATGGGCACATGAAAACGAGTATATGTAGGATGTTAATTGTTGCGTCTCTTTCGCAAAACTAAACCAATATGAGCCATCCTTTGAATGACCCTTATGCATAACTATTTTTATTTGTGTAAGACTTGCGAGTACACTTGTACTCAGCCGGATGTTTGCTTGGCCTTTTCGGTGAGGAAGGTTATGATTATGATGATCTCGCTAGTGTTGACTTGGCGACACTAATGAGTAGTGTGCTACCATTTAACCCCGATCGGTTGCCGATGGGTGATGGGCATACCACCGCTGGTCTTTTGCTTTATCTCATTTACTTTTGCTACTTGATACTTGACTTGAATTTGGCGGTCGGCCGTTTGTAATAGATCGTAGACTTTAACTATTATGCAGTATGTCTTTTAATCTCTTGTTGTATGTGTTGTATGGATGTAACCAACGTTGAATGAGGGTATGAGTATATTGGTCGTTGATCTTGGGAGCCAATATATGTCATACTCGTTGTTTATGGATTCCCATTTAATTCGCTAAGTGCAGTGCTTTGAATCAAAAGAGAATCGAAAATCATGTAGTGCTCGCAAAGGAGCAGCGCGCATGATCGTCGAGGCTCTAGTATTCGGAAAAGCCTATCACTTGGATAGGATTAAATTGGAATTCATTCACCGGAGACCCGTATTTATGTCCCTAAGACTTTGTCTAATCTCGGTCTTATGGAGATAATTACCGGGGTCCCCACAACCAGTGACTTGAGCATGGCATTGAGCCCAGGTTGCAAAGACCCCCGTCTGTCGTCCTCGGTATACAACATACCAAGCCATGTGCCCCTTTAAACAACACATAAAACCATGTTTCTATATCACAATCATGATTTCACCCGAATTAACAAATCCTTATTACCTCCTAATAAGTTTTTATGTAAGCCCAGAAGTACTAGCTACACTATACATAAGGTGTGTGCATGGTTCTATATCACAATCATGATTTCACCCGAATTAACAAATCCTTATTCTACTAGAGTAATTACCAGGGGTACTTGAAGTTAAAGACAAGAGTTGAGTTCCTACAAACCACTCAGAGGTATGTAAGCTTGTCAAACTATGTAGTCCCTAGCCATATCTATATATACAATATACATCAATTTGTTAGAATATGTTGTTACCAAGACTGCCTAAATTTGAGCTTGATCTACAGAAATATTCTTGGCGAGGACTTGGGTCCACTTAGCACGAAGGAGCTTGAGCAACTTGAGAACCAAATTGAGACATCCCTCAAGCATATCAGGTCGACAAAGGTATAATCAAGTTGATCATATTTTCATATATCCTTTATGCCCTTGCGGTTTAATTGTGAGTTCTAGGGATACATGCTATATGCTCCATTTTAAAATGTGAGGTAGTATACACAAGGAACCATGAAGTAGAAGCCATTATATCTTATATGAACCACATTGTTAGTTCTCTCTTCCCACTTTAGTTCTTGATCTCCTTATTATCGATAGAATTTGCACCCCAAATCTTTGCATTGGTGAAAATTCACTTCTTTTATACCCCCCCCCCTCCAATTATCTTATTCCATCATTGAAAACTTAATGGTAAGAAATGTAGAGAAAATTCAGAAATCTACAGCTAATATGAAAGATACTTTGGAAAGAATATAAAAGAAGTGAACTTTGCATTGTTGAAATAAGTTCTGGAGGTTAGAGACCCAGACCTTATTTTCAAAAATCAAAGATGTGGCATGTGGGTATATATAAAGGTGTACGGAAATACAAATGTTTTGCATGTGCTTAAAGTTTTATTTATTTATCGATACTTGACCGATGAGAGGAGCAATGAACTGGAAGCTAAGTAAGTTATTTGATTGTCGATACTTGACCGATGAATTATTCTTGTGACATAGCATGAAATGATAAAATACTAAAATGTTTTCATGTAGTCGACATTGTCAATTTTGCACTATAGCAGATTAGCTTTTTTAACATTAATATCCACTTATTTGAGGATGCATCTACGCACCATTAGGGTGTCTATCAATTATAATTATATTTTAGATGATGGTGAGCCAACGTAAGTTACCATAATAGATCTAGGGCATGGATGTAATGTATTATAATTTGTAAAGAAACAAACCGATAGGATCATTGTTGTGGTTGTGACGGCTAGCACCTACTAATCTCATTGATATTATTAGCAATGGTCCGAGCCAGACTCATGAAAACTTTGCATATTCACACCGAATGTTGGTTTATTTTTTCCTTGGATTTCTTCCATCAAATATCATTCGACGGCATCACTTTGTTGCCTTCTGCAGTGCTGAACTTAACAAACATGAGAATTTCCATTGTTAATCCAGAGTAGAAAAATTCAGAATAACCAAAATTCATGGAATCAATCCCATGTTCTTTGGATGGATTTCTCTAGTTGTTTATGTAACATTTGTTCAACTAGAAGCCATCAACCGACTTTGCGTGACTCTACCTGCTGCGTATAGATAACACAGAGGAGTTCATAGGAGTTCGTATAGATAACCTGGAGGAGTTCGTGCGGCGTCGGAGAGGGAGCACAGGCGCGTCGGAGAGGGGAGAGGGAGCACCGTCGCTTCCACTTGCGCGCACCGTCGCTTCCACTTGCGCAAACCCTAACGGCGGCTTCCACTCACGTGTGCTTGGCGAGCAGCACGGCACGGTGGTACGCGACAACGACGTCCTCCCTGGGGGAGTAACCGCCCCGCCACGCGCCCCGTCGCTTCCACTTGCGCAAACCCTACTTGGCGCGGCGGAAAAATTTTGGTGTTGTGCGCCCAATGACTTAGCCGATTTCGGCCTCGCCCTCGCCCTCCAGCTTATATAGGAGGGCGATTTGTAGGGGCGGTTGAGATTACAAGCCGCCCCTAAAAATAGATTTGTAGGGGTGGTTGATATTACAAGCCGCCCCTAAAAATAGATTTGTAGGGGCGGTTCCTGAACCAGCCGCCCCTACAAATAATTTACAATTTTTTTAAATCATGAAATCTTTGAACAGAGTTATAAAAAATGATGTCAAATGAAAAGGATGTAAAAATAAAAGTTGTAGAACTCATCAAAATATACAACTTTGGTTCTGGACATTTTCTCCAAACACACTCCATGCATGCTGAACACACATACATACATACATATATATATATATATATATATAGTACCACAGATACACACACCATGCATCAAACTTGAACAACTAGCCTGTAACAAGTTTCCCCTTGGCACATTTTCGTTCCCATGGCAGTATGTCTTTGGGCAAGTTCTTTTCCACGACACCGATCTTCTTAGGAAAGTCAGTGAATAGTTGCATTTCATCGTAGTTATTGTACTCATCAACATCATCCACTCCGTCTACTCCGATAATAGTTTGTTTCCCGAAGGCAACCACATGCTTTGTCTTCTTTTTTGGGGGTAGGTTAGTTTTCGGGTCACGTAAATATAAAACTTGTGTGACACGTGAAGCGAGCACCCAAGGGTCATCTGCGTATCCGATATTCTCGAGGTCCACGACTGTGAACCCGATCTCATTCACTTGGTGTTGTTTGACCCAGCGGCATCTAAACATGGCCATCTGTATACCCATTCCATAGTCAAGTTCCATATATCATCTATGATGCCAAAGTATGGGGTCTTTTGCCCCATTCCGTTGATGGCTTCTATTCGAACGCCGCTATTTTGGTTCACACAATTACTATCCTTACTGTTGGTATAGTCGTGTACCCATTGATGTCGTAAGCTTGCCATGATGTCACTTGTCTCGATGGGCCCCACCAACCTTACGATGGTAATATCATCTCGGTTTCCCCATTCGGTAGGTTTTGCTCCTTCAACCATGTAGTGAATCGATGCTTGTCTTGTTTCATGACCCAATCGTCGAGCGGCCATTACTCTGCCTAATGACATCCAAGTGTTCATCAATGTACGGTTGCATCGATTACGTACTCGCAAGACACTATAATGAGCTCGACTAACCGTTGAAATCCTTGTCGATGAAGACTTTTCTCCCTTGGTGCCCTTCGGTCGGCCTACCCTTGTGACAAGAATCGAGTTTACCAATCCTCTTTGTACTTTTAGGTACTCTTGACAGCACTCGGCGACTTCTTTGGTATTGTAACCCTCTATCATGGAGCCCTCCGGGCATGCTCGATTATGCGCGTATCGGTTAAGAACCGACATGAACCGTTCGTAGGACCACATTTCATGTAAGTAGCAAGGGCCCGGTGCGTATCGATGAACCATGTGAATCATGAGATGTGGCATTATATCAAAAAAGCGGAGGTAAACACATCTCTAGTTGGTTTATTGTCTCCACCACGAATTCATGTAGGTCACGAAACTCATTTTCACCAATCGTCTTCTGTGAGATCTTCGAAAAGAAGTAACACATGCGGGTGATGGCCATTTTCAAGAACTCTGGCTCTATAGCCCTGATTGCAATAGGTAGGAACAATGTGAGCATCACATGACAATCGTGAGCCTTGAAGCGTGTTATTGTGAGTCCTTCATTGACACTAGCTTCTTCACGTTGGTGAAAACCTAGTGGGAACTTTTACCCTCTCAAGAAATTGCGGATCGCCTCCTCTCATCCAGAGTCGTTGAAACTAGCTGCGAGTAGGAGGTATTTTCCATTACCCTGAGGTATCGGGTGAAGCTCTGGCTTCACATTTAGCTGCACCATGTCTTTCCGTGATCTTAGACCATCCTTTGTCTTGCCCGTGTCCATCAAGGTAGCAATGAGACTCTCAAATACATTCTTATGTAAGTGCATAGAATCAATGGCATGGGGGACCTCCAAGTCCGGCCAATAAGGCAGATACTTAAAGAAGATCGACTTTTTCTTAAAAGGTACACCGGGGACAGGAGGTGTGCTTCTATCTCTCTTTGTCCCATCCGCATTCTTCTTTCCAAAATCGACATGTATGTGTTTCACCATTTCGAACACATGTTGCCCGTTTTGACGTCTCTCTGGAGGGGATTCGGTCTCTGGTTTGTTGTCATAAAATTTGAAGAACAACTTGCTGCGGTATCTGTGAGTTGTCTTTAAGAATCGTCGGTACCTTAGGTAAACTGTCTTCTTGAATGCATCCAGAACACCCATGTAGTACCATCCAAGCATACTAAGCATCCCGTCTTCCCTTTGATCTGTCCGGACAAAGCAAGCAGTATAGGTAATCATTGGTAGTGACAAAGATAATGGCTCTACATATGAAGTCCTCCTTTCTGAAGGCGTCGTACATCGGCTCTCCATACCGCCATAGCCTCTCCATTTCTTGCATCAAAGGCTCGAGGAACACATCTATATCAATGCACGGTTGTTTGGGACCTTGAATGAGAATAGTGAGGAGAAGATATTTTCTCTTCGACACAACCACGTTGGGATGTTGTACATGGTTAAGATCATCGCCATGTACTATGCTCATTAGTTCTCTCATTGAAGGGATTCATTCCATCGTGCTAAGGCCAAACCGTACATTCCTTGGGTCTTTGCTAAATTCTTGGTATTTCGCATCAAAGCGTTGCCTCGGGTAGCATCGTGGGTGTCCAATCTTACCATCACCCACCTTGCGTTCATCATCCCACCATGTCATGAGTGAAGCTTCCTTAGGGTTTAGGAACATACGCCTCAAGCGATCGACGATAGTAGGTACCACATTACCAAGGCGAGGATTCTTCTCGCTTTGCATCGATGCCTAATGGAGTGTTCTCTTTGGGTTGAGAATCTTGTACCACCTTTTCCCACCTTTCTTCCTCTTCTTCCCTGTGGAGGCTTCTTCCCGTTGTAAAGGTCATTGTTCTTGTAACGACTAGTGCCACACGGAGGCATTTATCTAGTGACTTGAACGTATCGCCACTGTAAAGGATACAATGGTTCGGGCATGCATGGATTTTTCAACCCCATTGTCAATGGACTTATAACCTTCTTCGCCGTATGTGTTGGCGGGAACCGAGTTTGGTGTGGCAGCAACCAAGGCAGAGACGAATGATCATTGAAACTACGATCGACCCCGTATTTAGCCTTCGGGATGAGTAGCTCAAGCACAAAACGTAGCATCGCCCAAAGGTGTCGGACAACCCTTTTCAACACCATACAAAGTCTCCTTCGAGGCTTTTTAACCCTTTCCAAATTTTCTAGACCTTTCGGGCTCTTTAGTAAAATCTCGGTCCAATGGCCCAAGCATTTCCTCCAAATAATCACCGTCATCTTCATCCCGACACATCCTCCGCCATCATTGCCACGGCCGTCGTTATGACCACCACTACCTTCTTCTTCACGGTCTATTTCTGCATCATATTCAGCTACATATTGGTCCATGCAATCTAGGTAATCGTCGTCGTCTTCTTTTGGATCAACGTTGTTAATAACCGCTTCACCATGATGATTCCAAAATGTGTAGTCTTTAACAAATCCTCGCATAATCAAGTGTGATCTAATGATAGTCACATCTTTCCATGCGAGATAGTTCTTGCAATCGCTACACGGACAAAGAATTTCACCACTATTATTGCTCGACATTGCATGGCTCTCGGCTTGAAGAAATTTATCCACTTCATCACGGAAACTTGGCTCCCACCTTTGTTTACCATACATCCAAGAGTTCCTATCGTCCATCTTTATTTCAATATAGAAAACAAAGATAAGAATTAATAGGACTAATTAATACTTCACAAATTAATTATTACTTCAAAAAATATACATAGAAATTTTATGGAAGGATATTCTAAATTCGATTAATAATTCTAAATGTATGGTGCAATGTAAATAGCAATTGTAAATATATTCCACTAAATTAATAACAATGTAATTAGTAAAAACAAACAAACCCTAGTTCTAGGTATCTAGATCTAGATGTAGCTCAAACATCCATAAAACTAATTAATAGTCTACTAAAATCAAGGAAGAATGACTAAATAAGGGTATGACATTATTCCCATAACTAATTTAGCCTAGCATATTCAAAATTTTAACCTCATTTGCTCCATAAATTACTCAAACACCATAGAAGAGAGAGAAAATCAAAACTCTAATTAAGCAATAACCCACCATTAAAAACTTCAAAAAGATGTATGGAAAACCATTTTCTTACCTCCAACAACCTCTCCACCAAAGGAATTTAACTCAAAACCTTCCCCCCTCAAAATAGCAATTTTTGGGAGGTGCCCAAGGCCTCCCTTCCTTCCTCTCTCGGGTTGCACTGTGCAGCTCAAGGAGGAAGAAGGGGTCTGGTACTATATGCTGGTCGATTTGTAGGGGCGGCTGGTTATCCAGCCGCCCCTACAAATGAACCAAAGAGGGCGCTGGGACGGCCGCCTCTACAAATCAAACAAGAGGGGCGGCTAGTATTTCCGCCCTACAAATCTAACCATTTGTAGGGCGGTTGGTGATACCAGCCGCCTCTGCTGAACCATTTGTAGAGGCGGTTGGTATAGCTGGGCCGAGCTCAGCCACTGTAGGGGCGTTTGGTAAGTGAGCCGCCTCTACTGTGAAATAGGTGGTGTTGCTACAAATCATTTTTGTAGTAGTGAGTCTTGTAACAATGATATAGCAGTAAGAGTTGAGTTGCAGAAATAGAAAAGAAAAAGAGGAGCAGTGCGCTCCCGGAACAAAGAAATCACCCTTCTCGCTGTTTTGTTTTGGTATCGATGTTTTTGTTTCTTCCAGCAAGAAGGAAGCAGGAGGCGTAGCTTTTCGGTTTTCACGTGAAGAAGCAGAGGGCTGCTAGCATGACGTGAAGGAAGACCAGGGGCGCTGTTTTGTTGCAAGTAAGTGCATTACGTGAAGTAGCAGAGGGCTGAATTCTCCAGAGAGGATCGACTTCGTGCGTGTATCGGTGTGTTCCAACACGGTCTGCGTGCTCAGTTTGGCGTGTGCTAGCAGCTAGCACTTCCTCAGGTTCAGTTCATTTGCGTGCATCATGTGTATCTTGGCGTGCTTCGTAAAACTATTTGCTTGTTTCCTTTTTGTTTTTCAAATACCCGTGTGTAGTGTGCTAGCATAGCAGGTAGCTAGCTTCATCAATCTTCTCACGCTCTCATTACCGATTGGAGTTTCGCGAGTGTTTGCGTGCGAAGTCTTCATCGGCTTAGTGCCAACAATATGGCGATGGGGCGACGGCAGGAGGCAGCGGAGGCGACAACGAGGCTGGGGAAGATCCTGATCGACGAGGCCGCGGAGAATGATGCGCGTGTTGGAATTTTCATTTTTCCTTGCTCTGTTAGTGCCTCGGTTCCTGACAGAAAATCTCTGTCAGAACTACTTCGTCCAGACAGAGAAACGCTCGGATGCACTTGCTTTGGCCGTGGGTCCTTGTCTTGACGTGGGATGCTCTTTGCCTCGTTATCTGTTTTGTTGTCCCAGCAAAACAGTGCCTCCTCGATACTTGCTTACAAGAACATGAAGACGGGGTTAATTCTTCCTCGATACTTGCTTATTTCTTTATCTTCTGATACCGTTCTACCGCCTGCCCTTGCTCCATGAGCCATGTACAAATCAACGCTTGCTGCGTTTTGCACCTGGACTGAACTCGTCCTTCCTTGCACGACCGCCTGGGCTAGAGCACCTGCCCCCACGGCCGCCTGGGCTTCACCATTGCCTGAGCCTCTCGCTCCTCTCTCTTGGACCCAGTCTGTTTGCTTTCCCGCGTACATCTCAGCTGAGGCTACACCGCATCTCCCTCCTGCTGTGCCTGTATACCCAAATTATTTAGGTGAGACACACTGGGTCGATCCAAGGATCGAACCTCGTTCAATCATCAAGAAGAAAAGAATTTGTATAGAAAAAATATTTTCTTTTTGCTCGATTTCCAACTATATATATATATATGGACAATACCAAACACATGTAGAGAAGACATCTATGGTTAAATAGAAAACAAATATATAGAATAGATCTACATTAGTGTGATTGGAAATTAGTAATATTTATGCACAGTTAACTATATTTTACCAATATATAATGATGATGCCACGCAAAGACGCGGACCACCTTGCTAATTTTTGAAAAATAATAATAATAACAAATTAATGATCAAAATTCAAAATTAGCAACCGCTTGTCTTTCTCGTAACAATCGAAAGAGGGCACCATGAACATGCACGTGTGGATGTGGACATGTACATATATGGGGGCACCATGTTCCCCTTCGGTATATAGAAAGTTCATGAGTGGGCACATTAAGGCGGTAGCGTACAAATGGTATAAGTTATGCCCTTCTAGAGTACTTTGCCTAACTGCCTAAAGCTTTCGTTTTTTTTTTTTTTTTTTTGTAAATCAAAAGCAAACTGGCAAGCGTATGTCGTACTACCTGATCCCCTTTGTAAAGAAAAGAAGTGCATGGACGAAGGAAACAAACAAAGACCATACATAAAATGATCATGCACGCATTAGAGCTTTTTTCATACAGATGGCATAACCTATATCCATCGATTCTTTCAAAAATACTCCTACCCACCTTAGAGTTTTTTTTTTCCTTAGCGTAAATTAAAAGCAAATTCCCAAGGTCTCTGTCCCTTGAATAACCCTTGAATTTCAGAGCGGCATTCTATGTGCCCCGGTTCCTATCTCTGTCCCTCCGGGATGATTGTTTCGTTTGATCGAGTAATAAAGCTATCTGTTCCTAAGAAAACGGGGCACCCCAACGTAGAGTAATTCATGGGAAATGATCAATTGTCATTGAGATATTTTGCAGTACAATGTAAATTAGCATCTCCAAATCAATACGTACGCCTGTAAATACATGTACTCCTTAGGCCCCTTGACCGGGGAGCAGTTATTATGTTTGTACGGCGGCGGGCAGCCGCCGACGCAGCTGGGTTGCTTCAGGCTAGGCTGCAGGACACGTCGGCGTTGGACTTCTCGTAGTAGCTTCCGATGGAGACCGGCCAGCAGTCGAAGGTGAAGTTGAGGCCGTGCTTGTTGCTGCTCACCGCCTTGGCCCCTCCGATGGTGAAGCTCAGGGAGGCCACCGCCTGCACCAGCACCTGGTCGCTCTCCCCGTCGTACAGCCGGCTCGCCAGCGCCGACACCGCGGTGGCGTTCAGGAACCCGACCGTCGTCACGTAGTGCGCCGCCTTCTGCGGCACCACGAAGGGGCTCAGGGTGAAGGCGGCGAGCTCCAGCGACGCGCCGTCGAGGAGGCGGACGAGGTTGTCCCCGCCGAAGTGGACCACGGCTTGGCCGCTCGGGTTGTAGGCGCGATCTTGTACTTGATCACGGAATCCAGCGACTCCGGGTGCTCCACGGACACCGCGCCGTTGGCGACCGAGAGGTCGAGCTCCGCGGGGCGGAGCACCATGATGATGCCCGTGAGCACGTAGTTGCTCCTCGTGAGCATTGGTTAGTGCAGCGGCACAGCGGAACTCTCCTTCGCCGACGTCCCTGACATTGCCTGTCGATGGCCTCTTCACTTCCTCTGCTTCCCAGTGACACCCCACGTGGCATGATCTTGGGTATACAACCCTCAGCTGTGATACCAAATGTTGGGATCACAGCCTACACTCACACGAATCACGGTGGACACAAACTCAGTGGAAGATCAAGAACATGCACACGGAGAAGAGTCTGTTTTGTGACGCACTCACACTTGCGTCGTTTTCTCTATTATTCTCAACTTAGAAGGAAAACTAATGCATAACGATTACATATCAAAAGACCCACTCCACGGCGAGCCTTGCTGGATCCACAATCCATGAAACTAACCCACACGACTCGGGCCACTGACTCAACAATTGAACACTGCTACATGCAGACGAAACAACACAACCTGCACTGTCACACGATCTCACACCTCCGTGTGCAATGCTATGCAGGTTCTATACTGACTCATGCAAACTAAGGACTAGTAGCAAGATTAGCTCAACACGTAGTTGGCTAGCTAGCTTTCGAGCCCATCGGCGCCGGCGCCGGCAGCGGTACTCAAGACGCAACTGTGTTTCCTCTCTCGTCTTGCAAGCGACGTTGGTGTCGGGCAGTGTGCTGCGTGCTATTAAGCCGACGGTCACCGGCCAGCAGAAGTACGTCTGCGTGTTGCTGTTCGTCTTCCTCCCCAGTGGATAGGAGGTGACGATGGCGTCCACCTGCACCATGACGCGGAAGCTGGTAAACCCATGGTAATTGTTCACGATGTAGTCCAGCACGTCCTGGTCACTGACCACCACCCGCTTCGTCTGTGTGTGCGCCGTTTGCTGCGGCACGGTGAAATTGTCCAGCTCGAACTGGGCGATCTTTCGAGACGCGTTCTGCATGTCGAGGACGCGTATGGTGGTCTTGTTGCAGTCGATCTTGCTGCGGCCGCCGGGGTTGTGGGCACTCAGAATGACCCGGAGGTTCATGGTACTATTGACACTATAGTCGCTTTGTTGGACGTCTACCTCGGGCAGTTTCTGGACCGGTAGCTCATCTGCGCCGTTGGCCGCTCTCTTTCCTATCGCGCCTGATGATGTGCCTAGGTTGGGCTGTATGTTGACTTGAGCGACGTCGACTTGGGCTTCCTGGAGCGGTAGCTCATCTGCGCCGTTGGCCTCCGTCACCGACCACAGCCGGTCTGCCTCGATGTAGCCGTAGTCGATGGAGAGGTGGACGTCCTCGGAGCGGAGCACGACGTGGATCGCCATCACGACCACGGCAGCGGCGAGCACCGTCACCACGGTGGCCACCGCGTACCGCACCATGGCAAGGCACGGGAATCTTGTGTGCTCGCCGTCTTCGCCCGCAGCCATATCTGCAGCAGTGCAGCTGACCGAGCCCGATCGCCCGCTTATTTATCTAGGAGTTCGCTCGATCCGGTGAGCTAACAAACGGATCGGATAGTTTCCGACCAATTAAGACAAAAACGGATTCGGAATGTCTCGGATAATTTTCGGATCGGAATCGAATTCGGTTTTTTTTTTTGTCGGAAACGAAAACGAATACGGTAGACATGCTATCCGGCGGATACGGAAACGAATACGGATTATCCGGATAAGACGGAATCCGGATATCCGGATTTCGGGCCAAAAGAGAAAAAAAGGATTCTAATTGATTTCCGAATTTCAGAAAATGCAACAAATCAAATAGTTTTTTTAGAAAATAGCAAATAGAGTTCAAAAATTCTAGAAAAAATCACAGAAATTCATTGAATTATTTTTAACTTAATAAAATTAATTCCAACTTAAAGTTGGTTTTTATTTTTGTATTTAAATTATTTTAAATTTCTAAAAATAGGAAAAACCTTTTAAAAATCCAGAAAATTCAATAAATAAATTAAAATTTTCTTTTCACTTTAAATATAATAAAATCCTAGAAAACTCAATAAATTTTATTTTTATATTAAAAGCTAGGAAATTAAATAATTGATTTTATTTTATTATTTTTTCCTTTTTAACGAGGAAAACTCTTTTAAATCTAAAAAAAATCTATAAAATAATAACTTTATTAATTTTATTTTTGGTAACATACTTTGGGATGTTACAGTCATTTGTGTATAGATTAACCATCCAGTCTAATCGATGTTAGTGTGAACTAAATTTTATGTATATGATGAACTAAGTGTGAATGCGTGATGACTTTGTGAGTTATGACTTATGAGCTAAATATGGTAAACTAAGTGTTATATTTGTGATGAACTAGTTAATGTAACTTGCTAGTGCCAATGTTATGTGTGGTTGCTAAAAATATGAACAATTCATGAATGTTTACATCAAATAAATTAGTTATATTTTTTCGTTAATTTCTGGCATACAATTTAAGGGTTTTTCATGTTCCGAAAAAAATCTGTGATCGTATTCGTTTCGATTCGTATTCGCTCTATATTCGTATTCTGTACTATTTGTATTCGTATTCGTATTAAGATCCGGAAAAAAAATGTGAAAACAAATATGGCAAAACTATTATCCATTCGTTTCTGATCTATTTTCACCCCTACATATGCGTACGTACGTACTCTTACAAGTGCATGACGCTGTCCCTACATGTGTTATGCCCATTCTATCCATGTGTCCCAAAACAAAGGGCTCGTTGATTTGCACCAACCCTAGCCTTGCTTCGGTACACCCCTTCTAGAAAAGTTTACTGATATAATCTTAAAGCAACGTGTTTAATATTCAGTGGGGCCAAATCTGTATGAGAAAAAAAAATCAAATTGAAAATTAGATATAGATATATATTTGAATATTGAGTGGGCACAGATATTTATTTTGATTTTTTCCGTTAAACTTTTCTTAAAGAGGTATACCAAGCACACCCCAAAAAAAGTGTGCTTTCACCTGTCATCACTCCACTTTAACAACAGTTTACAAATCTTAATCCTTAAAGCAAAAGTGGTTATCAATTTAATAAGCGCGTACAATTTTTTTGGCTTTGGTTTTGCTAGCCTCATCCCGATCAGAATCCTTAATTCATTATTAATATCTCAAAGATGAAATCAGCGCCATGGCCCAATCATCGCAAAAAAAGAAAGAAAAAGAAAACGCAGTGATGTCCCCCGTACGAGCTCACACAAGAATCAATCGGCGGCCACCGACAAGTTAACAGATTATACAAACTTCCAATATAATCAAGTCGTTAGAACGAGTATAGATTTGCTCCTTAGTATTGATAACCGCTTTTGCTATAAGATTTACAAACTTTTATTGAAGTGAAGTACTCGAGCAAAATTTGGCCCCTACCATGTGTAGTCATTCCTATTTTTATATGATCAAACCAGATATTTTGAAGTATGCTAGTTGACAGGTTCTTTTAAACCTGAAGGTACATATATTCTGGAACGTGCTATCCTAGCTACCTACCACATGATAAAGCATTACCCTCTCCGTCACGCAATATAAGTATATTTTCTTTAGAAGTGCCGTCAAACAATATAAGTAGGTACATGGACGGAATCAAAGTACAGTTATTGTAATATTTTCACTATATACCTTTGCTTTAATGCTGAAAAAGTTTAATAAGTAGTTGTACTGTATATGTTATCTTATAAGGGTATGTTGGTCAATGACATTAACTTTTTCTTAGATTTAGTATTGTTTAGTCTGTACGGAGTGGCGGATCCACCATGGTGGCGCGAGAGGGTTAGAGCACCGGCTCCGCATTCTTGGTACATTCTCAGTACCTCTACCATTATTTACACAAATCTAGTTAATTTTGTTCTTAATATTGCTACTTTTGTATATTTTTGGGCTTTTAAAACACACACTATCCATTATTAAGATACTACATTTAATGTATTTCTCATTTTAACTTTGTTCTTCATAATTTATATATCAATTTAAATTGTAAATAATATTTAACTTCGTCCCACTGGTACCTCTTCTATTATCATCATGTATGGTGCCCCTGAACTTATATTAACGAAGTGAGTATTAAATTCTCACATCCAACTAGGATGGCAACTTGCAGTGTTGCTTTATTTCACGTCTTTTCGAGGCTGGAAAATTAAAGTACGAACTAAAGAAACAAATTAATTGGGCTAATCCTGTGCATTGAGTCAGTGCGAAGCAACCGAGAGCAGCGAGCAAAAGGCAAACAGGAATACAGGATGAACTAGTTGGTGTTTAATTAGGATCTTTGTAGGACCAATATAATCAAGTCGTTAGAATTAGTATAGATTTGCTCCTCAGTATTGATAACCGCTTTTGCTTTGAGATTTACAAACTTTTATTAAAGTGAAGTACTCAAGCAAAATTTGGCCCCTACGTACGTACATGATCAGTCCAAATATTTTGAAGTAATGCTAGTTGACAAGTTTTTTTATATTTCTAGTAGTTGTACTGTATATATCAATCCAAATATTTTGAAGTATATATAGGACCAATATAATCGAGTACATGTACTATATATGTCATTTTATAAGGGTATGTGTATGGTGCCCCTGAACTTATATAACGAGACGGGTGAGTTCTAAATTCTCCCATCAAACTATAGGAATGACAACTTGCAGTGTTGCTTTATTTCACGTCTTTTCGGGGCCGGAAAATTAAAGTACCAACTAAATAAACAAATTAATTAGGCTAATCTTGTGCCTTGAGTCAGTGCGAAGCTAGCAACGGAGTGCATGCAGCGAGCAAAAGGCAAACAGGAATACAGGATCGATGAACTACACTGCCAGAATCGTCTAATTTTCCGAGTGCTCGGAAGTTTCCCGAGTGTTTTGAATAATACACTCGGGAACTTCCCGAGTGCCTCATGAAACACTCGGGGAGAGAGTAAAACACTCGGGAAATTAAAAGTTTCCGAGTGTCCGATCTGACACTCGGGAACCTTTGACGGGAGTAACGGGGAAAAATGCTCTCCCGAGTGTCATTCGTTACAGACACTCGGGAGCTAAAAAGAACAGGTGTGCCATTATTTCCTCCCCCGCGCGTGGCCGTTTCTAGCCCGTTCCCCAAATCCCCCCCCCCCCCGCGCTGCTGCTCCCGACCTAAACCACCCCCGCGCGCGCTCGATCTCCCCCACGACCGGCACCGCTTCTCCCCGTCCTCCACCGCCTCCGCCGCCGCCGCCGCCGACTCCGCCTCCCCCGGGTCCCTCCTCCGCCGGCGCCGCCCCCGACTCTGCCTCCCCCGGCTCCCTCCTCCGACCGGCGCCACTCCTCTGCTAGGTTGAACCAATTCCCTCTTGCCTTTCTTTCTTTCCTTGTTTACTGATTCTTGATCACTGTTAATTGTTGAATTGTTATTTTGTAAGATTGTGATTTGGTGAATCTATTACATACCTATATTGTTGCTTTAATGTCCAGTAGAGAATTGTTGTTTTAGTTCATAGTATTGCACTGCACCCTTTTCAGCATTTGGTCCTGATAGATGCATGTTCAACACTTAGCACATATCACAAAGATCCGGCTTCTGATTAATGTATGGTCTTGATTATTTGTGTAGTGCATGTGAATCACACGATGTGATCTCATCATATAGGCACTTGTACAGGAACTCAGTTGATGTAGCTATCATCAAAACATCATGTATTAATTAGTTAAATATACAGGGGTAGTTGTGGCAAATGCTCCTGTTAGACTTTCATGCTGAGAAAATTAATGCGCTTTCTAAATTCTTAAGGTTCAAGTACGAGTAGAGAAGGATCTGACATACAAGCACAGTGAGCAATTTAATTCTTGACCCATACCATACATGATTGGTTAGCTAGTTTTTTTTCTTGCTATGTATGGATCATGCATGCCTCTTTTGATAAGATAAGACATTATGTATTATGTTTTGCACACTAAGATAAGACATTATGTATTAATGTAGGCAATACCTTGGTGGGCCCTTAAGTGTGAAGATGCATGACGGCAGATTCTCCGAGACAGGTGGTGCAACGAACGATGGTTACAGGCCTCTCGTGCTGCTAGGGAGCGGAGATTGTTGATGGACGGGACATCACATCGTCAAGGCAGCTCCTCCATGGCACGTTACAAGAGGAACCTGGTAGGTCAACATGTTCATATTGATTGTATGTTGCAGATACATATTTATTGACCGCCGTGGTTTTTTTGGGTGCAAGAAAAGAAGGAGCAGAGGTCTGTCTCCGATATGGAGGCATATGTAGCAGCTAGGAGGGGTGATCAGGAGGGTACCTTGTGCAGCCAGCGCGCGACAGATAACTTTGTACGATTTCTGATCATTTTGTCATTGATGATTTTTGCTCCCTGATGATTTTGTCCAACAGGCTGCATATACTGATGCTGCTAAGGAGATTCATGGCCCGGACTACGACGTCATGAATTCACCACTAGACAGTCTTGTGTGTAAAATTGGAAAGGGAAGAAACATGGTCGTTTCTTCATGGGTGCCGGGTACATTAGCACACCGACAACCCTCTCGGAGGTCCGATCCACGAGTGCTTCATCAATGGATGAAGTACACCTTCAAAGTCGACAGCAACCATCACATGTTTCCCAGTCTGGGCAATGTGCAAACAAAAAGCATATGGCACTCGGACCGGACTCCACTTAATGGCCCTCCGCCGGGGAACCATGCCTAACTTATCTCCTCAGGTTAATCGCGCATACTGATTATTATATTGTTAGTCTCTTATGAGTGCTTGATTCAGAAGACATTGAAATGACATGCAATGTAATTATTGGTCGCTACTGCAAATTCCTTATAATACGATTTCTTATGAAAATGTAGGGAACGGTGGGATCAGTTGCTTCTACTGCTAATGTTGAAGCTGTTGGTGTTAATGTTGAAGATCATGTGAATGCGTCCATCGCCGAGAGGCCACCACCAGGTGCTTGCTATTTTCATGATCTACTAAAAGGATACCAATATTAGAAAACATTCACAATCAGGTGCTTGCTAGAAAATGGATAAAAATGACTACATATATAACTAATTCACTATATCTATATCATAAATTCTTTTGAAATGTGTCAACATATAATAATTTGTGTGTACAGTCCTTTCTATGAATTTGATGATAAGTGCTTGAGACATAAATGTTGATCAGTAGTTCACAATGACAACATATTGAGAGTTGGAGTTTAACATTTTTAGCACCTGTGCTTTTCATGTTCTATATTGTTAGGTGCTAATAAGCACGTCAACATATCAATTTGCCAGAGCTTTTAAAAGGTACATCATACAAGTGGATTCCATGCATGTAATTATATATCTATCAAAATATCACTCCTCGCACCTCTTAATTAAGTCCTATCAATTCCTAACTTTTGTTGTAAGATGGCACTAATATTAAGTTTTGCTCTATTTGTAGAACTCGCAAAATGATGCTTTTGTGCACAGAAGATTGAAGCAGGAAATTATGTGCATGCAAATGGTTGCAGTGATACTCGCTTTTGTTTGATCTATATAAGACTATGAATTTACTATTTCGAACTGTTATATGTATCATGCCATATGCTTACATTTTCGAACTTGAACTTGAATGTTGTGAGCTCGGGAACTGTTATATCTATCATGTCTTTTGTTTGTGGAATGGATGGATAGATGGATTATTTGATTGCTGTGGAATGGATGGATGGATGGATTATTTGATTGCTGTGGAATGGATGGATTATTTGATTGCTATTGAATTGCTGTGGAATGGATTTTTATTGAATTTGTGAAAAATGGGGTTCTGCTGTTTTGTCATTTTCCCGAGTGCATTTTAGCGACCAAATATTTCCCGAGTGTCGACACTCGGGAAAGAGACCTCATATTTCCCGAGTGTCGACACTCGTGACAAATAGCCACGTGTCAATTTCTCGATTTCGTTGGTCAAAAGTTGAAACTTTCCGAGTGTTTTGAAGCTTATTCCAGTGTCGACACTCGGTAAAGATTCTTCTACGGTCAAAGCCGTTCTGCAGGGTTTTCTCCCGAGTGTACGATTTTCCCGAGTGTATAAATATACACTCGGGAAAGTTATATTTCCCTAGTGTAACACTCGGGAAACTGTTTTTGTCCCGACTAATCTATCCCGAGTGCTGTTTCCCGAGTGTCACACTCGGGAAACATATGTCCCGAGTGTTTCTCCCATTTTCCCGAGTGTTTTTGGCACTCGGGAAAAATCCTGATTCTGGTAGTGCTAATTAGGAGTGCTTAATTTAATTACTTTGTTTCAATTGGTGCTGTGCATCATGCAACAGTTACAGATGCATGCACTCATAGTTTCACGTGTATACTCCAGCTCCTGCCGGTATTTAGTAGTGAACCTCTGTCGCTAAATATAAGTTGCTGTGAGCCTGTGAGATACTAGGTAGGTCGTCAAAACTTTTATAACTGTTGGGGGAAGGGCTCCGAACCAGGAACCCCGGGGGCCAAGGTGCGGTCCGGCCGGGACCGCCCGCTTCCCATCGCGTCGGTGGGTCGACCGCACAGGACCTAGCATACACTGCTATAAAAATGCTAATACTGAACTTCTCATCACAGACGGTTAACCAAAATCGTTAGTATTAAATACAATCACAGACGATTGACCAAAACCATCAGTATTAAATACAATCACAGACGGTTTTGGTTTAGCGATCGTCTGTATTTCTGGCTGCGCTAAAAATCGTCTGTAAAGATGTAATATTATAGATGATTTATGTTGAAAACCGTATATGAAGTATCACAGATGGTTCTAAATAAGAAATGTCTGTAATATTACTAAATATTTTAAAACCGTCTGTGATACTTCCCGTCCTCATCACAAAAATGTGAGCCAGGAGTGAATAGAAAATTTTAGTACTCCTACCACAATTATTGCCATAATAAGGTCATATTGGTCACACTAATAGTTTTTTTATTTGCGTGCAAAATAAAAACCGATGCCACATCATCCGATTGCTCGTTTAAACACACTAATGTCGCTACGGCTCCCAATGTATCTCTTCGTCTCCCGCTCTGGCTTTAGTACTTGTTTTATAAATAGACATCCGCTTCCGAATTCTGTTCAACCTCCTCTTTCTTCAAACTGTTATTGTCGAAGAAACTTTCCCCCTTGATCCCTGACGAGGATCTAATAATTCTTATTTTATTATTTATCTATAATCTTTATTATGAGTAAATATACCGTCATACGGTCCTTGTTATGAGTAAATATCCTTATTATGACCTTGTTTCCCTCTTGCATCCCCGGAGAAAGGTTGCATTCGACTAGGGTAGAGGTGGGAGTTGGGCTGGGCTATTCCGTGCCCGCCCGAGGCTCGGTCGGCTCGGCACGGCCCAAGCACGGCCCAGGCACGTCACGTGGTGGGTCGGGCTGGCACGACACGGACAGCAGGCCGGGCCGGGCCGATCCAGGAAAGACAGCACGGTGGGCGGCACGGCACGACACGATGTGGCGTGCGTGCTCCGGGCTAGCCCAGCACGGCTGGCACGCGCACGCAGACGTTGGTGGCCGCCTCGCCTCCCGCCGCCCCGCCGCTCCGCCTCCGCTCCGCCTCCAGCACATCCAACAGACCAACATACATGGAGGGGAGAGAATGGGAGGCGAGGTGAGCACTGCGTCGCCTCGCCGATGGGGAACCAGGGTGGCGGCGGCTCGAGCGCAGGCTCGCGGAGATGGAGGCGAGGTGAGCACCGCACCGCCTCGCCTCCTGCCGCGCCGCTCCGCCTTAGCCTCGTCGCCTCCTGGCTCCCGCGGTCCCGCCGCCTCCTCCACTTTCCCCCTCGCGACTCCCGCCGCCGCCGCCTCCTCGCCTCCTACGGTCCTGCCACCTCCTCCACCTCCCGCCACGGAGCCGGCGACGGCAGCGCAGGAGCCGGGAGTGGCCACAGCGCAGGCTCAAGCCAGACCCCAGGAGGGAGCGTGTGGGGGGAAAACGGGCACAGGGGCATGCGCCGACGGCCGAGCGGCAAAGGGCCAAGCCGACATCAGTGGCAGGCGGGAGGGGGGGCGGCACCATGGGAGCGCTTCGGCCAAAGGGGCGCCATGAAGAAGAGAGTGGGATTGAGGAAGAAAGGGGATGAGTGAGCAGGGAGGCTCTCAGCCGAGTGGATAAGAAAGAGAGAGAGAATGGAATTAGGTGAGAGTGGGGATTAGGAAAAAGAAGATTAGGTGGGGAGGTAATATGGTAAGTATTATTGAGAGTTTATTCTAGTAGATTTAGCAATAAGGATGGAGCGCTGTTAGTAATAATGAATATCGACGATGTGCAGTGGTGGAACCATAAATTAGAAAGACCCGGGGTGAATCAGTTGAGTTGATTATTCAGCAGATGACGATCTTGTAGAGAAAAGTCCATAGAGTACATATTTGCAAGCTCAACTAGCTTCTTATGATCAAAGCTTCTAAATGAATATCTAGGATCTAGTGCTGCAATGCATTTCAATAGCTTTGTCGAAGTTTCACTAAATCGACTATGCATCTCAACTAAAATTTTGTCAAGCACCTCATTAAAGATCTCAGCATTATAATGGTGGAAGAAACTAACCATTTTGCGTGAACGTCTTGAATAACCTCTTGCTGGAATATTATCATTCATATTTGCCACTGGAATCTCTTTAGCAACACAGAAGGTAGTGACATCATCCAAAAGTGGCTCCCATATATGATCTCTCAAACATTGTAGGAGACTCTTGACGGACACAATCTGTACTGTAGAAAATAAAAAAAAATCAAAACAATGCTCATTGTTCAAGGCCTCAAGGCTCAGACTACACATCAGTGGCTCACCTCACCAGCTCACGGCCGGTGCCAGCGGACGGGCGGAGGGCGGACGCCTCACGGTCGTGACACAGTGGCCCAGCCATGACGGACGGATTTGCTCGAGTGGTGGAAGAATAATAAGCGGATATTTTCTGTGCTGTCACATTTCGCACGAGATGTTCTGCTGGTGCCGGTGTCCACTGTCTCTTCAGAAACAACGTTCAGCATGGTAGGAAGAATAATTAAAGAAAGAAGATCATCCCTCACGCCTAGGATGGTGGATGCAATCACATGCGCCAAGGACTGAAAATTGGCTAAAGAACGGCAATAGCATCAACTGAAGGATCTCGAGATCATGCAGGCGTACGTTGACTTGGAACACATGAACGATCTCGATATTGATGAGTAGTTAGTATGTACGTATGTTGTTACTGTACTCTTTTCCTTACTCGGGGAACCCCACTCTGGGGTGTAAGATTTTAACGAGGCAGTAACATTGTATCTGTAAAATATCAAGAAAAAAAAAATCACTTTTTCCCTGAAATATTTGCGTGCCCATGTTTTTACGCAATTAATTCAATTTTAATTAGTTTTTAACGAGGAGGGCACGAGAGGAATGAGGATGGCGGTCGCTGCTGCCATCGCCACCTCTGCCTCCGCCATCTATAGTTACTTCGGACTAGGCTTAGGCCGGCACGACACGACCTCAGCACGACGGGCTTTGGGCCATGCACGGCACGACCGGCGCGAGGTGGGCCGACGCGACGACGGGTGACCGGGCCGAGCCGACGCGGCGAAGCGTGGCGAAGCACGGTAGGCCCAGGCCGTGTCGGCCGGCCCGCCCAATGCCCAGCTCTAGACCGGGGTGCCCAAAGTTTAATGTCCGATCTCCGTGTCGATGACAAAAACTTTGATACTAGTTCATATATCTAAAATATTTAGATGGAACTCTAGCAAGAAAATAAATATTTAGATTGACCGCATAAAAACAATAGTATCATTAGATTTGCCTTGGAAAATACTTTTATAATACATATTGTTTTTAGTATATTATTTTGAAAATTATAGTGAAAGTTATTTTTGCACTGTGAACTGGGAAAAATAAATAAGACCGATATTTGACGAAAGGAGTACTTGGCCAGCTCATGGGTGCATGCAAGCTCAGTGCACACGCAGTAGCTTTCTTACTACACACGCATATATATATATAGTCTTGTACTTGTGTAAGGTAGCTAGTTAGCTATAGTTAGCCCCATGGCGATTAATGTCCCTTGTTGTAGCAGGTGCAGATGGAGTGCCAAGCAATACATCCTTGCAGGTCTGATCGGAACCCAGGTGGCCATCGCCATCGCTGTCGTCTTCTCCATCGTCCTCTCCCCGCTCATGTCTACTTCTCCATCGCCGACGCGAAAACCGACCTGGGTGGTGGTGATAACAAGGACGACTTGTACCACTTCACCCTGGTGGCCAACAACACCAGCCAGCACACGTCGGTGAGGTACGGCGCCGTAAACTTCGAGATATGGCACAGCACAACGGGATGGGTCCCGGCGGAGGTCGAGACTAGCAATCTGTTGCAGCCGCCGCAGAACACGACCAGGATTCCCGTGTCGGCTGAGTACTGGCAGAACGACGTCGCGAACAGGAGCAGTCCGGCTGGGTCGTCCGGGTGCGTGGTGGTGGTCATAGCCCAGGTGCAGTTTAAGTTCGGGCCGGCGTTCACGGCCCTACATCGTCAGGGTGTCCTGCTTGTCAGTGGATTTCAACCATACCAGTAGCACTAGCCGTGCCCCGGTCAGCTGCACGGGCTGACATGCGTGTATAATATGCTGTATCCTGCTTGCATGCCGGCCGGCCGGCCGGCCGACATGCGTGCATATATGTGAGCGCGTTGTTCACTGTGTCTCTTTTATTTGCTCTCGGACTGTGAGCGCGTTGTTTTCTTCCCGTGCAAGTTGCATAGAGATATCTTAGAGATAGAAATCTTATCTTTCCTTTGTATGGAGATTTGGTTGTTGTATCTTTCCAATTATTCGGATTGTAATTAATCCCTGTTGCTTATCTGGCAGCCAATCTATGAGATCGCCACGGCCTGGTTGTGCTGTGTGCTGTGCTTCTCCTAGACTTCTCACTTTTACATGCATGGTATCAGGCTAACTCGAGGGAAAAAAAATCTTATAGGATCTGGTCTATAACTCTAACAACGTAGACCAACTCCTATGTGTGATACGTGTCTTTTCACGAATCTCAAAACGCACAGCCCCATAAATCACTGATGTGAATTTTCACGAATTGAATATTGAAAACTAGCATGTCACGTTTTGAGATTCGTGAAAAAACACGTGTCACGTGGTGAAGTTGGTACACATTGTTGGAGTTGTGGACCAGGTCCTATAGGATTTTTTTTCCAAACTCGAGATCCTCCGCCTCTCTTCCGCACCAATGACATACCCCAGCGCCCCTGGCATCGACGTCTCCACCTCCAGCGTCCTTGCCAACTCCACCACCGGCGTCCTTGTCAACTCCACAGCACCAGCCTCTTCCGTTGCCGCCGCATCCGTCGTATGGCTCCGTCTTCTCAGGTCGTCAACGTGGCGAGTATATATCCGGAATAACATCCCCGTGAGCCTCGAACTACACCAAGTAGTGGCCATGGTCGGCAAGTTCGGCCTCCTCTCCCCCGCCGACAGCACCCCGCACAACCAGATGACACCGGTGGGCGCAACAGGACTTTGTTAGAGTTAATCTCGTTTCTTGATATTTTAGTTTCCATTGTGGTTTCTATTCCGTATCCGGGTAGAAGAATAGATTCCGAGTCGGCCTGGGATATCGTATATAAGCACCATGTAAGAAGAGAAAGGATATATGTAAGAGTTGAGTTGCAGAAATAGAAAGAAAAGAGGAGCAGCGCGCTCCCAAAGACATCAAGTATTTTCAGTGTTGTTTGCTCGGCTTTCTGTCTCGTTTGCTTGTCCCAGCAGGAAGAAAAAAGCAAAGGGGGGAGGCGCAGCTTTGCTGAAGGCCAGGAGGGCTGGTATCACGAGAAGACACGAAGACAACAAGACAGGGGCTGCAGCTGGTCACGTCAGGAGGAAAGTTCGGCGCGATTCTGTACGAGCAGTTCCAACCGAGCGTTTCACTGGAGCGTGTTTTTTCTGGACGAAGCACGAAGCAATAACAGAACATAGGAAGGAATAACGAAGAGTTCCAACACTTAGGAGACGCGCGCGCTCCATCTGCCTCGGGCGCGAGTTCTCCAACTTTGTGCAAGGCGATCTCTCCATCTCCATCTACGTCCAGCGTATTAAAATGCTGGCCGACGGCAGCATGTTAACCTTCATCGTCTCGTCCTTAACACGTTGCACGGCCTCAATGAGCGCTTCTCCAACGCTGCAACCATCATCTCCATGCGCGTCCCCTTCCCCGACTTCACAGATATACTGCTCTCTCTGTTGCTAACTTCTCCCACAAAAGAGTGATGTTTTGGACATCGACACGTACGGTCTGTAAAACACATATTTGACCACTAATTTTCATTGTAATATATTTATAAAATTTAATACATTTATAATATTATAAAATTACTTTTGAGACAAATCCACATATATAATTTTCATCCGTCCAAATCTATATATTTATAAAGATATCACTAGCAAAAAATTAGATAGTTTAACTGTATGTATCCCAAAGGTCACTTTTTGTGACCGGAGGGAGTAGTTACTAGGGTTTTCAATATATGCCTCTGATCTTGATCCCTTTGCTAAAAGAAAAAATTATATATATATTTTTATGAAAAGCTTAAAACAATACGCACAAAGACACAATTTGAAAACGTGATTAATTGATCATGCGCTGTTGCACATGCAGTATATACAAATGACATAACTTATATCCTCTGAAAACTAGAGCTTTCTATTTTTCGTTAAAAAAGCAAAATCCTACTAATTTCAGGGCCATGAACCCGTTTGCTAAAGATGCTAAAGAAAAGTAGGGGGGGGTTAATTATGTCGGGGAACTAAAACTAACATACTACTACAAAAAAGGTCTTCACAAATAGTTCAAAAACGTTATCACAGACGGTTTTGTGAGCTATCTGAGTTTATGAGTCTGTAATGACATGAGGTCATCACAGACGGTTTTTGAACCGTCTGTGATGTATACTATCACAGACGATTATTAACTCAGAACCATTTATTATAGTTGAATAACATAGACGGTTTGTAGCTTAAACCGTCTGTGATATCTTAATATCATATACGGTTTGTAGGTAAAACCGTCTGTGATAGTTCGCTATCACAGACATTTTATAGATAAAACCGTCTGTGATATCCTACTTATCACAGACGGTTGGTAGATAGAACCATCTGTGATAGCCTCTTCTCTACAAAATCTCCAAGCAGTGGTTGCTTTTGCCTTTAAAATCGGTTTCATATATATATATATATATATATATATATATATATATATATATATATAATGGTATGGTACTCACAGGAGTATGTACTCCCACCTCTCATATACCACTTAAACTGTATGATTATACCTCCTTATCAATTTGAGTATACTCCAATAATGATTATAAGATACCCCAAAGTGAGTTCCATGATTTTTTTATTTTATGAAAATCCACTTTTTTATACCAAAATCCTTGTATATACTTTTTATGTATGAAAAATGATATATAGCAAAAATAAAGGGTTCCAATGAAAATTTTACGATCAAGTCACATTGGAGTATCTTATAATTGGTATTCAAGTATCTTTGAAAGTGGTAAAAAATATAATATATTCGTTTAAGTGGTATATTAGAAGTGGGAGTACATACCCTGAGTACGAAACGAGCATCCTATATATATATATATATATATATATATATATATATATATATATATATATATATATATATATATATATATATATATATATATTTGTAGTCCCTTGTTAGCTAACTCGATGCTTGAATTCAGCTAGCTAGCTCGTTCCTTCGTTCATCCTAAATGTGCATGTGAACTACTGCTACTCTATCGAACCTGATACACTGGAGTGTACGATTTGCTTTATACCAATCCTCCACGGCATGAAGCAAATCACACACCCCAGTGTGTCAGGTTCGATAGAGTAGCCGTAGTTCACCTGGACGTTTAGGATGAACACCTGGAGTGTACGATTTGCTTTATACCAATCCTCCACGGCATGAAGCAAATCACACACCCCAGTGTGTCAGGTTCGATAGAGTAGCCGTAGTTCACCTGGACGTTTAGGATGAACGCCCAAGAAGCGAGCTAGCTAGCTAAATTCAGACCTCGAGTTAGCTAACAAAGCTGGTTTTAAAGGCAAAAGCAGCCATTGCTTGGAGATTTTATAGAGAAGAGGGGAGGCGGCCTCGGGGAGGCTGCCTCGGGGAGGAGGCGACGCGTGCTCAGGGGAGGGGAGGAGGTGGACTCGGGGAGGAGAGGCGCCGGGTTCTTGGCCTTCTCGATACTTCCTAATATTCTTTATCAATTAAATATGATAACAATAAATCAGACTTTTGAACTCAAATATAATAATGCTTCACTATAATGTCAAGAAATGATTTCTAAAACAATAGTTTTGTACTTTCAATTATCACAAAGTCATTCAACTAATTGTGTGCAGAAATGCTCTATTATCTGATTAGCCAATATATTAGTAACCAGTTAAATAAAAACTGAACAGAATCACTAATCTCAAATACGGGACAAACAATTATCCTCATCATTAAGCTGACAATGACAATTATATATCCTCATCAAGCAATTACCAGAAGTAAAGTAAATCAATTCTCCCAGTGCTAGTCAAGACAGATTGAAATACAACTAGCACAACACACTTAGTAAAGTAAATCAATTCTAAAAACAGAAACAACTCACGAAGGGATGGCAAGAACTTCATAAATTCATATTAATACTAGAAGTCCAAAAATTCAGAAATCCTTTAACCTGTGAATGGAAAAAAAAAACTTGATTAGTGAATATTTAAGTAATTAACAATGTGGACTTAATTCTTACAATGAAAGTTCTATCTCCCAAGTCTTCACATTCTGCTGCTCAGCACTTGAACCAGAACTTGAACAAGTTACCATGACAGCATGAGTGACGAAATACTTATGCATGATAGTATGATATACTATGCACATAGAGCTATACATACATGTCAAGACAGATTGAAATACAACTAGCACAACACAATTAGTAAACTAAATCAATTCTAAAAAACACAAACAACTCACGAAGGGATGGCAAGAGGCAGCGGCTCGGGCTCGGGGAGGAGGAGGCGGGCTTGGAGGAGGAGGCGCGCTAAGTAGCTTGAGGAGGAGGCGGCGCCAGGCTCAGGAAGATGTGGGAGCTTGAACCCTAGCGCGCTGCGACGAAACTAATCATTTGAGTGGGGGCGTGGGCAAACCCTACAGTCAATATAAATAGGGTTGGACATCACAGACGGTTCTAAAGTAGAATCGTCTGTGATATTGTTTCAATATAGAATAATTTTTCTACTGGCATGGGGCGGCATGGGGCATGGCGTTTTTGGTGTTTTTGGTGCACTTAACAAGTCGCAGGTATAATAATTCGCAATAATAAGTAAATTCTAGGGTAATAAATAGTAAAATTGAAGACGACAATGATATATTTGTTTTTCATCGGTCAGTAATTAATGTCGTCATGTGATTGTATTTAATTTTACGGCAAGTAGTTTAACACATGTGCAAAGAACTTGGCATGCTCATGCCTAATCCTACAATTGTCGCTACAAAAGATAACGTAGTCGTCCCACCCTCCGTCACACCGTAGTCGGTGCTCGTGCACCAATGGCTGTTTTTCGACAGCGCCCACACCTGGCCCAGCGGCCCGGCCATCTTCCACGCCGCCTCCTGGACCGCGTCCGCAACGAGCCTCCGGCACCGCCTGCACTCCCGGTTGGTCCTCTTGGTCGTCTTGCACCCACCGTCGGCCGACTCGCCCTCGACCTGGCTGATGTAGTGCTTCCCAACGTCGTGCGCCTCGTCGGCCATGTAGAGGATGAGACCGAGCACGTAGGCCGCGGCCTTGTGGCCGGCATCGGTCGCCCGCTCAAGGCACACAAGGCCGCGCTGCAAGTCCTGGTGCGCGAAGACAAGTGGGAGGCCGACGATGAAGCAGGCCTTCGGGTTACCAATGCTAGCCAGGTGGTTGACGACTACGAGGTAGCGATCGTTGTCCAGCCACTTCATCGCCTCGTCCCTCTCCAATGACACGCGCCTCCCCACGGCGCCCTCCTTGGATGCCTTGTACATGGCCTTGTAACTCTAATTAATATACATAAATACACAATTCAAGACGTTAGATAAATAGTAGTATGTATTTTTGTAGGTATAAATACGTACGTGGCTCGTAGGCAGCAGAGGTCAGCCATGGGGTGAGGAGAGCTCGTGGCCACGTGGCCGACAATGTTGACGACGACATCGTGAGGAAGATTAGCGACAGCAATCGCTGACCTCCTCGCCATGGTCCTCGCCGTCATGCTCCGTACGTGATTGCTGCGTATATGTATGATCAATGCGTGTTCGAGAGGTTTTATATATATATATATATATATATATATATATATATATATATATGTATGTATGTATGTATGTATGTATGTATGTATAGAGTGATCGATGTCCCATGATCGATCATCTTCGATGGCGGATCGATTAATATTCTTTTTATAAAACAAGGAATAAATTCGGTACGTGAGACGAAGAGACGCATCGGGGAGCTGAAGCGGCATTGATGCAAGCGAAGAGACGCATCAATCGGCGATGATGACGGACGAAGAAACTCATCGGGGAGCTGAAATGATATTATCACAAACAGTTATAGTTAAAAACCGTTTATGAAGTCTATACAGACGGTTCGTGTTTAGAACCGTCTATGAAATATACAATTATCACAAACGGTTCGTGTTAAGAACCGTCTGTGATATTTCTCAGACGGTTTTAAATATGAAGCATGCGTGATATTACTGTTCACGAGCAGTTTTAGGCAACGATGCGAGGCGGTCTCTAAACCAAAACCGTCCGTGATTGTATGTAATACAGACGGTTTTGTTGAACCGTCTGTGATGAGACGTTCAGTATTGATTTTTTTTGTAGTAGTGACAGCAAATTTCCAACAATATCATTGGTAGAGAAAATTAGCTGAAAGGAAAAGAGAAAGACCAAAGGTGCTATTCGTATCATAATCAAATGATCATGCCATACACAACCTACCTGCATCCGCCCCTTCCTTGCGCAGCTTTTAACTGTTATAGCTATAAAACTAGACAGTAGGTAGCAAATATAATACACTTTGTCATGAGGAGACCAAGCAATGGAGTAGCCAAAAGTGTATATATATATATATATATATATATATATATATATATATATATATATATATATATATATATGAGCAGGGTTTTGCCTCTACCTTACAAGGATAGAGAAATGTTATTTGGGACATTCCCATAGAGTATCGGTATATGTATAGCCTCTATGTACATGCTGATATCCTCCAGGGCTTAGTAGGTATTGGGTAGGACAGTGCCGCTGCGACACTGACAATATCTTTGCTAAACAAAATTAGCCGAAAGGAAAAGAGAGACCAAAGATGCGGTTCGTATCGTAATCCAATGATCATGCCGTACACAAGCTAGCTGCATTTGTGGTTTCTTGATCACTTTCTCTTAAAATATTTTAGCTTTGGTAGATTCCCGTGCCTGTGATCGTATATATATACTCACCTACAAATAAGCACCTATGCAAGCAAATTGATCGGTTATAGCTAGCTTAGCTTTCTGATGATGGGCTTCCTCAACTCTACCAGTCTCCACTCGCCATACCCATTCTGCAACGCAACCATAGACACCTTTGTCCAGAACCTCACCTCCTCCTACACCGACCAGAGAAATGAGGCCTCCATGGTGGCCACCTCTGTCCTCATGTTCCTCCTCGCGGCACTCTTCTTTAACCTCAACCTCTTCAGCCGACAATCTGACATCAGTGCCATCCTCAACCCCAGCATCCGTCTCTTCCTCTCCGCATCGCTCTCCCTCTTCCTTCCTGTCATGTCCTACCTCTTCTCGGAGGCCAAGAATGAAGATGCAGCTTCCTACTGTGGTGGCTCCGCAGCTAGCTCCGGCCAGTCGACCGAGCTATCGCTGCGAGCTCGGACGATCCTCATATGGATGCTTCTTGTGGAGCTCCTCCGCAAGAAGGTGGACGCGATACTAGTCACTGCAGCTGCAGACATGCAATGGTACTCGGGCACCATCGAGCGCGCCGCCCGCATCACCTGGCTGGGCATCCTCGTCTTCTTCAATGTCAAAGGCGCCGGCCACAAGGCCACGTTTGGCATCCTATGGGTCCTCGCCGCTACCAAGTTGGTGCAGAGGGTGGCCATCACCGAGCTGGGGAAGCGTTCCTTCGCCTACGGCAAGAACGCGCAGCTTCTCGCCTCCTACATGGCCCAGATGCTGCAGCAAGAGCAGCGAGATGGCCGAGACCAGGAGGAGCATAATGAAGCTGGCAGCAGCAATGACAGCCCGAGTGGGTCAGAGCTCCTGAAGATGTGCAACTATGCCGTGATGGGAGAGGAGAACCTGGAGGAGGCAGGCCCACAGGGCTACCACCTCGAACTCAAGGAGATCGTCGCCGACAACGACACCGCCGTCACGGTCGGCAAAATTTGGAGTCTCGCGGAGAGCGACGAGCTCCTCCAAGGAGACGCGGGCACCAAGAGGCTGTGCCTCTCCTTTGCGCTCTACAAGCTGCTGCGCCGGAGGCTCGAGGGCCTCCCCATCACCGGCGCGGAGACCCGCCATTGCCGACGCCTCATCTTTAGAGGCCTGTGCAAGTGCAACGAGGGGGGCACAATCACAAACAGGGAGGCCACGGCAGTTGCGCTGTTCCAAGTGCTTCACAATGAGCTCCAGTTCCTCTGCGAGTACTACCACTCCGTCCACCCCGTCGTGTTCGCCAACCCCTTCTTCTTTCTAGCCAACTACATCCTCTTCCCAATCACAGTGTGGGCCTTGTGTATCCTATGCATCGTTCTCTGCGGCAACGGGGACGTGCCGTACGTGTTCCACAGCATCAAAACAGAAAACTACGCCATATCGGTTGGCATAATGAGGATGGTGAGATGCCTCCTGAACCAAATTATCAAGTCTCCGCAGGCACTATTCTCCCTCATCGACTTGTCCATCACCATGCTGCTATTCCTCACCTTCCTCTATGAGGAGGTCTGGGAGTTCCTCGTCTTCATCCTCTCCAACTGGCTCATGGTGTCGCTGATCTGCGACTACACCGCCGAGCGCCGCTGCTGCGAGAGCCCCGTTTTAAGGGGGATCATCCGCCGCATCCTGTGGGTACGAGGCAAGGTGAGCCACCCCAACCTCTGCTTCAAGCAGTTCTCCGTGCTGTCCTTCTTCCGGATGTCCCTGACGTTGCCGACCAACGCCGTGCCCAAGGAAGTGAAGAAGTCCGTCATGGAATATTTGTTGGAGCACGTCGACGATGGCCACCGTGGAGGTGGAGGTGCTGCCTCGCTCAGCAACGGCTGGGCTGCACTAGCGAATAACCAGCCCCACTGCTCGTGGGCGTGCGAGAGCGACAGCATCGCCGAGGTCATCCTCACCTGGCACATCGCCACCAGCCTCTTGGAGGTGAGGTGCCCACCTGAGAAGAAGGGAACCAACATGGGATCCGAGTCCAACCGCAAGGTGGCAACAACGTTGTCCAAGTACTGCGCCTACCTGGTGGCCTTCCATCCGGAGCTGCTGCCGGACGACAAGGACGGGACGGAGCGCGTATACAAGGCCATGAAGAAAGACCTCAAGGCCGCACTAGGGTGCTGGAGCTATCGCCTTTCGCCGGAGCGCACTCGGCACAACAAGGTGTTGCTGATCAGTACTGATAAGCAGGTCATGCCGCCGGATGATGCCTTGAGGCGCATCACAGTGCTTCAGAAAGGTGCGCTGCTCGGGAAAACGCTCATCGACGAAGCGGCGGCGAAGGGGAACCAAGAGCCGGTGTGGAAGCTACTGGCCGACCTTTGGACGGAGGTCATGGTGTATGTGGCGCCGTCGAGCGGCGAGGTGCACGTGAAGGCGCACAAGGAGGCGCTGGCGCGGGGCGGCGAGTTCGTGACCGTGCTCTGGGCGCTGGCCACGCACACCGGCATAACCCGGCCGGCCGTGTCGCCGTGGGAGGCGGCGGCGGCAGCAAGTCGTGCTGCATGTGTGTAGTTCGAGCTCGCTTGGTTTGCACGCTTGCATGTGTGTGTTTAATTAGTTTGCAGATTTCAGTGCTTCGTGGAGTGTTGGGGTTTGTTTAATTTTGTGTGTGTGTGTGTGTGTTTCGAGGCTTGGCACCATGGTTTGCAGGTTGTTCCCGATTATTGCACACGTTCCCCTAAAAAAAAGGAAATATCGCACATGTACTATACTCCATAATGCTCCAATATTTGTACGAAACATTGTAAATTTGCTTGTTTATGAATTATGTACGGCTGTCTCGGTTCTTTTTTACTTTTTACGTTCTTCGAGATGCAACTTTGTTGTTGTTTTTTTATAACTTTACATTAATATATACTACTAAAATTAGACTATCATGAAAATACTTTTAACAACAAATCTAATGATACAATTTTTATATAGCCGGTCTAAATAGTTTTAAACATATTGATAGTTAATCTTTAGGAAGTTTGATCCTGAAAGAATGTCTTCAATTTTCTCTCGAGGCCACATCTTATTTACTGTGCTTGCTGAACAAATTTGGGGCATTATCTCAAAAGGTTATTCTCAAAAGTAATTGGAGCTATATAATCAGCCAACAGAATAGTTCACAGGTTGAGCTGGTTCCCCTCCTCATTCAGAAAAGAAAATCCGAAGAGAGTAATGAGCAGACAGCTAGGACTACAGGCTAGTTGCAGAATGATCCTTTGTATGAAAACAAATCATGCAGGTAAAACTAAATCATACAGGCTAGTTACAGATTGGTTCCCCTAAAGACCAAATCTTTGAGCACCCAGGTAGCTAAAAATTTAACTTTCGGTTTTGTTAATTTTAAGTTGCCTGAAATTTTCTTAAGTTTAAGTCACTTGTTGTGATCATTGGATTTGTATAGAGATTAGTGTGTCATATAATTATCATATGATTGAATATTGATCCAATGGATATCATATGATTGGATATTAATAGTCACAATAAGTGACTTAAACTTAAAAAAAATTTAGACAACTTATGAATAGACAGTCCCATTTACTTTTAAGCCTTCTTAAATACCAAAAACAGCAACTTTATGGATCCAAACAGTTAAACTCCTCAAATTTTAACTTTCTGATTCATGCAGGTAAAACTAAAAGTGGAAGCTTTGGACACTAAAACAACTAACCACCACAATTTCAATTATAAACATAGCTGAAAGGCATCTGATGTCAAAGCTAAACTATACTGTCAATGAGACATGAAAAGCTGAACTTTGTATGAAAACAAATCATTACTGAATTTGTAATTGGTTCGGAGATGGCATGCTGTATCTATCACACGGCTATTGGAGCACAACACTGCTACCAATAGCCACAACAATTGTCCCATTCAAGTGATCTCCACAGTTGGCCACATCACCACAAAATCCCACTTTGTAACTCCTCTAAACCTGAAATAAACACAGAAATGGCAAGTTTAGCACAGATTCGTCCTTTAAAAATTCCCTAAAGACCGAATCTTTGAGTACCCAAGTAGCTAAAAACCTACATTTAAGCCTTCTTAACTACCAAAAACAGCAACTTTATGGATCCAAACAGTTAAACTCCTCAGATTTTAACCTTCTCAATCATGTAGGTAAAACTAAAAGTGGAAGCTCTACACACTAAAACAACTAACCACCACAACTTCAACCATAAACATAGTAGAAAAGTATCTGATGTCAAAGCTGAACTACACCGTGAATGAGGCATACATCCCATATATCACAATTGCAATGAAACAACTAAGTACCTGCGAATTCTGCAACACTTTTATGGCAAAAGAAGGCACAAAAGAAGCAGGTATCTCGGTCTGGGTAAAGCTCTGAAAATTTCAAGGTGTGATCGAAGCAAACAGACAAACTATCTGTGCATAGAGAGGAACAAAATACATTTAAGATGTATAAAAACCTATATGGAAAAGGTAGATTGAGGAATGCTCTCTACCTAAAAATTGACAATAAAGATATGGTTTTGAATAAAGATGGCTGTATTTGCTTAATACCTCTGCATAAGTGGTCGGCATTGACCCGTTCGACAAAAACAATTCCATCAAACTATCAATAAGATGAACCATAGAATAGCATTGTTACTCTTAGCCATGCTTTCAAACGCATTGTATGCATGTATAATGGAAAGCGAAAGGGAGAGGAAAAAAAAGGAGGGAGAGCTAAGGATGGGAGAAGAAGATGACAGACCTCAGAAATTAAATGACAGTTGGAAGAATTAAGAAAGACATGTATAACTTCTCAACTAACTATGCACATACTAATCCCTGAAGACATCAGCAGCTACCATCAATTAGTTAGGGATTGTTGAGTTCCTCCTTAGGTTGGTACCATGGCCTGAACTCTTACATATGAAGAAAAAAAATAGCACACCTTAGATCTACAGATAGAGGGGGTGAATGATTGTGTGTGTGTGTGTGTGAGTGAGAGAGAGAGTGAGGGCCGGAGCAAATAAGAAAATAAGCTGTTGGATTAAAGAGAAGGGGGGTGCCTGGATTATCCGAAAATGTGAATGTGCCATTTCCATCTGTAACCATTCCCAGATGTGAATGTACCATTTCCTTTGGCATATCAAATCCTTCTTCCCATGTGTTATCCAAAAAATTGTAAATATCCACATGAGAATGCACCTATAAATGGAAAACATTGGAAGGTTACGAAAGGTAACTTTCTGACATATTGAAATAACTCATGGTAGGCTTCTGCTGTTTTGCAATTAAGAAAACAGCATGACAAGGAATAAGTTGCGAATTTTGGAGTCCCGTCTAACTAAATATAATTGACACTTCAACAATATCAATTTTTCACCACATATATTTATAATGGGGCCATGCTACAATATAATAGTACAGGTCCTTTAACTGACACTCCAGCAATATCAATAAGGAAGACCATGCTTGAAGTGAACCACCAAAATAAGGTCAGGCTTGCAATCAACAAATTAATAACAAGGGTGGAAAACATTCAAGTGAAAAACACAGTTTGCACATCATTTACTACAGTCTGATGCCAAATTCATGCAATGTAGACATAACTAAGATACCAAACATAAATAATGTGGCAAAATATTTTAGTCCAAGGAAAAGTCTCTGCTGCTCAATGTTTATAATCTGATGTATAGAACCAAGATACCAGATTGGATGGTAGGGGAAGGCTGGATATGCCTAGATAAACACAAATTAGCAGTGCTAACAGAACCGGTTCTTTTATTTTTGGGTGTGCTCTTAACTTAATCAAACATGATGGCCAAATAGAAATCATAGGGCAACTTGCTACTTTTAGTTACAGCACTACCGTTTGGCAAACAGAGAAATCGTCTCTTGTCTAAGTTTACACCTAACAAGCTAGCACATAATGGCTGCTCATTAGAACTGCATTAGGTCGAGCCGTCGACGGAAAGTTACCAATCGAGCAAATATGTTCTACTCTTCCAATCAAAGCGCAGAGGTATACATAATTCCCACCAGATCTCACTAATCCCACAGAGCTCACCGGCTCAGAGCTGCAATCCCCAACACTACAGGGGCACAGAACACTTGGAAGCAGTAGAGGCAGCAATCCAATATCCCTAAACATTGGAAGTGAGATGGGAGGCGTCACCTTTTTCGCCACAGGCGGCAGCGACACTATGGGGCGAGTGGAGAGGTCGAGCCTGGAGGACCAGATGGCGGCAGCGCGCGGGGGAGGAGGCCCAAAGGAAGTCGGCGACTGTCACAGCCCCAACTAATTAAATGGAATTAATATGTTTTTCACTAACCTGCATCATCAAATTCAAATCATTTCATAATATATTGTACTTGGAAAATCTAATTTGAGGTAAACATACACATCAAAATTCGCATTCCAATTCAAACCGATGATAAAAGTTGTGATCATCACTGAAAATAATTTATTTAAATACTACATTGATTATCATGAATTAATGTAATTTTTACCAAATTTTTGGGACTAGTTTGAACCTCATTAAAATTCAAACAACATTTATAGACACACAACATGTTTGAATTTAAATATCACCAACTATATTATGAACAGTAGGGTTTCATAATTTTTATGGGAACTACATCATCCAGGAACCCCACAAATTATCTGAGGATTTTATGAAATTTATTTCTATTTATAAACCCGGTCAAAGTTGCTAGACAGACTTTAAATTCAGTCAAACTTGAAACCCTAAACCTTAGTACTATTCCTGCCCGAGTCCAATTTGTGGCTCAACCCAACCACCTAAACGCACCACCCGCGAGCGTCAGATAGAAGCTCAACGCTCCGGATCACTTACCGCTTCACCTCGCACTACTTACCTCTTTCAAATCCCAACCGTTCGATTCACATCCGAGGGTCCCAGTGGGCCACGTTCCCCATCTTGCGCGCGAACGGAGAGCCAGCGACTGTGGGCCCCGCTTGTCGATTTCGTCTTCCTCCTATCACCTCCGACTCGGAGCTCCAACGCCACGCGTTCGAGTTTCTGTTTCGGCCGTTGAGGCGATTCTCACCCGTGGATCTACCGCCTCTTAGCCAATTCCCAAGCTCTTCACTTAACGCCGCTCGTTGCGTTTTAGCCTCGGGATAAAACCACCCCACGCGGCTTTCTCCCCACTTCTCCTCGGTTGTGAGGAGAGGAGGCCACTTCGAGCTCTTTCCCGGTAAGCCCTCCACATGATTCCTCTGCGTTCTGCCTTCCTTGCCCTCTCCATTTTCGCTAATGCAAGCTGCTCTCGTTGCTTGTAGCGCTTGGACCACTATCGTGCCATCCAGGAGCTCCAGAGCGTGCCCTGAAGGCCACCTTCGTGCAAACCTCGACTCCAGTGAGTTCTAGTCTCTCCTTAACGTGTCACTTTATGCCCTCATGTATTAGCATCGTTTTCCCTCACTTCTTGGGTCGGATGATTCGCAGGAGCTTTGGCATTTGAAGCTTTCCCCCATTTTCGGCCAACATCACTGTTCATCGTCAAACTGTTGATTTGGTGAGCTTTTGTCCGATTCCTCTTGGTGTGACTATCTACTAGCTTCACTCAACCTTACACCACCTCCATCTTTCAGTTTTGTGGCCCAGGGAGTCCCCTCCTCGTGAGCGCATCACCCGCCGCCATTCGGTGACCGCTTCTTCCCGAGCTTCTCCGACCACTCCATCTCTCTGGTGAGCTTCAGTGACCACTCTCATAGCTTAAGCATGCGTTAATTAGCTCTAAAATGAACTAGGTTGGCACATGCACGTTAGCCGTATGGTCACCTCCGCTCGCCGGCGTTGCGCCGCCGCTACCGGCCATCCCAACTCCGATTGAAGGTACCCCTAGTATCGCACGGCTATTAGGTACCCGTTTTTGGCCTTGTCCGGCGCCGGCGTGGACCATAGCACCGGCGAGCCACCGTGCAAGCTCACGGGAGCGCCCGATTTCGTTGTCGGATTACCGACCGAAAACAGTAGCGCGATTAGTTTAAAACTAATTGTTGTTTAAATTGAGTAGTGGCTGTTTAAAACAACTAATCTCTCTTTGACATGTGGGCCCAAGGCTTTCAACACGTGCTAAGGAAACTAAATAAACTGAAATCAATCGGACCGTCGGATCACGAAAGGCGGTTTAGATTTGTGAGACATTCGGACCGTCCTATTGCACCGGTGTGGACCGTTGGATCTTGATCCAGCGGCTCGCGATCTAGCTACGAGATGTGCGTGTATGCGCCTCGCGATGGGGTGATGGCGGGCCGCTAGTCGATGATTGCGGCTGGGCCAGCGCGGTGAGAAAAGTTTAAGCGACGTATAAAATCCGAAATCCAATTATTTATACACTGAAAAATATGTATAACTTTGAAAATACATAACTAATTCATTTTAACTCCAAAATGAGTGAAACCACTTCTGATAATTTTCATATTTAATGAACTTTATATTAAAATTGATTTCAACTCTGTCCTTATAACAGAGAGCTTTATTTGGAGATTAATCCATTAAAGCCATTATTTTACAATAGGAAAAAGATGGTAACTTCAAAAATGCATAAGTAATTATTGGAAGCTCCAGAAACAGTGAGACCACTTTTGATAATTTTCATTTTCAGTGAACTCAATTCTAAAAATGGTCTCCACATCACCTCTGTCACAGAAACTATATTTGGAGGATATAATCTTTAACTCTATTATTTGTATACTATAAAAGGTGATAACTTGGAAAATCAATAACTAAATCATAAGAACTTCAAGTGGGACAAACTCAACTATTCTGAACTTGTGTTAATATTACCTATTTACCTATGTAATCCTTTACCCCACCACTGTTCTACAAAATTTCACTTCATAATTAAATTACATAATGACGACTTATTGAAATCAAATTCAAACCATTATAACTTTCACATGCTAAATCAAAATGAAATAATTCTTTCACAAAAATCCTTTAAAATCATGACCTAACTACTGTAGAAAAATCATGCATTTTTGAGCATTTTGGTTTTGAGTTATTTTCTCATTATTTATTTGATGTTATAACTATATAGATCCGAGCATATTGACATCGACACTTACGCTACGAGAGTGAGCAGCTACTATACCAGCAAGGCAAGCATCATTTGAACTTTCTTTTGCATCATATTTGATCCAGTTTTGGTTAAGTTAGTGCAATGATAATTGCTTGCATGCTATTTGATTATGTCAATATTTTTGTGATGAGTAGTTTAGTTATGTCCTATGCTTGAGGATAATCTTGAATTATGCCAACTCCTGTATGCTTAAGATAGGATGAGTGAATTATGGGTGATAGAATTGCTTAGCCATGCAAGTTTAGATACTGGTAGTTCGATCGTCGGAATAACCGATGGTTTTGGGATACACACAACTCTTACTTTATGTTTTTACTTCAGATCCTTGTAGCTGTTTTATGAGTTAAATTTTGTCATTTTTAAATGAGATTTGGTCGGACAAGTGTTGGTTAGTGATGGTGCTTTGTGCACGAGCATTGGGTAAGTGGAAGGACTTGTCTGGACAATTGAGGACCGAACTTTGGGTACCTACTGTTCAAGCAACACTCGTGCTGCCACACGCGGGTTGGGAGCCGTATAGTTAAGTAGGGGAGGGTTTTATTGTGTTAAGTCCTTGGTGGTGTAAGGGCATAGCGACCGTGAAATCCTATGTTCTTTGAGGAGCCGATGTAATCCTTTATAGTGTGCAAGGAGCACCAATTCTTTTGTTTTGATTGCATCGGTATTTCCAATATAACTGTGAGCCCCTAGCAAGTGCTATCGGACGCTTGTACTAGGCAAGGAACCATCTCACAAGGGGACTTAGCTCAATAGGGCTTTTCTTGCTGAAATGATGTATCTTGATTTACCGGCGGCATACCATAGGAAGTGTGCTATTTGAGAGGCCTCGGAGGCTTACGGGCTAATCAAGTCGTGTGGGTAAAGTAGTACACCCCTGCAGGGTATAATCTATTCGAATAGCCGTGTCCACGGTTATGGACGACCGCTTGAAATTTGTGGCTGCTCATTGTTAGACTTTTAATTAAAATTGTGGTTGAACTTGGTAATCGTCATGGACGGGATGTTCATGTGTTTAGTGCATCAAAGTGGGTTGCCACTTTGGTCCTTGTATGATTAAATTGTTTATTACGGAAATGTTGTAACAGCCCTAACTTAGGGTTTGTATTTCAAATGTAAAATTTTGAGGAGAAATAAAAACTTTTGTTGCCTCTTCAAATCATTTGGAAGTTTTCCAAATTTTCCCTAGCAATTTCCAATTTTCTAGAAGTTAATTCTTGTGATTGGAAATTGTTGTCATCAAATTATTAGCATTCAAACTTGTGATCATCCTCTGCAAATATTTTTCCTAGCATCTTGATCATCCTATCTACCTCCCTGAATTATCTCCCAATTTTTAGATTTTATTTGCTATTTCAAATGGCCAAGTCAAACTAGTTGAAAATCTGGTCAAATTCTAGGTCAGCATGCTTGTGAATTTTCTGCAGAACTTTTCAGTGCATAAAAAGTTCTGGAAAATTTATGCAATGTTGTTCTCTATCTCAAGTAGCTACCATAAAAATTTCGGAATTTTTGGAGCTCGGGATCTATCTCTAAAAATTCGCTAAACTCTCTCAGCTTTTAAAATCAAAATCAGAAAACACTGTTTGTCGGGCTCGAACCCGAGCCCGACTCAAATCCGACCGCGCCACTTGACTCGGTCGCGTCAACTAATCGCACCGCCCGAGTCCAATCGATCGTGACCGTCCGATGCGATCGAGCGATCCACGTCGGCGCGCATGCAACCGACTGTCGAATGCATACATCAATCTCGACCGTCCATCTCGGATCCAGCGGTCGCCACATTCACGATCGAGTCAAACCACCTAATCGCACCGTGCGGTCTGCGTCCGCACCGCGCTCATTGCTGCTGGCGACGGCGGGCCCCACATGTCAGGTCGTCACCTACCTTGCGCCAAAGGGCTGAGTGCCGGCGGTGGCGCGCATGAACGCCACCTCAGCTCCGCTGTCTCGTCACCGCTTTCCGAGTTTCTCGCGCGCATTTCCTCGGCCGCATCTTCCACGAGACCATGCCTGGCGGCGTCAATCATCCACTTTTCCGTTCGCGGTTTGTCGGCACCGTTCTTGAGCTCCACGGTGCGGCGTCGCCGCTCGTTTTCCTCCGCCCTCGCCCCTACTTAAGCTCACCCAAAGCTCCCTCTTCCTTCTTTAGACACCATTAAGCCAACTCCTATCACCATTGCTCCTTCTGAGCTCAAGTCGTTGTAATGCTCGAGCTCTGGTTCACGGCCGTGCCGCTCCGCCGTGTCATCCTCGCAACCAGTGAAGGCCATCCCTTCTTTTGCGCGTCATATCGTGTTCCACATCCCTGGGAAGTAAACCCCTCAAGGAATTTCGGGTTTTATCATCTGTGGAGCTGCGCGTGGGCTTTCTTCTCCAAGTCCGGCCGAAACCGCCTCTTCCGCCACCGCATCCTCTCTGGTGAGCTCCGACTCGATTCCTTGCTTGGTGAGCATTATCTGGACTCCACTTTCTTTCTCCGGTCATTCACTTGTCCTCTCGGTCGCCTCGGGCTCGGTCGTCGTTGACCACCTTGCGCCGTAGTGGGCTCGTCGCGAGCCATCTCCGTGACCTCTTGAGCTCGCGTCATTCGGTGAGTTCTGGTAACTCATCGATGCCCATGCGCGCTAATTCTTGTTGTCTACCTCTCAGTGCGGCCGCACCTTGTCGTCCCCACTGCCGCGGCGCGTGCTCCGTCGCGCGCCGCCATGCCGTGCTTCTCCGGCAAACCGCGGCCACCTTCGGCTTGATGATCCTCGAGCAACCCATTTGGCGTCGCCTGGCCGCGCCGCCACTCCTTCGCGGCGTCGAATCCAGTCGAGCCTCTCTGTTCTTCCTTGAGCTCCTGCTGCTTTGTTGTCGTGTGATGGGACCCACCTCCCTGAGGCTTTGTAGTTAGCTGCTTATCATGCTATTGATTGTTCATTAGTTCACTCTCATTGCATGATCAGTATTGGCATTGGAGGTTTGAAATCATTTTAGTTCTAGTTCTCTGTATGCCTCTCTGTTGTCGTTTGTCTGTTGTCAGTAAACTGAAATTGGGTTCATTCTTATGCTATCCATATCTGGTTAAGTGCTGGATGACTCCCTTAGAAGTAGTGCTTAGCAAGAAGTTAATTAGATAATCTCTACAGGTTTCAAATCACTAGTTGGCTTTTGATCTATGTAGCTGTTATCAGAACTTGGGGTATTGCCTCTGTGCTTGTGGTGTATTTTAGTGAGGAAAGGTTTTATAGTGGCCACAGGCTGAAAATTGTTAGCCTTGCAATATCTTGGTGTGATGCTTAGGGGTATGAATAGCTGAGCATCTTTAACATCCTATCTTAGATAGAAGATTTTGTTTAGCATCTCATAGTTGGATACTTGACTAGTTAGTGTTGTCAATAGCTTTTTGTAGGTTCTGTAATATCAGCTAATAATGGTTGAGTTAGAGAAACTAGCTGTTTTTGATATATTAACTTGTTGATTAAATTCTAGATGTGCTCACAATCACCATCAAAGTCTGTCCATAGTTTAAATCATATAAGAGGTTGTTTTTGTAGTTAACCTGACAAATAAGTGAGTGGGTAGTTCAATCACTTGATAGCATGTCTATTTGAATCATCTCTGTAGCTGCCACTTTGTTATCCCTTTTTGTTTTGGTCTAGCCTCTGTGATTAGATTTGTGGTTGCTTTTGAATTTTGAGTCTTTGCCGGTGTTATTCGTTCTTATTCGCTGTTTTGTTCAATCGTTAGGATTCGATATTTGCGGCAACCCCGAGAACGATCCTCCGCAACATATTGAGCAACAGCAGCCAGGCAAGCAGTTTGATCATGTTTATTCCAGTATTTTAAAGTCTAGTATTTTGTTTCAACTGTATGTATGCATCGCTTAATTTGTGTTAAAGTTGATTAGTTAAATCCGTAGCTGCATGTCCTGTAGACAAAATATTGATCTCTACTACCTGAGCTTAGGTTATTTGCTGTGATTAGAGATCGCTGGATGATCTCTTGTCACTTAGTAGATACGATTTCAACTGCTTAGACATGCTTAGCTATCGGTAGAACTGGGCGGTTATCGACTTTAGTCGGTAACCTTGATCACATAAAATCTACTATAACTTTATGTTTCAGCATTTTTGCTATGTTTAATTGCAAAACTAAAACTGAAAACAAAAATGATTTAGACTTGGGCACAACGGTGTGATCTGTTGGGTGTGACTGGAATGGTGCCCGAGTCAACAAGGACCGAACATCTTGTTACACCTGAACCAAGCATTTCGCGTGCTAACCACACTAGAGTATATGGGACCTCTCTTGACCTAGTACTTTGGCGTGTATTGGCTCCCGGTCGCGGGGGTCGCAGGAGGGATGGAGGTGGGAGCATGGTAGTTGTCCAAAAGCTTTATCTGAGTGGGTAGTTGTCTTTCGGCTTTACCATGTAAGCGTATGGATTTCTATCCATACTGAGCGGCTCGTAGTTAATACACAATATTGGAAACAGTCTCGTAGGACTTAGTGTGCTTGCATACCTACGGAGTGTGCTTTGGCTTAAAGCGGTCGAAGTGTGGGTACATTGGTACACCCTGCAGGTTTAAAACTATTCGAATAGCCTCGTCCTAGGTTATGGACACGCTTGGCAAGGTCTTCCAAGAGTTAGACTACAACATTTAAATTAAAACTTGATGGGTGGTACGAATCTGGGGATTCGTGCTATGTTGTGGTGACTATTGGGATAGTCACTTCTAGGCGGTTACTTGTATCTATCTTTATTACGCGGTTATTTCTTCAGTAAAAATGAATTGCAAACTTGCCTTCTAACTGCATTACGTTATTGCAAATAAAGTTGGCTTTATGCAAATGAAACATATGACCTCCACCAAACAAGCCTGCATATAGCATATGAACAGGTCTGCTAGTTCACACGTCAGTCTTGCGGGTACAAAGACAATCTTTGTACTCAGGTGCTGTGCTTATTGTTTTTGTTGCAGAGGAAGAAGGTGAGCCCCAAGGGCCTCACTTCTGTGAGCTGTGTTGCCGTTTCGTGGACGACTAGTCTTGGCGGTCCGGTCAGATGCCTTGTGGGTGAAGGCACACTGATTGGCTTTGTTTATAGCCATCTTATGGCGCTTTTGCTTCCGCTGTCTTTCTGTTGTCATTTGTGTATCTTGTGGCTTGTCGGCCTTTGTCTGTAATAACTCTACTATTTGTTTATCTTCCGTTTGGTAGTGTGGTGTTTGGAATCTATGTGTGGAATGGAGTTGATGTCTAATTTTGTACCGAGGTGTGTATACTGCTTTCTGGGAAGTATACATATCTCGAGGGTCAGTTTATTTGATTTGTGATGCTAGGACCAGGTGGTTGGTTAAGCATTACAAACCAAATAAATTGGGGTCCTCACAAATGTTTTACCATATGTGTTACTTCTATTTCAAATCTGATTTTAAATGGGCACATGGAAAAAAAAACTAGTATGTGTAGGATGTTAATTATTGCGTCTTTTCGCAAAACTAAACCAATATGAGCCATCCTTTGAATGACCCTTATGCATAACTATTTTTATTTTGTGTAAGACTTGCAGTACACTTGTACTCACCCGGATGTTCTTGGCCTTTTAGGTGAGGAAGGTTATGATTATGATGATCTCGCTAGTGTTGACTTGGCGACACTAATGAGTAGTGTGCTACCATTTAACTCGATCGGTTGCCGATGGGTGATGGGCATACCACTGTTGGTCTTTTGCTTTATCTACTTAATTCATTTGCTACTTGATACTCTACTTTAAATTTGGCGGTTACCGCCGTTTGTAATAATTGTAGACTTTAACTATTATGCGGTATGTCTTTTATCTCTTGTTGTATCGTTGTATGGATGTAATCAACGTTGGATGAGAGTATGAGTATATTGGTCGTTGATCTTGGGAGCCAATATATATCATACTCGTTGTTGAAAATTCCCATTTAATTCACCAAGGGTAGTGCTTGAATCGAGGAGAATCGACAATCATGTAGCGTTAGCAAGGGAGCGTGCGCATGATCGTTGAGGCTCGGTGATTCGCTAAGCCTCCCACTTGGATAGAGTTAAATTGGAATTCATTTATCGAGACCGTAATTATGTCCCTAAGACCTTGTCTAATCTCGGTCTTATGGAGATAATTAAGGTCCCCAACGTTAGTATCGAGCCATCTTGTTTGTAGGTTAGAGGTAGCATTGGCGTTAGAGTTAGTAAGCCTTGAGTCAAAATATTTTGAAATTATCAAATTACTTTGAGAAAGTTTAAGTTAAGAATATCTTTTATTCCTTATCCATCTTAGTATCTTTCCTCTCCGATCTGTTTTGGTTTATGAAACTAACTTACCTTGCCTTCTTGCCTTTAGATGAACCCTCGATACCTTGTCAGGAAACTCAAGTGAAGGAGTGGATGGATACCGGCGTTGCTACGAGATATGATGTGGAGAGCGAACTTCACATATCAGCCCACTTATTCCATCTACGCGTGATCGAGGACACGGAATGGAGTAATTTATGGCGATGATAGATATCGTTGCGGACAAGTCACGGGAGCATACCTTACCGCTTCGGGCGCGTGGTACTTCTAAGGCCATGGCGTTACAAGAAGTGGCTTTGGTGGCCATGAGTCGTCTTAGCTACGACTGACGGAGTTAGCAATTTCATTATCGATCACTTTCCGATGCGCGCGCGCGCTAGGGGCGTGAACTCGTTTGCTAGGATCGGTTTGGGAGGACCCCAAGTCGAGCGATTGGCGAGATTGGTTCACATGATGGACCAAATGCATCGTTGCATGATGCATGAGTTATGGGAGACGCGTCGTCGTCTCATTATAGCTCGGGAGCATTTACTGACTTATGCATGACATGAGGCTCATTCGTCGGATGTCTTTGTATGGCGCTAATGAGGTTTCACCATACATTCTGCGCCCGGACTATCGTCTCCACAAGTAGGAGGCCATATCATGGCGTAGGATCCCCTTACGCCTCACCAACCCGGAGACCCAGAAGATACAGGATCCCCTGGATACCACCTGCTCGATGACTTTCCGGTGAACTTTGACCGGAATAATATCTAGGTTGTTAGGGCAGGAAGCTCTATGTTTGAGCGTGTATCCTTAGGATTATGTAATAGGGTAGTAGATGTCGAACCGTTATGTTTCATTTGCAAAAACTACTATTTGATTGTAATCTTAAGCTGCGCAGGCGCTTATGTACTGATGTTGTACCAATTCGGTTTTATGTTGCTTAATGTTTGGTGTTCCATTTGATGTTACATTTTTCTTGCTTTTTGATATTGATTGTGCATGTACAGCCAAGTAATGGCTTTTGTCTTAAGTTACTAACCATCCTTGTCCAATACAGGATGACAGGACCGACTTCTGCGATCGAGAGCCTGCGTGAGGCTCCCCATCCCCATCTAGGGCACGCGTCTAGCACCTCTGGCGATTTCTACGATCGGGCGGTCATCCAGCGATCGTCGGGCATGGAAACCCTCTCGGCCGCCCAGCCGGGTGGACCGCTGAGGAGGTGCTCCTCGCCGCCGTCCATGGTTGAGTTTATGATGATGATTGGCGCAACCGGATGGACGGACCGGATGCTTGAGGCGATCGTGCGCAACACCGCTCCAGCTCCGTTCCGACGGGAGGGCTGCCCGAAGCGTCCGGAGGTCTCGGCTGAAGTTCAGCGGACCAACCCTCCGACTTTGCGGCGGCAGGACCCGATGGAGGCGAGAGGGGTTTGCACAACATTGAGAAGAAGCTAAACATTGCGCGGTGTACGGAGTTGAGAGAGTTTTGTTCGCGACTATCGGTTGGCGGTGCGTGGCGCGTGGTGGGATAGTTATTCGCCATGCAGCCCGCTGGTTACGTCCCGACTTGGGGCGAATTCGAGGCGCGTTAGAGGCCCATATCTCGAGAGGAGTCGCTTATCAAGCGGCAGCGTTCCTGCCTTGAAGCGTGGACGGCGGACCGTCGCGAGTACACGCATGACTTCAACTACTTGGCGGTATGCTCGGACGGCGTCTCGGCGAGCGCTCGTTGCGGAGCGAGTTCTTCCATGGGCTATCGAGAGTTGCGGCTTGTTTTAGCGCACATGATTTTAGGATTTTCGGCAAAGATCTCGGTCAACAAGGCGATCGTGGTGAAGCATGAGAGCATGACGGTGGATGAGTCGAGGAAGAGGAGGAAGGCTTTTCGCATGCGATGGCGAGTGGCGATTTTCGAGCCACGCCCGAGTACCTCGGGCACCTCGTGCCCGGCAAGACCGTCGAGGTCTCTGTGGCACCTCCACGACCTTCTCCACCGGCGGCTCGGCGGACGGCGGGGCGAGACCACGAGCCGGCGGGGCATACAAGCGGCGTCATCTGCTGTTTCATTGTGGCCGTCGGGGCCACTATGCCATGATGCCTCGCCAAGCGGCGAGGATGCCGGGCGTACTCTGCTCGGACCACCACGGCCCGACTCGGTGAGGCCACGCCACCACCACGAGAGCAGCACCTACTCCACCCGGCATGCGTGGTCGCGTCAACCACGTCTCGGCAGAGGAGGCGACAAGCGCACCCGGCGTCGTGCTAGGTACACTTCTTGTTAATTCATGTCACGCATCCGTTCTATTTGATTACGGAGCATCTCATTCATTTATTAAAACGAGTATCTGAAATTAACCAATTCAAGATACATACACTACACCCACCTTATCAATCAGGGTTAATATAGACCGCTCCTCAGGTTTGGATCGTACAATCCATAACCTCGAGAAGGTGACTCTGGAAACAACACCGTAGTTCAAGATTACCGGAAGTTTTCGGAAGAATTGCTGGCATGCCACGCATCGAGACATAGAATTTGTGATCAACCTAAAGCGGGAACAACCCCATTGCCAAGATGCCATATAGGATGGCGGTTGATGAGCTTGAAGAGCTTAAGGTACAAATGGAAGAATTACAGGAAAAAGGATTCATCGGACCTAGCTCATCCCACAGGGTTCGCGATACTTTTGTAAAGAAAAAGGATGGCACCGTCGATGTGTGTGGATTACAGAGCCCTCAATGAGGTGACCATCAAGAACAAGTATCCCTTGCCCGCATTGATGATCTATTCGACCAGCGTCGAGAACAACGGTGTTCTCCAAGATAGACCTAAGGTCGAGGATACCATCAGCTTAAGATTAGGGCTGAGGACATCCCTAAGACAGCTTTTACCACCCGGTAAGGTCTATATGAGTTTACGGTTATGTCGTTTGGCTTGACCAATGCGCCAGCCTACTTCATGAACCTTATGAACAAAGTATTCATGGAATACTGGACAAGTTTGTTGTCGTGTTCATAGACGACATCTTAATCTACTCCAAGACTAATGAGGAACATCTTGAACATCCGTATTTGGTCTGGAGAAGCTTAAAGAACATGTTTGTATGCCAAGTACTGGCAAGTGTGAATTTGGCTTCAAGAGATCAGTTTCTCGGACATATCGTATCCATTGGAGGAGTCGCAGTTGACCCATCCAAAGTAGAAGCGGTGTTGGGATGGAAACAACCAACCTCAGTGACCGAAGTGCGTAGTTTTCTCGGAATGGCTAGATACTACAGACGCTTCATTGAAGGATTCTCCAAACTATCCAGACCAATAACCCACCTGCTCAAGAAAGAAAAGAAGTATGAATGGACAGCAGCTTGTGAAAAGAGTTTCCAAGAGTTAAAGAAGAAGTTAACCACTGCACCAGTATTAGTCTTGCCAGACATACACGAGGACTTTGAAGTCTATTGTGATGCTTCGCGCCAAGGACTTGGTTGCGTACTTATGCAAGGAGGAAACGTCGTAGCATATGCATCCAGACAACTCCGTCCACATGAAGACAACTATCCAACTCATGATTTGGAGTTAGCAGCCGTAGTGCATGCCCTAAAGATTTGGCGGCATTACTTGATTGGAAATCATTGCAATATCTATACGGACCACAAGAGTCTTAAGTATATTTTCACCCAGACAGACCTCAATCTCCGACAAAGGAGATGGTTAGAACTGATTAAGGATTACGACTTGGATGTTCATTACCATCCTGGGAAGGCTAATGTAGTGGCCGATGCATTAAGCCGTAAGTCCTACTGCAATAATGTTGTGGTTCAAGAGTGCCAACCTGAGCTTTGCAAGGAATTAGAGGCACTTAACCTCGAGTTAGTAGAACAAGGCACCTTAGCAGCTATAGAAGTTCAACCAACCTTAGAAGAACAAATCAAGACCGCTCAGAAAGGACACCCCGGAGTTCATAAATTTAAACATCTCATGGCTAAAGGAAAAGCCTCAAAGATGGTTGAAGACCAACAAGGTATCCTATGGTATGGGAAACGTCTCTTTGTTCCCCACCAAAAAGGGCTCAAAGAATTGATTCTAAAAGAAGCCCATAGCTCAGCATACACCATACACCCGGGCAGCACCAAGATGTATCAAGATATGAAGATTCTATATTGGTGGCCGCGAATGAAAAGAGACATCGCCGAGTTCGTAGCTTGTTGCGATGTGTGCCAACGGATCAAAGCAGAACATCAGAGACCCGCAGGATTGCTGCAACCACTGCAAATCCCTCAGTGGAAGTGGGAAGAAATTGGAATGGATTTCATTACTGGACTGCCAAGAACCAAGACCGGATATGATTCCGTATGGGTCATAGTTGACAGATTAACCAAAATTGCCCACTTCGTCCCTGTGAAAACCACCTACAAGGGAGACAAGTTAGCCGAGTTATACATGGCTCGTATTGTATGTCCGCATGGAGTACCCAAGAGGATAGTCTCGGATCGAGGTTCTCGATTTACCTCGCATTTACAGGCTAGTCTACATGATGCACTTGGAACTCACTTAAACTTGATCTGACATATCATCCTCGGGTGATGGGCAGAGAAAGGTAAATCGATTCTAGAAGACATGCTTGGGCTTGTGCTTTAGAGTTTACAGAGGCGGGAGAGATGTCTACCGTATGCGAGTGCTTTGCAACATGATTACCAATCCAGTTTGAAGATGTCCCGTTTGAAGCACTCTATGGGAGAAAATGCGAACTCCCTTGCATTGGTCGAATCGGAGAAGGTTATATCTTGGACGGATACACTCAAGCAAGCGTAAGAGAAAGTCGATTAATCGAGATCGTCTACAAAGCTGCTCGGTCCAGCAGAAAAGTTATGCCGACAACCGTCGTAGAGAGTTAACTTTGAAGTTGGAGATCATGTATATCTCAAAGTGTCACCCTTCGCGAATGCGGAGGTTTAAAGTGAAAGGCAAGCTTGCGCCAAGATACATAGGCCCGTTCCCAATCACGCCAAGCGTGGAGAGGTAGCATATCAACCGGAATTACGTAAAATTTGTCGATGTCCATAATGTGTTCCACGTCTCTCGGCTCAAGAAATGCCTCGAGTACCTGAAGAGCAAGATCCAATTGAAACCATTGCACTCCAGAAAGACTTGTCGTATCCAGAACATCCGATCGAGATTCTTGATGTCGTGGAGAAGCAAAGAAGACACCAGATCATCCGTTTATGCAAAGTGCAAAGGAGCAACCACTCGGAGAGAGAAGCCACGTGGGAGCGTGAAGATCAGCTGAAGTTGGATTACCCCTATCACATTCTCGAGTAGCTCGAATCTCGGGTCGAGATTCTTTTAAGGTGGGTAGGTTTTGTAACACCCAATCTTTCCAAGTTGCAAGATCATCAAGGATCTTTTGCTCAACTGCAAGGTTTTCTCCAGAGTTGCAAGAATCCAATTTTCGGATCTTTTTGCAAGATCTTCAAGAGTGCAAAGTCAAGGGGATGCAGATTTCGAAATTTGCCCAAAGTGCTCAAAGATTCGTTCTTCCCCCGAAAGCACCGAGCCCTCCTTCCCCTTCCTCCCTAACCCTAGCCCTACCTCCCTAGCCTGCCGTCGCCCCGGCCGTGGCAGTGCCTCGACGACCGCACCCTCTCACCGTCGCCCCCCTCTCTCTCTCTTCACGGACCTGCTCCCGTGACCGCCTCGGCCGAGCCGCCGCATCCGTCCAAACCCTCGCCCGCATCACCGCCTCGCCGACCGTGCCCTCCCCGTCCCGTGCCCTCCCCCTCCGGCTTTTAAAGCCAAGCCCTTTCCCCCCTTCGGCGGAACCCCCTTTCCGTTCCCCAAGCAGAGAAGAATACCGAGGAAGAAGAGGGAGAAAGGAGAAGAAGAAAAGGGGGAGAACTCACCTTCGCCGCCGTCGCCGGTGAGCTCCGTCGCCACCGCCCCTAGCCGTGTCTCCCCTCCGTCGTCGTCGTCCTCCCCGTCGCCGTCGCCGCTTCCCCCGAACCGAGCTCCTTTGCCTTCATCGTGCGCCGCCACCGTCTCGTCGCTCGCCGCCGCTGTCGCGTGCCCCCGAGCCCTTCTCCTCCTCGTGCGGCGCTACTCCCTTCGTCACCGCCGCCTCGTGGCCGTCGCCACCATCTCCCTCCTGCCCTACCCCTTCCCCCTCTCGTTTGGCAGTCGGGCCGATAGCCCCCCCTCCTTTTTCCTTCGGCCGCGGGCCGCACGCGCGCACCTCTGGCCCATCCGCGCCGGGCCAAAACGCGAGGCCACAGGCCGCACGCATCGCTGGCCGGGCCGGGCCGAAATGCTGGCCGTGGGCCATTCTCTTTTTCTTTTTTCTGCTAAATTCGTTTTCTTTTTCTATTTTGATTCAAAAGTTAGGCTTTAAAATATCTTTTCTTCCCCATTTCAACTCCAAAAATTATAAAATAAATTTGTAAAAATTTGTAAAATCAAGATCTTTCTAATGGCATAGGTCTTGTGCAATTTAGAGTTCATTTGGGTATTCTTGTGTATTTACTTGCTCTCTTTGTCGTTGTGCCTTTTTCCGGTATTTCGTCCGATTAGGATTTGAAGACGCCGGAGATCCCCAAGTTGATCAAGCCCAAGATTATCAAGACCCTCTAGCCTATATCCCAGGCGAGTCAACACTTTGATCATATTGAACCTATATTTTATGCAAATTATGTTCTTTTAAATTATCAAATTGCATGCCTTACTTTCCTTATGCAAATGTATGTCAAATACCCTAAGGTAGTTAAATACCAATTTGATGTTTAATTATTATTACACCATCCCTTGATAATTGAATTGCCTTAAACCCTTGTCATCCTAGTAAATATATGGTAAATATACTAGTATAGGCTATACTTAAGCGCCATGCTAGTCTTGCTTAAGTATCGGGGTATTATCTACCCCATTCATCATCTCTTAAAAATGAACATGGTTTTTGGGCAGTCATTGGATGTAAATGACTGAGGTGATTGTGTTGATGTATTTTCCTATCTCTCAAAAACCCTAAGAATTGCTTATCACATCTGGGCGGATGGTATGATGGATGTTGGTGGGTGCTAATGCAGCCCAAGGAGTGTTGGTTTGTGGATGGTATGTGGTATGAACCGCCCAGATGGTCCCTAAGGACTTAATCCTGTGATGACTTCCCAATGTACAACAGTACAACCACATGTCTATAATGGTGTTGACCTGGCTAAATAATTTGTATCCGTTAGTATGAGTTGCACCAGGCAGATGACCCGCTACGCCATAAGCCTTTGTGGTTATGGGTTGGGGTGTACGACTTACAGTGCATGTGAGCGTAAGTCGTGTGGCGCAAGAGAGTGCAGGAAAGGGGTTGACGGGTCTATGTGAGCGTAACCCTTCTCAGGTGAAACCTTAGCGGGTGTAACAAATACTGGGGGATGCATTGTAAAGGCCTTATGACGATCTCCCCTTGACTCATATGTCTACGGAAACATGTGTATATGTCAAGATGATTATCTCTTGTGGGTAAAGTGTACAACCTCTGCAGAGTGTATTAAACTATTCGAATAGCCGTGCCCACGGTCATGGGCGGACATGGGAACTTACATGAGTTAGTTCTATTTATAAAACTTTGTGGGTGGGATAAAAATGTGATGGGTCGTTGTGACCCTGGTTTTGGTTTTCCCTGGGTGGATGTACCCCAGTGATGTTAAGTGGTGGATGTAACTGCTATAAAAAATAAGCATGAGGTGGAGGTAACCTCTACTGTTATAAATATTGCACAAGTAATCTCTTTAACAAAATGCAATTTGGTTAAAATGCTAAGTGATAGGACTTTCTAATGTTGGTACTCAAAATATTGCTTTGTGCAAATAAATGAACCCGAGCCATCCTTGTTAAGCCTTGCATGTATATTATTGCATACTGTGTGTTGGCTCGCGAGCACGGAAGTTGTGCTCATCCTCGCTCTTTCCCCCAACCCTCAGAACCCGTGGATCATGGAGACTACGTCTACTACGAGGACCAGGACGCCGAGGAGCAAGGACATGAAGAAGAGTAGCATAGTTCCGTAGTCTGAGTCTCGCCTCAGTCTGGTTGGCTCCGTTGGTACTCGTGTACATCCTATATTATCCAAGCCTGTGGCTAATATCGGTCGTACACATGGTACTCCAGTCGCTTGCCTGTGGAGAGACTTGCTCTACCCCTTTTGCTTCCGCTATCGTACTCGATGTTTTGTAATAAACTCATTTGGCCTGATCGGCCCTATTGTAAACTCGACCCGACGCGGTCTATTTGAACTCTGATGCTTGTATTAATGAATGATTTGGTCTACGCGATGTATGAAATGATTGACAATGTGTCTTTGTGAGCGCTATCTACTGATCCAGGAATAGTGCAGCTTTATCACAGAGGATTCTGGATTACGAAATCCGGGTCCGACAAACATCCCCAAGTTTATTGATGGTAATTAGTATGCATCTCTTTAACATGCATTTGGTTTTTTGAAACATTTGCATATTTTATTTCACTTGGAAAATCTTAACCAAAGTTTAAACCTACAACTTAAAGTTAAGTTCCAAAAGAAAACAGGAACAAAAACATGTGATCATCCTCTGGAAACAATTTATTCAAATATTATAATAATTATCATGAATAAATATAATTTTCCCAAATTTTTTGAACTTATTAATTTCAACCCTCAGAAAATTCAAACTCTATTCAATAACCTATTGTAGGTTTGAATTTAAAATAAGCAAAAAAAGGATGGACAGTGGGTTTTCCAATTTTATTTGAGTACTAGGATGTCCCAGGAACCACTCCAAATATTTTCAGAATTTATAGAATTTTATTTCTATTTTTAAAGCCTCGGTCAAACCCTTTATTTTTTGGTCAAAATCTGATTTTAAACCTTCGGGCTCGCACTGTTTCTCCGACCGGACCCCAAACATTTTTGGTTCAACCGCACCCTAAACCAAAGCCTGGCTCAGACCCGCACTGCACCACACCCACTCGGCTGAGTTAGGCCCCAACCGGACCTGAGCCATTTTGATGTGACCCAACCAATTCGCCACCGGTTGCCGCACCGCCCTAGCTGACCACTCCCAGGCTTTCACCACTTCACGCCGCTTCCACTCTGTCACTTTCCCGAGCATAAGTCACCATGTGCCCCTCTCATTTTGCCATCTTTCCTCTCGGTGGATGAGGAAAGAGGAGCTCTTCCTCGCTCTCTACTCCGGTGAGCTTCAACCGCCTGGTTCCTCTCGATTCTATCTTCAATGTTGTTTCCATTTTGGCTAAACCCAACTTGTGTCTTTGCTTCTAGCGCTTGGACCAACTTCGTGTTTTCCTCGGCTCCGGTTCACGTCCAGAGTGCGCACCCGAGGACAACCCCGTGCTAACTCTATGCTCGGTTAGTATGGTCCTCAAAACTTTCCGCATCATATTCTGTCCCAGAGCATGACAACTAAAACCCCTCAACCAATTTTACTAATGTGCGACAGGATCTGGTGAATTTGAAGCTTGGTCCATTTCCGGCTGTAAAGCAACTTTTCACCTCCCACCTTGATCCGGTAAGCCTTTGATCCATTCTTTTCTCTTATAGCATCCTTATGTGATCCTTAACCCATCCTGACCTTTCTTTGTCTCTAGGATAACCCATCCCGACCTTTCTTTGTCTCTAGGATTGCTCAGGGGTTTCTCTCTTCGCTAAGCCGTGCCGCCGCCGTCATCTTCTTCGACGTCGGCTAAGCTCTGAGCTCCTCCGACCATCGTGACCTCTTCCCTAGCTCAGGTAGCATCCCTTTTAGTCCCTAGGAGCTCGGGCACACGCTTAAGAGGACAATGCAGAGTTTTTTTGTGTTTTGCATTTTTTTGCCGTATTAAGCGTCGCCACTCTCCTCCGGCTCGTCGCCAATACCGGCCAGCGCAGTTGTCGAGAATACCACCATCAGGTGTGTAATACTATTGTGGACCTATCCACGCCCTTAGCGTGCACCGTCGTGGCCGGAAACGCCGGCGAGGTTCCGATGGAGCCAGAGCTCTTTTGTCGGATTTCTAGCTCGCACTGTAGCGGAGCCATTAGGGCACTGATTCGGTCATTAAAGGGCTAATGATTGCTTAATCTTTAATCGTTGTCTTAAGGAACTATCTGTCACTTACACGCGGGCTCGCGCACAGAAAAACGAGCACATTAGTTTAAACACCGCTGCGGCTGACGAGTGGGCCCAAGGCCTTAAGCGCTGTGCGCTATGCGCATGTGCGCATGGACTGAGTCCATTGAACCAAGTCACTGACTAGCAGGCCCCACATGTTAGCGCACGGTTAAATCCAGAGTTAAAAAGAAAAATGACACTATTCTTGGGACCCCACATGTCATTGACTGCAGCTAGCGCAACTCCCGATAGAAACAGTAATAATTGCTTTATAAAATTTAAATCTGTTTAATTTACAAACTGAAATTTTGTATTAACTTCTAAAATACATAACTAATTCATTTTAACTCCAAAAACAGTGAAACCAATTTTGATAATTTTTATTTTAAATGAACTTATTTCTAAAATAGGTTAAATCCTACCTCTGTCAGAGAAGCTATATTTTGAGGAAAGTGATCCTAAAATGAATTATTTTTATACTATAAAATGCTGATAACTTTAGAAATTCATAACTAAATCTTGAAAACGCCAAATGAGGTAAAATCAACTATTTTGGTCTTATATGATTATTCTCTATTTACCTATATAATCCTTTGTCCCACTACTACTCTACAAATTTTGACCAAATAATTAAATTATATGAACAGTAACCGATTCCATTTAAAATCTGATTTGTTTTTCCTGAAATCTGTGATTCAAACTACTATAACTTTCACACACTAAATCCAAATAGAATAATTCTTTCACCTAAATTCATCTAAAATCATAATATAGCTACTGTAGAAATTTCATGCATTTTGAGTATTTTGATTTTTTGGCTTATTTGGTGTTAATTGCAATATCGTTCTTTTGATAGATTTCTCGACGATACAAACGTATTCATGAGTGTAACCTGAGGTTGAACAAGTGATACAGCAAAGATGCGAGCACCCCCCTCTTGATCATATTGCTCCTATTGATTTTAAAAGTTTTGTGTGAGTTTTAATATCGTCATTGCGTGCTATTTTGAAAAGTATGTTCATGGGTAGAAGTAGTTAAATTTCTAATTGCTGCATTGGCCTACCTTTGAATATTGATTACCCTTTTTCCTTGAATGATTAAGGTTATATGTTATATGGGTTTGTTTGCTAATTTGTAGAATGAGGCTTAGCCATGCTAGTAGTTGTAGCCGAAAGCGGTTGATGGAGCTAGTCCACCGGCCAGTGGATTATATTGAATCTTGATGAAATTTGACGATTATATGGATTGAATTATATTGGTATTGAGGATTGTATCTAGATCTTCGAATCTGGTTATTGTGACTTGTTGGGAAGTTTTTGTTGTGTGTGTTGGACTTGGACGGGTGATAGGGTGATGAAGGGGTGGTCCCGGATTCGTGTAGCCCCATCTGGGTATCTGAGGATCGATCTGTGGTGTGATGAACCAAGTCTTACGTGCAACCACACGTCGAGATAATGACCAAGGCTTGGCTAACTAATTTGTCATGTGTTAGCTATCAAAACATAATCAAGTTGATAATTGTTATTGTTATTTTTAATTGTTTACTTGTCAATCTGGTGGGGGCATGCTAAGTTTCGCCTTACTTGCTCTTAAGGGTCTCTTGTTTTAAAGGAACTTACTTACACAACGAGTACACCCATGGCGCCGATAAGCGACTTTCGACCATGGTGTTGTTTCCTCAGGTGGTTTGATAGTTAGGACATGACATTGCAAAGGCCTCGTTATGATATCTTAGTCACACTCCTACGGAAGAGTGCATGGCGACAGTAAAAGGTCTTCATATTGTGTGGGTAAAGCTGTACAACTCTGCAGAGTCAAATAAATCTATTCGAATAGCCTCGTCCTAGGTTATGGACATCACTTGTGGGAAAGCATGCACAGTTAGCTTATGGGAAATTGGGTTTGGGTTATGGTTGGAAATGTTATGTCATTGTGATAGTTTGTTCAGATCTTGTATGTTGTCACGAACGGGAAGTTCGCGTGTTGATATGTTTGAAAATTGATATATGTAACGAACGAGAAGTTCATGTGTTGTTATAATTGGAGTATCTACTGATTTTTTTTTTATGAATTGGAGTACTTACTATTATATAACATTTCTAAAATGTTTTACAAATGACACTTTGAATCTATATTGTTTATCTAAATGAAAAACTTGCTTTATGCCAAAAATTGACTAGTGTAGTAGCCTTCCTTTGATACCTACATGCATCCTTATTTTTTTTAAAGACTCACGAGTACAACTTTGTACTTTAACAGTGTCTATGTGTTCAGATGAGAACGATGGGTGTAACAGTTTTAACTCCAGTTGGTTGCTTGTGGGTTGTAGGCATGCCAACCTGTGCTAGCGTGCTATTTTTTATTGAGCATTTTTTGTTCTTGGTGAAAGATCATTTGGTAACACTGATATTACTATAGTTGAGAAGAGTAAATCTAGCACAGATAAATCACCTCCAACTCAAGGTTTTTCCTTTCTTGAACTGTGCTGTAGCTAGAAAATTAGGAGCTTTTGTAATGTCACACAAGCAAAAACACAAAATCCCCATCTGTTAGGGAGAATAATATGAAATGGAATCTTGGTCCACAAAAAAAACTTCTAAAAGTCCCAAACAGTGTTGCCTCCCCTTTTTTTTTATATATAAAGGTTTTCGTCCAAATTCAGACTAGCAAAGAAGTAATGCTATATATTGCTTGCTGAGCCCTCTCCTTTTTTTGTTGCAAATAATACAAGTATACAACACAAAACTAGAAGACCCTAATTTGACCTGTCCCAATACTATAGGCACCTTTGTTTACTTCACAAAAGTGACTCTTTGATTATAAATTACAACTAAACCCAACATGTGCTACTGTGCTATTTTTTGTTGAGCGTTTTTTTTGTGAAAGATCATTTGGTAACACTGATATTACTACCTCCGTTTTTTATGTTTGACGCTGGCTAGCTATTATTACTACTACAGGACGTCATGTAATAATGACCGGAGGGAGTACTATAGTTGAGAAGAGTAAATCTAGCACAGATAAATCACCTCCAACTCATGCCTACGAGTATCTAGAAGTCTGGCCACGTGATAAAAATGGAAATAGGATGCAGGGCACATACAAAGTAGTGAATTCCTTATAATCGATTAACAAGGGAGGTGCCTTCAGAATCTTTTGCCTTTGCAGATGTGTTGCTCATTACTTGCTTTCTCTATCAGTAGTGCTTTTGATTGTATTTGATGACATTCCAGCTTTTTTTCTTCATATAACACTTTCGTACTGTCTTTAGAATATTTGAGAAGAGTCAACCTAACACAGCTAAATCACCTCCACCTCATGCCTACGAGTATCTAGAAGTCTGGATGTGATAAAAATGGAAATAGGATGCATGGCACATACAAAGTAGTGAATTCTTTATAATCGATTAACAAGGGAAGTGCCTTCAGAATCTTTTGGCTTTGTAGGAGATGTGTTGCTCATTACTTGCTTTCTCTATCAATAGTGCATGTGATTGTATTTTACGACATTCTAGTTTTTTTCTTCGTATAACACCTTTGTACTGTCTTTGGTCTTCTAATGTCCATTTCGTCAGATTTGTTCACCTTACTGAAAAAGTTTGCATCCAAACGTACAAGGGTTATGTGGGCTTGCCTCCTGTTGGGGAGTCTTAACTGTTCATTTGTATGCAACATATGAAAAGCAAGAAATAGGCTTAGTTGTTTAGCTACCAGTCTTTGGAAAATTTAACATGCATTCTTATGAAGACTAGCTAAATGATGCTTCCATACTTCTTTTTTTTTTTGTGATTTTGTCACTTATGTGGAAATAGTGTCGTCTAATAGTGCAAGATTGGTTTTACAGTTTAGTGTTCTGATCTTCTATTGGCCAACCTTTCAAAGTTCGAACACTCATGTTGTTTCTTTTTTTAAAAGGGGTACCTTTTCTTCTTTTAGGATAAGGTCAAAGTCACACGGACCGGTACAAGACTATTTTCGTCTAATATGCCAGGCAAATTATGTAAGCAATACTTTAATCTAATATGCCAAATTTTCTCTAATTTTCTAATAACATTCATACCCTGCGCCATTTGGCGTGGGTTATCTTCTAGTTACTGACATTAAAGGCGGCTAGCTTTGGAGCTCATTCACGCCCACTACGTCGGCAGAAAAACGGCGTCCGTCCGATCGCCCCCACTCGCCTCCGCGTCCGCCCGATCCGCCCGGTGCACTCAATGGGAATGAGCGTCGCTCGCACGTCCACGTCTCCCCGCGTCTGCGTCTTGAACCTTCCTCCCCTGCCGCCACCTCGACCTACTTGCTCCGTCCCGTGCGCCGCTCCTCCCCTCGCAGCCTCGCTCCATTCTGTCCCCTCCCTCTCCCTCCTCCACCTCGCTGCTTCCCCAGTGCCGCCCTTCTACGCCAGCGCCACGGGTCCTTCGCTCTTCCACCCCCGTTGCCCGCTCGGCCTCCCTGCCCTGCCGTCGGCGCTCGCTAGCTCTTCCTCCCAGGGGCGGATCCAGTAAGCTCTACCCGGGTGCACAGGACACCGGGTCCAAAATCCATATATATATATATATATTACATATATGAATAGTGATGGACACCCCTCGGGCCAAAATGAGGACACCGCCAGGCCGCCACAGCCCAAGTCGGCCTCCCGCGTAGGCGTTCGTGAGCGCGGCCCAACTACTCAGCTAGCAAAGCCCGAGCGTGGAGTGGTGCCGGCGTGCGCGTGTTGCGTCCAGGCGCTCGTTGCGGGCTTTGCGGCGTTGCGGGCTGCGGCTTGCGGCGAGCGAGGAGGCGTGCGGCATGCGTAGCCGCGTAGGCCAGGCCAGCAGTCGGGCGACTCGACAAGCGGGCGTGCAGCCGCAGTTCCGCACACAGTCGCGACTCGCGTGAGGGTTTGGCGTTTTGCTACGCGCCGGCGACTGCGACTCTGTGAGTGTGAGACGAGAGCAAGACGCCAAGACGCGACGCGCGCCGACAGCGAGCTCCACCGACATCGCCCAACAAGACGACCGCGACCGCCCGCCGCGCCCGCCACGATTTCTAGCAGCGAGCCAGCGAGGCGGCGACATTTCCTACGGGTTGTGGCGAAGCCTCGGTAGTAGGTAATTTTGTTTTCTTTCGGTCGTTAGTAATACCGATTACCGATTTATCTCAAGCACAATGACTCATTTTGTATTTTAGGAATTTAATTTTCTAATTATTGGTTGATTTTCTCAAACCCTAAAATTGTGGTTTGCAATTGTGATAGACTGGTAGTGGAATTGTGGGAATTACAATACCTAGTGACAAATCAGAAGCAAAATTATATCTTTTGAGTGATCCATCGTCCATGACTCCATGTGATCATTGACCAACCGACCATCTACATTTATTTCAGGAATATGTGATGTGTCATGTGTGATGTGTCAAGCTTTGGATCTAAGGTTTTGACTACTTGAGAGTTAAGACACAATGTCGAGTAAGTGAGCCTCACAATTTTAAATAATTGACTATGCTTCTATTCTATAGTACAAATATCTAATGGAGTACTCAAATAATTGGCAAATGATAGGTAAATTTATGGAAAGATTTCTTAAAAGGAAAGCGCCACCACAAGAGGAGAATGATGTTCCATCGCATGAACAGAACGATGGCCCCTCCCATGAAGAAAATAATGCCACTAATGTAGGGATTTCACCTACAGAACCAATCAATTGGGAAGAGGAGATTCAATTTGATCCTGGCAAAAGGAGGAGAATAGAGGAGTATCTTCCTAATCAAAAGGATGTGGTAAGAAGAAAGTACATTGATAATGGGCCTTGCCAACCTCGCACTTTTGATTTTCCATATTCAACGATTGGTGGTAAAAATAGAAGGTTTAATTCAATGGTTTCTTTGAGTTTGGGAGTTGGCTTGAGTATAGTGAATCCAAAGATAGAGCATATTGTTTTTATTGTTTCTTATTTAGAGGCCACAACAAGAAGGAAGCTGGGTACGATGCATTTGTTACAACTGGATGGTCTAGTTGGAACAAAAAATTTAGACTAAAGGAGCATGTAGGAGATGTCAATAGTGTTCACAACCAAGCAAAGAGAGATTATGATTCTTTGTTGAAACAAGACCAACACATTTATGTTGCTTTGAATAACCAAAGTAATATTGAGAAGATTGCTTATTATACTCGACTAAATGCCTCAGTTGATGTTGCTAGAGTATTATTGAAGCAAGGATTGCCTTTTCGAGGCCATAATGAGTCCGATGAGTCCTCCAATAAAGGAAATTTCAAGGAATTCCATGCTTATACAGCTGAGCAGAATCCAACTGTAGGCAAGGTTGTGGGCAACAATGCTCCAGGTAATAATTTGATGGTATCTCCAAACATTCAAAAGGACATAGTACATTGTTTTGCAAAGGAAATATTGCAATCTATTCTTGAAGAAATTGGACATGACGTGTTTTGCTTGCTAGTTGATGAGTCTAGGGATGTGGCTTGCAAAGAGCAAATGGCGGTGGTCTTGAGATATGTTGATAAATGTGGAATTGTTAAAGAGAGGTTTGTTGGTCTTGTTCATGTAAAAGAGACAACGTCTTCATACCTCAAGTCCTCTATTGATTCTTTATTTGCGGAATATAAGTTAAGCTTGAAGCAAGTTAGAGGCTAAGGATACGATGGTGCTAGCAATATGCGAGGTGAGTTCAATGGCTTACAATCATTGATTATGAGATAAAATAGCTCAGCATATTATATCCATTGTTTTGCTCACCAACTTCAATTAGTTGTCGTGGCTGTTGTAAGAAAGCATAAAGGCATTGGTAACTTTTTTGATATGATTTCTGTTTTGCTAAATGTGGTTGGTGGATCTTCCAAGAGAAGGGACAAGATTCGAGATATCAATCAAGAACATGTGCACGAGGCCTTAGGTTGTGGGTTACTTAAAACTGAGACAGGGTTAAATCAAGAGCTATGTCTTCAAAGACCTGGAGACACTCGCTGGAGTTCTCACTATAAGACTCTTAAGAGTTTGGTTGATTTGTTCCCAACGGTTGTTAAAGTGTTAGAATATGTGGAACAAGAATACAATGATGACAAAAATAGAAGGCAAGCATGGGGACTTTTAGTTTATTTTCAGTTATTTGATTTTGTGTTTTATTTGCAGCTTATGTTGACTATCTTAATAATCACAAACACATTGTCATTAACTCTACAAAGGAAGGATCAAGACATTGTGAATGCTATTGATTGTGTTAAATCAACCAAAAGCCATTTGGATGAGCTTAGAAGGCATGGATGAGATTCTATCTTAGATGAAGTGTATGCCTTCTGTGAGAAGCATGATATTTCCAAATTAGAAATGGGAGAAGCATACATGAATCCAAAGAAGCCACGTAAAAATGCGGAATTACCAACAAGCATTATTATGAGGTGGATTGTTTTAATGATGTTCTTGATTGGTTACTTCAGAACTCGATGGTCGCCTCAACGAGAAAAACTCTAGATTACTTGTTTGTTCTACGCTTGAGTCCAAGAGAATCATTTCGTGATTTCAATTTGGAGCATTTGATGGATCTAGCTAAACTTTATCCGAATGATTTTGACGATGGGGAATTGAGGGACCTTAAACACCACCTTCGCCTCTACATTGCCGATGTGTGTGCGGATGATAGATTCTCTAACATAGAGACTATTAGCGACCTTTCTAAAAAAATAGTGGAGACAAGGAAACATATTTGCTATCCTTTAGTTTATCGACTTTTGAAGCTAACACTAGTGTTACCTGTTGCCACTGCTACAGTTGAGAGATGCTTTTCAGCCATGAAAATTGTGAAAACATATTTGCGCAATCGTATTAGCGATGACTTCTTAAGAGATAACCTTATTTGCTATGTGGAGAAATGCGAAATGGGGAAAGTTACCAATGATGCTGTAATTCATCGCTTCCAGAACTTAAGGGAGCGTAGAAAGAATATATAAAATGTAATATACTTATCTTTGTTATGATAAATTCATACTTCTTTTACTTAAAATTTTACTAAGTGATTTATTCTGCTTTTTGTAGGCTATCAAGGTCGGATGTTGTTTTTTGCCGATGCAGACCATCTTTTGTCCATAGTTTGGAACTTTATCCATTATTTATTCACTTTGCTACAGTTAACCAAAACTACTACTAAGAGTGTAGGACTCTTTGTTTTGGTGAGCATTTTGATGCTTATTTATTTATCTATCATGTAGAATTGTTTATTTTCGTTTCGTTCTGGATCCGCCCTGTTCCTCCCTCCCGCCCTTACGGTTTCCCTCCACGGCCGCTGCGTCGGCGCCGTCCCTCATTCTCGCTCCCCGGCCGCCCCCTCGACCTCGCTCCACCGTGGCTGCCGCTCCCTCCCTCTTCCAGCCCCCCGCCCCTTCGGTCTCCCTCCCCGCCACCACTCTCGCTCCCCTGTCGCCCCCTCGGCCTCACTCCCTTGCCGTTGCCGCTCCCACCCTCTTCCAGGTCTTCATCCCCGTCTCCTCCCCCACCGTGCCCGCCGCCACCGCTCCCTCCTCCCTTTCGGCCCTGCCCTCGGTCCTAGGTGACGCCACCGCTCCTGCTCAGGCCGGCGACGCGTCTGCCGCTCTGCCTGCTCGCACTCAAGGCGGTGTTCTTCCACCCCCGCTGCCCACTCGGCCTCCCTCCCCCGCCGTCGGTGCTCGCTAGCTCTTCCTCCCTCCCCCGCCGTCGGCACTCGCTAGCTCTTCCTCCCTCCCGCCCTTTCGGCTTCCCTCTACGGCCGCCGCATCGGCGCCATTCCTCATTCTTGCTCCCCCGCCGCCCCCTCGGCCTCGCTCCACCGTGGCTGCCGCTCCCTCCCTCTTCCAGCCCCCGCCCCTTCGGTCTCCCTCCCCGCCGCCGCTCTCGCTCCCCTGCCGCCCCCTCGGCCTCACTCCTTTGCCGCTGCCGCTCACACCCTCTTCCAGGCCTTCATCCCCGTCTCCTCCCCCGCCGTGCCCGCCGCCACCGCTCCTTCCTCCCCACCTTCCATGCTTCCCACCCTCTCCTCCCTTTCGGGCCTGCCCTCGGTCCTAGGTGATGCCACCGCTCCTGCTCAGGCCGGCGACGCGTCTGCCGCTCCACCTGCTCGCACTCAAGGCGGTGTTTATCGTGTGGTGGTTGCTGATATGCCAGAAACTCGACCGTTTGGTCTGTTTTTCAGAGATAGTATTGGTCTCTGCCTTTGCTAATTTTGTCTCCTTTTGCTGATTTTGTTTGGATAATGCAGTTTACCTGTAGAGGCAGAGAGTATTGATGCTCAGGGTGATGCAATAGTTGGCAATGCTCCCTTATGCTTTACACAGTTAGGAACGAGCAAACAATCGGAGTTAGTTGCTTCATCGAGTGAAGAAGAGTAAGTTTGTATTCAGTCCAGGCACTGAATTGACATGTTTACATGAATTGTCACTAGAGATTGTCATGATTGCAGAGTTAGCTACTCTTGAGTTGTTATGTTAGTCGGTGTGCTCCTGATTCTGTATGCTGGAATAGCTTGCTCTTTTTCGTTTAGCTGAGGATGCTTTCGTTTGCTAAAAATATGTCTACGATAATCGTTTTTGTAGGATATTCTTTGCTTTCCGTTTAATCACTGAGACTAGCATATCAGTACCTAATCACTAAGATAATCATTTTTGTAGGATATGCTTTCGTTACAGTACCACATTTTTGATTGGTAGTATTCGCATTATGGGAATGTAGTAGCGTGTTATATAGTTGCTCTCAAAGGAATCCAACATACAGATCTTTGTGACATTAGCATAACACAGCCAGTGCAGTGGGTCTCTGTTGACAGCCAGTGTGTTGGTCTCTGTTGACATTTATTCATAATGAATCATGCACTTTTTGCCCATGCCATGTTTGAAAAAATGTCTACAAGAGTCTATTACAAGAGTCTATTTGCACTGGCATGACTGATGTACACTAGATGCTCGATGAGATTCCTAGGAAATCCTGTGCGTAAACTAATTGGGATGAATATAGATTGGCTGAATATATGCATATGTGGTCGCCACTGGCTACAGCCTGAGTAGGTAAGCTGTTACACCTTACGTACCATCCTATCCTTTCAATTTTTTTTTCCTTATTTGGTTCTAAGATCTTTGATGGTATAGTGGTCAACGCATTGGTGTTTTCAGTGCTTGCGCAGAATGCTCTACAATTGTGTTTGCATGAAATTGTAAATACTTCATGTACTGAACTTTGATATGGCAATGTATAGCATATTTGTAGTTTCTGATGTAACTTAGCTAAGATATAGTGCTCTCTGAAAACAGTCTTCATGGCTGCACATTTCAGTTATCTGATTTAGCATAAATTATGGTATATCACGCATCGAGGTTGATGACAATGCTGATGCGGCTAGAAGATGACGACCATTTGTCCGTTCGGCCAATTTGCGGGGCCGCGGAGAACACATTAGCGACAGAAGTCCAGTGAGTTATTTTTCTGTTAATTTCCTTCCTCTTCTTTTACCTTTCTACTTTGCAATATTTTTTTTCACGCTTACGGTAGTTATTAAGCATATACAATCATCTTTCTTCAATTGCATACATATGGTATTGTAAGGTTTGGTTATTTATCTGTTTGTGGTTGTCTGATGCAGGTGCTACGTATGGTTGGCTGATTACTAGCAAGATGGACACAAAAAATAGTGCTAATCATATCATTGCCTACCTAAACTAAGCTTCATCTTTCCATTTATTGTATGTTTTTCTATATCGACTTATCTACTATCTATTATCAGTCGTTGTATCTTTACTATATTCTCTTACCCCTTTGTTTCTACTTTTACAGGCCTGGACAATATAGCGTACAATGCTAAGCATATTTGGTCATTCATAGCAAAAGCAGATAGATGGACAATCAAAATCAGAATATTAAAATTATTGAATTCTATTGGAAAGAGCTCCAATCAATTCTGAACATGGGCGTGATTCTCCTGCATAGTATGTTTTTGTTTTAGAATTCTGATCTTTTATCTTTTTATTTACACCTTTTTACCACGTGTGATGCACTTTTAGTACATAGTAGTAGATTATCTCTATTTCAATAACTTCGATATTTTCCTCTGTCCCTAGCAAGCTATCATTCATAACCATATATTAGTCTTTTTCTTTTCGTTGCTTTTCCTTTTGTCATGTTGTTGGATGGAATGGAAAGATTGTAGATTTCACTTCAAATCTTACAGAAACATGCCCCAAAGTCTACATGAAGATAATTCCATTTATGCCTAAGTTCAGCTAAATAACTCTCCATAGGATACTTTTTATTTAGCGGTACCATATTTTATATGTTTTTATTTTTTTTCTATAACGCTTTTGTGTGCTTCAACTACTACTGCTCAAATTAAGTTAGTGAAAACCTAAAAAAACATGACTACTGCCTAATATAGTAACATTAATTTATAGTTTTCTGTATGGTCCACTTCAAAGCTTACAGAATCATGCCTCAGAGTCTGCATGCAGATAGTTCCATTTTAGGCTAAGTTCAATTAGGTCATTCTCCACATGATATTTTTATTTAGTGCTATCGTATCTTTTGTGTTTTGAGATTTTTTATATGTTGAGTTTAGTTTGTGGTTTAGCTGTATGTAGGTATCTATATCAGTATCCTTTAGAGAAATTAAAACACCATCACCCACCTTCCATGCGTAGTTATTATAGATTTTGCTCATTTGCACCCTATATACATTTATCTTGCTTGTACCCTGTACGTTTTTTTATTGACAGAGATTATTTCCTGTTTTCCCCTACAGTGATTGCGAGACTTTCATATCAGTAGACGATTTCTGGATAGATCATTGAAGTTTGGAAATTAGCAATCGAAGTTTAAGTTTTACTGATGTTAAACCTACAAACATGGAAGATCTAACTAGTATGGCTTCCGATTCTACAAACTCTTACCTGACTATATAGTATTTTAGTTGGTCTAGCTGTATAAGTAGAATAAAAATGCATTTACGAGTCTAGTAAACAATAGCTAAACTGTTATCCTTCTTTATTTAACAATATCTATTGAGCTTCGTTTACATTAAGTTCACATGCTTCAAACATGCTGGACATTTGTTCACCGTCTTAAACCATGACCTCTTCTTCTGCCAAACATGCTACTGGTTATTGCATTTGCAGACTTTATGTCCTTATATTGTTTATACAGCAGCCAAAATATTCTACTTTTCCTTTTTATATTACATATGTTTCCCCTTCCTTACGTTTACAAGCTTACATCATATAAAAACCAAACATAACAAACAATAGCCATTGCTATTTCACACATATAATCACTCGCTAAAAAAATGTTCACCAAAACACACATAAAAATTCCTTCTTTCCTCTCCCCTAACACCTGTTGTAGCCGCGCCATTGGCGCGGGTCACCTTCTAGTTACTAACATTAAAGGCCCGTGGCTTTGGAGCCCCCTCGAGCGCGCTACGTCGGCAAGAAATCGGCCGCCGTCCGATCGCGCTGCGAGCTACTCCACGCCGCCCGATCCCGCCCGGTGCGCGTGCGTGGGAGGCGCTCGTGAGTCCCATGTCGCCTGCGTCGTGAACTCGCTCGGCCCATGTCGCCCGAGAAAAGGAACCTCATCCTTATCCCGTTCCTCACTCTCCTCGCACCTCCTCTCTCACTCTGTCACGCATCGCCGCCACTCCCCTCTCTCCCTCTAGCGCCGCCTTTCTACGCCAGAGCCACCAGTCTTGCCCTCTTCCTCCCCCGCCGCCCTCTCGGCCTCCCTCCCTCGCAGCCACCGCTCCCTCCCTCCCCAGTCGCCTACCGCCGCTTGCTCTTCTCCCCTTCGTCCACTCTGTCCGCTCCTCCCCTTCGCCCTGCCCCCGGTCCTACGTGACCCTCCCTCGCCGCCGTCGGTCTCCCTCACCGGCCGCCGTCCTGCCTTCCCTCTTCCTCCCTCCCGCTCCCCTCAGGCTCCCTACCCAGCCACTACGTCGGAGCCGTCCCTCGCTCTTTCTCCCCCATTGCCCACTCGATTTCCCTTCCCCGCCGCTGTTGTTCCCTCCCTCTTCCCCCTCCCCTCCCCTCCCCTTGGTCATTCTCTTCCCCATTCCTCTTCGTCGTTTCCCCGCTCCTCCATTCATCCCCCTCTTGGTGCTTTGCTATGGCCGAATGGAGCTCCATGGCGCCTCCTCCCCGGCCTCCCCCATCCTCGGGCGCCGCCTCCTCCTAGCGCTATTGTTGCCGCCGCCAGGCTTGGCCTTGGCTTGACCCCGACGCCGCCACTGCTCGCCTGCGCCGCCACCCGCATGGCTCGGCCCCGGCGCCAGCACTGCTCGCCTGCGCCACCACCCACCTGGCTCGGCCCCGGCGCCGCCACCCGCACCCACGACCCATGCTCCTCCCTCAGCCCGCTCCTGCACCGCGCTCATGGGTGCCTCTTGCCGCCGGCTTGGCCCATCCCTGCTGCACAGGAAGCTGCTAGACGCACAATCTCGGCCATCATCGCCGCTCTTTGGGTAGCTGCTATTAAGTTGAGTTTGCACACCACCAGTTTGATACAATGCCTCAATGAACCACATTCTTACATATGTGAAAAATTATTTAATGGATATATCATCATCCCACCTTCCCCTGCTTGCCGATGACAATATGAGATTGATTGCTTCATGCCCATTTGTAAATCGGTGCTATAATATATTGTAGTAATGTGGTTTTGTAGTATTGTAGATCTCAAGTAGGAGAACCTCACCACCAGTAAGCTGTCCAAGATGAAACAAACAGCCTTAGGTGCAGGTCTAGGGACGCCGTCTCCAGAATATGGCCTCCAATGGAGCGGTTGCCTCATCTCCTGTCGTCACACACCACCCTACAAAATGGTAGGGATCCCTCCAGTTTTCAAATTATGAGATGGGTTATTCTCTTCACTAATTATGTGTTACAACCGAACTATATGTTTGTGCACACTAGCTGTTTGTTGAAATGTTGATGTACATAATTAAAACCTATGATGCACGGACACCTATGATATGGGTTCTGATTTGCTACTTTGTTTGCATTTTTTCCTTGAGGTACCAGATCCTCATGTCTGCGATGACGTTATATGTTCTTCAGATTTGCGCTGATCAGTTAGATTCGGCTACAAGTGTATTTAGGTTTTGTCATCTTCATTCTGACAGGTTTAAAATATACTAGGCTCTTCTTTGATTTGTTTGCAGCTTCATTTTAGTTTATCTGCTGTTGGTTACAGCTCTACAATGTGTATTCTGATTTGCTAGGTATGGAAATATATGAGGAGCATTTTGAAGCTTGGAATGTTAATGATTTAACTATGCGAAACTTTGGAAAACATGGTTCGAAAACTTATAAAGGAGAATGGACTACAAGCTGGTATTGCCTTTCTAACACGGTGCTCCTTCAATTGGTATGATATTCCTCTAGCGTGTTTCCAAGTTCTGCATCCCTCTCTTATATTGATGAAAAAAATCAATGCTTATGGTTGCAGCTCACTGGACTCCAAATTCTGGTGATAAAACTGTACTACAATATGATGATGTGATGAAGCTGGATTTTGGGACACATGTAGATGGTCTGTCTATTATTTTGCAATGTGAAATTGATTGCTTCATGCCCATCTGTAATTTTTAGGATCAATCGGTGCTATAATATATTGTAGTAATGTGGTTTTGTAGTATTGTAGATCTCAAGTAGGAGAACCTCACCACCAGTAAGCTGTCCAAGATGAAAGAAACAGCCTCAGGTGCAGGTCCAGGGACGCCATCTCCAGAATATGGCTTCCAATGGAGCGGTTGCCTCATCTCCTGCCATCACACACCACCCTACAAAATGGTAGGGATCCCTCCAGTTTTCAAATTATGAGACGGGTTATTCTCTTCACTAATTATGTGTTACCACCGAACTATATGTTTGTGCACACTAGCTGTTTGTTTAATGTAGATGTACATAATTAAAACCTATGATGCACGGACACCTATGATATGGGTTCTGATTTGCTACTTTGTTTGCATTTTTTCCTTGAGGTACCAGATCCTCATGTCTGTGATGACGCTATATGTTCTTTAGATTTGCGCTGATCAGTTAGATTCGGCTACAAGTGTATTTAGGTTTTGTCATCTTCGTTCGACAGGTTTAAAATATACTAGGCTCTTCTTTGATTTGTTTGCAGCTTCATTTTAGTTTATCTGCTGTTGGTTACATCTCTACAATGTGTATTCTGATTTGCTAGGTGTGGAAATATATGAGGAGCATTTTGAAGCCTGGAATGTTAATGATTTAACTAAGCGAAACTCTGGAAAACATGGTTCGGAAACTTATCAAGGAGAATGGACTGCAGGCTGGTATTGCCTTTCCAACACGGTGCTCCTTCAATTGGTATGATATTCCTCTAGCGTGCTTCCAAGTTCTGCATCCCTTTCTTATATTGATGAAAAAAATCAATGCTTAGGGTTGCAGCTCACTGGACTCCAAATTCTTGTGATAAAACTGTACTATAATATGATGATGTGATGAAGCTGGATTTTGGGACACATGTAGATGGTCTGTCTTTTATTTTGCTTTGTTCTATTCCTTCTTCTATGGTTGTTTGTTATGATATTTTCTATGGGTTTGTGAGTTTGTCCTTAGAAGTACAAATTCAGGCCATTTCTAATCCTTGCTCCCCTTCGCCCAGGTGCCGCCGCTGCCTGCCTTTCTCAAACGCCTCCGCTCAGCTGGCTCTTTCCCGATCCGTTCTCCTCGCCCCCCTTCCTTCGCTACTTCATGGGATACTATGTGCTCTTCTATCGCCATGTCGCTACTAGGGAACTGGAACGACTACAAAAGCCGATGTACAATGTTGTTCGCCGAGAAGCAGAAGTGCATAGACAGGTTTAAAATATACTAGGCTCTTCTTTGATTTGTTTGCAGCTTCATTTTAATTTATCTGCTGTTGGTTACAGCTCTACATTGTGTATTCTGATTTGCTAGGTACGGAAATATACGAGGAGCATTTTAAAGCCTAGAATGTTAACGATTGCACTATGTGAAACTTTAGAAAACATGGTTCGGAAACTTATCAAGGAGAAGGGACTGCATGCAGGTATTGCCTTTCCAACAGGGTGCTCCTTGAATTGGTATGGTATTCCTCTAGCATGCTTCCAAGTTCTGCATCCCCTTCTTATATTGATGAAAAAAACAATGCTTAGGTTTACAGCTCACTGGACTCCAAATTCTGTTGAAAAAACTGTACTCCAATATGTTGATGTAATGAAGCTGGATTTTCGGACAAATATACATGGTCTGTCTATTATTTTGCTTTGTTCTATTCCTTCTTCTACGGTTGTTAGTTATGATATTTTGTATGGGTTTGTTAGTTTGTCCTTGGAAGTATAAATTCAGGCCATTTCTAATTGCAAAAACTAACATGATACCCTGATTCTTCTCAGGGTACATAGTTGATTGTGGATTTACTGTCGCATTCAATCCCATGTTTGATCCATTGCTTCAAGCATCAAGAGATGCCACAAATACTGGAGTCAAGGTAATTTATACATATTTTTTCTTCACTCTCCAAAGGTAATTTTACATATTTTTTCTTCACTCTCCAAAGGTAATTTGTACATACTGGAGCCAATAGACTCGGATATACCAACGAATGATTTTCATATGCACCTTTGCACATGTCATTTCTGATAGAAGGTCTGCTTGGTGGCAGAGTGAGTGAGTCTCTTTGCTCTAATGGGACACATTTATAGGTCTTCGTTGAAACATCTGCTTTTGATTTGTCAATTATAATGCCACGGTTTCTGATGTCATCTCTCTAGCTGCTTCTGTTTAGTTTTTTGCCTGGACCTGATTTGTGTTTCGATTTTCACCTATTAATGACCTGATAAATATGGCTATTTCAAATTATTTTCCTCCTATAGTAGCATCCATTCGTAATAATTTAGTAGCGATTTATCCTTTCCTTCATTTCAAGAAGCTGGAATAGATGCACGTCTTTGTGATGTCGGTGCTGCAATCCAAGAAGCTTTGTGATGTCGTACAATTTAGCTCACTATGATGGGATATGTTTTTTTTTTTGAGTATTGGTTACCATGTTTTGCCTCCTTTTGAAAAGAGCATGAGCATTTCATTTTGACGTTTTATTAGTTGTGATTCTGTTTATAGATGTTAGATCTAAATGTGATGTGCCATTTTTATAAAAGGCCATTTGCAGAAAGCCAGGTATCGTTCCGCTTATAATCGTTTTTAAAGAACTACTAAGAGCATGCATGATTTTTTTTGTCAATAAATGTAGGTCATGTCATTTGCTTGGTTACTTCTGGTATGTTGCTTCACCTAGAACATCTCCCTTTTGCCCTGTTTTTCGTTCTATAGTAACTATTCCTTTTTCAGATCTTCTATCTTACGTCCAAGTTGTCTTTTCTTTTCCAGATCGTGCAATCTGCTCTCAAATTCCTCCACACGTAGGGGATGCAAGTTGCCCTCTACTTATTTAGTATCTGTCATTTTTAGGTCTATTGTTTACGACTTGAGTTTCTTCGTTCTGATAGTACTAGTTGTTTTATATTAAACTGCTGCTCAGCTTAGTACCGTCTGTTACATGAGCTACATAATCATCCCAATGATAGCACTGTGCCTGTCGTATAGTCAAGATATATATGCATTTACATCAAATATTACACTCAAGTATCGTGTGAAGCCCCTTTTTCCCCCCTTCCCGGGTCAACCCTCGCCGGGGCCCCCTTCGTCCTCCTCCCGTCAACGCACGCCCGCCGGACCCCCCCTCTCCTCCCTTCCTCCCCTGCTCGCGTGCGCTGCAACTTCGCCGCGCACACGCCACCTCTCTGGCGCCCTCCGCGCGCCTCCTCGCCGCCATGATGCCCTCGTGCGCGACGCGCGCGCCGCGCGCGCTCGCGGACCCCCTCCTCGCGCCGGCTTTAAAGCCCCGCCCGGTGCCCTCCCTCCCCATTTCTTCTCCCGTCTTCCCCTCCTTTCCGTCGAAGAAGAACAGGAAGAAGAGAAAAAAAAGAGCCACGAGGCTTACCTCATTTATTCTTCCGCGTCGTCGCCTCCGTCGTCGTCGCAGTGAGCCCGAACCTCCTTCCTTCGCCACGCACCGGAGCTCCTCGTCGCGCGCGCCTCCTCTTCCCCTCCGTCGCGCTCTTTCGTTCCCAGAGCTCCCGCTCCTCCCTCCCCGTCTTGCGCCGTCGCCTCTTTCCCTCCCTCCCGGTGCGCGCCGCCGCCTCATCTCCCCTCTCTCCGCGCGCCGCTCTGCCTCTTCCCCCAGCGTGCCTTTAGGGCGGCGGCGTGAGCCTCGCCCGCGCCGCGCCTCCAGCGTGGGCGCGCTGGGCGTCTTGCACGCGTTCGACCAGCGTTGGGCGGGCAGCGGTGCGGGCCATTTTTGGTTTTTTTTTTTTGTGATTTTCTTTTCCATTTCTATTTTAATTTAAAGTGAGACTTTAAATATTAATATCTCCTCATTTCAACTCCAAAAATTATGAAGTAAATTTCTAAAAATTTCTAAAATCAAGATCTTGCTAATGGCATAGGTCTTGTTCAATTTGAAGTTCATTTGTGTACTCTTGTGTATTTAATTGCTTTTTGTTGCTTGTCGTTTATTTTTAGGTACTTCGCGCGTAGATTTGGAGGCAGGAGACCTCCACGTCGATCAAGGACAAGACTACTCGGACTCTCTCCCTACAACCAAGGCGAGTCAATACTTTGATCATATTGAGCCTACATTTTATGTAAATTATATTCTTTTAAAATAGCAAATTGCATGCTTTAATTCTTTAATCAATTATACGTTAAAGCTTAAGGTAGTTAATTACCCACTTGATGATTAACTAATTATTATGCCACCCTTGACAACTTGAATCCCTAATTCCATTGTCACCCTAGTAACTATATGGTAATACTAGCTATAGGTTGTACTTAAGCGGCATGCTAGCCACAGCTTAAATCAGGGACATAAAATGTCCTAATCATCATCATTTCAAACATAAAATGATTTGGGCGGTCATTGCGGGTAAATGGCGAGATGATTGAATTGTTGTATTTTACATCTCAAAACCCTAAGCTGCTAATACCAAATGCAGACGGATGGTAAGATGGTGGAGTGCGGATGTACGAGAATGGTGGGAATGTGGTTGAGCCGTCCAGGACAACCTAAGGACTTAATCTTGTCACGACCTCCACGTGTATAACAAGTACAACCACAAGTGCGCAACAAGCTGCGACTTGGCTTAGTACATTTATCAAATCACGAAAATCATCTCTTTGGAGGGTTAAAGGGGCACAAGCTCTGGTGTGTCGGGCTTGGATGGGACACCGAGTCAAGGGTGAAGTTCGCGATCCGAGGTGTAGCCACGCTCACGCCCGATCGGCGAGGTGGACATCCGCGCAGCGTATGGGCATAACCCCATATGGGTGAGGCGAGGAAGGGCGAGATATTTAGAAAGGTTATTGTGACAACCTCTCGACTACGACTACGGAATCGTGTAGGACAGCGAGTTAATTGTCTCTTGTGGGTAAAGTGTACAACCTCTGCGAGTTATAAAGCTGTTTAAGCAGTAGTGCCTACGGTCAAAGGCGGACATGGGAACTTAACTTGAGTTAGTTCTATTTCAAAAATATTGTGGGTGGTATGAAAATTGTGGCGGGCTCACCTAGCCACGAGTTTGGATATTCACGGGTCTTTGTACCAGTGTCGTTTAGTGGTGGATGTAACCACAATCAAAATAAGCATGAAGGTGGAGGTAACCTCGCTAATATAAATATTGCACAATTTCTCTCTTTATCTAAAATGAAATTGTTAAAAATGCTAAGTGCTAGGAATTTGTACTTATGATATTTAAAGTATTGCTTTCGCAAATAAAAGAACCGAGCCATCCTTGTAAGCCTTGCATGTATATCATTGCATTGTGTATTGGCTCGCGAGCACGGTAGTTGTGCTCATCCTCGCTCTCCCAAACCCTTGGATGGCGATGGAGGAGACTATGCGTACTACGAGGAACCGAGTTGATGGACAAGGAAGCGATGAAGAGTAGTCTAGGATCGTAGTCTAGGCCTCGACGCGATCTAAGTTGACTCGTTGGTACTTGCGTACAACCGATATTATCCGGTCCTTGGGTAATATCGGTCGTACCTGAGTTGCCCGATCGCTTACTGTGAAGAGATGAGCTCTACCCTTATGCTTCCGCTACCGTGTCGGTGTTCGTATTGTAATCAATTTGGCACGATCGGCCCTGTTGTAAAACTCGACCCGACGTGGTCTATGTCACTCTGTTGTTTGTAATATTGATACTTTAGTTCACGCCATGTATGAATGATTCAACAATGCACTGTGAGTGCTATCTCGATCGAGGAATATAGCACGGCGTTTTCCAGAGGATTCGGATTAGAAAATCCGGGTCAGACAGTAGTGATGTCGAGCATCATGATCAGAGTCTTAGTTAGATTAGTCGTTGCCTTAAGGACTTGGATCTTATTTCCAAAAACTAAGAAAAAGCTTTGCTAAAAATATAGAGTATTTATTGCTCCTACTCTTCCTCCTAGTCTGTACTTATCTTTATTTCACTTGAGTTTTACCTGTCTTTGACCTTTTCTGTTTTCAAAATTTGTAGATGGCTACCCGTCGTCGGATGGCAGTGGGACCTCCTCGTTCACGGAGAGAACGAGGAGGCTTGTGGACATACTTCGCCGGTGATCTTTGTACCTTGGTTTTCCCCGTCACCTCGTTCCGTGGTAGGATGGCGAGGATCGAGACCGAGTCTGGGCGATGGAGGTGTATCTCTCGCGGGGTTGGCGAGTTCACTTCCTTCCTCTTGAGGCGAGGCACCGGCGTGGCCGTCATGGCGCCATTCGGGGCGCGCGCCGCGTCGCTTCCACCGCTTTGTGTTGGAAGTGCGAGGATCTCTTCTTGAGGTCACCATACGCTTCTACCGTACCTCCCGGATGAGGCGTGTCCGGCAATTTCGACACGAGACGGCGACCCTCGCAGCGCGGCGAGTCCGGCTACGCGGCGATGATAGCCACCATCACCGCGCCATGGATGAGATCGGCGACCGGACACTCCTCACCGGCGGCTATGCCCGCTCGACACCCGCCGAACAACATGATCGAGGTGATGAAGCTCACTCCGCTGCGATCTGAGAGGGATCTTTGCGATGCGGAGAGACGCCGCTCTTGCGAGTTAGCACGCCTCGAGCCGCGCACGGTCCCTACCCGGCCCGTCGCACCATCGTCGCCCCGTCCTCCCGGTGCCGAGCCGGCGTTCCCGCCAGAGGACCCGTCTCGACTCACGGACGCAGCGAGTGCGCGCGCCGTCCGGCCGTCGCCTAGGAGAGTCGGCCGTGACGCGCGGCCCGATCCGCCCGGTTTGTGAGTCGATCGTGGGCGCCACCTCGGCCGTTCACGTTCGCTCCGTTCGCGAGCTTGATCGAGCCGTTCGTTCGCTCCCGAACAGCTGTCGCTTTGTGGTCGATCCCCGGTAAGCATTGTCGATTAGTTAGGTTAGCTAGCGATGCTTGGCGGCGATCTTTTGGGTTGCAAGCACTTTTGTTTCTTTCTTTTGTAGACGATGTGTTGTATTCTATGTCATGACTTAGCTTAGTGTATAAGCTTTGTTCGAGAGTCATGTAACACTTAACCCCCTTATTATAGTGTAGCCGCTCTAGGCTTTGTATTGTACTTGCTTTGTTCTTTTGTTGGTTTTGTTCTTGTCTGTGTGTGCCTTAGAGGGCTAGTGAACCCTCATATACTCCCTCTAGTTCTAAGCTTGAGTTCCTTGAGATGCCGCCAAGAAGAGCCGCCTTGATCAGTGGAGCCTTCGCGCGGCCGAGGAAGAGGCCGTGGCGTGGTCGTAGCCAAGGCCGAGGACGAGGCGCCTCCTCCACCACCGACAAACCCGACAATGACCCAAGTCATGTTTGTGATTCAGATTCTCCAGCGTTACTAAACAATGTGATTGGACCGACCGATCGCAACTCCAAGCTAGCGGACTTCCTCAGGACAAGACCTCTCACCTTTCTGCGGCCAATGAACCGCTAGAAGTGAAGGCGGCTCGGGGACGCGAGAAGAAACTCCGTCTTGCCATTGCTCAAATGAAGACAAGGTGGATTCGCCACCCATCAGGTGAAAAGCGCCGCGCTTTGGTGGGAGAATTACCTCGCCGCCGAGGTGATGAGAATCTAGAGGAAGAAGAAGCGGGAATAGCGGAAGTCGTAGCATCTACGATTGGAGCCCCACAAGATCCATGCCTCTGTCGCGCAATAGAAGAAGTTGCGGAAATACAACAAGGCGAAGTTGAACCCGCATGGCGCCGATTCTCAGGGAGGAATTCAAGGCGCTTCGGGGCCAACCGTGCAGTGGAACAATGAGATTGAAGAAAAATGAATTGAGCTCTCAAGCGGTGGATGTCGATAAATGAGTATCTAACCAAGTTTAACCAGCTTGCTCGCTCGCCCCAATGATGTAGCGGATGAAGAAGAAAATCGACCGCTTTGTTGAGGGAATGCGTGAGGACATGAGAGGACGACTTATCCTCCATGATTACTCTAGCTTCAGCAGATTAGTTAATAAAGCCCTCATTTGTGAAAATGAGAAGAAGCTATGAGATTAGCCGTAAAGGAAGATGTCATTTCAGAGGCCACAAGGTAGCTTTCCCAGTCTACATTCCAAGGCGCTCATCTTTGAGATCATCTGCGCCTCCTTCCGAAAACTCAAGTTTCCACCCGCGTCCCCAAGGAAGTGGATTCGGTGCTCTCGCCCGCGGGCAACGACAACGATCAACCCGACAAACCTTCTTTGCCGCTGTGGAGAAAAGGACACGCCAATCGTTGTCCTACCGTCGAATGCTCGGCAAGACTCAACACAGAGTAATGCGCGATTCAAGCGGGACCCGACCCCAAGCAAGAGTCACGGACTTCACGGGCATCAGGTCTACACCAACACAAAGCCATGGCCGTGTGAACCACGTCACAACCGAGGAAGCTCAAGGTGCCTCAGGAGTACTAATGGGTACGTTCCCTGTTAATTCAGTACCCGCACAAGTTTTGTTTGATTCTGGAGCTTCGCACTCTTTTGTTTCAAGAAAGTTTGTTGAAAGGCTTAAGTTGCCAACCTATAAGTTAAAGAAACCCGTGGTACTTAGCTCACCCTGGGGATCCCTTTATGCTACCTCGGTCGGTCGAGGTAGAAATTGCTATGGAACATTAGGATTCTAGCAAACCTTACGGTGCTAGAATCTCAAGCTGGATATCATCCTAGGGATGGATTGGTTGGCCAAATATCAAGGATTGATAGATTGTGCCAGCAGAAAAGTGGTGCTCACCAAGAATCCAGAGACCACAATAAGAGTTAGTGTGGATCGTTCCTCTCCTTTGAATAGAACAATCCACCACCTTGGAGAGTTGTCCCTAGAGACAACGCTTGTAGTTCAAGCTTACCCGATGTCTTCCCGGAAGAATTACCGGGCATGCCACTGATGGAGATGTTGAGTTTGTCATCAACTTGAAGCACAGGACAGCCCCAATTGCTAAGAGACCATACTGAATGGCGTTGACGAACTTGAAGAACTTAAGACACAAATTGAAGACTTGCAAGAAAAGGTTTCATTAGACCTAGTTCTTCTCCCTGGGTTCATGATTCTCTTTGTGAAGAAGAAAGATGGCACCGCTTGGTTGTGTGTGGACTACAGAGCACCGAATGATGTGACCATCAAGAACAAGTATCCCTTACCTCGCATTGATGACTGTTCGATCGGTTGGCGGGAGCATCATTTTCTCCAAGATAGACACGAGGTCGAGGATACCATCGACTTAAGATCGGGAATGAGGATATTCCTAAGGCGGCTTTACCACGGTATGGCTGCATGCGAGTTCACTTTGTCATGCCGTTTGGCTTGACCAGCGCCCGACCTACTTCATGAACCTCATGAACAAAGTATTCATGGAATACTTAGACAAGTTTGTTGTCGTGTTCATAGGCGACATCTTGATCTATTCAAAAACCGATGAAGAACATTCGAACACTTGCAATTGGTCTTAGAAAAGCTTAAAGAGAATCATCTTTATGCCAAGTCTGAAATGTGAATTTTGGCTTCATGAAATCGGTTTCCTCGGACACATTGTATCCATTTGGAGGAATCGCGATTGATCCATCCAAAGTAGCATTTGTAATGGAATGGAAACAACCCACATCGGTGACGGAAGTGCGTAGTTTTCTCGGTTTGGCCGGGTACTACAGACGCTTCATTGAAGGATTCTCTAAGCTTTCCAAACCAATGACCCATCTGCTTAAAAAGGAAAAGAAGTATGATTGGACAGAAGCTTGTGAAAAGAGTTACCAAGAATTGAAGAAGAAGTTAACTTCTGCCCCAGTATTAATCCTGCCAGATATACATCAAGACTTCGAAGTCTATTGTGATGCATCGCGCCAAGGTCTTGGTTGTGTGCTCATGCAAGGAGGAAAAGTTGTAGCTTATGCTTCCAGACAACTCCGTCCTCACGAAGACAACTACCCCACTCATGATTTGGAGTTAGCAGCGGTAGTGCATGCCTTAAAAATTTGGCGACATTACTTGATTGGAAATCATTGTAATATCTACACAGACCACAAGAGTCTCAAGTACATTTTCACCCAATCAGACCTCAACCTCCGACAAAGAAGATGGTTAGAGTTAATAAAGGATTACAACTTGGATGTCCATTATCATCCTGGAAAGGCTAATGTAGTTGCCGATGCATTAAGCCGTAAATCCTCTTTGCGATAATGTCATGATTCAGAACATCAACTTTGAGCTCTGCAAGGAATTTGAAGCCCTCAACCTTGAGTTAATAAAGCAAGGCACCCTAGCCTTTGTAGAGGCCCATCCAACTCTAGAAGAAGCGGATCAAGGCCGCTCAAGAAGGACATCACGAGTCAGAGATTCAAGCATCTCATGGCAAAAGGAAAGGCCCCAAGATGTCGAAGATCGAGGGAATCTATGGTATGGGAAACGTCTCTTTGTTCCCCACCGGAAGGAACTCAAAGATCGATTCTAAAGGAAGCTCACGTTACGCTTACACCCTGCACTGTGCAAACACCAAGATGTACCAAGACATGAAGATTCGTATTGGTGGCCACGAATGAAAAGAGATATCGCGAGTATGTAGCTTGTTGTGATGTATGTCGTGAATCAAGGTTGAACATCAAAGATCGGCGGATTGCTACAACCCTACAGATCCTCGGTGGAAATGGGAAGAAATCGGAATGGATTTCATTACCGGTCTACCTCGAACTAAGTCGGATGTGACTCGGTATGGGTTATAGTTGTGATTGACTAAAGTCGCCCACTTCATCCTGTGAAGACAACCTACAAGGGAGACAAGTTAGCCGAGTTATACATGGCTCGCATCGTGTGTTTGCATGGAGTACCCAAGAGAATAGTCTCCGATCGAGGTTCTCAATTTACCTCGCATTTAGGCTGGTTGCATGATGCCCTTGGAACACACCTTACCTTGACCTGACCTATCATCCATGAGACCGATGGTCGACGGAAAGAACAAATCAAATTCTAGAAGACATGCTTGAGCTTGTGCTTTGGAGTTTCTGAGTAGGCGGGAAAAATGTCTACCGTATGCCGAGTTTGCATACAATAATAGTTATCGATCAAGTTTGAAAATGTCCCCATTTGAAGCACTCTATGGAAGAAAATGCGAACTCCTCTGCATTGGTCGAATCAGTGAAGGATATGTCTTGGACCGGATACTCTCAAGCAAGTGAAGAGAAAGTCCGATTGATCGGAGATCGTCTTCAAGCGGCTCGGTCTAGACAGAAGAGTTATCGCGACAACCGTCGAAGAGACTTAACCTTCGAAGTTGGAGATCTTTGTGTATCTCAAGGTATCGCACGCCGTGGAACCCGAAGATTCAAGGTTAAAGGCAAGCTCGCACCAAGATACATAGGCCGTTCCGATCACCGCTAAGCGTGGAGAAGTTGCCTATCGGCTAGAGCTACCGAAAGTTTGTCGACGTCCTGGCGTGTTCCATGTCTCTCAACTAAGGAAATGCCTCGAGTACCGAAGAGCGGACTCTGTCGAAGCCATCGCGCTTGATAAGGATTTGACTTATCCGAGCACCGATCAAGATCCTCGGCGTCGTCGAAGCGGACAAGACGTCAAGTCATCCGCCTTTGCAAGGTTGGTGGAGCCATCACTCGACCAAAGAAGCCACCGGGCGAGAAGATCAACAAGCTGGATTTCCGTCCCTCTTCTCGGAGCAGCTCGAATCTCGGGGTCGAGATTCCGTTTAAGGTGGTAGGTTTTGTGAAGCCCTTTTTCCCCTTCGGGTCAGCCTCGCCGGGCCCCCTTCGTCCTCCTCCCGTCAACGCACGCCCGCCGGACCCCCCTCTCCTCCCTTCCTCCCCCGCTCGCGTGCGCTGCAACTTCGCCGCGCACACGCCACCTCTCTGGCGCCCTCCCGCACGCCTCCTCGCCGCCATGATGCCCTCCGTGCGCACGCTCGCGCCCGAGCGCGCCGCTCGCCGGACCCCCCCTCCTCGCGCCGGCTTTAAAGCCCCCGCCCCGGTGCCCTCCCTCCCCCATTTCTTCTCCCCGTCTTCCCCCTCCTTTCCGTCGAAGAAGAACCGAGGAAGAAGAGAAGAAAAAAAGAGCCACGAGGCTTACCTCATTTATTCTTTGCCGCGCTGTCGTCGCCTCGTCGTGCGTCGCCGTGAGCCCGAACCTCCTTCCTTCGGCCACGCACTTGCAGAGCTCCTCGTCGCGCCGCCTCCTCTTCCCCCTCCGGTCGCGCTCTTCGTTCCCCGAGCTCCCGCTCCTCCCCTCCCGTGCTTGCCGTCGCCTCTTTCTCCTCCTCGGTGCGCCGCGCCTCATCTCCCCTCTCTCGCGCGCCGCTCTGCCTCTTCCCCGCGCGCGTGCCTTTAGGGGGCCGCGTGTGAGCCTCGCCGCGCGCGCCTCGTAGCGTGGGCAGCGCACTGGGCGTCTTGCGCGTTCGGCCGCGTTGGGCGGGAAGCGGCTGCGGGCCATTTTTGGTTTTTTTTTTTTGTGATTTTCTTTTCCATTTTCTATTTTAATTTAAAAGTGAGACTTTAAATATTAATATCTCCCTCATTTCAACTCCAAAAATTATGAAGTAAATTTCTAAAAATTTCTAAAATCAAGATCTTGCTAATGGCATAGGTCTTGTTCAATTTGAAGTTCATTTGTGTACTCTTGTGTATTTAATTGCTTTTGTTGCTTGTCGTTTATTTTTCCGGTACTTCGCCCGCGTAGATTTCGGAGACGCCGGAGACCTCCACGTCGATCAAGGACAAGACTACTCGGACTCTCTCCCCTACAACCAAGGCGAGTCAATACTTTGATCATATTGAGCCTACATTTTATGTAAATTATATTCTTTTAAAATAGCAAATTGCATGCTTTAATTCTTTAATCAATTATACGTTAAAGCTTAAGGTAGTTAATTACCCACTTGATGATTAACTAATTATTATGCCACCCTTGACAACTTGAATCCCTAATTCCATTGTCACCCTAGTAACTATATGGTAATACTAGCTATAGGTTGTACTTAAGCGGCATGCTAGCCCTGCTTAAGTACCGGGACATTAAAATGTCCTAATCATCATCATTTCAAACATAAAATGATTTGGGCAGTCATTGCGGGTAAATGACTGAGATGATTGAATTGTTGTATTTACATCTCAAAACCCTAAAGCGCTAATACAAATGCGGACGGATGGTAAGATGGTGGAGTGCGGATGTAGCACGAGAATGGTGGGAATGTGGTTGAGCCGTCCGGACAACCCTAAGGACTTAATCTTGTCACGACCTCCTGTGTATAACAAGTACAACCACAAGTCCGCAACAAGCGCGACTTGGCTTAGTACATTTATCAAATCCGAAAATCATCTCTTTGGAGGGTTAAAGGGGCACAAGCTCAGTGCGTCGGGCTTGGATGGGACACCGAGTCAAGGGTGAAGTTCGCGATCGCCGAGGTGTAGCCACGCTCGCCCGCCGCCGAGGTGGACATCCCGCGCAGCGTATGGGCATAACCCCATATGGGTGAGGCGAGGAAGGGACGAGATATTTAGAAAGGTTATTGTGACAACCTCTCGACTACACGACTACGGAATCGTGTAGGGCAACGAGTTAATTGTCTCTTGTGGGTAAAGTGTACAACCTCTGCGAGTTATAAAGCTGTTTAAGCACCGTGCCTACGGTCAAAGCGGACATGGGAACTTAACTTGAGTTAGTTCTATTTCAAAAATATTGTGGGTGGTATGAAAATTGTGGCGGGCTCACCTAGCCCCGAGTTTGGATATTCACGGGTCTTTGTACCGATGTCGTTTAGTGGTGGATGTAACCACAATCAAAATAAGCATGAAGGTGGAGGTAACCTCTGCTAATATAAATATTGCACAATTTCTCTCTTTATCTAAAATGAAATTGTTAAAAATGCTAAGTGCTAGGAATTTGTACTTATGATATTTAAAGTATTGCTTTCGCAAATAAAAGAACCGAGCCATCCTTGTAAGCCTTGCATGTATATCATTGCATTGTGTATTGGCTCATCGCGAGCACGGTAGTTGTGCTCATCCTCGCTCTCCCAAACCCTTGGATGACGCCGATGGAGGAGACTATGCGTACTACGAGGAACCGAAGTTGATGGACAAGGAAACGATGAAGAGTAGTCTAGGATCGTAGTCTAGGCCTCGGCGATCTAAGTTGACTTCGTTGGTACTTGCGTACAACCGATATTATCCGGTCCTTGGTAATATCGCCGACACGTGTTGCCCGATCGCTTGCTCGTGAAGAGATGAGCTCTACCTTATGCTTCGCGCCACTGTCGGTGTTACGTATTGTAATCAATTTGGCACGATCATTTGTTGTAAAACTCGACCCGGCGTGGTCTATGTCACTCGTTGTTTGTAATATTGATACTTTAGTTCACGCCATGTATGAATGATTCAGCAATGCCTGTGAGTGCTATCTACTGATCCAGGGAATAGCACGGCGTTTTCACAGAGGATTCGGATTAGAAAATCCGGGTCCGACATATCGTCATTTTTACCTCCGAAAAAACCCTTACATCCTATCTTTGTTATCTTGCTGATCACAGGATGAAAGTTCCACACCCATACATGTTCAACTCCTTTAGATATTCAGAACGTCCCAAAAAAAAAAAAGAAACTACAGCATTTTTGCAACCTCGCATGAACCACCAAACAAACGTGAAATAAAACTAAAAAAATGGAACTGTGAGCAGCCTAGGGCCATACAGAGAAAAGCAAGAGAGTTGAGAAGAAATAAAAAGACCAAAAAAGAGGAGCACTGCTCCCGATCAATTGTGTCTCAGTGTTTCGCTTTGTCCTTGGTGGCTTGTCAGCAGGAAAGAAGTCGTCACGTGAAGACGCTGCATTGACGCAGCACTAGGCCGGTCACGTCGTGGTACAAGGACCAATTCGTCGCGCGCGCGCAAGCACATCTTCTTGCCCGCCACCTTTGATGGGTTTTGGCCCATTAACTAGGGTCTGCGTTGCTTTGCAACAGGCTCCATCGGCTAGCTCTCCTCCTGTCAGTAGCTCAGCTCGTGCTTGCGTTGGATATATGCTCATGTTTGTTTACTCTCTCCCCCCATCTGGTTTAGTGGTTTTGAACTGCATGTGTAGAATGTCGTAGGGATGGCCTATTGGCCTCAACAACCTGGCAAAGAGATCAAGCCAAAGGGGTACCAGGTATCTCTTCACACAGACCGAAGGATATAGAAAGGCCGCCGAAGATAGCCTCGACAGAAGTACAACACACTCTAGAGCGAAGTGGGTCCAGGGAGCTCTTGCTATAGGGTACCTCGCACGGAGTAAAGCGGGTCTAGGGAGTCTTCGTTCCAGGTCCGCCTCGCATGGCGCGAAGGAGGTCAAGGTCACTTATGGACCGAGAGTATATGCATGGTGGACGGATCCATGAAGATCTACCAAGCGGCAGAGGCCACGCCTTAGGAAGTGCAAAGACTCTGAAGTCTCTATAGTCATAGGATATTTTTAGTGGTATAATTGTAATATATTGTACTTTGGATGTAACACTATAAATAGATCATTTCCCCTTGTGGTTATGAGATGGTTTTTTAGCCATAAAGAGACACATTTAACATACTTTAATACCGTTTCCCTATCTTTGAGTACGTTTGGGGTGTTCCCCTTCGCATTGTAGGGAGCCCATGGTCCCCTATTTTTATTGTCTAGTTTGTAGCTACGACACTTATATTTTTGGCGGATGCTACTCGTCCAATCATCACATTCAGCTCTCAACACAAATTAACCTGCTACCTGATACTATACGGTTGGCAAGGAATAGCCGTGCTAAAGAAATGTGCAATAATTTACAGTTTGCTTTATAAGATGCATATATCCATCTACGTAGGTACTGCATGTGTACGTAAAGGAAAAAACCGATTAAACATATATATACAGCAGGGGAGCGATATATCGAACATCATGCACGAGCACGAACTAGGCCGGCCGTCACCATTAATTGCACTCGTCGAATGCAAATCAAACACGTACTCGTCGAATTGCATGCAGTTGCCGAATCGTTCGGTAAATTAAGCATACGATTCTCCAATCCACAGTACTGTTGAAATTACACACACACATACAGTATAAAGCTTAAAGCAAGATCAAGTAAAGTGCATGAACTAACTCAGGCAATCAAGCCAACTCCACAAATTAACAGAGGATGACGAACGCACAGCTCGATCAGGTCGAGACACAATTAATTAACACAAAGCAAAGCATGATCGGTGATAGGTAGCTAGTCAAGTACGTACCAGGTAATTAATCAAATACCACCACCACAGCTGGAGCCGGAGCGGGCGCCGGCGCCAGCGACTGCCAATCCACTCTCCAGTCCATCTCCTCGTTCGTCTGGCAAGAGACGGCGTCGTCGTCCCCCGTGTCGCCGCCGACGGTCACCGGCCAGCAATATTGCAGCTGGCTGACGTTGTGTATCTTGGTCGACAGAAGCGGCTCGTAGAAGACGGTCGCGTTCACCTCTACGATTGCGCTGAAGCTGCTCTTCCCATAGTACCGCTCGAAGATGTAGCGCAGCGCATTCTTGTCTTTGATGGTCACGAGCTTCCTCAGCGAGTGCGAGGTCTGCCGCGGCACGGAGAAGACGCTATCCTGCTGATCGGTAGTGAAATCGAACCTGGCGATCTCCACCATCCCCGTGAAGAAGGATGGGTTTCGCATGTCGAGGAGGCGGATGGCGTTGATGGTGCAGTTTACATTGGCGCGGCCGCTGGGGTTGTGGGCACTCAGAAATACCCGAAGGTTCACGCTATCCACTGCCCGATACGTCTTCACCATCTGATAGTAGGGCTGCCTATGTACCTTCTCCGTCCAGTACCACAGCTCGTCTGCCCAGATGTAGCCACGGTTGATGGAGAAGCGGATTTCCTCGGGGCGGAGAGCGACGGTGATTACCATGACGACGACGACGACGGTGAGAACGGTAACCACGGTGGCCACCACGTAGCGCACGGTGGCTAGAAATGGGAATCTTGTGTGCTCACCGTCGCCGCCTGCAGCCATATTTTCTAGACGCGCGGTGCTGTGGCTGAGCTCCTGAGTATTAATTGTGTGTGGCGTGTGTTCTGTTCACGCATACACGCTTAAGGATTAGAAGTATGGAGCCTCCATGCTTGAGGTGACTGAATTTTTTTTATCCATCATGTAGGCATAAACCTAAGGCTAATCGTGAACTAATATCATTAATCCTAGCTCAAACATGAACACATAGACTTAATCCTTAGAGCGGAAGCGTGAGATACATACCCGAACCTGAAGATGCCATTAGGGGTTGGTAAAACTGACGATGTAGCAGCGTCGGTAGTCGCAGAGGTGGTCGTGGACGAGGGCGGCGAAGACGCAGTGACGACGGAGGTGTTCGGTCTTCGTCCACCTTAGCGCTCGTGAGAGATCGGGTGTATAAGGGATTTTCGTAGCCTTGAATCAACCGTAGACCAAAGCCTGCCGAATCCCCTGAATTCATATAGCGCTAGGTGATCGGGACCAAAACCAAACGAGCGTTGGTTGCGCCTCCGATCAGGGCACGAGTGGAGACGTGGTCTCCCTAGAATCTCGGGATACCGTTAGCCGAGATCAACCCAACATTCTCCCCTTTGATCGTAAGGCTAACATCATAAGTCCACTCTCAATAAAATAGCATACCAAAATAATGTGTCGCATGGCCAGTGAAGTGTCATACAACCTCAGTATCTATAGTGTACTATCCTATCTTGAAATGGATATTCATTATACTTAATGGGAGTTGGTTTTCTTTAAGGTCATTTTATCCAGAATCATAGGGTTTCCAATAAACCCATGCCGACAACATGATCACGAAAGATATTGGGTGGTAAGCCTTTAGTAAGTGGATCCGCAAGCATTAACTTAGTACTAATATGCTTGATACTAATGGTTTGATCCTGGATTCTATCTTTCACAACATGGTACTTAATGTCAATGTGTTTGGCTGCACCACTTGACTTGTTGTTACTTGCATAAAAGAATGTGGGTTCGTTATCGCAGTATAAGGTGAGTGGTTTAGAGATGCTGTCTACCACTTTAAGTCCCGGGATAAAGTTCTTAAGCCATACAGCCTGCCCGGTGGCAACATAACATGCCACAAACTCAGTTTGCATCGTTGAAGATGTCGTAAGGGTTTATTTGGAGCTTTTCTACGAGATAGCTCCTCCTGCGAGTGTGAAGATATACCTGACGTGGATTTCTTAGTATCAACATATCCCGCAAAATCTAAATCTGAATAACCAACAACTTCAAGGTTATCAGAATTCTTATATGTGAGCATGAAATGCTTAGTAGCTTGCATATAGCGCAAAGCTTTCTTAACAATCTTCCAGTGGTCCGGTCCTGGATTTGACTGATATCTGCAAAGCATCCTGGTTATAAAAGCTAAATCAGGGCGTGTGCATACTTGAGCATACATAATGCTTCCGACAGTTGAAGCATAAGGAACCGACTTCATCTGATCAGTTTCATATTGGTTCCTTGGACATTGAAATGTCCCAAACTTATCGCCCTTAACAATAGGAGCAGGCGAGCCAGAGCACTTATGCATATTATATCTCTTCAGTACTCTGTCAACGTATGCAATCTGAGATAAACCTAATATTCCTTTGGACCTATCTCGGTGAATCTCAATGCCAAGAACGTAAGAGGCATCACCAAGATCCTTCATATCAAAATTAGATGAAAGAAATCTCTTGGTCTCAAACAACATATGCTTATCACCGCTGGCCAATAAGATGTCATCCACATAAAGTACTAAGGGCCTGTTTGGTATGGCTCCAACTCCTAACTTCCTAGTTGGAGTGGGTGGAGCTGTACCAAACGGGGTTACTCCACAAAATTTTTGGAGTTGGAGTAACTGAGAGCGGAGCAGCCCGTAGTGCAAATTTTGGGAGCGGGTAGAACCTTGCTCCAACTGAGAAGTTGCGGACCAACAAAACAAAATACCCTTTGGAGTTGAGGATAATTACCCGCAATATGCCACTCAACTACCCCATCCCACAGCGCCGCCCCCCTCCCCACCAAACCCCCCAAACCCTTCGCCTCCCTTCGCACCAATTCGCCTGTTCGCATCCCTGCGCAGCCTCTTCTCGCCCGTTCGCAGCAAGGGGACGACTAGGGCGGCGGGCGAATCCTCCCCAACGGCGACTCCTCCTCCAGAGACCTCTTCTTCCCCGGCCAGGTCCTCCGCGCGACCTCTTCGTCCTCTCTTCCCTGGCGACTCCACCCCGGTGATACCCCCTTCGTCCGAGCCTTCAGTGAAGGTTTGCACGCCGCCTGCTCCTCCCCCTTTCCCTCCCAATACTCAACTCCTTCCTTGGTCTCCCTCCTCACCTGTGGCCACCCCTCCCCCTGTAGCCACCCCATTTTTTCTTGGTTTTATTTGTTTGGATTGTGTAGATTAGTGTGAAATTTTCAGACTGTTGCGATATTGACAGTAGAGGACATGTTGTAGTTGATGTTAAATAAATTTTTTTTGCATGAATTTCACATCTGAGTGGGAGGAAGGCCAATGTGGAGCAAGATTGGCCGTAGAGGATAAGGACTTGGTTCACAGATGCCTAGCCATTGCATGCCTAAACTCATGTGAACCGAGCTGTTGGGATTCATGTCTTCTGATATTTGGAATGTGAACTTGCCAAAAACTAATGTTTGCATGTACATTAGAGTTGTTCTGATGCCTCTGTGTTGTAGGTTTTTATCATTTCAGAAGCCTGAAATTTGGAAAAGAAAATTGCTTGGTTCTGATGTCAATGCGTTATCCAAGCATTGTACTGTCTGTATGATAAAGCATTGTACTTTTATCATTTCAGATGCCTGTATTTGGAATGTGAAGTTGCTTGGTTGTGATACTAGTGTGCTGCTGCCTAGTCCTAACTTGTTTGTGATAATAGGATATCAATTTATGGTTGTGATAACAGGATATCAATGAAACTTGTTTGTGATAATAGCAACTCTACTACTGAAACTTGCTTTGTTTTGATACTTATTCCTGTATGCTTGTCTGATATTTGTTTCTTCGATTTCTGTCTGCAAACAATTTATAGATGAAAGAACAACCTCCTTGGTTCTGATACTAGTGTGCTGCTACCATTCTAGTCCATTTTATATATTGTTTGCTTGGTTCATATATATTATTTGCTGCCTGATGCTTGGTTCTGATGCAACTCTATCCATTTGAAAGTGTGTTAAGCTTTAGTCAGGAAAGATTAGATGTTCGGGGAGAGAGTTAAACGGAATTTCGGGAAGGACTAATTGGAAAGAGTGTTTTGCTGCAGTTGTAGAGGGGGGAAATCGCAGTTTTTCGGCATCCTGGGCTTGAGCCCACGGCCCAGGAGAGGCCCATAGGGTGGTCGGCCAAAAGGGGGGGCGCCACTTCCCCCCAACCCTAGCCGCACCCCTCCCCCTCCACTCCCCACCTCCCCCTTTGTGGCCGCCACCTCCCTCACCCCTCCCCTCCTCCAACCGGCGCCCCAACCTCCTCCTCCCTACCTCCCCTCCACCCCCATTGCTGCTAGCCAAAGGGAAGAGGAAGCCCCATTGCAGCCGGCCAAGGAGGAAGAAGAAGGGGAAAAGAAGAGAGGGGAGAAGAGAAGGAAGAGAGGAGAAGGAGGATCTTCTTCGGGGCCTGTTCGTCGTCGTCCAGCACGTCGTCAAGGGTAACGACGGGTTTCTTGTGATGTGTGATAGTCATTAGAGGCGATTGCTATTAGATCGATTGGATCGGATTAATTATGTTCAATATTCAATTCTGTCCAGAATGTTGCGCGGCCAGTTTCATGCATTTAGAGGCCGAATTAGGAGTTTTGGTCTCCTAGCGTTATGTAGGTCTTGTTCTTAGATTTCAATGGCCGCCAAGAACGCCCAAATCCGATTAACGGTTAGAAAGTTATGAATTGTTTAGTGCCGCTGTCTGGTTAATCTGTCAGTTTTTGGACAGACCGTAGAAAACTGATTAAAACTGCTAATTAAAGGGAGAATCAGGAGCTCTCAGTATAACAAAAAATGTGGGTAATTTCTATACCTTTTCATAGAGATAAAGAACGCGAGATTTGGACCTTCGTAACAAAAGTTATGGAGGTTTTAGTGTACTGTCCAGAGAACCCAACGTGAATTCTGAGGTCTGATAGTTTGGATTGCTAGGGGCAGTAAATGGCAGAATAAAAAGGGCCCCCCAACTAAGTTTATTTAGGTAATTTAATTACCTTTTCATAAAGTCTAAGATCATATTATTTGGATTCCTGAGCAGAAAGTTATGTATTTTAGAAGTTGACTGTCCGCAGTGAACACCAAATCGATCGCCAGAAATTAGAAGATTGGAAACGCTTGGGAGTTTAGCGAGTTAAATTGTGTTGTTACTTACGATTTTGGTCCAGTATGTTGGTCTTAGATTGGGGTTATCTTTATGTTCAGGTGGGAGCGTGATCCCAGGGGCAGCGCCCTCTTCGCGTCCACCGTTCTCGCACGGTTAAGGCAAGTATTCGGGCTATTGTATATTTATGCTTGTACGCTGTGACTGTTTGTGTTTGGCTCATAATAGCTATGCATGGATGTTATGGTGGTGAGTTCCAATTTATCTTGGTGAATGCAAATACTCTGTTTGAGTGAATAATTATGACTGTTTGATAGAGGATGCTAATGCTTTGATGCGTAATAACCATGCAAGGTTGATAGTGTGATAAGTATGATTAAGGATGGTGAATACTAGAGAAATGATTAATTGATATTCATGAGTGATTGTTCAAGTTTGCTAGTATTATGATTAAATGTGCTATTCATGGGTGCTAGAATGCTATGAATATCAATGATGTGGAATGCTAGAAGTATGAATAAGTTTATTCATGTATGATGTTGTTGTGAATACATATGCATGATGGTTTAAAGTTTTATTCATGTGCATCACACAATTATATTAGAGGCTCGGTCACGTGGTGACAGAGCATATTTGAGGTCCCCGTCATGTAGATGACGGGCTTGAGGTCCTCACATTCGTGGAATGTGGGCTGTGAGCAAAGAGGTCCCCATCATTAAGATGATGGGCAAAGGTCCCTATACATGTGGTGTATAGGCTCTTGGTCCCTGTGGCAGAGGGCACAGGCAAGGGTATATATCGACGGATGTATACCCCGCATTACCGGTAAAATGCGAAAAGAGATAAAGTTCAAAGGAGCATTGCATTGGTTGCATTACATAAGTTAAAAAGGGCTATGTTTAGTGTTTTGTTATTGTGGATCATTGATGCTATGTTTGTGTTCTTGTTTATAGCCTTGTTGATACTTGCTGAGTCTTTGAGCTCACTCTTGCTTTAATGTGTTTTAGGTACCAATGGCAGGAATGACATGCATGGGAGGGAATAGATGATGGATGCACTCACTACCTCACACTCATAAGGCGTTTACCACTTAGCTTCAATTTTAGAAATAAATAAACTGATGATTATCACTCATAGATCGTTTTGGTTTGAGTAACTGTTTAATTGTAATAATGAGATTGCCAGGTCTTGGTATGTTCAATTGATTATCATGCTTGATCATGAGAATTTTGTTAAATGCTATGATTTATCGTTGAACTCTCGGTATAGCTGATTAAACAAAGGAGACTCTGTCGAATTTTTTTTGTAGATTGTGCTAGATTAGTTTATTTCCAGTAGCATTCCGGGCTCTTTGAGAGTTGGGGTGTTACATATACCAAACAGGGCCTAAGATGGTGAATTTACTCCCCTTGAACTTAACACATATATGCAGTTATCGACTTCATTTTCCTTAAAACCAAAATTCCTTATGATCTTATCGAATTTGAGGTACCACTGCCTCGACGCTTGCTTTAAGCCATAAATCGATTTCTTAAGTCAAGATCCCATATGCTCCTTGCCTTCCACGACAAAACCTTCCGATTGAGCCATGTAAACGTTTTCTTGCAAGTCGCCATTAAGAAATGCCGTCTTAACATCCATCTGATGCAGCTCTAAATCATAATGAGCTACAAGTGACATAACGATTCTGAATGAATCTTTAGTTGAGACAGGAGAAAAGGTGTCATTATAGTCAATCCCCTCTCTTTGTGAGAAGCCTTTTGCTACAAGCCTTGCTTTGAACCTTTCGATATTTCCCTTATAGTCATGCATCATAAGTCCCATACATCATTAGTGCTCATAGACTTTAGTTCATCTTTCATGGCATAAAGCCACTTAGGAGAATGTTCACTCATCATGGCCTGCTTATAAGAGGTGGGATCATCTACCTTCCCTATATCATTAATGTCCTCATTCATATAAACAACATAATCATTTGGGATGGCAGATCTTCTCTCCCGCTGTGATCTTCTAATAGGTTCATTAGCTATTACAGGAGACTGTTGAGGCTCATCATTAGGTGTAGAATACTGCGCAACAATGCCATTTTCCTGAAGGAACTTAGCGAAAGGGCCAGGAATTTGCCCATAAGAGGCATGTCTTCCATAAAATTCTCCCCCACGATCCGATCTTACCACTTTAATTCTTAGGTTGTGCTGATTTTCAACTTCAGCCTTAAATATCTTAAATTTGTCAAGTGACTCAGATCGGTCTTTAATAGGAAAGATATAACCATAACGGGAGAAATCATCAGTGAATGTGATGAAGAAATCAAAACCATCCACTGATGTCACAGGAAAAGAACCACAAATATCAGTATGAAATAATTCTAAGAGTCCTGTGCTGCGAGTGGCTCCATTCTTTATTTGTTTTATATATTTTCCTTTAATGCAATCAATGCAGTGGTCTGAGTCAGAGAAATCTAATGGGTGGAGAATTTCTTCCTTAATGAGATGCTCCATTCCCCTCTTCGAAATGTGGCATAAATGACAGTGCCACGGTTTTGAAAAAGTCTCATTATTCTTTTTACACTTGGCATCGCACACATTCAAGGATATAGGAGATTCATTAAAGGAAAGCATATAGAGCTTGTCTTGTCTAAAAGCAAGACCAACATCATTTGAATTAAACGTAATAATGCATTTATTGTCACAAAAAATACATCTAAAACCATCATCTTCTAATAAAGAAACTGAAATCAAATTCCTCCTGATAGAAGGAACATAAACTACATTATTGAGATGAAGCAAGAAGTCGCTGTCTAAAACTAATGAAATAGATCCAACTGATTCTACTTCGGCTTCTTTTCCATCTGTAACTTTAAGACTTCGCTCCCCCTTTCTTAGTGTTCTCGAGGTAAGAAATCCCTGTAAAGAGTTTGTAACGTGCACAGTTGCACCTGAGTCAATCCACCAAGAATTAATGGAGAAATTAGTATAAAGAGTTTCATCAAAAAATGTTATTGTATCATTACCCTTTTTTGCGAGCCACTTTAGAAATCCGACACAATCCTTCTGGAAATGCCCTGCCTGCTTGCAGAAGTGACATTCCCCCCTTTAAGTGCTCCAGCGAGAGCCACATGGGGCTTAAGTGCATTGTGCACTTTAGGCCCCGACTTATCTAAATTGGGGGAGAACTGCAACTTTTTCTTAGATTTGAAGTCCCCTTGGAACTTCCTTTTGTTAGAGCCACCAACTTGAAGCGCAAGATTCTTCTTTTCCGTCCTTACTCTTTCTTCCTTCTGGACACACATGGCGATTAAATCGCTCATGTTCCATTTTTCTTTCTGAGTATTGTAATTGATCTTAAATGCCGTGTACTCAAAAGGAAGAGAAGTCATAATAAAATAGACTAGGAAACCATCAGATATCTCCATGTCCATACCCTTAAGCTTTCTGGCCATATCAGTCATCATCATGATATGTTCTTTTATGCTGCCGAACCCATCATACTTAGTTGTCAAGAGCCTCTGGATTAGAGTACTGGTATAAACTTTAGTGGAGCCTTTAAATTTCTCCTCAACTGAAGCCAAATACTCTTTAGCATTTTCAGAATCGGGGATTACTCCCCTGATCCCAACTGAGATAGAGGTCTTCATAATCATTAGTGATAGACGGTTGGATCGCTCCCATTTCTCACCATTAGCTTCATAAGTTTCCTATTTGTCATCAAAATTTTCCTCACCTTCGGTGGGGGGAACGGGAGCAGTCATCCTTAAAGTATAATCAAGGTCTAAAACTCCAAGGACAACATGGATCCTTTCTTTTCAAGTGGGAAAATTGCTCCCCGTAAGCTGCTCAATATTGTCGATTGTGGCGGCAACATTTGAAGCATTTATTGCTGAATATCAAAAGGCAGGGCAAAATTAGAAATAACATAAGAAAGTGTTGCATGCAATTAACCCTACGTTGGTTCAATTTTAATCAGAGATAAAACATAATAAAGTGGTAATAATACATTATTCATGATATATCGTAATTGGGCAACAAAACAATAATTGAAACAGTGCACAAAAAGTAAACTTAATCATAAGAAAAAGCACTGAAAAATAAAAGAACAAACCCACATTTTTAGGCCACCCAACAGAATCCAGCCCAACTCCACGCACATGTCCCAACTCCATGCGTGCGGCCCAATACTACTCCACCGGCCCGAAAAAAATGCCAACCGTTGGATCTAATCGGACGGTTGAAAATCAGCCGGCACAACGCTTTCTGCCGGCCCGCAAAACTACGACCGTAGGATCTGATCGGACGGCACAGGCGCTATCCCGAGCGATACAAAAGACCAAACCCTAACCCTAATCGCCATTTCTCCCCTTCTCCTCTCCCAAAAAAATCGGGCGGCCACTGAGGAGACCTCGGTCTCAGTTCCAGTGCGCGCGCGGGACGCGATGTCGCGGCGGTGCGCGCGCACAGGGAGGGCTCGGAGCGGCGACTTGAGGAGGTAGCCCGGAGTGACGGCTCGAGGCGGCGGCACGGCAAGAGGCGGCGCCTTCGTAGCTCTGTTTGCCGGCGCGCGCGTGCGACCTAGGTTGCGTGCGCCGCCGTCGAATGGAGCTATCGTGGTGCCCGTGACTGAGAAGACCCCGGTGGTCTCCCGAAAACGTAAGTTTTTCGCCGCATCTAAATTAGGGTTCCAATTTGGGTTTGAAGGTTCGGGATTTCATTAGATCTCTTAAATTTTTTCTTAAATCCCCTCCTTCTAAATGCTAAACCGAGTGATTAGGCATTAGATCCGGCATTAGACATTAGATCTGAGCATAAGAACATCAAATCGGGCATGAACAAGTTCGGTTTGGGGCTAAAGGGTTCAAATCGAGTCTAGGGTTGCTCTGATACCAAATGTAGGCATAAACCTAAGGCTAATCGTGAACTAATATCATTAATCCTAGCTCAAACATGAACACGTAGACAATCCTTAGAGCGGAAGCGTGAGATACATACCCGAACCTAAAGATGCCATTAGGGGTTGGTAAAACTGACGATGTAGTGGCGTCGGTAGTCGCAGAGGTGGTCGTGGACGAGGGCGGCGAAGTCGCAGTGACGACAAAGGCGTTCGGTCTTCGTCCACCTTAGCGCTCGTGAGAGATCGGGTGTATATGGGATTTTCGTAGCCTTGAATCAACCGTAGACCAAAGCTTGCCGAGTCCCCTGAATTCATATAGCGCTAGGTGACCGGGACCAAAACTAAACGAGCGTTGGTTGCGCCTCCGATCAGGGCGCGAGTGGAGACGTGGTCCCCCTGGAATCTCGGGATACCGTTAGCCGAGATCAACCCAACACATCAGTCATCTTTTTTAGCCATATAGAACTAAAAATTACAGTAGAGTTATGCTAAAATTGTACATCACTTAGTGCTGTAATTTTAGGCTTAGTACTGTGCTATTGTAGGTGACTGATGGATAAGAAAATTTCAGGCAACTAAAAATTAGCAAACCCATTAGAAATATGGGAGCGTCTATGCTTAAGGTGACTGATTTTTTTTTATCCATCAGTCACCTTTCTTAGCCGTATAGAACTAAAAGTTACAGTAGAGTCGTGCTAAAATTGCATATCACTTGGTGCTATAATTTTAGATATAATACTGTGCAATTGTAGGTGACTGATGGATAAAAAAATTTCAAACAACTGAAAATTAGCAAACCCATAGAAATATAAATGCATGCATTCTCTAAAGCGAACTATCGGTGAGACATGAAATTATTTTCAACCTTGCATGCATGATCTTTACGGTGTTATCAAGCAATGGAATTAATCAGCCCGTAACGTACATTGTGAATTTATATACGCTGTATGACAAATCCATTTAATTACATATTGATAAGTCAAATTTTCGGCCGTCCAATCCAGAACTAAATTATCCTAACGCAAAAGGTTTTTTTACTGTAGCTTATTCCCACTACGACAACTTTTTTTAGCTTAAATACTTCAAAAATATATTGCACTTTCTATCCTATATCTATATACCAATTGATAAAAATAGAATTAAACTAGCCAAATTGATAAAACTGTAGCTTATTCCCACTATGACATTCATTGATATACATTATCTGGATGTCGTCGATATGTAATTGGACGCCGCTATGTTCAGAAAGTTGGTTGGTGTTCTTGTTGGGTTTAAAGACAATTACATGCTTGTAATTAATAACTTCAAGTTCAGTTCTATTGCTATTACTTCTGAGGCTATGGTTTAGGAGGATTCTACAAGCATTTGGAGGAATGGCATGAAGCAAATCACACACTTCGGTGTGTCAGGTTCGATGAAGTAGACTGTTGTTTACCTGCATATTTAGGATGAACGGCCAATGAGCGAGCTAGTTTGCTGAATTTAGGCCTTGAGTTAGCTAACAAGGAGTACGAACTATATATATATATATATATATATATATATATATATATATATATATATATATATATATATATATATATATGAAGTCGGTTTTAAAGGCACAAGCAACCCACTGTTTGGAGATTTTATAGAGAAGTCATCATCATAGACGGTTCTTTAGGACAAACCGTCTCAGATACATAAGCTACCACAGTCGGTTTCATCTACAAACCGTCTGTGATACATCAGTTATCACAGACGATTTTATCTACAAACTGTTTGTGATACCTCAGCTATCACAGACGGTGTCAACTATCACAGACGGTTCTGAGTTAATAACCGTCTGTGGTGACATCATGTTATTACTAATCCATAAACTCAAACGACTCACGCAACCGTCTGTAATGACGTTTTTGAACCGTCTATGATGATATTTTGTGTAGTAGTGATTAGACGGACAGACCAAATTAAGTGCTATATTTTTTTTTGTGAGAATTTATGCCATAATTATCTCTTTTTAGTAACTCTAAAAGAAGTACATCTACTTTTAGTATATAATAGATTAGAATAATAAATTATGAATAGCAATCAAAAGCAACCGCTTTGGTTCTGTCTGTTCCAGCTTTAGTGGAGGGATCGAAAGAGCGTGCTATATATGCATGCACATGCAGTAGCGTACAAATGACACTTGCCCTTTCAAAGTGCTGGCCTATATAGCTTTCCATCTACTGTGAATTACACGATTATACCTACTTTAGTGGTTTCCATTTAGGCTAAATCAAAAGAGAGAATTCCTAAGAATATAAGGGTCCCGGATCCTCTTTGCTAGAGAAAATTATTCGGGTGGGAAAAAAAACAAAAGATCAAAGATATGCTTCGAAAAAGTGATAAAAAAAAACAAAAGACCAAAGATATGCTTCGAAAAAGTGATCAATTGATCATGCATGCATATGCAGTAGCGTACAAATAACATAACTTGCTTAATGCCCTCGCGCGTTGCTGGCACCTTGTTCGCTTGGGCGCGTATCAATAATGTTGTGAGCTCCCCTAGGGTCATGGTTTCGCCTCCGAAGATGAGCTTGAAGGGTGAGAACCCAGTCGCGCGCCCTTGTCGGCGGCGTTCAGATGGCCCAGAGGGTTTTGATGATTTCTTCTTGTCAAAGGAATTTTGGCATCCCGACCAGGCGCTTCGTGAGCCCTGCCAGGATATTTTTGTTTGCTCTTTCGACGGCTCCATTGGACTTGGGGTGGCCTACAGATGCGAAGCATATTTTGGTTCCTATGCCTTCGTAGAAATCTTTGAACTTGGTTGAGTCGAATTGGGAGCCGTTGTCGGTGACGATTTCCCGAGGCACTCTGTAGCGGCATATGACCATTTTCCAAATGAACTTCTGAGTCACCGCTGCTGTGATTTTTTCGATGGGCTCCGCTTCAACCCATCTTGTGAAGTATTCGATGGCGACGAAGGCAAAGCGGAGGTTGATTTTGGCTGGGGGAATGGTCCAATGATGTCGATTCCCCATCATGCGAACGGCCATACTGGGGTACTGGCTGCAGCGGCGTTGGTGGTGCTTTGGCGTTGAGTCTCATCCACTGACATCCTTGGTATTTGTGCACAAGGTCGTGGGCGTCGCGCAAGATTGTGGCCAGTAAAGGCCTTGCCGGAGGGCCAATCCCTCCTACAGGAAATTCTCTTAGTTTGTGTCGCATCCCCATTTCTATTAAATGGAATTATTATGCATCTCATGAGCATACATATCATTTCTGGAATTTTTGCTCAATTATTGCATTTGTATAGTTTCATATCATAGTTACGCATACAATTCTATTTGAAGCTTCCATAAGAAAACAACAATAAATACTTGTGATCATCATTGAAAAATAATTTATTTAATTCTTATATTATTTATCATGAATAAATATAATTTTTACCAAAATTTTAGAAACCAAATCAACCCACAGAAAATTCAAATCCAATTCAAAAGCCCTCACTGTGAAATAATTAAGAACAAGCAATTTAGACATTAACAGTAAGCTTAGCAAATTTATATGTGTACTACATCATCCCAGGAACCCCTCTGAAATTTTTTAGATTTTTAGGAATTTATTTGCTATTTTTAAAACCCTGGTCAAAGTCGACGAATTTGTAATCAAGTTAGTCAACTGTGTGACTAGGTGCGATCGGACCCAAACAATGTTTGACTTGAACCCAACCCAAGCCACTTGACTCGACTCAATCAACTAACCAAACTCTGACTCGAGCCAGGCACCGACCGCGCCATGCTTGAGCTGCTGACGAGGTGGTCCCGCATGTCAGTTTCGTCTCTAACCTCCCGCTGGCGAGCTTAGAGCGCCCTCGCCACGCGGTTGAGCATCTCTGTGTGCCGCAATTGATGCCATGGATCTGCCGCCAATATCCACCACTCTAGTGCATCGTTGCTTAACGCCGCCTCCGTTTCAGTTCGTTGCACGGGCTTAAACCCCCTCTTTGCCTCTGTTCTCCCTCACTTCTCCTCTTGTTAGCTGAGGAGAGGGAAGCTCTCTCTTGCTCATCTCTTGGGTAAACTTGAAGGCACTACGTTCATTGACTTCTACGTTCATCCCCGTGTCCATTTTTGCTAATGCTCGGCCTTGATTTCACTTGTAGACTCTAGAACACGTACGTGTCCACATCTGCTCCAGAGCATGCCCACCAAAGCTCCACCGAGTCATCTTGCTTCCCAGTGAGTTTCTCCCTTGTCCATGCGTGTCATAACGTGTGCTCGGACATCATTATCATTTCCCCTCAACTTAATTCCACAATGATTCAAAGGAGCCCGAGGAATTCGAAGTTTCTGCATTTCGGCCGAAAACCCTACTCATCTTCCCCGACGCCACTCTAGTGAGGCATTACCCAATTCCTCCCTACACCACCATCTCCTTAACCCTTTTGAGTTGAGTGTCATGTCTATGGTTGGAAATAAGATGTTGATCGTAGCCAAGGAGGGTTGCGATTTGTTATTTATTCAAGTAATTACTTGTTGTTCAATATCTATTTAATTGCTCTTAAAATTCCCATTGCAAAGCACTATGTATTGATATTGCAAATAAAACTTGCTTAATGCTGAAAATAACTTGTAGTATAGAGCTTCATCCCTTGTTATATATATTCAAACCTTCATTTCTTTTCTTTTTACTCAGATTCTCTCCTCCATGTTGAACCTCATCGATGCCGTCGCCACTGTTGTCACTGAATTTCATCCGAGCTTCTCCAACCACCCTTCTTGCTCAGGTAGGCTCCCTAGACCTTCTAGGTACGCTTGCACATGAGTTTTTGCTAAATGCATAGCCGTAGGATCACATGCATATTTGGCTAAAACACATCGCCGCCCATCTCTGGCGCACCACCGCTACAGGCTGTCGTGAAGCTCACCATCGGTATCAGAAGGCGTGCACGACTATTAGGTTTCCATTCCTGCCCTTAGTTTGTGCCGCCGTGGTCCACGTCGCCGGCGGCGAGCCCCGCAATGAACCCAGGAGTTTTAAGGTTTTTGTCAGTTTTTCCGACCAGTACTGTAGCGAGGCAGTTAACAACAAATCCTAATCATTAGGATCTAATGATTGCTTAGTTTATTAAATGGCTGTCTTGACGCTTTGATGAGTCTATTACATGTGGGCCCGAACTGGAGTAAATGAAACGATTTAAATTGGTTTTGGCTTAGAGACGCTGACGACTGGGTCCCACTGAATGGGTGCACTGCGTGTTGGTCCATGGACCGATGAACAGCGCATATTGACCTTCGGTCCATGCACTGTTGCATGGACTGAGTCAATGACAAAGAGGCCCCACGTGTTAGTATGGGTTTTAATTTGAAGTTTAAATGAAATAGGGTATTGTGCAGTGGACCCTACCTATCAGCGACCGAGGCTAGGTAAGCTCGGGTATAAAAATTATTAAGTGCTTTTAGAAATTCTAAAATGATTTATTTTTGCACTGTAAATTCAAAGAACTTCAAAAATTCATAACTAATTCATTATAACTCCGAATTGAATGAAACCAATTTTGTTAATTTGCATTTTTAATTACTTCCTCATGGTATAATTTTTAAGCATGTTTCTTCCACAAAAAATTTTGGGATTTGAAATTAAATTCGGTAAGATATTATTTTTACACTAGAAATTGAATTGACTTAAAAAATTCATAGAAAATTCATCTGAACTCCAAATGGGGTGATTCAATTTTTATTGATCATAAGTTTTTATTATGTTTCTAACAATGTAATTCTTATCTCCACCACTGTTCTAGAAATTTTCACCAAAGTAATTAATTCGGATGAATAGTGACAGATTGTGATTTTCCAGCTTTTTTCTGCCTTTTGATTTTTACAAAGGCTGTAACTTGCACATATAAACTCCAAATGAAATAATTCTTGAAAATAAATTCATATAAAATCATAATCTAGCTACTGTGAAAATTACATGCATTTGTGAGCACTTTGATTGTTTCGCCTTTTCTCGGTATTTATTCAATGTCATCTTTTATAGATTCTGAATTGCCCGTTGCCCGAAGTGAACGACTACGCTACTGAGAGTGAACAATTAGACTTCCAGTAAGGCAAGCATCATTTTAATTTTATTCCTGCACCATATTGATCCCAGTTTTTGTTAAGTTAGTATTTTGAAATGCAATGATACTTGCTTGTATGCTATTTTACTATGTTGATATTTTGTGAGTCGTAGTTAGTTATATCCTAATCTTGCTGATACTCCTTGATATTTACATTACAAATATGCTTAAGATTAGATGTTTGTGATGATATATCTACTATTTATGGGTATGCTTAGCCATGCGGGTCTAGAGAACGTGTTAGTTCGATTGACAGGGTTATCCCGTCGATCGTGGGAAACACCTCACTCTTATCTTTTGTGCTCTTGGTTCAGATCTTTGCATCTGGTTATTAAGTTTAAATTATCAAACAAAAAAGTGATTTGGGTCTGGATAAGTGGTTGTTAGTGAGGGTGCCTTCGTGCACGAGACTCGGGTATGTGGTAGTCTTGTCCGGACCATCAAAGACCGAATTTTGATGATGTCGTTAATCCAAGTAATACTCGTACTTCCACACGTGGGTTGAGAGCCGTTTGGTAAAGTAAGTGGAGGGTTTTATTAGGTTATGTTCCAAGTGGTGTGAGGACATTTGTGTTTGATCATCTGTTCATAGGATCCGATGCAATTTTCTATAATGTGCATGGATGCTCTCTTTTTCTTTCTTTATATTATATCAGTATGTCCAACACAACTTGCAAACCTGCTTAGCAAGTTCTATTAGTAGATTGTACTAAGTTTGGGGTTCATCTCGCAAGGGAGACTCATCTCAATAGGGCTTTCTTGCTGAAAAGTATTGAATCTCAATTTCCCCAGCCGGTATACCTTAGGAAGTGTATCCTTATCCGGAGGCTTACGGGCTAATCGAGTCGTATGGATAAAGTAGTACTCCCCTACAGGGATCGACCTATTCGAATAGCCGTGTCCACGGTTACGAACAACTACTTGGATTCGGGAGTCATTATTGTTACACTCGTAATTAAAAATTTGATATGGTTACAGCTTGGTAGCGGCATGAATGGCATATTCATGCATTTTAGTTTATCAAAGTGGGCTACCACTTTGGTATTGTTTGATATATATATCTACCACTGTAATATGTACTTCTTTTACTAAACAAATATTTACAAAATGGCAATTTCAACCTAGATGGTGTAGGGATGAAAATTGTGTGTTTATGCAAAAACTAAGCCATTAATGCCTCTATTTTGGACAGCCACTAGCATATAATATTTTTACTTTGTGTAAGACTTGCGAGTACAATTTTGTACTTAACCCGTTGCTGCTTGCTCAGGTGAGAATGATTTCACACTCGATCAATTCGTTAGTGCCGATATCGGTGACGCTAACGAATAGTGTTGTTTCTAGCTCCCAGTCGGTTGCCTTGGGGTTTTGGGCACACTTACTGGACCTTTTGGTTTATTTACATTGCTTTCGCTGCTACTTATTGTAATATTTTGAATTTGGCCGGTCGGCTGCTTTTGTAATAGTTATAGACTAAGTACTATGTTGTATGTCTTTTGATATATCGATGTATAGATGTTGTATGACTGTGATTGACATTGATGAGGGTATGTGCGTTTTGGTCGTCGCTGATCTTGGGAGCCAACACGGGACACATACCTGTTGTTTTGAAACCTCTTTTGATTCGGTTAAGTGTGTACTTGGGCTGTTGGAGAGCCGGTCGCCATGTGACGATCGTAGAGGAGCGGAATGCATGGCCGCCGTCGCTCCAAATCAGCCAAGTACTCTCACTTAATCGAGTTAAGTTGGATTTCATTTGCCTAAGAACCATAGTTATTTTCCTAAGACCAAGAAGACCTTGGTCTTACGAAAATAACTCGGGGGTCCTCACAGCTTGAGCCGTCATAACTCGGGCCTACCAGATAAATAGCTAAATCTTTTCTCTAAGTGTATAATTAGTATAGATATAGATAGATTCTTATATCTTTAAGTCAACTATGCAGCAGGAAATTCTTTGTCATTGAATCAGGGTATTCAGGAAGAATATGTTAATTGTTCCAGCTAGATACCGTCAGGAATTCCTAACTCAAATCTAAACCTTTAAAATTAGGACCCACAAAATTAAGTGCTATATCTTTTGTTTTTTTTTTGTGAGAATTTATTGCATAATTATCTCTTTTTTAGTAACTCTAGTATATAATAGATTAGAAAAATAAATTATGAATAGCAATCAAAAGCAACCGCTTTGGTCCTTGTCTTGCTCCGGCTTTAGAGCATCTTTAGTATATTGAACCGACGTCGATTCAAAATTACGTCACATAAGCATTTTAGGAACTGAGGTTATTTTTTTCCAATGTATTGAACCGATTCCTACTAATAACTGGGACCCACGTTACATTAAAAAACCACAAAATAATAATATCTTCTCTCAACCGCACTCTCTTCTATGTAGTTATTTAATGCTTATATGAATTGTTTAATGCTTTGAATCGATTCCTAACTAGAGTTCGGTTCCATGCATTTTTTTTGTTGGAATCGACCCCTCTAATGTATTGAATCGATTCAATACCTTCTCTCTCCTCATTTGAACCGGCTAAAACACAATATTGGAGATGGCCTTAGTGGAGCGATCGAAAGAGCGTGCTATATATGCATGCACATGCAGCAGCGTACAAATGACATAACTTGCTTAATGCTTTAGTGCTAGAGAACATTATTCGGGTGAATTACACAATTATTCCTACTTTAGTGCTTTCCATTTAGGCTAAATCAAAAGAGAGAATTCCCAAGAATATAAGGGTCCCGGATCCTCTTTGCTAGAGAACATTATTCGGGTGGGGAAAAAAAACAAAAGACCAAAGAATATAACGGTCCCGGATCCTCTTTTGATCATGCATGCATATATATGCAGTAGCGTACAAATAACTTAATGCCCTCGCGCGTTGCTGGCACCTTCTTCGCTTGGGCGCGTATCAATAGTGTTGTGAGCTCCCCTAGGTCATGGCTTCGTCTCCGAAGATGAGCTTGAAGGATGAGAACCCAGTCGCGCGCCCTTGTCGGCGGCGTTGAGATGGCCCAGAGGGTTTTGATGAGTTCTTCGGGCCGAAGGAATTTTGGCATCCCGACGAGGCGCTTTCGTGAGCCCTGTCAGGATATTTCTGTTTGCTCCTTCGACGGCTTCATTGGACTTGGAGTGGTCTACATATGCGAAGCATATATATTTTGGTTTCTATGCCTTCGCAGAAATCTTTGAACTTGATTGAGTCGTGAAATCTTTGAACTTGATTGAGTCGTAATTGGGAGCCGTTGTCGGTGACGATTTCCCGAGGCACTCCGTAGCGGCATATGACGTCGCGTCCATCGGATTTGCTTCGAGGAGCCAGAAATTCCCACGGTGATCAAGAGAAAAAGATACGATTTGCACGACTTATGTAATAGGCCTAGATTACAATGTAATGCAGACTAATCGAATATAAGGTAGAATTGCATATTAGAAGACATGTGTACTTTCGCACCGTTACTTTCCTTAATACTTCTGCTTGGGGCAAATCAAAAGCAAATTCCCAACGATACTCCAGCTTTAGTGGCGCGATCGAAAAGGGCGTGCTATATATGCACGGACATGCAGCAGCGTACAAATGACACTTGTCCTTTCAAAGTGCTGGCCTTTTATAGCTTTCAATTTACGGTGAATTACACAATTATTCCTACTTTAGTGCTTTCCATTTAGGCTAAATCAAAAGTGAGCATTCCCAAGAATATAAGGGTCCCGGATCCTCTTTGTTAGAGAAAATTATTCGGGTGGGAAAAAAAAAACAAAAGACCAAAGATATGCTTTTTTTTTCGACGGGCCAGTTGGAAGATTCCTGGGCCAAATATATTAAGAATGGAAGAACAAGTTCAGGGAAACAAGAAGAGAGAGAGAGAGAGAGAGAGAGAGAGAGAGAGAGAGAGAGAGAGAGAGAGAGAGAGAGAGAGAGAGCTCTCTGAAATGGAAAAATACCTTGCGGCCTCAAACGACCGTGCTAAGGTAGCACCGACATGTTACACACAGGGGACTAAAAAGCTGAAACACATCCGGCAGCCTTCCACGAGAAGATTTCCTCATTGATACTCGAGAGCACATCGGTCGTAGGCCGGCAGCGTCCCTCAAAGATTCTGGCATTACGCTCTTTCCAGATACACCAGTGAACGAGGATGGTCACCGTGCCAAAATCCCATCGGAGCGGTTTTGAGATTAACTTCCTCGTGGTAAGCCACCAATCTTGGGAGCTAGACATCGCAGCGGAGCGGATCGGGAACTAGATGCCGCTCCATGTCTTGAATCTTGCCCAGACCTCGGCCGAGAAGGGACAATCGACGAATAGGTGATTGCAACTCTCGCCAGGGTGATTGCAAAGAGAACAACACCCGAGATTGGGCCAACCGCGCCGTTGGAGATTATCGTTGGTGAGTCACTTCTCATGAATGACCAACCACATAAAAAAAACTTACATCGCGATGACGCTTTAGATTTCCAAATGCATTTGTGGCAAGCGAAGGTTGTTGAAGTGGCGAAGAAGAGCTGATAGGCAGAACAAGCCGAGTACTTGCCGTCGACCGAGTGCCTCCAGGTAATTTCATCGTTCCTGCTGGCGTGGAACGGAGTACCGGCGATAATGTCCCACAGCTTCAAGTACTGCGCCAACACCAGCAGCGACATGCCCCTCCTCAGGTCCTTAGTCCATGAATTGTTGGCGAAAGCCTCCACAACAGACTTGTTCTTTTTTTTCTAACAAAGGAGAACAGGGCCGGCACGACATTGGCAACCGAGCGCCCACCTTCGATCCAGTGATCATGCCAGAAGCATGCGCGCGAGCGTTCAGCTAGCCAAATAGTCTTGGCTGCCCTGAACATGGGTTGGATGTCTGCGTCTTTGCCGGTCATCACGCCGTGCCATGGCTTTGGCTCGGGATCCCAGCTATTCCAGAGCCAGTGAAGGCAGAGCGCAGCACTGAACGACACCAAATCGTGGATACCCAGCCCCCCACATCGGAGCAGTCTGCAGACTTTTGACCAGGCAAGCAAGCAATGACCACCACTGATGGAGTCAGACCCTTTCCAAACGAAAGCACGACACTTATGGTTTATTAACTTGATCGCCCACCAAGGAAGCCTGAAGACCGTCATGAAGTGAACCAGCAGTGCCATCAAGACAGATCTGGTGAGTACAACATGCCCGCCCGGAGTTAGGAGTTTTGGTTTCCACCCGGCTAACTTTTTTGAGAACTTGTCGACGAGCGGCTGAATGTCGCTCTTCCTGAGAGAGCGAATTGAGAGCGGGAGTCCAAGGTACGTGATCAGGAAGTGAAGCCGTCGACACTGCAATGCGGCCACGACCACCGTCTCGGTCTCATCATTGCAACGAATGGTCGTGATGGAGCTCTTGGTCAGGTTGGAGCTGAGACCAGATGCCCTGCCAAAGATGAACAACAACTCCCTCACCACCTCACAACTTTGGGATGAAGGGCTAAAGAAGAGCATAGCATCGTCCGCGTAGATGGAGATGCGCGGCTCCGTCACCTGGCGACCGAGGGGGCTTAGCAACCCCCGACACGTGGCCCATCTCGCCGCAGCCTGCAGGACATCCATAGCCATGATGAAAAGGGCGGGAGAGAGCGGGTCCCCCTGCTGTACTCCCCACGCGAAGGATAGGGGTGGACCACGGCCGCCGTTGAGCAGGATCGACGTGGTTGTCGTACGAAGGATGGCGGCGATCCAACCATGCCATATGTTGCTGAAGCCAAGTTGTGCTAGAACACTAAACAGGAACTCTCAGGATAAAGTATCGAAGACCTTCGTAACATCAATCTTGAGGAGGACAGCGAGAATTTTCTTCCTATGCAGCGTCACCGCGGTGTTACGAACCTGCCTGAAATTCTCGTGGATACATCGCTTTGTAATGAAGGCCGATTGCACTGGCGACACCAATTTGCCAATCACGGGGGAGAGCTGTAGCGACATTAATTTGGTTATGATCTTGGAGAAGTTATATATTAAACTGATCGAACGGAAGTCCTTGATAGCTTCTGGCTCGTCCTTCTTTGGAAGCAGTGTAAGTTTGGCGGAGTTGAGCTTGTGAAAGTTTTGAGCATTTCCGTTGTGGAATTTGGTGATGGCATTCAGTAGATCTCCCTTGATGGTTGGCCAACAGAGCTTGTAAAACAACCTGGAGAATCCATCTGGACCTAGTGCCTTCTCCGACGGCATCACCATGATTGCGATTCTGACCTCATCCTCTAGGAAGGGGTCTTAAAGAGCAGCAGCTTCAGAGGGGAGGAGGGAGGGCATGCTGAGTGCATGCAGCCTCAACGGATGTGCTGTCGGCGCTGGAGAGCCCATGATCTCCATGAAGTAATCTCCCAACATCTCCAACTTGTCCTCTTGGCTCGTGGCGATGCGGCCGCCATGTGAAAGTCTAAGGATAAGCTTCTTGCGGCGCCGCACATTGGCCTTCATGTGGAAGTACTTTGTGTTGGTGTCGCCCTCGCAGAGGTACGTGATGTGCGCACGCTGCCATTGGCGAATGCGCTCCAGAGACACCAGAGCGAGGCATTTCCCTTTGAGCTGGTCTTGTGCTTGATCGAGCCAAAGAATGATCTTGTGGGCGATCTGGAGCTACAGACTGAGGCCACTAAGCTTGCATCGCCTCACTTTTGCAAAGGCCGTAGCCGCCCGACACGCCTTGGTGTCGAACGACGCATGTGTTCTCACTGTGCACTGGCGACGACCATGCTGCGAGGACAACATCCTGGAAGCCCTCGATTCTGGTCCAGAAAGTCTCAAAGCGGAACTGTCTAGCACAGAAAAAAAGGAGCGTGGCGGTCCAGCATCATCTGGCAGTGATTCGAGACCGAGGAACTTAGAGCCTATAGCTGGCTCGCCGGGTAGAGGTCATCCCATGAGTTCGAGAGAGAAAACCCTATCCAACTTCACCAACGTGGGACGCGACTGTTCACTGCTCCAAGTGAAACGACGTCCAGCGAGAGGCATCTCCGAGAGGGCCATCGAGTTGAGGGCGTGCCAGAATCTTCTCATTAGCTTTCGGTTGATACGATGATTGTTCTTGTCAGCGGGGTCGCAGATCAAGTTGAAGTCACCATTAAGCATCCACGGGAGTTGAACGTTGGCCCCGATGGTGGTCAGCTCCGAGATGAAGCGGACCTTGTCCGCCTCCAACTGCGGCCCGTAGACAGAGGTGATGTACCATTAGGCATCGTCCGTCATGACCCTAACATTGGCCGAGATGGTGAAGTCGCCTTTTTGAAAAGACGAGAGCATCACCGTGTCTCAGCGCCACCCTACAATAACGCCACGTCAGGTACAAATAACATAGCTGCTTGTCCTGAGCTTTCCATTGAGGGTAAATTAAAAGTATGAATTTTTTAAGATTTAGTATGGCGACATAGTACCTTCTAATAAGAGGCAAGAGCTAAATAAGTGCCACCGAATAACAAATTCAGAGTGATTATCTTGATCCAAGGGCGCTAAAAGGAAGACACATATATACGCCGGCGGTTTAGAGCATACCACGGCATATATAAGTGCCAATGAATCCTTAATACTCCCTTCAGTTCACAAAAAACAAGTCGTTTTGCAATACATGCGGTCAAACTTTGAAAACTTTAGCTACTAATATGTTTTTAAACATTTAGATTAGATATATGAAAATAATATGTGTAGATTCGTATCGAAAAGTGTATTTATAATATTATAATTTTATTGGATTTTATAAATATATTATAATATTAATTAGTGGCTAAAGTTATATTTTGGAGACAGTATCAATGTTCAAAACGACTTTTTTCGTGAATAGGAAGGAGTGCCCGATAAAAGGAGTGCTTAATAGATCTGCTTTATTCCAGCTGGTGCGGTTCATCATGCATGCAATCGTTATCCGATCCTTCCGACCAGCCGGTACTCGCAGCTAGCAGCCTTTTTCCTTCAGATTCTATCATTACATGACATGCATGTACATGCTCCGGCCGGTACTACATACTTATGGTTAAAGGATTGAGCAAGCTAGCTAGCCAGGAGCACCTTGTAGATCGATCGTTCACATTCATTATCACTTAGGTAGCTAGGTAGCAGATCTCATGCGTGTATACATGCAGTAGCTTGATCTTAGATTAACCACTATATATATATATATATATATATATATATTACCATTTGCTGCAGGTGGCTGGCTAGCTAGCTAGCTAGTTATAGTTCCCAATTAATGGCGATTCATATCCCTCCTAGTCCTAGCAGATGGAGCGCCAAGCACTGGATCCTTGTAACTCTGATCGGAACCCTGGTCGCCATCGCCATCGTCGCCGTCATCTCCATCAGCCTCTCCCCCGCACGCATCCACTTCTCCATCCTAAGCGCGACATTCGAACACCCCCGACTTAATGATCGATACTACAACTTCACCCTCGTGGCCAACAACACCAGCAGGCGCACGGCGGTGCGGTACGTCGCCCTGAGCGCCGAGATATGGTACAGCCCGACGAGGTGGGTGCCGGCCGAGGTTTACACGATCGCGCTGCCGTCGAAGTGGCAACCGGGGAGGAACGCGACCAACATCCCCTTCTCTGGGGATTACTGGCAGTTCGACTTCGACGTCCCGAACGCGACCAGCAACACCATGGTCAGCGACAGCGACTGGCCCAACACGACGGTGGTGGTGATAGCCAAGGTGTGGTTCAAGTTCGTGCTGGCCCAAACAAGGCCGTACAACGTCAGGGTGTCCTGCAAGCCGGTGGATTTCTTCAATCACAGTAATCGCATTTTCCCCGTCAACTGTACGGATGGCTGACTCCATTTCTCTATATCATGCATGCCAGCATCTGTCAGTTAATCCAGTCCAAATATATTGTTGTACGCCAGTTTCAAGTAATTTGGGTTTGGCGGCATCTGCCAGCATCGGCAGACTTTTTTTTTTTTTTTGAGAGATATCTGCAGACTTTCTGTATAAGCAGCATCTCGCTGCTTGGCGGCGGCAAACCGCAGCGGGTAGCATTTGCGTTTGATTTGAGTTTTCTTTTCCGAGTTGAATGTTTCGTGAAATCTTGAGTTGAAAGCTTCTAATATTAGTAGAAAATTCCCAATTTCCCAAAATGTTTTTTTTTCGAAATTGAGTTGAAAACCTTTAGTTCTAGGGTTGAAGGTTAAAAATCCCCAATTGAAAGGTTACAATCCAATTCAAAATTTTCAAAATCATCTAGTACAAAGTTCTGAAATCTTCCGATTAAATTGCCACGTAGTTGAAAGGAAAGGGCGAAGAAGCTACGAGGTGGCGGAAGGGTAGGACGACGAGGTTGCACAGACGACGGCCTTAAGTTTCTTTTGTTGCGGCCGACTGCAAGGGAGAAGCTATCTTTTTATTATATAGCAAATAATGTTTCAGCTTTGCTATTTATGAGTTGTTTGAATTTTTTTTAAGTTTAAGTCAATTTTTATGACCATTAGATTTGTGTAGAGATTAATGTGTCATATGATTAGATATTGATCCAATAGATAAAACATGTGACTTATGCTTAATAAAATTTCAGTCATCTTACGAATATACAATCCTAGTGTAATCCAAATCTATCCTAGCGGTAAGGATATGTTACCGACAAAAAAAAATGGCGACAAAGTGATAGTCCACAAGGTGACGGAAACTTGAAAAAATATATTACATAATTAAAGCTTATGACCTGTTATTTACAATTGCTATCAGAAAAGAGAAATATGCTAGAAAATTCATGTTCTGTGGGTAAAGTTATACACCTCTGCAGATTGTAAGTCTATTTAAATAGCTGTACTCGTGGTCATGAACATGCTTAGTGCAATATTAATGGGTATAACTGTAACACCCTGGCTATTCAGAAGCCAAGCTGTCACCTAAAACATCTAACATACATCCATAATACAGAAGAATTTGAATAAAATCAACTAATGATAGTATCAAAACAACTAAGACATGATGAAGGTATTCTTCCTTCACCATCTAATCTATTTATTTCAGTTCATTGATAATGAAAGTTCACATGCAGTAATAATTCGACATCAATGTGGAGAAGGTATCCTTCCTTCACCACTTATAAATTTATTATTACAGTTCATCATTTACGAATGTAAGATAGAACTAAATTTAATCTTGAACATGAATTGGATGATGTGAACAAGTAGTGCGTGTCTACTCCCTCCCAAGTGAGCCAACATCGTGGGTTACCTAAAATAAACAAACAACGCAAGAGTGAGTCCACGACTCAAGTACAAGAAAAGGGACATAACACACATATGAACAAGTCATCATCATAAGAGAATATGAGCATACATCGAATGAAAACTTAGGAATGCATGGCATGAATGAATGTACTCAAGGATGGACTGCACACATGCTTATACGGTATAGCGAGTGACACACCTGCCGGTGTTCACTTAAGCCCGCACATTAACAAAAGTGCGGGGATCCAAGTCCTATATGAAGAACGTTTCATATAGGTGTCCAAAGCTACCCATACCGGAATTGATGGGTCTTACGTGCCCATACCTGGAATTGATGGGTCTTTCAATCCACTTCCGTGGACGGGACATGACAATGTCCAAACCCGCCCACATTGGAATGGTGGGACTTACATCCACTCCCGTGGACATAGCATGAATAAAGGATGCATGATATGAACATGAACAATGCTAATATCATCTTTCGCATTTACTCCACATATTGATAGAACATAACCAATTCAGCATTTCGGTATCACAAGATATCACATCATATTCATGTAAACATTCACAATCACAAAGACTTAAAACCAACAAAGTACTTGCCTTCGCGTATGCACGCGTTAGTGTAGCAACGATGGCGCTCCCAAACCCGTAGACTCGCGGCCTAAAAATTAAATAACCGAAATAAGAACAACATAGAGCCCATCATGAATTAATATTCTACACTACCCTCTTGCACACCCAAAACATAGTCATAACCCGAATCTGAAATTCCAGAAGAACATGGAATCCCATCAGACAGCAGCACGGTAAAGACCAAAACTAATGATCTGGGACTCCAAAAGAGATGAGCCCAGATCCTACACGAGCTTAACAAATATATCTACAACTTTGTAGTTGACGAGATAACCCAATTCGGCCAAACTAAATTGCTAACTGTCAAACGAAACAGCAGAACAGAATCTGACTGAGCAATTAGAACAGCAGAACTAAAACGTTCATAACTTTTAAACTACAACTCCGAATTGAGTGTTCTTTAACAATCTGAAAAGGTTATGAAATTACCTACAATAACCTAGTTGGCACGATATTCATATTTTTCCTTTAACAAAAAGTGGCACACGGGTCAAAACTAAAGATAGAAACTGACATACAATCTGGACAGACTGACCTACAATCTGGACAGTCACAAAGAAAAGTGCATAACTTTTGATCTATAAATCCAAATGAGGTGTTCTTTATCAATCCTGAAATCTAGTGATATCACCTTCAAAATTTGTTATGGGAAAGACCTCTGAATCACCCTCTAACTAGGCCATATATCAACCTATACAGAGACTGCTAATTCTCGTCAGGATTCTGGACAGCAGATAGTAAATCTATCATAACTTTTGACTCGAAAGTCGGAATGAGGTGATCTTGGCGGCCACCGAAAGCTAAGAGCATCCTATAAATAACTCTAGGAGATAAAAATCCCTAATTCTGCCTCTAAGCATACGAAACAGGTCGCGCAAGAAACTGGACAGAATTGAATTTGTAGCAGCAGCAGCAATTTAATCCAATCAAACTAATCGAACCGCATCTAATACAACTTAAACAGCAAAGAACGCTCTCGTTACCCTTTGTAGAACCTTAGGGAGACGCTGGTTGAATCCAAGAAGAAGATCCCTTCCTCTCCCTCATTCTCCCTTCCTTTTGGCCAAACAGCCCGCGCTTCCTTCTCCTTCCTTTAATTGACATCAATGGAGGGAGACCTCCCATGGATGGGGATGTACAGCAAGGGCTGCAAGGGGAGGTGCTGGACAGGAGGAGGCGCAAGGGGGAGAGGAAGTGGCGCCAAAGGAGGGAAGAGGGAAAAGGTGGGGTGGCTAGGGTTTTGGGGAGGGTGGCACCTTCCCCTATGGCCGGCCAGCCTCATGGGCCAAGGCCCAAGCCCAAGTTGCCGAGAGAACGCAGAAAACCCTCTAAACTCCCGATAAGCGTTTTCCAAAAGAAACCTTCTACGATTAAATATTTTCTCCGAAAATTATTTCTAACACTATCGGAGAATTACCTTAATTCCCTCTCAAATTGAATTGCACTCTCAAAGGAAAGTCGGGATATTACAATAACATTGATTTTCATAAAAAAATAGTTTCGTTGGAAAATGTGGGAAGTGGTTCGTTGGTTTATATTTGAGTTGAGTGTCATGTCTATTGCTAAAAACAAGATATTGCTCGTAGCCGGGGATGGTTGCGAGTTGTTATTTATTCAATTACTTTCTTGTTGTCCTTTATCTATTTAATTGCTCTTTAAATTTTTGTTGCAAAATACTACGTATTGATATGACAAATAAAATTTGCTTAATGCAGAAAGCAACTGTAGCATAGAGCCATAATCTTTGATTAGTCTTGCATTTATAATATATTGCGATACACTATAAGTCTTGCTAAGTACACAATGTACTCAATCTTGCTCAAATTGTTGTTTAGACTTAGAGGAAAGGGACTACGCCGGACGATACTTTCTTCGCACCTGGTACCGGAGGGTTCGGTGACGAGTCTTTCTAGGACTTGTCTCGTGTCGGTTGCCTGAAGGTTCGGATGGGCATACTGCTGAACCATTTTGGTTTATTTATGCTTTCTGCTGCACTCTGTTGAGACTCAAGTTTTATTTGGCTGGTCGGCCTTTGTGATGTAAATTTTGTAATCGTCTAAGTTATGTACCATACTTGTTTCATTTTGTATGTATAAATGTATGGATATGATTATCAATGTTGTGGATGTGTGTATATTAGCCACTAATGATGGGACTAATACGATACACAAACGAGGGCTTAGGGTATTCAAGCCTGGGGTCCGACATTAAACATATATATATTTATATATGTCATTTTTGACCGTTTCGAGCCCGTGAAACCCAACTTCAACTACATATAGCACAATCAAGCACCCAATAAATCCCAACCTGATGTGACAATAGGTGTCTCGATCTTTTGATGAGATGGATAATTTCGATTTGGGGTGGAGACAACTCTCATGATTCGGTTACCAATCGTACACGACCAATATGCTCGCAATCGTTAAACCAACTCCGTGATTGTTATCAACCTTGCTAGAAGCATGATCGACCTGACCACGAAGGTTTATTCCTGCATGCAATCGAACAACAAGCAAGACCAAGATAAATAGCAATCTAAAATTGTAAATAGGATTGAAATACTTAATAAAGTGGGATTCCGAATAAGGATCTTGACCGGGTGGTCTAGTCGACACACGCAGAAGATACAAGTTGCAACAAAGGCTAACTAAACAAAAACAAAATATAAGAAAACTAAAGGGATGCGACCTTCTTAAATAGGGGAGGGAGAGCCGCACATAGCTAAGAGATAGGGGAGGTGGTACTACTGTTCATGAAAATAGTGCGCGCGCCTTGGGCGGCCGGTCACCATATGGGCCAAGTTGGCCCATACATTACATAGCCTAAATCGGTATAAACAGGTGACATAACACCTTCTTTTGGAGATTTCAGTGTGCACAAAAGGAATTTGGAGGTGAGGATGGATCTATTGGAAAGTGGACAAGATAAGATTTCCATCAAGTACTTGTGGACCTCCAACGGACTCTGTATGAAAGTTATGCACGTTTAAAGTCGGTGTTGTCTCCGGAGGCCGAATTGGATTCTAAAACGGGTCCAGCTCGAACTCTTGCTTGTCTTGGATCAAAACTGATGTGGTGTAGCACAAATATATATTTTCATCATAAGTTAGCATCATATAGTTCATATAATATAAAGACACTCGTAAAAACGAGCTCGTCTAATAATTTAAGTAAAGTGTACGAGCTCTTGTAATTAGAGCAGCAAGCATAATAAATATGGTTGTATCCATAGGGGTCATGTCCTCATCATCCTCCCCTTCTTAAAAACAAAGCCATCCTCGGCGTTTGATAAGCTGAAAATAGGGTAACAAAGAAGCCAAGGTGTATGCATGGTATATGTATATGTCATTCGTTTTAACGGTTCTTCATTCTTGCATAATTAATGTTATAAAACAACAACGATCATACAAGCTCATTGCATTATTACCTGAAGAACAATCATATATGTTAATGAGCAAAATAAAATTTCTCACACAACAATTATTGCAACTAGTTTTGGAAATGTAAGTGAAGCATTTATGCAATTCAAATATATGAAGTTGTAAACTTGCAGTGGTAGTACATATGGGCAAAGCTACAACTTTTGGAATCAAACAAAGTTCATCCATATATTCATATTTCAATCGAGTAATAGCAAATTCATCTAACAAGGGTGAAAAGATTTCTAAGTTCTTCCATACTTCAACTTTATTATTCAGATTATCAATACTTAATGGTGCAATAAGAGATGAACACATAGGCAATGGATGATCACTCAATTTTATTTTCCTCCCATAATGAACAAGATTCGGCACACAAGAATTGTTGTTCAAATCGGCAAGCTTCAATTCATCCATGTAATTACAAGTTATGCATATTCGATATACAGTAAATTAATTGTATACACCATAATCTCCAATCAAATTAAACTTATACCCAGGGGTGTTGGTACTAAACAAGGATTTCAAACAGACGATTTCATAAACTTTCTCCATAGCATGTGACAATTTCATAGGTAGATCCAATATAATGTAACATAAAGAATCAGCAGGAGAAAATCTAGTCAAAACTTCTTTATGTCTAACCAATTCCACTCGATCATTATATGCTATTAACTCATCACATGAAGTACTCACAATAGCAGGCAATTCAATTATTTCATTATATGGTGCACTCAAGTCAGCAGGTAAATCAATAATTTTATCATATGGTGCACTCAATTTAGTAGGCAAATCAATCAAATAATCACATGATTTATGCAAATTCTTAATAATATTAGATTCTGTAGCTAGGGAATTAATATATGCCTTCTCAGCACTAGGTTCTTTCACCTCATGTGATGGAATGGTTTCTACTACAATCTGATTTTTTCCTTTGTTCAATGATTCTAGGCATGAAATCATGGGTATTGATCTTCGGTTGAGTGTTCAAATCATTACCTTTGTTATTACCTTGTAGGCTTGACTCAAATGATGTCAGTACTGGAGGCGGTGAGTAGTCACAAACTTTACCTTCTTCTTCTTGCTCCAGCTCAATTAACAATGAGCGAGCCAAGGATGCAAAAGAGTGAGACAGAGTGACGCTGTGGAGACCCCGGAGTTATCTCCGCAAGACCGAGACTAATCAAGGTCTTAGGGACATAACTCTAGATCTCCAGTAAATGGATTCCAACTTAACTCCATCTAAATGAGAGGCTTAACTAACGCTAGAGCCCCGACGATCATGCGCGTCGCTCCTCTGCAAGCACTACATGATTGTCGGTTCTCCAACAAGTCAAGCGCAACACTTAGTGAGTTAAATAGGAAGCCATGAACAGCGAGTACAACTTATATTGGCTCCCAAGATCAGCGACCAATATAATCATACTCTCATACAATGTTGCTCACATCCATACAACATTCATATATAAATAGTACAAAAGTGATACATCAAAGTTTCAAGTTTACAACTACATAAGTGGCCGACCGGCCAAATTAAACAAGTTCATAGCGGAAGCAAGTAAATAAACCAAAATGTCTGCAGTGGTATGCCACACAACCCATCGGCAACCGACTAGGAGCTAAAGATAACACACTACTCATCGGTGTCGTCTAAATCGACACCGACAAGCTCGTCGGTCTCAGTATCGTCCTCACCTATAAAAGCCAGCAAACACCTGGCTGAGTACAAAGAGTACTCGCAAGTCTTACACAAATAAAAATTAGTCATGCATAAGGCTATTCCAAGCGATGGCTCATATTGACTTAGTTTTGCAAAAGAGACGCAACAAGTTACAACCTACACATGCTAGTTTTTCGAGTGCCATTTAAAATTCAGATTTGAAGTAGAAGTAAAGCATGTGAATAAGTAATCAATTCCATAGCAAATGAATCATACCAAAAACAAAGTGGCGGTCCACTTTGATACAACAACAAGCATGAACGTCCCATTCATGTCGATACCAAGTTATAACCACAATTTTAATTTCGAGTCTAACAATAAGCAGCCACAAGTTTCAAGCGGTCGTCCATAACCGTGGATACGGCTATTCGAATAGATTATACCCTGCAGTGGTGTACTACTTTACCCACACGACTTGATTAGCCCGTAAGCCTCCAGATGCCTCCGAATATAGCATACTTCCTATGATATGCCGGCCGGGTAAACCAAGATACGGTCGTTTTTAGCAAGAAGACTCCATTGAGCTAAGTCCCTCAACCCATGGCTCCTAGGAAACACAAGACGTTAACGCCCCCATCCTAGCGGCCCAAAAGGAACACGGGATTGCACGGTCCCATGCCCTTACGATTTCACCACCGTGGGACTCAACACAATAAAATCTCCCCCCTACTTAACCATACGGCACCCATATACCGCGTGTGATAGCACGAGTTTTACTTGAATTGCAACAACCCAAAGTTCGGTCCTTAATTGTCCAGACAAGTCAACCACTTACCCAAGGCTCGTGCACGAAGCACCATCACTAACCAACACTTGTCCAGACCAAACGCTCATTTAAAATGACAAAATTTAACTCATAAAACATATACAAAGATCTGAAACAAATGTATATAATGACAGTTGTGTGTATCCCATAATTGTCGGGTTATTCCGACAATCGCCTACTGTTCTAGACTTGCATGGCTAAGCAGACCCGGACAATATAACTTCACACATCCTATCATAACATTTCAGTAAAGGAATGATTCATGGATAGCCACAATGACAACATAATAGGATGTGTCTAACTATTCATCACAAAAATAGCGACATTATCAAAATAGCATGCAAGCAATTATCATTGCACTATCTTAACAAAAACTGGGATCAAATATGATGCAAAAGAAAGTTCAAAGGATGCTTGCCTTGCTGGTAGGCTAATTGCTCGCTCTCGGTCGCGTAGGAGTCGATGTCAATAAGCTCGGAATCTATATAAATGCAATACCGAATAACCATCGAGAAATACCTCAAAATTCAAAATACTCAAAAATGCATGATTTTTCTACAGTAGCTAAGTCATGATTTTAAATGATTTTTTGTGAAAGAAATATCTCATTTTGACTTAGTATGCGAAAGTTATGGTGATTCGATTTTCAGATTTCAATACGCCTTTATTCGGGTAATTTAATTATGATGCGAAAATTTGTAGAGCAGTGGTGAGGACATGGATTACATGGATAAATAGGTAATATTATTACAAATTCAAAACAGTTGAGTTTGCTCCAATTGGAGTTTCCATGATTTAGTTATTGATTTCTAAAGTTATTAGCATTAATAATATAAAAATAATACCTTCTAATACCATTTTCCTCAAACTATAGTTTCTGTGACAGAGGGAAGTTTGAAACTATTTTTATGATTAAGTTCATTTGAAATAGAAATTATCAAAACTGATTTCACTGTTTTTGGAGTTTCCAAGAATTACTTATGAATTTTTGAAGTTATCAGCCTTTTTCTTTTGCCAGAATAATAGTGTTAATAGCTCATTTTCAAAAATAATGCTCTCTGTTACAGAGACATAGTTGAAACCAATTTTAATACAAAGTTCATTAAATATGTAAATTATCAGAAGTGGTTTCACTCATTTTGGAGTTAAAATGAATTAGTTATGCATTTTCAAAGTTATACATATTTTTCAGCTTGCAAATAAATGGCGTGGCCTAGCCACAACCACTGACCAGCGGGCCCGGTGAATAGCGTGTTTTTTGTTTTAACTTAGATTTAAATTTTGGTTCTGACCAGTGGGTCCTGTTGTCAGTGACTCGGTCCACGGGACTTGGTCCATCGGCACACACGCACAGTGCACGACACTTACGCCGTTGGTCCCATTTGTCAGCCACTGTAAGTTACGGTTTAACCCCACCGTTTTATGTGCACGGGACCCACGTGTAAGTGACTGTTTAACTCGTTAAGACAGTATTTAACGCTAATGATTACCACTTAACTCCTAATCATCTTGCTACTACGTCGGTGCCGGTACGACAACGCGCTTTTTGCCCGCGTGGTGCCCCGCTGCTCGCCGCGGATCCGCCACGGCGGCGCCAACCAAGGGCAGGATAGCTGCGCAATAGAAATGCGATCCGAAGGTGGTGGTTATAGCGCCCGAGGTGGACTACACCGGCGCTAGCCGGCGTTGGCGCGCGTTCTACGGCAAAAGTGCGCAAGGCAAAGGAGAGCTTCAGCGACAAACAAGCGGTGCGAGGTTCTAGGGGCTAAATAGAAGCTACCGAGCGAGGAAGGTGCTCGGGAAGCTCGAGTAGCGGGAGCTCTGCTGGCCACGAGAAGAAGAAGGCGCGACACGGCCGCGAGGAGAGGTGACCCCGAGCAAAACCAACAAAATGAGTGGTCGTGGCAGCCAAGGATCTCGTGAGGATGCTAAGAGAGCAAGGAATCGCGAAAACTCACCAAACCAAGTGGGAGACGAAGGGATGTTCTTCGGCCAAAATAGCCAAAACTTCGATTCACCGGAACCTCGCGTGCAACAATGAAATAAGTTGAGGGTTTTGATCGCTGGCCTAAAGCACGTAAGGTGACGCGTGGATCGAGGAAAATACCTTCGACACGAAGAAGGCACAATCAGTGTCCGCGAGCACGCTCTGAAGTCGCCGGAGCACGACAACGGCCGTGAGCTACAAGCAAAAACAGAACTCGTATAAGCAAAAATGGACACGGGATGAACCTAAAACAGGAGGAATGACGCAGAGGAGACTTACCCCACCGAGCACGAACTAGCCTCCCTCTCCTCGGTCAACAGAGGAGAAGTGAGGGAAAAGGAGGGGTTGCGAGGGTGATATGCCCGGAGATGACGACAATGGACGCGGCGTGAAGTGAGGAGCTCCAGGAGTGGTCCGAGGTGGCGTGGCTTCACGGCGTGGACGGAGCCGGGCAGGCACGGCGGCGCGTGGCGTGCAGCGCCGAGCGCTCGCCGAGGTTGAAGACGCCCGACGCGCGGTGGACGCGACGCGGCACAAGTGCGCGCGGCTTCGGTGCAACATAGCGACAAATCGGGACCGTTGGATGACGATCGGACGGAGGAGATTTAAAGCATTATTTTGAATCGCCCTAACAATGGCGATATCCGATCGTCGATCTCAGATCCGCGATCGCATGCGCGGTGCATTTAGGCGGTCGGCCGAGCCGCTTTCGCCGAGTCCGACTTGAGTCCGATGAATGCGAGTCGGTCCGATTCGAGTTGATCGAGAATTAAAATGTTTTTCCACTTTGACCAAGGCTTAAAAATAGAAATAAATTCCCTAAAATCATGAAATAATTTGTGGGGGTTCCTGGGATAACCTAGTGTCTATAAAAATTATTGAACCCTACTGTTCATGATATAATTTGTGATATATAAATTCAAACTTGAACTAGGTCCCTTAAGGGTGTTTGAATTTTCTCAGGGTTCAACCCAGTGCCAAAAATTTGGGAAAAATTATATTAATTCATGATAATTAATATAGTATTTGAATAAATTATTTCCAGAGGTTTTTCAGTAGCATTTATTTCGGTTTTTAGTTTGGAGATCGATTTGAAGTGTATGTTTCAATTGTATTTTGAGATTTTCCAAGTGAAATATTAAAATAAAGAGTTTCAAAACATGGTGCATGCTAATGAGATGCATAATAAGTTCTTTATTAGCTTGGGGATGTGACAAACCTCCCCCCTTACAAAAGATCTCGACCCCGAGATCGATAGGGCGGAAGTTGGATAGAAGGTTCTAAAAGAAAACAAAACATCTGTTGTCTTGATTTCCTTCAAAGATAGTGCCAAAATACCTTCGTAAGGTTACACGGAATGGATATTACATCTTTTCTTCCCATTGCTTTGTTTAAACTTTCCTTTCTTGATTCGGAGACACTTCAAGTAGAAAGAAAAAGATCTGGATAGCTAGCTCGCACTTGATCTTCACGTTCCCATGTTGCTTCATCTTCAGTATGATTGCTCCACTAAACCTTGACGAATTTGATATTACGATCCCGCGTCTTGCGCTCCTTTTCTTCAAGAATACGAATCGGGTGCTCACGATAAGAAAGATCAGGTTGCAAGTCAAGTCTTTCCAGCTCAGTTGCTTCGGTCGGGACGCGAAGACACTTCTTCAGTTGGGAAACATGGAAGACATCATGTACATCAGCAAGCGATGGTGGCAATTCTAGTTGATAAGCCACCGGTCCCAACTTCGCTAGAACTCGGAAAGGTCCGATGTAGCGAGGTGCCAATTTGCCTTTGACTTGGAAACGATGTGTTCCTTTTATTGGAGAAACTTTAAGATAGACATGATCATCCACCTCAAAGCTCAACTCACGACGACGACGGTCGGCATAAGACTTCTGACGAGATTGAGCCGTCCGAAGTCGTTCGCGGATGACACGAACTTGTTCTTCTGCATTCTCTACCAAGGTTGGGCCATAAAACGGCCTCTCCCCGGCTTCAGACCAGTTCAAAGGTGTCCTACAAGCCCTTCCATACAATGCCTCGAACGGTGACATTTGAATACTGGATTGGAAGCTATTGTTGTAGGAGAATTCCGCAAATGGCAAACACCTCTCCCAGTTTTTGCTATAGGATAGCACACATGCTCGGAGAAGGTCTTCTAAAATTTGATTCACCCTTTCAGTTTGCCCATCTGTTTGCGGGTGGTAAGCGGAACTGAAAGATAGATTAGTCCCCAATGCTTTATGTAAGCACTTCCAGAAGTAAGATGTGAACTGAGGACCTCTATCCGAAATGATTACTTTAGGAACACCATGGAGACAAACAATTCTGGAGATATAAAGCTCGGCTAATTTATCCCCGTGGTAGGTGGTCTTGACCGGAATGAAGTGAGCAACTTTCGTCAGACGGTCAACGATCACCCAAATAGAATCAGACCCAATTTGAGTCCTTGGAAGACCGGTGATAAAATCCATGCCAACCTCTTCCCATTTCCACTTGGGAATTGGCAGGGGTTGTAGAGTACCTGCCGGTTTCAAATGCTCAGCCTTGACTCTTTGGCATACATCACACTCGGCAACATATTGAGCGATCTGCCTCTTCATTTGGCTCCACCAAAGCCTTTTCTTCAGATCTTGGTACATCTTGGTACTACCGGGGTGAATAGAGAATTTGGAGTTATGAGCTTCTTTGAGAATTAGTTCTCTCAAAGCATGATCACTGGGTACTACCAACCGGTTTCCAAACCATAGGGCACCTTGTGCATCTTCCTTAAAGCACTTGGCCTTGCCTTGCTTCACTTCCTCCCGGATCTCGAAGTTACTTCTTCATCAGCCTTCGGGCTTTCTAATCTGGTCCTCAAGTGTAAAATTCACACTAAGGGCAGCAAGAGAACCTCTTCAATTATCTCCAGTGCAGAGATTGCATCGCAAAGCACATAGTCCCGCGAAATGGGAGTTACTGATAAACAGCTGCACTGGGACTTTCTGCTTAGGGCATCAGCCACCACATTTGCTTTTCCTGGATGATAATGGAGTCCAAAATCAAAATCTTTGATCAACTCAAGCCATCTTCTTTGCCTCAAGTTCATATCGGCTTGGGTGAAGATATATTTAAGACTCTTGTGGTCGGTGTAGATTTCGCAACGATTACCGATGAGGTAATGTCGCCAAATCTTTAGAGCATGAACAACTGCTGCGAGCTCCAAATCATGAGTGGGATAATTAGCTTCATGAGGTCTCAATTGCCTTGATGCATAAGCCACCACTCGGCCCTCTTGCATAAGCACACAACCGAGCCCATGGCGAGATGCATCGCAGTAAATGTCAAAGCTCTTGTGAATGTCGGGCAAGATAAGTACTGGAGCTTTGGTCAGGCATTCCTTTAGGATCTGAAAACTCTCCTCACATTTAGGCGACCATTCGAACTTCTTTTCTTTCTTCAGAAGTTGAGTCATTGGTCTCGCAATTTTGGAGAAGTTCTGGATGAATCTGCGGTAGTAACCCGCAAGTCCGAGAAAACTGCGAATATCAGTGATGTTTCTGGGCTGTCTCCAATCAAGGACATCTTGCACTTTGCTAGGATCAACAGCGATACCGCCCTTGGATAGGACATGACCCAATAAACTAACTTCATGAAGCCAGAACTCGCATTTACTGAATTTAGCATAAAGCTGATGTTGACGAAGCTTTTCCAACACAAGCCTCGCGTCGCTCGTGTTCTTCATCGGACTTTGAGTAGATAAGGATATCATCGATGAATACAACCACAAACTTATCCAAATACTCCATGAAAACTGAATTCATAAGATTTATGAAGTAAGCCGGTGCATTCGTCAAACCAAAAGACATGACAGTGTACTCGTATAGACCATACCGAGTAGAGAATGCTGTCTTCGGAATGTCTTTAGTTCGAACCTTAATTTGATGATAGCCCAAGCGCAAATTAACCTTGGAGAATACTTGGGCTCCACTCAATTGATCGAATAAATCATCAATCCGCGGAAGAGGATATTTATTTTTGATAGTGACTTCATTTAACGGACGGTAGTCAACACACATCCGCAAACTCTTGTCTTTCTTTTTGACAAAGATGGCCGGACATCCCCAAGGTGAGGAGCTCGGCCTAAATAAATCCCTTGTCTTGAAGTTCTTAGAGTTGCTTCTTCAATTCTTCTAACTCATTAGGAGGCATCCGGTATGGCCGTTTGAGATTGGCGCAGCACGGCACGAGCTCGATGTGAACTCGACCTCTCGATCGGGAGGCATGCCAGGAGTTCTTCGGGAATACATCCGGATATTCACACACCACGCACACTTTCTCAAGTTCAAGGGAGGTACAAGCTTCCAAAGCATAGAGACGAATTGCCCATCAAGGTGCAAAACAACTCGATCGCCGTCTTCACTAGTGAGAAATAGACCGTTGAGCACAATTGATTTTTCCCCGATTCTTGGACAGCCAATCCATTCCCAAAATCACATCAATACCCACTGAATTTATCACAATTAAATTTGCCAAGAAGTTGATATTTTGAATTTCCACTTTTACGCCCCGCTGACTTGATCGGTTTGGAAAACCGATCCCGCGATGGATTTGATAAGGTGGCTGAAGTTTATGCATTTCAAATTGATTAAGTGCAGCATATTCTTCTTTGATGAATGAATGAGATGCTCTGAATCAAATAAAATTGATCTTTGGACAAGAATTAACAAGAAGTGTACCCAAACGACGCCCGAGCGTCGCCGCCTCCTCGCCGTGACGTGGTTCACTCGGCCACGTGCAGGGACCTGAGGAGGGGTAGATGCTGCCCTGGGAGGTGGTGTAGGTCTTTCCACAGCTGGTGGTGTAGGAGCTCGATAAACCTGAGGCATTCCCCGCTGCTTGGCGAGGCAATGAGAGGCATAGTGGCCATGGCGACCACAATGAAAGCAAGTGACGTTGGGCTTGTATGTACCACTGCTTTGGGAGTTCTTACTCCCATTGTACCACTGCACCGTGGGTGGAGAAGGTCGTGGAGGTGCCACAGGAGGTCTCGGTGGCACTGGGGCCTGAGAGCGAGGTGTCTGAGGTGGCCCGGTGCGCTGTCGGGGAAAGCTGCCGCTAGCTGAAAACTGAGCAGCCTTCCTTCTCTTCCTGGACCCCTCTACAGCCACACTCTTGTGTTCCACCACAATGACCTTGTTCACCATATGTTGGAAGTTCCTGAAATCATGTACAGCTAGAGCCAGCTGCATTTCCTCAGTCAAGCCGTCCATGAAGCGATTCTGCCGGCGAGTGTCAGTGGAGACATCATCCGGCGCATAGCGGGCCAAGGAGTTGAACTCCTGAAGATACTCGATGTGATCTTCCTTCCTTGCTTCAAAGCAAGAAACTGCCGCTTGATCGACATGACCCCATCAGAATATAGGCCTCCTGAAGGTCGCTCAAATTGTTCCATGATGGAACTCTCTTCAGCCGCATGGCGAATAGTTATCCCACCACGCGCTTAGCAGAGCCTTCACCGATAGCCGCAAAAGGACCCTCTCTACTGCAGTGCACTGAGCAATGGCTAGCTTCTTCTCAATGTCTCTAAGCCAATCCTCAACCTCCATCGGGTCTCCGGCACCCGCAAAGGTGGGAGGATTAGTCTGCTGAAATTCAACGAGACCCCCATGTTGCCTCTGATGTCCCCCTCCCCCTGCTGCCGTAGGAGCAGGAGAAGTGTTGCGAGCTATAGCCTCCAGGATCCTGGTCTGATCCATCCTGTTCCTCTCGATCTGAGCCAAGACTTCCGCCATAGTGGGTGGCGGAGGAAGCACTTCCTCAGATGAACTGTCCCGCGGATGGTGCTGCTGAGAGGGCTCACCCCTCTCTTCTCGAGCATAGAGTTCAGCTACTGCAGCAGATCGAGTGCCCTGGGGTGGAGATCCCCCGTCACGCTGGGCCCTCGCACGAGTGTTAGGGCCTGACATCCTGAAGTGACAAGGAAAGTTAACAAGAGGCCAAGGTTGCTGGAAAAAGATGCGAATTAAAAATCTGGACAGCAGGCTCATAGTTCTTAATTAGGCATGCATAATGATATAGAATGCACAAAACTTAACACCAAAAGGGCGCATAAAGGCGCTAATGCCGAGACAAGATCCATAAATTCAAATCATAGTTTTCCCAATGCAATTAGATCCATAAAGGCCCGTGGGTAAAAGCAACCGCGTAATTAGAAGTTTTTGCAAGAGAAACATTAATAGTTCCATTACTACTAGCCTATTACAGGAAATCAAAGATACATGCTCAACCATGAGCTTACACCTACAACATCCTAAATGTTGTTCCGGTCAAAGTTCACCGGAAACTCGTTCAGCACATGAGCCCTGTGGGATCTCAGATTATCATCGGGTCTCCTAGATTAGGAAGACGCAAAGGGGAGCCTTGCTCTATCACATGGCCTCCAGCAGGTTCCATCCTATGAGTACGAGCAAAACCGACCGACATACGGGCCTGGCGTCTCGTCCCATAATTAGGCTCATGTCCTGGCACTTCCGGAAGACGATACATGGGTGGTGCTGAAGCATATGGGGGAATCTCATTTGCGCCATAAACCACATGGCGGTCAACGATCCCCATGTTGCATAGGAGTTGCAAGTGCCCTTGGGCCACTACGAGACGTTGACGAGTCTCGAACAACTCATACACCGTGCACCGATGGATTTGGTTCATGATATGAACCAATCTTGCCAATCGCCTAACCCGGGATCTTCCCAAATCGAATCCGCAAAGGTGTCCACCTGCGTGCCACGCCTCTCATAGGAAAATGGTCGTAGGCGGTCGAGACAACTCCGTCAAGTCATAACGGAGATGGCTCATAGCCACACGAGCCACTTCTGTAGAGCCATGGCCTCGTGGCGCCACGTGCTGGAAGCAATATGGGATACTCCCGTGACTTGTCCGCGATAATGTTGATCACGCCGTATTCCTCCATGCCCGCCCCGTCGTCGCGGTAGATGGCGAGGTTGGCTGGTACGTGAAGTTCGCCTCCACATCATATCTCGAGAAGCGCCGGTATCCATCCACACTCTCGCTTGAGTTTCTTTGACCGGTATTGGCGACTCATCTAGAGACAAGAGAAACAAGGTAAGATTTCTTTTCAATCAAAACCAGAGTAAGGTAAGAAAGGCACTAAGAGGGATGAGGAATAAAAGATATTCCTAACTTATACTTTCTGAAAGTAATTTGATAATTTCAAAACATTTTGACTCGTAAAGGCTTACTAACTCTAACGTCGCATGCTATCTCTATCCTACAGACAGTATGGCTCTGATACCAACGCTGTGGGGACCCCGGAGTTATCTCCGCAAGACCGAGACTAATCAAGGTATTAGGGACATAACTCTAGATCTCCAGTAAATGGATTCCAACTTAACTCCATCTAAATGAGAGACTTAACTAACGCTAGAGCCCGACGATCATGCGCGCGCTCTCTCGCAAGCACTACATGATTGTCGGTTCTCCAACAAGTCAAGCGCAACACTTAGTGAGTTAAATAAGAAGCCATGAACAGCGAGTACAACTTATATTGGCTCCCAAGATCAGCGACCAATATAATCATACTCTTATACAACGTTGCTCACATCCATACAACATTCATATATAAATAGTACAAAAGTGATACATCAAAGTTTCAAGTTTACAACTACATAAGTGGTCGATCGCCAAATTAAACAAGTTCATAGCGTAGCAAGTAAATAAACCAAAATGTCTGCAGTGGTATGCCACACAACCCATCGGCAACCGATTGGGAGCTAAAGATAACACACTACTCATCGGTGTCGTCTAAATCGACACCGACAAGCTCGTCGGTCTCAAAGATCGCCCTCACCTATAAAAGCCAAGAACACCGGTGAGTACAAAGAGTACTCGCAAGTCTTACACAAATAAAAATTAGTCATGCATAAGGCTATTCCAAGGGATGGCTCATATTGGCTTAGTTTTGCAAAAGAGACGCAACAAGTTACAACCTACACATGCTAGTTTTTCGAGTGCCATTTAAAATTCAGATTTGAAGTAGAAGTAAAGCATGTGAATAAGTAATCAATTCCATAGCAAATGAATCATACCAAAAACAAAGTGGCGGTCCACTTTGATACAACAACAAGCATGAACGTCCCATTCATGTCGATACCAAGTTATAACCACAATTTTAATTTCGAGTCTAACATAAGCAGCCACAAGTTTCAAGCGGTCGTCCATAACCGTGGACACGGCTATTCGAATAGATTATACCCTGCAGGGGTGTACTACTTTACCCACACGACTTGATTAGCCCGTAAGCCTCCAGATGCCTCCGAATATAGCATACTTCCTATGGTATGCCGGCCGGGTAAATCAAGATACGGTCGTTTTTAGCAAGAAGACTCCATTGAGCTAAGTCCCTCAACCCATGGCTCCTAGGAAACACAAGACGTTAACGCCCCCATCCTATCGGCCCAAAAGGAATACGGGATTGCACGGTCCCATGCCCTTACAATTTCACCACCGTGGGACTCAACACAATAAAATCTCCCCCCTACTTAACCATACAGCATCCATATACCGCGTGTGATAGCACGAGTTTTACTTGAATTGCAACAACCCAAAGTTCGGTCCTTAATTGTCCAGACAAGTCAACCACTTAACCAAGGCTCGTGCACGAAGCACCATCACTAACCAAGACTTGTCCAGACCAAACACTCATTTGAAATGACAAAATTTAACTCATAAAACATATACAAAGATCTGAAACAAAGGTATATAATGACAGTTGTGTGTATCCCATAATTGTCGGGTTATTCCGACAATCGACTACTGTTCTAGACTTGCATGGCTAAGGCACCGGACAATATAACTTCACACATCCTATAATAACATTTTAGTAAAGGAATGATTCATGGATAGCCACAATGACAACATAATAGGATGTGTCTAACTATTCATCACAAAAATAGCGACATTATCAAAATAGCATGCAAGCAATTATCATTGCACTATCTTAACAAAAACTGGGATCAAATATGATGCAAAAAAAGTTCAAAGGATGCTTGCCTTGCTGGTAGGCTAATTGCTCGCTCTCGGTCGCGTAGGAGTCGATGTCAATAAGCTCAGAATCTATATAATGCAATACCGAATAATCATCAAGAAATTCCTCAAAATTCAAAATACTCAAATATGCATGATTTTTCTACAGTAGCTAAGTCATGATTTTAAATGATTTTTTGTGAAAGAAATATCTCATTTTGACTTAGTATGCGAAAGTTATGGTGATTCGATTTTCAGATTTCAATACGCCTTTATTCTGTAATTTAATTATGATGCGAAAATTTGTAGAGCAGTGGTGAGGACATGGATTACATGGATAAATAGGTAATATTATTACAAATTCAAAACAGTTGAGTTTGCTCCAATTGGAGTTTCCATGATTTAGTTATTGATTTCTAAAGTTATTAACATTAATAATATAAAAATAATACCTTCTAATACCATTTTCCTCAAACTATAGTTTCTGTGATAGAGGGAAGTTTGAAACTATTTTTATGATTAAGTTCATTTGAAATAGAAATTATCAAAACTGATTTCACTGTTTTTGGAGTTTCCAAGAATTACTTATGAATTTTTGAAGTTATCAGCCTTTTTCTTTTGCAAGAATAATAGTGTTAATAGCTCATTTTCCAAAATAATGCTCTCTGTTACAGAGACATGGTTGAAACCAATTTTAATACAAAGTTCATTAAATATGTAAATTATCAGAAGTGGTTTCACTCATTTTGGAGTTAAAATGAATTAGTTATGCATTTTCAAAGTTATACATATTTTTCAGCTTGCAAATAAATGGATTTCGGATTTTATATGTCGTTTAAACCTTTTCTCACCGAGCACTAGCCTAGCCACAGCCACTGACCAGCGGGCCCGGTGAATAGCACATTTTTCGTTTTAACTTAGATTTAAATTTTGGTTCTGACCAGTGGGTCCTGCTGTCAGTGACTCGGTCCACGGGACTTGGTCCATCGGCACACGCGCACTTGCACGGCACTTACGCCGTTGGTCCCACTTGTCAGCCACTGTAAGTTACGGTTTAACCCCACCGTTTTATGTGCACGGGACCCACGTGTAAGTGACTGTTTAACTCGTTAAGACAGTATTTAACGCTAATGATTACCACTTAACTCCTAATCATCTTGCTACAGTGTCGGTCGGGGTACGACAACGGGCTTTTTGCCCCGCGTGGTTGCCCGGCGGCGCCAACCAAGGGCAGGGATAGCTGCGCAATAGCAATGCGGATCTGAAGGTGGTGGTTATAGCGCCCGAGGTGGACTACACCGGCGGCTAGCCGGCGTTGAGCAGCGGCGGTTCTACGGCAAAAGTGCGCAAGGCAAAGGAGAGCTTCGCAGCGACAAACAAGCGGTGACCGAGGTTCTAGGGGCTAAATAGAAGCTACCTGAGCGGAGGAAGGTGCTCGGGAAGCTTCGGAGAAGGGAGCTCTGCGGCGCCGGAGAAGAAGAAGGCGGCGACACGCCGCGAGGAGAGGTGACCTCAACAAAACCAACAAAATGAGTGGTCGTGGCGGCTCAAGGATCTCGTGAGGATGCTAAGAGAGCAAGGAATCGCACAAAAACTCAACAAACCGAAGTGGGAGACGAAGGGATGTTCTTCTACCGAAAATAGCCAAAACTTCGATTCACCGGAACCACGCCGTGCAACAATGAAATAAGTTGAGGGGTTTTGATCGATGGCCTAAAGCACGTAAGGTGACGCGGTGGATCGAGGAAAATACCTTCGGACACGAAGAAGGCACAATCGTGTCCGCGAGAGCACGCCCGAAGTCGCGAGCACGACAACGGTCGGCCGAGCTACAAGCAAAAACAGAACTCGCATAAGCAAAAATGGACACGGGATGAACCTAGAACAGGGAGGAATGACGCAGAGAGACTTACCCAAAGAGAGCACGAACTAGCCTCCCTCTCCTCGGTCAACAGAGGAGAAGTGAGGGAAAAGGAGGGGGTTGCAGGGTGATATGCCCGGAGATGACGGCAATGGACGCGCGTGAAGTGAGGGAGCTCGGAGTGGTCCGAGGTGGCGGTGGCTTCACGGCGTGGACGCACGGTGGCGGCACGGCGGTCGCGCGTGGCGTGCAGCGCTGGCGCTTTGCGAGGTTGAAGACGCCCCTGACGCGTGGGCCCGACGCGTCAGCGGCACAAGGTGGCGCGGCTCGGTGCAACACAACGATTAAATCGGGACCGTTGGATGACGATCGGACAGAGAAGATTTAAAGCATTATTTTGAACTGCCCCAACAGTGGCGATATCTGGATTGTCGATCTCGATCCGACGATCGCATCGCGTCGGTGCATTTAGGCGGTCGGTGAGCCGCTTCGCCGAGTCCGACTTGAGTCCGATGAACGATGAGTCCGTCCGGTGCGAGTTGATCGAGAATTAAAATGTTTTCTCCACTTTGACCAAGGCTTAAAAATAGAAATAAATTTCCTAAAATCATGAAATAATTTGTGAGGGTTCCTGGGATAACCTAGTGTCTATAAAAATTATTGAACCCTACTGTTCATGATATAATTTGTGATATATAAATTCAAACTTGAACTAGGTCCCTTAAGGTTGTTTGAATTTTCTCAGGGTTCAACCCAGTCCCAAAAATTTGGAAAAAATTATATTAATTCATGATAATTAATATAGTATTTGAATAAATTATTTCCAGAGGTTTTTTAGTAGCATTTATTTCGGTTTTTAGTTTGGAGATCGATTTGAAGTGTATATTTCAATTGTATTTTGAGATTTTCCAAGTGAAATATTAAAATAAAGAGTTTCAAAACATGGTGCATGCTAATGAGATGCATAATAAGTTCTTTATTAGCTTGGGGATGTGACAGACGCTCACAGCCACGGGGGCGGCAATCATGGTAGATGCAGCAGCAGAAAAAGCAACCGAAGATGATCTTGATGCGGAGGTGTGTACTGTGCGCTTGTTTGTTTCATGTATACATGTAGGTGTAGTGGAAGTAGACGAAAGTGCATGACCAATCTTGAATTGTCATCCCTGTACTTCTTTTTAAACTTTGCAAGCAAGACGAAGCAAACGAGTGATGGTGGGAGGTTTATAAACAAGTTTATCCCGAATTTGACGGTTTAATCCTCCTAGAAATCTAGTTATCTTAGCATCTTCAGTTTCTTCTAAACCACAACGAGACAAAGCAGTTTGCAATTCTTGATAGTACTCCTCTACGGTGTTAATGCCTTGTTCTAAACATCGTAATTCTTGAGCAAATTATAAGCAAAATATCTTGGTATAAATCTAGCTCTCATAATTCTCTTCATATCAACCCATGTTCTAGGTTTATCCTGACTATTACGATAATATTCATTCCACCAAATTGATGCAAAATCAGTAAACTCACGGGTAACAGCCCTAACTTTCAGATGATTAGGAAATTCATGGCATCCAAATAATTGCTGTATAGCTAATTCCCATGTGAGATAAGCATCAGGTTCATAATGCCCAGCAAAAGAAGGCACATTGAGTTTAGTTTTACTAGATGTACTATCATGATCATATACCTCCTGTAGTGGACAATCTCGTCTCAAGCTTGCATCTTTCTCACGAACTTTCATGCGCTCCCGTTCAATGGCTTGAAGAAGACGTGGATCTATCTCGTAATCATCCTGTGAACCTGTCATAGTTAGTAGAAAATAAGGAAACAAATCACAAGTATATGTTCCTATCAGTTACTAGGATCTGAAGGCTCAAGGTCGCTCACACTCAAGCTAATACCAAGTTCTTACCAATTCTTACCAAGCAACAGGTGGTGACCGGCAACTAGTGTCGGTGTCAAATGATCTATGAAGATTAACAAAGCGATTGCAAGCAATTGGTACCTGTATAATGGTAGAAAGTGGCACTAGGATAGGCTTTAATATGGTAGCAAAGATTAGCAACAATCAAATCAGCAATACAAGTTGAAAAATTGTTCAAAGTATAATTGTCTCTTTTTTAGCAACTCTAACAGAATTATCTTCGACTTTTAGTATATAATAGATTAGAAAAATAAATTATGAATAACGATCAGAAGCAACCGCTTTGGTTCTTGTCTAGCTCCAGCTTTAGTGGAGCGATCGAAAGAGCGTGCTATTTACGCATGCACATGCAGCAGCGTACAAATGACACTTGTCCTTTCAAAGTGCTGGCCTTTAGAGCTTTCAATTTACGGTGAATTACACAATTATTCCTACTTTAGTGCTTTCTGCTGGCCTTTAGAGCTTCCAATTTACGGTGAATTACACAATTATTCCTACTTTAGTGCTTTCCATTTAGGCTAAATCAAAAGACAGAATTCCCAAGAATATAAGGGTCCCGGATCCTCTTTGCTAAAGAACATTATTCGGGTGGGGAAAAAACAAAAGACCAACGATATGCTCTGAAAAAGTGATCAATTGTTCATGCATGCATATGCAGTAGCGTACAAATAACATAACTTGTTGTCCGGTTTACTCCTTTGAATTATTAGAAAAGTCCGGTTTACCCTTTAAACTACAAAACTGGTTATTTAACCCCCTAAATTTGTGAAAACCGGTCAATTAACACATCACAGCGGTTTAGAGCGGTGGTTTTACTGACGTGGCCACATTCGGTCAACTCAGCACAAATGTGTCACGCTGAGTGGCAGTGGAGCCATGTAATTGCCGCCAGGTCAGCAAAGAGGATAAGAGTTAATATATTCTCCAGTGACCTCCTCACATCCCATTTCTCTTCATCTCTAACTTCTTCTCCATGGAGCTCCTTCGGCTCAAGCGGAGATGGCGACGTCGACGAGAATCCTCATGCGCTCGAACTCGAGGTCGCGCATGGCCTCCAGGCGCCGCTCCTCCAGTCGCGCCGCCTCTGCCTCACCGCTTCCACCTGCTCGTACATCCCCGTTAGCCTATCCAGAGCCACCACCACCTCCGTGCACCCTCTCCCTCCAGTTTCATGATGATGCCCCGAGGAGGAGCTCACCGGCGACAACAACACTGCCGTCCTCAGCCACTTCGGCACCGACGGCCAGTCGAGGGGCAGAGAAGCCACACTACTGTCCTCGTTCTCCTTATTCACCTTGGGCATGGCGGTGCGGCGAGGTGGAGGAGCGAGCGGAGGCGGTCGAGCGAGCGCGAGACTGGTGGCGGCGGCCCGAACCCCTTGGACCCGAAGTGCTCGACCCTAATGCGCTTCTTGAGATGCCCACCTTGCTCGTCGGCATGGGCGCTGCGCCTAACCTCCTCCTCATCGGCGCCCGCCCAGCCAGATCTAGGAGGAGTCGGGTGGTGGGGGAGGGGGCGACAAAGGGGGAAGGAGGCGGCGGAGGGAGACCAAGGTGGAGTGGGGAGGAGGCCGCATAGGGAGGGGAGAAGGCGGCTACCGACGGGGGGATGTTGGTGTCCACGCCAGAGGGGGAGGAGTCAAGCCGGAGATAGGAGGAGGCGGCGGCCACCGGCCGGGCCGAGCTAGGGCGGCACTTGGTAACCGAGCAAAGGGCGGCGCGGTCCAAGAGCACCGGGAGAGCGGCGGCGGGCCTAGTGGCGACGCTAGGAGTAGGCGGGGTGGCAGAGGCTTCGGGCAAGGAGCTCCATGGAGAAGGGAGAGATGAGGGAGAAAGGGGAGGTGAGGAGATGAGAGGAAATGAGGAGAGGAAGAACAAGCAAGAAGACATGGATGTGGTCATGTGGATGCTAACTTGGATGGTGAGGAGATGATTGGGACACATATATGCTACCACTGCCACGTGTGCAAAACCGCCATGCGAAACCGGTCTGAGGGGTCTTTCGACCAAATTTCACAAGTTCAGGGGGTTAAATAACCGGTTTTGTAGTTCAGGGGGGTAAACCAGACTTTTCTGATAGTTGAAGGGAGTAAACCGGACTTTTTCCTTAAAAGTAGGAATTTTTTTAGATTTAGCATGGCGACATATTACCTTCTAATAAGAGGCAAGAGCTAAACAAGTCATGATCAGGTTTTGCTAAAAAAAAGTGGACTTCTGCTACTTCCTCAACCAACAGATGAGTCGCGGCCATCAGATTTGCTCCGAGGAGCCAGAAATTCCCACGGTGATCAAGAGAAAAAGATAATCAATGGAAAAAGATAAAGATCTATACCATCGATCGTGGTGGGTTTAGATTATAATTGTCTAGATTAAAAGAAACAGTCCATGTAATACAATAAAACATAATTTTGAAATAAAAACAAAATAAAAGTGGCAATTTGATTCCCATATGAATTCCAAACTAAAAGAGTCCATGTCAAATATAATAAAACTCAAATTCAAAATAAAATAAAATTAGCAATTGGATTTCCATATGAATTACTAAGTAAAATAACTAAATAATTATAATTCAGAATCGAAAATGAACAAAAATTGGCATTTGGATCTGTATATGAAATCCAACAAAAAAAACTAAAATTCAGAATAAAAATAAAAATAAATTTAGCAATTTGATTTCAATATGAATTCCAAAGTAAAATACTTAAATGACTATAGTTTGGAATAAAAATTAAAGAAATATTAGGAATTGGATTCGCATATGAACTCCACGAAAAAAATAAGTGAAATTCAGAATAAAAATTAAAAGAAAAAAAAATATCTACACCGTCGATCGAGGTGGGCCCAGATTATAACAGTCTAGATTAAAATAAAGAGTCTGTGTCAAGTACAATAAAACCAAAATTCAGAATAAAAAATAAAAAATTATATATTTAATTTCCGTACGAATTCCTGAGTAAAAGAGTCCACGCCAAGTACAATAAAACTAAAATTCAAAATAAAAATAAAACAAAATTAGCAATTTGATTTCGATATGAATTCTAAGGTAAAAATCCCTAAGCAAATGAATTTGTTAAAAAGAAAATCTACACTGTTGATTATGGTAGATCGAGATTATAAGTAAAATCCTTAAATAAATATAATTCGAAATAAAAATTAAGCAAACATTAGCAAATGGATTTGTATACGAATTCCTACAAAAAAATAGGTGAAATTTGGAATACCAAATACGAATTCCTAACAAAAAGGACATCATGCATGTGTATATATGTGCATATATCTGTACGAATAGAAGCACGGGCGTACAGTGGCACAGGAGCAAATAGCTTGGAGTAGAGATGGCACAGTCGTAGGGAATAGGCACAAGGCCACGGGAGAAAGCGTGACGGAGTCCTCGGTATGGATCGGCCACAGTTTCACGTGTATGCATGTTGATGTCGCAATGATCAACATTAAGCAATAATTCAAGAGAAGTACAAGATAACTATATGATATAGTATTGCATTGGAAGGGGTGGCAGCTGAGTGAGGTCGATCAAGAATTTTGCTTCTTGTTGGAGGTTGAAGCAGAAAAGTTGTGACGACGAAAAGAGATAGAAGACACACGGTTAGGTAGGGCAACCGGCGTGTGAGGGAAGATAAGTTAAGGGTAGGTCACTCATGGTGCATTGGTATATGCGTGAGAAAGGTGTTGTAATAGCATGTAAACTAATAAGATAATTTACCGCACACATAATCAACTTATTGCTCGAGACTAAATAGAGGTACATGTGCATGCAAGCATTTTGAGAAAGAGTAATTAATGGAGGAAGAATAGGGGTATATGGTTGCATGATTCATGGATGATGAAGAGTGGTTACGTCTCTAAGAACCCCAACAACTTATTATGCTCAATGGTTTTCTTATATGAAAGCTCATAATTCAATTACGTTCCTTAATTTGTATTTTACTAGCCATCAACCCGTGCATCCGCACGGGCTATGTGGTTTCAACAATATTATGTTATTGATAATATAAGAAAAATTGAAAAATTCCATTAGCAAACTTTGGTTCTCACAATTTCTAAAACAACTTATATTTGGAATCGAAGGTAGTACTAAATAGACATAATTATGAAGATAAATTAATAGCTGGAAACTTTTCCTTATAGAGCTTGGTTCCCTGACGTGGTTGCCGGACTCATGGTTTTTGGTTACTGCTATCCAATTGGAAAGATTATTTAATCAATGCCGACATCATATTCCATATTAGCAAAGGATACATCTGGTAGTTTGAGAGCAAACCGTGTTGTACTCAAACACTCGTGTATGTTTCAAATGTGTTTAGCAGGATCCAAGCCGTCACAAAGTTCTATTTCTAGTACAAAAACTCTTATGGATGGTTAGGATTTTCCCTTTTTCTCTGATTAACGTGGGAATTTCTAGCTTTTTTCTTTTTCTCCGATTAATGTGAGAATTTTTAGCCTTTTTTGAGAGCAAACCATGTTGTACTCAAACACTCGTGTATGTTTCGGATGTGTTTAGAAGGATCCAAGCCGTCACAAAGTTCTATTTCTAGTACAAAAACTCTTATGGATGGTTAGGATTTTCCCTTTTTCTCTGATTAATGTGGGAATTTCTAACTTTTTTCTTTTTCTCCAATTAATATAGGAATTTCTAGCCTTTTTACCTCCTAGGATTAATATGGAAGCTTCTAGGAGTGCCTCTAATTAGTATAGATATAGACTTCCATTTTCTATTGTTATTTGTAATGTTTATGGTTATTTAAAAATCTAAATAGCATATAAGATACGTAAATATATTCTCAAGTATCTAAGTTATGTTATTTGATACTACAAACTTTGAAACATAGTTGGGGCTGAATCAAAAGCAAATAATTCCTGGATATATTGGGGACTTGATTCCCTTTGCTTAAAAGAATGGTAAAGCGAAAAAAACAAAGAATAAAGACATATATTGTCTGAAAACGTGATCAAATGATCATTCCCGAGAGATATGCCGCATCGGTGGTTTCACTCTCTCTTAAATTAATCATTGTTAGATTCCCGTCCACGCGATTCTGTGTGCATTTTGAGCTTGCTGGATGTGTATATATGCAGTTATAACTTCGCAGTTGGTACCAACCATCCATGCATGCAAATTCTAGCGTATCGATCGAAGTTCATAGCTCAGTTATCTCAAGATGAAAACCTACTTGGACTTTAGTAGCTCAGACTGCAACGAAATTATACACCGCTATGTGTATAACCTCACCTCCTCCTACACCGACCAGAGAAATGAGGCCTCCATGATGGCCACCACCGTCGTCATGTTCGTGCTCGCCGCACTCTTCTTCAGCCTCAACCTATTCAGCAGCTTCTCCGACGTGAGCGCCATCCTCAACCCCAGCGTCCGCCTCTTCCTCTCCAGCTCGCTCTCCCTCTTCCTCCCCGTCATGTCCTACCTCTTCTCCGAGGCCAAGAACGAAGGTGCCACCGCGTATGGCTCCGGTCAGCTGAAAACCGAGCTCTCGCTGAGAGCTCGGATGATCCTAATGTGGATGCTTCTTGTGGAGCTCCTCCGCAAGAAGGTGGAGGCGATCCTGGTCAACGTTGGCATGCAGTGGTACTCAGGTACCATAGATCGCGCTGCTCGCATCGCTTGGCTGGGCTACCTCGTCTTCTTCAACCTCAGAAGCACCGGCAAGAAGGCAATCTACGGCACCTTATGGGTCCTCGCCGCTGCCAAGCTGGTGCAGAGGGTCGCCATAAACGAGCTGCTCAAGCGTTCCTTCGCCCACGCCAAGAACACCCAGCTTCTAAACTCATACATGGCCCAGATGCTACAGCAAGAGAATGTACCGGATGGACCGGAGATGTTGAAGAGGTGCAAGTACGCCGTGATGGGAGAGGAGGATCTGGAGAGGAAGGCCGGCCCGCGGGGATACCATGTCGAGCTGGAGGAGGTCATCGCCAACACGGTTGTCACGGTTGGCAGCATTTGGAGGCTCGCAGACACCGACACACAAGACGGGCTCCTCAAGAAAGACCCAATGCTCAAGAGGCTGTGCCTCTCCTTTGCGCTCTACAAGCTGCTGCGCCGGAGGTTCGAGGACATCCCCATCACCGACGCGGAGACCCTAGACTGCCGGGACCTCATCTTTAGAGGCCTGTGCAAGGAGGAGCAGCAAGATGCGGAAGTTGCACTGTTCCAAGTGTTCAACGAGGAGCTCCAGTTCCTCTGCGAGTACTACCACTCTGTTCTGCCCGTCGTGCTTGCCAATCCCTTCTTCTTTGTGCTCAACTACATCCTGTTCCCCATCGTTGTATGGGCCTTGTGCATCCTGACCTTCATCCTCTGCGGCAACGGGGACGTGTCCTATGCGTTCCACAGCATCGCGAATGACAACTACACCGTATCAACCGGCATGATGAGCATGGCTGCGTGCCTCCTGAGCAGAATTTCCCATTCGCCGGAGGCGCTGTTCTCGACCGTCGACCTAGGCATCACCCTCCTGCTCCTGCTCACCTTCCTCTACGAGGAGGTGTGGGAGTTCCTCGTCTTCATCCTCTCCAACTGGCTCATGGTGTCGCTGATCTGCAACTACACCGCCGAGCCCCGCTGGCGCGACAGACCCGTTTTAAGGGGGATCATCCGCCGCATCCTGTGGGTGCGAAGCAAGATGAGCCAACCCAACCTCTGCTTCAAGCAGTTCTCCGTGCTGGGGTTCTGCCGGCTGTCGTCCCTGACGCTGCCTACCAAGGCAGTGCCCAAGGAAGTGAAGAAGTCCATCATGGAATATCTGGTGGCTCACATCGATGGCCATGGCGACGATGGCGTCGACGCTGCCCCTCTCAGCAATGGCTGGTCTACACTGCAGAAGCACGACCAGTACCGCGACCGGCTCTCATGGGCGTGCGAGAGCGAGAGCGTCTCCGAGGTTATCCTCACCTGGCACATCGCCACCAGCCTCTTGGAGGTGACGTACCCACTGCAGAAGCAAACACCGTCGGGACCAGCTGAAGCTGAACGCAAGGTGGCGACGACGCTGTCCAAGTACTGCGCTTACCTGGTGGCTTTGTCTCCGGAGCTGCTCCCCGACGACAAGGACGGGACGGAGCGCGTGTACAAGGAAATGGACAAGGAGTTGAAGAAGGAGCTGGGGTATTGGAGGTATTACCTGTCGCTACAAGGCACCCGATGCGACAAGTTGATGGCGATGGCACGACGGCAGGAGACAGCGGAGGCGACAACGGTGGCGGGGAAGGGAGCGAGGTTGGGGAAGATCCTGATCGACGAGGCAGAGAAGAATGGCGCGCCTGTGGGCGTGTGGAAGCTACTGGCTGACGTTTGGACGGAGCTCATGGTGTACGTGGCGCCGTCGAGCGGCGAGATGCATGTGAAGGCGCACAAGGAGGCGCTGGCGCAGGGCGGCGGGTTCGTGACCGTGCTCTGGGCGCTGGCCACACACACCGGCATAACCAGGCCCGACATTAAGCCGTGGGAGGCAGCACGCCCTGCTCCTGCATCTGCATCTGCATTTGCATCTGTATAGGATCGAGCTCGATCGCTCCGTTTGCGTGCACGCGTGCGTCCTTAATTAATTTGCAGTGATTCACAGTGTGTCTGGTGTGTGTGTGCGTGTGTTTTGAAGAGAGGTTGCCACGTACTTGGCATCGTGGTGTGCTTGATGAATCAAGTTTTCTTGTTTCCATTTCCATTTGGACGCTTCTATCGGGTGAACACAAGCTACATAACTAGCTTCTTGGATTTATTAATTAAATTAAATTACCTAGCTTAATTATCCCAGTAAGCTAGCCTACAGAGCAAGCCAACTTCAGATCAAACAGACTCCAAATATATATTGGAAGCAACTAGGGAATGATATAGTGTTGCAAGTTGCAACGGTATAGCAGCAAGTTTCTTGATGTTTCAAGAAGTTTCGTGAGAATATTTTAAAAGATTTAGGTTTCAGCGAGTTTCACGTGTTTCTAGAAACAAAGAAAAGTTTCAACAAGTATTAGATTTTGGAACTCGAGTTTGAGTCGGAGAGTTTCAAGAAGTTTCACAACAAAAGTTTCAATAGGTTTCAATGAGTTCAATCAAAGTTTTAAAAAAGTTTCAACGAGTTTTAATTAGTTTCGACCAACTGACCTGGCTACAATGGCACTACTACGCCGCCACGGAGCCGCCCAACACCATCCGGGATTTGGTATATTTTGTGGCTTTTGGTATACTTAGTTAATTTATTTCATACGAAAATGCAAATTTGAACTGCGTGATCGAATAATGGAATTTAATGATTCAAAAATGATAGTCATGTTATTGAGTGTAGTGACAGAGACCACGACCCCGCGGATGGAGGAGGCGGAGGTCCGGAAACTCGAGATGTCATGAGGAGGAGGAAGAGGACCGCCGGCCGCTTACTGTGAGACCACGCACTGCGGAGGAGGAGGTCGGACGGGCCGTCTCCTCCCACGCCGCGTGAGGAGGTGCCGGAGGAGGAGGAGGTGGCGCCCGTGGGACGAGTCGGACGAGGAGCCGGTTGTGCAGACGGCGAGGAGGAGGGGGCACACGAGGGCGGCACGACGAGGCGGTAGGCACGGGTTACGCTTCCTCCTCTTCCTCTTCGAGTGTCTACTGCGAGGTCCTGCGAGCCTCCTCAGTTCCGCATCCTCACCGACGCCTTGATGATTCGCCCGAAGGGCAAAAGTAAGTAACTTTAGATGTTGTCACCACTACTTCATATGATATGTTGAAAAAAGAGAAACTAATAATTTTCTTAATCACTTGTGCAGAGGCGGGTGGTTGTGTCGGGTGGTGGCGCACGCTCCCCAATGGCATCCTCGGGTCTTCATGCGAGCAACACTACCCGACATTGTGACGACGCCGGGAAGGCGGAGCCGCCTACTCGTTTGACACTACGTCGTCGCCCCGATGCGCGAGTACCCCAACAAGGCGCGCGGTGAAGGCGGAGTTTTGGGTAAGTCTCCTCGCACAACATTGCACAATACATCGCATTCATTGGACTTTTCTTGAAATAATGAATGGATACATCGCGTTTGTATGCGATTTATTTCAGATGCGATGAGGATTTGAGGCCGGCGGACCGGTGGCTACGAAGCTTTGTAAAAACTCATCACCGACATGCATCACGAGGTGCGCATCCAGGCCATCGTAACCTACCACGGGTCGAAGCTTGGAGAGAAGGTCACCAAGAAAGACGCAAGAAACATGACGCTGACCCGGGACCAGTACCTTGAGGTAGATGAAGAACATTAATATTGATTCGTTTTGAGATTAAGTACGTTTAATTTGATCTTCTTATATGTCAAATACTTGATGACGTGTAGATGATTCCCTGGTGGTGCCAATCGTATCCCGAGTGCTGGGCGATGATCGTGGACAAGTGGTTCACGGAGGAGTATCTCCAGATGCACAGTGATGCCCGGGACCGTCGTTTGATGATGCAAGGTCCAGCACACCATCAAGGCAGCCGCAGCCTCTCCGCATACAAACAAGCATGGGTACACGAATTCATTTATCTATTGTGACGCTCAATTCTGCCTGATTTCTAATTATCTTGCTGTCTTTCTCGCAGTCGGCGTCACATAGTGCCCAGCCTTGCTCGGACTTCCAGGCATGGTGTATGGCCCACAAGGGCAAGGCGACGTCCGACGTCTCCTTCAACCTGGAGGACCCGCCCGAGGCGTACACGGCCGGCGCCCACACCCGCATCGGTGAGTACACGTCAGCGGCAAGGTCGGTCCATGGGCCAGACCATGATCCGAGCACCCAGGACTTTGATGGAGAGATCGTCATGAGGGTGGGACAAGGCAAGAAGCATGGGCGGTTCTGGCTTGGCGACGGCCTCATCGACACGGCCTCTACTCCATCTCTCTCCCAGATCCGAGCACGGAGCACGAGCGAGAGCCCGGCCATACGCCCACGGCAGACCGCTGCACAGCACCGGGTCGACGCACTCGAGGTTATTCCTGTTTTACTCGTCGTACATTGATCTTTACACACCTTTATTAGCTTTGCATTACTGAAACATTGGAGTAAAATATTGCAGGCCCGGCTGGAACAAGAAATGAGGCAACGTCGGGGCGGAGGCCGAGCAAACAGAGGATGTCGGCCCACCGAGGCCGAGCGGGCGAGCGGGCGAGCCCGACGCAGAGGTGGCGGACATGATGGAGTTCCTACAAGGTCTTGGGCAACATACGGGCTTATTTGTGCTAGCCGGGCCGTTCGCTCAACCTCCGCCTCACGCGCCCCGCACCGTAGCTACTCCTGTGAGTATGAAAGTTATTTGCTTTCGCTTGTGCTTTGCTTGTATGACCTCTACCTTCCTAGATTAGGTATCTAATGTAATCTTGTCTCACATGCAATCTCTTCTCCTTTGTGCAGCCTCAATCGGCGGGTTCGAATAATCCACCTCATGCGCCTCCGAATGATGGAGCTTTTCCTTCACCACAGTCGCGGTGGCCACCTTCGAGATGAACGGTAGTTGTATTTTCATTTGTTGTTCACTTGGTGATGGACTTGTGATATACTTATGATGCACTTGTCGACTGTGATGAACTTGTGGATTTGTTTGGATGGACTTGAGCACTTATTGTTATATATGTGATGGATGTGATAAATATGTGATGGATGAGATATATATGTGATGGATGAGATATATATGTGATGGATGTGATATATATGTGATGGATGAGATATATATGTGATGGATCTGATATATGTTTGGATGGATTTGTTTGTCGTGATGGAATGTAAAAAATAAATAAAAAACGCAGTTTTGGGTCACTTTGCCGAGTGCAACACACGGCAAATAGGTCCTTTGCCGAGTGCCATGGTCATGACACTCGGCAAAGCTGGGAATGTGGGCACCTGAAAATCCCAGTTTTCCAGCTTTGCCGAGTGCCATGACCATGGCACTCGGCAAAGAATTTTTTTAAAAAAATAAAACTTTGCCGAGTGCCAGGCCCTGCGGCGCTCGGCAAAGAATTTTCAAAAAAAAAAATTTAAACCTTTGCCGAGTGCCATCATTCCGACACTCGGCAAAGACATTTCAAAAAAAGTAAAAAATCTTTGCCGAGTGCCAACGGGTTGGCACTCGGCAAAGACATTTTCAAAAAAATTAAAACTTTGCCGAGTGCCAGGCCCTGCGGCGCTCGGCAAAGAATTTTCAAAAAAATTTAAACCTTTGCCGAGTGCCATCATTCCGACACTCGGCAAAGACATTTTCAAAAAAAAGTAAAAAATCTTTGCCGAGTGCCGCCGGGTTGGCACTCGGCAAAGCGGCCAACAACGAGGGCGCCAGAATCGGGCCTTTTCTTTGCCGAGTCTTGACTCGGCACTCGGTAAAGCTTTTGTCGATTGCCGAAAAGACACTCGGCAAAGGCTGCTTTGCCGATTAATTTTTTTCCGAGTGCCCTTTGCCGAGTGTCGCACTCGGCAAAGCCTTTGCCGAGTGCAAAGGAGCCTTTGCCTAGTGCCTGAGGCACTCGGCAAAGTGCCTGAGTCCTGTAGTGCAACTACTGCCGCTGCCACGATGCCGACCGACGTCGCCCGCCGCAGAATATGTGCTCGAGCTCCGTACCTACTCGGACTTTCATAGCTCAGTTATCTCAAGATGAAACCCTACTTCGACTTCAATACAACCCTACGTGTATAACCTCACCTCCTCCATGATGGCCACCACCGTCGTCATCTTCTTCAACCTCAACCTATTCAGCAGATTCTCCGACGTGAGCGCCATCGTCAACCCCAGCGTCCGCCTCTTCCTCTCCAGCTCGCTCTCCCTCTTCATCCCAGTCATGTCCTAAATTGTGGTTATTTATTGATGTTTTAGTGGAGGGATCGAAAGAGCGTGCTATATATGCATGCACATGCAGTAGCGTACAAATGACACTTGTCCTTTCAAAGTGCTGGCCTATATTGCTTTCCATTTACGGTGAATTAAACGATTATACCTACTTTAGTGCTTTCCATTTCGGCTAAATCGAAAGAGAGAATTCCAGGAATATAAGGGGTCCCAGATCTTCTTTGCTGGAGAAAATTATTCGGGTGGGGAACAATAACAAAAGACCAAAGATATGCTTTGAAAACGTGACCAATTGATCATGCATTCATATGCAGTAGCGTACAAATAACATAGCTTGTTGTCCTGAGCTTTGAAAATGGTTTTCCTCATTTTATTAACTTACATGTGGGGCCTACTTGTCAGTGACTCATATTTTACTTTTCTTGATTTTATTTATAAAACAGAGGCGGTCTCACAAGTCATACACTTATTATTTATTAACTAATAATTAAACTTATTTTGGATTTTAATTAATTGACGGCTATGGTCCACCTGTCAGTCACTCAGGTTTTAAAACGTGTTTTAAAACCGATAACAGTGTGTGGTCCACATGTTAGTGACTCATTTACTAAACATGTTTAAAATTAGATTTTTATTATCTTTTCAGCCGGTCCCACATGTCATTGATTAGTTTCACTTAACTACTGTCATTAGTGATAAGCTAATACTCCACCTAGTGGGACCCACTGTCTAGGAGAGAGAAGAAAAGGGAGCAGAGCTAGTGTACAGCCGAGCGCCATGGCGAGCTCACCGATGGCGAATGGCGCAGCAACTCAGCTCGGGAATGGACAAAATGGGTTCCTATCTCAACGACGATTCCACCGGATGGTGGAGGCCAGAGAAATGGACGGAGGTGGCGCTACGCCAGCAAGGACCGGCGGAGTGCCTCGGGTCCAAAATGGCTTTCGCGCATGGAGCAAATTAGTGGCGAAATATGGTGCACATAGGCTTTAGGAGGTATCTATGATGCTACAGGCAACGGCTCAGGAACCAATGTTCATCGGAGCGACGGCGACAACGCTTCCCGCGGCGACGCCATGGGCGGCCACGGTGAAATCTAGCCGCCGCGGGCCACAGTGAAATCTAGGCTACACTAGCTAATCGTCTAATCTAATGCGTGCAAAAGCTCTAGGGGACTACTAGAAGCTCACCAAGGTTCTTCATGGCGTCAGGGGATGGCCAGAGTAGCTTGGCGACGTTGAGCAGTGGTGGCGCAGAGGAGGCTTTTGGTGCTAGCGTTCTACGGTGATGGAGAAGCTACAAGAAGAAGCGCATTAGATTCTTGAGGTCCTAAGGATGGTGTGGAAGCAAGGAATTTGACCGGGACTCACTGGGCTTCGAGGAAGAATGAAAATGGTGGCGGTGGCCGTAGATGAGGAAGATGATGGTGATGCCCGATTTCACTGTGAGTTTGCCTGTATTGAGTGAGGGGGTCATATGAAGGTGTATCGGAACACATGATGTCGTGGGTGAGGAAGCTCAACAGAGCGACGGAGCTGAGTAGGCACGCTCACTAGTGTCGGAGACGATGCTCTCGTTCCTGGTGACTTAAAGCACAAGATGCTATGATTCTATACGAGAAGAGAGAATGGCAAGTTGAGGATCTCGTGACGCGGTGAGGAACTTATATGCGCGGCGTGAATGGCGCGAGAGAAACGGCGAGAAAATGGTGCGGCGTACGGGTTTCTCGTGCTGAGTTTCAGTCTCATCGTCTACGCAGGATAACAGCGCATCGACGGGCAGCTAGCATGGGCGTTGGCAGGCGGAAACGACGGGAGTGTTTGAGGCATGAAAATGGTGGGCGCGGCGTCGCAAACCACAGGCGAGCAGCGGAGCGCGCTGGTGGGCGGAGGCGAAGCGAGGTGGACGAAGGGTTCCGACAGGTGGGGCCAGCGTGTCAATGAGCGAGCGGAGCAGGGGTGGCGCGGGCTAGAACGAGCACCAGAGGAGATGGGCTGCGGCGATTTTGGGCCATTGGCCTGGTGGGAAATTCAAATAGAATCTGGAATTTCCCAATAAATGCAGATAATTTGCCAAATTTTTAAAGCTGTCAAACAGACTCCAAAATGTATGAATTTTTTTTTGAGGGCTTCCAACTCCGTTTGGTTTCTTGTGTAAATTGTTCAGGATTTTTATCTATTCTGTGATTATCACGAAAATTCTTACAAGATGGCTAGATCTTTCCGCTACTTTAGTGCTACTTTATCCACACAAAACATGCTCAAAATCATTCTCCCACTTATTTTCATTATACTTTCCCAATGGGATTTTTGGAATGTTACAAGATGGCTAGATCTTTCTGGTTAACACGGGAGATTCCTTGGAGTGCCTAATCAGTATAGGTTTAATTTTTTTAATATTTTTGTAATTTAGGTTTCAAATTCATTTACAAATCAAATTTCTATTCATCCTTTAACTTTATTCTGAATTTCCATATGTTTGGATCGTACTTGACGTGGATTTATTTTTTTGTTTTAAGCTGGAAATTCTAGTTTCTAATTTATTTTAATTATTACTCGGAAATTTAATTTTTAAGGATTTACTTTGGAATTCATATGAAAATCACATTGCTATTTTTATTATTTTTATTCCGAATTTTGGTTATTTATTGATGTTTTAGTGGAATGATCAAAGAGCGTGTTATATATGCATGCACATGCAGCAGCGTACAAATGACACTTGTCCTTTCAAAGTGCTGGCCTATATAGCTTTCCATTTACTGTGAATTACACGATTATACCTACTTTACTGCTTTCCATTTAGGCTAAATCAAAAGAGAGAATTCCTAAGAATATAAGGGTCTCGGATCCTCTTTGCTAAAGAAAATTATTCGGGTGGGAAAAAACAACAAAAGACCAAAGATATGCTTTGAAAAAGTGATCAATTAATTGATCATGCATGCATATGCAGTATGCTTTTCATAAAATAACTTCTTGTCCTGAACTTTCCATTGAGGGTAAATTAAAAGTATGAAATTTTCTAGATTTAGCATGGAAGCCCCCATATTAATTCTAGGAGATAAAAAGGTAGAAATTCCCACATTAATCGGAGAAAAAGAAAAATGCTAGAAATTCCCACATTAATCAAAGAAAATGGAAAAATCCTATCCATCCAATTTATCATGTGTTACAACATGCGGCTTGAATTTATTTTTTTAGCCAGTAGCTGTATGGACTCGGATTCAAGCTTTCCTATAATACCTGCCTTATGTGTCGGAGAAATAAGAGTTTGATTGGACATTCAAACCTGACGCCGAACCGGACACAAGGTCACGACTAGCTGTCCCACCAGAACACTAATCCTCTACATGTCTTTTATGGAAATCTTTTTTTTTTTTTTTTTGTAACTGGCCATGTATGGAAATAAAATAGCAAGTATATATCGTCTTTTGTACTATAGGTGTGCTCTGCTTACAATTACATACTTTGTACAAAATACATACTTTGTACAAAATACTACTGCCCAATTACATACAATTTATTTAAGGGCAGCTACTAGACTAAAAGACACTCAACCACGAGGGTTCATCGTCGAGGTGCTAGCGTAAAGATCCCGGTTAAAGTTCACCGGAAACTCATTCAAAAGATGAGCTCCAGGGGAACCCGTGTCAACAGGATCCAAAGGACTAATGAGACGCCTCGGGGAACCTAGCAGTGGCTGATGACCTCTAGGAGGTGCAGTCCGCAGAGTGCGAGGAAAGCCTGCAGTCATCCGAGCTTGGCGCACTTGTCCGTAAACAGGTACACACCCGGCCACTTCTGGAAGTCGGTAAAGAGGTGGTGCAGCAGCAGCGGGAGAGGTCTCGTTGTCACCATAAAGCACGTTGCGAGGAACGCGGTTCATGTTGACACCAAGAAGCAGGTACTCCTGGGCCTCATTAAGGCGATGCCTAGTTTCCCATAGCTCCCTCACAAGACAGCGATGGATTTGGTCCATGATGCGGACCATCCTCGCCAAGCCGCCGCACTGAGGTCTTCGCCAAAGCGTATCTCGTGAACATGTTCACTTCGAGGTAGGGCCTTGATTCGGGAAGTGGTCGTAGGGTGGTTGAGACAATTCCGTCAAATCATGACGAAGAAGGCTCATCATCCTACTCGCAGCTTCCTGAACTGACATAGCCTTAGAGGTGGCAAGTGCTTGGACACAGTAAGGAACACTGCTAGCTACATGCCTAGCAATGACATTGATGAAGGCACGGTACTCCTCCATCCCTGGTCCTCGGTCTCGTCGATAAATGGCATACTCCGGCTGATAGGTGAAATTGGAGCGCCACATCATGTCCCGAAGTAATGCTGGGAACCCATCAACATCTTCAGCTCGAGTCTCCTTGACCAAATATCAACCGCTCATCTATAGGCAAATAGACAAGATAAGAAACAATTCACTTTTAAATAAACCAACAGAAAGTTGGGCAAGAAGTGACATTAAGGAGGATAAGGAATAAAAGATGTCATACTTAAGCTTTCAAAATTATACTATCGCTTGAAAATAGTTTTATTAGAAGACTCTCTAACAACTTCGCCATGCTACTTCTAACCTACAGACAACGTATGCTCGATACCAACGTATTGTGGGCTCCCCGGGTTATTGGAAATGTACTTAATTAAATTCATACAGTAACATGGTTATTAATGAAGGAACAGTACTGTCCCTCAATTAAAGATCATGCTAAAGGTATAAATTCAACAAGTAACAATTCCAATAAGCAGGATCCCTGATATATATATATCTCACAATGGTTCCCAGGATCAATGACCATTGCATATATATATCCTTTAACAACATTGCATCATACACATACAAGTCGTACATTTGCATAATTAAACATAAGTTTACAACATTCGGGTTTAGTACTACAATATAGAGTGACTTGGTCACTACAACATATTCAACAGCGGAAGCAAAATAAACTGAAAAAGTCCACCAATGGCCTCATCCACCCGCAGGCAATTGCGTGGAGGAAAGAAGTAGCGTTACTCGTTAGCGTCACCCTGATCGGCGCTAACGGGTACTTCATAAAGGAAACCGTCCTCACCTGCAACAATAGGTGATAGCACCTTGAGTACGGAAGGTACTCAGCAAGTCTTACACAAACTAATTAAAGAAAGTGGTTATTAGAGCCTATTCAAAGGAGTAGAGTTTTTACATGCATAAGGTTACAACAGGAAGGTATAAAGGTTCAAATTTGCATAAAGCGATACATCTTAACCTACAAAGGCTAACTTTTGATAAAACAATTTAATAAATCAAAGGTAAAGTCGAACAGTAAGTAAAGACATTAAATATAAACAGTACAGTGCATGATTCCCTCATGCAAACCGAAAATAAACCCAAACCAGATTTTTGAAAATCAAAACTTCTATACAGGTGACATCAATTCAAGTTATCGTCCATGACCGTGGACACGGCTATTCGAACAGTTTATACCTGCTAGGTGTACATCTTTACCCACATGACTTAGCTAGCCCGTTGCCTTCGGATGCCTCCGAATGATGACATACTTCCTTTGGTATGCCGACCGGGGAAACTAAGATTTGGTATTTTTCAACAAGCCAACACTATTGAGTTGGACCCCATGTGTGAGTGATCCGCTTAAACAACGATCGATAGCATCCGCCTAACTGGGGCACACATGTTGCGTCGAATGCCGATCCAAACAATTTAATGCGGTGGGTTCCCTACCCATAGTAGAATGCTATCGGCACCATTAAGGTATCGTATATGCGACGAGGCACATATACGCCCTCACCCTCCTAAGAACATCCGATCTCGACATACAAGCTCACATGGCATAAAACGGTCCTCGGACGAGCATCTATGCCATACAAGGTCAATACACATATCCTTACTCTCCTGTTTCCAACTCAATAGTCTCAACATTTTACTTAACCAAACAGCGCCCATACACTGCATGTGGAAGTACGTGGGGACTTGAACTGAATAGTCAGAGTTCGGTCCTTAATTAACCCGGACAAGTCCACCACAAAACCCAATCTCGTGCACAAAAGCACCATCACTAGCTTCCTCTTGTCCAGATCAATTTGAATTTCAAATACAAGACTGATTTAAAGAAAATGGACAAAGAGTTTAAAATAACAATAGTTCAGTTGTGATTCCCATGTTTGACAAGATATGCTTGTCAAACTCTAAAATCTCTAGACTGCATGTCTAAGCTAAAACTGAAAATATAGGTTATGATATACAGTACTATGCTAGGGTTAAGTGTATGGTGACCTTTAAGGTAATCCATCATATTTGGTCATAGCTAACTACTAACAGATCACATTTTGTACCTTCAGAAAAATAGCATGCACAGATATCACTGGGTTTGTAAAAGCTATTGTACAAAATTTGGGATCAATATGGTGCAAAGAGGATGCTTGCCTTGGTAGTAGTATACTACATTGCGAGTTGATTGTTTCGAGGTAGATTCAAAAACTTCAAATGAACCAGATTCTATAGAAAGCAAATAAATCCAATAAATGCCAAATCTGACAATAAGCTCAAAATGAAGGAAAAATGCATGATCAATTTGGAAATGCATGATTACAGTATGCTTAAGCCATAACTACCCATAATAATGATAATAACCTATTATATAGCTTACTGTTTTCAAAAGACAGAAACTAGAGTTTTAGTGTAAAGTTCCAGTTTTGATTTTAAAAGAGTCAAAAGCAGGACAAAGTTGCAATTTTGGAAAAAGTAATATAGAACATGCAAAAGTTCATAAATGAAACTTAGCATGATCTTTTAGGGTAATTAATATCCCAAACCAACCTTAGTCTAACCCTAACTAGTTAGATTACATCAACTAAGAAGAAATTCATTTTTGTCGGTTAAACCGACAAAAAGAAACAGAGACAGATCTCAACTAGAAGTTAGAATAGATGATGACAAGAATTGAAAGATCAACTTGTCATGCTGCTAGGGTTTAGTCGAAACCTAAATAAGATGATAAGTTGACAGGAAGAAACCCTAGGTCTTGAAAATGACATGGAAAACCGAAAAGTTATAATATCAACTTTTCAGTTTGAAGCAAGTTGAAGTTACTGATGCTTAAAAGAATGATTCACAGGAGATTCTTAAGTCCTTAAGATGCTCAAGATATCATAACTAGGGTTTTTGGCTTACCAGTATAGGAAAGATACCAAGATTCTGGAAATTCGAAGTTGATCGACAGAGAGGTAAATTCTGATTTAACTTGCAAAAGATGCCGAATCTTTAATGCAAGGTAAAACCGAGGCTTAAGGATGGATAAGCAAAGGATAGGAGCAAAATCCTTTGGCGGCAAAGAAGAAAATGAGCTTGGTGGTCAACAATGGCTGCTGACTCAAAAGCTAGGGTTTATATATATAAGGGAGTTGAGCTACAGGACAATTGGGAAAAGTCTAGAGCTTGATGAGGTGTCTATTTAGGGCTAATTATCCCAAAAATTAGTTGCAAAAACTTTGGGATAAACCTCTCCTTGATTTCCAGAGAGAGCGCGCAGAGAGACGAGGAAGATGATAAGAATCATCTGACATGTGGGTCCCATTGGCGACACCGCCGCGCGCCTCACAAAGGCTCAAACGAATGTCAGCCGTCCGATTGGAAATGGGCGGCGAGCTGTGATAAATAGAGAGATTAAATGATTTGAATCGGTACCAGTTAATATGGACCGCACGATCTAGATCGATCGATCGATCGAGATTAAAACGAAATCCCGAAAGCTTCGGGGCTTCGCTTTCAAAGAGAGACGTTGGATTAAGATCCAACGATCAATTAAAAGGGATACACGTCGCCCCGTTTAGATGCGATGGCACAACACCGTTGGATTTGATTTCTACGGTCAGGATGGAAAATTGAACCGGATGGTCCGATTGCATACACTCATATGGACCTTACGATTGAAATCCAACGATCCACCGATTTTGGGCTTTAAAGGCCCACGGTCAAAAAGGAGTCGTGAGGATTGAAATCCAAAGCCCGCATAAACGCGCCTCGATTTCAAATTGGAATAAGCGGCGCGTTAGATCAAGAATGAATGGCTGCGATCGTGAGGGGATCCGGAGTCGTCCGAATGCATACACCAATCTGGACCACACGATGAAGATCCAACGGCCCAGAGGAGTGCGGGCTTTATAACACGCGGTAAAAAGGAAAAGCCGTAGGATTTGAATCTGACGGCTCAGATAAAAGCGCGTCTTTAAGTTTAAAACGAAAAGGGGTGCGCTGTTGGATCGAGAACGAACGGTGGAGATTGAATAGGGATCCGGAGTTGTCCGATTGCACACACTGATCTCGCTCGTTAGATCAAGATCCAACGGCGGAGATTTAGATGCACACGTGGGCGGCTCGCGGGGTGTTATACCGCGCTCGATTGAAGATCAACGGCTCATATCACGTGTGGAGTTTTGGGCTCGCGCCAACGTGGATCGAGCGGACCAAATTGATTCGTTGGACCCAACCACATGAGACCGGTCGCTACGAGTGCAAGGGTTTAGGTTTAGACCGGTTTAGTTGACCAAACCTTATTCAAATTCGTAAAAGATTTGACTGGGCTTTTAAAAATAGCAAATAAATTTATAAATTCATGAAATTTTTACTGTAAGCTACTGGGATGATATATTTCCCAGATAAATTTTATAAACCACATTTTCACTTTGTAAAATACATAAATATTTATTTCAGGCTGAAAATATTTATTTAAAGACAATAAATTTTTCTTTAAGCCCAAATAATTTCTAAAAATACAACAAAAAAAATATTTTTGGCCAAGATAATTTATCTAGGCTTTAATAAAAATACTTCCCAGTCATAATACAAGTTTTATCTTGTATTCCTTTAAGACTTTAAATGGTTCTTTGGGGTTTTGGCTACAAAGGAGGGTTTTTAACTTGTAATATGCTGCCCAAAGTGTAAACATGAACAGTAATGCTATGAACAGTACCTCATTACTGTTCATAAAGCATTTTATTACTGTTTATAAACTTGGGGCTGTTACACACATCACTACAACACGGATAGGGATTATAGGGCGTTTAACTAAACCAGGTGTTTGCCTTAAGTGCCACCGAATAACAAATTCACGACGATTATCTTGATCCAGGGGTGCAAAAAGGAAGGCACATATATACGTCGGCTTAGAGCATACCGCGGCATATATAAGTGCCCACGAATCCTTAATACTCCATCCAATTCGATTCTCGTCGTCCCCGCTGACCACCACTGCCCACCGCCCTCCACCCTGCGGCCAAGGCGGCGTCACCACCATCACGCTGCCCCTGCAGCCAACAACCGTGCTTTTGCCGCCCCGCTCCTCTCTCTAGAGTTTGGTGCTCGGGTGAACCTTAACCCTAACTCGCTACCTCAAAAGTTGAGAAAAATCGACTGAGATTTCTTGAAATTTCAGTTGCCTGAGAATTAGCAATCCTGATATATATTAGGGGGTCATCACACAATTAGCACTGCATGCGTGCGTGCGCAAGTGCACTCAGCACATGTGATGGTGGAACCCACGGACCGGCCGCCCACATCATACATCTTGTATACGCCTGCTGCTGCACGTTGCCAATGAACCCGACCGAGCTGCCACTTGGGGTGGCCGCGAAGGCGAGGCAGCCGTCCAGCATCACCACTGGCGAGACGAGTTCCAGGATAGTCTAGTGCTCGCGTTCATCTCCTGCATGAGCTATGGAGGAGTAACATGAAAGCACTAGTAGTAGTAATAGCGGCAGAACACTTGTCATGGTGATATATATATATATATATATATATATATATATATATATATATATATATATATATATATATATATATATATATATAGGATGTCCGTTTCGTACTCCTGGGAGTACATACTCCCACTTCGAATATACTATTTAAACGAATATATTATACTTCTTTATCATTTTCAATATACTTAAATACCAATTATAAGATACTCCAATGCGATTTGATTGAAAAATTTTCATCGGAGTACTTTATTTTTACTATATACCCTTTTTCATATATAAAAGAAATATATATACAAATTTTACTATAAAAAGTGGACTTTAACGATTTTTTTTCATAGAACTCACATTGGAGTATCTTATAATCATTATTGGAGTATACTCAAGTAGATAAAAAGGTATCATCATACGATTTAAGAGGTATATGAGAGGTGGGAGTACGTACTCCCAGGAGTACCATACCATTTCGTACTCTAAGGAGTATGTATTCTCACGTCCAATATATCACTTAAATGAAAATATTATACTTCTTTATCACTTTCAATATACTTTAATACCAATTATAAGATACTTCAGTGTGACTTAATTATAAGATACCCCAATTATAAGAGCGTTTTATTTTTGTTGTATGCCATTTTTCATATATAAAAGAAATATGTACACAAATTTTGCTATAAAAAGTGTTCTTCGATGAAATTTTTCATGGAACTCATTTTGCGGTATCTTATAATCATTATTGGAGTATACTCAAATAGATAAAGAGGTATCATCATACGATTTAAGTGATATATGAGAAATAGGAGTACGTACTCCCAGGAGTACCATACCATTTTCCATATATATATCTCTACTACTTAAAAGAAGGAGTTTACCGTCGTCTGTCCTCCCACCATCGTTTGTGTCCGTCTGATCGACGATACCGACGGCTGAGATCATCTCGCAACAAATCACTCGCATGAAGAGCAACCAACGACCCACTCCTCTCACACGGTCACGCCTCCCACTCACAAAAGCAGTTCTTCCTCCCACGCCGCCGCCGTGCTACCCACCCTCCAACACCCTCGCCCTCTCCCTCTCCCTCTCCATCGCGTTGTCGCTCCCTCTCTCTCTCTCTCTCTCTCTCTCTCTCTCTCTCTCCCCGGCGCCCCCTCCATTTCCCTCCTCCGCTGCCTCCCCTGTCCTCCAACCCGTCACCTCGCGCCCACTTCGCCGGCAGCCGCAGCTTTCACCAGGCCCATGCGCTAGGCTTGCGGTGGTCGGGGCAAGGTGTAGTCTTGCAGCGGTGGGGGGCGCGGCGGCCAGTGGAGAATGGGGCCCCTACTCCCGCAACGCGCTCGGCACAACGCGCTCGGTACAACCCGCCAGGGTGCGGCAGCCGAAGTCATGGCGGTTGGCGGCGGTCGAGGCTCCCACCTCCGGTGGTTCGCTCGCGACGACCCGTCGCCACCCTGCCGCTCCCAGCCATCGCGCCGGTCATCCCCGCGCCACTGGTTAAAGATGGTCGCGTGTCCTCAACTCCTTCGCCAATGATCCCCATGCGTCGATCTGCCGTTTCCAGCGCCCAACTATCATGTGCTTGATCAATGTGGAACCCCCTGACTCAGGTGGATCCGATTGCCGCTTTCCTCCCTCACCATCCACGACCTTCTAGCGCGTTCTGGCGCACTCCTCACCTAGGGTTCCTTTCCTTCCTCCGCCATGGATTGGGGTGGGGGCGCACAGGGCAGAAGGTGTTCGAGTGGGACTAGACGATGGATGAGGTGAACATGTACATCGAGCTCCCCAAGGGCGTGGCCACCAAGCTGTTCCACTGCGCCATCCAGGTCGGCCACATCGAGGTCAGCATCCGCGGCAACCCGCCATACCTCAACGCTCGTCCGTGGTTTCCCTTCTCTTCTGATTCGATTCCGCTCCGTCCGTGGTTTCCCTTCTCTTCCGATTCGATTCCGCTCGAGTTCGTGATAAAAGATTTGAGATTTTCTTTGGTTCTATCTGTGTGTTTGGGGGAGTTGATTTTTTGGTGGTTTTGCAGCACGACCTGACGCACCCGGTGAAGACCGATTCCTCGTTCTGGATTGTTGATCTCGACATTATTTCATTTCCCGTAAGTGGTTTGGAATTTCTATGGGATACTGTGGCCTGGACTATGGAGTTTATAAGTGCAGTTCTTTGTGGTGTCAACATTTTGCCTAATTGTGTGTGGTGTGTAGATTATTAATTTTGGTAGTTTGGCTTGTTTGTCGTTTTGGAGATATAGATTTGTCTGTACTCGCAGCAGCATGGCTTGATTCATTGATTCATCTGGGATTTCTGACATCAGGAATTGTGGTGTGTAGTTTTAATCATTCGTAGTAGCTATTTGCCCTTAGAACTGTCAAATTCATTTGGTGCCCAACAAATTCAATGTAGTGGGTAGTTTGTTTATGAATCCGCCTTCTCCTACTTTTGGTAATACAGTCGAGATTCCTTTTGTCTTTGGAGCTTCTTTGCTCTTTGCTGACAACTATTTGGTATAGTTGGCTGGTTTTAGTTTTTGCTTGGGTTATTGCTAATTAGATAATTCATTTACTAATTTATGGTTGCTAATAATTAGATAGTTCATTTACTAATTTTATGGTTGCTAATAATTAGATAGTTCATTTACTAATTTTATGGTTGCTAATAATTAGATAATTCATTTACTAATTTTTGAATTGAATTTTCTTTGTTTAGGTTTGGAGTGGGTTTGTTGTGTTGTTTCGATCTTTGACGCATTGGCGAGGATCTCACTCACTTATTGGCAGGTACATTATAACTTTAGGTTGCATTTGTTACTTGTTTTTTATCATTATCTCTGGATAGTTACACATTGTTGTTATATGTTGCAGATAGAGTCTGCACTTCCAAGTATTTCAAGGGCTATCATGTCCTTGGATGGAAATGAAGATGCTATTGTTGTAGCCCTTAAACAAAGCTTGGTATGTACATTATTTTGTCTTAGCTTACTAATATTTAGCACGCCTCGCTTGTTTTGAACTTAGCGAAACTAATTTTGATTTATCGACACAGAGGCAACTGAAATCTCTAGGAGCACAAAAGGCAGGTCTTGAAGACATGCTTAAAGAAATGAAGAGAAAGGTACAATCCTTTCCTATTGTGAAACTAATTTTGATTTGTCGACACAGAGGCAACTGGAATCTCTAGGAGCATAAAGGGCGAGTCTTGAAGACATGCTTAAAGAAATGAAGAGAAAGTGCATCCTTTCCTATTGTGAAACTTATTTTGATAAAAATGTGTACATAGACTGCTATAAGCCTAATGATAAAATTAATTTACAAGAAATATGCCCAGTTATCTTCTCAGTAGACAAATCATGTTTATTTATGATAGTGCTGCACTAATACTAATTTGTGATAAGCTGCTATAAGCGCTTTGCTTGTAATGTGCTACTGTTGTTGCAATGAGGTATTTTCTGCCTTGTTCTGCCCTTTCAACTTCCACTTTCAAGTTTCCAGGGAGGTCCTGCTACTTTGCTTTTGAAGTTTTTTGGTCCTTGCAATAGCTGAATTCAATCTCCATTTTTCATTACTTATAAAACAGTGGTACATACTCCTTGTGGCATCGCCGCATACATTGATTTTCTGCATTCATACATAGATTCATTTGTATCAGGATCATATACTGCCGAAGTTGATGGCTGGTGTTGGATCACATGATGACCTTTTTAAGGAGATTGCAAAGTACGATCCAATCTGTGCTGAAATTGCTAATAAAATTGTGGCGTAGGAACAATTATTGCTACAAATACAGGAAAGCCACCATTCCTGATTAATATTGGTGCAGTCCACTTTGGGACTTCCTTTGTTCTAGAAGTCTGTGGTAAGCATAATTTCTGCTAAAAATTTAGACTTGGATATCCCATTAATGATGTATGCATATTGAAAATAAGTAACTATTAACTACACTGGTTTTCAATTAAAATGAGTGGATACTAGCAAAGAAACAAAGACAATTGATTTTTTTTTAAGAGTAAACTATGCTATTTCCATGTTCTTTCTTCCTCCTGTGCCTAACACTACTTATATTTTGGGCCCTTGCCCAGGCACAAAATGAGCAAGTGGACTCCAATGATACACTTGCAATAGGACAACGTTCCAGTGAGATCTTTTCTTAGGATGACCTTTTAAGCATTTGCAGGCCTTCATGCATGTTTACCCTAAAAGAGGCCTTTAGTTTCAGTTAGACGTAACTTTTGGTGATAATGCACCCAACGCCCAAGGGCATTTGTCCTTGTCTAAGGCGCTTTTAATTGGCTAATTGGACTCTATGTGCAAACAAAATGGGGGGAAATGTTTTCTCAATTTGGTATTGCATCAGTAGGGTACATTTCATGGGTTGATCGCCCATTTGAAATGAGGTTGGCAAGTCACAGATGTGCTCTGTGCTTTGAATTGATCGATGTGCTCTGTGCTTTGAATTAATCTCCAGGATCGAAAATGTGAAGTTGTAGTTATCGAGCATCAAAGGAAAGTTAAGGAGGCCATGGCAGCTAAGGCACGAGTACCCGATGAGATGGAGATGAAAGCAATGAAAGCGATGGGAGCTATGGACGAAGGGGATGTAGTATTTGGTGCAGGGGCTGAAGTGAACCTGTATTCACAGGTTTGTCTCATTTGCCTTTTGGACACAAACAATACTGTGATTTTTTATTATCTAAGGAATATAGGAATGATGTCATTATCTTGCCTTCTAAACATAACAATAGCTTCGTACCCGCATTGTCCAATGTTCAGTTCGTATGCTGGATTCGCTTATGATCAGGATTACAAGTTCATTTATTTGGAGTTGTGGACTAATTAATATTCTCTAAAGTTATATTTGATACTTTGAATGATGACCTACTTTTACATACTAGAAGCTTAATTTATCAACTTTGGTGCATTGAACTACTGTTAGTGAACCTCCATTCACTCTCTCAGCTGGTTGCTCGTGGAAATATACCTGCTTAAATGTGCTCACAGGTGTACTGGTAGCATGACAAGTACCGACCAATAAAACCAAAGTACTTTCAATCGGGTGCATACTGGATATGAGTGGAACAAATACAACCAGACTCATTATGACCACGACAACCCACAGCCTAAAATTGTCCAGGGCTACAAGTTCAATATATTTTACCCTGATCTTGTGGATAAATCAAAAGCGCCAACATACATTATAGAGAAAAATGGAAGCAGTGGGGAGACATGCCTTATATGATTTCATGTTGGCCCTCCGTATGAGGATATTGTAAGTCCTTTTTCCTCGTAGCTATAATTTAGCTATAGTTTCATGGACATTTCACTTAGTTACTCTTTTCTCCTAGCCAGTCTTTTCGTATTGTCAACAAGGAGTGGGAGTACTCACATAAGAAGGGCTTCAAGTACACATTTGAGCGTGGCATTCTCCACCTGTATTTCAACTTCAAGCGATACCGCTACAGCCTACAGGTGATAAATACCATGCAAAGGAAAGAAGTTGATCATTGGGCTATTAGAAGTTGGGATGTGCGTTTCTTTCCTGGTAGCGTGTGCAAGCAGGCCCGCACAGATAGCAGGCTGGAGTCAAGTATACATCCTCAAATTAGGTCCTTATATTGGATTACAGATTCAAAAGCTCTGTATATATGCGTTATACATCGTATGCCTTTTTTTGTGGGATTTTCTTCAAGTTAACAAAAGAAACAGACGATATCTTATCTGTGTTGCCTGTTAGGTTTGTGATCAGTTTTGCCCCAACTATTATTGAAGTATTGCCCTCGTAAGCTCTATGCATGTATGGACATTGTCCGTAAAATTATGCCAACACAACATAAACAGAAGACCAAAAGCGCACCGATCACGACATCAATAAAGCTTCTGTTTTCTTGGAATGCATGGGAAAGGAAGCACAATCTGGTGGTTTTGCCTCCATGAAAGCTTCTGTTTTGTTAGCAAGTGGACTTGTAAACAGAAGCAAAGTTGCAATGTGCAAAGATCCATTTGGTTCTGGAATCTAGGTGACCATTTTGGATCTGGACAATACATAGTCCAAGCCATGAGCCACTTTGAAGACAAGTGGCTTCTGTTTGGACCTGATCACCAAATGTCCAGAACCAAATAGGTCCTATCCAATTCCAACTCGATCCAGATGAAGCCGAAAATTCATCCAAGAGTTGAACTTTTCTAGGAAGAAAAACATTTTGCACTGAAAACAAAATATCAAAATAGCAGAGAACAAAATAGCAATTAGCAAGCCATATGGGGACTTAAAATACTTCTATTGGTTTCAAACAGAGTTAAAGGTCTTAAAGGCCAACAAGCTCGCTCAGTCTGGTTACAACAAGCTCAGTCACAATCTGGCCGACTTGGCGATTGAACCTGGTGGCGTAGTGTTGACGCCGTTAGGTGTTCTCCTTCTATGGTCGTCGTCGAGCCCTAACAAGTGAACGCCCAAGGTGGCGCGCTTCAACCGGCGGATCGATGCTCCCGCCGGTTGGCCTCAAGTATCGCCATGCTTCCACACGGTGTGATGCGATGTGCCCTCCAGCGATGGTGATTGTGCGGAATTGCGCTTCGTCAATCCCTGGAGCAGTGAAAACATTACCGGTCTGGTTTTCGCCGGTTACTGAAAATTTTGGCGAAATTCCAGCCGAAATTTTATAATTGAAATTTGACACATGAACCACTTGCAATAAGGAACAATGTATACTCCAATGAGATGATTTGAATATTCTATGATTGAGACATAGTGCTCATTGCACAAAAATTATTAGTGCTAAGTATGAGTTTTCGTTGCAACGCACGGGCAAATGACTAGTGCTACTTAAAAATTAGACTTGGTGGTCGTCCGTCATCCCCACCCTCTCCTCACAAAAAAACAGCGCCGACACGTGGGCCATATCCTCACATGATTTTTGTCTGTGTTGTAATTGCCCACAACCCGTGATAAGGACATCAACCCTCCTAATACAACCGCTACTTCACGTCATGGTACAAAAGAAGGTCCCCACATTCCAAGTCAAGCAAGAGTTCCTGTGGGACACATTCTGGAATCCAATTTGGCCTCCGGAGACAGCACCGATTTCAAACGTGCATAGAAGTTGCATACGGACTCCGCTCGAGGTGCTTGAGCACATGATGGAAAGCTTATCTCATCCTATTTCCAACGGATCTGGCCCTATCTCCAAATTCCTTCCGTGCGTACCACAATCGCCAAAACAATCCGGTGCTGATTCTAAATCCGAGTCAAAAGGGTGTTACACTACCTCCACTTGGGCCCATGGGCCTTGTAACCCTAGGGGCGTGCGCCCACCTCCCTAGCTGCCACCCCCTGGTTGTCTCCCTCATATATACTCATGTGTGCGACACTTTAGGTTTTCGATTTCTTTTAGTTAAAAGTTAGCTACATTGCAACTTCGTGTGTTGGCTTGTGTCGACTAGGCCAACCATAATACCGCTTCAGAATTCTACTTTATTGAGTACTTCAATCCTGCTTATTATCTTGTTCTTGCTTGTTCTTCGATTGCATGTAGGAATAGACCTTCATTGTCAGGTCGAAAATGCTTCTAGCAAGGTTGATAACAATCACAGAGTTGATTCAGCTAGCGATTGTCGGGCATATTGGTTGTGTACAATTGATAGCCGAATCGTGAAAGTCATCTTCACCAAATCGAGTTATCCTTCTCATCAAGAGATCAGGACACCCTTTGTCACCTCAACCCACGCCCATATCCACCTAATCCATCGCTCTCTCCCTGAGAATGCAGCCTCCAATCCCCTTATCCCTCACATCCATGGTGCTGGGAGTCTCCCTCCCCTTATCTCTCTCGGCAGGGATCCAGTAGGTTGTTGTCTTGTTGAGCCAGCCGACGCTAGGCTGCGACTACGACGCATGAGCATTGCAACAAACATCGGTTGTGAACTCTCGATCACTGATCTGGGCAACCAATTGAAGTAGACGATGACAACGAGATGACGGAGGCGATGCCATTGGCTGAGCAACATACATCGCCAGCGTCCGATTTGATCAAATCTGGAGGCAGCAACTGGACCCAGTCGGTAGTAATGCCAACTGGTGATATGCTGTGTCGATGTAGCACGTATGGTGGTGAGACGGACGTGGGGATCGAGGACAAAGATGTGATCCGACTACGGGGCTCAATGCGACGACGACGGGGCACAGTCGATGTGCTATTCTTCTATGGCACGGGAGCAGCGACGACGGCGAAGCATCACGGCAGATACGGGGCACACTCAGGTTCAGCGGCGACTTAGCTCAGCGAGGTGGCCGCCACACATCAAGACAATGCTTCTTCTTGTGCGCCTACAACGACACAACATGCATGCTCGCTAGGCAGTGGCGAGCTATGTTAGGTAATCTTTGTTAGTTTGCTGTATCCGAATCATTTTCATATGGCGTATACGATTCGGATGTTGAATCCGTATACGAGTTGGGATTGAGTCTGAATCCGTACATGAGTACGTGAACTCACCCTTTATAAGCACCATGTAAGATTGAGTTTAGAGAAGCAAGTATTGGAAGCAGTAGCAATGTAAGAATTGAAGCCATACAAGAAAACGCTGCATCTGCAGCAACAAAAATCTCTCTCACGGGTGAGTTTTCCGGGCGTGTACGTGTCTTCCGGCTTTGGCGTGTCATCATCTTCGATTGGCTTCAGCGCCATCTAGTTCTTTGCCGTGCGTGATTCAAGGCGCAGCATGTGCTTGTATCTTCATCTTTGATCCAGCGTGAGCACGGTTTCAGCGACGTGAGTTCCGATCGTCGGAGATACGTTTTGCAAGAGTGTGTGCGCCGATCGGCCGAGTTCTTGATTGTTGTTCCAACAATTGGTATCAGAGCTCTAGGTTCAAAACCCTAGCTGCTGTCCCGGGAGGATGATCTCGACTCCCGGGGTGGCATATACGGCATGGCGGCGGTGCGGCGGCGTCCAGGGCGTGTGGCGGCCGGGTGAGCCATGGCGAAGGATGGGTGACCACGTGGCGGCGAGGCGGGGAGCGTGACGCCGCGGATCCCGGCGACGGATCGAGTGCGGCGGCGGCAAAGCATGTGGCGGGGTGCGACGGCTCGATGCGCGAGACCGATGCACTGTCTGTGTGTTACTCAAGTTGAAGTTGTGACCAACTTGAAGTCCGAATCTGAGCTGGGCAAGTCGTAGTTGAGACCGACTGTCCTGAGTTGAGTACGAGTTGGGGTGCAAGTCGTAGTTGAGACCGACTGCCTCAATGAGTAAGAGTCCAAGACGTGTTCGAGTTGTGCCACCGTCTTCGGACAAAGAAGTATGAGCCAAGTTGAAGTTGTGTCCAACTTGGAGCCCAAGACGTGTTAGAGTTGTGCCACCGTCTTCGGGTAAGTGTATGGGAGCCATGTTGAAGTTGTGTCCAACTGGCAGCACACAAAATATAAGTAAGTATACAAAGATTAGGGAGTGATTGTTAGGTAATCTTTGTTAGTTTGTTGTATCCGAATCATTTTCATACGGCGTATACGATTCGGATGTTGAATCCGTATACGAGTTGGGATTGAGTCCGAGTCCGTACATGAGTACGTGAACTCACCCTTTATAAGCACCATGTAAGATTGAGTTTAGAGAAGCAAGTATTGGAAGCAGTAGCAATGTAAGAATTGAAGCCATACAAGAAAACGCTGCATCTGCAGCAACAAAAATCTCTGCGGGTGAGTTTTCCGGGCGTGCACGTGTCTTCGGCTTTCAGCGTGTCATCATCTTGATTGGCTTCAAGCGCCATCTAGTTGCTGCCGTGCGTGATTCAAGGCGCAGCATGTGCTTGTATCTTCATCTTTGATCCAGCGTGAGCACAGTTTCCAGCGTATGTGAGTTCCGATCGTCTGGAGATACGTTTTGCAAGAGTGTGTGCACTTCGATCGGCCGAGTTCTTCAGTTGCTGTTCCAACAAGCTAGTGGTCACTGCCATGGGCTTGTTCGATCACGAGTGAGTGCTCGGTTCTTCTCTCTTTTTGTTTCTTTTCATTTTTGTTCTGTAGCATGTTCAAAAGTATATGCAAACTGACCTCACACTGCTCGTGGAAATCATGGGGAATAGATGGATATATAATCCATCAAATGATTTCTCTATTCAAGAATATCTTAGGTCCGCTTGCATAATGAAGAATCTCATCTGATTGTAGAGGTAGTTGTTTGCCTTATCTTGGTTATCTTCATAACAAATTCAAATACGCAAAATTGTTTTGTCAATCCTATCCTCCAATTTGCATCTTTAACCAACACATTGTGGAGCAAGAATAATGATATGGTGTTTAGTCACAAAGACGTTCATCAAATAAGATAAAATTGGTCGCAAGTGGCCAGACGCAAGGATGGCGATGCAGGTTGCGCGTGGCGGCGGGGTGAGGGTGTAGTGCAAGCCATGCATCACTTGAAAGCGCGACACATGCCGAGTTCGGTCATGCGTAGCGGCAGAGCTGAGGACACAATGTAGGCCAAGTACAACAGCCGAGGCGCTATGACAGGTGGAGCTTGACATGGTGCCACGACAAAGCTGACGGTGCGGAGTAAAATGATTTCTTTATCATAGTAACACACAAGCATTTAACCTCCCTAAAAATCTCTAACGAGATACTAGAAAGAAAAAAAACCAAATTCCTAACAAACAAATCGGTTTCTAACAAATTTTATCCAAATAACTTACGCCTTTCTCTCATAGCCTCTCGCCCAATTTGGTTGCAAGGGGAGCGATGCAACAACAGCTATGCAGGCCGTGCGTGGCGACAAAGCGGAGGGTGCAATACATGCTGATCGTTGTGGCAGAGCCGAGTGCACTATATAGGCCAAGCACAGTGGTGGAGGTACGATGCGAACTAGGGCAGAGCTCAGAGCGCCACATCAGAGCTAACCAAGGACATGGCATACGCTAAGGATAGCAACAACAGCTCCACGTGCTGGGTAGTACGATTTGTTTATTCGTAGCAGCGTAGGGGCATTGAACTAGTATATATATATATATATACATATATACATACATATACATACATACATATATGCATATGCATATATACGTATGTATATGTATATAGATATGTGTATGCGTATGTGTATGCGTGTGTGTATGTGTATGTGTATGATGAGGACATCAACCTAAGGATGCAACCACTACTTCGATACGCTGCACTACATCCTTTACTGCAACAACATCTTCTCCAATGGGACTATCGGCTACGACAATTCCATATACTTCAATTGGGCCAAACTACTACTACATACCATGGTGCTGCGTCACCAATTGTTGGGTCATAGGCTATGTTATGTATTGGCCGATGACTTGGCCCATCTAGTGGATGATCTGGCCTATTTGGTGACCAACCCACCCTAGGCTTGTACTGTTCACATGGGCACTATTCATACATAAATAGTACCATAAACAGTACTCCGCCCTAGGGTTTCCGCCTCTTGGCCGTCCTCCTCATATAGGAGCCACCGCCCTTTAGCACAACTCGGATTTCGTTCATGTTTAGTTCGCCTTCGTTGCAACTTGTATCTTCTGCGTGTGTCGACTAGACCATCCAGTCAAGATCTTTTTGGAATCCCACCTTATCAGTACTTCATCAATATTTGTAATACATCAGATTGTGTTTTACTTCGTTCTTGCTTGTTCTTCGATTGCTTACAGGAATTGATCCTCGTGATCAAGTCAATCGAGTCTTTGGCACGGTTAAAAACAACTTGGTGATTAGTTCAGCGATTGCTTGGTTCGTACGTGCTGCGTTCGTAGCCTGGATCGTGAGAGTTGATCATCATCCAATTAGAATTTATCCCTCTTATCGAAAGATCGGGACAGAGTTCATCAGTGTATGTTGTGTATGCGTATGCGTACGTGTATGGGTGGACGTGAGTCGGCCTGGCCCTATAGTTGACTGAACCACCCCTCAAAATTTCAGCAATATAGGCTAATGGTTTGGCCCAACAAAGAAAATGGTTCGAACGAGTCAGAACCTATTGGTTCCTAAGCACTTACTGGGTCGACACTTTTCTTTTCTGGCTTATCTTATGCGCTTCCGATGCTCTTGTTTCCAATTCCCCACCACTACTAACCGGACAGCAGCGCCGCCCCAGCCAATTCGTCCTCCCCGTCGCCGCTAGCTCCAACTTCCTCGGATCCCCCTTCCCTGCCCCCGTCGGCGTCGCCCTCCGCACCGGCCCTGCCGTCGGGCACTCTTGCGACCCCTCCACTCCGCCTCCCTCAACGCCGGGGATGCCCCCCGCGTTATCGCCCCCGTCGAGCATGCTGCCCCCGGCCAACTCATGGCCCTCGTCGCTGCCAGCTCCAACCTCCACCCCGCCTCCCTCGACGCTGGGGTGTCCCCCACCATGCCCTCGCCCTCGTCGAGCACGCCCTCTCCGCCGGCTGAGAGGTCGACGCCCAGGGGTATGCCGCCCCCAGCCAACTCGTCCTCCTCGACCCCCCCCCCCCCTTCCGTGCCCCCCGTCTGCGCCGCCCTCCGCGCCACCCATGGCGTCGGCCACTCCGGCGGCTCCCTCCACCCTGCCTCCATCGACGCCGGGGACACCCACCGCGCCCTTGCCCCCGTCGAGTACACCCTCTCCGCCGGCCGAGATGTCGACGCCCGGGGATACACCCCCGTCGAGTCTGCTTGCTCAATAAGAAGAAGAAGAAGAAGAAGCACCACCCGCCACCGCCATCGTCAGAGAGATCAGGGCCGACAATGGGGATCGAGGCGAGGCGATGTCCAGGCCATCTCAGCTCTGGCTTCCTCTCTGTGGCAATTGCTCAAGCAAAGGGGTCGGCTCGCAAGATCCAATGGGTCGTGGGGATCACCTAGGCTTCCTCGTAAAGGCCAGCCCATGCTCTAAAAAAACCTATGGTCGTTTAGGTTTGGATCAAACCGCTCCGAACCATTCCCACCCCTATTTATATCTTTGTTTCTTGCTAGCTTAATTGCTTAATTCGTAGAATCCTAGGCAGTGTAGCTGTGCTGGGTTGATGCTCTCAGGTTGCTATATATAGAATAGAAGCCTGACGTCCCTGTTTTACTAGTAGCTAGTCAGTCAGTCAGTCAGTCAGTCACTATGATTACACTAAATGAAAGATGATGTTTTGAATATATAGATGTCACTGCACTACATGAAATAGTGCCTCCTAAAATCCTAAAAACACCCTGCATTTGGACTATCTACCTTTCCCCCCTTTGAGATCAGAGACGCTAGATGAGCTTTGGCGGCTTTAAGCTCTGTACTGCTAATACTGAGCCCTTGAAAAAAGAAAAATAGCTCCATCAGCCTTTGAGTACGTACTACGTAGTAGCATCCTTTTTTTCCTTTTGAATTATATTGAACTTTGGCTATTTTGACTTTTGAGTGGTCCACAACTAATCAGGTCCCTCACAAAATGAGTTTGAGCGGGTTCCATAAGGCATCAACCATGGATTAGCTAGTGTCATATTTCTTCTCAAACTAGATCGATGTGCATCACTAATTAATTAATTACTCTTATTTAGCTCTTCTAAATGGACCCATTGATTGTTGTGTACTTTCCCTGTTCAAATAGTAACGATACTATCAACAGCCGTGTGATCTGAAGTCAATGTCTAGGATTAAGATGGGGAGAAACTCGAAAGCTTACAAGAACATAAACATTATAGCAAAGATATTGGAGACAAAGCATGATCATAACATCAAATTAAGGCACTCCTTTGGTATGAGTTGTGAGCACTGAGAAGTACCCTCCTCCTCCTCCTTTTCCTTTTCCCCTTTTCTAATTTCTCATCTGAATAAAGTTAAAGCTACCAGCTCTGTAGGGGGGAGTTCTTCTGAGATTTTGTTGTCAGTGTTCACATGGAAGAATCTTAAACAGGATTAGGTCATTTCATTTGGACTTGCTTATAGGGGACCCCCTCCAATTTTATTTCGATGGCTGTCCGTTCTTCCAATCGACTGATAAACACATGTTCACTTTTGTCGAACATATGCTTCCCGATTTTTCGCTTTAGCGAGTTATTCTGAGTTAATTTCTTTGGCATCTCCCTTTTCAGACGAATTTATGCATGGTCCATCTCTTTAATGATGCCCCCACATCAACATCTTATCTTCAGTCCCTTTACAGGTGCTTAGTTTCTCCTAAAAGTCTCTTTTTTTAAGGGTACACTGGTGGGAGGGCTCCACTGATAAAATAATGTATTAACAAAGCTGTAAATAAACTGTAAATTGTTCTAGACCAATGTAATTTTCTAGTTTTGGCATGTTTAAAAACTAACGCTAATCGTATATGCGGTTTGGGATATTGGTGTAGCTGGTACTATTTAGGGGCAGTTTTTGTCAGATTTGTAACAGGGGAAGGGTATTGGAGTACTATCTGTAATTCTGTATCCAGTTCCTTTTTCAGTTGTTCAGATCAGTCCTTCAAGGGTCTTTGGCCGATGTTAATTACCCGTCATGTAACAATCACTGTATATCCTGTCTCATTTTAATCACGGTGTTTGCAGTTCATCTGCAGCTCCTCTATGCAGTTCATCTGCAGCTCCTCTAAGATCTGGTGCATGCGCCCGTCGTAATTCAGAGGGAAGATAAATAGGGGGTGTCTAGACATCACTTTGAGTGATTTCCTCCTTAAAAGAAAAACAGACAAATGTTTGCTTGTTGAAAAGCATAGTACTCCATTGAAGCAAGGTCGAAAGAATTAAGCTTTTGAAATCGATATTAAGGGGATCCAGTTTTCTTGCTCCCGCGTCGTCGCAAGAGAAGTTACATCTTGAATGCATAATTTGTGCTTGTAAATTACTGATATATGCAATTGTGTCTCTGCCATATAGTACTGATCATAAAGAACAAAAGTGTACGCGCGCGAGTAAGGCACTCACAGAGAGCTGAAAAGCATCAATCCATGAACCATGATCAAATTCAGAAAGCTACCTCCACTCCACACTTGAAACACGAAAAGGCCTAGGAAATTACGCACAAGCACTAGAACGCATTGAAGTAAGTCACATCACCCATGCACGCAAGATGCAACATCACTCGGGGGAAAAATGAAGAAAAAAAGAACGCCGGCAATGATATACTAGTACTCCTGAATGATTTTAGCAAATATGGTGTCAAGAATTCTATTTGTTATACTCAGGTATCCCTCCTTATATGCAGTAGATCCGGATCGGATCAGAGTTTGTGACATACGACATGTGCGTACGGGTTCCTATGGTGGCTGATAGGGGCATACTAGTAAATGTGTAGGCGGCCAAAGGTGGAGAAGCTTCTGCCAAAGGCGGAGGGAAAGCGGCCGGCGCTAGGCGGTGTTCCCAAAATGCCTCTCCTTAAATGAATTCCGACTGACAAGGGCAAAATAATATTTTCATCCAACTTCCCTCTCCTCTCTAAACCGGATATATTATTTTGATGAGTAAGGTGTCCCGCAGTAAGGAGCTACAAAACTATAGTATCTTTCGGCAAAAATAAACACAAAATTTGGGTGTGCTATGATCAGTAACACAAAATTGTGATGTCTAGTTATCTATTTATAACACACATTTTTCTCTGAGATCTACCGACCGATATATGTACGCGTACTTTCGTGATACACGTCCATGCTTATGTACATTAACAGAGGAATTAATACGCGTATAGTTAAGATGTGACCGGCCTAATTTGAGTGAGTGAGAAGCAGCGGAAGATCGAGAAAGAGGCCGGCCTTACAATACGTGCATGGGATTGCAGCAGCTAAAGATGGTGCGTCCGTACGTGCATGATTGATTGCTTTGCTTACTTTAATTGTTCGTATTCTCGTGCAAGTGGTCCAATTAAACTTGGAGCAATTACTACTGATGTTCTGGTGCTTGCAAACGATCTCCTTAATTTTATGGATAAAGTCTACTTTACAACTTTGAACTATTCGAAAAATTTATATTTCAACCCTAAACTACAAAACCGGACATCCTGCATCCTCAACTATCAAAATCGTTCATTTTACCCCCCTCAACCCAAACAGGGGTGGTTTTGGGTGATGTGGCGATGACGTCATACGGGGCCCACAGTCAATATATTTGTTCTAAATGCCTTACAGGTGGGTTCCAAAGTTCAGTGACACAAAAGGATGCATGCAGTGAGCTAAAAAGGGGCAGAGCAGAGAAGCTTGCAGCCGGTTTGGAGCGGCGGTTGTCGCCAGTGATGGGACCGTGCGGAGGCGATGGCTTTGGCCAAAATGGGTTGCCTAGACGTAGGTGATCCTGTGGGTGGTCTCGGCGCGGTCGGAGACGCACCGGAGCGGGGGCGCGGCGGTGACCGGCGGCCGGCCGTGGGGATGAAACGGGGCCGTGGTGCTCGGGTGGGGTTGCGGCACAATCAGTGTGAGAATGAGCATCGGTGGTGTTCTAGGAGCACACCGAAGTGGTCGGCGAAGGAGGAGGAGCTCCGAGGTGCTCCGGCGACGCGAGCCGTGGCCGGCGTGGGGAGGCCACCGTGGAGAGGGCAACCGGGTGAGGGAGAGGGAGATTGGGTGATGGGGGAAGCTCATGGGTGGTGTGGGGGTGCTCTTGGTGCATGGAATCGAGGAGAGCTTCACTGGAGAAGAAATGGCGCCGGAGGTGGAAACTTTGGCTGGTTTCGGGGAAGACAGCGGTGGTGCGGTGCTTGGATGGATTAAAGGCTATATTAATTGGGGGTTATTGACCTTAGGGAGTAAGGACACGAGATGACACGGTTACTTTGGTAAGAAACTCACCGGTTCAGCCGGAGTGAGGAGGAGAGGTTGCGGCCGAGCTCCGAATGCCGCCGAACTTGATGAAGATGCTCCACAATCCCGGTATTCCTGCTGCAAAGAGAAACAACGGGGATGAGGGATAGCAAGAGGAGGTCAAGCCGTCAAGGTGAGCTAGAGGTACAAGAAGATGAATCTCGAAGCTCGTCGGTGCAGCCGTGGAGCTCGGAGGCGGTGCGGCCATGGCCGGCGCTGGCATTCGAGACTTCAATTGATTGGAGCTCATGGATAGGAGAAGTTGGAGAGGGAGAAGCAGAGAGATGAAGAACAGGAGGTGAGGTCCTCAGGGCTTGGCTTAAATAGGGATGAGTTCGATGAAAACCGAGGGAACCGACAGAGGTTGCTTCGGAGACGCCGAGGCGGCCGTGGCAACCGAGCGAAGCATGGCGTGGACGGGTAGGCGTGGGCGCAGCATGGGCTAGGGCAAACCCAGGGACGCAAGGCCGAAAGCCGAGCTGGCGCGGGGGCGGGCAAGCCGAGCTGGCGCGGAGGCGCACGGCGCGTGGCCTGGCGTGGTCGGTGCTGGCTTGGCTCGGTTCCGTGGAAGAAGAAGCCTGGGAGTGGGCCTCGTATAACAGTGAGCAAAACCAGCAAAACCATTGACATGTCAGCACCACATCACCCAAAACCACCCCTGTTTGGGTTGAGGGGGGTAAAATAAACAATTTTGATAGTTGAGGGTGTAGGATGTCCGATTTTGTAGTTTAAGGTTGAAATCTGGACTTTTCGAATAGTTCAAGATTGTAAAGTGGACTTTTCCCTTATTTTATCGATTGTATAGTACGTTGCACATACATGCAAGTGTACATGGTATACATTATTCAAAAAAAGTTTACTGGTTTCATCTCACGAAATCATTCGGTTTTTTCGGTTCACACTCCCCCCTCAACTCCTATGCATCCAACCCTCTTCCTCCACCTCCCGACTCCACCGCCAGCACCCGCGCTCGCCGCCCGCCGTCACTGCCGGCCTCTATCTCCCCGTCCTGTCCTTTCTCGCCTTCGGCAGCTACGCTGGACACCACTCACCTCCTCCTCACCCATTGATGCTGCCACCAGCCTCCATCTCCCCCGCCACGCCCTTCTTCCTCATCTCCGACGGCTTTCGCGACCTATGGCCTCCTAATGCTCGTTGCCCCACCGCCTCCGCCAACCTACGGCCGACGGCGCCGTCGCCGCCCAGCCCTCGGTGAACCTTAACCGTAATATTCCAGGGAACCCTGGCCTGAACTTGCCATTGCCGCCAGAGAAGTCAACCTCGCCCCCCGGAGCACGAATCTCAAAAAAAAAATCGCAAGGTCGCAAATTCGAATGATTAGCTAAAAAAACATGGGCGTGATGTATAGTAATTCTGTACATGCAAACAATCATACTTGCACGTGTGTGCACTTGCACGTTTGATCCGGCCGGGACGGAAGAAATACTCGCTCGTGCGTACGTGCAGGCACTTGGATTCTCGTGGGCACATCTGCTCGTATGCTCAAGCTGTCAAGCACAGTTCTGAACTATATAGCCCCAGTCTGTACAGCTTCTACTTATAGCTAGCTACGAGCTTAGATTAACGGATTGCCATGGCGAATAGTACTGTCCTAGTTCCAAGCGGATGGAGCCCAAGGCAGTATATCCTGGCGGCCATGGCCGGAACCCTCGTCGCTAGCACCGTCATCGTCGTCGCCTCCGTCATCCTCAGCCCGGCGCAGATCCATTTCTCCGTCACCAACGCCACGAGCAGACCTTCCCGCAACGGCAAGGGGGTGGTCCTCAACTTCACCCTCGCCGCCGACAACCCCAGCCGCCGCGCCGGAGTGCAGTACAGCGACGTCGAGATCGACCTGATGCTGTACACCGCCGGCCAGAGGACGGAGTACATCCCGGCGAGGGTTGTCAACGCGACCGTCCCGTTCTACCAGCCGCCGATGAGCTCGACGAGCATGGGTGCGTCGGGGTTCTTGGAGAAGGGCTACTCGCTCCGGAACTTCGGCGCCTCACAAGGCGGCAAGGGCAAAGGCAGCGCTCCACCGATGAGCGTGGTGGTGATAGCCGAGGTCCGTTTCAAGGTCGGCGTGGCGTACTCCCGGCCGTACGACGTCAAGGTGTCGTGCCCGGCCGTCGACTTCTTCACTGATAAGAACCCCTCTGCTAGGAGGGTCAATTGCATTTGAGTGACATGGCTACTGTATCTATCACTATGTGTCTTCCGTCTTCCGGCCAGGCGTGACTCGTGAGCACGAGCTAGCTTAGCTTGTAATATGGGTTTGATATATACTGAACTTTGTAAACACTACTCAGTTTTTTTGGGGTTTGGAGTATTCGAATTTCTCACCGTTTGATGTGCCTTGCGATTTGTTCGAGCACCATGTGCGGAGGGGACACTGGCCGCAGGGCTTTGGATGGCGGCGGCGATGGCGCCGCTAACCTCATGCCTGGTGGAGGCGGCGGGTGGACCAATGACGAATCAAGAGTAGCGATTAGGTTTTTGAAGGGTGGTGGTAAACGGCGCCGTCAACTGCAGTGGCTCGCCGGCGAACAACATCAACACTGGGGATGGCGGCAGCGTGGCCAGTGGGCCGTGGGTGGTGGCTGGGGATTTGCACCGTAATATTGTATATTTTGAGAAATATTGTTGTCGTTAGTACTATTTAGTCTCTCTAATTAAATGAAATTATACTATATAGCTTATTTGGTGGTCCCTTCGTCCTTAAATCCTGTTGGAACAGCTTGAAGAAACTGAACGTCTCTCGATGTCTCGAATGAATACTCACTCGCACATACAATATTGCATTGAACTCACATTACTATTACACCCTTGCTTATTACATAGCTCGTACTTGTTATATAGTCAAACGAGTACGTATGTAACTCGGAAACAAAGACAACTCTACGACTCGGATTCTATTTGGAAACAGACTCGGCAAACACCTAAAGAAACTAATACAAAAGATTATCTAACAATCACTCCCTAATCTTTGTATACTTACTTATATTTCGTGTGCTGCCAGTTGGACACAACTTCAACATGACTCCCACACACTTGGTTGAAGACGGTAGCACAACTCAAACACGTCTTGGGCTCCAAGTTGGACACAACTTCAATTTGGCTCACACTTATTTGTCCGAAGACGGTGGCACAACTCGAACACGTCTTGGACTCTTATTCATTGAGGCAGTCGGTCTCAATAATGACTTGCACCCCAATTCGTACTCAGACTTCAAGTTGGTCACAACTTTAACTTGAGTAACACACAGACTCGACTCAGGATGGCGACACATCTTCTCAACGTCCATCGCCTTCGCCTTTCGATGGTCAGCAGCAAGATGCATCATCGTCTTCAACTTCTTCCACACAACTATGGTCGTCTCCTTTTCGACCAGTAGGAAGAGCGTTTCCTCCGAGATGCCTCCATAGATAGCCGCCAATGCCATCTGATCCTTGCGCACATAGACGTTGCCTCGTCACCGGTGACACAACTTCCCGGAGAACGTGACATAATCTTTGAGCACAAATAAAAAAAACTCAGGCTCCTCCTCGTCACGGAGCCGCATGCACCATACAGAGCATCGGTCTCGCGCATCGAGCCGTCGCACCCCACCACATGCTTTGCCGCTGCCGCGCCTGATTCGCCGCCGGGATTCGTCGTGTGCGCACTCCTGTCTCGCCGCCACAGGGTCACCCATCCTTCGCCATGGCTCAGCCAGCCGCCACGCGCCCTCGGACGCCGCCGCACCTGCCGCCATGCCGTATATGCCACCCCGGGAGTTGAGATCATCCCTCCCGGGGCAGCAGCTAGGGTATTGAACCTGAAGCTCTGATACCAATTGTTGGAACAGCTTGAAGAAACTGAACCGATGAAAAAAACTGAACGTCTCTTGATGTCTCTGAATGAATACTCACTCGCACATACGCAAATCTGCTGGAAGCAAAAACGACTAGAAGATGCACACACGCACTGCTGGAGACAAGAATTTTCTGGTGCTGCAAGCTTTTTTCTTTCTTTATATTGCATTGAACTCACATTACTATTACACCCTTGCTTATTACATAGCTCATACTTGTTATATAGTCAAACGAGTACGTATATAACTCGGAAACAAAGACAACTCTACGACTCGGATTCTATTTGGAAACAGACTTGGCAAACACCTAAAGAAACTAATACATAGATTACCTAACAAATCCTGGCTCCGCACCTGAGGGGATGAGTTAGTTCATACGATTAAAGGAGCGGTGAAGATCCATTGGATGTAGATTTCATGGATCAAAAAATTTTAGTACTTTTTAGCAGCAAAGTACTCTGGCGCCTGCACACCTCCTGTATTGTAGATGGTAACAACATACTACTCTCAACTAGTACTAATCATACTGCTCTAAATTATGTGCAGTTTAGTTTCTTTTCTGGAGACCATATACGCACTACTCATCCTACTATTATGCGTGCTTAATAGTACTAGGATTGCAGTTTGCAATCGAGGACCGAATGTGGAGTTGCGGACATGCATCACTGAAGCTGGTTGAACCAGCTAGTTTTTAACGTAATGGATTTTCGTAGAGACCAGAGAGTGAGTATGGAGTATCTTTTGTCTTAAGAACCGAAATGGAGAAGCCAAGTATGACGAGGCTATATATATATATTCTTTATAAAGAAAAGGGGTATTTTAGTACATTCCCAAATGATAAACCAATGGGTGCTTCTACACGGCGACCAAGACACCATTTGATCAGGCAAAGGACCTGAGATACATGTATACACCCTCTATCGATCTATATCAATCTAATAGCTGCAAGCCTGCAGCAAAATTCTTGTTATTGTTAGAGATAGAATAGGAAGTTTTTAATTTTTTTATCTGTACCTTTGTACACCATATATATATATATATTGTCCATTGAACCTCTTCAATATACACACAATATTCATAACAGTTATAAGCTCTTTTCCAGCAAATTATACGAAACTAATGTCAGTACAGAACTAGCTTCCAATTGTGAAACTGGGACCTCGCTCTCCTGGAAATTCCTGGCGCAACTTGCTTACAGATGACAAAAGTTATATGCCTGCAGAATCGATTCAAGCCTAACCTGCAACTGTCGTGTCCTTATTTCTTTTCATTTACCCCGAAGTCCGCCTCTAGCTGTCCTAGGCGCTCTTCCTCCCCGTCGACACTACACCAGCTGCAATTTTCGCCAACAGCATGTCACGAACCCAATTGGATGAACACACAAGAACACCACTCAATATCTGTACTACTCAAATCCATCAAGTGTTTGGGGATACAAATAGGGAATTTGGAAGAAGGAACTAGTAAATGAACTGGATTTGGAGACTGGGAAGATGAGAAGAAGCAAGGGTCGGGAAATCGAAGGAACAGGGGGTTTGGGGAAGCAGGAGGAGGAAGAAGATGGAGTCGTGGCTAAGCCTCAGGAGTTCTTCGATGCCCTCTGCCCTTGCTCACGCCTCCCCTTTGTAGTCCACTGAATTCCTCTTGAGTAAGTTGGGCCCACGGCCCACAACGAAGTACCCAGCCAGGTCGGTCCATAACATTCCTCCCCCCTTGAAATGCGGTTTGACCCCAAGCCGCTGCCATGTAACTTGAATTGAATATCAAATCTTTCATTCTCTTCTACTACCTTGTTAATGAAAATGGTGCATATAAGAATAAGGTCTGTATCAGTTGTCCCCAGAATCCATCTCCCGTCGTATGTCACATCCACATGAGTACTCGGCGAACCCAACCCTGGAAAGGCCGTCTTCGCCATCCTCATAGAGCTCTTGGAATACAAGCGGATTTTGCCATCCAATGACCCAACTACAATTGAGCCATCACCAGTCGACGCAAAGCACTGAAAGTTTTTGCCCCTGGAGAACTGATGCCCCTGAGTCAATTGCAACACTGGCGATTCCATTGCATTTGCCAAGTTCTGCACAATTTCCCTCCGGTCCCTCCTATCCCACCGGCACAACCGGTTGTCATCCAGCCCAAAGAAGGTGGATTCCGATGGATCCATCTGTGCCCCCTTACTATGGTTTGTGATATCCCTCATGTTGATGTCTGCTCCATCCTTCTCAAATTTCCATTCTGAGACCACCTTCTCAGTCTCAATGTCAAGTTGATGTAGTCCCTTAGCATGTGGCTTCCCGTCAGTTGCTGGGCTCATCAGGAGCATGTTTGTCTCAGCCCACATCAGAAATGCCTTCTTTTGTGTGGGGAAGTTTGTACTCCCTCCAGAGAACTTCACTGACACGCCGTTGTACATGTTCGTCCGCACCGGTTCTCGCACAGTGCTCTGAATTTCTGGCAGCATTGCATCCCCAAATGAGAACGCTATTGTGCCTAATGCATTAAAAACTCTGGAGATCTTAGTTGCAGTGCTTCCTTGCAGACTGTAGTCAACTTCCTTTCGATCAATTCGATATCTGTCATAAGTGGTGACACCAATGGTTGTCCCGACAAATCCAATGGTGCTAGCAGTGCAGGTAGCATTAACCCACCGGAGTGAATGAATATCAGGAAGCTGGGAGGGAAACAGCTCGAATGCGTCGACAAGAAGGATGAAGTGCTGCAGCATCATCGCCCCATCTTCAGCGGTGTGGTAGTGCTTGTTCGCAGCCTTGAGGCTGCTGCCAGCTACAATCTGGATTGTAATGTTGTTGCCAACTAATGCCACCTGCTGGAAGAATGACACATACCAGTAGCCCCAGGGACCAAATATGTTCTTTGCGAGTAGCCTATAGCTGGTGTGCTTCTCTCCATTCCACTGCCACAGTGAGGCGACAACCAAGCTAGAACACCGTGTAACCAGTGTTCCTATAACCAAGCTGCATGTCATGGTTATTGTAACTACAAGTACGAGACCAACACTCAAACGAATGTCTATAGAAAATTTGTTTTGATGGTAGCCACTTCCATTGATCATCCCATCTCCACACCAAGTGTTATTCAACCCCATGGCAAACGTCTTAGTAGCAAAGAGAACTTTCACAAGGCCTTCTTGGAAGAGCAATTCTACTATCTCCTTAATTATTGGACGTAGTCCAAAATGGTGTACTGCAATACCTCGTTTAAGAAGCGGCAACAACAACTCTATAGCAGGCAAACTTCTATCTTCCTCGCTTAAACAGAAAATAGCACTACAGAAAACTTGCTCGATGCCATCCTTTTCTTCTTCAGTACTGAAGTCAAGTTTCGACATCGACATGGCATGGTGCTCCCATTCTCTTCTATTAAGGCTGAATATTATGACTGGTTGAAACTTGCGCTCCATAATCATCTTGGCGATTCTGTAAATGTCAGAAGTTCCAGAAGCACTTCCACCTTTAGCAATTCGACCAGTGGCTTTAGGTCCACCACTATTCCTGCCATCTAATTGATTACTTTGTTTATGCAGATTGCATATCCACTCAGCAAACTTAGTTGCATTCGACATGGTAGCAGAAAGAAAGACCATCTTGATCGCCGGGGGTAGGAAAATTATATTCCCATCCCACACAACTCCTCTCTCACGATCCTCCATGTAGTGGATCTCATCAAATATAACCCAAGCAACTTCCTTGATCAGTTGTCCTTGTGTAGGTGGTGGCCACGGTGGTAGCAGCAGTGATGCACTGTGGATATTCGACTTGAATCGAATGAGGCTTCCACCACACTTCCGCTGCTCAACATGGAAGGGTGGCGGTGGCCATGGCCGCTTCGACTGCGAGTCACATGGTTGTCGCTTGTCCATCTTCATCGGTGGTGGCCACAACACCTTATGATCATCGGGCGGACAGAGGACATGTGTGCAAGCGAGCTCATCGCCGTGGCTAGCGTCGGTGACGAGGTAGCCCATATCTCGCACCCCGATGTAGGGCGGTGCCACGCGGGCTAGATACACCCCAGTAGAAGCGAAGAGGAATGTTGGCCTAGCACTCAGCCGTAACCAAGCCGTGGAGTCGACCTGGGCGAGCGGGGGCATTTCATCGAGCAGTTGGTGTGCGGTGAGGTCACCAGTGTCGTCGCGCACACGAATGGTGGCGACAGCCAACTCGGGGCTGGTGATGGCGACGTCAAGCAGGGTAGTGGTCGAGGGAGAACCCGGGGCCGCGCCCGGCATGAATGCGGACGTCTGCAAGGCAGTGTCATCGCCGGAGCCTATCATCGAACACCCGGCGGGCATCCGGTTGTCCAGCTCGCCGGTGGCGAATGAATTCGACGAGGCGATGTACGCAGGCTCTGACTGTGCCCGGATGGCGGTTGTCACACCCCTTGAGAGTAGGGACACCACTGTGACCTTGGCGCAGCCGGCATTGGGGTTGAGGCCCAACGTCGAGTGCTTGGTGGGCGACTCGGGGAAGTGGGCGGCCTCTGCGTAGGAAGTAGTTGCCACTACGGCGTGGTCCACCGTGCTGACACAGGTGGCCGTCGGTGCGGTCCTGGGCGGTGGCAAGGCATGAACTGGCGCTTCATGCGGCTGGACGATGGTCTTCAAGCCAACCGCAATCTCGTTCATGTGTACCGCCAGGTCTTCCATCTTCACTGTCTGCTTCTTCACAGCAGAGATCAACTGGCTCAACATCGCGGTACACCGTGCTTCGCTCTCCTTCTTGGCGTCGGTCATGGCCATCTCGGAGCACAGAGCCATCAAGATCGAATGCTCTGATACCAATTGTCACGAACCCAATTGGATGAACACACAAGAACACCACTCAATATCTGTACTACTCAAATCCATCAAGTGTTTGGGGATACAAATAGGGAATTTGGAAGAAGGAACTAGTAAATGAACTGGATTTGGAGACTGGGAAGATGAGAAGAAGCAAGGGTCGGGAAATCGAAGGAACAGGGGGTTTGGGGAGCGGGAGGAGGAAGAAGATGGAGTCGTGGCTAAGCCTCGGGAGTTCTTCGATGCCCTCTGCCCTTGCTCACGCCTCCCCTTTGTAGTCCACTGAATTCCTCTTGAGTAAGTTGGGCCCACGGCCCACAACGAAGTACCCAGCCAGGTCGGTCCATAACACAGCACTATCACTGAAGGTTGTGCTACATCCGAAAGCACTGTCAGTTATATTGGGTAGGTGCAACATATATTGGTGCCTAAAATCCACGATGGAGCATCAAAGACGTATCGTTAGCGTGCCTAAAATTATTGATATATATATCCTCGTTCAAAAAAATTTACAATATAATAACCTCAAACTAAAATAAATTAACAACTTTTTTATATAAAAACATATTAGAACGGCAAGATGTAGTTCAGGTAAATAATGAAATTGATCGGTTTTATGCAAATTTAGACAACAAATTATTGCCAACGTCTTTTAAATATATAGTGTGGAAGAAAGAATCAATGTATTCTTGTGTCAAGTGCGATACTTTCATTTTTCCTCGCAAAAAAAGTGTGATATACTTTTAGTTCTGACAAAAAAAAATAAACAATAAATAAATAAATGGATGAATCTTTGAAGCAAGTGGAACCACAGATAGAAAGCACACTATTACGTACCTACCAAACTGGCGCTTCAAACTTTTGTGATTATCCTGCTGCCATAAACAATCCTAAAGCGTAAAGGGAGGCAGAAATGGAGTGTGAGGAGGGTGGCCACGTAGACTTTTTTTTCTTGCCCGTTCTATTAGCATCTTCTCTTCTCCTCCGTCCGATTTGGTTAGTGTTGTGCCTCGCAAGCTTCCCCTAGTTTGTTGTGCCACCTCAGCTGCACGTGCTACCTCGTTTGTTGTGCCGCCTCCTGTGTGAAGTCTATCCGCACCGTCTCTTCAGCTCTCTCCTGCCTTTTCTTGTCGCTCAGTTCTTGCCTTCGTTGTCTTCTCATTTCCTTCCTCCTAGCCTGTGTCGCATGTTCCTCCTCGCCCTGTCGGTTCATCTAGTTTCGGCCAAATCTGGTTGGTTCCCGTCTCGCCTGTTTGTCATCGCCCTCTCCACCGCGGTTGCACGGTGGCCGCATCGCCTCTTCCTCCGGTTTTCCCCCTCTGTTTCCTCGGTTGTTGTGTTCGATTTTCTACTGAGATGTGCTCTTCCCATCTTTAGGTCGTGTTGCTCGATGGATCTACGCAACATTTTGTTGCCCCGGTTCTTTCTGCTCAGATTTGGTCTGCTGCCCACCAACATGCTCTTATCATGTTCATCTCTTTCTACTGTTTTCCTCCTCTCTTTCGGCTCATTTTGGGGATTGTGCTCTATTGATGCATGTATATTTTTGTTTTTTTAGCCCGGGTTGCTCCGTGGATCCACGCCGGTTTGGTTTCCTGGGTTGTTTCTCCCAAGATCTACCCTGCTCCCCGCCGTTGTCCTATCCTTGTGTTTGTCAGTCTATTTCTTTTGTTTCAGTTGTTTCATACCTGTGTTTTGTTTGTTGCCTACAGAGTGTCGTCTCCGCTGCTCCCTCTTGTTTTCTAGTTAAAGTGATACATCTCAGAAGGCTAAAGGCCCACCTCGCCCATTAATTATTTTTGCCCTAATTATGCGCATCTCATTGTTCATATGCATTATACTGTGTCGCAGTACCTTCATCTTTCTTCCGATGCGCCGCACTACCTTGATCAAATCTTGCCGTAGCTGTGCCATGAGTCCATGACAATTCCTTCGCCACACAGCTCAGGGATCGATCAACACACAAGCAGTAAGGTGCTCTTAGTTGACCCTCTGCTCTTTCCTATACTGTAAGGCTCAGACCAATACTTGCAGGGCTGGTCAAACGATTCTGCCACCGCAATGTGTAAGAAGAATGCCAGGCCTAATTAATCCCTCTCTCCTCACGTTTCCCTACTCAAGTATCTATTTAACTTTTACATGTCTGCAGGTGCTGGTTCGGAGAATGTTCCAAGACTGTCCCAATGGCAGATTAATTGGCCTCCCAACCAATCTAGGGTTCATCAATGTCTCTTCATGGTGTTCTTAGACTACTAATTGATGCTGCGTCCTAAATAGAACTACTTAGTATGGCAGATGTATGTGTTGTAGGCTTGTAGCATATTACAAAGAAATTAGAGTGGATTTGAGCTTCCAAATTCTGTAAGTGATGGATGTACCTTATTCCAGAGAAATATACTTGAATTTGATTTCAAACTTACAAATATGACGGTTCAGAATGCACGGATGAATCTTTAAAAAAACTGCAGATGCAAAAGTGTGGATGCGCATAAATTATACAATTCATTGTGCTAAAGCGTACAGACTAAATATTCGAATAATTTATATCCACTGAATTAAAAAGTAAATTATTTAATATTATTGATTTTTAAATACACCTTTATTAATTAAAGATAAATTACATTGCGGACAGTGCCACCACGAATTGATGGACACAGCTGGACTCAATGGTCAATCCGACTATTGTTCTCGGACGCTGCAAAACTGTCGGCAAAAGAAGACACCGACATGGCTGTCGGCAATGAACCTCCATCCCAACATAGTATTTCTGACAGGCGGCTGCGGCAAAGCATATACCCGACAGTTTCTATATTTTTGCCGACAGTTTTTTACTGTTGGAGTTAGTATCACACTATCATCCAGCCGGAGCACGAATCTCCACATCCAATCCAAGGGTGAGCAAATTCGACTGTGATTTTGCAAAATTTTAGACACGTGAAATAGCAAACCTTTTTTTTCCGTCCTTAAATCTACCCGTTGCCCATCAATTCCGTCCTTGGTGTTGAAACACACGAAGACTGTCAGTCTGGCTAGTAGGCCGGCCGTGATTTGTTGTGTACGGCTGCTCTTTAGGGGTGAAAATAGATGGAATACGGACTCCAGTGCTCCTGAATCGAATCAAGTGGGCTTCTGCCGAGAGGCCCTTCGCCGTGTGCACCGGCTACCAAAATCTCACCGCGCGCGGCCTCCGATTTTCGCCGATCGGCCGAGCCGGGCAGCCTCGCTTCTGCTTCACCGTCAGCTCAAGCCAATCTTACCAAGTGGGCTAGCGTGCAGCGTGGAATATTGATTGGTGCTGCGCGCTCACGCTGTTGCGCTGCATGACACACTCCTCGGCCGCGCTGGCCCGGCGGCGAAGAATCTCCTTGCCGCAAGACGTAGAGACGTTCCATTTGAGTGCAGCGCGGCCTCCCTACGAAGGAATCAGAAGTTCAGAACCGCCGAGCTGCCGCCCGCGGTTTGGGCAAATCTTGCACGGAATCTACCCATCTCCGCTGATCGGGCCGTGCGGCGCCTCTCTGTTTGCTTCCCGCATCGCGGGCCTTCGATTTAGGCCGCAACTCAACGCGTGCACGCCTGCGCGGCGCTGTCTCTTTCCCTCGCGTTCGGCCGTCCGCTAAACACCAATTGGGCACAAGTGGCCTGTTCTTTCTTACGGGTTGGGTACAGGTACGGTATAGTGCAATCTGACGGGTACGGACGGATATTGTTCGTTTCGTATCATATTTCATTTTTTTTTTGTTGGAATCAGAGTTGGACACGGGCTATACCAGATGCGAATACGAATGTGGATTGTTTCGATCGTGAATACATGTCGAGCCGAATACGGATAGTCTCATGTCACGAATATTTAGTCGGATATTGCGCGGAAACAGAAACCATATATATCGCACATATAGGATCAATCAACCGTACTATATGTCCAATGTGCAACCACATTAGAAATTCAACGACCAAATTTGACTGCACCACACTATCACATCAGCTAGTTAAAGAAGTAGTACTAGCAAGTAGCAAGTAATAGGGATAGCAGTACAAAAGATATCCACAAACCCAAAAGGAGTTTGCTAGGGAGTACTCGAGTGTTTTTTGGGTTTATGAGTACCTGAGTTTTTTTTATCTATGCTATGTTTGGTGATATCTCATTAGAGTAGGAGACAAAGTGATCTCATGCATTGAATCTAGATCTCCACCGCGTACTACTGCTGGCCGGTGGACATCGCCGTCGGCGGGGGCTCTGGTCGTTGTCTGACTACATGAGCGACACGTCGTGCCTCGACAAATCCGAGGTGCCGGCTTTCCTGTGATATCTAGGCCGGCGTCATTTTGAAAGAAAGAAAAAAGATCCGTGACGCTAGCTGCATCGATCGGTTAGGTTAACGCTAGCTTAGCTACAAGTACTCTGTGTACGTAGTACTAGTATTGATTCTCTAAAATCATTTAGGAGTTGTTGTTGTTGTCCCAAACCGAAGACTAACCAGCGAAACGAAGAACTCACAGTACGACCTCCCGGTGAAAACTCTCGGCAGAGTATACGGAGGTGTGCTGAATGCTGGATGACGCTCATCGAAGAAGTCCACGCTGCGGCGTTTTCGTCAGAACGCTCGGCGCGGCGCAGGAAACCGAAGCGACTAGAAGATGATCGACTAGCAGGAAGCAACACACGCATGCACTCTGGAACTCTATTTTGGGGCTGCATGCAACGGCGCACGGCAGCTTAATTTTCTATTTTTTTTTCTCTTCATCTACTGCTTCGACACTTCTCATTTTCTCAACTCTGTTACATGGCGCTAGGCCCAACCTTTATACCCCATGCATACACGCAAATAAGACTCGGACTCCATCTGCGTACATTGCTAGGATACGGAGCCGACTTGAATACGGCGAAAACTAAACAACGATTATCTATCAGGAGTGCTGTTGCATGATCAGTGATGATGTGATTCAATATTAAAGCGTTCTAGGTAGCGTGCATGCATCGATCATTCCTGGCTCTGCTGGACTTTGCAAAGCCCGGATAATAGTCAAGGTAACATGATCTATGGGTGTTTTTTCTGTTTGCCGGGCCGGCAAGGATTGCCGCCAATTTTATTAAGACAGGGAAAGCAGGAGTACAGAACAATGAATATCGGCGGCAAGGCTCTCTGGAGACTCGAAACTCAGCTCTCTGAACTCACATCTGACATCCCTTCTCGTCGCACCCATGGGGCTCTCCTAGTATACAACTCACACCACACACTAAAGTCAGAAGCTTCCCTTTCCGCCATCTCTGATGCCGATCTATTAAAAATACCAGCAGAGTTCCAAGCCCAAAATTCACCCTGAATTCGGTGGAGGAGATCCCTTCTGGTGTGACTTGGCGAGAATGGGAAATTCCGTCATTCCTTTCCTTCCACGCCATCCAGTGAACATGATCTATGGCTGCTGCTATATAATAGTGCCGTAGTATCATTAGCTAGATCAATGGTTTGGATCCAGCGGAACAGTGCGGTACACATTTAATTGTCATGCATGAATCCATCGATCGTTAGGCGCACAGTCGTATGGATAAGCAGCTAGATAGTACAGACGTACTACAAACAAGACTTGACCTATGGGTTTTTTTATGTCCAGTTACCTTTCTTAGCCGTAAGATTTTGATCCAATAGATACCACAAGTTTTTGTATTATGCTATATTGACCCACAAAACAGAAACACATAAAAAAAATTCTAAACTAGACAAAAGTAAATCTAAATAAACCCTATAAATACAAAAACAAATATAACTAAAAGTTACAGTAAAGCTGTGCCAAACAAAAAAAAAATACTAAACTAGACAAAAGTAAATCTAGGTGAACCCTACAAATACAAAAACACATTAAACTAAAAGTTACAGTGAAGCTGTACTAAACAAAAAAACTAAACTAGATAAAAGTATATCTAGGTGAGCTCTACAAATACAAAAACAAAAACAAATTGAACTAAAAGTTATAATAAAACTGCGTTAAAATTGTACATCACTTGGTAATGCAATTTTAGACTTAGTACTGTACAATTGTAGGTGACTGAGGGATAAGAAAATTTCAAGCAACTAAAAATAGCAAACCCGATTTTATTAAGACTTGACCTTGCAGAAAATTAAGGAAGCCAGCGGGTGACAGTAGAAGAGAGTAGTAGTTAATGATGGCGTATAGCAAATGTGAGATCGAGCTGTGGGAACGAAGATGGCAGGCAGGCAGGCCATCGTAGGTTTAAAATTTCAGACGAAATTCGCCGAAAATGGTGAAATTCGGTTCTATTGGCCACCCCCATTAAATTCCATACCGGCATAAAAAAAAAAATCAGATTCACATGATTTTTGTTCAATATAAAAGAAATTCACAACCACATATAAACACATAAGCGTATGTTCTCTGGTGGTAAGCCTCATAGGCTTAGAAAGGGTAGGTCTATTGTTTGAGCCAGTGTTCCCCTAGGTGGGCGCCTAGGCGCTGGGCGCAAGCTCCCCGCCGCGACTCGGGCAAAGGTGCTTCCCTGGGTGCTCGGCCCGCCTAGGCGGTCAACGCTGGTCCTAGGCAGGCCAGGCGCGGCGGATTTGGGTGGCCTGGAGTAGGCGTTGGGCGGTCCAAGTCGGCGCTGGGCGGATCGGGGGAGAACAAAAAAGAAGGTAAGTTCACAAAACCCTACCCGATTTGGCAATTTCTCCCCTCTTGCGCTGCTCCGCGTCGCGCATCGCCACCTCCTCTCTGGCCCCCCGTCGCGCACCGTCACCTCCTCTCCACCCCCCTCCCCGTCGCGTGGCTCCTCCTCCCGTCCCCCGTCGTGTGGCGTGTGGCTCCTCCTCGGCTCCCCGTCATCGTCACGCCTTCAACCACGTCGGCCCCTAGGTCAGCTGCCTCCTCCTTCTGGCCCTCACCTCCCTCTGGTCCTCTCTGCTCTTGTGATTTGTGCACAACTGCGCAGTTGAGGGTGAACTGTGAAGTGCTAGTAAGTAGTACTACTACTGTGCGGTTGAGGCAAAGCATATCAGTATTTAGTAGCGACTAGCAAATAGCCAAATAGCATCAAGTTACTTGTTTCATTGTTTGAACTATTTGATGTTACTTATTTGAATTATATTTTTATTGCATCAACTCATGATACATCAACTCATCAAGGTCATCACATCAAGTCTTCAAATATATTTGTATCACACCAAGCCACCAAGGTAACATCTCTTCTTACATAATTACACATATACATACATACATATAACATATACATAAGCTTGGACTGACGCTTGCTATTCTGTGTTCATCCCTCTTGCTTGGACTGATGCTGGAGGTGATTATGCTTGCAATTCTGTTCGGCTACCTAGGTGCCCTAGGCGCTAGGAAGCCACCCACCACCCGTCTAGTGACTAGGTGAACACTAGTTCGAGCCCTCATAAGTTATAATTGTATTTTTTTTTCGTTTTAACACCAAAAATTCCAAATTTTCTTTAAAAACTTCGTCTAAATTCAGCCGCATTTTTCTAAAAATCAGTGAAATTGGTTTTAACGATGACCCTCGATTAAAAAATAAAAACCCCTAACCGCCACCAAACAAGCCCACTCTCCTCCTCCCTTCCTCCTTGTCACCGCCGTCGGCAGTCGCCGGCCGGCTAGCGGCAGCGGGGCTTCTTTTTCTCGGGGGTGGCGCCTGATCCGCATCGCGCTCCCGACGCCGACGTCTGTCCGCCGATTTCCAACGGTGTAGACTTTTGTCGGGGTTGGATCTGGGCCCTTCTCCGCTGGCTCGTCTTCGAGCGTGGTGATTCGGTGCCCTTCTCCACCAGCGTGGCTTCGTCAGGCATGACGACAGAGGTGGCGCGGTGCAGATCCAGTTCTTGGGGCAATTGGTAGAGATTACAACGACTCGGTGGAGGTGGCTTGTGTGGCCACCGCTCGACTCCTCCCCGGTGGATGGTTGTTAACCGGTCGACGTGTGGGCTGCAGTGGACGTCGTCTTCCTTTGGTGCTGGCGGCGGTTGGACATTGGGGAAGTTGCGGATGTCGTCTTGGCGATCTAGCCTTCATTGGTTGGATCCAGTGACGAGGTTATACTGTGGCGTGATCTTAGAACGCTGATACCTTCGATCCGGGGTAAAAACTCTTGATCTGGTCTTCGCTGGTTGGATCCGGCAACGACGTCTACTTGAGCAGCATTACCTTCTTGAAGACGTTGCTTTGGAGAACCGGTATACCTGAGCTCCGAAGTAAAAACTCCTGATCAGACCTTCGCTGGTTGGATCCGGCGACGACGATGTGAGTCATATCCCTTCTTAGAGGTACCGCTACGGAGACTAGTCCATCATCACCTCTTTGCTGCGCAGCTGCTGTTAGCGTGTAGACGATCTCCTAGTTGGTCCCGGAAGCGGGGTTAGATGGTCTCTTTAGGCTAGCTTTTGCATGACAATTTGTTTGTCATTGTTAGCTTTTGACCTTTTTGTTTTAAACTTTTAACTGATGATGGTGTAATAACAGTGTGTATCCCTAATTTATGCAAAGACCAGGAGTTATACCTTCATTATCTAAACATAAAAATAAAACCGGTAACAAAACCCTCGGCCAGACCAGACAACAGACAGACCTCGATGAGTAGTAATGGCCGGATTGATGGCGCAGGCAGGAAACGACAGTGGCCGGAGTTATGGGAGAAGGACGCGCGGTTGGTGGAGGAGAGGCCTATAGCTCCATTGCCCACCATGCCGAGAAAGAGATAGAGATGAAGTACATGGCCATTAATTATTTGTAACGACCCGCTAGCTCCAACTCTGTGGCCATCTTCATCACACACTATATATTGGATTGTCTGTTCATGTGACTAAAATTTTCGTACCTATAAATAACCTTTTTCAGCCCTTGATCAAATACAACCATCCTCGCCACCCTCCTCACTGCATACTAATCCCCACCTCATCCCCAAAAACAACCCTAGTCGATCCCCACCCTACCTTGCCGCCGTTGTTGCCTGCCGCAAGTGACACTACTACACAAAGGGTCATCACAGACGGTTCTAAACCGTTATCACATATGGTTTTTGAACCGTCTGGATTTATGTGTCTGTGATAACAAACAATCATCACAGACGATTTTCAAACTGTCTGTGAAAAAAGCTATCACAGACGGTTCTGAAAAAAAAAACCGTCTGTGATAGTAATTATCACAGACGATTTTTGTTCAGAACCGTCTGTACATGATAGTTTTTTCACAAATGATTTTTAGTAAAAATCGTCTGTGATAGTTTTTTCTATTGCAAAAAAAAAATTGAATTCTGAGTCAAACCAATCAATTGCTAGACAGTTGGACCCCAAGTATTTGCATATGGTTGATTACACAATCTGGAATGAAAGAAAACTTAAACTGGACGGTGAACGAGCAGCGAAAACGGGTGCTAAAACATCAGAGGTAGTTTTGAGGCCCTAAGTGACTTTTTTTGGATTTGTTTTCACTTTTTTAGAGTCTCGCGAATGAATTTGACCTCGCCTTTATGGATTTTCGTATTGAACTTTTCGTTAGCTTTCAAGCGAGCCAAAGAACATCACAATCCGAATTCGTATGCAAAAGTTATGGCTGTTTTACCAGACTATGTGCGATCTAAGGTGACAAGGTTGGGGGAGACCGGCGACGACGAGGCCGGGGCGAGGTGGAGGAGGCCAGGGGTGACGAGGTCGTGGAAGGCCGGGGCAATGAAGTGGAAGAGGCGGGGGGCGACAATGTTGGGGGAGCCTATAGGCTATGAGGTCGGGGAGGCTGCCGGCGAAGATGAGGCCGAGGCGAGGTGGAGGAGGCCGTGGGTGACGAGGTCGGGGGAGGCCGAGGCGAGGTGGAGGAGGCCACAGGCGACAAGCTCGGCGGTGGCACTCGGTTAGATGAGAGATGGCAGAGGAGATGGATGTGTGAGGTGTGAGGCAACACTAAGTTAATATAAAGCGAGCTTCGGCAGCCTGCCCATTAAATCCAAATTTTTGTTTCCCACCCAACCAAACAAAAGTATCAGAGATGGTTCATATTAAGAACCATTTGTGACGTTGCACTATCACAGACGGTTTGTAAATAGAACCGTCTATGATAATTCACAAACAGTTCTTAACAATAGCCGTCTGTAATGTCGGCGATTATCACAGATAGTTCTTCTTAAGAACCGTCTGTGATACTAATTATCATAGACGGTTTGTAATCACAGACGGTTCTTAAGGAACTGTATGTGATAATTACAACACAGACTATTCCAAAAGAGCCGTCTGTGATGAGGCATCCAGTATAGTCTATTTTGTAGTAGTGCGACGTTCTAAATTCTGATACGCATCTTTATTACTCCCTTCGGTTTACACAAACAAGTTGTTTTGAACATCGACACGGTCCCTAAAATACAACTTTGACCACTAATTACTTTTGTAATATATTTGTAAAACCTAATAAAATTATAATATTATGAAAGTACTTTCCAAGACAAATCTACGCATATGATTTTCATGTATCTAAAACAAGCTACACAATGACTCACTAAACAAGCTACACAATGACTCACTATGCCATGGATAGTCGAAGGAAGAAGACCAGGGTTCATCTAAATGCGAAAATACAACAAATTTTGACTTCATTCTCATATTTATTTCGCGCAGATTTGAATGTCTAATTCATATCTACAATTTCCATAGTTTTTTTTTATCAAAATCAAATTTGAATTTATATTTTTTTCGGATGAATTTTGGTTGAAATTTTCCGGTAACCGGCATTACACTACTACAAAAATGATTTGTAGCAACACCACCTTTTTCACAGTAGGGGCGGCTCACTTACCAAGCGCCCCTCGGTGGTGAGCTTCGCCCAGCTATACCAAGCTGCCTCTACAAATGGTTGTGAGGGTGGTATCACCAACCGCCTACAAATGGTTAGATTTGTAGGCGGTGGCTCTGACCGCCCCTCTTGTTTGATTTGTAGAGGCGGCTGGTCCCAGCCGCCCCTACTGGTTCATTTGTAGGGGCGGCTGGTTATGCCCCTACAAATCGACCAGCATATAGTGCCAGGCCCCTTCTTCCTCCTCGAGCTGCACAGTGCAACCCGAGAGGAAGGAAGGGAGGCCTTGGGCACCTCCCAAATATTCCTATTTTGAGGGGGGGGGAGGTTTTGAGTTAAATTCCTTTGGTGGAGAGGTTGTTGGAGGTAAGAAAATGGTTTTCCATACATCTTTTTGAAGTTTTAATGGTGGGTTATTGCTTAATTAGAGTTTTGATTTTCTCTCTCTTCTATGGTGTTTGAGTAATTTATGGAGCAAATGAGGCTAAAATTTTGAATATGCTAGGCTAAATTAGTTATGGGAATAATGTCATACCCTTATTTAGTCATTCTTCCTTGATTTTAGTGGACTATTAATTAGTTTTATGGATGTTTGAGTTACATCTAGATCTAGATACCTAGAACTAGGGTTTTTTTACTAATTACATTGTTATTAATTTGGTGGAATATATTTACAATTGCTATTTACATTGCACCATACATTTAGAATTATTAATCAATTTAGAATATCCTTCCATAAAATTCCTATGTATATTTTTGAAGTAATAATTAATTTGTGAAGTATTAATTAGTCCTATTAATTCTTATCTTTGTTTTCTATATTGAAATAAAGATGGACGATGAGAACTCTTGGATGTATGGTAAACAAAGGTGGGAGCCAAGTTTAAGTGATGAAGTGGATAAATTTCTTGAAGCATGAGAGCCATGCAATGTCGAGCAATAATAGTGGTGAAATTCTTTGTCCGTGTAGCGATTGCAAGAACTATCTCGCATGGAAAGATGTGACTATCATTAGATCACACTTGATTATGCGAGGATTTGTTAAAGACTACGGTTTGGAATCATCATGGTGAAGCGGTTATTAACAACGTTGATCGAAGAAGAGCGGCGGCGATTACCTAGATTGCATGGACCAATATGTAGCTGAATATGATGCGAAATAGACCGTGAAGAAGAAGGTAGTGGTGGTCATAACGACGGTGGTGGCAATGATGGCGGAGGGCGTGTCGGGATGAAGATGACGGTGATTATTTGGAGAAATGCTTGGGCCATTGGATCGAGATTTTACTAAAGAGCAGAAAGGTCTAGAAAATTTGGAAAGGGTTAAAAGCCTCGAAGGAAACTTTGTATGGTGTTGAAAAGGGTTGTCAGACACCTTTGGGCGGTGCTACGTTTGTGCTTGAGCTACTCATCCCGAAGGCTAAATGCGGTTTGGTCGATTGTAGTTTCAATGATTTGTTGCGTCTCTGTCTTGGTTCTTTGCCACGGCCAAACTCGTTCCGCCAACACATACGAAGCGAAGAAGGTTATAAGTCCATTGACAATGGGGTTGAAAAATCCATGCATGCCCGAACCATTGTATCCTTTACCGTGGCGTACGTTCAAGTCACTAGATAAATGCCCCGGTGTGGCACTAGTCGTTACAAGAACAATGACCTTTACAACGGGAAGAAGCCTTCAGGAAGAAGAGGAAGAAAGGTGGGGAAAAGGTGGTACAAGATTCTCAACCCAAAGAGGACACTCCATTAGGCATCGATGCAAAGAGAAGAATCCCGCCTTGGTAATGTGGTACCTACCGATCGTCGATCGCTTGAGGCGTATGTTCCTAAACCCTAAGGAAGCTTCACTCATGACATGGTGGGATGATGAGCGCAAGGTGGGTGATGGTAAGATTGGACACCGCCGATGCTACCCAAGTGGCAACGCTTTGATGCGAAATACCAAGAATTTAGCAAAGACCCAAGGAATGTACGGTTTGGCCTTGCACAGATGGAATGAATCCCTTCAATGAGAGAACCAATGAGCATAGTACATGGCGATGATCTTAACCATGTACAACATCCCAACGTGGTTGTGTCGAAGAGAAAATATCTTCTCCTCACTATTCTCATTCAAGGTCCCAAACAACCGTGCATTGATATAGATGTGTTCCTCGAGCCTTTGATGCAAGAAATGGAGAGGCTATGGCGGTATGGAGAGCCGATGTACGGCGCTTCGTAAAGGAGGACTTCATATGTAGAGCCATTATCTTTGTCACTACCAATGATTACCTCATACTGTTTGCTTTGTCCGGACAGATCAAAGGGAAGGCAGGATGCTTAGTATGCTTGGATGGTACTACATGGGTGTTCTGGATGCATCCAAGAAGACGGTTTACCTAAGGTACCGACGATTCTTAAAGACAACTCACGATACCGCAGCAAGTTGTTCTTCAAATTTTATGACAACAAACCGTAGACCGAATCCTCTCGAGAGAGCGTCAAAGCGGGCAACATGTGTTGAAATGGTGAAACACATGCATGTCGATTTTGGAAAGAAGAATGCGGATGGGACAAAGAGAGATAGAAGCACACCTCCTGTCCCCGGTGTACCTTTTAAGAAAAAGTCGATCTTCTTTAAGTATCTGCCTTATTGGCCGGACTTGGAGGTCCCCCATGCCATTGATTCTATGCACTTACAGAAGAATGTATTTGAGAGTCTCATTGCTACCTTGATAGACATGGGCAAGACAAAGGATGGTCTAAGATCACGGAAAGACATGGTGCAGCTAAATGTGAAGCCAGAGCTTCACCCGATACCTCAGGGTAATGGAAAATACCTCCTACCCGCAGCTAGTTTCAACCTGACTCCAGATGAGAGGAGGGCGATCTGCAATTTCTTGAGAGGGGTAAAAGTTCCCACTGGGTTTTCAGCCAACGTGAAGAGGCTAGTGTCAATGAAGGACCTGTCAATAACACGCTTCAAGGCTCACGATTGTCATGTGATGCTCACATTATTCCTACCTATTGCAATCAGGGCTATAGAGCCAGAGTTCTTGAAAATGGCCATCACCCGCATGTGTTACTTCTTTTCGAAGATCTCACAGAAGACGATTGGTGAAAATGAGCTTTGTGACCTATGAAGCAGATTGGAGAGTCATAGAGAGGTTGGAAGTCGTCTCTCAACGTCAAATATGTCCAAAAGGGATTAACTCCCTTCAAGGAGTTTGGCAACATAACTCCTGGACAATGGGAGCGGTTTGTGGCTCAGAAGACTTCAGCGGAAGCATTGGCCCTCAGTGCCCGTAACACTGAGCGGGCGAAGAAGAACGTGCACCACCATCATCTAGGACCCGGTGGGTACTATGGAAAGGAAGAGCAATTTAGGAAGATAGAGGAAGATGCCGCATCAGCTGGGACATACAACTTGCGGGGTTTCAAAGCGCACAAGGCTGGATCCTTTCGAGGAATAAAGAAGCATCCAAGGCGCTTAAGTTTAGTAAGCCGGAGATCAGAAGAGACAGATATCAAAGATCTTGAACTATCTTTGAGCAATGCGAGAAGGGCTTATTTAAGCCTTCGAGAGAGGGATGAGCTTAGCCTTGCCTTGGGAAACCCGAGAGCACACAGCCGTGTCGGGGGCTAGGGAAAAGAGTGATATGGAAGGAGGGATTTGAAGAGGATAGGCACATGTACAAGAAACATGATAGAGACCGAGAGGCTAACCTTGAGGTCCAAGTAAAACTCTAGTTGCGAAGGCGTTGCAGAGCAAGGATCACAACGAGGCGCGAATCGTAATGCCACCACCGGGACAAGCTGGAAGTTCGCAGCGACCAAGGTTCCACTGCTGACCACAACCGCCGTCGATCGCATCGGGAACCTACTCCTTGCACTTTGGTTGTTCTCATGGGCGAGCAATCAAATATGATTGAGGTGGCAACGGTGAGGCACATCCTCCAGAGGCACTTATCACACTAATCGGATCCCGCGGACTACACTAGGGTCGAGATTCGCACCGTGAAGTCCGAATTCAGCCAGTGGAGGATAGACTTTCCAACTCCTGAGGGACTCCAAATACTCGGAGAAGTAGTGAACCAGTTCGTCCTATGGCACAAGCGAGACATCATATTGACTACGATTACATCGCCTGTGCAGACACCGTTACGTTTGGAGGGAGTTGAGGAGGGGAGATATGGACACCACATCATGACCAACAATTGCTCGAGATGCGACACCGCCACCTCGCGATGGCGTGCCTCATGATATGCCACCGTCTTCACCGCCTCACGGAGGATGTGTAGAGCCGACACATGGACAACAAGAGGCGCTGCGGCATGAAGAGCATGCGGAACAAGTTGATGCACCCGAAGGTGCCCACGGCGAGCCAGAAATTCGAAAAAAGCATCCAATCAAGATAAGGTCAGCTTATGTGCCAATGACAGATGTCGTGGGGGTGGAAAGGTGGTATGGCCATGATATGTTCAAGCCGGAGAACCAAGCGCCAAGATCTAAGAAGGCCGTCACCAGCAAACGGAAACAAGTGCAAGGGCAGGCCCCAACCAAAACCAACCAGGTTGTTTGCAAGTACGTAAATGTTGAATGCATCACATGGTCAAAGAATTGCCCGCAAAAATATGAAAGAGGCAAGTGTTTCCTTCCAAATCGGGTGATCCAGTACCTACCAATTGGAATGAAAAGGTTTCATGATTGGTACTTGCGTGCTATCCCGACGAAGGTAAATCTCATAGAGGCAAGGTTCCCGCCCATGACATTTGGAGGCCCAAAAGGACAAATTGCCTTTGACTTTGATGACATCCATACTATCTTTCGCCTCGGAGAAATGGAAACCAATCTCATTCGCGTGTGGTGCCTGTAAGTCCTACTCCTATTGCATTGATATGATTGTAATCTTTAGATTTTGTTATAACTAACTAACCCGCGCTATGATTTGTAGAATGCAAGTGCACATTTCAAGTAAACTTCCTAGCAAAGACCAAGCAGGGTACTTGGACCTCAATTAATAGCCAGACGAGGTTTAATTTCCCGACAAGTGGGGACTGGACCACAAGGAGTCGGCCGTGGAGAGACCGTTGAGGAGAAAGATAAAATACGGAATGAAAAATTAGGAAGGAGTGCTATAAGGTTGCGGCGTATATTTGAGAGCTTTCTCGAATGCAAGACAAATCCTATATATTTCTACCCTACAACTTCAAGTAAGTTTAACTATATCATTCAATCTTTAATGAGCCATATTATTTTGTTCGATGCAAACGAGCTTATCTATTCCTATGATTAAATTCATGCAATGAGCATTGGATTTGTGTAGTTATCGACCTCAAGCTAGGCATGGCGTGGGTCATGGATCCACTTGATTATGACGAGTCGCTTTACAAAGATTTCATAAGCATTCTTAAGGCGTATACTTATCAACCATCCTCATCGACTTTTGACTTTTCAATACTAACTAACTTGCTTTTGTTAAATTCATTCGAGCGAGCATACGGTACTACGTCAACAAACTCAAAGGGTGCATGATCCGAGAGGAAGGGTGACCTATATGTCAAAACAAGATGGCGGTAAGTGCAACTTACTTTAGTACTTCCATTACGTTGCCGCCACAAGCATTGGCGTTTTATATGCGAAACTCACGGTGCACAAGCGTAAGTCCGGGAGTTTGCCTTGTGGATATTATGTATGCACTTACATGAGTGTCACCGGTGCTTACAGGAGACACCCCTTTATGGTATGTTATAACTAATTCACTCGTCGTATAACACACGCATATGTTATGAAATACTAAACTTAAAATTGTCTTATAGTGGAAAGATGAGATAGGAATTTGTAGAAAATCACTCAACGATGATAGCCTCCTGGAGCTCGTCGGGGACATTTGCAACTTCATAATGGATGCTATTATACACGTCAGAGGTACATACCATGACGACACGTCTATCCTAGGACGTCGCCCTGAGTACGAGTTCCTTCATGAGTGGGAAGGAATGCATTTAGGACATTGAGAACAATGTGTATGTAATGTTATCGCACTTTATGCTACAAGTGTTTGTAATGATAAATTATAAACATGATGTTGCGCGGATGTGAATATAATGTCTCGTTGAACTTGTTAATATCATGTCTTCAATTTTTTTATATATATATATATATATATATATATATATATATATATATATATCATGCATGGTTTGATATATATACCGTGGTTTGAGAATTTGAATTTTTTATGGAAAAGCAGTTGTAGGGGCGTTTGTAGTTGCAAGCGCCTCCTGAGAGAAAATTACAGAGGCGGTGGTCATCTAAGCCGCCCTTACAAATCTAATTTGTAGGCGGCTTGTAATCCACCGCCTCTAAAACACGATTTGTAGGCGGCTCTAGACACCAACCGCCTCTACAAATAAGATTTGTAGGCGGTTGAAATCGCCCCTACAAATCTCGATTTGTGGCGACGGTTGGGTAGGGCGGTGGCGAGCCGCCTCTACAGAGGCACACCAGCCGCCCCTACAGTGCTCTACTGTAGTAGTGTTACCGGATTTATCGGAACGCCTGTGGTAAAAAAATTAAAACCGGTAACCAGAACCTGAAGAAGACAGCCTGGGAGAAAACCATGACCCTGTGATGTGTTGGCCTACACAGGGACACACCAATGGCCAATGGAAGAGAGGCAAAGACGAAGGACTTCTCCTGCCAATTAATGATGCTCAATGAGTAGATTATATGTGGAATGTGTTTTGGCTGATTAATGATTAGCACGGCTTGTATTTGCAAACTCTGCTTTCCTGGGGGAAAAAATGCAGATCTCCTGTGTGTTCTGAAAAAGGATTGCTACTACCTCTGTTATTTTTTACTTATAATTTAGACATCGACATGGTATCCAATACATACGTTTGATCGTTGCCTTTTCTAATTAAAAATGTAATGATATGAAATTATTTTTGATGACAAATCTAGTAATATCATTTCCACGTGACAAATCCAAATGGTTTTACATATATTAGTGGTCAAAGTTTTAAAAGGTTAACCGCACGTATTCTAAAACGACGTATACAAAGAGCGGAGGGAGTACTAATGAACTGACTAGTATTTGAAGGGATACGGGTAGGCTACGAAAGCAACAATTTAAAAATTCCACCACGTAAACCAGGATGCTAAGCAAGTAGATGATCACAGATCGTTCGCAGTGCAGCGGAAGAAGAGTCGGAGTAGCCTGGTCCAACGACAAGCGCATCGATGAAGTGGTTGTAGTCGATCGTCCTGCGCCCTCGTGAGTCGATCATCTCCTCCATCAACCTCTAAAGTTCCTTGTGAAGATAGCGGATCGTCCTCAAGCGCAACAACAACCACAGTAGCGTCTCTACGATATCCATACGTCCAGAGAAGGAACAACCGTACGCCGATATGCTAGCACCAAGTCGCACGGCAGGGCTCTCTCGGGAAGATGGCGGCTAGGGTTTCGGTGAGTAACTCACGCCGCTCATATGTCCTGCTCTCCCAACAGCCTCAAGCATCTCCTCATATAATGCCTATGACGGATCCTATCCAAATGCGTTTTGTTTCAACCCGTTAAGTGTGTAACCTGTTAGGTTTATGCGTAGTCGGTTGTGACTCGGAAACCCTTTTCCGACCACGAGTCCCTAGCAGGACATAACGATTCCCGAATACACACAAATTATATCGGACGAACCTTAATGCAATATGATATAAGACCAGGTCCTCATCACTTACAACCAGCTCATATCTCGCCATGACTAGTCCGTGACTGTGTACGATCAGTTCATATTTAGTCTTGACCAGTTCGTAACCTCTTACGACCAGGTTTCGACCACTCTGTGATTACATTCAACCATTCTACAACCAGTTCGTATCTCCATACGACTAGTCTGTAACTGATCAAACTAAGCAATCTACTCATGTATTCTCCATTTGCCTCACAATATCTGGTTTGAACTTCAGGTGAGATATATGTCATTTATGGACTGTTCGATACTTTCTCGATCGAGTATCGGATAACCTTATGTGGTCGAACTCTTCGACCACGAGTGGTATGGCCATGCACTTTCTTTATTCGACCACTTCGAGGGGCCCAGAGATATCTCTCCCGTTATGTTAGGAGGGGCAAATTCCATATCCAACCAGTCACATCCCTCCGTATGTTTCGTAGCATATCCAAAAGCTACCTTTATAACTACCCAGTTATGAGTAGCGTTTGACAACCCCTAAGAGTGCTATTACACATGTAGGAAACTATGCTGATCTCAGGTCTAAGGATTATATATCATCATTACTTGAGACCAACTAATGATACATAGAATCTTAACAATCTCAATAGTGTCTCAGGGTGGGTCTATCCAATCCTATGTTTTCTAACATGCGTTCACACTATTGATTCGATATCCTCATATTCATAACCGGTGAAACATGGTCATTAATCAATACATGTGCTGGTCGTAGAGTTACTGGTGTTCCGACCAGTGACATTCGACCAGAGATACGTTTAGAACAACATCAAATAAGTTTAAAGAGTTTCACCAACAAGTCGCATACTTGTTGATCTGTATAACTGATTGATTCATTCAAGGAACAGAATATCATTTATTTAATAACTCATAAATATAGACATGATACAATCATCTCTACTATTGCCTCTAAGATATATCATCAACAGTATTGTAGTAGTTTTTTTTTTTTTACAAGATTCAACTGTAAGCATGTAATATTTATTCTACATATCGTCTTGCTTATGGGACATTAATCGTCTATAGATGACCAATAGGCTCATCGAAGACTTGCTAACAGTAAAACAAGGACCTATCAAAATTATGAAGACAAGACATCTGGAGAGCATATATAACAAGCCATGTCCTGCATTCTCTAGATTCTACAAATTAGCAACAACAAAGCAAACCATGACTAGCGTTTTCCCACTGGTACTCCTCCTCTCGTCCATTGGCTCCTCCATTGCTCGTGGTCATGGTTATGGTCATGGTCATGGAGGAGAGGAACGCGAGCACTACATGGTCGTCGAAGCCAGCTATCTGGAGCCCAAAGCCATCTGCTCGGGCCTCAAGGGTGCGTACGCTTACATGTGGCTGGATGAATTAAACGTGTCAATATTGATTAATTTCCCCTGATTTTGCAATGTTCTGATGGATCCGTGTGGTGTGTTCGGCAGTGATGCCGTCCGGCAACGGCACGTGGGTGCCGTTGCACCGCCCGCACGGCCCGTGCTCGCCGGCGCCGTCCCCGAGCACGCCGTCCTTGGTCGAAATGCTCCGCTGGGACGAGCTCCGCACCGAGTATATCCGAAGGAAGGCCACCGCCGGCGGCGAGGACGTGCTCGACCCAGCCAAGCCGCACGTCCAGATGACGCAAGTGGACTACAAGCTCCAAGCGAGCTTCGGCATCGGCACCGGCGGCAGCAGCTCAACCGGCTCAAGAGTAAGCCTACCGTCCAGGCATCTATCCGTAGTCCTACTCCTATCGTACGTACGCCTACAAATTAACTCCGGTGTGATTCATTAGGGTCCTCTGAGGCTTGACCCGACGGCGACCGACGACCCCATCTTGTCCCAGCTAATGGCCGTCGACACGAGCATCGACGTCCCGTGGATCCAGTGCCAGCCGTGCCCCGTCCCCCAGTGCTACCCCCAACGAAACATATTATTCGATCCCAGCCAGTCGAGCACCTCCTCCCCCGTCCCCTGCGGCTCCCCTGCCTGCGCGGCGCTCGGCAGCTACGGCGGTGGCTGCTCCAACAACCAGTGCCAATACTTCATCGACTACGGCGACGGCAGGGCGACCGCCGGGACGTACATGATCGACACACTGACGCTCAACCCAAGCACCGTAATTATGAATTTCCGGTTCGGGTGTAGCCACGCCGTGCGGGGCAAGTTCAGCGACCAGACCTCCGGGACCATGTCGCTCGGCGGTGGCCGGCAGTCGCTCCTGTCGCAGACTGCAGGGAGCCTCGGCAACGCCTTCTCGTACTGCGTCCCGCAGCCGAGCTCCTCCGGCTTCCTCTCGCTCGGCGGGCCGACCGACGCGTCCTCGAGCTTCGCGAGGACGCCGTTGATCAGGAACGTTAACATCAACCCGACGTTCTACCTCGTGCGCCTCCAGGGCATCACCGTGGCCGGGCGGCGGCTCAACGTGCCGCCTATTGTCTTCACCGGCGGCGCGATAATGGACTCCAGCGTGATCATCACGCAGCTGCCGCCGACGGCGTACCGGGCGCTGCGGCTGGCATTCAGGAACGCCATGAGGGCGTACCCGCTGACGTCCGGGAAGGCCAACCTCGACACCTGCTACGACTTCGTCCGTTTCACGAACGTGACGGTACCGGAGGTATCTCTGGTGTTCGACGGCGGCGCCGTCGTGCAGCTCGACCCGCTGGCGATCATGGTCGAGGGCTGCCTTGCCTTCACGCCCACCTCCAGCGACTTCTCCGTCGGGTTCATCGGCAACGTGCAGCAGCAGACGCACGAGGTGCTCTACGATGTCGGTGGCGGGGCCGTCGGGTTCCGCCGTGGTGCGTGCTGAGCGCACGCACGCAGCAGAGAGCTAGCTAGCTCGTTCGCGCGCGCGCGCGCGGCGGCCGGTCGTCTATAGCTAGCTAGCGGATTAGTAATGCTTGATCCTAGTTATGCTTGCTCTTTCGTTAGCTGTCATGCCCATTGATTATTTCCGTTTTTTGTTTGCATGGCTGATTGGCTGCATTGATGCCGCACGTTGCGCCGTTGAGGAACGTGTGATCGTGGGCATGAAGTGATCAGTCAGTTACTTCTTTCTTGGTGAATAAAAGCAACGAAAAAACAGAAAATGCTGTGGAAGTTTAAGCAGCACAAAAAACATTTTGTCTTTGTTCACTTCTGTCTTCTTTGAGTTCCAGGCGATCTTGTTCTTCCAGCCGAGTGTGGTTTTGGTGTCCTAGTGTTTTTCGCGTTGAGTAGCAGCCGGCGCAGCTGACATTTGGTATCAGAGCCGTGTAGCTTTGATCCTTGGCGATAGCGCGCAACGGTTCACGTTCTCCTACCAGGTCACCTCTGGTGCAAGGCGACAGCAGCACTTCTCGCATGATCAATCTCGGTGACAATGGTGATCGCGAGATTCAATCCGCAGCAACGACGGCCAAGAGCTCGTGGTGCAGCGGGTGGTAAAGGAGATGGGGCAATTGGTGGTCTACCCCATGCTGACACGGACGAACTACACCGACTGGGCCCTCGTGATGAGGGTGAACCTGTAGGCACAAGCCCTATGGGAGGCGATCGAACCTAGCAATGCCGACTACCACGATGAGAGACTGGCGTTGTCTGCCATCCTCTGTGTGGTGTCGCCGGACATACTGTCCACGCTAGCGGTGAAGGACATGGCCAAGCAGGCGTGGGACGTTGTGAAGATGATACGAATGGGCGTCGAGCGCGTCCACGAGGCGAATGCACATAACCTTCGCAAGGAGTTCAAGGATATCGAATTCAAGGATGGTGAGTCGGTGGACGGCTTCTCCATGAGGATCACAGGACTCGTCAATAATCTCCGGATCCTAGGCAACACGTTGGAAGATGAAAAAGTAGTCAAGAAATTCTTTCATGTTGTGCCACCCAGGTATACACAGGTGACAATCTCGATCGAGACACTGCTTGACTTGAGCACATTGTCGATCGAAGAGCTCACTGGCCGGCTTCGATCAGTGGAGCAGTGCTACGCGTGTGATGACTCGGGCAGTTCTGGTGGGCGTCTACTCCTCACTGAAGAGGAGTGGCTCACACGTACCAAGAAGAGGGAGCAAGACGGCGGCTCCTCCGGCGGTGACAAGGGTAGCGGCAGCGGTGGTAACAACCGTTATTGTAGCAAGCCACATGGCCATGGGCGCGGCAAAGGAGAGCACAAAGGCAAGGACAATGGCTCGTCCAGTGCGCGTCGTGACATGTCACAGGTTCAGTGCTACAACTGCAACAAGTAAGGATATTATTTCCAGGATTGCCGCAAGCCTAAACGCGTCGAGCAAGTTAACCTGATGCAGGTTGACGACGATGATCCTGCACTTCTCATGGCGCAGGTGTATGCGCTCACGGAGGTTTCCATGGGCGTGGGCACTAATGTGGTGCTCAACGAAGTGCACGCGCAGGTGCATCTAGGGCACGAGGAGGATGCCCACGACGACGCTTGGTACCTGGACACCAACGCCAGCAATCACATGTCCAGGTGCCAAGCAAGCTTCCTGGAGATGGATGAGGGCATCACCGGCTCCGTCAAGTTCGGTGACAGCTCGGTGGTGGATATACGCGGGCATGGCACCATCCTGTTCACCTGCCAGAACAAGGAGCACATTGCACTGACGAGGGTGTACTACATCCCACGACTACACAGCAACATAGTGAACCTCAGGTAGCTCGACGAGAATGGCTACTAGACGCTAATCCAGGATAGCATGCTCACGATCTACGACCGGCAGCGTCGCATATTTGCTCGGGTAAACCACACTCGCAACCGGCTCTATGTGCTCACCCTCAGCATTGCACAGCCGGTATGCCTATCCGCGCGGTGCGGTGATGATGGCATGCCAGGTATGAGCACCTGTACTTCCAGGTGCTGCGAAAGCTAGCGCAACATGGCCGGTGGTTCATGGGGTGGCGATGCCGCTCAGACGCGGGAGCCAGCGACGCGTGGTGACTCGGCAGAATGCGAGCGACCGAGGGCACACGTAGCAGGCGCGCAGCGCGCACGGCACAACGGACAACCACAGCACGTCGGGGGCTCAGGCGTGGCGTGGAGGGTGTGACGAGCGGTGTGGGAGGTCTCATAGGGGCGTGGTTGGCACGGGCGGCCTGTAGGGCTTGCACGGGTGGCATGGCAAGCGCCGGTGTTAGGCCAGCAGGGCCGCGCACGAGAGCACGCATGGCTCAGTGGTAGGTGGCACAGCGCGTCCGACAGATGGTGCCGCCATGGTCAGGGTGTGACACCAGGTGACGTGCGGCAGTCAAGTATATACTCTGGTACATTGCTGGTACACAGAGCTATGGCTATCATTACACGAAGAAGTTGGAGGAGCCACGGTTTGTCGGCTACAACGATAGTGACATGGCTGGCGATGTCGACGACCGCAAGAGCACGATGGGCATCTTCTTCTTCCTCGGTCACAGCCCTATGAGCTAGCAATCTCAGAAGCAGAAGGTTGTGGCACTGTCCTCTTGCAAGGCCGAGTACATCGCGGCAACAACGATTGCCTGCCAAGGTATCTGGCTCGCTCGTTTACTCGCTGATTTGAAGAATAAAGAGGTAGGCAGCGTCATGTTCAAAGTCGACAATGAGTCAGCGATCTCTCTCAGTAAAAATCCAGTGTTCCACGACCAGAGCAAGCACATAGACGCCTGATATCATTTTATTCAGGAGTGCGTTGAAGGCCGCAAAGTTAAGGTGGAGTACATCAAGACCGAAGAGCAGCTATGTGACATTCAGACAAAGGCGATGGGCCGCGTCAAGTTTCAGGAGCTGCGCACAAGGATTGACATCATCGAGATCAAGAAAGCACATCAAGGATTGGGGGATGTTTGTTGAATAATCCATTGCGCTGTTGTAACGTTTATTGTTTGTGGTTTTTTTTTGTTTGCATGGCACTGGCAGTCATGCACATTGATTATTTCCATTTTTTGTTTGCATGGCTGCATTGGATGCATTGATGTTGCATGTTGTGTCGTTGAGGAACGTGTGATCGTGGGCATGAAGTGATCAGTCAGTTACTTCTTTCTTTGTGAATAAAAGCAATGAAAAAAATAGAAAATGTTGTGGAAGTTTGAACATAGAAAATGTTGTGGAAGTTTGAATAGCACAAAAAACATTTTGTCTTTGTTCACTTCTGTCTTCTTTGAGTTCCAGGTGATCTTCTTCTCTCCAGCCAAGTGTGGTTTTCTTGTTCAAGTGTTTTTCGCGTTGAGTAGCAGCCAACGTTGCTGACAGCACCTCTGTTCTAAGAGCTTCGATGCTTGTCGTATTATGTATCCATTTGGTTCTTTTGTTGGATGCACCACTGCACACGATCGAGTCTCCCCCCCCCCCTCTCTCACTATCCCCACGCAATCGACCGTAAACTACGTGCGCCCCATGCAACCTCGTTGTACCTTTTACTGCAACACTGAAAGAGATTTACTACCATGCTGAGCGCAGAGGGGCGGGTAGAGAGAAGCATGGGTTAATTGTAAACTTTGAACAGCAATATCTCCTAAACTATTCATCCTATTTACAATATGTTTGAAGTGTTTGGCTAGAAAAAAAATGTGTTTAACAAAAATACATACATGATTAGTGTGTTTTAATGCTTGTAAAATACAATTACTGTACCGAAAGTTTGGATTTACTGTATCTAAGACAATCAATTACTGCATCGTCTGAGGAAACTGGCAGTAAAAAAGTGAGCGCCCTAGGCAACTGTCCATAAAACCGCGTTTGCCCCCACGCAACGGACTGTAAAGCCATGCATGCCCCGCAATCCACCACCACCCCTCCCCCACATTGTGCATTTTACTGGAACTTCCTTGTGCTTTTACTGCCGCATTATAAGAGTTTACAATGACCTCATTTGCCTTTTACTGCAACACTACAAGAGATTTACCGCGACATGATTGTCTTTTACTACAACCTCCCTTGTGATTTAACTGCAACTTCCTTGTGTTTTTACTGCAGCGTCCCACGCAACCAACCGTAAAATCGCGCACCCCCCACTCAACCGACCGTAAAAAACCGCATGTGTCTGTCAATCCACCACCCTATATTGTGCCTTTACTGCAACCTCCTTGTGCTTATACTGTCGCACTACAAGAGATTTATTGTGACTTTATTGTACATTTTACTGCAGCACTACAAGAGATTTACTGTGATCTCATTGTGTTTTTTAGTGCAGCACTACAAGAGATTTACTATGATAACATTGTGTCTTTTACTGTAACACTACAAGATATTTACTGTAGCACTACAAGAGCTTTACTACGACCTCGTTGTGTCTTTTACTACAGCACTACAAGACATTTACTACCATGCTGAGCGAAGTTAAGCGGGTGGAGAGAGTAAGCGTGGGTTGATTGCAAATTTTGAACGACAATATGTTCTAAACCATTTATCCTAATTACAATTCATTTGAAGCATTTTGTTATAAAAAATATGCTTAACAAAAAGAGATCCATGATAGATATGTTTTAACCATGTAAAAATCATTACTACACCGAGAGTTCAGATTTATTGTACCTAAGCCAATCAATTACTACGGTGTCTGAGCACGGAAACGGTGGATAGTGATGGGTTTTCTTTGACAAGCCTTTGACCAAAGTGGGATGTGGGCTTTGACCCACGGTTGCTGTTGGAGTGTAGAATAACCTATTCTACCCTCAAGTATAGAATAGTTCATACACACACACACATATATATATATACACACATATATACATACACACACACACACATATACATACACACACACACACATATATATATACATATATATATACACTTATTCTACACGTAGGCCGTAGCATGGGCCGCACAACGCGCAAGCCCATGATCCCTTGTGAGCAGCCAACTAGGCGCCCCCTCGAAACCAACAGTAAAACCCACACGTTGCACCGTGCTTCACAGCACGCTCCGTGTTGCGATTGACAGTAAAAAAATGGTACGGGAGCGCCCTTATCGGTAGTAAAAATCGACCCCCCTGTTGCCCGTGTCACCCGGATTTTCCTCCATCACATATCCGCTGTATTTTTTACTACCAACTCCATGTTGTTTATTGTAACATCCAAATTTCAATTGGGAAGAAAATTTCATAAGTTCTATTTGTTCAAAAACTTTCAATCTCCCAAAATATCTCCCTAGGCTTAGCCTACCCATATCTCTACTTGCTCTAAGCACCCCCGTCGCATCCCCGGATCCCCCGCCTCCACTCCCGGCTCTACTGCGCCAGGGCTTGCCTCGACCGCATCAGCACTCGTCAGTCTCGCCCGTCCCATCCCCGGTGTCTCCCTCTCCCCCGGCTTTGCTGCCACCGCATCGCCTCGGCCCTCGCACGCTAGCGACGCATCCCCCGCGGCTCCTCCCACCTCCTTCGGCTATAAGAAGGGCCGAGCTCCCATTGCCCCCCGCCTTGCCCCTCTGTCCCCTGTCACCAAGAAGCCCAAAGCACCGAGCTCTTCCTCGCCTCCCCCCTCACTTGTCCCCTTCCTCCCCGAGCAAGACAACCGAGCGAAGAGACCGAAGAGGACTCATCTCTAGCCGGCCGCGTCGTCACCACTTCCTCCAAAAGTCGCCACCAGCGCCGCCACATCCCTTTTGCCCTACCCCTCCCCCTCTCTTTTGGCAGTCGGGCCGAGTACCCCCTCTCTTTTCTTTTAATGGCAGGCTAGGCAAGCCCCGTGGACCGCGCACCTGGTTTCGGCCCAACGGTTGGGTTGGGCCAAAATGCTAACCTTGGGCCGTGACGGTCTTTCTTTTTTTGTTGTTTTTCTTTTCCTTTTCTGATCTAATTCAAAAGTAAAATTTTAAATATTCTTTTCTCCCTCATTGTAACTCTAAAAATTATGAAGTTTGTTTCTAAAAATTTCTAAAATCAAATTCTTGTTGTTGGTACTGGTTTTGCTCAGTTTGGAGTTTACTTATTATTTCTTGTCGCTTATTTTTGTTTGTTTGCTCGCCTGTTTCTTTTTTCGGTACGATCGTTCGCGTAGAGTTCGAAGAAGCGGGATACCTCCATTTTGACCAAGCTCAAGAGTATCAAAATCATCTAGCCTTAGACCCAGGCGAGTCAACACTTTGATCATATTGAACCTACATTTTATGCAAATTATATTCTTTTAAAATATCAAATTGCATGTTTTAATTTTCTTATGCAAATGTATGTTAAAAACCTTAAGGTAGTTAAATGCCAATTTGATGTTTAATTATTATTACGCCATCCCTTGATAATTGAATTTCCATAAATCCTTATCACCCTAGTAATTATATGGTAACTATACTAGTTATAGGATATACTTAAGCGCCATGCTAGCCTTGCTTAAGTATCGGGGTATTATCTACCCCAATCATTATCTTTTAAACATGAACATGGTTTTTGGGCAGTCATTGGGTGTGAATGACTGAGATGGTTGTGTTAATGTATTTTTATACCTCTCAAAAACCCTAAGCTTACCTCTTCTGGGCGGATGGTATGTTGGTGGGTGCTAATGCAGCTCAAGGAATGTTGGTTTGTGGATGGTATGTGGTATGAACCACCCAAATAGCCCCTAAGGACTTAATCATGTAATGATCTCCCAATGTAAAACATTACAACCACATGTTTATAATGGTGTCGACCTGGCTAAATAATTTGTATCTGTTAGTACGAGTTGCACCAGGCAGATGACCCACAATGCCGTAAGCCTTCGTGGTTATGGGTTGGGGTGTACGACCTACGAGTCTATGTGAGCGTAAGCCGTATGGCGCAAGAGGGGGTCTAGGTAAGGGTTGACGGGTTTATGTGAGCGTAACCCTTCTCAGGTGAAACCTTAGCGGGTGTAACAAATACTGAGGGATGCATTGTAAAGGCCTTGTGGCGATCTCCCCTTGACTCACATGTCTACGAAAACATGTGTATATGTTAAGACGATTATCTCTTGTGGGTAAAGTGTACAACCTCTGCAGAGTGTAATAAACTATTCGAATAGCCGTACCCACGATCAAGGGCGGAATGGGAACTTACATGAGTTAGTTCTATTTATAAAACTTTGTGGGTGGGATGAAATGTGATGGGTCGTTGTGACCCTGGATTTGGATTTTATTTTTTCCTGGGTTATCATACCCAGTGTTGTTAATAGGTGGATGTAACCATCATAAAAAATAAGCATAAGGTGGAGGTAGCCTCTGCTGTTATAAATATTGCATAATTAATCTCTTTAATAAAATGCATTTTGATTAAAATGCTAAGTGATAGAACTTTCTAATATTGGTAATTAAAAATATTGCTTTGCACAAATAAAAGAACTCGAGTCATCCTTATTAAGCCTTGCATGTATATTATTGCATCCTGTGTGTTGGCTCGTGAGCACGGAAGTTGTGCTCATCCTCGCTCTTTCCCCCAACCCTCAGAACCCGCGGATCATAGAGATTACACCTACTACGAGGATCTGGACGCTGAGGAGCAAGGAAATGAAGAAGAGTAGTATATTTCCTTAGTCTGGGTCTCGCCTCAGTCTAGTTGGCTTCGCCGTTACTTGCGTACACCCTATATTATCCAAGCCCTTGGCTAATATCGGTCGTACACAGGATATCCCAGTCGCTTGCCTGTGGAGAGACTTGCTCTACCCTTTTGCTTCCACTATTGTATTCGATGTTTTGTAATGAACTCATTTGGCCTGATTGGCCCTATTGTAAACTCGACCTGACGTGGTCCATTTTAACTCTGATGCTTGTATTAATGAATGGTTCGGTCTAAGCGATGTATGAATTGATTCAGTGATGTATCTTGTGAGCGCTATCTACTGATCCAGGGAATAGCGCAGTGTTTTCACAGAGGATTCTGGATTACGAAATCTGGGTCCGACATTTATCCCACCGTTTTTACTGTTGTGCCAGACAGAGGACATCAGGTGTGTAAATGTGGTTTAACTGTTCTCTTCACGCTATATTACTGTAAAAATCCTCAAGTATTACTTATGATTGATTGTTTGGGAATTACTATGCATGTGGCTGTTTTTTTATTGTATGTGAGAATAGCCTTTTTACTGATATGTATGCGCTATGTTACTATAAAAAGTCACAAAGTATTACTATAACCAAATTTTACTGCAATTGGTTGTGCTGTTGTGGTGTTAATTTGAGTGACAACCACCATGCATCATATTGGTCTTACTATTTTATGCCTGGGTTATCAATTACATCTAAAAGAGCAAAGCTTATGGACCTACATAATTCTTCAAATACAGTGTCTAACAAGCAGGGGCTTTTCATTCCCTACATCAACTTACAAGCATCGCTATCAGTTATCAATACGGTGTTTTAGTACTAAGAAAAGGATTCTGCAGATGTAAAAATTCACTGCTCCCTTCATGAGTTTACAAGATATGGGAGTTGCAACACAAGTATTCTTGAGAAGATGAATTTTCCTTTACCTCTGAAACTTCTTCAGTTCTATGAGAGTGATTAAAGACCCTTGAGTGCAAGGGTCTAAAAAGGAGGGGGTAATGTCACGTACCAAAATAAAACTAGGTGTGGGTCTCTTATGTCAGTGAAACATGTGAGAGTTTTGTTGCGGGAAATCAAGTAGGTGTAGGTCTATCTTGTCATAGAGTCAGGTCTTGACACTAAGTAGTGTAAGGCTATATAGCCAAGACCAATGTACTGGAAAGGCATAGATGAAATGAGTGTTGAGGGAGGTTTCCTGCGCTACCTCGATCCGATGGTAATCTCGTGAAGGCACGACACCTTGGACATATCCTCCCCAGATGAGGTCCGTGGACCAACCCGAACGAGGTCCGGAGACCAATCCCATATGGGATCCGAGGACCAACCTCACCAAGGCACGACACACCGGGAGATCCACCCCGGACGGGATCTTGAGACCGACTTCACTGAGGCGCAACATGTCAGGAGATCCGCCCCGGACAAGGTCCGAGAGCCAGCCATGGATGGGGTTCGGGGACTGACTTCGCCAAGGTGCAACACATCGGGAAATCCAACCTATATGGGTCCAGGGACTAACCTCGCCGAGGTAAGACATGTCGGCAAACCTAATCTAGACTCGGTCACCACGCCGAAGTCCCGACGGCACCTGCATCGACGGAGGGCTAGCAACGTCACATACCTCGAAGGTGGCAGGACCCGCTTGGCGAAACGGATGAAAGTACCCTCGGGACAAGCTAGGTCCCAAGGGCAATGATGTAACTTCATATGTCTCCCCCTCTCACTCTACAAATAAGCTCTATGTAAATGGGGAGGGGAAGGCCATTTTGTAACTTCAACTACACATATGCAATATATAAGTACGGCTTGTTGTGTTTGATTTTCGTTGAGGTCTCCCTTGCACCCACGACAGTTGACACATCCGACCGAAGGTGCCAATAAATTTACTGTCCGATCTCGTATCGACGACGCTAAGATATTATCAAATTATCCCCAAACCTCTCTCTTCTTTCTGTGTTCTTCTTCCTCCCAAAATCCTCAGATTCCTTCTTCTAGCTCTTGACCCAATTAATCCACTGTATTCGCTGGAACTTGTCAAGGATCGTGACACTATGTACACCTGCAATATCTGAACATGGAGTATTCAATTTGGCACAGGATGCTGCGCAGGAGCTAGGCACGCACAACACAGGCCAAGGGCAGGCAGGGGACCGCGCGCGTGCTCTGACGAGAAAAGCCCAAGAGATCTCTATGCAGATTAAGATCGTCCCTGCAGATCGGCAGTCCACTCGATCGATCGATCGTAATGCGGTGTGACATCGCATGTGTTTTGTCATCGATCGTAATACGTTGTGCCATCGATATCGCATGTATTTTGTCCACGCTGTCCGCCAACACCTGAACATCTTCATAAAGGCCGATCCATGTCTACGCACATAACGTGCAGTACTACTTTGCTGACGTATATGGCCTGTGACGTCACATTGCATGTGGTGAAAGTGTGTTACTGCTTCACGTACGCTACTGCACATCGTTCTCGATCGGACCTTGATATATATATATAGTACGTGCTCACTTAATTCGCCACTTGTCGCTGCCTCGCTCAGTTATTGGTTGCTGCAGGTGCCAGCGTTGTAGTACTACTTTTCGTAGCTGCGAAAGACAGCAGAGAAGAAGGACCCCTGGATTCCCTACAATACGAAGGGTATATTCCTGAGGGTTCTCAAAGATAGGAAAAAGTGATTGAAACGAGTAAATGTATCTTTTTATTTCTAATAATTCTTACTTAACCACAAGGGGAAATGAGCTATTTATAGTGTTACATTAGGGGTATATAAGATTACAGTTCCACTCCTAAAATATGTCATTTGACTATAGGGGCTTCAAGATTGTTGCACCCCTAAGCATAGTCTTTGCTACATGGTGAACCTTCCTAGACCTTGTCCACCATGCTTGTACTTCTTATCAACAAGTAGTCTTACTCCATTCGCTCCATACGAGGTGGACCCAAAGTGAAGGTTCCTGGACCATTCCGCTCTAAGATGTGTCGTACTCTTCAATCAGGACTGTCTTCGATGGTCTTTCTGTACCCTTTGCTATGTACGAAGGGGTACGCTAGCTTGGTGTTTTCGTCAGGTCGTTGGGGCGGTGGACCGCCTCTACGACACTACTACCTGCCTAGCTAGTGATGTATGGACAAATAGCATTAGTAACTAGTAATTACACGTCTGCATGCCTATGTAGTGTGGCTGCGCCGAGTATGAGTTGAGCTAGCTAGCTCATTGATGCCATTTGGTTTTATTTGATCTACTACGTAGTGCTGTCCCTTGGAGCAAGCTAAGTCAAACTCACCATGTCTTGGTATTACTAGCCTAGCTACTAGCTCACAACTCATCACATGAATGCAAGGATGCTGGCTAGCTGTTCGGACTTCAGGCTCACTGCGCGCAACAATTGAACCGGCGCGTACGGTTTGTGGTTGCGACTGTGATGTGAGAGCTCATTGTCGTCGTCGCGCGAGTCATTGCTGCATGCAGTCCGCGCGGCCAGTACCAGCACCCTCGTCTTAAATTCGTTGAAACGATCGATGCGCAACTATCACATAAAGTGTTGTTCTAGACATCAATATGGTTCCTAAAACGTAAATCAATTTCTATTGCGATAGAGCGATAAACATAATAAAATTATACTTTTCTGAAAGTTTTTTCGAGACAAATCTATACATGTTATTTTCATGTGTTCAATCTAAATATTGAAAAAACATATCGACATTCAAAATTTAGAAAGTTTGCACGTACCCGAAACACCGCTCCGGAGGGAGTACCAAGCTGGTCTGCCTCGTCAGTTGCTCTCAGATGCATGGAGGCATGGAGCCATTTGCAGTGTCGCGTTTCACGCTGTCCCGTACGTGGTACGTCCTCTCTTCAATTTACTGACGAGAGTACTAATTCATGCATGTACTGGTATACTATTGTTTGTGTCATTTTGCGAATGGTGCCGACGACGGTGCTGCCGATCGAAGGGCGCCAACTTGGGGCGCGCGCTGGTGGACAAAGCTGAGTCGGCGGCGGATTCCGCAAGAAGGTGCTGCCGGAGGGCGGCGAGTTCGTCACCGTGCTTTGGGCGCTGGCCACGCACGCCGGCATAAGCCGCCCGGCACCGCCGGTGGCCGTCCCTGTGGAAAGCGCTTAGGAATAGCTAGCTGCGCCTGCTGCTATGCTAGCCAGTTGTTTGTGTATACCAGAAATTAACTCTCGGTTGGCATGTGTGCTTAGTTTGGCGTTCTTGATTCAGAAAAAAAACAATGTTTGCTTTGTCGTCGTGCCGTGCTTCATCGAGTGTGCTGTTAATTCCCGTGTCATTCTCAACTTGCTGTTAATTACTACTCCCTCCGGTCCAGGTTCACAAAAACAAGTCGTTTAAGACGTTGACACGATCCTAAAATAAAACTTTGATCGCTAATTACTATTGTAATATATTTATAAAATCCAATAATATTATAATATTATGAAAGTATTTTTCGAGACGAATCTACCCATATAATTTTTATTTATATAAGGTATCAATGACTAAAGTTTCTAAAACATAATTGCATGTATTCCAAAACGATTTGTTTCTGTGAACCGGAGGGAGTACTACTGTATGGCATGGCTTTGTTTCGGTCCACGTCCAACGCTTTAAACACGATCTAACTTGGTCAGCGTGTTGGCTCTAGACAACCTGTCTTGTGTAATTGTACCGGGATTATTAATCTGTATACCCAATTGGCCAGATCTGTGTGCCCATCATCCATGCTCCCCATGACTCATCGATTCCTTCGTGCCAACGACGCATGCATGCATGCATCGCAGAGGAAGTACGATGAAGTGAATCTTCTAATATATCTAGGTGGGCTACCGCCGAGCTGTCCCCGGCCGGCCACCTAGTTTCGCCGATCGGCGTATATTGGGCCACCGCGCCACAATTGACAACGTGCGTCGTCGCGCGTTTCTGAGCCGCGCGCACAGTGCACGCCGAGCCGAGCCGCACGTACCTCAGGGGCGGTCCCAGCAATCGGGCGAGGCTGGGCGGTCGCCCGAGGTAGTCGGCGCCGGCGCAGACGGACCCCCCTCCCTCCCGGACGCCGGTGGTCCATGGTTCCGCACGCCCTTCCTGCTTTCCTGGAGACCTGGACAAAGAGTTGAAGACAACTGACGACATCTCCAGAGTCCAAAGGCCAGGGCGCCAGGCCACAGCCCAAGGCCGGAGGCCCCAAGCAGGTAAGGCCTAAAGCCAAAGGCCCAGGCCGCTCAGGCCCAGCTAAGCCCAACACCAAACCTCACTCTGTGGACTGTGCTCATTGAGTCACTTGGTCTTCGTTCCCCAATGCCAGTTCCCTGTTCTCCCAATTTCCAAATCCTTGAACCCTAGGCGGCACGCAGGCGAGCGACGCAGCGGCAGGCCGGCAAGGTGAAGGCGGTGCCGGCATGGGCACCCGGTGGTTGGTGGCACGCGCCGGGCTCGAGAGGGGCGCGATGCGCCAACACTAAGCGCGGCGCGAGCAAGCGGAGGGGCGCTGGGACGGGCGGACGGCGGCGCGTCGCGCGCCGTCGGTGAGGCCGTGAGGCGTTGAGCGAGCCCGAGGGCATGTCGTGCACTCGTGCGGGTGGCCACCGCCCACTAGCTAGAGCCCGCAACTAACTCTGAAGGGCGAAAGTCAAGGCGAAGTAGAACCGCAAAGCCCTCAAGCAATCAAGTCCGAAAGGAAGAAAACAAGAAATCAAGATGCCTCCTCTGGACAATACAAAGGCAAAGGTAAGAATTATTGAGGTCAAAATGCATCTTGGATTTCATGGAAATTTGATGATGTGTGATACGCATACAGTCATATTGATACTGACATACTATGATAATGTGATGTATAAATAATTGATGATGAATTACTGAATTGGATTGTGAATGCTAGATTTGAAGAACTATTTTACCAATGTGTCGCTGTCGAGTGGGTCGACCCTAGGTACCGGTGCAAGCGGGAATGCTGTGGTAGCTAACTATCCGCCCAACCTAAATTTCAATCCTGGGTTTGCCACTGACGTACCTGCAGTGGCGGAGCAACGATTCCGCGAAGCCTTGGGTTAAAAACTAATAGGCTATAACTAACGCCAAATACTATTCACACGGAGACACAACAGAAGTAGACAAATGCACAATTGAAATGAAATTTGAATTCCATCTTTAACGACACGACAAAATAGAACTCTTCATCAACAATAGAACTCTTCATCATGTATTTCTATTACATTAAATAGAATCAAATCAATTAATAGAACTCATATTGTTCAATCAGGAAACACATGCTTAAATCTCAGTATTAAACTTGGCTCATATAGAATTTCTAATTCACATCGGAAGACCTTAGTATTAATTTTTTTAGTTAAGGTCTAAAGATCTCTCAGGTTCACTTAAGCTTGACACCCTCCCTTTTCTCTCTTCTAAGGAGTATTGTACAAAAGGATGACTCAATCTCAGATTGCTTGTTATTTTTTCATCTAGTTAACTAACCACAAAAGCATCGATCTTGCCACAAAGATCCCATATCACCTTCTGCTTTATGCCTCTTATCATTAGCATTTTGCATTCATTGATTGTTATTTTTTATTTAGTTATACTGACCACAAAAGCATCTTGCCACAAGATCATATATCACCTTGTGCTTTAGGCCTCTTATAAATAGAATTTTGCATTCATCAGTACTAAAAAATAATAATGATTGCTTCAGAAGACAAATTGTAATGAAGCAACTTGCAAGGGGATCGACTCGATAAAAATAACCTCCAGATAGAGGGAGTTGGAGGGGCGCTGTGGAGTGGGGGCGGCGCTGACGGGTCGAGCAAAGGCCGAGGGGAGTGGTCGAGTGGGGGCGGAGCGGCGCCGGCGCGGTTGAGGACTCGAGGGAGTTGGGAACCGGAGGGGAGCTATGGGGGCGGAACGGTGCTAGCGGGTTGAGCAAGGACCGAGGGGAGTGGGGGCGGAGCGGCACCGGCGGGTCGAGCAAGGACCGAGGGGAGTGGGGGCGGAGCGACGCCGGTGCGGTTGAGGCCCTCGAGGGACCAGAGCGGTGCCGGCTGGTCGAGCGAGGGGAGGGGGCTCTAGCCTCTGGGGGCAGCAGAGAAGGCGACGCTGGGTGAGGAGCGGCACAGAGGAAGCGCTGGACAGTGGAGACTGGAGAGGAGGCGGGGGCGGCGCGCCGGCGCCAGCCTCTGGGTAAGGAGAGGAGGCACTGGGGGCAGCGCCGCGGAGAGAGGAGGTGGGGGGTGGCGGAGAGGAGCGCTAGGCGAGTGAAGGTGGCTAGGGCAGTTGGGCGCAGCCGTGCAGGTGCTTGCTTGACGGTCTTTCTGTACCCTTTGCTCTGTACGAAAGGGTACCCTAGCTTGGTGTTTTCACCAAGTCGTTGGGGCCGGTGGACCGGCTCGTCAACACTTTTACCCGTCTAGCATGTGATGTATGGACAAGTAGCATTAGTAACTAGTAATTACACATCTGCATGCCTATGTAGTGTGGCTGCGCTGAGTATGAGTTGAGCTAGCTAGCTTATTGATGCCATTGGTTTTATTTGATATACTACGTAGTACTGTCCCTTGGACCAAGCTAAGGCGAACTCACAAAGTCTTGGTATTACTAGCCTAGGTACTAGCTCACAACTCACATGAAATGCATGGATGCTGGCTAGCTGTTCGGACTTAGGCTCACTGCGCGCAACAACTGAACCCGCGCGTACGTTTTGTGGTTGCGATTGTGATGTGAGAGCTCATTGTCGTCGTCGCGCGAGTCATTGCTGCATGCAGTCCGCACATCAATATGGTCCCTAGCTAAAACATAACTTTGATCACCAGTTTTTATTGCGATAGATCGATAAACATAATAAAATTATACTTTTATGAAATTTCTTTTCAAGACAAATCTGTACATACTATTTTCATACATTCAATTTATATATTAAAAAATATATCGACATACAAAGTTTAGAAAATTTAACTGCACATACCTAAAACGCCGCTCCGAAGGGAGTACCAAGCTGGTCGGTCTCGTCAGTTGCTCTCAGATGCGTGGAGCCATTTGCAGTGTCGTGTTTCACGCTGTCCCGCCACTCTCTTCAATTTACTGACGAGAGTACTAATTCATGCATGTACTGGTATACTATTGTTTGTGTCATTTTGCGAATGGTGCCGACGACGGTGCTGCAGAAGGGCGCCAACTTGGGGCGCGCGCTGGTGGACAAAGCTAACTCGGCGGCGGATTCCGCAAGAAGGTGCTGCCGGAGGGCGGCGAGTTCGTCACCGTGCTTTGGCTGCTGGCCACGCACGCCGGCATAAGCCGCCCGGCACCGCCGGTGGCCGTCCCTGTGGAAAGTGCTTTGGAATAGCTAGATGGCGCCTGCTGCTAATCTGCTATGCTAGCCAGTTGTTTGTGTATACCAGAAGTTAACTCTCGGTTTGCATGTGTGCTTAGTTTGGTGTTCTTGATTCAGAAAAACAATGTTTGCTTTGTCGTCGTGCCGTGCTTCATCGAGTGTGTTGTTAATTCCCGTGTCACTCTCAATTTGCTGTTAATTACTACTCCCTCCGGTCCAGGTTCACAAAAACGAGACATTTTAGATATTGACGTGGTCCCCAAAATAAAACTTTGATCGCTAATTACAATTGTAATATATTTATAAAATCCAATAAAATCATAATATTATGAAAGTACATTTCGAGACGTATCTACCCTTATGATTTTCATTTATATAATATAAATATTTAAAAAGGTATCGATGACCAAAGTTTCTAAAACTTAACTGCACATGTTCCAAAACGATTTGTTTCTGTGAACCAGAGGGGGTACTACTGGATGGCATGGCTTTGTTTCCGTCCAACGCTTTAAAGACGATCTAACTTGGTCAACGTGTTGGCTCTAGACACCCTGTCTTGTGTAAGTGTGCTTCATTATGTACAGACAACGTGATTCGAGGGAAGTTGTCTTTGAGGTTGTCGGTCTGTAGCAGTACAGAACGTAACATCTGTTCACAGGGTTTGAACGTTGGCATATTCACCTATAGCTATTACATGGTTACAATTGGTACTTACCCATGTACCAAGATGCTATGGATGAGGGCGATGCCCTATGGAACCGTCGCCAGAGCAGAGTATTTTAGTAGTTTGCTACATGCGTTTGCGAAAAGAATGCAGCAGCTAGAAAGTACTTCCATTTGCCACATGCGTTTGCGTTTGCATGGTTAAGGTCTTGCACGTTGAGCGTGCTGACTGGAGAGCAAAAAACGGAATAGGTGATCGTGTCGGAAGAAAGTGTGAAGATGTATTGTAGCTGAGTACTGTGGAGCAATGCTATAGTTGTGTGCTGTAGCTATACACTGTAAAAGATACTGTTGCTAGTTTCACTAATTGAAATCGAGGGAGATAAACACCCCTCTAATAAAAAAAAGAGAAAAGGATGCAGCAGCATCTAGTAAGACGCAAAGGTGAACTGTAGCCTACAAGTTAATTATGGGCTGGGAACAAAAGCTATGTACACAAGCAGACTTGTTGGTTTAGTACGCAGCATCATTCTGGCCTGCAAAATATGAAGGTGTAGTAAATGGAAGAAACATTGCTGGTACATATGGAAAGGGAAAACGCCTATAATAAAGTGCATGGTGAGAAGCCAAGGTACTTACTCTGTTGTGATGGGTTTGTCGTACGTCTTTTATCTTTGAAGAGCCTCTCTGACAAATTAAAGTGGGAGGTGAAACTTGGAAGTACTTCCTAGCTGGTAAGGAAATGGTATCCTGAGTCACAAAACATAGACAATCAGAATTATGGACCATGAGAAAGCCATACCGAACCTACTTTGTTTGTCATCGTCATGTAACTTCAGTTCGGGCATAAGACATGTATATGATTCAGTTTAGATCCATCTCACACAATAGAAATGTGCAGGTAACATGAACAACTAATATATATTGGTTTTCGATAGTATTATCAGTAGTACCAGAAGGCAGGTTTCGTGGAATAAAATATCACATTAAGAAAAGGAATGGCTACATGGAAAGAAATATGGTATAAACTATGGCTGCGAGTATGATTGGACATGCACCTTCAAGCAAGATTAGGCTGACTATTTCAGAAATGGTTAATTCAGACATTTAGGGAACATGGCTAAGAACGAGAAAACAGATGTTTAACAGGGTTGGCAAATTCTGCAGAGTAAATCAGAAAGGCTTAATTTTATAATAAAATATATTTTTTTGGCATTCCATTATTGTGAGGTTATCTTACAATTATTGTCAATCATGTTCATACATCCAATGGATCCATCAGATTCCATCCAGTTCAACTGAGATTAATCAATTTTCCTAACCATAGATAGGGCTTGGTAAAAAAAAGCCACATTTGTCTGTTGGTAAAACATACTTAGGACAGATAACCAGTTGTATTTCGCACGTACAACATAACCATCCATGGTACAATTAATATGTCATCAACGGATTCAAAAAAAAATAGAGAAAAGGAGGCTAAGCAATTCAAGAGGATGGTTATTGCAAAGAGTAATTAGCAGCGTAGTCTACATAGGTAATTTCTAAGTACTGTTAGTGTGGATATCATGGGGATATGCTCATGATCTTAGGATGATGTGACAATTGGCAATGACGTTGAAGGTTTGCGAAAACACGAAGTTTCGGCAAAGTTCGTGTTCTCGTCAGTCTCAAGCGGTCCGATCGCCTTAGTGGCGTCGATCGCCATGCCTTGGGTGAATTAGATCGCGGTCGACCGCCGATGAGCGGTCCGCCGGTTGGGTGGCGATCGACCGGCGTCGATGAGCGGTCCGACCGGTCATATAAGTGGCATTGGATTTTTGAGTTGGGCCAAAAATAGAGGGTGTAGGCAAGTGAGGAGTTTCATCGCACTTGGTCTCATAATTTTTGGAGCCTCGGTCAAAAGTTCTATTCGCTTTAAAATTCCGAGAGGTTGCGGATTTCGGTGTTGAAATTTTGGCTAAGTCCTGGTGGCGGTCGAGCCGCCTTCGTTGGCGGTCGGGCCGTGATGGTGGTCGACCGGCCAAGGGTGGCGGATCGGCCGGTTTTCACTTAACTCGTCGGCCGTGTGGCGCGATGGTTGCTTGTTAGGTCAATCTCATGGGTTTCATTGCATATGTGTTGCATGATGCATGTTTTGACTAACGTGGGTCAAGTTGTGAAGAACTTGTTCCGGTTTCGATTTGCTTGTCTATTGTTATGCGAGGTTGCTTGGTGGTCAACGACGGTCAACGGCGAGGATGATCGGACTAGGCTTGGAGAGCGAGGTTCGAACGATCGGCGATGCCGGGTGAAGTCATTGGACTCAAGTATGGTGCAAGATGGACAAAGGTGACCGAACAGGCAGTTCGGTGCGACTGGTTGGATCAAGCGGCGCGGGGGTCGGTGCAAGTGCCATGGTGGTTTCGGTGGGAGCCGGATGGGAGAGACTTGCCGACATGATGAGAGCCGTTGGATCAACCTACACGTGGCGGAGCAAGCGAGTGCTTCGCACAATCTGGACTCGGTCTTCGGAGAAGGACCGAGAAGGGGTATTTTGGTAATCTTACCAAATACCGTCTTGGTGACCTTTGCTAACCCGCGCGCAAGACGGTGCGTGGAGAAGCGGATTAGGTCAAGAGGAGATGAAGACGACGCTTTAAAATGCGTGCGTGTGTGACCCGTTTGTTTTGGGCCTTAACGGGAGCCCATTATGGAAACTCTTCTAGAAGGTCTAGGCCTCCACTATAAATAGAGGAGGGAGGTGGCTGCACCCCTTAATCCTTTCATTACTTGTAAACCCTAGTTTTTGCTTGTGTGCTTAGGAGTTGATAGTTGGAGGTTAGGGTTCTAGAGAGTTGGATTTGATTTCGTGCTCATGTATTGAGTCTTTGTCCTCCATTGATGGAGTATCAGAAACCAATACCATATCAAATCAATCCAAAGAAAGTTCTCTCAAAGATGAGTTCATTTGCCTTCTTTCTCTCTATTTGGTGATTTTGAGTCTTTCTTTGATCCATGAGTTTTGGTTGGTTTCTTGCTATGATCTAACTTGCTACAACATGTGGGAACCCATCTAGGGTCATCTTGGTCATCAATCACCCACGAGCAAGTTTCTAGATCATATTTCGTTCTTGACTCGGTTTTTGACCCACCTTCATTCAAACGGGAAAAGGTCTGAACTTTGGCAAGGATCTTCACGATCGTCGCTTGGAATAGGTTCCTGACATCCTTAGGAAGGTGTGTGTCAAGTTTCACGAAGTTTGGACGCACGAATCAAAAGTTAGATCAATTTGCGTTTTGGTTTTTCGGGCTGATTTCACTGTTCATTGGCCTGGAGGTCTGACCGCCATGTATTGAGAGGTCAGACCGATTTCCAAAGGTCAGACCGATTTCTAGTTGGAGGTCAGACCGCCCAACTCATTTAGGTTTTGAGTTTTTATGTTTTTGAATATTTTGCTTCGGGGTTTTGATTGGATTCAATACAAGTGTTCCGCTGTGCATGATTGATTGATCTTCATAGCTTTCATAGCTATTGGAGTGAGATTCATATTGAATTCAATTAGGGAGAGAAAGAGATCGTGCTCCTATTCACCCCCCCCTCTAGTCGCCTTTTCGGTCCAACAAGTGGTATCAGAGCGCGGTTAGTTCAATCTTGATCTTAACCGGTCACTGAACTTGGCGATGGATAAGTACTCCTCCAAACCGCATATCTTCGATGGGCACGACTATGCCTTTTGGAAGAACCGCATGCGTGTCTTTCTTGAGAGCGAACCACGAGGTATTTGGGAAGGCGCTCGAGATCCGCTCATCTTGCTCGAGGTTGCTACGCGGCTTCAAGCCCTCTTGGCTAATGACCGTAAGGCAAAGAATTTTTCGTATGGTGGGCTTGGTAGACAGGAATATGATAGGATTTGCAATCTCGAGACTGCACATGAGATTTGGAAGACCCTCGAAACTTATCATGAGGGTTCTTCCGAAATCAAACAAGTACGTCAGCAGGTCTATAAAAGAGAATATAACAAATTCGAGATGCGCCACGGTGAGAGCATCGATGACATTTTCAATGTTTAACACGTTGATAAATCGGATGAAGGTCATTGGTATTGAATTTACCCAGTCTGAAAATGCCATCCATCTCCTGGCTGCAATCAACACCAGGGAGTGGGAGATAAAGGCTACCGCCATTCAGGAAAATGTCAAATTCTCTGATCTGACCTTGGAGCTTCTCTATAGCAAGCTCAGACTCATGAGATCCGTAGTGACCATTCTAAGAAGGGTAACATGGCTTTGTAGCGCACCGCTTAAGAGAACCTCGATGGGTCGTTTGAGTCTTCTTCTGGATTTTCTCTTGCTTCTTTATCGCAATTCAAGAAGAGGATCTTGAAAGTATTCTGAGCACGAGATGGCACTTTTGATTAAGAAGTTCACACGGCCTACAACAATATGAGAAACAAAAAGAGAGGCGCTCTGTGACTTGTTATGAGTGTGGAGAGCTTAATCACATCCGGCAAATTGCCCCAAGTGAAAGGTAAGAGCAACTACAAGGATGAAAAGCCACTTGAAGAAGCCTCGGGACGCAAGTCCAAGTTTGATGATGCCAAGCTCGGAAGGTCGCTCACGGGTTCTTGCCGCTCTTGGGGATCGATCCTTGAGCGATGTGGACTCGGGAGCGAGGAGGACAAGGAGGAGGAGCTCCTCAAGACAAGAAGGGAAAGGCCAAGGACTTCACCGCATGTGCTTCATGGCCGACTCGACGATATTGATGACAACAATGAGGTATCTCCCTCCTATGATGTTCTCTACGCTAGATGTGAAACTGTCTATGAGCAAATGCTAGGTCGGGATAAAGCCTTAAAATTCATCATGACTAGGAATGAGGAGTTAGAGTCACAAGTAGATAAACTCACATTAGAACTTGTGAATGCTAAGAGTCTTGAATCTGATGAATGTTCATCCTGCTATGCTTTACATTCTCGAACTAGCTAAACCGCAATCTGCTCATGATATTGCTTTGCAACAACTTGAAAATGCTAGGGTGAGCTAATTGAAGTTAAATCTACTCCTTGCAAAAATGCTTAGAGTCTAGCAAGTTGATTGTTTCGTGTGATTGAAGCTAGCTCTTGCTCATCGCTTAGAACGTAAACGTGAAGTACATGATGTTGTAGAAGCGGCTAGAGTTAAATATGCCAAGCTTAAGGACAGATAATTCGCTACTTGTGCTTCATGTGAAGCTCTTAAGCTTGAAGTTGCTCTTTATAAGAAGAAGGTTAACGCTAAAACTTGTGATTCATGTGTTAACTTTGGAAGAGAAATTGCTTACCTTAAGGACACATTAGAAAGATTCTCGATGGTAAGAAAGCAGTTAAACATGATTCTTGACAAGTCAAAACTCCTTATAAGAAGCAAGGGTTAGGATACAACTTTGCCCAGACAAATCTAGTGGCATTCAAATCTTGAAAAATGGCTTAGTTGAATTTGATACCCAACCCGCAAAGATCACTTTCAAATCTGCGAGTTTTGCCCAACCATCTATTCAGTCAAAGGTGCTTCTCCCGGTGGTACCAAGTACCATTGCACCTATTGCAAGAAGGATGGGCATTTGGTTGAGTTCTTGGCGTAGGTTGAAAAATGCTAAGAAAAATATTGCTAGAATGTCATCTAATCAACCTAGAGCTTTTGTGAGACATGGTAATTTAGAGAGGAAGAAACCTGGTCTAGGATTTGCTTCACATGTTAATCATTCTCATGCTTCTAGACAGATAATTCTCATGTTAGAGTTACCATTGCTCATACAGAATTTCAAATAGAATCAAGGATAGCACTACGCTTGCATACTACTCAGACATGTGTCTCGAGATGGTTTCCAAGTCATGTTTAACTAACTTGATTGAGACACATCGATCTTTGTGCCTTGATTTTGAGGATCGCCGGAAGGAAGGACACGTGGTTCGTCGACTCACTGCTCACGCCACATGACCGGAGACTCAAAATGGTTCACCTCCTTCACGCGGTCGATAGGTGATGTCCTCATCACCTTTGGAGACAATACTCAAGGGCGGATTGAAGGAACGGGATCAATCAGGGTGAACGACAATTTCATCCTAAAGGACGTCGCCCTTGTGGACAAGCTCAGGTTTAACTTACTCTCTGTCTCACAGCTTCTTGATGATGGCTATGAGACTATATTTAAGAAAAATGCTTGTCGGGTGCTTGATTCAGCTGGTGAGCTCGTTTTTGGGATTTATAGAGTTGCTAGGATCTTTGGAGCTGATTTTTGAATCTCTTCTTTGGTTCTCTTAAATGTTTGTTTACACCTTCTTCTGAGTTCTGGCTTTGGCACCGACGTTTGGGGCACATTGGTTTTGACCATCTGACGCGAGTTAGCAACCTTGATCTCATGAGAGGTTTGCCTAAACTCAAAGCCGTCAAGGATGCTGTATGTGCGCCCTGTAGGCATGGCAAGCAAGTTGCCGCCTCACACCCTTCAGTGACTTTGGTCATGACTGACGGACCGGGACAGTTGCTTCATATGGATACTTGTTGGTCCGGCTAGGTTCGATCAATTGGTGGCAAGTGGTACATTCTTGTCATAGTTGATGATTTCTCGAGATACACTTGGGTGTTCTTTCTTGCTTCGAAGGATGAAGCTTTTGGTCATTATCGTGATCTTGTTCTTCGTTTGGCTTCTGAACTTTCTGGTGCCTTGAGAGCGATCCGCAGTGACAATGGCACGGAGTTCAAGAATGCCTCGTTTGCCTCTTTTTGTGCTGAGCGCGGAATTGAGCATCAATTCTCTTCTCCACACGTCCCTCAACAGAATGGCGTTGTGGAAAGGAAGAACAGAACCTTAGTCGAGATGGCTAGGACGATGCTAGATGAGTATAGCACACCGAGGAGATTTTGGGCCGAAGCTATTGCTACAGCTTGCCATATTTCAAACCGTGTCTTCTTAAGACCTTCTTTGGGCAAGACTTCATATGAGCTTCGATTTGGTAGAAAACCCTATGTTTCTCATTTTCGAGTTTTTGGAGCTAAGTGTTTCATTCTCCAGACAGGAAACCTAGATAAATTTGAATCAAGGACTTTTGATGGTTTATTTCGGGTTATCCCGCACATTCGAGAGGTTTCGGGTTTTTAATGTTGAAACTAACATTGTCCAGAGACATGCAATGTCACTTTTGATGAGACTAGCCACGAGCTAGATCCGACGCGTTCGGGTGATACAGTAATGAAAGTATTTTTGTGGAGGAAGATGATGACGGCGATACTTGTCCTCCACTGCTTCTTGTTGAGGCTCTGTCCAAGCTCGTAACTCTTTCACACCGCTTCACCTCCAATTGAGGCTCTGCCGCATCTTCTTCATCAGCAGATACTGCGGAGGTTGAGGAGATATTGTCTCCCAGGCGCCCACTTCACATTCGAGGCGTCATCCTCGGATCGGATGATTGGTAATCTTCATGAGCGAGTCACTCGCTCCGGTATCACGATCCGAGTCTCTACTCTCATTCTCGCATTTGTTGCTTCTTTGAACCCGCGATATATCACATGCATTATCGATTCTAGTGGGTTAATGCCATGCATGAAGAGTTAGAGAATTTTGAGAGGAACAAGGTCGGAACCTAGTAGAGCCTCCTAGTGGTCATAATGTGATAGGAACCCGTTGGGTGTTCAAAAATAAACAAAATGAGGGCTACGTGGTTAGAAACAAGGCTAGGTTGGTAGCTCGGGGTTTAGCCAAGTTGAGGGGTTAGATTTTGATGAGACATTTGCTCCTGTTGCTAGATTGGAAGCCATTCGCATTCTCGCTTGCATTTTCGCTTCTAAGGGCTTTAGATTATATCGGATGAATGTTAAGAGTGCCTTTTGAATGGTTTTATAGAAGAGGAAGTGTATGTTAGGCAACCCTGTGCTTTGAGAACCCCAAACATCCACATCATGTTTTTAAGCTATCCAAAGCCTTGTATGGTCTTAAGCAAGCCCCTAGAGCACAGTATGATAGACTTAAGACCTTTACGCTAAGAATGATTTTGAGATGGGTAAGGTAGACAAGACCTGCTCATCCTTAGGCGTGGCAATGACTTCTTGCTTGCTCATTTATGTAGATGATATTATCTTTGGTGGTTCTTCTCATGCTCTTGTTTCTAGTTTTTCGAGACTATGTCCAAGGAATTTGAGATGAGTATGATGGGAGAACTCAATTACTACGGGGCTTCAAATCAAGCAATGCAAGGAAGGGATCTTCATCCATCAGACGAACTACACCAAGGATCCGCTCAGCGCTCGAGATGGGTGATCGCAAGCCGATCGCCACTCCCATGGCGACTTCGATCGCTCGGATCCGGATGAGGAAGGAGAAGTCGTGGATCAACGCGAGTACCGCAGCATGATCGGCTCCCTCCTGCACTGACGGCCTCAAGACCGACATCCACTTCGCGTTTGCCTCTCGTGCGAGGTTTCAGCGTCTCGAGGACTTCCCATCGCCAAGCCGTTAAGCGCATCTTGAGTATTTACACTCTACCCTCCAATATGGCATTTGGTTTTCCTGCTCTTCGTCCTTGTCCATTCGGGGTTTTCGATTACGATTTTGCGAGTGTCGGCTGAGATAGGAAGAGTACCTCGTGCACTTGTCACTTTTAGGCACTTCTCTTGTCTCTTGGTCTTCTAGGAAGCGATCTTACATTGCACAATTCCGCAGAGGTTGCGGATTTGGTGTTGAAATTTTGGCTAAGTCCACAGGTGGCGGTCGAGCCGGCCTTACGTTGGCGGTCGGATCGGCGATGTGATCGACCGCCAAGGGTGGCGGTCGACCGGTTTTCACTTAACTCGTCGGCCGTGTGGCGGCGATGGTTGCTTGTTAGGTCAATCTCATGGGTTTCATTGCATATGTGTTGCATGATGCATGTTTTGACTAACGTGGGTCAAGTTGTGAAGAACTTGTTCCGGTTCGATTTGCTTGTCTATTGTTGTGCGAGTTGCTTGGTGGTCAACGACGGTCAACGGCGAGGATGATCGGGACTAGGCTTGAGAGCCGAGGTTCGAACGATCGACGATGCGGGTGAAGTCATTGGACTCAAGTATGGTGCAAGATGGACAAAGGTGACCGAACAGGCGATTCGGTGCGGCCCAGTTGGATCAAGCGGCGCGGGGTGGTGCAAGTGCCATGGTGGTTTCGGTGGGAGCCGGATGGGAGAGACTTGCCGACATGATGAGAGCGTTGGATCAACCTACACGTGGCGAAGCAGCGAGTGCCGCTGTCTGGACTCGGTCTTGGAGAAGGACCGAGAAGGGTATTTTGGTAATCTTACCAAATACCGTCTTAGTGACCTTTGCTAACCCGCGCGCAAGGCGGTGCGTGGAGAAGCGGATTAGGTCAAGAGGAGATGAAGACGGCGCTTTAAAATGCGTGCGTGTGTGACCCGTTTGTTTTGGGCCTTAACGGGGCCCATTATGGAAACTCTTCTAGAAGGTCTAGGCCTCCACTATAAATAGAGGAGGGAGGTGGTTGCACCCCTTAATCCTTTCATTACTTGTAAACCCTAGTTTTTGCTTGTGTGCTTAGGGAGTTGATAGTTGGAGGTTAGGGTTCTAGAGAGTTGGATTTGATTTCGTGCTCATGTATTGAGTCTTTGTCCTCCATTGATGGAGTGGTCAAACCAATACCATATCAAATCAATCCAAAGAAAGTTCTCTCAAAGATGAGTTCATTTGCCTTCTTTATCTCTATTTGGTGATTTTGAGTCTTTCTTTGATCCATGAGTTTTGGTTGGTTTCTTGCTATGATCTAACTTGCTGCAACATGTGGGAACCCATCTAGGGTCATCTTGGTCATCAATCACCCACGAGCAAGTTTCTAGATCATATTTCGTTCTTGACTCGGTTTTTGACCCACCTTCACTCAAACGGGAAAAGGTCTGAACTTTGGCAAGGATCTTCACGATCGTCGCTTGGAATAGGTTCCTGACATCCTTAGGAAGGTGTGTGTCAAGTTTCACAAAGTTTGGACGCACGAATCAAAAGTTAGATCAATTTGCGTTTTGGTTTTTCGGGCTGATTTCACTGTTCATTGGCCTGGAGGTCTGACCGCCATGTATTGAGAGGTCAGACCGATTTCCAAAGGTCAGACCGATTTCTAGTTGGAGGTCAGACCGCCCAACTCATTTAGGTTTTGAGTTTTTATGTTTTTGAATATTTTGCTTCGGGGTTTTGATTGGATTCAATACAAGTGTTCCGCTGTGCATGATTGATTGATCTTCATAGCTTTCATAGCTATTGGAGTGAGATTCATATTGAATTCAATTAGGGAGAAAAAGATATCGTGCTCCTATTCACCCCCCCTCTAGTCGCCTTTTCGGTCCAACAGTTAGTTCAAACAAAATAGATGAATTAACAAAGATGATATAAAACATTCAAAGATTGCAACGCAGAACTAATTAAATGCCACGTAGGAGCAATTGTAACAAGAAGCTTGAAAGTAGCAAACCTGGATATAAACCTCAAGAATAGCCTTTCCAATTAAAGGTGGTAGAAAGAACTCTGTGTCTGATACGCATCCACACATAAAAGTAGTAGTGCTGCTGCCTGCTGGTACTAAGAGCTGCAACGGTATCTCCCTGAAGGATAAAGTTTACGGTCAGCCGTACGACGTGATTTCAGGCAGTATCTTAGATTGAATAGAACGAGAAGTATGCACGGCGGGGTGGGGGAACTGGCCTCATTGGCGGGGCAGGGCAGGGGATGGGGAGGCGATTTCGGGAGAGTTGTGGTTGGCAAGGTAGAGGGACGAGGAACGGACGGTGCGTGAACCGAGGCGGTGAGGTTGAGCTGCATCGCGAACAAGCACACGCAGCGAAATGGGCCAATCGTTCGACGCCGCGAATGGAGAAAAGAGCTGAACGCTGCGCGGAGCCATCCCAGCCGGACGGCGCGACCGAACCCCGTGGCAACTCCAAACAGCGCACGCATCAAATGAGCGACGCCACAGGCGATGGCTGCCGCTGCCGCTCACAACCGGAGCGAGAATGAATGCGAAGCCCAACGGCCGGCCGGCCGGTCGAAGGAAACGCGAACACACGGCTCCGCGCGATTGGAGGAAAAGCCAGGTGGCACGGCGAGCGAGCGAGCGGCATTTCTACGCCCCATAATATATTTCTACCGCCGAGCTGTCCCCGGCCGGCCACCTAGTTTCGCCGATCGGCGTATATTGGGCCGCCGCGCCACAACTTACACCGTGCGTCGCGCGTTTCTGAGCCGCGCGCACAGTGCACGCCGAGCCGAGAGTCTTGCCGTCCCCGCCGCCGCAAGGCAGACGGCGCAACGGCCTTACCGTATGAAATACCCCCTCCAGTCAAAATGAAGTGTCTTGGGTAACGTGCGGTCAAACCTTATAAACTTTGGCTATTAATTTATTTTTAATATTTAGAATGAATAGTGAGAGTAATATGGACAGATTTGTCTCGAAGAGTACTTACGTAATATTATAATTTTAGCATGTTTTATAAATATATTTGTCGGACATCGGACTTTGAAAACCCAAAACTCTTGTATGTGTATCGTACTAGTCCCATGATTAGTGGCTAGTACACACATCCACAACGATGACATATATATCCATACATACAAGCATACAAAATGAAATAAATATGATACATAACTTAAGCGATTACAAATTTTACATTACAAGGGCCGACCGTCCAAGTAAAAGCTCAAGTATTAGAAGCAGCGAATGAAACAACGAAAGCATAGTAAATAAACCAAAAAGGTCCAGCAGTATGCCCATCCAAACCCTTAGGCAACCGACAAGAAACAAGTCATAGAAAGAGGTATCGAACCCTCTGGTACCGGGTGCAAAGAACGTGTCGTCCGGTGTAGGCTCATCCTCTAAGTCTGAACAACAATTTAAACAAGATTGAGTATACTACGTATTCAGCAAGATTTGTAGCGTATCGTAAAGTTTATATAAATGCAAGGCTAATAAGAGATGAAGCTCTATGCTACAAGTTATTTTCAGCATTAAACAAATTTTATTTGCAATATCAATATATAGTATTGTAACACCCCAGCTCCGCATGAGTCTAGAATGCTACAAGACTTACACTAACTAGAACAATCTATAAATTTTCGACAGAGCTTCCTTTGTAATAACAACAAAATCGTGGTAACAACAGATAACCATGGCATTTATTATCAATTCTATAATCCAGATCTTTCATGCAAATAAGATAACCATACGATTGTAAACGATTAACTTCCGTCACATAACCAAGAGTAATCCAACCATCAACATCAAAACATCCATATATAGTCACCACACAGTTATTTATTCTTAAGTGACGCTAATTAGCAATTGCATAAATAGTGTGAGGTAGTGCGTGCTTTCCAAAGTCTACTCCCTCCCATGCATGACGTTCTTGCTTGTTGTACCTATAACAAGACAAAGCAAGGGTGAGCCAAACGACTCGACAAGTACCAACAAGGTTGCATAATCATAAAGACATGACAAGATAAATAACTTTAATCAACTTCATTCATGGCATTTCAAATATTAGAAATTTAATGATCATGCTATGCACTCATTGTTCTTTATCTCTTTACGCATTTTACGTGTAATGCGGGTATTCATCCGTCGATGAGTACCCTTGCTCGTGCCCTTTGGCACGTGGACCAAGAGCCTATACATCACATGTATAGGGATCTTTGCCCGTCATCACAATGACGGGGACCTCAGATCCATTGCCCACATTCCATGAATATGGGGACCTCAAGCCTGTCATTACATGCGGGGACCTCAACAATATACTCTTGATCACCACGTGACCAAGTCTCAATATGCACAAACATGCACAAGTACTACCACATCATACTTTCAATAACATAAATCAATATGTATCAGAGTATGTAAACACTAGCATCATGAAGGAACCTCAGGTAAAACTTGCAAACATCAACACAACTAGAATCATCTCCACAACACAATCACATGGCAATGATGAACAACACACCATTCAATTATGACATGCAACCAATTCTACACATAAACCCGAATACTTGCCTCAACCGCGAGAACGGCGGACGTGAAGTGGTGCTGCCCTTGGGACCTCGCTGCCACCTGGACAAGAATAAAACCCCAAACTAAGACTAGCTTACTGGACCAAATCCATACTTAACATCACAATCGAAATCGCTAACTTTTAACATTTTCAACTTTTCTAATTTCTAGCGATAGGTCACTGCAAACAGCATACTTCAAAAATTCATAACTTCCTGCTCAGGGGTCCAAATGAGATGATCTTGGACTTTCTGAAAAGATAATTGAGTTGCCTAAATAAACCTAGTTGGGGTGACCCTCTGATTCGGCCATCTTCTACCCTACCAATCCCTTTAGTCAGAGCAGCTCAACAGCATTCAGTTTCTGGACAGAAATAAAGAAAATAGCATAACTTTCTCTACGTTCATCCAAATTTAGTGATCTTTAGTTTTCCTGAAAGCTAAGAGGATTAGCCTCATTTTTCGTTATGGTGAGACCCTCTGAAACTCCTCTAACCATGTGTTTAGGTCAGGTTAATTAGCCTCTGCCCAATCAGTCACCCACCAGAAACCTACTAACACTAGAAAAATCATAACTTTGGCTACCGAAGTCCAAACGACTTGATTCTTGTCGGCAATGAAAGGTAACTACGATATCTACAACTTTCTAGGAGACACCCAGACCCAAATCTGACCATAACCTAATAAAAAACAACGATCTTCACTGCTGCAAAATACCGACGAACTGGCACCCGAAAATAAAACAACTAGAAAAAGACCTAAAACGACAAACCACGGGTTACCCTTGCCGAACGAGGAGAGCACACAGCGGTGATGAAGATCTCCACAATTCCGCTGCGGATCCCTTCTTCTCCCTCTTCTTCTCTTCTCTTCTTCCTCTCCTTCTTCCCCCTTCTCTTCTTTTCTCCTTCCCTTCTTTCTTGACCGGCTGCAAGGGGATCCTTCTCCTCCTTGGCCAGCAACAATGGGGGGTGTGGGAGGTGGAGAGGTGGGGAGGAGGTGGAGAGGTGGGGGTGGGGAGGAGAGGAGTGGCGGCCGAAAAGGAGGGGGGAGGAAAGGGGGAAGGGGGTTCGGCTAGGGTTGGTGGGAGGAGCCCCTGGCCGGCCACCCCACATGGGCCTTGGCCCAGCCCCAGTTGCCGCGAAGATGCGATTTTCCCCCTCTAAAACTGCAAAGACCGACTCCCAACCCAAAAAGTCCCTCCCGCGCTCGTTTGATCCTTCCCGAATAATCGATCTCTCCCGAAACCAAAATTTAATCTTCCTCGATTCAAAACTTAACTCACTTTCTGGGTATTACATTCTACCCCCTTAATGTGATTCGACCCGAATCTACACGCTCACGAGCACAAGAGAAACCGAGGTGAACACTTAACAAACAATGGATACACACCAAGTGAATAATTAGGATAAATCTCGCATGCGAGATTCCATTCCCATGTAGCTTCCGCTCGATCATTGTGACCAAAGTACCTTAACATACTTCAAGGTCTTGTTCCTTAGTGCCTTCTCGACTTTTCCAATATTCTTACCGGCTTGGACTCGAAGGACGATCTTGTTCAATGGTTAAAGGTTCCAATGAAATGTGATGTTCGGATCTCGCAAGTACTTCCTCAACATGGATACATGAAACACGTTGTGCACACCCTCATGGACTCGGAGGTCCAGCGGTATGCCAACTTCCCAATCCGGGCCAGGATGGCGAATGGACCAATGTACCTCGGGCTAAGCTTCCTTTGGTACCAAATCTTACCACTCCTTTTGTGGGTGACACCTCAAGAGTACAGTCACCCACTTCAAATTCTAAGTCCCGTCTCCTTACATCCGCATAGCTTTTCATGTCGCTTCCGAGCCGCTAATAAGTTACGCGCTCACCAAGGCCACTGCTCCACCGTCTTTTGTACCCAATGGCCTGGAATCCTGAGGCGCCTTCTCACCGCCTTCCCAAAGCAAAGGGTGATCTACACTTACGCCCATACAAAACCTCAAACGGAGCGGCCTTTATGCCGGAGTGATAATCGTTATTATAAGCAAATTCTCGCCAAAGGCAACCGATCTTCCAGCTACCCTTCCAAGATAGGACACGAGTTCTCAACATATCCTCTAAGGTCCGAATAGTGCGCTCTGTTTGTCCATGCATCGAGGATGAAAAGCGGTACTCAAACGGAGTTGTGTGCCCAAAGCATTCTCGCAAACTCTCCCAAAACTTGGATACAAACTTAGCATCCTGCATCGAAATGATGGTTTTGGCACTCCATGCAATCTCACAATCTCACGCACATAGATAGGGGCCAAATCACTAGCCGAGTTCGTCGAACAGACAGAATAAAATGTGCGACTTGCTGAATCGGTCCACTATAACCCAAATTGCATCCTTACCTCGCAGAGCGAGGCAACAAGAACAACAAAATCCATAGAGATATCATCCCATGGCCATTGGGGTACCTCAAGGGTTGTAATAATCCGGCAGACGCGTTTATGTTCACCTTTACTCACGACAAACACCACAAGAAGCTACATAATTGGCAATATCCACCTTCATTCTTTTCCACCGAAATTCCGCTTCAAATCACGGTACATCTTCGTCTCCCTGGATGAGCGTTATCTGAGTGCGATGTGCCTCCTTTAAAATGTCATCCTTAACTCACGCTTCGTGGCACACATAATCGTCCCTTGAATCGCAATGCTCCAAACCCATCCAAACTGAAATTCCCTTCCTTTCCTGTGTCCAAACGCTTCGACCCTCTGCAAAAATGGGTCATTTTGTGCTTCTTGTACTCATTGTGGAATGGTCGACCCCAAAATCATTTGCGTCTCGTATGAGCGATCCTCGCATAGCAATACGATATCTCCATGCGGTCAAAATCCGCAATAAGACAATCCAAAGTAGCGGTGCCACCTTGCGACTAAGAGCATCACCACCACGTTAGCTTTGCCAGATGATCTTGAATTGTGAGATCATAATCTTTGATCACTCTAACCATCTTCATTGTCTTAGATTCAAATCCCTCGTGTAAAAATGTACTTAAGACTCTTGTGATCGGTAAAGATATCACAAGATTCGCCATAAAGATAATGCCTCCAAAGCTTCAAGGCGAACACTCTGCAGCCAATTCTAAATCATGAGTTGATAATTCGCTCATGCTTCTTCATTGCCTAGACGCATAAGCCGTAACCTTCCCATCCTGCATGAGCACACAACCCAAACCAACTCGGGATGCATCGAGTACACCGTGAATCGCTTCCCGTGCTCGGGAATAGTAAGAACGGGAGATCACCAACTTTTCCTTCAAAGTCCAAATCGCACTCACAATCATCGCCCCACAAAACTTCACATCTTTCGAGTGAGCTCGACAACGGCTTTGCAATGATGGAGAAATCTTGCACAAAACGCCGGTAATAGCTCGCCATACCCGTAAAACTTCTCACTTCCTTGACATTGGTCGGTCTTGCCCATTCAACCATCGTGGAAATTTTCCTGGATCGATCGATATACCTTTATCATTGATAATATGCCCCAAAAATCCCACTCGGACATCCGAACTCGCACTTTTGAACTTGGCATAGAACCTATTTTCTCTTAGTGTTTCCAACACCAACCTCGATGACGCTCATGATCCACCGGTCTTTGAATAGATCAAAATATCATCAATAAAAACTACGACAAAATCATCCGGTACTCATGCAAGATCCTGCTCATAGTTTCCATAAAAACAGCGAGGGGCATTTGTTAGTCCAAAAGACATAACTTTGAACTCAAAGTGCCCATACCTTGTGGAGAACGCCGTTTTCTCAATATCCTCCTCTCGGTGGAATTTGGTTGTAACTCGATCAAGATCTATCTTTGAAAACACCTTTGCCCCTCTCAACCGATCAAATAAGTCTTCAATGCGAGGCAAAGGATATTTATTCTTGATGGTCACCGTTAAGAGCACGATAATCGATACACATACGCCAACTACCATCCTTCTTCTTGGTAAACAATACCGAGCTCCCACGGAGACACACTAGGTCGAATAAGATCTTTCGCTTTTAGATCATCCAACTGTTTCTTTAATTCCTCCGGAATGGGCCTTGACGCATGCGGGTCATGGAAACCGTTGAGCACCAGATCAAATCAATCAAAACTCCACGGACGCAGGAGGGGCATCCCCGCAACTCTGCTGAAAAACATCTAAGAACTCCCGAACCACCGGAACTAACTCAAGCCAAAGAAGAACTTGGCTTCCCAATTAGAGACAAAAGAAATCCACTCTTCGCAATTCGACTCACGGAAAGCAGACTAGCCAACACGCAAAGGGAGTAGGAAGGGCACCACGAAAAACCACCTCATGACGGAAGGTGCCAGCAGATTCTTGTCTTCCAAAAGCATGATATAATCGCTCAAAACTATGCAACCATCCATACCCAAAATAACATCAAATGGCTCCATTTTCGGGACCATTAAATTAGCAATGAAATCTTCCCCATCCAATGAGATCACACAACCCGGATGTTGTGGAGCTAGCAAGAATTCCACCAGAGAATTGACTACAATCGATCGAGATAAAGCGCATACTCAAATTGGCCCGACTAGCAAACTCTAAAGATACAAAAGAGAAAGAAGCTCTGAATCAAAAGAACATAAGCCTCCACCGAGTCCACTAAGAGCGCACTGTCACCACATCAGACGACTGCCGACTCTGCCGTCGGCATGGCATAGGAAATCGCCGCTATCTGCGGTGCGGTAGGAACTCGACACCCGAGAAGGGGCGCGGAATCGCAGGAGGTGCCAAGGCACTGGACAGAAACGTGCTTGAAGGCACTGGTGGCCAAAAGTACCGGCGGCGCGATCCTCCGTGATCTTGAAAATAGGGGAGGTCGACCCAAGACGAGTAGGTGTGGTGCTAACATCCGAATCGACCCTCGCGAAGACGCCGCCGCTCTCGTGCCGACGCGGTTCCGTTCCCATTTGATAATACCGCGGGATTCCGCCGACAAACCAATGCCTTGTGGCCCTCCCGACCACAAGTGGCGACAAGATCTGACCAAGAACACTCGACGCCGATGCTCATTGCCACACTTGAAACATTTCATACCCCTCGAGGCTGGCGCAACCTAGGCCCACTCACCGCGATCCGAAGTAAAAGATGGCGTGGCCTTGTGGTTCTGGACTTGAAGGAATTCTGGCCCTTGAACTTCTTGGAAGCGGCAGAGATGACCCACTTCCTCCTCCAAAATTCTTCTTCCGCCGCCACTAGCTCCATCTGAACCATGGTACCTCCTGCACTGCAGATCCTCCCAAGCCGCATCTCTAGCTCCATGCCCCGGCTTGCTCTACGGGGAGCTAAAATCACGCATTCTAGCGCTCCCAAAACTCGACGGAACTCCCCGCTGAGCCCCTACGAAACCTCTTAGCCTTTTCTCGCCTCATCTGTTGCCACCGCTGCACAAAGCGGATCAGGTTGTTAAAACCCGCTTCATACTCCGACACCGACATCTTACCTCGCTTGTAGCTCTGCAACGAGACTTCCATCCTCTCCACAAAAGATCTTTGGATAAAACCTCCTCCAAGCTGTTCCACAAACACTTCCCATGTAACAGGCCATGAGCGGCCGTCCTAGCTGTCAAGACTCCTCCCACGGATGTCCGCTGCCTTTGGTGAAATGCCACAAACCGCGCCTCAACTCGGGCGACATCCCCAAAGCACCAAAGTGCCTCTCCATGTGACGCAAACGGTTGGCGCATCCACTGGAGTGCCCAAACCATCAAAAGTGTCAAGGCGCGAGCGTTCCCGCGATGCGCCCCATAGTAATCGCCGCGGGTACTACTGCGGGGCCACCATTGGGACGAAAGCGGAACATTGGAGGAGCTCGATCCCGAGAGCTGCGATGCAACCTCTTCCTCGACCTCGCAGACTTGCTTCACCACTACTGACTGCGAACTTCGGCGGGGCATTGCACGCCTCGCCAGCACCTGCGCCACGACCACGACCTCGCCTCTTGCCATCTAAGAACACTACAACCAAACTAACCACAAGTGAGCAAAAGAATAACTAGAACGAAACTCAAGAATAAACATACAATGACAATAGCGTAGTGCAATGCAAAAGAAAACCCAATCCCACCTCATCGTGCTTAGTGTGTCAAAATTAATATTTCGATGCCCGGACCTACTGACGCCACGATACCAATCAGAACACCTGACTCCGCATGAGTCTAGAATGCTACAAGACTTACACTAACTAGAACAATCTATAAATTTTCGATGAGCTTCCTTTGTAATAACAACAAAATCGTGGTAACAACGAGATAACCATGGCATTTATTATCAATTCTATAATCCGGATCTTTCATGCAAATAAGATAACCATACGATTGTAAACAGCTAACTTCCGTCACATAACCAAGAGTAATCCAACCATCAACATCAAAAACATCCATATATAGTCACCACACAGTTATTTATTCTTAAGTGACGCTAATTAGCAATTGCATAAATAGTGTGAGGTAGTGCGTGCTTTCCAAAGTCTACTCCCTCCCATGCATGACGTTCTTGCTTGTTGTACCTATAACAAGACAAAGCAAGGGTGAGCCAAACGACTCAGCAAGTACCAACAAGGTTGCATAATCATAAAGACATGACAGCATAAATAACTTTAATCAACTTCATTCATGGCATTTCAAATATTAGAAATTTAATGATCATGCTATGCACTCATTGTTCTTTATCTCTTTACGCATTTTACCGTGAATGCGGGTATTCATCCGTCGATGAGTACCCTTGCACGTGCCCTTTGGCACGGGACAAGAGCCTATACATCACATGTATAGGGACCTTTGCCCGTCATCACAATGACGGGGACCTCTGTATCCATTGCCCACATTCCATGAATATGGGGACCTCAAGCCTGTCATTACATGACAGGGACCTCAACAATATACTCTTGATCACCACGTGACCAAGTCTCAATATGCACAAACATGCACAAGTACTACCACATCATACTTTCAATAACATAAATCAATATGTATCAGAGTATGTAAACACTAGCATCATGAAGGAACCTCAGGTAAAACTTGCAAACATCAACACAACTAGAATCATCTCCACAACACAATCATATGGCAATGATGAACAACACACCATTCAATTATGACATGCAACCAATTCTACACATAAACCCGAATACTTGCCTCAACCGCGAGAGCGGCGGACGTGAAGTGGTGCTGCCCTTGGGACCTCGCTGCCACCTGGACAAGAATAAAACCCCAAACTAAGACTAGCTTACTGGACCAAATCCATACTTAACATCACAATCGAAATCGCTAACTTTTAACATTTTCAACTTTTCTAATTTCTAGCGATAGGTCACTGCAAACAGCATACTTCAAAATTCATAACTTCCTGCTCAGGGGTCCAAATGAGATGATCTTGGACTTTCTGAAAAGATAATTGAGTTGCCTAAATAAACCTAGTTGGGGTGACCCTCTGATTCGGCCATCTTCTACCCCTACCAATCCCTTTAGTCAGAGCAGCTCAACAGCATTCAGTTTCTGGACAGAAATAAAGAAAATAGCATAACTTTCTCTACGTTCATCCAAATTTAGTGATCTTTAGTTTTCCTGAAAGCTAAGAGGATTAGCCTCATTTTTCGTTATGGTGAGACCCTCTGGAAACTCCTCTAACCATGTGTTTAGGTCAGGTTAATTAGCCTCTGCCCAATCAGTCACCCACCAGAAACCTACTAACACTAGAAAAATCATAACTTTGGCTACCGAAGTCCAAACGACTTGATTCTTGTCGGCAATGAAAGGTAACTACGATATCTACAACTTTCTAGGAGACACCCAGACCCAAATCTGACCATAACCTAATAAAAAACAACGATCTTCACTGCTGCAAAATACCGACGAACTGGCACCCGAAAATAAAACAACTAGAAAAGACCTAAAACGACAAACCACGGGTTACCCTTGCCGAAACGAGGAGAGCACACAGCGGTGATGAAGATCTCCACAATTCCGCTATGGATCCCTTCTTCTCCCTCTTCTTCTCTTCTCTTCTTCCTCTCCTTCTTCCCCTTCTCTTCTTTTCTCCTTCCCTTCTTTCTTGACCGGTGCAAGGGGATCCTTCTCCTCCTTGGCCAGCAACAATGGGGGTGGTGTGGGAGGTGGAGGTGGGGAGGAGGTGGAGAGGTGGGGGTGGGGAGGAGAGGAGTGGCGGCCGAAAAAGGAGTGGGGAGGAAGGGGGAAGGGGTTCGGCTAGGGTTGGTGGGAGGAGCCCCCTTGGCCGGCCACCCCACATGGGCCTTGGCCCAGCCCAAGTTGCCGCGAAGATGCGATTTTCCCCTCTAAAAGCTGCAAAGACCGACTCCCAACCCAAAAAGTCCCTCCCGCGTTCTGTTTGATCCTTCCCCGAATAATCGATCTCTCCCGAAACCAAAATTTAATCTTCCTCGATTCAAAACTTAACTCACTTTCGGGGTATTACAAGTATTTTTCAACGGAAGTTTAAAGAGCAGTTAAATAGATAATGAACAATAAGTACTTGAATAAATAACAAATCACAACCCTCCTCAGCTATGATCAACATCTTATTCTCAGTCAGACATGACACTCAACTCAAATATAAACAACAAAATAATTCCCTCATTTTCCAACAAGAACCATTTTTGTAAAACCAAGACTATACTCGGCAATATTATACTTAGCACGCTCATCACCATGAGCACGATTATTTAAATAGATTTACACTCTGTAGAGGAGTACAACTTTAGCCACATCACACGAATTCTCTAGTTTATTCGGTATCCGTCGATACCACCGCTCACTAACCTTTAGTAAGGTCTAGAGCACACATCGAAGTCTTTACATTACCTAGTACTAACCTTACACTAGCCCGATGAATGACCACCCTCATTTCACCCAGGTGCACCACCGTCTCAATGAGGCATTCACCATTGTGTTTGAAGGTTTTGTTCCTAACGCCTTAGTAAGGAGAGCCCATTCGAACATGTCTACACTGGTCATGCTCGCACTACCATGGTCTACCAACGTGCAATGCTACTTTTTGATGATTTAATTAGCTAAGGTCGTCTCATACCGGCGTATGTGTTTGTACTCTTACGCTTAGGTCGTATATACTGGTGTTCGGTCCTTAATTAGCTAATACCATCACCGAACCGTTCCGACATGTTCATCGTTCGGCGACGAGTCCACAGAACTCGGAGGGGACGAAATCGTTGGCATCGCATCTGACAAACTTCGCTTCAACACAAGTTTAGTGAGCTAAGTGGCACAACCTCACAAGTAAAATGCAAGTTCAGAGAGCTAAGTGGCACAAGTTCAAGGGCTGAGAAAGTAAAATATAAGTTCAAAGAGTTAAGTGACACGACTTCGTAAGTTCAGGACCTACAATGCAATTTTCTCTTATTTAAAACATATATTTTGAATATATGAAAAATTGTACGAGTGAATTTGTCATAAAAAATACTTTCATAATATTGCATTTTTTTATATTTTTTCGAATGTACGATAAGAGAATTTAGTGGTGAAGTAGCGTCTCGTTGACTTTGGAAAAAAACATCACTATTTTGTGACTTTGAAAAATAAAAAAGTCACTATTTTGTTACTGAGGAGTAATTTAGTAGTTGACTTGTTTTAACTTGCACAATGTAGACCAGTACGATTAACGTTTTTTTTTTGAACGGGCGACGTTGGTCAGTAGTTATTTTTATGCAAAGTTGATTAGTGTACACTGCTACCAGTACACCCCAAACTTGTGAAACTAATGTAGCTGTTTCAATTTACTCGTGAACCCAAACCAGTACTGTAACTTTGTCCAGACATAGCGACTATGCTGATTCTGCTCCTGATTCTCTGAGAATCCACTTCTCTGAGAATCTAGAGCTGTCTGTTAAAAGCGTTTAACTGGTAGGTTGGCTCCCAAAACCATATGAGGGGGATTAGAGGCAAATAGATTATGTTACCCCTGGTTATAATAATTCAATTGTATTTGTGTCTTTCTCCTATGTATTTGTACACAAATTATAGAATTTTTTTCTCCTAAATTTGTTTAGACCATGTGAATGTATATACATTGTATCTATACACAATGCCAAGTTACATTGCATTTACACTTCATGACGGATTACAACTGTGTATAAAAAAATTTGTACTGTTCACGCTGCGATAGATGAAGTCGGAGATATCACATTCATATCGTATAAGTGTTCAAATGATAATTAAATAATATTACGTACAAGTATTAAAATGGTAAATTAGTTATAACAAAAGACCACAAAAATTCACAAGTAGTGTGCCCATCATCGTGAATGAGCAATTGCACTTGCAAGGTCATCACGGGAACTATCCATGGATATAGCACTAGTTTGCGACGTTGACGCATCTGATGCATCCTGAAAAATGACATATTTGGCATATCTTGATGGTATTGTAGGTACATAATTAGGATCCCGATCGAACTTACGAAAATACATGTCCGGCGAAGTATGTTCACGTATGAAGTTGTGGATTCTCATGGTTGCTGCAACAATCATCTTTTGCTTGGACATAGAAAAGCTCTGCATCTTAAGAAGAATTCTCTATTTCATCTTCCGTACACCAAAGGACCTCTCAATTATGTTGCGAACACTCGAGTGCAAATGGTTGAATTTATTTTTCTCACCACTAGGAGCAACACCTCTCCGAAATTCTGGAACATGGTACCTTTGGCCCTTGTATGGCGCTAAGTACCCAGGCCTGTTCGGATAGCCGGCATCGACAAGATAATATTTACCTGCAACATAAGACGGAAAATCCATGTATATCAACATCCAATGCATGAACATTTCAAGTAAATAATTTTATAAATGATACAAAGCAAAGAAAATTACCCCGTGGAGGATGTGGAAAGACTTCCCGGTCTACATTCAATGCATGATAAAGCACACTAGTATTGTGCATAGCTTCTGGTTGTCCAATAGATGCGTATGTGAAGCGCATGTCAAAATCACATACCGCCATGACATTCTATGTTGCACTTCCTGATCTACCAATATATCTAATTAGATCTTCTGGAGCAACAGTTGCAAGAATGTGCGTATCATCGATAGCTCCAATACAGTTTTTGAAATGTGGCCACATCCTTCGATCATTTCTAATTCTACTGTGAACCGTAGAGAAGTTTGGATCCTTTGGCCTCACAAAATCTTTAGACATTCTGACCACACATTGCAAAACCTCATCAAACTTCCTGCTAATTGTCTCACCAGAATGCTTGAACCGATTCTGCGCTCTTCGATTAGATTCACAGCCACCACATATGTATAGGAAAAGAGCTAGTGCTTTAATTGAAGTTGTATGCGTAGTTGATTCAAATCATATGTACTCACCAAAAGGTCATGTAGAGAGCGTAGCATTCATACGAAACATGTGGTAGCTTTCTCCCGGAGTAGTCAAAGTTTCTTTCACCCAACCCATTCCACTAAGCCGAGAAGTCCTATGCTCATTCTTGTCCAAGTAGGTTGAGTGATAATTCTCCATGATAATTGCAGTAGCAGTGAGGTGACTTGACATGTCTTGCCACAGACGCATCATCTGTATGTCACACTCATGTTCCTCATCTGATATATTACTCCCTTCACTATCGCTTTGTAAGACGACATATCGTACATGAACATACAAAAACACAACAACATAAATGGCAATTTAAAAATACATGAGCACGCATTAGGTCCAAATAACAGTTTATAACTACTGAAAAATTTCTTATAATCCAAAGAAGGTCTTACAACCAAAAGAGAAATAAAGAATAATAAAGGTGAATACAAGATAAACTACTTGTAGTAATGTCTCCAGAATCATCCTAACGTTACAATAAATTTTCTATTTGCCATACTTGGCATCGTACTTCCTTTTAAGCCATGCAAATCGTTCTTCACTATTGCACAAGGTCATAAACATTTCCCTTTGCTCCTTCTTTATGGAAATTTCAAATGCAATGAAGTGCTCATTACTCCCATTTATAGCACCACACTCTTTAACCGATTCCATTACATCCTTGATGCTACACACCGAGTTTTCCTCTCTTTGTTTTGCAAATGCTTCAAAAGATGCATGTGACTTCTCATTCAACTCAAGAATTCTTCTCAGTTGATCTTGCATGACCACGTAACCACTCTTTTGTTTCTTCCCTTATCATTGCTAGGCGCAAGCTCTCTTTCCTTTCCTACCAATTGGTGATTCATCTTCACAATCATTGTTATATTTATCATCACACTCATCTTCAAGCTCTTCAATATCAATAGTCGTCGGTGCACGCACAGTGGCTTTGAGGCAATGTTCCCATTGCAGAGACCAATGGTCTTCACGGTGTTGCGAATATCGTCAAACATCTTGGACAACAACTCCTCATTTTGAAGTCCAGCCTTCTCAAACTTGGAACATCCTTTATATTCCTGTCAATGCCAAGTGTTACACGTTAAACCTTCACTAATAATAGAGCTGTGTGTGTACATTAATGCATTTAAAAATAAGTAATGAGTAATAACATACTTTTTTTAATTTTTTCCACCGTTCAGCGGTGGCCTTTATTGTATTCTTTTCATGGTTCCAACCTAAGCCTGTCTCCTTTGTCCTCAATTTCCTCCAAATGTTGTAATCGTTCTTCAATTTATCCTATTTGTTCTTTATTTGCATCTTTTTGTATTGCAGCCCAGTCTTCTCTGCAAATTTTTGTATCACAAGAGTATACCCTGGATTGTTCAAATGGGTATTCGGGCGATTGCCTGCCTCTACTTGTTCAACGAACAATTTACACACTATCCTAGTGTTTTCGTCGTTCCACTCAGCGTTATCAACCATCTGCATATTTGGCCCATAAATTTTGTTCATCAAATTGACATCAACAAGAAGATATGGACACCTATAACTATGGGCATACAAGTAGACAGAGATGTGATCGAGAAGCTAATCCGAATGGGAAAATAAATTGGTGGTGATAATAACTCAGAGATGGCCTTTTGGCCTAGATATATGTGTGCTAATTTGGTCAAAGCTGGTGACTCCTGCTCCTCTTTGACCCACGATAAAATCTCTACCATTGTCATCATGCATGGCTAGAAAGCAGAATCAACAAGTACATACGAACAGCCAAGAAAAAGAAACATTAAAATCAACAACTAATTTGGTTATGTCATCTCATCTACCTATATTTGGAGGAGCATCGTCAATCACAAAAGCATCAGAGAACCAAACATTTGACTGATCATATCAAAAACAACAAGTAAAAATCATTTTGCATTTAATTGCAATTGACTGATTCTGCAAGAAGCTGTACTGCGTTCTGCAACAAGCGCAGCAGGAAACCGTTAGGCAGCCACATCTTTTTTTTGTTTATTAAACACTGGACTTTCCATTGTACACCGTTACATGCTCTGTTAGGTACTGATGCTACCATATCTTCGCCTGTTGTAAATACTTACCGCCACATGTGTTTCCCAATAGTTGTATATTTCGTCAATATGTTGACCTGAAGTCAACTGACCTTCCATAGCTCAGGATTACATAATCCCTCTTTTATCAGGATAGCTCCTATCATTTCAACCTTTGATTACAGACCCCCTTGGTTACATAGAAAATGACAGCTTATATTCCGAAACAAACTTTTTTGTTCCTGTTTTTTTTGCTACCTATACCATTTCACATATTCCTATGTATTATTTACCTCCATTCAGAATGTCACTCTGCTCTGTAGTTGACCTATTCTTTAATCTGGTCAAGGATTCCTTTGCGTTTTATGTCGACAAGGCATGCTAGTAGCATAGAACAACTGGAATAGATGACAGATTACATTCGCCAACTGCCCAAAGCCCTAGATCATAAAGAAATATTGGTTTCTTTGCCAATTCAACAAATAAAGGTTTTTGCCCAAACTAACGTAGACAACTTTCGTTCTAGCCATAGCATCTATTATTCACTACAAAATCACTGACTTTCCAACTATCTAGTTTAGCACGACAAACCATTCAGACAAAATCAACAACTAATTTGGTTATGTCATCTCATCTACCTATATTTGGAGCAGCATCATCAATCACAGAAGCATCAGAGAACCAAACATTTGACTGATCATATCAAAAACAACAAGTAATAATCATTTTGCATTTAATTGCAATTGACTGATTAAATCAAAATTTCACATGAGACAATATAACAAAATTTCACATGAGACAATACATCTTATCTTGCAGTTAATTGTTAATATCAGGGAACACAATCTGAATTTCAATACTGACATTAAAAAAACTAATGATAAGAAACATGTTTCAAAGCTTGAACATTGTAGAACTCATGCCTTAGATAAGAAACAGGTTTCATATAAGAAACTGGATCAGCTGTTCTCTCTAGGTGACTGCTTGCTAAAGAAGAAGAATCAGTCCCATGAACCAGTAGCAAGCAGCATGCTATGAGACATTTGATGTGTACCATAAAGAACATAGTGATTTAACAAAATACATCACTGATGTTACTTGCATACATGCTGGAGAACGGACAATCTGAACAAGAAATCTACACTAATTGCTATCATTCACAGATAATCACAGATTCAATCACATAATCATAGCCAAAGGGAGGAGTAGGGACGGCAAGGGGCAGGGGGACGGAGGCGGTGCACTAGAGTCCAACCTTACCTTCACAGGACTCGACGGTTGTAGTTTTCTCGCGGCGCACTCCGGTCCGGCGGCGGCGCAGTGGAGGTCCGGCGGGGTGCCTCGGGGCCGAAGGCGCGACTCGGTCCCGCCGCTCTAGGGTTACTGGTCGGCGGTGTAGTCCTCTCGCGCGCAAGACACTCGTCCGGCGCGCGCAATGGAGGTCCGTCGGAGGTGCCCTCAGGAGGTGCGGTGACGATGTAGTGGAGGTCCGGCGGCGATTGCGTGGAGGTTCGGCGGATCGCCTCTGTCGCGAGAGAGGACAAGAGGAAAAGAAGAGACGCGAAGGAGGCCGAAGGGGTATGCGCGGGGGGGGAATCGAGAGCGAGCGGGTGGGAGGGATAATGGCATTTTGTGGGTAAATATACTCAACTCCAAGGGGTATTTTTCTTTTATCAAGTAGTATTCTCACGAGAATCTAACGAAAGGCTGCTTCTCCTCGCTAGTGTATTTTTGAGACAGCTCCATGCGAGAATCAAAATCGAGTGGTTTTGAGAATCAGGGTGTTTGGTACGACTCACGAGAATCGATTGAGAAGTTGGGAGTAGAAGCTGTACCAAACAGGCCTAATGTAGTTGTTTCAATTTACTCGTGAACCCAAACCAGTACTGTAACTTTGTCCAGACATAGCGACTATGATGTCAGATGATGGTATATAAACTATAAACATTTTAATGATAGGGATTATTTTGGTCATACAAGGTTTATTAAATGTCTTAATTGATGTTTCTTGCCGCCCCGGGTGTTTGGACTGAGGTGGCAGGTCCGTCTCGGATGGACGAGCGGCAATGTGGGTGGGCCCACGGATGGACAGCAGAGGTGGCTCCGTCCACCGGATGGACGGCCGAGGACGGATAAGGCGTCTGTCCCATTCAGGGACAGTGTCGACCGTCAAATTTGCAAAATCGTTGATGAGAATATTTTTTCTTTTTTTTTTTTTTTTCTTTTTTTTTTGCTAACGAGGCTCTGAATAGTGCTATATCGGGCAAAAAAATCCCCACGTGCTCGCGTAGCGAGTGGCCTCTAGAGGCGCATGGCTGCATATACATGGCTGCATATACACGGCTCGACTGCGCCTCAGCGTCGTGCTCGTCGAGACGAGGGTGGTTGACTGGGCTGGCGTGACTACGGCGCTTAACGTAGGTTGCTTGTTGCGGGGAAATAATTTTTCTACACAGAGCCTCGGCAGGGGCCCTGTATCCACCGTTATTCTACTACAGTGCGAAGAGGTGGGGAAGATCGGACGGTGAGGGAGGGCCTCCCTCCCCGGAGAATTTGCTTCCGCTGCGGGGTCACGAGTCACGACGCGCCGATGCTCCGCCTTGGGCCGCCGAGCAGTGGACCTCACAACTCATCGCGCGTTTGGGCCGTCGAGCCCAACGAAAGATCGGCTACCAGGGACTCCACTTTCTTCTCCAATCTCCATCCATCGGAAGAAGAGAGGAGGAAGCCAACCAAGAAGAAAGAAGCGAAGCGAATATGATTTACCGCAACTGGTCCCTGCTCTCGTCGACGGTGGTCATCTGGGGCAGCGTCGCCACCGCTGGCCTCGCCGGGATCTTCCTCTTCGGCGGCAAGGTGCCACCATACTCTTCTTACCTCCCAAACCCCAATCGCCCGTGTCTGCTTCATTGTTTCCTCGCATCTGTGTCCTATCTTCTTTTGGCTGCTGGCTTCGTGCGTTCATCCTTGTTAGATTTGTTGTACCGAGCATGGATCCGGCGGTTCATCTCTCAGTGCGGGTTGACGTGCCGACCCCATTAACAACTCTAGATTTGGGAGCAGATTTTGGTTGTACAAGGCGTCACTGTCTGCTAGTTGCGATATTTCTGTTGAGTTTAGGGCCATCAGAGACATCCGATTGCTGATTTTAGTTGTTCTCAGAGGCCACGAATTGCTGGTTTAAGGCAGATGTGGTTAAGGGTTGCCATGTGGGTGATTAGAGTACCTGGACTTCTTGAAAGCTCAAGTGCTGTTCGTTTGGGACAATTTTTTGTTGCGCCTTCTGGCTTGCAGAATGAATTGTTTCATTTCAACTCATCCTGTAGAGCAGTAGTTGTTAGTTGTTTGACAAGTCCTTAGTATGCTGAGCAGTTCATTAGCGTGTTTCCACTGCTTTTGAATTGTGGCTTCTTATTTCTTAAGGAACTGCAATATTCAAGGCTAGATTGTGCTGTACCATTTGTGCATTTCCATCTGCTGCTTTTTACTGTCTTTTTTTCTTTGGACATCTGAGATATTTGAGTGAAGTTGAGTAAGCACTTCATTTTACAGAGATCAAGGATTTTTTTAAGTGGGTAGCTGACAAGAGATTTAGCGGCTTGTCAGGTTATATACCATGCAAGATTATGTTATGTTGTGCATCTCGTACATTTCATGCTGATGATTGGGTTATAATCTGACCTTGTTCACTTATTTGATGGGAGACTAACAATGCATAATAGAATATTTGAACATTGAGAACTAAGAACGGCTGTTAGATGTGCTTGCTAGTTCATTATGTCATTCAATTTATACTCAGGTGTTGTTCTTTTGCTAGATGCTTGTACTTGTTTGATTACATAATGGGAGATCGATACATCCAATTTGAGTTTCTTGGACCAAATAGCTGCAGATCAGAATTGGTCATTACATGTATGTTGTTTTGGCAGATTAGATGATCCTCCATTTAGCTTTTTGAGCCTGCAAGGTTCCCATTATATATTCCTTTCCAGAGGAAAAGGCTTGGTTTACCCATTTGTAATATAACACCAAAGTTAGTGAACATGTTTAAGTCAAGTAGTCACCTATTTGCATGGAATCTAAAAATCATGAAATACATGTTGGAATAGACATTATAATGCACTACATGGTACAAAATTTGCTTATCTTTGAAGAGATAAGCAAGAAATGCACCCCAAGCATGTGCCATGTTTTGGTTGATAATCTCACTGGGACAAAACATGAGGAGATTGACAGATTGTTGGTAAATTTCTTCAAACCGCTTCTTTCAAGGGTCAGGATTCTTGGTTAGGAATTACTGGGAATGTTTTCTTATGAAAGTGGTCAATAGAAGGGGATACTTGCAATAAGTGTCTTGATAATTGATAGTATGAGGTTTGTAACCTCGAAAAGCGCAGATTATGAGTGGAACCTCTTATGCCTTCTGGTGATTTCCTTGAGGCATTGATGGCATTGGTCTTCGGCGGATAAGTTACTAGGTGACTGAGCTCAATATTAACAGGATGTATATCTTTACTACTTACAAATAATGTAGTGATCGTGAGTGATGTGTTCTTGTTCTCCTCCTCCTCACGAAACTTTTGGTGCCTACAGGTGGGCCTTGGGTCTCCTGTTATCCCTTCCCTCGCTCCCTTCAATTCCCCCAACATCTCACGCTATTTCCACGGGGCTCAGTTCTGCTTATCTCTTATCTATTACTAAATACAACATAATGCTCTTCTTTTGTTGCATCTATGTGATGAGAGGAGGATCCGAGGAGGCGCTACAATGTCCATGGTGGCGGCCACGTGAGCACGTTAGTTGAAGCAGTGAGGGTAGTGCTGTGGCTGCGACTTACGCGCATGTCACAACTAGGGTGGAGCACGATGACGCAGCGGGTTAGGGCATGCCATCGACAGAGCATCCCATTACCATGGTCGACCGTGCTTGCACATGTGTGCTCTAGCAGCCATGGCCGCCTATCCCATGCGATGTTGGTGTTTCTCCTGTCATAAGTCAGGAGCTCCACAGGTTCCGTGTCCGTCGTCGTCTGGCCGGCAACCGTGCTGGTGGCACTGCTGTTGCTCTGAAGATGGTGTCATCGTCGACGCATGTAAGCTTACTGCTTTAATTCTTACTCTATCTCTACCTAAGTGATCAATTCTAAGATCTTGTAATGGTCTTTGCAGAGTGCTTTGTGATGATTGTGTAGTTGGGATGATGGATGTGCTTGGCAAAGCTTTTGTGTAATCCATGAATTGCAAGCATCAACACACCGCGTCCACGAGCTGGGTCGGTAGCCGTGCACTGGGCAAGTGAGCGGAGGCGGAGACGTGGCTAAGCCGATGTGCCTACTCAGGTGTGCGGGCAGGCGGGCAACATGAGCAAAGGGGCATTGATCGAGAGAGGAGATCACAGAAGTGATGCCCTCGTCGACGTCGTCGTATACAGTATACACTGAGTCACTGACGTGACCATTTCATCTTCCGCATAAGTATGCGTGTGTGATTCAGTGTGAAATGGATTCCTAGAGCATACAATAGATTTGTTATTAGGACTTGTATCCTTGATTCTTCGATCTATTGCCTCCTCCTGCTGGCCAATCGCTTGCATTATGTTTATATGTACACTTTTGACTTCTTTACTAACCCGATTGAATGTTTTCTGTTGTACATATCGTACTGTACTTGACTTATTTTTGTTCAATCATCGCGTTCCAAACATGTGATTTATATCATCTCATGAACGTGAGCTGCACCTTATTCACATGAATTTAACAACAAAGCAATTGGACATTTAGAGCATGTAATCAATTGGAGGTTTAGAGCATGTAAGGTAATATGATTTTTTTTTCTTCCGTGCAATGCACGGGCATTCAGCTAGTAGATTTGAATAGTGATGGAGTGGCCGAGTGGGTAAGAAATGGAAGGTTGCCCATATTAACAGATGTGATCAGCCTAAACATGCCTTATCATGACAAAGTTGATATTGGTAGTTTCACAGATTAGATCCCTCTGTATTTTAGCTGTTTAAGACTGCAGAATTTCTGTTATATCTCTGTCCGGCAGAGCCGAATCGCTTTGCCCATTTATAATGATCACATCGTTTGATTGAAGTATTGAGGACTTATATGTGTTGTATATTAGAATAGGCATCTTGATACTCTAGTAACTCTACACTGTAGAGGTTGTCAGGTAAGAGACATATATATCTTTGTTTATTTCTAATTTGGTATGGTTTTGTGTGATACTCATGAATTGATTGATAATTCTGTAGTTGTTAGGGTTCAATTGATAGTTGGGCACAAAATTGAGTTATATATCCGATATTGTTGAAGTTTTCTCTTTCTTTAAAAAAATCAAGTGGTAGATCTGGTGGTTTGTTATATTGTCCAGTATTTGAGGAGCAGGTAGATACTAAGTCCACTTGTTCCTTACTTTGAAGCTCTATAATAACTCTTAATCGTGTTGTTTATATCTTAAGCCTTCAATATGGTAATAGCTTAGTCAGTCTCCCTTGGCAACCAACTTGTTAACGCTGATGCAGTCACCTGTTGTTGGGATGCCTTGTAGAAGTGAGCCGAGTGTAGACTTAGATGTGCACTTTTCTTCTGAAGTAACCAAAAAAAATTATTTTGAAACACCCCCTCAAGTAAGTCTTTTCATGGTATACCGTTGCAATTATGAATGAGAAATTGCAATGTTTACTGCATCAAATGCATCTTTCTGATGGTTAGACAATCCGTGTATTTTTGTGCTTGTCAGATTACTTATTTGCATGTCTCCTTGCAACCCTTTATTTGTTTAGTTTGCCTGCTAACAGCTATCCAAAACTTCTGAGTTGTTGCACTTGATCTGGGGTATATAACCATCCTCTTGTATGCTGGCAGGAGAAATTCCAGGACTATCTTTGCCGTGAAGGAGAGAGGCTGAGGCAGCAAGACAGAGCCGCAATGGGCAAGAACCAGTGAAAGGCCTAGCTCAATTTCGAAGGAACAACATGTGAATTAGGCATGGGGTTTGTCTCTGTACTAGAACAAATTTTCTTCGAGGAAGCGATCCATCCAATGGCTTTCCGGAACCAGCTGCCCCTGACTGCGAAGAACTCTGCGGTCTTGTACAAATGATTGACGTTATCGCTTTAGCCTTTACAAGCCCGTGGTTTGTCAAAAGCTTCTGGCTTGTTTTTCATCAACTTGTGCGACATGATGGTGTGCAACTTGCTTTGATACTCTGAATAAAGGTCGATGCATTTGACGGGGCATCGTAAATATCTGCCTTCCTGTGCAATTTTGGTGGGTCATGGTCACACTGATACATGACCATTCCCAAATTCAGTGTTTCTCCTCGAGATGATGTTGCCTAATATTCCGACTTGCTGCTGATGCAGTTCAGTTCAGCTACATCTGGATCTTGCTAGCAAACCTATCGAGCCAGATTATCTATTCGCAATGATCTGCAGTGTGGTGTGCTACTGCTACAACCAAGTGATCCTGTGATTTGAACATGAAAAACACTGTGATTTGCCAAGATATTTTGCTCAGCGTGCGGACAAGATAGCATGCATGCGCGCACGCGTGACCGTACCTGTGTGTGTGCGAGCAGAACAGCACTGCAAGCAAACGTGACGTGCCCATCGTACAGTGCGGTTGCGGCCGGTGCCTCCTTATCCGGCGAAACAAACCGGTGGGAGACGTGCCCGTCCGGCCGTCAGTTTTCGGCGAAAGCATGGCCTGCCGGCTGCCGCGCCCGCCGGAAACAGACAAGTTGGGCAACCGGGCGACGGGCTGGTTATACCCAGGAAACCCTATCACGGAAAGTTTACCGATAACCGTCGGTTACCGGTGTTATTGGTGAGGACTGATAAAATACTATACTGGATAAAAAAAATTTGGGATTTATTTAATTTATCTAAATTCAAATTTGAATTCAAAAAACAGATAAATTTTGTCTTTACATCCGAAAAACAAAATCAAATTTCAATTCAAAATTTTTGTCCAAAATTTCACCAAAATATCCGATAATGTTACCGGATCTAATAAAATTTCTCCACCGATAGAGTTTTCCCTTGTTATGTTATACCTCTACACAAGCACCGCTCCATTCTCCCACTGGCCGCTGTTTCAGTAGAAACCTCATATACAAAGACCAACATGCTCATGTACACATCAAAGTGATATAAATATAAACCAAGCTAGCTAGGTCCTCACCTATCATCAGCAAGCTAGCACAAGCAGTAGAGAAGGATTCAAGACATGGAGTGGACATGGTAAACTGGAGAACTGGCTGCTCCACTCACTCACAAGTCACAAGACACAAGGAGAAGCTCTACATAAAGAATCGAAGCAGGTAGAGAGAGATATCACACAGGAGCAGCGATCGATGGAGCCGAGGTACGTGAAGGTGGCCTCCCGGTTCTTCCTCGTGGTGAACCACTGCGACGCCGGCGACGACGACGCCGGCTGCCATGACTACCACTTCCTCGACGCCTGCTTCCTGTGCAAGCGGGACATCACCTTCAACCGCCACATCTTCATGTACAAGTACGAGTCATGGCTCCTCCGGCTTCTGCATGGAAGCTTTGGTTATTTAGTGCGTCGAAACTAATTAATCAGCTGGTGTTACGTGCGAATATATGCAGGGGGGACGCGGCGTTCTGCAGCGACGACTGCAGGCAGGACCAGATGGACATGGACGCGGCGCTGGCGGCCTTGGCGCGCCACCACCGCACGCTGCGCAAGTCCTCGCCGGCGGCGGCCGCTTGTGCCGTGAACAAGGCTGCGCCCGGGACTGGGAGCCCGCCGGTGATGGCCCGGCGACCGACCGTCGCCGACCTCACCACCCGCGCTCCCGCTGTGTCTGGCTAGCTAGCTAGCTTGCTGGTGCAAGTTTGGTCGATGCATGGTGCAGCTGTTTGTATGTAGGTATAGCCGGCAAAGTACTGAATTCACTGGTCATCAACGCATGATGCAGATGGTTAATTGTGGTCCGTCTGAAGAAGACGAGGCAACACGAACAGTAGTACCCATACGGACAGATCGATATGCATGTGTTTTCCATATCTAAATGATCTTTTCAAGGAAGTGACGGAGAGGGGAATTTCGGAGTTCTCTTTGGAAGATTCACGATCGATGTAGAGTCAGCTAGGAATACATATGTAACCGTAATTCTGGGAAAGTCAAAATTTCTCATTTGAGGGCATCCCCTATATGATTCACCGTGCAAGTTGTTCCGAGATGCGTGCAGTGTGCGTACAATACAACCTCCATGTATTTCATCCCTATATTTTTCATGCATCTTGGTGCCTAGGCACCCAAACCAATGGTCGTCGATATATATTCTTCTTGGAACTACACTAAAGAACTTGCACAGGAGCTCCAATTTCAACACAAATTCTTTTTTTCCTCCTATAGGTAGCTACAGACATTAACTATAATGATGTCCTAATTAAATAGGGTCAACCACTCAATATATACGCCGTATGCAGCGTTGTGTGTAGCAGGGGCGGCGGCAGGGGGTGCCTGTGGTGTGCAGCACCCTAAAAAAAGTGAATTTTTTAGGTATGCTCAATTTTGGCCCATCTCAGCCCAATTCAGCCACACACGTACACGGCTCAGCATCAAGCCATCAGCAATTCAGCATACCAGGGCTTCTCGCCTTCTCCTCGAGTCCTGATGCCGCCTGCCTCGAGCCTCCCCTCCTTGCTTCTCCTCCTGGTGACCTAACTCCTCCGACCGCCAGCCCGCCGTCGCCTGCCGCCGAGGACCAACAGTCCGACTCCAACATGGCAACACCAAGCCACCAAGGTAAACATTGGATTTGGGGAATGGGATCCAGCCTCCGGGATTGGATTTGGGGGAGGGGGCGGCGCAGGGCCAGGCGAGGCGGCCGACGGCCAGAGGAAAGCCGGGGCTGAGGAATGAGAATGACGATAGGATTTAGGAATTATATAGGATAAAAAGCCTTGAATGTCTTCTAACTTCTGTGATTTGTATATGTAGGACAAGTTGATTCATAGAAATGAAAAAGAATAGAGATATCATTTCTTTCTTTCGAGATGGCAAGACAGTCAAACCTAAAACTGTTGAAGCGAAAACTACTCAAACTTTTATCACAATGATTTTTCAAGTACGGATTTAATGAGACTTTCTTTTCAACTTGATAATTTCATTGATGATATGCGAAACGATGAAAGATTTAAGGGCCTAAAAAATCTCGGTGAGCTTTCTACTAAATTTGTTGAAACAAGGAAGCATGGTATTTACAAATTGGTGTACTTGCTTCTCAAATTGATATTGCTTCTACCGGTAACAATGGCGAGCGTTGAAAGAGTATTTTCGACGATGAATCTTGTGAAAAACAAGTTGAGAAATAGTATGGATAATTAGGTGTTGAATGATTATTTAGTCACCTTTATAGAGCGAGATATCTTCTTGAAGGTTAGTGATGATGATATAATCAAGTATTTCCAATAAATGAGATCGCGTCGTATGGTATTGTGATTTCTATTAGCTATTTAGGACTATTTATTCATGTAAGATTTTATTTGAACTAGCTGTATTGCACTATTAACTAATTTTGAACTTTTTTGTGTAATTATGTTGAATTTGTGAAATTACTTATATATCGTACAAGTTTTTTTAATCTTTGAAGTGTGTACCCTTATAATAAAATTCCTGACTCTGCCACTGATGTGTAGCCTTATGTTCTATGTACTATTAGAAAAACTAAAAAAAGAGACATTTATGTAATTATGTGTACAATGAGGATACATGATTTTGAGATATATACAAAAAGAATGCACTAAGAATTTATTACCTATACATGCACCGAATAACCACAGGAGCTATGCAACATGTGATTAGTGTTGTAACCACTGTATTCTCAACAAGACCAACACAAAAATGATCGAGAAGCAAAGTGGAGTAGTGGAGCTACCACTAACGCTTAAGTGGGTGCATTTGCAACTTGAACAACCTTGATCTAGAGCACAGCAACAATAGCTTCAACTACACGAGTGCAGTATTCCAGTAACTATGAAATTTCAGCCTCTAACACGCTATGAAAGTCCAGCCTCAGCATTAATTTATCATACTTTAGCACCAATAGATCTAACTCTAGAGAGCGAAATGTCAAAACTCACACACGACTGCAAAACCACACAAAACTCTGAAATTTAGAATGGCCAGCACGAGCCCAATTAGTCTGATGGGGCTTTTCGGCCTACTTAGCATTATTAAGCTTGAAAAAATCAGAAAAATTTTTAGAAAAATTAGATTTTTTTTTAAAAAACCTAGAATATATATATATAATGTTTTAAAGACCAAAATAAATTTATATAAACTTATAAAATAAACTACATAAAATTTTAAAACTATAAAATAAAACTATATAAGTATTAAATTTTGAAAATAAAATCATATAAATATATTAAAAATAAACGGGTCTAACCGATCGTGCCATGCTTGGGTCATGCCGGATCGGGCCTAGCACTATTTGTATCGTCGGTCGTGGTCGCTCGTCGTCGTCTTTAGGTGGTGGCCTGGGACGACCTGCACTATCAGACCGATCGGTCCAACCTATAAACAGTATAAACCATATCATATCTGAAATGGATCAACAGTGTCGTGCCTTGGCCGGCGCGCGGCCGCTTGGCCAGCTCTACTGTCCCTCCATTGCACGCGTGCCGTCCAGCTTAACCGTCCGCCGGCCGCAGCTTTGCCTGGTCGCTCGCTCACGCGCCACGAGCACGAGAGCGCTCTACCTCACGTTACGGCGCCGCCAGCCCGTGCCGAGGCAACTCCAGACGCCACCTCGACCTCCCGTGCAGCGGTCGCACCAAACGCGCCGCCGATCCGCCTTCCTTCCTCTCGTACCAACCCGCGCCATGCCCGTGCGGCGTTGGACGACCCCTCCCGCCCGCGCTTCTCAGCCGCCCCCGCGCCGGCCACCAAAACCACCGTGCCGCTCGCGCACCTGGCCGAGCTCCCCACGTCCCTCCCCTCCTCCCACTACACCGTCACCCCGCCCGTCCAGGCCTGGCCGCGCCGCCTCACCGCGCGCAGCCTCGCGCGCCTCCTCCTCCGCCTCCCGACCCCTCACCTCGCCGTCCTCGCCTTCCGCCACGCGCTCTTCCACGCCACCCCGCCGCTGCCCCCTCGCTCCCAGTCTTCGCCGCCGTCCTCTCCCGCCTCCCTGGCTTCCCGGCCTCCTGCCCCCCGTCCTCTCCGCCCTCCGCGCCGCCAACCTCCCCGTCTTCTCCGACCGCCCCTTCCTGCCCCTCCTCCGCTCGCTCCTGCCCCTCCCCTCCCTCCGCCTCTTCCTCTCCCTCCCGTCCTTCAACTCCCGTCCCTCCGTCCGCTCCTTCAACGCCCTCCTCCACTCCCTCGTCTCCGCACGCCGCCTCCGCCTCGCCGCCGCACTATTCCGCGCCGCACCCACCAAGCTCTACATCACCCCCAACCTTGTCTCCTGCAACATCCTGCTCAAGGGTATCGTCGGCGTCGGCGATATCGAGGCTGCGCTCAAGGTTCTCGATGAAATGCCTGGCTTGGGGATCGTCCCGGATGTCGTCACGTACACCACAGTTCTCTCTGCGTACTGTGGGAATGGGGATCTTAAGGGTGCACAGAGGCTCTTTGATGGTATAATTGCCAGTGGGCGTAGGCCCGATGCTACCATGTACACGGTGCTCACCGATGGCTATTGCCAGTGCGGGAAGCTACAAGATGCCACCAGGGTTATGGATGAGATGGAGGCAGCTGGGGTGCAGCCGAATGAGGTTACATATTCAGTGGTGATCGAGGCGTGCTGCAAGGAGGGAAAATCTGTTGAGGCGCGTGATTTGATGCGGGAAATGCTGGGGGCAGGATATGTGCCGGACACGACTCTGGGTGCTAAGGTGATCGATGTGCTATGCCAGGATGGAAAGGCGGAGGAGGCTCACCAAATGTGGAGATGGATGGTGAACAAGAATGTGGCACCAGATAACATGGTCACAAGCACATTGATATATTGGTTGTGCAAGAATGGAATGGTTCGGGAGGCGAGGAACCTGTTTGATGAGCTGGAGAGGGGGTTCATGCCAAACCTGCTGACATATAACTCACTTATTTCAGGACTATGTGCAAATGGGGAGTTACAGGAGGCCGGGCGGGTGTGGGATGACATGGTTGAGCGAGGATATGAACCAAATGCCATGACTTATGAGTCCTTGATCAAGGGATTCTGCAAAATGGGGAAGTCAAATGAAGGAGCTGCAATCTTTAAGGAGATGTTGACCAAAGGGTGCACCCCAAGCAAGCTTCTTTACCAAGTTCTTGTTGATAGCCTTTCTGAGCCAAGACATGAGGATACTGTTGGCGAAATCCTTGAAACTGCAGCTTTAAGTGGTCCAGATTTCTTGGATGGTGATTCTTGGGAAATATTTATCAGGAAAGTGCTAAATACAAGTGATACTTGGAACAAGCATCTTGATTTAGTGTTAGATATATAGCCATGAGGTGCGGAGATTATGGATGGAACTTCTTATTTGTTATTAAAATTCTCTCAAGGAATTTAATGCCAATGGGCTTTTGGTCTTCTACAGAGAAATAATCAGGTTATTGTGTTACCCTGAGCCTGCTATTACTGGGAATGTATACAGATCAGAAAAGTGATGGAGTAGATAAATGGAAAAACATTGCCTATTAACAGTGGTAAGCAGCCTAGAACATGCCTTTTGATGAGAAAGCTGCTACCCTGTTGTCAACTCAGCCTTCTTCATTTATTTACATGTAGTTACACAATAGAAAAAAAAAATATTCTTTTCACGATTGATCCTGATTATAAGGACTGTATAGCAAGTAAGAAATTGCTGTCATAAAGTTGCAAGTCACACAGTACCTGTTTTTACTATATTGCGAAGCACCATGCAACGACTTCTTTGCAGACTGGAATAGCAGTTGGTTTGGCAACAAAAAAAACTTGTAAAATTGTCATTATGGATCTTTCTGAAAATTTGAAGAATACAATAAGATTACACCAATTTCTCATCTTTACATGGTTTGAAAACAAACATTGATTATTTACATTGACCCCTGCATGCTTCTTAAGACTGTTCAATTTCTCCCCAGGGTTACCATGCATGAGGAGATTCTCAAGTATACACTGGGCATCCCTCGACAACTATACCTTTAGCAGTGGGGCAAGAAGCCAGAGGACATCCATCTAAGTCATTGCCCCACCAGTTCAAACTGATGTTCTCTAAGCCTAGGCATAAGTAAATCAAGACTGCCATGAATGCCAAACCAGCATCCAGTGCACCTGAAAGCAGATAATTGTGTCGCTCCCACCAGTCACGTCGATATTTGTAGACCACATAACCTGAGAAAAACCCAACAAGTATCCATGTAGTGTAGTTGACTGCAGTTGCAGGCGGCATCTGGCTGGTGGCACCAATCAGCACGGGCATGTTGATGAGTAAGATCCAGTTCTGGCCTGGGAATGCCTTGTGTGCAAACCAGACAAGGAGGGGGGCAATAGCTCCACCCAAGAAGAACCAGTTCACCGCCGAGTAAGTGCCCAAGTCCCCAAATATTCTGCGTGGGCTAATAAGACCCCATATGACCGATGCATCATAGAACACATGATCACCTGGGCAGGTCCAAGGGCTGTCTGCTGGGAGGAGCTCAGTGTTGCAGATGTTGGGGACTGTCTCCATCAGCCACCATGCTGTTCCGATATATACAAATGCTGCAATTAAAGTTCCCACCACCTGCCATGTTCCAAGAAGTTGCTTAGTGACACAATACAACAGACCATGTGTGTGCTTGTGTAGGAGAAATGGCAGATAAATTATATGGCTAGTAGAGATTACCTGAGCCATAAACATGGTCCTTGGGGGAATCTTCATGTAGTGACCCAGCTTAAAATCTTGCAGGAATGTCAGAGCTTGGCTCATGCTGATGTAGCCATATACCTTGAAACTCATATTTGCAACTGGTCGTCCGGGGTACAAGTACCCCATGATGTACTCTGTGATGATGTTCAAACCGGGGGTCTGCGTGCAACGGAATTAGATGAAGTGCTGACCTGGTGCTTTAGAGCTGTATGGCATAATATGCACGGGATGTTAAAATCCATACCTGGTTCGTTGTTGCTGTGATTATCCCGATTGGGAGGGTGAAGAAAAAGGCAAGGGCACATGCAAGCAAAACACCCCACCAGGGTAACTGGAGTTGCTCAATGTAGTATTCACAAGCAAATATGGTGATGGCAATGTTAGCAATAAGGATGCAGATGAACCACCACTCAGGGACCTGCTTGTATCTCCTCATAAGTTTTGTATGTATGTCCATCCTTTTTTCTTGAAAAGCTGATTTACTTAACTGCCAAATTTCACTGGACACAAGCACCATGATTCTTAGCTGCATTATTTAATTTTGCACAACAGACCGGGAAACTTCAGAAGAAGTTACCTTCCATGAAAGAGGACGACATGAACGATTGTTGCGGTAAGGGACGCAAAACCAACACCATATGTGACAGCAAAGAAAGTGCTGAGGTATAGTGGACCAGTCTTCTCGTAGGCCTTTGTGTTGAAATGGAAATGGGAGTCCACGATGCTTGAGATGTTGTACTTTTGCCCAGTCGAGGTGAAGAGGCCATCAGAAAAGATGGGGAAGTTTTGTGCCTTGTAGAAATTAAACCAGTAAGCAATGGGTGTGATTATGTACATGATGATGAAGAAGCCGGCAGCAATATTTGCTGTGGCAAACCAGGGGCTAGCAAGAGGGCTCCCGAGGTAGGAGGAGACAGTTGACCAGTCGAGACCGATCGCGCCAATGCCAAGGCCACTGAGACCTGAGCCGAGCTGTTGGGCAAGCACAGATTGGGGAAGACCCAGCAGATCCAGGAGAGGGAAGTGAGCATCTGGAATAGGTAGCCTGGGAAGATGTAGTATGCGAAGCTGCACATGAACGCCACCATGAAGAACTGGTTGCGTGTCAAGCCACCTTTGCTCCGTCCTTCCTTCTCATGGAGCGCCCTGATGAGCAAATGCATTGCAAATGTGTAAGTTCTTTTTAGGGGATCCAAATGTGCAAGTTGGTTGTCTTATGAAAGGTTAACTGCCATGTTGAGGAAGAACTTGTAGAAGCGAAAATTGTTCATTTTCATTCTACATTGTTTGAATCTTTGATTTCTTTGTATGTCAAACAAATCTTCGTTGTAATCTTATTGTGCTCAATAGCTCACTGTATTTCCTTGAGATTTCTGGTTTGCTTGTTTAATTGATGTTTATGTTGCTGTCCGTTCGAAGAAAGAACAAATCTTGGTTGAATTTGAACTGATGGACCCTTCTCTGTTCGCCCGTTTAAAGCTCTATGTAGAGGTTTCCAACATATATCTCAACACCTACTTACTTTGCTGAAGGTTAAAATTAGACTCCATACTGGAGTCAGTATTGGTAGGAAGGGTTGACCAGCAACGCTATGTAGAATATATTTCATGAAAGGTGGATAAATGAAATTTGGATCGAGTTTGCAGTAAAGCCAGGAGGTTAGCTAGTAGATTGAAATCTTCTTTAGTTTTGTTCATGTCTTCTTTTTAGAGAGATATGAATGTAAGGCGGCTTGTTGTCTTCAGAACCAATAAAATAAAGGAAAAAGTTTATTTTCTAACCTTGAACTTTTAAAAGTCCAGAAAACAACTTTGAAGCCGAAAACTAGACATCAGAGAACCTCAAAGTTTGCAAACCAGACGAAATCCCTCCTACGCCGATTCCACCCTGGTTTGGGGCCGACGTGGAGGTCCACTGGACCCGGTGCCAATAAGACCAAGTTTATAACACGCGGGCGGCCCAACTTGTTTCGTTTTCCTTTGCTTCGTTCCCAAGTCCCTCGCTCTCGCTCTCCTTTGCACTGTGCTTTGGCGGCGGCGCAGGCAGGGATACGGCTACTGGCGTTGCGTAGACGGCGGAGACGGACAATTCAAGGGGGTTGATGGTTCAATAGCGCAAGGCAATCGCGGATCTGTTGTAAAATCATGAAGGTCGGTGTTGCTAAATCCCGACTTGGCATGTTAGGGTTATGGGTTTTGGGGGATTTTCGTGTAGGGGGTAATTTCCTCGTTGCATGCATGTAGGGATGGATGTTGTGGACACTCTTCCTGTAACATCCAAAAAATTCTGAGCATTTGAAAGTGTTTAAAAATGTGGGATTTTTTTAAAACTTTTTGTTACGCTTCGTCGATGTTAATTAAAACCTCAACCCCAAAAACAGAAAATTGAATTCAAGCCGAGTTTAAAAGATGTCACTATCAGATATTAATGGACACCTCAAGGACCACTGCGATGTTGTGGAAGGGATATTACTGCATTGGTTGTTCTTGTGGAAAGATTTGGGAGATGTGTTGAGTGTTTTGGTGGACGACAAGGCATGCCAGACAGTGTCTTATTGTATTGTGGAAGGTGGTGTTGCAGAAATATATGTGGAAGCACCAATAACTGAAGAGGAGTATGAAGAAGAAGATGAGAAGGAAGATAGTGACTATGAGTATGAGATTGAAGCAATGTCTCCAGGAGTAGAGGATGACGATGACTGCACCATTGTTGGCTCCAAGGAAGTGAGCATTTTGACTGAAACACCAGAGCAGAAAAAGAAGGAACTAGAAGTAGTGGAGAGGTTTTACAGCTCTATCATGAGTCAGAGCAAAAGCAAGCAAGATGGTAAAGGTTGTGGGAATGATAAAATAAAGATGGTAAAGGTTGTGGGAATGATAAAGTAGCACTGCCTGAAGCAATGCAAAGCCAGCAGGATGATGAGAGCTCTGACAGTGACTACATTCCTGATGACTATGGTACATCATAGGAAGATGAGAAAGCATTAGATATCATGAAGAAATTATAAGAGTTCAAGAAGAAGATGAAGGCTAGTGAAATAGCCAATCTTGATGATATGGTGTTTGAAGGATCCCCTATACAGTCAAGATGTGCAAATGGAGGACAAGTAGAAGAGGAGAGAAATGATATTCCTTATGCTGACAACAGTCAAGATGATGACTCCTTTGATGAGGTAGACAATGGAGGAGAGTTGGTGAGGAAGGAGTCAAAGTACCATAAGTTTGACACAAAGAGGAATGTGCCAACATTCTCCATAGAAATGAAATTTGGAGACAAACAGTTGTTCAAGAAAGCAATCATCAAATATGGTTTGGCCCACAGGAAGTTAATCGAGTTTGTTAAAGATGAGGGTGATAGAGTAAGGGAAAAGTGTGATTGGGCACAATGTCCTTGGCTTTGTCCGTTGGCAACTAACACCAGAAGTATTAGCTGACAAATCACTAGTTTTAATGATGTGCACACATGTCCTCCAAGAAGAGACAAGAAGCTTGTAATTGCAGAAAGAATTGCTGACAAATATGAGAATTTGATAAGAGCAAACCTTACATGGAGTGTGCAGAGCCTGAAAACCACAGTATAGGAGGGAATGTTTGTAGATGTTAGCATCCCAAAATAAAAGAGCCAAGTACATAGTAATGCAAAGGATCCTGGATGCAACCAAAGATGAATACTCCAGATTGTTTGACTATCAGCTAAAACTGTTGAGGAGCAACCCAAACAGAATAGTAGTGGTGAAGCTTGATAATAATGTTGAGATCCCCACCTTCCTAAGAATGTACACCTGTCTTGAAGCATGCACGAAAGACTTTATAGCTAGGTGTAGGAAGGTCATTGGGCTAAATGATTGCTTCTTCAAAGGAGCTACCAATAGTGAACTCCTTTGTGCTCTTGGAAGGGATGCAGACAACCAAATGTATCCTATAGCATGGGCAGTTGTGGAAAAGGAGACAAATAATAGTTGGGACTGATTTTGTTATCTACTTTTCAATGATCTAAGGGTTATTGATGGTGAGGGATGGGTGATCATCTCTGATAAGCAAAAGGTGAGTGAAATTGTCAAACTAATTGCATGTTCAATACTTATGTACCATATAATGTGGTGCTAACTAACTGGGGGCACAATGCAGGGACTTCTGAATGTTGTTGAAACCTGGGCCCCTAGTGCTGAGCATAGGAATTGTGCTATACATATTTATTCATATCAATTGGAGGAAGAAGTTCAAGGATAGGGAGTGGCAGAAAAAGTTCTGGAGATGTGCCAAGGCACCTTGCATAAGCCTCTTCAACTGGCCAGAGCCAAATTGGCCCAAAGCACGTGTGAAGAGGCTTAGGTATTGATGAACACTGACCCACATCATTGGAGCAGGGCTTGGTTTAGGTTAGGTTCTAACTGTGATTCTGTAGATAACAATATGTGTGAATCTTTCAACAAATGGATCGTTGAGGCAAGGTTTCTGTCAATAATTAGTATGCTAGAGGCCATTAGGTGTAAGGTTATGGTTAGAATCCAATTGAATAGAACAAAGGCAGACAGGTGGCAGGGCATCATATGCCCCAACATTTTGAAGAAACTCAATACATACATAAATGAATCAGGGTATTGCCATGCAATATTCAATGGAAAGGATTCATTTAAAGTCAAGCATTGTGATCACAGATTTATAGTAAACATTCAAAACAAAATATGCTCTTGCATATATTGGCAATTGTCGGGATTGCCATGTTGCCATGCCATATCATGCATATACTTCACCACCAATAGGCTAGATGATTACATAGCCTCCTGCTACTCAGTTGATGAGTTGAAGAAGACATATGAGCACTGCTTAGAGCCTGTGGAGGGTATGCATAGTTGGTCCACATCTGAGAGGCTACAACCACAAGCACCAAGATATGTTAGGATGCCAGGCATGCCAAAGAAGGAGAGGAAAAGAGAACCTCATGAGAAGCCTAAAGCCACAAGGGTCTCAAAAGTGGGAACTATCATTAGGTGCAGGTTTTGCAAAGGGACAGGTCACGACATGTCTTCTTGCTCATAGAGGAAAGAAGCATTAGGTGCATCTAATACAAGTGTAAGAGCTGTACCAGAAGATATATGTTAGACCATGTGGTCAGGACTAGAATATTTTAGTGATGAATAATTGACAATGTTAGATACTGATGTTATTCGAGGCGTGTGTGCGTGTGTGGACTTATGTCGGTCAAGTTGGAAAGAACTTGTGCCGGAAAAGATGGTGTCTTTGCATGTGTAGGATAACTCGGAGGCGATCGTGGTCTCTGGCGGTGGACAGGAGATGACTTGGTGCGAAGTCATGGTCCGAGGGTCAAGGATCTTTGGAGAGACAGTCGGGCTCGAGTTGGAGCACGAGGAGATCAAAGATGGATGATGCGTCTTGGAGTTACGGAGGTGCGGTCGGAGGCTCGACACATGATAATTTTGGGGTGTCCAAAATTAGAAGATGAGAGAGATTGGATTGAATTTTGTAATCGGGTGTTAAGCCCATGTATTGGGTCAAGCCCACGGGTGGGTCAGAGGACTATATGTATTAGGGCCCATGTGGCTACGGGATAGGTGCTAGTTGGGGCTCCGTATAAAGCGGACGGTAGGGTTTTGTGGTGGGAGCGGTGAAGGATTAGGCCGGCGCTTTTAGGCGTGAGGACTAGTTGGTGTGCGTGCGATCTCGAGAAAAGAAAAGAAAACTAGGCGGCAGCTTTTTGAGGAAGGCATGCGGCGGCATTGCATCGGCATGGAAATAGAAAACCAATTCGATGTACGTTCGTTGATGCATGAGTTTGGCGACCACGTTTTGTTCATGCATGTGAGTATAGAAATCTCATCCACGAGTTTCTTGTTGTGTATGATATATTCTTGTTGTGCATGATATATGGGTGATTGATGTTTTCTGTTGGGGTCATCAAGCAATAGAAGTGACAGTTTCTTGGTGTGGTAAACAAAAAAAGTTTGTGCTTTTGCATTACGTGAGCTGTTTTTATTATTGAGTTAATCTAGAAACTTGTGTGCGGTTCATTGCTTTGACAGTGCAAGAATCCTTCCATGCTATTTCTTCTACATGTGCATCTAGAGCCATACTTTTGCTGTCCGATTGGTAGCAACCAAGATCGGTGTGTCTTGTACTAGGTAGGAAGTCAAGATTGCCACAAGGGTTGCGACAGTGTGTTTCTTTTGGGGTTGGTGTGATCTCAAGAAAAGGCAAGGGATTTTATTGGTGGACTCATACACAGGCTGCGTCTGTGTTTTGTTTTGCTTGGTTTTGTTTCTTTGTCTTGGCATTGTTTCTTTCTAGCAACAGAGCAGAGACAAGACAATCCTTTGCTAGGCCAGTGCATCACACCACTAGAAGAGGTGCTGCTCGGATAGGAGGACAAGACATAAAGGGCAATGACAGTTTATCATTGATCAAGTTGTTTGGACTAGTAATTATTACAATCATTCACCCCCCCCCTCTGATTGTCATTAACGATCCTACAATATACCTCCTTCAGCACCATCTACCATGGTAATGTGCCACTCTTGCTTCAGTAATGACTACTCCTGCAAACTAAACTAACATTGCATGTTGTCCTCAGGTAATAATGCAAGGATCACAGTAGAGCTCTACAAGTGTTGGGAAGAGAAGGGCAAGCCTACCTGCCAACTCAAAGGGCAAGAATAAGTGCACTGGAGTTCTGTACTCACAAAATTCGGCCACTACAATCTAGCATGTAATCATCTTCAAGTTTTGTGCCCAACACTTAGCCTTGTTTTTGTTTTGTGCCCAACACTACAATCCATCATGTAAGCATCTTCAAGTTCTAAGACTTAGCTTTGTTCTTGTTTTGTTGAAGACTGGTGTGCCAAATGAAATGATCATCAAGTCATCTGCTAAGGCCAGTGTGACAACATCAAAAGGTGATTCTGCATCTATAAGGCTAGAGGCTATTGTCCCTACTTCTCAAGCCAGTTCATGTGCCACAGTTCAACTCTCCTCTAGTCTTGCTTTAGCTCATGCCAATGCTCAAGAGTCACCAAAGAAGAAACCTCCAAAAAAGAGGTCCACAACTCTGCCGAAGCTTCTGATGTCCACCAGTGATGTGATCAACAACAAGCAGTGAAAGTGTGTACTGACAATGTGTGTGTGAACAGGCAGAACTACGCGTGTGTTAAGAATGTATTGTATATGTGAACTTGTTAAGCTTAGGATTTCTTAAACTTATGCATGTTGTCAACTTGTTTGTAACTGGTCAAACTTATGTAGTATGTGAACTTGTTAAACTTATAATTTCTTAAACTTATGCATGTTGTCAACTTGTCTGTAACCGGCTAAACTCATGCGGTATGTGAACTTGTATGTTAGTTCTAGCTTATGCAGTGCACTTGTTGCACTCAGTTGTGTCATATTCCATTTTAGTATGTCACTTGTTCAACTTTTGTAAGATGATGCTGACAAGGAATTCAAAAAAACATTTTCATTCCAGTGAATATTCAGTTTCACATAACAAAGACACAACTTACATCAACACTCACAACATTACTAAAAGAACATCACTATCCTTTTCTACCATTCAAGTGAACGTTACTACTAGAACATCAAGCCAACTACAATAAGGTCACTACATGTAAGCATTGAGATGATCAACATTCTATCTTTTTCTACCATTTTGACCCTATCACTAAGATGAACAACTACAGCCCCATTTTCGACCACAATTCTCCTCAAATTAGCACGCTCCTCTTATTTTGCAACCACAATTCTTCTCAATTCAGCATACTCTTCTTTGGCAGCCACAGACACATCGAGCTTGGCCTATTCATCGCTAGTTGAGGCCTTCGAGCTTGGCCTGTTCATCGCTAGTTGAGGCCTTCAGTTCCTTGTTATCCTTCCTCAAAACCCTTACACAGTCGCGCCAATCTAACAAATTCTGGTTAACAAAATCACTTGCTTCCGGATCATAACATCTCCAAAAATTGCAACCCCAACCTACACAAACACAAGCACATACCCCAATTGAGAAGAAAGCAAACATATTACACAAAAACACACTTCGCCGACCATAGAATAGGACGAATTCCACTCACTCGAGCCTTCGTGCAGGTCAAGTACCTCCTCCCAGAGTTCACACTCCAGGAGAGCCATTTAGCTGCCTTCTGCCCGCAATTACAAGAAACGGCCGGCTCATAATCAAACGGGCCCTCCCTGTACCGTATCGGTGAGGAAAACTTCCCATCGCCGCTGCCGACCACTGAGGAAGCAACCGACCGGCGCGATGTGCTTGAGCTCTCGGAGGTTGCCATCCACTGCGTCGACGTAATTTCTGCATCTAGGGTTTCTCGAGACGAAGGGGATTTCCCCTTCCACGATGGCCTTGCGCGAAGCTGAGGGGAAAACAAGGCCGCATGCGTGTTATAAACTTTGCCTCGTCAGCACGGGTCCAGGTGGACCTCCACGTTGGCCCCAAACCAGGGTGGAATCGACGTAGGGGGAATTTTGTCTGGTTTGCAAACTGTGAGGTCCTCTACTGTCTGGTTTTTAACTTCAAGGTTGTTTTTCGGACTTTTTGAAAAGTTGAAGGTTGGAAAATAGACTTTTTCCTAAAATAAACCAGCTGACCGTACGCTATATAGTACTACTAATAATAAGCAAGGCCAATCTGACGTGGCATGGCTCGTGACAGCTAATTTGCATCGATCTCTTATCAAGTTATCACAGCGCTAGTCTTACTCAAAAATCAAAACAGCTACGTGCAAGCATACACGAGACATTCGCATTGTTTGCAGGCATCGAGCATTAGCAAGTCATGAAATGTAGAAAGCCTTTTCTTTTATATATATATAAAAATTCAAATGTAAAAGAATCAATCGATCAAACCTCCATGCTCTAGCTGATTAAAGAAATTAAGTTAAGCTAATAAGCTATCTCTAATCAAACAAGGAGACCTGCACGAGGTTCGACGGCCACCACATCGCCGCCGGCTCCACGAGATACCGCCGGAATATTCCTGCCCACCCGAACCCCAACACCTGATCGATACATGCGTGATCGAGCGCATCATTTTAATTACACGACGCCAAGCAAAACGGAAACAAACGCTGGGTGGCGATGAGAACCACAAGAGAGGCGCTTCACGTTTGCCATGTAAGCTGTCTGCCGGTAACGCGTGTACGTGTTGGTAACGGACTGAGACTGTGTACCTGGGTGGTGAGGACGACGAGGAGGGAGACGAAGAAGGAGATGTGCTTGCCGTAGAAGACGCGGACGGCGGTGATGACGTGGATGGCGTAGACGGTGCCGGCGCCGGAGTTGGCGAAGATGGTGATGAGCACGTGCTCCTTGACGTTGAAGGGCCCCGGGTTGAGGGTGAACTCCCACGGCCGGCCGCGGAAGAAGGCGCGCTCCGGCAGCGCCGCGGCCATGAGGCGGCCGAGCGGCACCACGGCGATCTGCGCCGAGATGGCCGTGATGGTGAGCGGCTCCTTGCGGTACCAGAAGAACTGGTTGAGGAAGGACAGCACCGCGCACGACGCCGTGCCCAGCACCCACATCCGGAACGTCAGCACCGGCGTCTCCGGGTCGTCCCCCACCGGCACCGTCAGCGCCACCTGCTCGATCGGCGAGTTCTCCACCGCCTCCTCCTCTCCTCCTCCATGCTCCGGCGAGCTGCGCGACGTCGACGGTCGCACTGCATGATCACGAGGACTCCAATCAGAAAGGTGTGCATGGAAACTAGTGGAACAGTTGATATGCATGATGAGATCTTGCTGCATGGACTGACTTACAGAGTGGGGAGGTGATCTGGTCGCCATGCCGGTGCTCCTCTTCCTCCTCTTGGCCATGTCGTTCTTGGTGTTGGCAGGATGCCATGGCTGGGGATGTTGTGTCATGTGTGCCTGCCTGGGCATTTTGGGCCCTAGTTCAGCTCAGCTAGCTCTCTCTGTGTGTTTGCCTCTGCAGTTTTATGGGGAAAGGGACGTTTTTTTTTGTGCAAATATCTTCGTCAGCATTGATCGATCATAGCTTACCGGACCATCGGTTGGTTGGGTGTCTAGACATTTTGGAACGACGAGATCCACCACGCTATACATGCACGCTACTTCTGCATACTCGATTGCTGAACAGCTCAAGGATTAGGACGAGTTGTGAGGATTTAGTTATACTGTATCCGGTGGTATAAGTGGTACATCCAATTTAATACGGATCATTTATTTTTTATCTAATGATTCAGATTAGTTAAGATTTAGTTATACTACACCCGGTATATAGTATGAGTAGTAGAATCACGATGTGGTAGAATTGTAATTGCTCATATAAGGATCACACGGCACAAGAGTAATATTTTTAACCCTAGTTGGAAAAGTCCTTAATACCCTCACGAAAAAATTATAAATACAAAGAAGAATCTATTATACCCTTAACAAATCAATTGTTAGATTTAATTTATATTACCATCATATACTTCTAGTAAAATATACCGTAAAATTTCTCAATTAATACAGGGGAGCGCTTTAGATCCGGAAATCTGAATATGCAGATTGTGAAGCAACACCGGGTACTTATGTATTTAGACGCGCTGAATTATGGAGCTGCTTCTATGATATGTTGTTTTTTCCTTCTTCAATTCCTCTGCAACCCGCATGCCTCTCTCTTTTTGTTTCATGGCGTCTTCTCTGCCTCCATCTCTTCTTTACGTATGCAATGTGTTTCACATTTGATGTGATCGATCTGAGAGATGAATAGATGATGTCAAATTATATATGTTTCCAGATTTTATTAGCACGGGAATCGGGTGGTTCATAACATTTGCCATTAATTTCCTGCTGCACACATCCGTTGATTCCATCACCAACCACCTTCCCGGCCAGGTTCAACGAACCGAACCTGGAGCATTTCACACGACGAGGACAGGGAATTTTTTTTCCGTAAATAGCACGTTTGCGATATTTTATTTTATTACGAAAGTAGCACCCGTCGCAACGAAATAGAAAATATGAAGCCTCGTTTATACAGTCACCGGCTGGACGCGACGTCCACGTGTCGCCTCGTCCAGCCCTCCACGTCCCTCGTCCGGCCTGTCACGGACCGGACCCCTCCACATCGCATCTACCATCCCCTCACTTGCCGGACGACGCAATTCACAACCGACGCCCAAATTAATTAGCAACCATAATTTGCAAAATTAATTATCTGGCCCATGATTGGCCGGACGCAAATTAAATTAATTAATTAACACAAAATAACTGACCGCGAATTAGCCGCGTTCGCCCCGTGACCAGCCGGACGTGCCGCTACCCCTAACCACAGCACACGCCCGTCCCCTCAACCCTCTAATCCGTCACCTCCATCGCATCCTTGTCCATATAAGCATGTGCATGCATGCCAAAGTTTTTTTGGGGGAGGGGGGATCTGATTCCCTCCGCATCACCCTCTCGCCGTCTATTTAATCGCATGAGAGTGCGATTTCACTTCGCACTCTAGTTGCTCTCGCTCGCTATTTCGTTCTTTCGATTCGGTTTCCGATGACTTATTATTATTTGCCGTCGTCATTAGCAGCCACTTCAGCAGGTATGTTTCTCCTCGTACGTTATTTATTTTTTAATTTTGTGGTTAGTAAATTATTCGTAGCGAAATTAATCCTACTTAATTTATTAGTTGTAATTTTTAGGCGTAGTTAATTAGTTACCAATTAATTAATTAGTCTATTAATAAATTAGCAGTCGTTAATACTTTAGTCGTATTTTATAAGACGTGATTAATTTTCTTTCATCAATTAGTGGTAATTAAATTAGTACTAATAAATTAGCATTAAAGGACTGAAGAATACAGAACAACAAGATGTGCCAAATCTATTAACTACTTGCACTAGTAGAAATTAATACAAGTAGTGATGTGATTCAGATATTTGTTTCTCCATGAAATGACAAACTTGAAGCAACCTTCTGAACAATGAAGTTTTGACTTTGACATAAAATTGATCGTAATTGCGGAGCTTATACTTGAAGCATTGATTTACCACAATGCATCTAGGTTGTGAGTTGGGATATGATATGAGATTCCATGTGATTGTGAGAATTGCCCCAGTTTGTCTGATTACGAATGCCATAAAACTTAGAATAATGATATTTTTTTGTCCAAGAAAAATGGAGGGACTGGAAGGTGATTGTTGTTAGGGCTTTTCATTGAATGGTTTGGATTAGGATTTTTCCTTACAGTGAACTGTTGTACACAGCAATGACTTGGTTGAACAATATTTAGATACAGATGCATCTAGGGGCAAATTCTCATTTATCTTTGCTATCTGTGTGACCTCGGAATGAATGAGGCGTTTTGACGCTTCCGCACAATTTAAATACTTGGACTTTTACACCTTTCAATTACCTACCAGAAGATATGCTGGTAATATTAAAACAACATTGTGTTTAGGTTAATTGTAAAGAAAGAGGATAAGGGTCCAAACCAAATCAGAAAAGAAAACAGAGTTTTATTTTTTTAGTACGAACCGTATTATTAACAAATGCAAATGGTTTAAGAATATGCAAATACAAATGCTGGCAACATAATTAAGGCATGTTTACTTAAATTTGGAATGATCTAGACATAAAATTTTCATAGTATCATGTCAAAAAGTTACCTTTACGCCCATCCCTCATCCCCCATAATTAGTCACCTCCATCACTTGTCCATGCATGCATGCATGCATGCAAGAGATTAGCCTTAGTTATTTTATTGTCCTTAGTTAGCTGTAATAATTTATCTATTTTTAATCTGTGATAATAAATTTGGTGGCCTAAGTTAGCCATAATAAATTTTTTTGTAACATGCGATAATAAATTTGGCATAATTATTTTAGTGTTATTTTGATCATCGTAATTAATTCAACCATTACTAATGTAGATGTCATTACGTAACACACGCTCTTCGTATTTATGCGTAATTTATAATTTGTAGTAATCTATCGTCATCATCAAAAAAATTCACTAATAGTCTGTCTCTTCCATGTCTTGGAAACCATGCCTCTACCGGAGCTTCTGGAACTCTTCTACGACGATAATTACCGGTGCAATTCACGGATCGACGGGGACGTGGATGGCCCTCCACCCTTGGCGCTTCGGGCTGGGAGGGATTGCTGGGAACTGGACGATCGCTACATCCTTATTCTTCAGGACACAGGCTTGTTGTGTTCACGAGGCTGGTCTCAGTCGGACGCCAATTCACCTTAGACGGCAGCCTGCTGTCAACACTTGTCGATCGGTGGAGGCCCGAGACACACACGTTCTATTTTCGGTGGGGTGAGATAACGGTCACCCTGCAGGACGTCCTATTCCTGATCAGTGTCCCAATCCGGGATGAGTCACTTGTTCGAGGTCGTCCGCTAATGAACTGGAAGGCCAGGCTATGGGACAGGTTCGGTATACCTGTGCGGGACAGTGTCCGTGGCGTCCCTCGGACTTGGTGAGGCTTTTCAGTTAGTGCCCGGAGGATGCACTCGACGAGGTTGTTCGAACGCACCTCGTCGCTTACCTTCTATATCTCTTTGGTTGGATTATGTTTCCACGTCACAGGGCGATTGGGTGTACCCCCAGCTTTGTCCGCATTTCCGAGTCTTTAGCTGACGCGGAGGCTAGGGCGTTGCCTCAGTGCAGCTGAGGATCAGCCATCCTTTGTGTCACATACAGGAGGTTGTGTGACGCTTCGAGGCACGACACCGGTGTCAAACCCAGCCTTGCCTGTTGCTACGTGCTCCTGCAGTTGTGGAGTTAGGAGCACTTCTCTGTTAGACGGCCGTCCTTCCACAGAGCAGTGTACCCATACCCCGAGTTGCAGGACCCGATAGACGTGCCCATCATGGACTACCGGTGGACTGCCGCTCTCATACGCTGAGCGAAGGACAAACCGGCAAGGTGCTACTCGTTGTTCCAAATTGTTGCACAACGAATTCAAGTTGTTGCACGACAACGATATCATCTGGGCTCTATTGGCCCCGGACTTCGTGGGCTCGGTACCTGCGGAAGTGATGTATTTGCCAAGTAAGAAAGAGGTTGCCTAAATGGACGGTCAAGATCCTCGTGAAACTGGGTTGCGCATAAAATTCGCGATCCAACCGTACTATTCTTAATGAACGGTTAGATCCTTAATGCCGGGCTCCTGGGCTAAACTCTGTAGGTCATCCACGTAAATCCCAACCGTCCATCGACGAATGAGCGGTCTGTGTGGTTACGAAACTGGATCGCGCAGAGAATCTGCGATCCAATCCTGAGCGTACAAGTATCAATGAACGGATAGATCATCGGCAAACTCTGCAAACCATCCACGTAGATCCCAGCCGTCCATCCACGAATGAGCGGTCTGTGTGGTTAGGAGACTGGATCGCGCAGAATAGGTGCGATCCCGCACGCGTTCTTTTCCCATGGAGGAAGCGAAGCAGCTGCACGCGCGCGCCCTCCGCGGCGGCGTGCGCCGCCTCCAGCCGCTCCTCCTCCGCGTCCTCGCCGCCGGAGACCACCGCTACGCCGATATCCTCCTCGGATCCTACCCGACGCCTCCCTCCGCGCCGCTCCACAACCACCTCCTCCACGCGCTCGCCTCTCTCCGCCGCCCCCACCCCCTCCTCCTCCCCTTCTTCTCCCGCCTCCACCGCCTCCGCCTCCTCACCCCGCTATCCTTTACCCTCCTCTTCTCCTCCTCCACCTCGTCCATTCCATTTTCCCTCAGCTCTCACGCGCTACTGATCAAGTCCGGCGACTTCACATCCGGCGACCCCTTCCTCGCCTCCGCCCTCGTCTCCTTCTACGCCAAGAACCGCCTCCTGGCTGAAGCCAGGCGGGTCTTCGACGAAATACCGCGCAGGGACACAGCCGTGTACAATGCGCTGCTCTCGGCCTACGCGAGGGGCGGCCTTGTCGACTCGGCGGAGAAGCTGTTCGAGGAAATGCCTGAGAGGAACGTGGTTTCTTGGACTGCAATGGTGTCCGGGTACGCGCAGAATGGGCGGCATGAGGAGGCGGTGGATACGTTCTTGGAGATGTGGGAGAGGGCAGGGGTGCAACCGAATGAGCTGACAGTGAGCAGTGTTCTGCCTGCGTGCGCGGCTGTTGGGGCGATGGAGCTGGGGAGGAAGGTGGAGGAGTATGCAAGGGGGAAAGGCCACCTGGAGAATTTGTACGTGGCAAATGCGTTGGTGGAGATGTACGCCAAGTGCGGCAGCATTCGGCAAGCTTGGCAGGTGTTTCAGGAGATTGGTCGGCAGCAGGATCTCTGCTCTTGGAACTCAATGATCATGGCATTTGCCGTTCATGGCCTGTGGAGGGAGGCCCTTGGCTTGTTTCATAAGTTGAGGGTGAGGATTTCTTGCTTGTATAGTCTTGTACTCTTATGTTTGCTCACTAACTCATAGCATTTGCATGCAATTGGTTGCAAATATAGCACTTGGCAGAGGCGCACGGAACATGTTGTTGGTATAGAAGAAGACAACAAGTGCTTAGTAACCTTAAACCATATTGCCTACTATGACATTTCAAGATGCATTACACATTTGTTGTTGTGAAACTTGAAGCTGATTTTACTATGTTTAGATGACAGGGGTCAGACCAGATGGTATTACATTGGTTGGAGTCATATTGGCTTGCACTCATGGAGGCTTGGTGGATGAAGGCAAGCTGCTCTTCAACTCGATGGAAGCAGAGTTTGGTCTTAACCGAGAATTGAGCACTACGGCTGCATGGTTGATCTGCTTGGGCGTGCTGGTCTCTTGAAAGAAGCTTACAGTCTGATAGTGAGCATGCCAGTGGAGCCTGATGCTGTCATCTGGGGAGCCTTGCTCGGTGCTTGCAGCTTCCATGGCAATGTAGAACTAGCGGAAATAGCGGTGAACAAACTCATCTGTCTCGAGCCACAAAATACGGCAAACCTAGTGATACTTTCAAACATATACGCGTCATCTGGCAGATGGGACAGTGTTTCCCAGGTCTGGAAGTTACTGAAGGAAAAAGACCACAAGAAATCAGCTGGGTACAGCTTCATTGAGTTAAATGGCAGGATGCATAAGTTCCTAGTTGAGGATAAGTCGCATCCAAGATTTGAGGATGTATACAAAACCCTTGATAGTGTCACAATGACCATGAAGCTTGTTGACTCGGAAAGTCTGGAAGAAGTGGAAGGCTAGTTTTTCTGTCACCACCTGCGGTAGCATGTAAACCACCTAGAGATGAGAAGAAGCTGTGATAAAGTTGTCTGAGATTGCTCGAACTGCTTGCTCTGATCTTGCATATCAAATTGACCTGCAAAGGGAGCATCAAGGTGGCAACAGAGGAGGTGACGAATCAAGTGGATGCATAGCACCACCTGTACATCATCACAGTCCTCTAAATATCAAAATGGTTGTTTCTGTTGTGCGCAAGGTTCAAAATCCCGGCGATTACCGGCCGGTAACCACCGTTACCGGAAAACCCGGTGGGGACCAGGATTTAAAAAACCGGCCGGGTTTTTTTTCCGGTTTAGCAAATTCAAATTTCAGTTTTCGAATTTCGGTCGGTTTTTAAGCAAATTCAAATATCAGTTTTCAAATTTCGGCCGGTTTTTCCGGTTACCGTTTTGGCCACCGAGCGGTTTTTCCTCCGGTTTTGAGATTTTGATCCTTGGTTGTGCATGCTATTCAGAGGTGCAAGACTTCCAGGCATATTGCTGGCATAGCGTATAATTTCAAGATATACCCCAAGAAGGTTTTTTGCATAGTGAAATTCATATCTAACAAGACTGAATGATAAGCTAATGAACAGAAATTGCAGTGGTATATTTAAGGTAAGTTCATGTGCTTCACTCTTGCCACGTTAGCTATGCTTCCTGCTTTGCTGCATTCAGCTAAATGCCTTGCTAAATTGCTTCTGTCATGGCAGCTCACTATGACATGGAAGAGACTTCTGAGAACCTTCAGGCTATGGGACTCTGTGTGAGATTGCTCGGATGTATGATGCGGCCATGCAAGAATGCATACTGTCAACGTTTTGCCCATTGTGCTCCTGGCTCCCCTTTGCATCCACTTTTCAGCCATGGTCTGGCTCTGGAGATCTTGCTCATCTTGGTTAGGAAAACAGCACGAATAGCAGGCATGATAGGCTGCATCATTTGTTCTCAATCCGCCTGTTTATTTTGTTGTGCATTCTTGGAATCATTGTGGACCTACTTGGTTTCCCTTGTTATAACATCGGATGGTGCTTGAGACAAATCTGCAACTTTTTTTTATGTGCCGGGTACATCAATCTAAATGATGAAAATGACTAGTGCCTAAGGTGTAAACATGCGATCACAAACAAGCAGAAAGATATGCTCAGGTCAGGTAGGACACTCCAGAAGGACACTGGTGAACGTTCAGATGGGCATGCGATCGCGAAAAACAATTTCATTCAGGTCGATTTCACAATTAGGGTTCCATGTGCCGTTTCAGGTCGGCAAGGATTTGGAAAGCATCTCTGCTTGTCATGTGTGTAGGCCAAGGAAGTATGGGCACGCTGGTTGTGCAACTCATTCAACAGCAAGTTGCATCAAGGGGAGTAGTTCTTTAGCTCTGTTTGTCGTTGTGTTCTCCTTTCACTTTCACTTTGATTTCTTCCGTCGTGGCAAGCACTATAGGACTATTTCTTAGCATTTGAAGAATATGTTGATGCAAGAAACGCCTACTTCATGACCATTGATATCATATTGCAATCAAGAGCTGCCAATCGGGTGCTTGTTTTGTGTGGATAGTTGATTTGGATAGTTGATTTCTGTACATTAATACTGGGATAATGAGTAATGACAACTAGTTAGCATTTAACATATCCTTCACGATCATGGTTTGTATTCTATTTGCTCTATTCTTTAGTATAGTTCGAGCTCTAATTATTTTGTGATATACATATTATTTTTTGTAGCGGCTTGTATGATAGGATGTAGCATTAGTAGATGTCGTGATCCATTGTGTGAAACACAATGCTTTTACTACTATGGGCTTCCTAGAGGAATCAACGAAAAAACATTTTTTGAACAATCTGAATTTTTTAATAATGATCAATCCGTAATATCTTAAAGAAAAGTAGCAAATTCATGTCCCCCTGTAATCCTGGTTCGCCCCTGGCACCAAATATGCATAGCTGATGGAAGCTAAGGGGAAGCCTTAAGGCCTGATTTTTTTTATATAAAAAAAACTGATATTATGAGAAACGGTATCTGACTGTCCATAAAATAGTACTGAGTAATACTGTGCTGTTGTAGTTATCTCCAACTAATAGCAAAAAAACATTATCTTTGTTTATCTCAAATTAAATTAAGAACAAGAAGCTGAATCAATTTGCCAACGCCAACGGCCACCATTACGTAACTGTTGACCTGTCACCAAGTCTTTGGCCTTTCTTGGCACCCAATCTTCTTCTGTCGACACTGAAACGATCCTACTGGGAAATTTCGTTGGATGAAACGGACACAAAGATTTGTTTGACGTCGAGATCAACTAATGGCGAGAACAGTAGCGTGGTCGGTGTGTTAGCCACATGAGAAGCTACCAGACGATTGCTAGATGGATGTGTGAGATATGAGATGTTATTGGCCATGAAAAGGATTGCTGCCTAATGATGGAAAAAATAATTCAGTGTCTAGTTGGAACCTGCCAAGATTCCTACATTTATACCACCGGTATATCTCGACTCTTGAGCAGATCACCCCACTGACTTGCAAAAAAATAATGCATTGGAATGTTCTGGAACGAATCGTACAGTTTTAGTAGAATCATACAGTTAGCATAGTAGGGCTTCTTGAGGCCACCGGCTCCCATGGGCGCGTGGCGCCGGCCGCCTCGCGCCGAGCGAAGGCCGCCTCGTGGGCGCAGCAGCGCTTCCGCCGAGTCGCGTCGGGCCAAAAGCGGCCGTGGGCCACTTTGTCTTTTCTTTTTTTGTGATTTTATTTTCCTTTTCTTTTAATTCAAAAGAGAGGTTTCAAATATTTATTTCTCCCCATTTTAGCTCCAAAATTATCTTTTATACTCTCTTTTGAGAATAACTAGGATATTCTTAGATGCAAGTTCATGAACATGTTCAAGATTACTCTTCCTCCAGCATGTTCAAGGATACCTTATTACCTAAAGAAATTGCTTGTCACATCCGGCGGATGGTATGATGGATGGTATGTTGGTGGGTGCTAATGCAGCCCAAGGAATGTTGGTTTGTGGATGGTATGTGGTATGAACATGGTCCCTAAGGACTTAATCCGTGATGACCTCCCAATGTAAACCAAGACGACCACATGTCTATAATGGTGTCGACTGGCTAAATAATTTGTATCCGTTAGTAGGTGTGGCGCCAGGAAAGAGTTGAGGTCTATGTGAGCGTAAGGCTTAGCGGTGTAACAAATATCTGGTGGATGCATTGTAAAGGCCTTGTGACGATCTTGACTCACATGTTACTAAACATGTGTACATGTCAAGATGACTTACAACAGAGTGTAATGAACTTCAATAAGATCAAACTGTTTAAAAAAACTTCAAAGGATCAAACTGTAATCTCTTTAACAAATGCAAATTGGTTAAAATGCTAAGTGATAGGACCTTCTAATATTGGTACTCAAAATATTGCTTTGTGCAAATAAATGAACCCGAGCCATCCTTGTTAAGCCTTGCATGTATATTGTTGCATACTGTGTGTTGGCTCGCGAGCACGGTAGTTGTGCTCATCCTCGCTCTTTCCCCCAACCCTCAGAACCCGTGGATCATGGAGACTACGTCTACTACGAGGACCGGGACGCCGAGGAGCAAGGACATGAAGAAGAGTAGCATAGTTCCGTAGTCTGAGTCTCGCCTCAGTCTGGTTGGCTCCGTTGGTACTCGTGTACATCCTATATTATCCAAGCCCTTGGCTAATATCGGTCGTACACCTAGTACCTCAGTCGCTTGCCTGTGGAGAGACTTGCTCTACCCCTTTTGCTTCCGTTAACGTACTCGAGATTTTGTAATGAACTCATTTGGCCTGATCGGCCCTATTGTAAACTCGACCCGACGTGGTCTATTTGAACTTGGATGCTTGTATTAATGCATGATTTGGTCTACGCGATGTATGAAATGATTCAGCAATGTGTACTGTGGGCGCTATCTACTGATCCAGGGAATAGCGCAGTTTTATCACAGAGGATTCTGGATTACGAAATCCGGGTCCGACACATAGTACGGTTCTATCTTTTATACTCTCTTTTTGAGAATAACTAGGATATTCTTAGATGCAGGTTCTTGAATTTGTTCAAGGTTACTATCCCTCCAGCATGTTCAAGGATACCTTATTACCTTCTCTCAGATCAGGTTCCAGGACTAGGCACCCAAGTTAGTTCCATGTAATGACTTACTACTTCAAAAGATCAAACTGTTTAAAAAAAAACTTCAAAGGATCAAACTATCATGAAGCAAATAATTAAGCCAAAAATATGCGGTGGTCATTATCTTCCGAAGACCGCAAGTCATCGCCGGTGGTGCAAACAGCGACGTTGTTTCTGATGATGCAATGCAACCATGGAATCGTTAAGGTGAGGTCAGGTCATCGGTGACAAGTGACAGCATTTGATTGCCATGCAACTGTTCACAATTGGAGCTGGTAAAAAGTTTAAGAAGAGTTATACTAGCTAAGAAGGTATTAATGGTCCATCTTGGTATTTAGATGTCGTCATCGAAGAAGACATTGACTTAAACAAATTAAAAGGCATGGTTCACAAGGTGTTCCAGTCTCTATTCTAGCTTCCTCTCCTTTCTCCGAAAATTGGGATGCAACGGAGTCATGCAAGGAAAGGTCTAGGACTAGATGTGAATGTGATACATTGCATAGTATAGAGCAAAAGTTGGTGTGTGAATTATTCTAAGTAAAAATAAATAAATAAGCATTCTACATCAGTAAGTTTGTTTGGTAAAACCTTTTCATGTCACCTCTGAATAGATGAGAGACCAAGATTCAGTTGGCACACTGGCAAAGCATTCCCCAGAAATGAGGAGACAAGATGCACTCGCTATGACAAGGAATTAGCAACAAATATCTGATCTCACAAGCAAAAGGGCAAAACTCATGTACAAATCAAGGAAAATAAAATTGCCCAAACAGTAATCACATAGGTTAAAGCAGTAACAATAACACTTCACTTCACACTAGTACTAGTAGTAAAAACACATGCACACACAGAGAGTGACTTGCGTATATAAATACTTAGGAAGCCAACCACCCTCTCACTAACAAAGCATCCATCCAACCTTAAGAAGGTGAGAGAAGAAGAGAAGGGAGAAACCAAGGTAGAGTAACCTTGCCGGACTGTTCTTGTTTCTTCTTCCCTTCCCCATTTATTTCTTCATCAGAACTCCTGCAAAGTTAGTTTCACTTGTTTTGCAATTCGATTCTGCTCTTTGTTTCATCGATCTTCTGTTTCTCTTTCTCCTTCTTGGAAGTATCTATTGCTATTGTTTGTTCTTGAGTGCCTTCTGCAATTTCTTTCGTGCAAAGCTACTCTGCATACTTCAGAGGGATATGAAAGTGAGAGAGAGAAATTCCCTTCAGTTATTCCCAAATAGAATTCTCATTGTTAGGTGTAGAATAGGTTAAATCAAGGAAGGTTGCATCTTGTTCTTGACCGGAAACTGTCTTGATGCAAATTAATTCTGGGAGATTGTGTGCCATGGCCTGTAGGTAACTACTGGTTCTTGCCTCACACTTGTCTCAAGTGGTCATGGCCACTGTGGGGCAGCCTGATGCCATGCGAAGGATCACCGTGCACTACGTAAACTCACCTGCCCGCGGCACCCAAGAAGCAAACTTTGAAGGTTTAGACAACGATCTTCTCGAGTTTGTGATTGGTGATGTTCTTCAAGATCAGGTATGTATGTGCTTGATCTTACCATTCCTTCATTATAAACTCGCTATTTCTTTCGCATGAGCTTTAGCATAGAACATCTATATGCCATGATATTATGCTTTTGATTTGGCTTTTCAGTTCAATTTTGTTTAGTAAACTGAAAACTTTTTTCTGAAACTTGTTTTAGGAGAGTCTGTATCAATCTATCTTGGATGACACATACAACAACCATATCAGAGGTGCAAGAACTACACCATATGATAATTCACATTACTACTATCATGGGGAAAGCAGCAGTAGTGCAGCAACAACTTCGAGAACTTCAGATATCGATGAACATATTGCGTCCGACTTCGAATACGCTAGGCAGCTGCAGGAGATGGAGGATCTGAACATTGAAACACCTCAGGATGAAGAAGACGGTATGCACTGCTTATAATTCGATTCAGCCATTGAGATGTTGCACTTTTCACATCTAACAATGGTACTTGTATTGCTGTTGTCTTAATTTAGATATAAGCTGTGTAGCCTCTCCATCTGACACCGATGATGATAACGAGCAAGAGGTGATTATACGACTTGATTCAAATTAAATCTTTCTCAATTAATAATCCTCTGAATACATGAAATTAAATATTCCGAAAATTGGCTCGCAGGCTGCCAGACAGGATGATGATGATGATGACGATCCAGACAGCATGACATATGAGGTTTGTGGTGTATGAATGCTTCACAAATTTTTTGTTTCTGTGACGTGTGAAGTTTGTGAACAAATTAGACTTATATAGTGTATCTTCACACATGGTTAGAAAAGGTTGCTGATTCTTAGTTTCTTACCCTTTTCTGTAATCCAGCAAAGGCAGGCACTTGCGGAATCAGTAGGAAGTGAGGACAGAGGTTTATCTGATCAGCTTATATCCTATTTGGTATCATGGAAGTACAAATCAGGATTTTTCTCAAGAAAGATGAACCATGAAGAGTAAGCCTACCTTTTCAATCGCATATGAATTTGTGAATGAAGATAATTCCCAGTGATCACTGATGAAGTTGTGAAATCTCCATGTCACTGATGATCACCCCCATCTGAATGCAGTTGTCCTATATGTCTATCAACTTTCAGAAACCGAGAAAGTCTCATAACGTTGGCCTGCAAACATAATTACCACGCAAGTTGTGTTGCTAGATGGCTCAAGATCGACAAGGTAAACGGTTATGGATTTTACCATTCGTCGAAGTTTAGATGAACATTGATATGCTATCCACCTCATATAACCTAGTTGATCTTTTGCTATTAGCCTCTTTCGGATTTTCCCAACTAAAAAAAATTATGGCCTCGTGCAGTAGAATTTCTGACATCTTTTGTTTCATGAAACAGACCTGCCCAGTTTGCAAATATGAAGTGTTTGGACCTTCCTAGCATGTGATCAGTTGACCATCGAAGCTGACAAATGATGAGATGTCATCTCGTTGGTTGCATTTGCATCGTCTACTCATCAGTATTATGGAAAAAGCAAAAAAAAAAAAAAAAAAAAACATCGTCTACTCATCGGTATTATTGGAAAAAGCAAAAAAAAAAAACGGAAATGCTTCGTCATGATTCCTGAGTGTATTTTCCCCTGTGATTTTTTGCATGTTCAACTGTACAAATACTTCATAAGCTTTTATATATTAAGAGGTTTATTTCTTCTTAATATGCCTTTACCTGGTGCTGTATGCTGTAGTACAATGCTACACTTCTCTTGGATACTCTACTTATGATGGATTTTCAGAAGTGACAAGTCATTCAAATTAAATATTGAGAAGAAAGTCACGAAGGTTGCAGCACACTAAAAGCCAAATCGATTATCCTTACCCATGCAGATAAGAAATACAATCGACACTCTTATGGCATTGCCAAGATGCACAAAAGAGGCTATTATAATAATCACAGCATATCATTCAGTAGTATGACCTTGATACGCTAATAACTCTGGGTTGCACTGCTCTGAGATTTCCAAGCCAACTCACAATCTCACATAACTGAAGTTACATCAGTGTATGATCATCAGAAACTGTTCGAAACGGCAAAACAAAAACTCGAAAAAAAAGGACAAGACAAGGAAACTAGAATCTACGGCAACTTCACATCGCCACTAGCAGCCAGTTTCCACACTAACACAGCCAAGCACAGGCGGTTGTCTTAAGTCTTAACGCATACAGTGACCTCACAGGGCGGTGAAACGATTATGTACTCTGTCACATGTTCCACGAGTATCCACCACCTCCCTGCTCCCCCATGAACAGCCCGCTTTCCACCAGCTCACTAGTAATAAGATGGTCGAGCTCATCCATTTCATGCATAGACTCGGCCTTCGGAGTCACAGTATTGCCGCCAGAAGCAGCAGCTGGATTGCTGCTTACTGACTTGAAACTGTTATTTCTGCTGGGGACGATGCCGGCTCCACTGTTGATCACATTGCTAGGTCCGGTTGTACCCATTGGAGCGGCACCCTTTACCGTGCTGTTATTGATATGCGGTGTCTGCTCTCCACTAGCAGCGCTGCTGGTGATAGCAGCTCCTGATGCGAGACCACTGTTTGCATTGGGAGCGACAGGAGGTTGTTGCTGCGCCAAAGTGCGGTTGTTAGTATTCTTGACTTCTTGCAGCAGCTGATGAATAACATGCTGCTGGTATTGTGGGCTCACACCCAAGCCCTGGAGACTGTTCTGCTGGGGCATTGGCTGCTGAAATGACGCAGGATGTTGGAATTGCACAAACTGCCCCAGGTTAGGTCCACGGAAGGATCTAGATGCTTCCAGCTGAATGCCATTGTGCATTGCTATAGGACCTTTAAAAACACTCGATGCCTCCTGCTGAAGCAAACTCTGATTTGCACTTGAGCTTCTAAGTATATTCTGGTAATTGTTTAGTGCTGCAGCATTCTGCGGATTATTACCAATGGCTCCAACACCAGGAGCCTCGTTGTTCACATGGGTGCTCATTTCTGGTTTGACCCCTATGCCTTTGAGGTTGCTCTGGTCATTAGGAAGGCCAGCAGCTGCCATGAGTTGCTTTGCTTCATGCATATTCTGTACTGGAAGCTTTGGTACAGTTTGCTTGGGATAGTTCTTCAGGCCCTCTGCAGATGAACAGGCAAAACGTTAAACATTTAAACTACACTAGGTCAATGAGACAAAGCAGGAAGAGCTGCCCTATGATCATCAAAACATTGATGGATTTTCCAGTCAAAAAATTAAAGGAAAAAGGAGCAGCCATTTTGCTATTATCGCCTCCTAAATTGTTATGCTGCTCTATGCTTTGCTGTTATCAGCAGCGAAAACAATGAAGCAACAGAGATCTCATATAATATGTTTAGCTTCATCCTATTTGTTCACATCAATACCATTTTGTCATATTCTTCCATCTATATAGTTCACTACACACTTCTCATTAGTTCAAAAACAACCGTGTTTACCAAGTGAAATCGCAACTAAATATACATCATATTGGCTGGGCTTAACCGTGTTTACCAAGTGACATCACAACTAAATATGCATCTCATATTGGCTGGGCTTGGCCAAGACTGTCATAGCAAAGAGGGCTAGACAGTATAGAAAGGGGACCCTGGTTGCTACGAGGGGAACCAAGGATTCGTCGAGGGGGGAACCGGTGCCAAGAGAAGTAAATATTGTATTAATTGTCTCGAAAGGGGCCTCCCCTGTTACATGGGGAAGCAGCTATTTATATCATTCCTTCCCCTAAGTGTAGCCTTCGGCTTATGGTGAACCTACCTGGTCTTGGTCCACCCGCTAATACGCTCGGTCCACCAGTGTTCTCCTCCCTTCGCACCGTGCGGGGTGTCCCCAGGTCGAGGGGCCCCGGACACCTTTCGACGCCCCCGAGGTGGCCCCGAGGGTCTCCTGGCTCCTGGATGCTCAGCAGTCCTTTGGCGGCCTTCGCACCTCGTCCGGAATCTCCCCCGAAGTTATGCCTTGTACCTCGGGGGGCCCCGGCCGCCCCGCCGGCCCTCACGAACCTCCTAGTGACCTTCGCGCGCCCTTCGAGGCCCTCCCGAAGGCGTACTTGGTACCCCCGAGGGCCCCGCCTCCGACTCATGGCCCTCGAGGCAGGGGGGCTTTGCGGTCTTCGCCGGTCGTTGGGGCCAGTGGGTCGCCCCTACGATAAGCTCCTCGCGGTCGAGGTCGCCGTGGTGAAATCGCGCTAAGCTCGGGTCGGGCTCGGAAGCAGGTCGGCAGGGTGTCCCGTGTCGGACACCGGGTCGACAATCGACTCGGATCGTATCCGGCGGTCGGAAATTGCAATCGCGAAAAAATAAAAACAAAATCCGATACGTATCGGACACATATAAGACACGTATTGAACACTTGGGGCCGATTCAATTCGTCGCCCAACTATTCACCCTTGTTAACCTACCTGCTAACTCAATCAGTGTCTCGGTTCTTGGCTACGTTCTTGGATTTCTTTCTTGATCTGTTCGTTGCTTTCTTGGTAGCCTTGAGCGATACTTGGGAATTTATTGCTTAGATTTGTTGCGCAATTGGTCGTGGAGGTTAGATTCTTGTCCTCTAGTTCTTGGGATTTCAATGGACTAATCGAACTCTTTAGGTTCTTTGTAGTATCGCGATTGTACAAATCTACGACGAACAAACATATGAAGCTTTAAAAAATGGTTAGTTTTTTGTTAGTTCTCGACTTTTGGGCATATTCTTGAAGAATAATTCCATTTGTGCTTTTATGTGCTCATTGCATTGTTGGGTTCTTGTTCGATAAAGATAAGACTATCCATGGGACATATACTCAACCTAGGTTATATAGTGGCTCCGTATCGCCATTTTTAGAAAATGGGAGTCCATTCGACGTGTCGATCCGACACGGCGTCCGGGTCCGTGATTTGATGGTCGGCGCAAAGCGTTGTTTATGCGGGGCCTCGAAGGTCGGGCAGCGCGTCGATGTAGACTATCCATGGGACCCAACTTGCCTATTCGACGACGAAGTCGGCATGATTTGTTTCGCAAAGATCGGCGAGATTCGTGGCCCACTTGCCTATTCGACCCGAAGCATCCTTGTTTCGCGAGACCGTGATGAAGACGCGGACCGTGAAGTAGTGTCGTAACTTGCGCGAGCCATGAGTAGAACGTATGCCAGCTTCTCTAGCTCCGTGTATCTGCCTTTGGCCCCTTGCAGGGCCTCCGATACGTAGTACACGGGGCGTTGTACGCCGTTGTGTTCTTGGACGAGGACCGCGCTCACTGCTGAGGAGGTGGCGGCGAGGTACAGCAGCAGATTTGCATTGGGCTTCGGGCTGACGAGGCTTAGCAATTGAACGAGGTATTGTTTAAGCTCCTCGAATGACTTCTGGCAGTCCTCCGTCCATCGGAACAGCTTCGCTCCCCAGAGCATCTTGAAAAAGGCAAGGCCCGTGGGACGGGATAAAAAATCAACTAAGTGCTGCGAGGCGCCACGTTAGCTTTTGCACCTCTCGAGCGCTACCGGGGAGGCTCCATTTCCTGGATGGCTTTTATTTTCGCAGGGTTGACCTCGATACCTCTTCGGATACGAGGAATCCCAGGAGCTTACCCGCCTTACACCAAAGGCGCACTTTTTTGGGTTCAGCTTGGCTCCCTCCACCCAAAGGGTGACGAAGGTTTCCTTCAGGTCCGCTGTGTGGGAGCTTGCGAGCATACTCTTGACCACGATGTCGTCGACGTACGCCTCGACGTTGCGGTCGAGTTGCTTGGTTAGTACCTTCGTAATGAGCCGGGTGAAGGTCGCCCCACATTCTTGAGGCCGAAGGGCATCCTGGTGAAGCAATAGGTGCCAATAGGGGTGATGAAGGCGGTCTTCGATTCGTCCTCCTTGGCCATGAATATCTGATGATAGCCGGAGTAGGCGACGAGGAAGCTTCCCCCGTCCATGAGGACGCGTCTAACCTCAAAATCTGCGATGTTAGCGGAGATGACGAGGTCCTAATGAGGGAAGTACATGCCTCTGGCATCTTCGGGATCGAAGGTGATCAATATCTCGACGTAGTGAGGTGGGCTTGTGGTAAGGTACGTCGTGACATGGTGTATCTGTTGGCGTACACACGCCGCTGTCTCTTCAATGTCATGCCAAGCGAGGACCCTCTGGTGATCGTGTTTATGATCCTTTGGTGGTGCTCCCCGCGCCCCCCCCCCTCTATGCGGGGCCTTAGCGGCAAAGCGGGCAGCTAGTTGCCCAGCCTCCGCCCGTCTTGACGTTCGGCTAACTGCTGGTCGTGGCTCATGTAGTCTTGCATGACCGCGATGGTGCAGCATTCTTTGGTTGTGCGCGATCCCTCGTCATGGAGAACGCAAATAGCGGGGGACCTCCAGCATCAGTCCTAGTGTCCGATTGGCGTCCCCCGTTTCGCCCGCGGCCTCAGCCCCAGCCGTCATCCACGTAGTACACACCCCGCCCCTTCCGACGGTAATCGTTGGCCCATGGTTTGGTAACCATCAATGCGACGGTAGCTGCATGTTCCTCTTTCCCGGGCAGTGGCAACAGGACAGCCGGCACTTGGACTTCTGCCATTTGGGTGTTGTCTTCCTCTGCTCGGGTGTATTCCTCCATGTTGTCAAAAAGCTCCGCCACGGTGCGGATGGGTTTGTGAGCCAACCTATTCGACAAGGGGCCTTTTTGAAGTCCACGTGGTACACACCCCGCCCCTTCCGACGGTAATCGTTGGCCCATGGTTTGGTAACCATCAATGCGACGGTAGCTGCATGTTCCTCTTTCCTGACAAAGGCGGGAGACCAGACTTGACTTCGCCATTTGGGTGAGTGTATTCCTCCATGTTGTCAAAAAGCTCCGCCACGGTGCGGATGGGTTTGCGAGCCAACCTATTCGACAAGGGGCCTTTTTGAAGTCCGCACGTGGCCGCGTTTATAACGGTGATTTCATTGATCCTCTTTACTTGGCACTTCACTGAAGAAGCTACGCAGGGACTCACCCAATGCTTTGCTTTATTGCAAACAGGTGCCCCGTCTCTTGGTTCATGTAATTTCCTTGGAAGTTGTTGAGCACGAGGTCCACAACTACTCCCATGTGTATATGGATCAGGGAGGAATGGTGAAGAACCAAGTAGGGTGATGCTCTTTGCTTTGGTGGTGTCATCTGCCCCGGCTGCCTCGATGGCGGCTTCGTACACCCGGAGGAATTCCAAGGGGTCCGTGTTCCCCTTGAATGGCCTAACGTCTGGTATTTTAAAGCCCAGAGGCCAGTAGGTTGTTTCCCGTCTTGCGCTCAACGGGGAGTTCGGGTCCCCCTGGAGCAGCGGCCCTGGTGGTTGTCCTTGCGTGAAGACCATGAGCCAAGGTAGGGCTGCGAGGGCCGCCGCTGCTGGTTGCCGAAGGCTCAACATCTCCCGACGGAGGTCTGCTAGCTCCTGCTAGAAGGCTTCGTAGGCTTCCTGGGTCACGCCGCAGCCCTAGGCGGAGGCAGGCCCGTCTGATGGTTCTCGGGGAGAGATGCCTCGATGGGCCAGCTGTCGCTTCCGACGATGTCTCCGTTCGTGGGGTACTCGGAGCCGCAGCCACCGTGGTTGCTTCGGCCGTCGAGACCTTGGGTGTGATCTTCCGAGGGGCCATACCAGTGTTTCAGGACTATGCTTTGTGACTCTCCTGTCGCTCCCCACAGACGGCGTCAACTGTCGTAGCAAAGAGGAATAGGCAGTATAGAAAGAGAACCCTCGGTTGCTACGAGGGGAACCAAAGGATCCTTTGGGGGGACCAGTGCCAAGAGAAGTAAATGTGTATTAATTATCTCGAAAAAGGCATATCCCTATTACATGGGGGAGGCGGCTATTTATAGCCTTCCGACCAAGGTACATGAGGTTACAGATATATCCCTAAAAAGACCCTATGCCTATAGGGGCCGCATGGGCTTTTCCTTCCTATGTGTAGCCTTCGGCTTATGGTCGACCTCTCTGGTCTTGGTCCACTCGACTGGCATGCTCGGTCCATCGATGCTCTCCTCCCTTCGCACTATGTGGGATGTCCCTGGCCCGAGGGGCCCCGACATCCTTTGACGCCCCCGAGGTGGCCCCGGGGGTCTCCTAGCTCCTGGATCCGTGGTGCTCGGCAGTCCTTCGGCGGCCTTCGCACCTCGTCCTGAGCCCCCCCCCCAAGGTATGCCTGGTACCCTCAGGGGGCCCAGTCGTGCCTTCGACCCTCGCGGGCCTCCAGTTGCCCTTCAGGGCCCTCTCGAAGACGTGCTGCGCCTCCGGCTCATGGCCCTCGGGGGGAGGGGGCCTTGCGGTCTTCGCCGGGTCGTTGGGGCCAATGGGCCACCCCTACGACACAAACTTGAACATTTTTAAAGAAAACATAAAATGTGATGGTTAACCCTACCATTTTCATTCAAACTATGGGCCAAACATTGGTCACAAAGAAACTGTTTTAAAAATACTTAATCATGCAGCTAAATAATTGAGCACCTAGGTGAACACTGAAGATACTGATTGGTGAACGTGCATTATCATACCTATAGGACCAAGCTTGTTCTTGTGGCTGAACTCAATTAAGTCCTTCATGTGATTCACCACCTCTGATATCTGAGAATGACACATAATCAGCATACTGGATACAAAGTATATATGGAAGCATGCAAAGCAGAAACTAATAACTAAGGAAAATTTCAGGAGTTACTGGATAATATTGAAGAAAAAAGTAAACAATATGGGGACTTTAATTACCTGCAAGCAGCGAACATATCTTTTAGAGAGCCCATGTTCATTTAAGGTGTGGTGCTCTAGATTTTTGGCTAGCTGTCGTGATGCTGTCACAAACCTAACAGCACAAAATAGTAATAATGTCCTCACATCGATTAGAATAATTAAAAACAAGTTAACTCTAGACAGAATAAAATACATTTTTTATGATTTATCATGCCAAAAAAAGCACAAGAAAACAATTGTTACAGTACTGGTGGCATAGTAAGTTCACTAACATGTTGCAAATGGTTTGTGCATCATTGTTTGATACCCCAGCAGGCCCACTTTCCGTCGCAGCAGCTTGGTATTTCTGGGCAACTTGCAGCAGATGAGTAACCTGAAAAAACAGGAGCATGCATATAAGGTAAGATATCAAGGCACATATTTATATTAAGGTAAAACAGGGAAACAGGAATATGAATTTAAGGACTACCCTAAAAGGACTATCATGAATCATGGCTTAAAATTTGATCTTCTCTGGTGTTTTCTGTGTGCAGCTATCTGGAACTCCAGTGCATAAATCAGAAAATGGACAAGAAACCAAATAGCTCTGAGCAACGTAGCGTGGATACTTCCCAAAACTGGCGTACCGGTATACGCCCGGATACATATCGGCCATTTTCCTGTTTTTCAAAAAAAAGAAAACAATTTCGATACTTGTGCGGTACTTCCCCGATACCAACCCTAGTACCTCTACCAACTCACAAAGAGATGCTCGAATCATTTCTTCCCATCCCACAACCCCTTCTCGTCCCCACGTAGCCACCCCTGCTCCTCGCTTCCCCAAGGCTCCCACACCTACGCGCCTCTCCCCCTGTAGATGCCGGTCGCGCTCGCGCAGCACCCCTTCTCTCCCTGCCGGCACGGCAGCACCCCTGGTCCTCACGCGCGGTGAGTCCTTCTCCCACTGGTCCTCTTCTTCCCTATTGACTCTGGTACTGTGTTAATACTCCTGAGGCGGCGGCGGCGGCCAGGAGCTGGTGAGGGCAGCAGCAGGTAGGGGGCGGGAGCTATGGCGGCGGCCAGCGTGAATAGAAGAGTGCAATTGTGGAGACATTTGGGGCAGCAGCAGATGCCCGAAGTTGCTTGCTATGGGCTGATGGACCTGCAGGATGAGCTGGCCCATTTTCTACTTTTCTTCCTTTTCTTTGTTACTGTGCAATGGTCTTTTGTGTCTATTTGTATCATGGTTATTAAGGCGGTAAGGCGAGGTAAGGCGACCCACCCCCCCCCCTCACACCTTTTAAGCGATAAGGCGTGAGGCGAGGCGACGCCTTACCCATCCTAAGGCGGTGGCGGTGGTCGAACATAGCACTGGCAGGGAAGAAGAGGGAGTGGTAGGAAAGAAGAGGGAAAAAGAAAAGAGAGAAAAAAGAAAAGAGAAAGAAAAAAAATGAAAAGAGGACTATCCAGCCCAACTGAGTCCAGCGGCCCACACCGAGTAGTGACTACTCATCCAGCCCAACCGAATCCCTACGCCTCGCTCTCGCTCTCGCTCTTATCCTCTCTCGCTCTCACTCGACGACCGAAGCCGCTGCCCTTATCCTCTCTCGCTCTCGCCTCTCCCATCCCGCTGCCGCCGCCGCCGCCTCATCCCATCTCCTCCCATCATCGCCACAACAATCCGGGGCCGGCCGGGCGGCAGCGCGACATGTAGGAGGGGATCCGGGGAGGAGGTGGTGCACGAAGGGGATCCGGGGAGGAGGTGGTGCACGAAGGGGATCCGGGGAGGAGGTGGTGCACGAAGGGGATCCGGGGAGGAGGAGGCGCACGGAGGGGATTCGCGGAGGAGGCGGCGCGTCATGGGAGATTCGCGCGACGCCAGTGCGTAGCAGGCGCAAGGGACGGGAGCGGCGAGATGGAGGCGCCGCCGCCTAGGGTTCCACCGTGAGTCTTCGCCCTTCTCCTCTTTCCCCTTCTCCTCTTTCTCTGGCCGGGTCAACGTCGTGCTCCTCCTCGCCTTAGGCATGCGCGGCAAGGCGGGGCGACGCCTTGCCTCCCGGCAGCGCCTTACCGCTTAGGCGACGCCTTAATAACCATGATTTGTATGTGGTATACCATATCCCATGTATGTCTCTATTTTTTTATTTCTATTGTATATATACATACATGTATAGCCGTATCGGTGTTTTTGACGAAACGGTGTGTTGCAGTATCAGCGGATATCGTATCTGTATCGGTATCCAGGCAACCTAGGCTCTGAGAGGAGTTAAATGGTGAAAACAGAGGCTTTTCGCACCCCAATTACCCAGGATCAGCAATGTCTATCCAACTAAGTTACCCCATAAATAATTAGATTTATAATATATACAACTATCACCTAGGCTAAAAGGTACCAAGCATATTATATCTGTGGACAACAGCTAATTCACTATCGGCAGTCTTTTAACCGAAGTATAATCAAATGAAACAGAACAGCATGCTGGTCTAGAACTCCACCTGTGGTGTTAGAAACCTGCGGGTGATATACTCGTCATGTCGCCGTGAACAAAACTCCCAGGACATGATCTGCATAATTTCACAGGCAATCATCAGATAAGAATGATTCTCAATGGCCTCCACAAATGCTCCAAAAATATGGACACCCAAAAATTGCTATGGCATGTGCAAGCTACTACAACTAAGCATCATACCTTTAGTTCTGGTGTGAATATGATTCTCAATTGCCCCTCGTGAGTAACATGTAGATGTTCATAAATGCTCTTCTGAACAACTTTCGCATGCTCCAGCAGAAGTAGTCCATTGGGCAACCGGAATTCATTGGGCATGTCAAGGAATAGGTATTCATCTATAACACCATGGTCAAATCTAATTTGACAGAGTCTAGGAAGTATTTCATAGGTAGCCTCTGTCAGATGGAAATTACTAAGTGAGCTCAAAGACAAACATTGAAATTAAATTACAGAAAATAATAAATAAATCGTGATTTATGAGTAACACACTTATCTTACAAGGAGGCAAGGAGGAAATCAGAAAGCTTCCCAAAAAAGAAATGTTAAGAAATTCATCCATTTTAGAGTAAATGTGAATCCATCCATTTTAGAGTAATAGCACTTTCAAAGTGCACAGTGGATAACATAAACTAAGCTTGATGTGGAGGAAATGTCATGCCCAAACCATGCATCACTAGGATACCACCAGGTTGTTTCGAGAAAATATTCTTCATTTGTGACTGTCTGAACGATTATTCCTGATGATAAGGTGTTCTGTACTGGTCCAGAGGGTAGAAGTTTATTTGGGTAAAGTAACTTTATAACATATTTTTAATTGCACCCTTAATGCTTAGTTGCTTATGCACAAAGTAATATTGCAATTTGTGATGTTATAATATATATACTTGCATTTTTGTTCTGGCCTGGAATTATAAGATATTATGTAAAGTACAAGACATGTACCAAGAATATTGATTTTGGCTAATATATGAGTAAGCATAAAAGAGATTAAGCAATTCATCCTCCATAAGCAGTCATGAAGAGAAACTGAGCAAACTATAAGCATTTAAAGCTTTAACAGATGAAAAAGAATCATCAGGAACATAGATTGAGGTTGTCAGAAATGAACTAACCATATCCTTTCCCCGCATGCGTATTACAAATGTCACAACGCCATGTATCCTGTAACATGGAGAAAATAAGATTGTGTGAAGTGTGAGTATGATTTTATAGACTTTATACAACATCAAGGAATAACTTCCCTTCATATTGACCATACATGCACAAAAGACAGAATCAGCTTTCTCAGTTATCAATAAATTCATTGCATGAAACGAAAGACATATACAATATTAGCTATCGCAGGATACAATAGAAAATATTTCCTACGGAAGCTACACCTATAGATTTTGTTTCTCAATACCATTAAAAGATACTTGATAATAAAATGTAGTGTTCAATAATCCTAGCAGCACTTTGAGGGGATGCAAACCAATATTGTTTTGAACATCAAGCTGAAAGTGATGTTAGACCAGGAAGCTGAAGAATATTCAATGTACAAACACAGGTAAAATGCAAGTGTGAACCGTGAACTGACCGGAGCTGTCTGTGGAATAGCACCTGAAGAATTCCCTCTTTTCTCATATGATGACACACACCATCTTTCTCTTGCCCGTGGTGCAAAATATTCATCAATCAGCTTCCTCCAGTATGTTATGGGATTATTCTACAAGACGTTATTTGAGTAAATTGTACTGCCAACAACACGTATCTTGTAATAACTAATGTATAGAATGCAGAAACTCACCTCTGGCCGATGACGCTTGTGAAACAAATACTGCATTAATCTTCGAGAACAAAGCCCACTCTCGACAGGAGTCCTAACAGGTCCAGCTAGCTGCATTCCAGGCTGTGCTAGCGGTGGCCTCAACTGTGGCTGCCGAGGTATGCCAACTTGGTATTGTTGAATCTGAGGAAACGGATGCAACAACTGATGCTGCTGTTGTTGAATCTGTGCCAGTTTATGCTGCCGGATCAAGGCCTGAAGCTGTGGGTTCTGTTGGCCCTGGAGATAATGAGAACTCTGACCTTGGAGCAGCTGCTGAATCAACTGGTGTTGCAGGATATCATCTTGCCTAATATCAATCCTTGATTTCTTCTGAGCATGCGATGCACCACCAGCCTCAATGACAGGTTGTGATGTTACACTAGATGACCTCCGCTTCTGCACCTGTTCTTGGGGTGGACTTTGCTGCACGATGGAGCCATCAATGACTGAAGAGCCAGAGATGTTATTGGATGAAAATGACATCGGGAGGCAGGAAGGCGCATGAATGAATCAGCATTCATACTCGTACTTGGCTGCAACTGGGCACCTCCAGAGAGAGATGAGTTGGCATCCGTCACCAAAGAGCTTACACCAATGCTCGGCCCAGAGGAATTTGTAGTGCTAATTGGAATACTACCATTCATATCCCTGGGAACAAGTCCAAGGTTGGAGCGTGGCACCCCAGACATGGAGGTTACCAGGGTTGAGTTCCAATCATCACCTTGAAGAATCCTGCATAAAGGAAAAGAACATTACTGTAAATTACTGATGAAGATCTTCAATTTTAGGTGGAAACTGTAAATAATGAGTAATTATCAGTAAAGACTTTTAAGCCATGCAAGCCAAATATGCAAGGGACAACGACACTTTGTCATCATAAAATATATCTCAAAGCAATCTGCTGGTAAACCAACAGCCCAACGATGTCCTAATTCTAAGTCTCAACAGTTGGTGCAGCCTTGTTTTTTCAGCCCATTAGAAGATCAAAATAACAGACACCAAAATGCATAAACTTGAACCATGCTGTTTGAAACACAAACAAAGATCCATCAAAAGGTACACAAAATGTTCTCTCATTTCCATTTGGACATAACATTAACTTCTGCTAGTAGGTTCGTTCATGTGTTTATTTTCCTCCTCCAGCAGAAATTAATTTTCCTTTTGGTTCATCATGCAGGCTGTACTCATGAGGTGTGCACTGATTAAACCTAGCTGTGTAGTTCATGAGTCAAAATTCCTCTTTTTGTTAAAATTAGCTGAGTAATAGCATTTTGATTGACTAAGAAGCCAAAAGAGTCGTAGACACAAATATCTTCCCAAACAGATCAAACTAAGAATAAACAGGAAATAAAAACCATTTACTTATTGCACAACAAGAACCTTGAGCTAACTTCACAGCACAAGCTACAGGCAAACCCAAATTACGCCCAAAACAAGCAACCAAGAAAAGAGGAGTTGCATATCATAAAACCTTGTAATAGCATTTAGGCCAAAAAAACCAGATATTTAGACGTCCCTTAACTGATCAAAGCTACTCTCTACCACAAGAAACAGCGTATCTCTCATGAAAGATCCAGTGAATTTGGAAGCTAAAAAGTTCCAAAACTATAAATTTTAACTGTTAAGTTCCACTTTTTAGCTTCCACAGCTGATGGACTCTTCCAAGATTATAAATTTCAACACAAGATAGAGAGTTTTTTTGTCTATCTTAGCTTTGATCAAGCCCCCCTCCTTCATCGGAGTAGTTACGTGACTGTCAAGCCTTTAATCTTTTGCGTCAAACTTAACAAACAAAAATTAACAGCAAGCATTACACACACAAGTTATTAAGGTAAACTTTACAGCATCCTGTGGTAGAATGTACATGAAAACTAATATTAAAACACACACAAAAAAATAAAAAGCAAGAACAAGGAGAAGCTGAAATTAAAAGCATACAAAAGACAGATCCTCCAAATACTACTCCAACAAGTAAAAATCCTAGAATAAGAATCTCCTAGCACAGTACAAGCTACAGGTGATGACTGAATACCAATTTTGCCCGCTCCCATCTACCATCCATGCTCAGCAATGTCAGCCGAAAGAAAACAACGTAGATAAATACTAAGGAGCTAACCAAACGGCGGTGGTGGAGGAAGCGTGCGATGGTTTGCTTCCCCATAAGGGGAAAATCGAGTGCAAAGACTGGGTGAAGAAGATTTGGGTGGGTGAGGTGGTGTCTAGGAGTAGAGTTTGAGGAAGGTGGAAGACAAAAAAGATTGGGTGAGGCCGTGAGGAGCAGCAGACTAGCAAGATTTAAAAAAGAATCCCCAAACTCACCGCGAAGCAAATCGAAAAACCGAGGAAAAGATTCAAGAGCAAGGGCAAGAAGAGAATTTCCGCCTCAAACACCAAAATTCGGCCGCTGCATTGGAGGAATCGGCGCCGTCGACTCCCAAAAATCCCCCAATACCCCAGCGGAAACCCAACCACAAATCCCCAAAAAAAGAGGGCCGAAAAAAGATAGATTACTTCGCAGCGTCCGAGCAAGCAATCAACCCAGCAATCAATCGCGTGCCAAAAATCTCACCTCGCGAGCTCGACGACTCAATCGCTCGCTTCCCCCTTTGCTACTCCCCCTCGTACTACAACTGCTGCTTTTTCAAAAAAAAAAATTGTTTTTCTCTTCTCTTCTTCTCCTCTTCTTGCGCTTTGTGTGCAGGCGGCGGCGTCGCCGACGAGCGGCCGGTTAAATAGATTCGCGGCGCCCGTAATGGGGTGACCGGACGCAGCCCGTCGCCCGGCCCGCTTTGACTGCCCTTGACCGGTCACCGCGGGTCCCCGGGCGTCCTCAGCCGTCGGATCGGGGCGCAGTCGCATCGCGAGGTGGATATTTACACGCGGACGCGTATGATTGGTTGGCCGTGGGGACGGGGTAACCGGGAGAGGGGAGGTCGGCTCCTGGCTACGCGCACGCGGCGGGTGTACACGCGGTTGTGGGTCGGGAGGTGGGGCCACGGCGTCAGTGACAGGGAGCGACGGGTGGGTGTGGAGGGCCGGGTGCTCGGAGGGGAAGCTTTGAGGATCTGGCAGGGCTGTGTGCACGCGAGTAGCGCGGGGTGGGCCCTTCTACGTGCAATGGGCCCGGGATGTAAGTGACGTGTTTCACTTGACGGGTGAGTGCCTTGGTGCGTGAAGAAATAGGAGGTGTCTTTTCCAGAGGAGGAATGGCCTGCAGAGACTGGACAAATCGTCACGTACTGGTGGGGCACAAGTTTGATGGCCCACATGTCTGTGATAAGCAATCTGCGTGTGGGTATGGCGGTCGGTGTTATTAGAATTGGCGATGTTTATGCCTTTTCTTTTCTAGGACTGACTACGCACACTTTGTCCAGGGGAGGATTTGCTCCGTGCACACAATCAGCTACACACAACAAGCCCGGTTCTTCGCTTTTTTTTAGCTTGCTTTTGTGCTGTACAAGGGGTGGGGCCAGCAGGCTGTTTGAGTTTGACTGGTTTGCATTGTTTTTCTGCTAGGCCGGACTATTGTAGGGTTCCCTTTAGCTCATTATTGTTGTTACATAGTGAAAACATAATCATAGGATTGAGTGGATATTTATATATGAAAAGGTGATCAAAACAAAACAAAACAAAAAAAGATATTGACGATCAGACCGTCTCTAATATTGTGTTTTAGCGGTTCAAATGAGGAAAGATAAAACATTGAATCGATTCAATATATTGGAGGGGTCGATTTCAAAAAAAAAATAGAACCGGACTCTATTTAGGAGTCGATTCAAAGCATTAAACAACTACATAGGAGAGAGTGTGGTTGAGAGATGATAATATTATTTTGTGGTTTTTTAATGTAACGTGGGTCTTAGTTATTAGTAGGAATCGGTTCAATACATTGGAGAAAAACAAGCTCAGTTCCTAGAATACTTACGAGGCATAACTTTGAATCGACGTCGGTTCAATACACTAAAGATGCTCTCAATAGCAAGTTGATGATTATTGAACATGTGTTTTCTTTATTGTTTTATGGGACAAAAGTGCTATAACAATTTTGATGAAGTGTATCTAGACCTGTCCAAATGGGTCACGCCGACTCGAAGCACGTCACTATTAGCTCTGTCCATTGGGACGTGTTGTGTTTGGATCACAACCTCAACCTAGCAGGCCGGCCTGGCCCGACACGTATCGTGCCTAGCACGGCACGGCTGGCACAACCCATTTGGCAGTACTTCTTTGGCTTCTTCTTGGCCTCCATCCTGGCCACCTTCCCATACTCACACGCGAATAGATCGGTCAACTTTGTTGGCCGCGCTGCATGCAACCCCACCGCCGTTGATGCCACATCAGCCAGGAATATGTGGAGCGGAGTGCAACAGCGGCGGAGGAGGTAGCGCACGGCGGATGAGGAGGCAGAGCGCAACGGATGGGAACAGGGAAATCATTTTTCTAGATAGGCTAAACGGGTCGACTCTAGTCTGTTGGGCTAACTATGCCTAAGCCGACACAGCACAGCTCATGCGCTCAACGTGTCATGCCTGGGTCGGCGGCTGAGTCCACGAGCCGGTATGGCATGGCTCGTTTAACTTGTTGAGCCAGCCAGGTCGTGCCTAAACGGGACTATACCGCGCCACCCGTTTGGATAGGCTTGTATCTACATTGATGTAATTCTCCTATTCTAATTTGTGAAAGCACATGTAATCGAATATACGTGTATAAGAAAATACCCATATTTGCCGTCTTTTTTTGTCGGATTGATATATTATTCTCGTATTTACATCTCTATTGCTAATCGATAGTTTCGGATATGATTTAGTTAGTGCTATCTGCAGGGTCCATCACATAGCATAGTATAGAAGTATGTAACAATATGTATTAAATTTTAGGCCTTTTGGATGATTAACTAATTAACTTAAGATGCATACGTTCCCAAACCAAAATGATTATTGTTGCCCCCCTTGCTGATCAAAGAAGAATCAAATGGCCACTAGTATTGTGATCGAGTGCATTCCAGGTAACCATTGTTAATCCAACCAAGGCAACCCCGGTTAGCCAGTTACGTGTACAGATTGTCATTTGGCCCTGTAAAGATACATCCTTGGCGAGGAAGCATACATGACGAGGATACTAGTCATTAGGTTGTTTGGTTTTTTAGGGTACTAGTCATTAGTCAATATCGTCCTCCGGATGCATATCAGATTCTTCTTGTGATCTACTGGAGTTTTTGGCTAAATGGCACCGATGGCACCATGATGAACAAAAATAGCGTTCTCGTCGTCGCAATATCAAAAATGATACCACGGACACGTCGGACGTTGGCACGCGTTCAAATCTGGCCCTCAGGGTGGCAGATGTGATCTCCACCATTCGGGGCGGACACCCCCGTGCTACCATGTCGACAGTGCCGCGCCCCTGGCACCCGGACGAGCCACGTCCGCACCGCTGGCGCCCGGACAAGCCGTGGCCGGTCCCCCATGGCCCGAACGAGCGCCACGTGGCTCTTCCGCCCCCTGGCTCGGATCCCGCCGTTGCCATGCCACCATGGCACGGTGCGTGCTGCCATGCCCGTTAGGTTTAGGTTTTGGGTTTTAGGTTTCGGAAATTAGGGTTTTAGGTTTCGGAAATTATGATTTCATGATTTCATGTAAACGGTTACCAGGTGTTTTAGGATTTTGTGAATGTGAACCCGGGTGTTACAAGGATTTATGATTTCATGTGAACCTCGGGTGTTTTAGGGTTTTATGATTTCATGTGAACCTCTGGTGTTTTAGGGTTTCATGTGAATCTCCGGCGTTGCGGTTGTCTCTGGAACCGATGTACTCCGACAATACTATAAAAATAAATTTTGCATTAGCGCAGAACATCTATACAATGTACACACGGGATCCAATATTGATCACTCGTCTGAGCCACTATCTGCTCGTTGCATCTGCGTGTTCGCGTTCTCGTCCTAGTTTTGCGCCAAGCATATCTCATGGGATACGTTAACCGGTCCGGAGAGCACGTATCGGTTCGGAGGGGGTACGGAGACTGTTGAGTAGGCGAAGGTGCATCAGCAAGCTAACTTTGGCCCAACTGAGTTTGCCCAACATCAATGTCATCAAGCTGAGTCATGCCAAACTGGTTACCACCTGCAATCATGTCAGTTATGAGCGAATCAAGAAATATGCGCCCGTATCATCCACCTCCTAGGTACGATGTCTGCACATCCCTTAGTGTGGAGAATCTCTAGCCTTGACCGTACGATGTACCAGCGAACCCGGAAGAGCTCTAACCTTGGTATGGTACTCTGTATGGGTCAACGTACGACAGGGGTGGGTGCCCTAGGTACCACGGTCCAAACCCTGGCGCCATGCACTGCTCCCTATCAATAGTTGGTATGGCTGTCGCCCCTACACTTAATTGAAGGCTGCAACATGGAATGATGTTTGGCGAAATCAATATTCAGGACCTAAGATGAACATCTCATACCTTCTCGATGTGTAGAGCGAATGACCAAGTGGTAGCGGTAGTTTGAGTAGGGGGTGCGGATGACAGAAGTGATGTATCCCAGCGGACGTGCGGCTAGAAGACGACATGATGTTAGTACAACCTAAGGCGTCTGATGCTCCTGTAGTACCTCATTGTCTGTTGTCTCCATCCAAGCTGTAACCCACTCATGCTGGACTGCTTGCCAGTCCTCAGCATGTCAGTCCGCTCTCGATTGCCTGCATTCGAGAAGAATTGATGTCGAAACAGCGGATGTACGTATGAACTGTAAATATTACTCGGATGGGGTTGGACTCACAAGTGGACGTCTCGCTGCAGACTTGCTGTCGGGGGGGGCACAAGTTGGTACAGATCGAACTATTGTATTATGCGTTGCGGCGCATAAGGCTCCACCATATGGGTAAACACCAAATGGCAGGTCATCGCTCATAGTCCGTCGTCCTGCGTGCATTGCACGGATAGTCCATGCGGAGCTACCATGTTCACGAAATCTGGGCTCCATAGAGCCCATATGATGTCATTGTTGTGCAACAACTTGAATTCGTTGTGGAACACCGGGTAGCACCTCGCCGGTATGTCCTTGGCCTAGCATAACTGGGCAGCAGTCCACCGGTTGCCCATAGTGGGCCCGTCTATCGGGTCATGCAACTCGAGGGTATAGGTGCACTACTGTCCCGATGGAGGGTCGCCCAACAAGGAAGTGCTCCCAACTCCACGACTACAGGAGCACGTAGTAGACGGCAAGGACCAGTTTCAAACCAGTGTCATGTCGCGAAGCATCACACAACCCCCTGTATATGGCACAAAGAACGACTAATCCCTAACTGTACTGGGGCATTGCCCCAGCCTTCGCATCAACCAAAGACTCGGCGATACGGACGAAGCTGGGATACACCCAATCACCATGTGTGGTGGGAAATTGGGCCGAACCGAAGAGATGAAGAAGATAAGCGACGAGGTGCGTCCTAACAACCTCGTCAGGTGCATCCATCGGGCATTGACTAAAATTCCTCAACCATGTCTGAGGGACACCACGAGAGCTATCCGAGACAGGTATGCCAAACCGATGATCCAACCGGGCCTTCCAATTCGGCAGCAAACGACCTGGATCAAGTGGCTCACCAATCAAGAATGAGACATCCTAGAGAGTGTAAGGACCCGGGATTAACACCCCAAATCCTCTATGCATAAGTGAACTAGTCTCATGATCAGTAGCTAGCTCACACAGTAAACAAATGTGGTAACAAACATAAACGCAAAACTTTAATAATAAATAACAGAGATTATTACCAGAAAGGCTTACAAGCCAATAACAAAGAACACAGCGGAAGGCGAAGAGCAAGTAGTAGAGCCTAGCTAATCTGCCACAGGCAATTGACTCGGGTAGCAGCCTAGTCGTCGAGATCTTCAGTAGTTGCAAAGTTCTTCTCCTCTCAACAACATTTCATTAAGCAAGAGTGGGCACAAACAACCGTGCTCTGCAAGTTACACCCAGCAACAGAATTATAATGCATGCAGGGATATAATAAAGGAAGGCTTATAGAGTTGATTTTTGCATAAAACAATGTTTCTTTCCAAATACTTGTACTAAGTTTCAAAGCAAATTATTCCGTAACTAAAATTCATTTTCTAAATCTCAAGTTTTATAGTCAGATAACATTCATCAATGAGTGGTGAAGAATACCCTCCTATCACAAGGCTACTCGCCCAATTTTCCCGATTGGATAGAAATCCAAAACCATTTGATAAAGTCTTCTGAAATCAAAACCAAAATCTAACTTAGAGTGGCTTTGTTAGCATGTCCATGGCCGTGAACACGGCTATTCGAATAGTTTTATACTCTGCAAAGGTTGTACAGCTTTACCTACATGACACGACTTCTCTATTTTATTTGGCATCCGTCGATACCACCGCTCACTACCATAGATAAGCAGTCTAGAGTACGTGACTAAGCCTTTACAAAGCGTCATTCCATCATAGTCCCGTCTCGCTAAGGTTTCATCTCCTTTGGATAGAAACCCACCGATTCAGGCCCTCTCTTACACCGTGTGAGAATACATGAAAGTAGGTTGTAAAAGACACCACAGAACCGGATGACACGACCACGGTGGACTATTTCAAATTAGTTAGCCAGGTCCTGCCCACTCAGGACAGGTGGTAGTACGATGTGGCTTAGCAAAATGCGGCTCGAAGACCGGTCCTTAATTGACTTGGACGACTTTCCAAGATAACCCCTAGACCTCGATCATAGAAATGACTCGATCCCGTGCATTAACATGCACCATCCAAACATCCATTTCGCCTAAGTCCAAACTAATTTTCATTTTATTTCAGTTTTTCAAAGCATTTGTAAACTCCCATGACAAATCAATATCATGGATACCATTTTAGACAACCTTTGATCTTTTGGCTGTAAATTCTCCAAATCAAGATTTTGGTCTAAGCTTTAACAAAGCAAAATTGTCAATTCTAAGACCAGTAAGTAAACCATCCGTATTGTAATCATAATCCAACAATCCAATCTGCAGCAATTATATAATCCTATACTCTAATATCAATTAGTCCAATATCCACAATATCAGTCTATTTCTATGATCCGACTTCCATCGTTCCAACATTTAATAATACTCTAATTCTATAATCCGATATCCAATAATTATCTATTTCTATAATCCAATATTTGATAATCCAATATCGACAATTATCTACTTCTAGAATATGATATCCAACAATTCGATATCCAACAATAAGCTACTTCTAGAATCCGATATCCACTAATCATGTCTTTCTAATAATCCAATATCCAATGATACTGTATTTGTCCAATCCAATATTCAACAATAATGTGGTCCTATAATCTAATATCCGACGTTAATGTAGTCACATAATCTAATATTCAACAATTATATATTCCTATAATCCAACAAGATATACTCCAATAATCCAATAGGACTTATTCCAACAATCCAACAATAATATATTTCTACAATCTAATATCCAACGATCATATATCTCTAAAGATCCAACTTCCAACCCTAACCCATTTCTATAATCCGATATCAACAATCCGATCATAATAATGATATATTCTAATTACCTAGTAAAATATACTTGTATGATCCAACCAAGATATATTTCTATAATCCATCTAAGATATATTTCTATAATCCAACATCTATCAATCATTTATTTCTATAATCCTCATCTGTCAATATCGCATTTCTATGATTCAATCTCCCACAATTATTCGATCCTATAATCCAACAATCCACAATTGTATGATTCCATAATCAATATGCATAAATCATGTATTCTTACAATCCAATATCCGTCCATTATATAATCCCATAATCCAACATCCAAGCAAGTCAATATTCAACAATAACTATTTCTATAATTCAATCGCAATAGTCCAATATCAATAATTATCTATCTCTGCAATTCAACATCCCTTACTTCAATATTCATCAACAATCTACCTATATCATCAAACATCTATCATCAATCTACTTGTATTACCCCATCTCCATCAAATTATAACTCCATAATATATCGCATTCGGAAGGATTCTCTATACCATCTCTCTTGACAATACTTGGACATACAAAGGAATTGAGAATAACTATAAAGCTTAAAACATGAATTTAAATAAATTGAATATAAATAAGCATGCAATAATAATTTAAAAATGGAATTTAAATAATTTAAAATATTAGGATTCAAATATGTAACTTGCCTTGCTTATTTAGTTGTTTTTCTCAAACAGCGTCGCAATCTGGTTCCGTGTAGTCATCGAAATGTACACGTGAAAATAAGTCAAATTCAAATAAAATCCAAATAAAATTCAAATAAACTCCAAAATAAATAATTTTGGTTTTGAGAGAGAGATATTGAATTTAGATGAATTTAGAAATTTGAATCACTTGAATCGGAGCTCGAACGAAGGAGAACGGGCTCTCGGAAGTTTGAAAAACACATGAAATGATGAAAAGGGGGAATTTTTGGAATTAATCTTCTAAAGGAAAATCAACTTATTACGTCGTGCTGACGTCAGTGATCGGAGAAGGATTTTCGGTCGAATTATTTTTCCAAAAGGAAAAGGATGTGGGTCACTGACATGTGGGCCCGAGTCTTGTGGACCAGGTCCACGGGAAAGCCCAAGTCCGCGGTGGTCGGGCACACGACAACAAGGCTTGCCACGTGCGCATGCCATGCAATCTAATGAGGACATGACCCCTATGGATATAATCATATTTACTATGCTTGTTATTCCAATTACAAGAGCTTGTACACTTCATTTAAACTATCAGGTGAGCTCGTTTTTAAGAGTGCCTTTATATTAGATGAACTATATGATGCTACCTAATAATAAAAATGTATATTTGTGTAGCACCACATCACTTTGTGTCCAATCCAAACAAGAGATTAAGTTGGACACGTTCTGGAATCCAGTTCGGCCTCCGGAGACAGTCCTGACTTCAAATGTTCATAACTTCCACATATGGACTCCGTTTGAGGTCCATGAGTACTTATTTGAAAGCTTATATTGTCCTCTTTCAAACAAATCTAGCCTCACCTCTAAATTCCATATGTGCATGCCACAATCATCAAAAGAATGTGTTGCATCACCTGCTTGGACCAAATTGGGACTTGTAATGCTTTGGCCCAAGGGGAAGGCGCCCCCTCTCTTGGCCCACACTATTCATAAATATACTATTCATATGAACAATACTCGTGAATGGTACCACCCCTTAGCTCTTAGCTATGTGTGGCTCCCCCTCCCCTATTTAAGGAGGCCGCACCCCTTTAGTTTTTCTTGGATTTTATTGAGTTAAAAGTTAGCTACAATGCAACTTCTTGTATTGGCTTGTGTCGAGTAGACCAACCATAATACCGCTTCAGAATCCTAATTTATCAAGTTTTTCAATCCTATTTGCAATTTCAGATTGTGTTTTACCTTATTCTTGCGTGCTTCTTCGGTGTATGCAGGAATTGATCTTCGTGATCAGGTCATCCGGGTATTCGTGCACGGTTGATAACGACTTATTGAGCAGTTCAGCGATTGCGTGGTTTCGAGCCTTGCGAGTTCGTAGCTAGGATCGTGAGAGTTGAGCGATTACTACCGAACTTATCTTATCATCAAAAGATCAGGCCAAAATTAGGACCTCCGTGGTTCATCAAGTGGTATTAGAGCTGCAATTGATCGGTGAGAACTTTCAGTTTTCTAGTAATAGATTCATTTTTCATACCTAAAGTCCAGAAAATTGACCAAAAAATTATTGCATCTATCATCCGTACCGAACCCCTTTGAGCCATTACAATTTTCTTTTCAGTATTTTGATTATTGAATTATTGGTTGCATCGTCGTGTCTAATTGTTGATCTTTAGTTCTAGTTATTGTCTAGTTTGTCGTTGTCTAGATTTCTTCTTGTGTTTATTTTCGCGTTGCTTGATCATTCTTTTAGGGTTCTTGGTTTTTATCTAAAACAGAAAATTCGTGGGTTAGAACTCCTCTAATCCACATTAAAAAAACCTAGAGGATTGTTGTGATCTTTTGGGAGAGTTGATATTATTTGTGACTTGCGGCAAACTCTAGAGGCAGTCAAATATTAAAAGGAGAAAGAGTCAGTAGCATAAAATAAAAGCCGTAGTAGAAAAAAAAAGAGAAAAGAAAAGTGGGTAAAAATTGGTGGATATCTTCTACATATGGCCACAAGCTTCCACAAAAAATTTCAGCAAGTTTGGCCCATGAATTTGAAAGATATAACAGTTTCAAATTTGAACTCGAGACGATTTCGAGTCCGAGTAGGATTTCGTTTTCGAGATACCTTCAGTAAAACAGACATAACTTTTGCATACGATGTCCGTTTTCGACGTTCCTATCCTTGTTTCAAAGCTAACGACGAGGTGCATCGAAAAACCTAACTAGCTTATATAAGCCAGTCATCCTCTAGGGGCCCCAAAATCAGCCATCTTCGGCCCCATATTCGTGTCGCAAGTTTTCGGTTTCTATTTTTGCCATTTTCTTTGGTCTTCCCTTCGGAATTTGGAGTTCGCCTCAACTGCAAAGTTGTCGAACTCATCAAAACCTTTCAAATAAGCATATGTAAGCTATATAAAACTTTATTTTTCATCTCTTGAGACTGGCTGCTATTCACTGTTTAAACTAAAGGGTTGTTTACATTGCACTTTGTTTTCAAGAAGGGTAGGATGATGAGGATATGACCCCTATGGATACAACCATATTTTCTATACTTGCTATTCCAATTACAAGAGCTTGTATACTTCATTTAAATTATCAGGTGAGCTCGCTTTTATGAGTGTCTTTATATTATATGAACTATATGATGGTATCTAATGATAAAATGTATATTTGTGCAGCACCACATCACTTTGTATCCAAGCCAAGCAAGAGTTCAAGTTAGACATGTTCTGGAATCCAGTTTGGCCTCCGAGAGATAGCCCGGACTTCAAACATGCATAACTTTCACATACGAACTCTGTTTGAGGTTCACGAGTACTTGATTGAAAGCTTATCTCGTCCTCTTTCAAACGGATCTAGCCTTACCTCCAAATTCCATCTGTACGTGCTGCAATCATTAAAAGAAGGTGATGTATCACCTGTTTGAGCCAAACTGGGCCTTATAATGCTTGAGCCCAAGGGGAAGACGCTCCCTCTCTTGGCTCACACTATTCATGACTATACTATTCATGAACAGTACTCATGAATAGTATCACCCCTTAGCTCTTAGCTATGTGTGGCTCCCCTCTATTTAAAGAGACCGCACCCTTTTAGTTTTATTGGATTTTGTTTTGTTAAAAGTTAGCTACAATGCAACTTCGTGTATTAGCTTATGTCGACTAGACCAACCATAATATCGCTTTCAGAATCCCAAGTTTATCAAATATTTCAATCATATTTGCAATTTTAGATTACTTATTATCTTGTTCATGTGTGTTCTTCGATTGTATGCAGGAATAGACCTTCATGATTAGGTCAATCTTGCTTCTAGTAAGGTCGATAACAATCTTAAAGTTAGTTCAACGATTGCCGGGCATATTGATTGTGTACGATTGGTAGCCGAGTCGTGAGAGTCGTCTCTACCCAAATCGAGTTATCCATCTCACCAAAAGATCAGGACACCCATTGTCGCATCACAAGTAGAGGCGGCTGAGGTGGCACCAGGTGGCCATGACGTGGCGGCCATGTCACCTCTCGTGGCACGGTGGTGCTCAAGCGCGTAGGCTGGCCGGCGCTACGCGCCACGGTGAGCCTCGGTGAGGGCACCGAGAGGGATAGGGAGGAACGGCGAATTCAGGGCTCTCCTTGGTGGTGTTAGGGCGCGAAGAGAATGCCGGTGGCGAGGAGAAAGAGCGACGACAGCGGCGGTGAGATGGAGTTGGAGGTGGCGGCGAAGTTCCGGCGACTCTTGGAGGAAGATGTTGCGAGCACAGGGTAGAGCAGAGTCTTGCATTGTCGAAGACGTAGACGATGTTGTTGGTGCTTCAGCGGTGGCAGCGTAAAATGCGGCGGCGTGAGCTCGGCCGACGAGCTTCAACGGAGAATAGCGGGGAGGAGGAGGGGAGAGAGAGGGAGGGAGAAGGGGGAAAAGAGAGAGGAGCTCAAGGGCGTCTTGGCTCGCCTTTATAGAGGACGAGGAGGAGTAGGGGAGGAGTTCCGCGGCATAGGCGGTGATGACATTGACAAGAGCTCAGCATGGCAATGTTGACGGGAGTGGGTGAGACGCGGCATGGGCGCGGGGTAGGTGAGGCAGGCCATGGCGCGCGTAGTGGGGTCAATAGGAGTAGGTGAGGGAGAAGACCGGGCAGCGAAGGCGCTGACGTGGGCATGCGCTTGGCGGCAAGACGTGCCTCTGCGTGTGGCATAGGGCGGCAACGAGCGGAGAAGATGACTAGGGAGAGGCGTCGATAGGTGGGACCCGCTTGTTAGTGAGACAAGCGGAGAGGCGCGGAGCGGTGGGCAAGCACGAGAATGGGTTGGGGAGCTGGGTCGAGGGGGAGAATTCGGCCTGAAATGGATTTTGCATTTTCCAATGGTTTTTGATTTATAGAAAATACAATAAACCCAAAAAGGCTTATAGAAAATAGTTAATAAAGTCCAAAAAGTCTTAGAAAATACACAAAAAAAATCCTTGAAGCAATTGGAACTTAATAAAATAATTTATAACTTATCTTTGGCCTTTTATTTTGCACATAAATTAATTTTAAACTTAGGAAAATAGAAAAACTTTTATACAATCCAGAAAATTTAGGAACATACTTAGAAGACTCCTTTGTCTTTGAATCCAATAGATCCCAAGAAAAACTTTAAATAAGCCAATTTTGAATTCATTAAATTTTGATTGACTCATATTAAATTGTTTTTATTTCTGAAATTTCAAATTAAGCTTTAACAAATTAGGAAAAATCAAATGGTGATTTTTATTTTGAAAACTTCGAAAAGGCCTAAAAATCAAATAGATTAGTTTTGAAATAATAAAATATTACTTCCAACTTAAGGTTGACTTTTATTTTTGCACATAACTATTTTTATTTTTTGAAAAACAAGAAAACCTTTTTAAATACCAAAAGATTGGATAAACTAATTAAGTTTTTCTTTTTAACTTTAAATCCAATAAAAACCCTGAAACTCAATAAATTTTTATTTTTGACTTTTAAACACTAGGAAATTCAAGAAAAGAAATAAAACTCTTTTAAATTTTAGGAAATCAAGAAAACTCTTTAAAAACTCAGGAAATCCATTAAAATAATAATTTTATTAATTTAAAATTTGTAACATAATTTTGGGATGTCACAGAGAGTGATCGTCATCTCTCCCCACCAAAAGTGGAAGGTGTGCATCTCAGGTCTACACCTGTCGACAAGTGTTGACATCAGAGTACCATCTAGGGTTAAGTAGTGTCCGACTAAGAGCATCCTCGCAAAGGGCAACAAGCCCTTGTCCTGAAGGATTGGGACGTAGCGAGTGTCGAGCTGCCAGTAATGCTTCTCGGACCGAAGCACGAGGGGTGGAGGTCTATCCGCGACCCCGGTGATGCTCGTCGTAGAAGGGTTTTAGTTGCTCCGGTAGTGGCATGGCTTGCAAGAGATGAAAGACACAGATTATTAGTGAATAAATTAATAATGATGATGAATTACTAGAAATTAATAATCACGTCTAAATACAGACAACAAATTAATATAGACTAATTAACTACGACTAAATTGATTATGACAAATTTAGTACGACTAAATTAATACGAGTAATTAAAAACCACAAAATTAATTAGGACTAAATAATTATTGTTGGAAGAATAATTCATTCTTTACAGGCGGGACCCACTCTACAAAGCTGACACCGCTTAACGAATCAGGAAATGTAATTGCCTCATAAAAAACTGTAATACCCCTCGGTTGTACTCATAGACTAGCTATCTCACTAAAGGGGTATTCCTGTTATTTGTACAGGCCCAAGTGCCTATAAATATCCCATGTATCTCCCATTCGGGGGGGGGGGCTCTAAAGGAATATATGAAAGCAAGAGATCAGGTGAGCCTCCGGGAGGAACCCTCGAACCCCTGTAGGCCACCGACAGGAGTAAGACGGTCCTCTCGGACCCCTGAACCTGTATAAGCCCTCGTGTCATTCTCGCTCCCGTGGATGATGGCTCGTAACACGGCCGGCGTCCGCCCCATCACTCGAGTTCGGTTTTTACACCAACAACAATTATCATAAATAAATTATAAATAAAGAATTACGACTTAATAATAACAACTAGATTATTTAGGACTAAATTAATTACGATGAATTAAATACCACTAAATTAATTATGACTAATTAATTACAAATAAATAATTACGACTTAATAAGGTCCCTAAATTAATTATGACTTAATAAGGCCACTAAATTAATTACAACTAAATAACTATGACTAAACTAATTATAACTAATTAATTAAGACTTAATTAATTATGACTAATTAATTAACTACCACTAACTAGTTACGATTATGTTTATCTCAAAGTCTCACCGTTGCGACACATTCACTGATTCCAAGTTCATGGAAAAATGGCACCTCGGTACATCGGGCTGTACTTAATCGTTGAAAGGAAAAGCGAAGTAGCATACCGGTTGAACTTGCCACCCCAACATTCAGATGTGCATGACATCTTCCATGTGTCGCAACTCAAAAAGTACCTTCAAACTCTGAGTGAACTCACTCAATTGGAGAACATCGATCTCCAACCGAATCTTTCTTTCTGGGAGCACCCGATCAGAATCTTAGATGAAGCCATACGACATATTTGTAGCCATACTATAAAGATTCCAAGAGTCCAGTGGAGCAACCATACCGAAGATGAAGCCACGTGGGAACGAGAAGACCATCGTAGGGCCGAGTTCCCTATTTCTTCACCGAGCCCATCGAATCTCAGGGACGAGATTCTTTGTAAGGGAATAGGTCTATAACATCCCAAAAATCCAATTTTTGGTAAGGCATAATGAAAATAGGTGGGAGTATGATTTTGAGCATGTTTTGTGTGGAAAACTATTTTTGCGTGATTTTTGAACTGTTGCACAAATTAAATAGTGAATTTACATGCATACAACAACTTGGAAGAATTTTGAGAAAAATACATAACATATAAAAATCCTAAAACATTTACAAAAGAAACTACACTGTGTCAGGAGCTCCCACAAAAATGTTCATAAATTTTTGACCCTCTTTGCTAAGTACCAAAAGTTCAAAAATTAGCCAACCAGTTTTGTAAAATTCAGAAAGCTAATTCAAATTTCCCGTCGGACCTTGGGCCGAAACCCAACTCAGCCCTACTTCTTCGAGCCCACTCTAGCCCTCGCCAGCTCCCCCTTTCCTCTCCCACTGACATGCCAGGCCCGTACGTCAGGGCGTTTCTTCTACTTCACGCAGCCATCTCCTATGTCCTATAGGGCGCCAGAACCTCGCCCAAGCCATCGCTGCCGTCATCTTCCAGCGCCCACGGGAGGAGACCGAGGTCGCACGATCTCACCAGCTCTACCCACTATTCCTCTCCACCTGGGTCTCATCACCGCGTGAGAAAATCGTGAGAACCCGAGCCGACTGCCTTTTCCCATCGTCATTCTCGTTCTCATCTCACTACTTGAAGCTTTCCCTTCTATGCAAAACCCTCCATTCCCATTGTCATTTCCATTTTCCCCCTTCTCGGTAAGTTTCTTCCACTATAACGCCCAAACGCATTGTCGTCCCAAGCTCTGGTGCTCGTGATCTGTCGAAGCACAATCGTGTCTTGGTGATCCAAGCCCTCGATGTGCACGTAGGCTTGCACCATTTGGCTCACTCAATCACCTCACCACTTCCCTATTCTTCTATTGCAGTATAGCATTGCAATCGGGTATTTTTCCTCACCTTCGGCGCTACAGCAGCCGCGGAAGATCTTCACACCTGGTGAGTCCCGGTCTAATCCATGTCCGGTTTGAGCATCGCCTCATCTCACTGAAGCTCCTCGCACTACCCATTTCATCTATCGTCACCTACACGTAGTTGTCACCATAAACCTCTCTATCTCTGTTGTCGCCATCGATGACAACACTTATCCGATGAGTTCTTGACCCCATCAAAGTCAAATTCTCCATCTATGAGTCCCCCTGAAACTATGCATGCACTTCATTTCAGTTGATTTCCACCAGGACGGTCCGTCGCCGAGAAGCTTGCCATCACCACCACTGATCATCGTCAACAAGCCGTCTCAGCCCTGCTCCGACCTCACTAATAGCTTCCTCGTGATCCTGGTAAGCTGCTAGAGCTTAAGCCCCTTTAATTTGAGTAGTTTCAAGCGTCTATGCCATAATCGCTAGTAGAGCTAATGGTGCCACCGCGGGATATCACTGTCAGCTCATCTTACGCAACCCTAGGGCCCCGAACCACACCTAATCACATTGCGATAGCACCCTAAGCCGATTTGAGCTTCAAGCCCCCTCTGTCTTCACTTCTAGCGCAAACGACAAATTGACCCGAGGCTTCCCGCCACCTCTCGCCGTTGCGCTGCCGACTTTGTTCGTCTCTTCGGCCACCTTCACTTCTCCTAGCGTCGCCATCATTCTCTCTTCCCATTTTCGAGCTCCCCCAAGCCTTTCCACGTGTGCCTCGCCACCGGCGAGCTTCTCCTCCTCTCGACCGCGCGTGCCCAGCTGCTCTTCTCCCTCTCTTTCTGCCAGTGGGCCCCGCGCGATTAAGTGTTAATTATCATTAAGTAATAGAGATTAAAGATAATAAGTCTATGATATGTGGGACCAGCCAAAAAGATTAACAGAAATATAATTTCCAACGTTTATAGTAAATGTGTCACCCGCATGTGGGACCCGCTATTGTCGGTTTTAAAAACACGATTAAATCCCGAGAGAATGACATGTGGACCCCAGTTATCAGTAAATTAAAATCAAAGTAGGTTTAATTATTTAGTTAATAAATAATGATTATATGACATGTGGAACTGCCTTTATTTTATAAATAAAAATCCATAGAATAAAACTATGAGTCACTAATTAGTAGGCCCCACGTGTAAGTTAATAAAAATTCAGAAAAATGAAAAAGCCGCTTTCAACCCAGAGGAAAATATACTTTCTCTATTAGAAAGCATAAACCTCAGTACAACTCAGAGGAAAATACGCTTTCGTGTTGAAAAGCGTAAACCTCACATAATACTCTTTCGACGTCACCCTTTTATTAGTTTCTGGAATTTCAAAATCGAATCAAATTAAAACGTTAATAACTTTTGCATATGAACTCCAAATTGGGTGAATATTATTTATAAATTCATCTAAAATTATGCTCTATCTGAATATGGAAAATATTTGGATTTTGTTGATGTTAAAATTATTTTTCTATATTTAATTTGCTATCGGCTCTTTTTGAATAGACGTCGATATCTCGAACGAATTTTACGATGATCCTTCATCCTCTTATTCAGAGGAACTAGAGCAAGGTAAGCACCTTATTTGACCATGTTATCCAACTATTTTATTTATTGTACTTCTTTTTATAAAATCTATTATGCATGCGTGTATGTTTGCTTAAATTTGCTATATTTAGGGATAATGGTAGTTATAGTCCTTTTCGACGCATGATCCTCCTTGAAGTATTGATATCCTTATTGTTGTAGCTATTAGGGTTTGGTTTAGACATTAAATGATGTCGAATTGGGTTTTTCGAATGCGAATATCGCAAAAATGCTTAGCCGGGCTTTAATCTTTACTAATATTGGAAAATGGATGACATGTTGAATATGAGTTTGGGAGATTTTGAAATGATTGTCCAGAGGAGTTTACCTCTGTTATTTTGTATAAACAATTTAAAATAAAAAAATTAGTTTGTGACGTGAGCAAGTTATATTATATTATGAGAGGTGTATCTCACAAGTAGATAGAGGGAGGTCCTCGCCCGAGTTAATTAAGGACCGAACGCCGGTGCCACCAATCTAAGCCTAAGCGTACAATCACATGTGCCGGTATGGGACAACCTTAGCTAATTAAATCATCAAAAACTAGCCTTGCGTGTTGGTAGGCTGTAGTAGTACGAGCATAACTGGTGTAGACATGTTCGAAGGGGCTCCCTTCACCACAGTGTTAGGAACAAAGGGTGCCGACACAACAGTGAATGTCTCACTGAGATGGGGGTATCTCCGGGTGAAGTGAGGGTGCTCATTCGTCGGGCTAGTGCAAGGTTAGGACTAGGTGATGTAAAGACTTCGATTCATGCTCTAGAGTGCTTACCAAAGGATAGTAAGCGGTGGTATCGACGGATACCAAACAAACTAGAGAAATCATATGCTATGGATAAGTTGTACACCTCTGTAGAGTGTAAATCTATTTAAATAGCCGTGCTCGCAGTCATGAGCCTGCTTAGTGTAGTCACATCAGGATAGTCTTGGTTTTTGCAAAAAAAGATTCTTGTTGGAAAACAAGGAAAGGGTTTTGTTGTTGATATTTGAGTTGAGTGTCATATCTATGGCTAAAAGTAAGATGTTGACCGCAGCCGAGGAGGGTTGTGATTTATTATCTACTTGTTGATTCTTTAATTACTTATCTGCTCTTTAAATTCCGTTGCAAATTACTACATATTGATATTACAAATGCAAATTGTTTAATGCTGAAAATAATTTGTAGCATAGAGCCTCATCCTTTATTAGCCCTGCATATGAAGGACCTCACCTAATTCAGATTTGAGTTTGGTTAGCGATGAAATCGAAGTGTGACCCCGCGACCAAACCCAATTAAGTTTGCACAGCCTTTCGTTCGACTTTCGAACTACCGGAATCTCGGATGAGATTCTGTTTAAGGGGGGGTAGATTTGTAGCAACCAAAAATTCCTAAGTTGGATTAGTTAAGCATCTAATATACATTTGTGAAATTTTGGACTTTTTAAAACTTGATTTTTAAAGACTAGGATTTAAAACCTAGCACTCCAATACTCCTTCCCTAATTCAAAAGCTCAAATTGAATTTGGGACAAAAACTAAAAAGGTCTCAAGTGTGGGAATGTGTATTTTGGAACTCATCTTAAAATCGGTACAACCTCAAAAGCTCCTAGAATGCTTGAGGTAATTTCAAAAGCATTCTCAAATTCAAAGCTTGAAAATATACTTTCTCTAGCTCATAATTACAAACTAATTTTCAGTTTTGAAAATATAGTAGGACCCAAACTTGGGAATATTTTATTTCGATTATATATGTTCTGTTATGATTGTTTGATTTTTTCTGGAATTTTTGGGGGATTATTTGGTTCCCTATTTAATTTGCATGTTCAAATTTGAAGTTGGATTTAAACTACAAACTAAACTAGTGAACAGTGCCTGGAAATAATTTTCTTAGGTTCTCGACTACTCAAGTAACTCACCTACAAAATTTCACAATTTTTCGAATTAAATGGCAGTTTTTACTTAGCCAGTCAAAGAGGAGAATCAAAAGTCAACCAACAAAAATGGGAACTTAAAATAATTATAGAGAAAAATACAAAACAATAAAAACCCTAAAAAATTATAAAATTAGTATCACAGTGTCAGAAACTCTCCCTAAAAATTTCATAATTTTTAAAGTTAAACTTTTATGTCTAAAAATTACCAAACTCCCCTCTACTATTTGTTTCTTCCCCAACCGAACACAATCAGTCAAGCCACTGCCATCTTTCTTCACTGTCCAGCCGAACAACCCCACTATCCATTACTTCCTCCCCCAGCCGAACCCTTCCTTACCCCATTGTCTTTATTCTCTGTTGGACCAAAAAGCGACTAGAGGGGGTGTGAATAGGAGCACGATATCTTTTTCTCCCAAAATAGATTCAATACGAATCCCACTCCAATAGCTATGAAAACTATAAAGATCAATCAATCAAGCACAGCGGAAGACTTGTATTGAATCCACTCAAAACCCCGAAGCAAAAGCAAAAAAACTCAAAACACCAAGTCACGGGTGGTCTGACCTCTCACGGGGGCGGTCAGACCGGTTGGCCTAGCTGTCGGACCTCTCCCTCGGGCGGTCAGACCTCTAGCTTGATGAACAGTAAAATCAGCCCAAAAAACCAAAACGCAAATTGAGCTAACTTTTGATTCGTGTGTCCAAACCTCATGAAACTTGACACACACCTTCTCAAGGATGTCAGGAACCTATTCCAAAGCAACGATCGTGAAGATCCTTGCCAAAGTTCAGACCTTTCTCCATTTGAGTGAAGGTGGTTCAAAAACCGAGTCAAAAACAAAATATGATCTAAAGACTTGCTCGTGGGTGATTGATAATCAAGATGACCCTAGATGAGTTCCCACATGTTGCAGCAAGTTAGATCACAACAAGAAACCAACCAAAAACTCACGGATCAAAGAAAAACCCCAAATCACCAAATAGAAAGAAAGCAAATAGACTCATCTTTGAGAGAACTTTCTTTGGATTGATTTGATATGATTTGGGTTTACAGCCACTCCATCAATGGAGGACAAAGCTCAATCTATGAGCACGAAATCAAATCAAAACTCTCTAGAACCCTAACCTCCACTAATCCTCTCCCTAAGCAAAACTAGGGTTTCAAACTCAATGAAAGGGTTAAGGGGGTGCAACCACCTCCCTCCTCTATTTATAGTGGAGACCTAGAGCTTCTAAAAGAGTAAGCCTAACGGGCCCCCGTTAAGGCCCAACACAAACGGGTCACACACGCACGTATTTTAAAGCGTCATCTCCATCTCCTCTTGACCTAATCCGCTTCTTCATGCACCGTCTTGTGCCACGGGTTGGCAAAAGGTAACTAATGCGGTATTTGGTAAGATTACCAAAATACCCCTTCTCGGCCCTTCTTCAAAGACCGAGTCCAATCTTTGCAAAGCAATCGCATGCTCCGCCATGTGTAGGTTGATCCAACGACTCTCATCATGTCGGCAAGTCTCTCCCATCCGGCTCCCATCGAAACCACCATGGCACTTGCACCGACCCCCGCGCCGCTTGATCCAACCTGTCGCACCGAACTGCCCGTTCAGTCACCTTTGTCCATCTTGCACCATGCTTGAGTCCAATGACTTCACCCGGCATCGTCGATCGTTCTGAACCTTAGCTCTCCAAGCCTAGTCTCGATCATCCTCGTCGTTGACCGTTGTTGACCACCAAGCAACCTGCACAACAATAGACAAGCAAATCGAATCCGGGAACAAGTTCTTCACAACTTGACCCACGTTAGTCAAAACATGCATCATGCAACACATATGCACTGAAACTCATGAACTTGACCTAACAAGCAAACATCGTCGCCCCACGGGTCGACGAACAAGTTAAAATCGGTCAGACCACCACCACGGCCGGTCTGACCGCCAACAAGGGACTTAGCCAAAATCCCAACTCTGAAATCCGCAAACTCTCTGGAAATTTCAAACGAATAGAACTTTTGCCTGGAGACTCTAAAAATTATGGGACCAAGAGCAGTAGAACCTTCTCTCTTGCCTACACCCTCTATTTTTGGCCCAGCCTCAAACTCCAAAAGTACTTTCATGGCGGTCGACCGCTCAGCGTGGCGGTCGAGCGACCACTGTGGCGATCGACCGCCGCATACGACCGTCGGACCGCCCGGCAAGTTCACCCGATAAACCACTTGAGGCACGGCGGTCGGCGCCACCATGGCGGTCGATCGCTCGAGGCTGACAGAACTTGATCTTCTGGCGTGTTTCCGCAAACCTTCAACGTCATTGCCAATTGTCACATCATCCTAAGATCATGAGCATATCCCCATGATATCCACATTCTCCAACACCAATGCCACCACAGCCACACACTCCTCTCCACGCCACTGCTATCCCCTTTTCCCCAAGAGAACAACCCCTCTGCCATTTTTTTTCCTCCAGCAGCACAACACCTCCATTTCTTCCCTCCCTGAGCTCATCTCCTCTTTTCTCCTCCCAATCTCAACCAAGAATCAAGAATCCATTCATGCATGTCCCACCATTGCAACCCTCATCACCCAAGCTTCTCATTCACCCAAGAATTTTAGCATGCGGCCATTTCTTTTTCTCCCTTCGATCACCATCTTTCATCCTCATTGTTTTTCTTCCCAAAACAGAAAAACGGAAACTTCATCCACCTTCCCTCTTTCCAATCCCAATCAAAAACTCAAAATCAAGCCTTGCATGTTATACCGTTGAGTTCATCATCGCATAAGCAACCCATTTTAGTGTTTAGATTTCGCATGCAAGTTCATTTGAGTGTTTATCTAGAAGAGAGGAGGAGGTAGTGAGCTAGTGGCTCTTGTGGCCATGGCTTGCTAGCGGCAGCAAAGCAAGCATCCAACGGCTTGACGGCAAGGAGGTGACCGAGGGCGCGACGGCGACGCGGCCTGTGGTCGAACGGCGGCTTGGACGCGGAGGCGACAGCGACAACCGAGGGGATGATGTCGAGGCACCATGGACGGCGTCTTGAGCACGGCGAGGCGGAGCACAAGGCCGAGGCACTGCATGCATGCAGAAGCGGCAGCGGTAGTGGCTCGTCGGTGGTGGCCGAACGACAACGACGATGGCGAAGGATGGCCGAGCCTGGGGCGGCCGAGGCTAGGAGGCATGCGAAGTGGAGCTACTACGCAAAGATGGCGGCGTGGAGGAGCCGGCCGATAGCACGGCTGTGAGGACCCCAGTTTATTTGGCTTGTAATGTAACCAACCACCGGTCCTAGCATCACAAATCAAATAAACCGAGCCTCGAGATATGTATACTTCGAGCGGTATACACACTTCCCACAAAAGTATGCATCAACTCCATTCCAAACATATAGTCCAACGGCAACTACCAACGGAAGATAAACAAATAGCGTAAATTATTACGGACCGGGCCGTAGGCCAAAAGATACACAAATAACGAAGATAGACAGCGGAAGCAAAGTGCCATAAGATGGCTATAAACAAAGCCAATCGCGTGCCTTCACCCACAAGGCATCGGCCAGGACCGCCAAGCCTAGTCGTCGCACACGGCGGCGGCGAGAACTCACAGAAGTGAGGCCCTTGGGGCTCACCTTCTTCCTCTGCAACAAAAACATTAAGCAAAGCACCTGAGTACAAAGATTGTCTTTGTACCCGCAAGACTGACGTGTGAACTAGCAGACCTGTTCATATGCTACATGTAGGCTTATTTGGTGGAGGCCATACGTTTCATTTGCATAAAGCCAACTTTATTTGCAATAATATAATACAATTTAAAGGCAAGTTTGCAATTCATTTTTAATGTTGAAATCTGAAAAGTAATAATAACAAAAGAGTAAAGAAAAACAACCTAGAAGTGACTATCCCAATAGTCACCACAACATACACGAATCCAGTTCGTACCACAAATCAAGTTTTAGTTAAAGGTTGTAGTCTAACTCTTGAAAAGCTTACCCAAGCGTGTCCATCACCTAGGGCGAGGCTATTCGAATAGTTTTTAACCTGCAGGTGTACCACTGCACCCACACTTGAGACCGCCTTTAAGCCAAAGCACACTACAGAAGGTATGCTCAGCCTGACTAAGTCCTACGAGACTTTTTCCAATATTGTGTATTAACTACAAGCGCTCGTATGGATAGAAATCCATACGCTTACATGGTAAAGCCGAAAAGACAACTACCCACTCGGGGTAAAGCTTTTGGACAACTACCATGCTCCCAACACCATCCCTCCTGCGACCTCCTGCGACCGGAGCCAATACACGCCAAAGTACTAGGTCAAGAGAGGTCCCATATACTCTAGTGTGGTTATGCTTGCGAAATGCTGGATAAAAATTCACTCACAAGATGTTAGGTCCTTAATTGACCGGGCACCATTCGATCACACCCAAGAATCACACCATCTTACCATTGTGCGCGTCTAAATCATTTTATTTTGTTTTCATTTTGAGATTTGTAAATAACAAGGCATAAGAACAATAATAATTTCATGTGATCAAGATTATCGACTAAGTCGATAATCGCCCAATCTAGGAAGCTAGGCATGGCTAAGCATCCGAACACGTAAACTACTAAGTGATAAGAGTTCATCCAACGAACTCTAATCACGACAAATAACCTAGGCTCGGGTAGTAGATATCAATATTTCACCTACAGGATATGCATTCTGGTTTAACTAATCAATTTAACACAAATTAAGCAATGCATACATACAATTTGAAACAAAATAATAGATTTTAAAATCTGGGATTAACATGATCAAGCGCTTGCACATTGCTTTGTTGCTCGAGAATGCTCAACTTTGCTGGAGGATCGCTCTCGGGGTTACCGCAAATGTCGAAGCCTAACGATTGAACAAATAACGAATAAGAGCGAATAACACCGACAAAACTCAAATATACACAACATCAAAACATTCCAAGCTTTACACAGCAGCCTAAACATGTTCTAACACATTTTTAGAGACAGGAAATAATTATTTGAAGTGGTGATGAATTTTCTAGCAATTTCCTAAGCTAGCATACACATTAAAACACTAGTTAAATACTTAGCAAAATTTTAATAATGAAACATACCCAAAACCTAATCTAATAGTTAGCACACTAAAAATGAGAATATACAAAATTGGAATTCTTGGATTTGGACAAACATTGAGATAGATATGAATTTCCTAATTTGGAATATACATAAACACCATTTAATCAACTACCGGATTTTTGATACAGAGACAAATCTGAAACCATTTTTAGTAAATAGTACACTTAAAATGAAAATTAACAGAACTGGTTTCATACAATTTGGAGAAAAATTGAATTAGTTATGCATTTTCTAAGTTTAAGAGAATTATGATGCATCAATCCATTTGAAATATTAAAACATTTAAACCTTTTCCTCTGTGCAACCAGCTAGCCCCATCCAGCGTGGCGGGACCGCGAAAGCGGCGACCAGTCAAACTTGACCCACCCGGCGCCAGCGGCGGCGTCGGCGTATTCTAAGAATCGTCTTCGACTTAACAAAATGCAATCCTAACAATTACGCACAGAGAAATACATTTCGACGAGAAAACGTATCCTCAAGGTTACACAACCACTCACCGATAGCATGGGCCCACATGGCGACTCGAGCAAAAGCATAACGGTGGATTAAAATTATAAACGCGATTAACTGAGAGGGCCCACATGGCGGTGTCTGACTAAATAGCGATTAAGAACTAAAGGAGGTTAGGCTAACGTTGTCGCGCTCACCGGCGACCACGGACGGCGGTGCGGCGCGCAATGGCGATCTAGCTAACCGAGGTCTCGGGGCAAAGGGTATACCTACAGGTTCGCTAGGACCTTGCGAACTTCGATAGCGACGGCGCGGACCACGAGGATGCGGCGGCGAGTGGCGGCGAGCGAGGCGGAGAAGAAGATGCGGCTCCCACGGCGAGGGCGCCACTGAGCTTCTAGAAGACTCGGAAAGTGCGCCTCGGCTCGCCTTGATCCCGGGAGGCGAAAGCATAAGGCGATGGCGACGAAGGAGGTCGAGGCGGCCGGAATCGCGCGCGGCGAATCACCGAGCTTGGGAAAATCGGTCGCACGCGCGCAACGATGCACCAAAGATGAAAATGAAGCCACCGTTAGACTCGGTGGATCGAGGCGATCCTAAAGGATCGAGCGTTGAGGTAAGAGACTCACTGGAGCACAAAGCGAGCTCGCGGGGCGCAGCAACCGGAGTTGGAGGCGAAGAAGTGGCTCGGGCGATTCACTTTGGGTGCCACGAGCTCGGGATGGGAAAAATGGATGCGGCGAGGAACAAGGAAGGCGGCGAGAGGTTGCGGGAGCACAAGCGGCAACGAGGTGGTGGCGCTGTCCTCTCCTTCTTCTCGGCGGCGAAGTGGGCGGAGAGAACAACGAGCGGGAAAGCGAGATGTGAGTGATCGCGGTGAGGTAATGAAGTGCGGTGACACCGGAGAAGGACACGCGTCCACGGCGTGGCGGCGGCGAGCGTGCGTGGCATCATGGTGACCCGGCGAACTCGCGCGAGCTGCGGAGAAGAGCGAGGGCGATCTCGACAAGGAGGGCCCACATGTCGGCGGCGGTGTCGGCGGTGCGAGTCGGACCAAGTGTGGCTCACGATTTGGTGCGACTCGATCAAGAAGATGTCGGCCGTTGGATCTAGGATGGACGGCCGAGATCAATGTATGCGTTCGGATAGGTCGACGAGACAAGCAATGAGGACCGTGCGATCTTCATCGGACGGTGATAGCCATCGGGCTCGCGCGGTGCAGCTAGAGCGGTCGCGGCCGAGTCAAGTGGCGCGGTCGGACTCGAGCTCGAGTTGGGTTCGAGCAGATAAGCGATGATTTGATTTGATTTCAAAAGGCTGAGCGGGTTTGGGAATTTTAGAGATAGCTCCGAGCTCCAAAAATTCTGACATTTTATGGGAGCTTGCTAGGACAGAGGACAACCTTGTGTAATTTTTCCAGAAATTTTCATGCACTGGATTTCTCCCAATAAAATTCACAAACTGCTGTCAGAGGTTTGACCAGATTTCTAAACTGGTTTGACTCTGCCATTTGAAATAGCAACCAAAATTTAAAAATTGTGAAATTTTTCAGAGAGGTAGCTAGGATGGTCAAGATGATAGGAAAATTATTTGCAGAGGATGATCACAAGTTTGAAGGCTAGGAATTTGCTGACAACAATTTCCAATCACAAGAATTAAATTCTAAAAATTGGAAATTGCTAGGGAAAATTTGGAAAACTTCCAAATGATTTGACGAGACAGCAAAAGTTTTTATTTCTCTTCAAAATTTTACATTTGAAATACAAACCCTAAGTTAGGGCTGTTACAAATCTCCCCCCTTACAGGAATCTCGCCCCGAGATTACGATCACTGAGGAAAAGAAAGGCGGGTAGTGCGCGGAGGCGATCTTCCGCTCCCGGTGGCTTCGTCCTCGGAGTGATTCGACCACCGAACTTTAAGAAACTTGATCACACGGTTCCTTGTTCTTCGTTCGGCTTCTTCGAGGATGCGAGCGGGCGCTCACGATAAGACGAGATCTTCTTATGCGTCGATATTTTCCAATGGTGTTTCCTCAAGCTGGAACACGGAGGCACTTCTTCAATTGCGATACATGGAAAACATCATGCACTCCTTCGAGTGTAGGCGGCAATTCTAACTTGTATGCAACGGCTCCCACTTTCTTGATGATGCGTCACGGCCCGACATATCGAGCGGTTGCCCTTGACATCAAGCGGCGATGTCCTTCAGAGGTGAGACTTTGAGATACACAAAGTCATTGGTGGAAACTCACTCACGGCGTCGCCGATCTGCATAGCTCTTACGCACGGGTGAGCTATGCGCAAGTGCTCACGAATCAAGCGCACTTGACTTTTGGCCTCATTGATGGAATCGGGCCAAAGAAGCTCTCTCCCGATGTCGACCGGTTCAATGGGGTCTGCATCGCCTCCCATACAAGGCCTCAAGCGGTGCCATCCGAGACTAGCTTGGAAGTCGTTGTTGTAGGAGAACTTCGACAAGCGGTAGACACTTCTCCCAATTCTTCCCATAGGAAAGAATACAAGCACGAGCATATCTTCAAGAACTTGATTGACTCGCTCCGTCGACCATCTGTCTCGAGGATGATAGGTGGTAAAGAAAGCGGGTCCCCATGGCCTCTGAAAGCGTGCCATAGTCGAGAAGTGAAAAGAGAGCCACGATCGACACAATCGTTCGTGGCACACCATGCAAGCTCACAATGCGGAGATATAGAGATCGCGATCGATCGACACCGAGTGGTAATCTTGGCGGGTGTGCTACCTTCGTCAATCGATCGATAACAACCGGATAGCATCCTTCCACTGAAGAAATGCAGGCGGACGGTGATAAAATCCATGCCTCTGTAATCCCATTTCCACTCCGGTATAGGTAAGGGTGAAGAAGACTGCTGGGCGATGCTCGGCCTTGACACGACGACAAGCGTCGCATCGGCAACGAATCGGCAATCTCGCGCTTCATGCGAGTCCACCGAATCTCGGCGCAGATCTTGATACATCTTGGTGGCCCGGGATGAATAGACAAGGGGAATCATGGGCCTCATGGAGAATCAAGTCCCGCAACTCGGGTCCTTTGGGACCACGAGGCATTGCCCAAACCACACAACACCATGCTCATCTTCCGTGAAGCACTTGGCGATCCATTCACGATGTTACGCTTGATTTTACCCACACCATCATCTAATTCTTTGTCGCCTTGATTTGATCCACCAAGGTCGGTTGCACAACCGAGTGCGCAAGGGAACCGTGCTCAACAAACCCAAGTTGAGACATTTGAAACTCGCAAGAAGTGCGAGTTCTTTGCTCTTGGATCATCAAAGTATTGCAATACACTTTTGGCTAAGTGCATCGGCAACCACATTGGCCTTGCCGGATGATATTGAATACCCATGTCATAATCTTTGATCAATTCTAGCCATCTCCTCTGCCGAGGTTCGGATCATTGGGTGAACAAGTATTTCAAGCTCTTGTGATCGGAATAGACCTCACGATTCTGCATCGATCGATAATGCCGCCAAATCTTGAGTGCATGAACCACAGACAAGCTCTAAATCATGGGTGGGATAATTGAGCTCGTGAGGTCTCAAGCGCCTAGATGCATAAGCAAGCGCCTTGCCTTCTGCATAAGAACACAGTAGAGTCCTGGCGAGAGGCATCGCAATAAATATCGAAACTCTTGTGGATATCAGGGAGAGTAAGGACTGGGGCTGAAGTTAATCGCTGTTTGAGCTCCTGAAAGCTCTCATCACAAGCAGAGGATCACATAAATTTCTTGTCCTTCTTGAGCAATTCGGTCATCGGCTGCGATTTTGGAGAAGTTCTCGATAAAGCGGCGGTAGTAGCCCGCTAAACCGAAAACTCCGTACATCTGTGGATCGACTTGGTGACCCCAAGATAGAACGTCGTGACCTTCTTTGGGATCCACATACGCCTTTGGTGAAAGAACATGGCCCAAGAATGCCACTTCCTTCAACGGAACTCACATTTCTTGAACCGCATATAGTGGTGCTCCGCAATTTGCCCAAAACAATCTTGGATGCTCGGCATGCTCGCTTGATCTTGGAATAGATAAGAATATCGTCAATGAACACCACCACGAACTTATCCAAATATTCCATGAATACGAGTTCATGAGGTTCATGAAATATCTTTGGAGCATTAGTTAAGCGAAAGACATGACGGTATACTCGTAAAGAGCCGTAACGAGTAGTGAAAGCCGTCTTGAATATCTTCATACGATCCGGACTTGATGATATCCCAATCTCGAGTCAATCTTGGAGAACACACGAGCTCCGGACAAGCCGGTCGAAAAGATCATCAATGCGGGGCAAAGGATATTTGTTCTTCACCGTCACTTCATTGAGCGGACGGTAATCAACACACATGCGCAAAGTCTTGTCCTTCTTCTTCACAAAGATCAGGACAATCCCAAGGAGATGGCTGGGACGGATGAAACCCTTTGCTTGGAGCTCACCAAGCCGCTTCTTCAATTCTTCTAGCTCATTGGGAGGCATCCGTCTGGCGCCGCCGAGATAGGGCGATGCCGGGCAAAGAACTTCGATGACAAACTCGGATCTCGAACAGGAGACATCCCGGGTAAATCATCGGAAAAACATCCTCAAAATCACAAGCGGTGGGAACCTCACGAATCTTCAAGGCGGCTTTGCTACAAGTGCACAAAGGTGTGACCCTTGCATTGCGGGGAAAAGCCAACCTGTCGCCATAAAGGTTGGTGAGAAAACCATCTTCTTGGCACAATCGATCGTCCCAAGTGTTGGGACAACCAATCCATGCCAAGAATTACATCCAGGCTCATTGAGTTGAGCAGGATGAGATTCGCCAAGAATCCACTCCTTTGACCGATAGGAACATTCGGCGTTCTAAACGACTCTCATCTCAGACCCGGAGAGCGAATGAGCAAAGGAACCCTCAAAGGAACACGGTGAAGACCACTAGCGGCGACAAATGATCTTGAAATAAAAGAATGCGATGCTCTGAATCAAATAATACCGCAGCGGGACGAGAGTTGACAAGAAGTGTACCCATCACGACATCCGCGCCCCGGGCCTCCTCGGTGAAAGATGGTTGACTCGACCATTGCTCGCACTCGGGCCTTCGGATGATCTTTTGGTCGGTGGGTGACCACTCCCTGCCGCGTCCTCCATTAGGGCGAGGGTTCGCAACATTACGAGGCAAGCATTGGCGTAGTGGCCCTTGTTGTGGCAGCGAAAACAAGTAACCTCGGCGCCGGATTGCGGAGGCGCTCTGTCTTGGATCGCGGCGCACGTGGTCGAACACGACTGCGGTGGGCGAGAGTGGTCTTGATGGCCTCGGTCTTTGGTGGAGCAAAAGCGGGCCTCTGGTCTTTGCCTGACCGAGGACGAGCGAGGTGGCGTGAGTAGGCGATGTGCCTCCCATTTGCGCTTGCGAGACTCGCCCAGCGCCTTTGCCTTATGCTCTGCAACAATGGCCTTATCTACTAAGGCCTGAAAGTCAGAGAAGTCTACAATAGATAGCTTGTCCTGCAGCTCCTCGGACAAGCCATCCATAAACTTCTCCCGCTTAGCCTCATCTCGAGGCCACCTCCCGAGCATAACGAGCCAAATGATTGAACACGCATGGTACTCGTCACGGACTTGCGCCCTTGCTTGAGCGCGAGGAATTCTTTCTTTTCGACTTCATCGGCCATCGGGGATGTGGGCCCGACGAAAGGTGACTCGAACTCCTCCCACGCGACCACATGGCTGCGGTGCATGGCGAGATAGTTCTCCCACCATGAGAGTTTGCGCCCTCAAGCTGGTGGGGACGCGAAGAGTGCCTTATCCTGCGTGCGGCGAGCTATATTGAGCTTTCGCTCAACCATGCGCTGACCAATCATCCGCATCGAGAGGGTCCTCGTGAGCGGAGAAAGTCGGCGTGCGCTGACGGAGAAACTTCGGCAAGTCCCCGCGAGTGCGGTGGCCGCCACCACCGGCAGAGTGGAGGTATTCCTAGCAATAACCTCCAAAATGCGCGTCGGTCCATGCGGTTTCGCTCGATCGGCGAGAACCTCACCATGGTCGGAGGAGGAAGCTCCTCACCATGACCACTCTTTGGCGCCACGCGTCCTCCGGCCATCTGTTTTGCTAAGATAGGTTAGTGCCAAACTTAGAGCAAGAAATCGATAAATCACCAAAGCAGTTCAAAAGCAAAGACGAACTAAACACAAAACTTCAAGTCACAAGGCCAACTGACAAAATTTAGAGACTTAGCAGACTTACAACACATTTTACCCTTATGTTCCCACAAGTTTTAGTTAGACTAATCCCTCATGGTTCTCCCAAAACTAATCCCACCGGATAAGTAACTATCTTTTGAAAGGAAAGAGAGAAACCAAGTTTCAAAACTCAAATTAGAGTAAGGTGAGAGTAGAAAGCTAAGATAGGTAAGGAGTAAAATCTGAGAATTTGCCTAGGTTTTCATAAACCTTTCTTACACATTGAAAATAAGTCTTTCCAAAATATCCTAAGGACGACTATGCTTGGGTTACTACGGTCAGAATGGCTCTGATACCAACTTTGTGAGGACCCCAGTTTATTTGGCTTGTAATGCTTAACCAACCACCTGGTCCTAGCATCACAAATCAAATAAACCGAGCCTCGAGATATGTATACTTCTGAGCAAGATACACACTTCCCACAAAAGTATGCATCAACTCCATTCCAAACATAGAGTCCAAACAAAGAACTACCAACGGAAGATAAACAAATAGCGTAAATTATTACAGCACCGGCCGAGGCCAAAAGATACACAAATAACGTAAGATAGACAGTGAAGCAAAAGTGCCATAAGATGGCTATAAACAAAGCCAATCGCGTGCCTTCACCCACAAGGCATCCGACCGACCAAGCCTAGTCGTCGACACTGAGCGGCAAGTGAACTCACGCAGTGAGGCCCTTGGGGCTCACCTTCTTCCTCTGCAACAAAAACATTAAGCAAAGCACCTGAGTACAAAGATTGTCTTTGTACCCGCAAGACTGACGTGTGAACTAGCAGACCTGTTCATATGCTACATGTAGGCTTATTTGGTGGAGGCCATACGTTTCATTTGCATAAAGCCAACTTTATTTGCAATAATGTAATACAATTTAAAGGCAAGTTTGCAATTCATTTTTAATGTTGAAATACAGTAAAGGTAATAATAACAAAAGAGTAAAGAAAAACAACCTAGAAGTGACTATCCCAATAGTCACCACAACATAGCACTAATCTGATTATTCGCACAAAATCAAGTTTTAGTTAAAGGTTGTAGTCTAACTCTTGAAAAGCTTACCCAAGCGTGTCCATCACCTAGGGACGAGGCTATTCGAATAGTTTTTAACCTGCAGGGTGTACCACTGCACTCCACACTTGCACCGCCTTTAAGCCAAAGCACACTACCAAGGTATCTTAAGCACTGACTAAGTCCTACGAGACTTTTTCCAATATTGTGTATTAACTACGAGCAGCTCGTATGGATAGAAATCCATACGCTTACATGGTAAAGCCGAAAGACAACTACCCACTCAGGTAAAGCTTTTGGACAACTACCATGCTCCCAACACCATCCCTCCTGCGACCTCCTGCGACCCGAGCCAATACACGCCAAAGTACTAGGTCAAGAGAGGTCTCATATACTCTAGTGTGGTTAGCACGCCGAAATGCTGGATAAAAATTCACTCACAAGATGTTCGGTCCTTAATTGACCGGGCACCATTCGATCACACCCAAGAATCACACCATCTTACCATTGTGCGCGTCTAAATCATTTTATTTTGTTTTCATTTTGAGATTTGTAAATAACAAGGCATAAGAACAATAATAATTTCATGTGATCAAGATTATCGACTAAGTCGATAATCGCCTAATTCTCTGGAAGCTAGGCATGGCTAAGCATCCGAACACGTAAACTACTAAGTGATAAGAGTTCATCCAACGAACTCTAATCACAAACAAATAACCTAGGCTCGTAGTAGATATCAATATTTCACCTACAGGATATGCACTACGATTTAACTAATCAATTTAACACAAATTAAGCAATGCATACATACAATTTGAAACAAAATAATAGATTTTAAAATCTGGGATTAACATGATCAAAGCGCTTATTCAGGCCGCTGTTGCTCGTAATGCTCAACTGTTGCAGGATCGCTCTCGGGGTTACCGCAAATGTCGAAGCCTAACGATTGAACAAATAACAAATAATAAGAACGAATAACACCGACAAAACTCAAATATACACAACATCAAAACATTCCAAGCTTTACACAGCAGCCTAAACATGTTCTAACACATTTTTAGAGACAGGAAATAATTATTTGAAGTGGTGATGAATTTTCTAGCAATTTCCTAAGCTAGCATACACATTAAAACACTAGTTAAATACTTAGCAAAATTTTAATAATGAAACATACCCAAAACCTAATCTAATAGTTAGCACACTAAAAATGAGAATATACAAAATTGGAATTACTGGATTTGGACAAACATTGAGATAGATATGAATTTCCTAATTTGGAATATACATAAAACACCATTTAATCAACTACTGGATTTTTGATACTGAGAGACAAATCTGAAACCATTTTTAGTAAATAGTACACTTAAAATGAAAATTAACAGAATGGTTTCATACAATTTGGAGAAAAATTGAATTAGTTATGCATTTTCTAAGTTTAAGAGAATTAACGAGGCATCGTAAATCCATTTCTAAATATTAAAACATTTAAACCTTTTCCTACAGCAACCAGCTAGCCCCAACATCGGGAGGGACCGCGCGGAAACGGCGACCAGGTCAAACTTGACCCACACAGCGCCAGCGGCGTCGGCGTATTCTAAGAATACGCTTCGACTTAACAAAGTGCAATCTAACAATTACACAGAAATACGTTTCCGACAGCAGAAAACGTATCCTCAAGGTTACACAACCACTCACCGATAGCATGGGCCCACATGACAATGCGACTGAGCAAAAGCATAACGGTGGATTAAAATTCTAAACGCGACAACTGAGAGGGCCCACATGGCAATGATACTGGCTAAATAGCGATTAAGAACTAAAAGGAGGTTAGGCTAACGTTGTTTGCGGCTCACCGGCGACCACGGAGGGCGGCGCGGCCGCAAGAATCGATCTAGCTAACCCGAGGGTCTCGGGGCAAAGGGGTATACCTACAGGTTCGCTAGGACCTTGCGAACTCGATGACGGCGACGCGACACGAGGACGCCTGCGCGGTGGCGGCGAATCCGAGGCGGAGAAGAAGATGCGCTCCCACGGCGAGGACGCCACTGAGCTTCTAGAAGACTCGGAAAGTGCGCCTCGGCTCGCCTTGATCCCGTGAGCAAAAAGCATAAGACGATGACGACGAAGGAGGTCCGAGCGGCCGGAATCGCCGCGGCGGCGAATCACCGAGCTTGGGGAAAAATCGGTCGCACGCCCGCAACGATGCACCAAAGATGAAAATGAAGCCACCGTTAGACTCGGTGGATCGGGCGATCCTAAAGGATCGACGTTGAGGTAAGAGACTCTTTGGAGCACAAACGAGCTCGCGGGCCGCAGCGAACCGGAGTTGAGACGAAGAAGTGGCTCCGGACGATTCACCGGGTGCCACGAGCTCGGGATGGGAAAAATGGATGCGCGAGGAACAATGTAGGCGGCGAGAGGGTTGCGAGCACAAGCGCAACGAGGTGGTGGCGCTGTTCTCTCCTTCTTCTCCGCCAAACCGAGAAGTGGGCGAGAGAACAACAGAGCGGGAAAACGAGATGTGAGTGATCGCGGTGAGGTAATGAAGGTCCGCGACACTTCGGAGAAGGACACGCGTCCACGACGTGGCGGCGACGAGTCGCGTGGCACGCATGCGATTTGCCGGCGAACTCGGCGAGCGCGGAGAAGACGAGGACGACATCGACAAGGAGGGCCCATATGTCGCCGACGGCGTCGAGCGGTGCGAAGTCGGACCAAGTGTGGCTCACGATTTGGTCCGACTCGATCAAGAAGATGTCGACCGTTGGATCTAGGATGGACGGCGAGATCAATGTATGCATTCTGACAGTCGACGAGACAAGCAATGAGGACCGTGCGATCTTCATCGGACGGCTGATAGCCATCGGGCTCGCGCGGTGCAGCTAGGCGGTGCGACCGAGTCAAGTGGCGCGGTCGGACTCGAGCTCGAGTTGGGTTCGAGCCCGATAAACAGTGATTTCAGATTTGATTTCAAAAGGCTGAGCGGGTTTGGGGAATTTTTAGAGATAGCTCCCGAGCTCCAAAATTCTGAAATTTTATGGAGCTTGCTAGGAACGAGGACAACCTTGTGTAATTTTTCCAGAAATTTTCATGCACTGGATTTCTCCCAATAAAATTCACAAGCTGCTGTCCAGAGGTTTGACCAGATTTCTAAACTGGTTTGACTTGGCCATTTGAAATAGCAACCAAAATCTAAAAATTGTGAAATTTTTCAGAGAGGTAGCTAGGATGGTCAAGATGATAGGAAAATTATTTTCAGAGGATGATCACAAGTTTGAAGGCTAGAATTTGTTGACAACAATTTCCAATCACAAGAATTAAATTCTAAAATTGAAATTGCTAGAAAAATTTGGAAAACTTCCAAATGATTTGTGAGACAACAAAAGTTTTATTTCTCCTCAAAATTTTACATTTGAAATACAAACCCTAAGTTAGGGCTGTTACAACGGCCAAGCTCGGTGACGTGGAAGGAAGTGGCGGCGCATGCATGCGGCGTGGCCAAAGCCGAGCGCGACTGCGGCGACGCGTCACGTATGTCTGCGGCTCCTTGTGGTGTGACGGTTGGCCGACGGAGCTATGGCTCGGGACGCGGCATCGAGGGAGAGCAACAATGGAAGACGGCGCATGCATGCGGTGGCACCGAGAAGACGACGTATGGTGGTAGTCGCACACCTAGCACGCGCGGCGGTAAAATCTTTAGTGTTAAATCGCGTACCACTTTCCGATTTTTAGTTGTGCATGTTGCATTATCGTCATGAGCAAGGCATCATTTCATACATGGTTAGTGAGAATATTAGTTAACAAAACAATAAAATCATGTTTTTGAAATGTTTTACAAAAGAGGTAATTAGAGTATGTTTAGGAGCAACAATAAGCTTCTGTCTTTTTATATGCTAGTGAATGGAGAAGTGATGTTGGATTAAATAGCTTTGGGAGATTGACCCAAAAGAGCACACTAACCTGAAAAACAAGTAATTTTACTAGCTAAATCCAGTGGTTAAAATGTTTGATAGTGCTTAGTAACCTGTAACAGCTAGATGAACTGAAAAGATAATCTAAGAACAATTGGAGATGACCTTGGGCTAATGTCGTACTAATGCAAGTGGCTAGAAATTATGATGTCTTGCTTAGCCCTTAGGGTTTTATCTAACAGAGACAACCAATTAGAAAAACAAGGATTAAAATTGGTCTTTCCTTGTAAAACAATGAACCTCTTTTCAGTGAGATGAATAGTTGACTTAGTAGTTGTGAGATGATTAAATAAACTCATTTTTCTAATGGAATTGTTGAGATATTGAGGATAATTAGAAGTAGAGCAGTGAGCTAAAGTCATGTTAAATACAAAGATCAATTAAGTAAACCTCTTATTAACTAGCCATTAGTATTTAATCTAAAAGAGTAAAATTATTTAGAAGGCTAGAGTTAGGTTATGTGAATGTCAAATGGCAGTAACCTTATGCCATGGATATGGCAAAAGCAAGAGTAGCAACGAGTCTTTGGGATGGTTGGTAAATTTGATAAAGCAATTAGAGATTAGAAATCATTAGTATGTACTTAGAATAAAGTCATAAGATCTTTGTAATACCCTGTTTTTGTTCGGGAAAGAAAGGTTTATTCGGGGAACTTCGGCTAGCGTTAAATTTTCGTTTTTCGTAGAGGATGAGGGTTTTTGGGCCTCCTGTAGCCTTTCGGGCCTTGGCGGCCATGGGCCTAGGCCCATGCGCCTCTCCTCCCCTTGGTGCAAACCCTAGCCCTCCCCCTTTTATTCTTTGGCCGGCCACCCCTCCCCTTCTTTTCCCCCTTGGCCGCCACCCCTCCCCTCCTCTCCTCTCCTCCCTTGCGCCCTGCCTTGGAGCCGCCCCCATCTCCCCTTGTGGCTGCTCCTCCTGCTGTGGTGCTGCCCCAACCGGTCTCCGGAGTTTCCCCGCGGTTGGTGTTCGCAAAGATTCGAGGCGGGCTGCTGGTTGTTTCGGCCAAAGGAGGGGAAAAGGAGGAAGAGCTTCACCGCCAAGGAATCCTTCCCCCTACTCCCTGGTTGCAGCAAGGGTAACGATGCCGATCCTCGTGGTTTGATTGTTGTTAGAAGTGTTTTGGTTACGTTTTTGATTAGGCAAACCTGCTGAAAATTAGAAGCTGTTTCTGTCCAGTACGTTGTAGAGGGTGTTTCGGTTATTTTTAGGCAGAATCTGAAGGCTTGGTCTCCTAGAGATATCTAGGTCTTGTTCTTACGTTTCAGTGGCCGCCGAGTTCACTCAAATCCGAGGTCCGAGTCAAAAGTTATGATAGAATTAGTCTTGACTGTCCAGAATCCTGACGAGATTCTGCAGTCAATTTGTAAATTGTATAAGAAATTGTTATTCACAGATTTTGAACTTGGTGTCTCCTAGAAAATTGAAGTATCCCTGTCAGGTTTAGATGGCCACTGAGTTTACTTGATTCCGAGTTCTGGGTCAAAAGATATGTCTGTTTTATCAGTCGCTGCCAGAAACCTGACGTGATTAATCTGTCTGTATATTTTCTATATTATGATAGAGAAGTTGGAAGAATCTGAAAGTTCACCCAACTAGGTTATTGTAGGTAATTCGATAACCTTTTCAGATTGGTAAAGAACGCTCAATTCGGAGTTGTAACATAGAAGTTATGATCAACTGAATATTTCTGCTGAATTTTGGTAGGCTGAATCTGTGCTGAATGTTCAAACAATTATTAGCCTATTAATTTGACCAAATTGGTTTGTCGCGTCAACTAGAGTTTTGTAGTTAGACCAGTTAAGAATCTACAGAAATTGGGTTTGCTATTTTTTGACTTCCAGGCTGTGAGTTATGTTAGTCCCCGTGTTGCTGTCCAGGATTTTCTTATTGGACAGACTCCGCTGTTTTTCAGTCTATGCGATATAGGATTTAATTGACTCCTAATAGAAGCAAAATAGAACACCGACTAGTTGAGCTGGGTATCATGTATACTTATTAAGTTATTTCGTTGGTTTAGGCGGCGAAACTTCGGGTGTAAGAGCGCCTTCTTTGCCAGATAACGCTTCGCAACGCGGAAAGCAAGTACCATGTTTATTTGGATGTTTGTGCATTGTGGTTTTAGCATGAGTTGTTTTGGTAACTTGTGAGACATGTGAAATGACTTATTCATGCCTTGTTCAATACATTGAGTTCATGAATAGAAGTGATGTTATGGTATATTTCATTTAATTGTTGCATGCATTCATTGACATTTGACGTCCACGGGAGTGGATGAGAACCACCATCAATTCCAAGATGGTTGGATAAGACCCATTAATTCCAATATGGGCAATGTTGGACACCGTATGAAACGTTCTTCATACGGAAGTGGATCCGCATTTTTGTTAAGATGCGGGCTTGAGTGATCACCGACGGTGTTCAGCGGCTATACCGATATCTGGCGTGTGTGCGATCCATTCCTTGATTTGAGCATTCATATCATGTATTCATAAGAAATCCAATGTGTTATGATCGAACCCAATGATGTTATGTTTGATCTTCAATGAATGAATGTTTTTCTTAATCATTGTACTTGCCGAGTCATGGACTCACTCTTGCTTTGTTTGTTTATTTCTAGGTGATCGTTGATGAAGTTCACTTGGGAGGGAGTAGATGAGCACTACTCGAATAATGCACTTCACATTAGACTCATTGCTATAAGAAATAATGATTCTTTTTGTCATCTTTTGGTTTGTAATAAATAAATTTAGTCATGGATGGTACCTTTATGATCAATGAGAACATAGATGAGAACTTTAAGTCATATGGTTATTTGTTATCTTAGCTCATTATCGTTGATTCATGTTTAGACCTTAGAATTGGATTTCATGACTAGTTTTGATTACTTGTGTGTTTTGTTGTGTGGAACCTCCGTAATCCTCGTTTACAAAGGAGGTTACTGCGAATTTAGTTTTTGACTTAGGGTAGTTGCATTCCGTGCTCGTCTTTGAGTTGGGGTGTTCTGATTGGTATCGAGCGGGCTTTAGGTCCGTGGTTAAAATAAAATTATTAAATTGACACACCGCGTACGATAGGTTGGGTTGGGCAATTCGTTGTTTCCGCAATTTTCTTGTTGTTATGATTTATTTGTTGTGCAACCGTTGTTGATTTAGTCTTCGTTCCGTTGTGTTGTCCTTAGATGGCGAGAGGTAGAGGCCGTGGCGCCCGCCACCGTGGTCGCGGCCGTGGGCGTGGTCCGGTTGCCGCAACGTCCGCAGAAGAGACTGGCTGGTGGGGTTAATGAGGAGGTTGCCTCACCGCCAACCACCGTGGAAGCTCAAGCTGCCGCCGATGCTCGGCGGTGTCGGCGATTATTCGAAATCTTCAAAGGGAGAACGAGCAGCTCGTCGGCGGTGCGTGCGGCTTATCCGCCGCTCCCGTTCTCTGCGATCGCCGTGGATCTGCTGCTGCCGCCATGGCAGTCCGGTTGTTGCCGCGATTCCACCGAGACTAGGATGAGTCTTCGTGAGTGGATGACGCTTACCGACACGCTTGATGGGCGGTACCCGATTCAGCAGCAGATTGGCTCCGGTACATGGAGCGTCGATTCGAGCATTGGAGATGAACTTCGGCGCAAAGGGTTCGTTTGTGGCCTTTCAACGAAGGGTCAAGCCGATATCGGTGGGAAGGGGTTCTCGTCGCTAGACCCCAGTGCAGGACCGCCATTTGGGAAGTTTTGTGGCACGATTGAGCCAAGTACTATCCGGATTCTTTTATTGAGAGGATGGAGCGGTCATTGCTAGTGTTGACTCAAGGCAATAGGTCAAGATCGAGTGCGAGATGGAGTTCAACAACTGCACGCGCTTTGTACATTGTGGCTGATGACTTGGAGAAGGCCAAGAGGTTTCGCGGGGTCTCCTTCAGGAGTATCGTCGATCTTGGGAGCCTCGGTTTGCGTGATTTCAAGACCTTGTGGTTGAGCAGAGCTAGAGGATAGAGCAGAGAGGAATTCTCCTTCGCAGAGGCAATCGGTGGTGGCACTACTTACATTGGTGGTTACGGTGGTGGCGTAAGAGGAGTTTTGGTGGTGGAGGTGGGTCCTCTCGTGGCCTACTTCCAAGAGGTTTCGAGGAGCCGCCCATCTCGTCCGGCCTCAGGGGCGATCTTTTTCTTGGCGCCACGTTTTCTTCTTCCACACCTCGATCGCCCATTCGAGTCAAGGTATGAAATGTTTTAAGTGTGGAGAGGGCATCGTGCGTCGAATGTTCTTTCGAGAGGACTTGTCGTCGGTGTGGTCGAGAGGGCCACAAGCTTTCTGTTTGTGCGAGAATCAGCAAGTATCATCAAGTGGGAAGCGATTCAGCAGCGTCGTCCTCTAGTACTCCTCGGGCTCGGTTCGGACTCTGGTTGCACCTTTTGTGCCTCGGTTCTCACCGGGATGGGTTCCACCGGCGTTCAGACTCCTGCGCCTCCGACCGGTTCTTGGAACCCTGCTCCATCTGCTCGCCCTCATTCTCACTGCTGCAGTTCTGCCCCTCCTCTCGAGTGTTGGTGCGTCCTCGCTCGGCACCTTTGGGAGTCTACGCCATGCCCACCCCTGCACCGTGGGCATACGATGTGGTGACAGTACTTTATTAGTTGATTCACATGAGGCTTTCTGTTACATTTGATTCGAGGCTACTTATTCTTTTGTGTCCTTAGATTTTGTTAAAGGCGGGTTTGAGTGTGCAATCTATTTCGAATCTGTGGTGGTCGAGTTCCCTGGAGGTCTTATTTCTAGCTCTGAGCTTTGTCCTGTTTGCACTATCACTATAGAAGATGAAAATTTCATTGCCAATCTCATGGTGATTGATTATCACCTTTTGATGTTATCTTGGGTATGGATTGGCTATTCTTTACCGTACCAAGATTTGTTGTTTTGGAAGACGGTGACTTTGCAGCTCCGTCGGAGAGGAACTAGTGTTTGAGGCGGTCGCCGTTTGATTCCTGTGTGTGTTGGCTAGTCTGTTTCCTAGTCGTCGAGCCTCGAACATTGGGTTTCTTTGGTCTCTTAGCGAGAAGTCTCGAATCTCCACTCCGTATTGAAGATATTACGGTGGTGAATGAATTTCTGACGTGTTTCTGTGGAGCTTCTGGTATGCCTCGAACGTGAAGTGGAATTCGGATAGATCTTGTTCCGAACCCACCTATTTCGATGTCTCCATACCGCTTGGCACGACCATTCCGGAGGAGTTGAAAAAGCAACTGGATGATTTGCTATCCAAAGGTATGATTCGCGTAGTGTATCGCCGTGGGAGCTCTGTTACATTCACTAGGAAGAAGGGCGGAGTTGGCGTATGTGTGTGGACTACAGGGCTCTTAATCAAGCAGCGTAAAGAATAAATATCCGTTGCCCGTATTGAAGATCTCTTTGATCGGTTGAAGGAGCTAAAATATTTTCCAAGATTGACCTTGATCGAGTTATAATCGATTCGAGTTCGCGAGCAAGATATTGAGAAGACGACTTTCTCTACAAGGTATGGTCATTATGAGTATAAGGTTATGTCATTTGGACTAACTAATGCTCTAGGATTTTCATGGAAGCCATGAATAGTATGTTGCACCCTTATCTTGATGATTTCGTCGTAGTATTTATTGACGACATCTTGATTTATTCCAAAACGGAAGAGGATCATGCTCAACATTTGAGGTTGATATGGAGACCTTGAGAGTGAACCAATTCTATGCCAAATTGAAGAAATGTGAATTCGGATTTACGAAGTTGGGTTTGGGCCATGTAATCAATCAAGAGGGCATTTTCGTCGATCCAAGTAAGATTTCAACGATGGTGGAATGGAAGAGACCAACCAATGTAAAAGAAGTGAGGAGTTTTCTGGTTTGTTTGGTTACTCACCGGCGTTTCGTGGAGGGTTTCTCTACCATGGCTAGACCAATGTCTCGGTTGACCTGAAAGGTGTCAAGTTTCAGTGGACGGATGCGTGTGAACGAAGTTTACGTACTTTGAAGGATAGATTGGTGACCGCTCCAATTCTCACCCTTCGAGAACTGTGGAAGCGGTTCACTATTTATTGAATGCGTCTAGAGTTGGGCTTGGTTGTGTTCTTATGCGGGATGGCAAAGTGATTGCCTATGCGTCTCGGCCAAGAAGCATGAAGAGAACTATCCTACTCATGACCTAGAGCTTGCGCGAGAGTAATCGGCTTTAAAGATCCGCGCCATTATTTGTATGGCGAATCTTGTGACATTTTCACCGATCACAAGAGTCCAAATACATCTTTACCCGAAAGATTTAAAACAGAGGAGAGGAGATGGTTGGAGTTGATAAAGGACTATGATCTCACCATTGGTATCATCCGGCAAGGCAAATGTTGTAGCCGATGCCCGAGTGCATAGCGACACCTCCTACCCTCGCTTGTCTCATCGCTGATTTTGAGCGTATGGATATATCTTTTGCTTTGCGGGTACCGCCGAGACCGAGACCCGTTTGCTTCTTGAGTCGACCATTCCGTAACGCAGTACGGAAGCACAACAACATGATCAAATGCTCCAGCGTGTGAGCGCCTAGATGAAGGCAAGCAAGGCCATTTTGGTATAGATGATTACGGTACTTTGCGATTTAAAGGTCGCCTTTGTGTGCCACAGAGGCCTGATTAAAGATGAGATTCTAAAGGAAGCCCACTGTACCCGTATCTTGTACATCCAGTGAGACCAAAATGTACAAAGATTTGAAGAAGAATTTACGGTGGAAGAGAATGAAAGTCGATATTGCGCAAAGATGTGGCCTCGTGTGGGATCCGCCCGGTAGTTAAAGTGAACATAAGCGGCCGGCAGGATTGTTGCAACCTTTAGAGGTTCGGTGTGGCCATGGGATGACATCTCCATGGATTTTGTGGTTGGTTTACCTCGCACTCAGCGAGGAAGGATGCTATATGGGTGATAGTGGATCGGTTCGATGAAGTACGCACATTTCATTCCTATTCGAACCATCAATTCTGCGAGCGATTTGGCTCCACTTTATGTGCGAGAGATAATGCGGTTGCACGGGGTGCCAAAGACTATTGTTTCCGACCGAGATGCCAAATTTGTTTCCAAGTTTTGGGAGAGTTTGCGAGTGCTTTGGGCACGCAACTCCGTCTTAGTATGCATTCCACCCTCGCAGACGGATGGTCGATGCGGCGCATAATTCAAACCTTAGAAGATATGCTCGGTGTTGTGTTTTATCTGGAAGGGTGGTTGGGAAGATCACTGGCTTTGGCGAGTTCGCCTATAATAATAGTTATCACGCCCGATTCGAGTGCACCATTTGAAGTCCTTTATGGCGGAAATGCAGATCTCCGTTGTGTTGGGATGCGGTGGGAGAGGGCGGTTTGGGTCCGAATGGGTTCAACAAACCGTGGCTAGAGTGGTGAAGTTAGAAGGAACTTGTTAGCTGCTCAGAGCCGGCGGAAAAGCTACGTAGATGTCGGAGGCGAGAATTGGAGTTCAATGTGGTGACGAGGTCCTTCGAGAGTATCGCCTACCAAAGGCGAGAATGCGTTCGGTACTAAAGGAAAGCTTAGCCCAAGGTACATCGGACCGCTTCCGGTTGTGGCAAGAGTTGGAAATTTGGCTTACCGTTTGATCTTCCGAGTCTATGAGAGGATTCATAATGTGTTTCATGTGTCCATGTTGAGGAAGTTCTTATTTGACCACGAGCATGCAATTCCAATGGAGCCGTTGAGCATTGAACAGACCTTACTTTTGAGTCCCGACCAGTAAAATCTGGACAAATCAGAGCGGGTTTTGAGGAATAAAACCTCAAGTATGTCAAGATTCTTTGGTCTCATCAATCGGAGAAAGAAGCCACTTGGGAATCGGAATCTGCATGCGCGAGCATTATCGCACCTTTTTGTTCTTTGGTGCGTATTAATTTTGTTTTCAATTCCTTAGACTTCGCTCTTGTGTCCGTGGCGTGAGTAGAATTCGGGTCGAATTCGTTAAGGGGTAGAATGTAATACCTGTTTTTGTTCGGAAAGAAAGGTTTATTCGGGAACTTGGCTAGCGTTAAATTTTCGTTTTTCGTAGAGGATGAGGGTTTTGGGCCTCCGGTAGCCTTTCCAGCCTTGGCCGGCCATGGCCTAGGCCCATGCGCCTCTCCCTCCCCTTGGTGCAAACCCTAGCCCCCCTTTTATTCTTTGGCCGCCACCCTCCCTTCTTTTCCCCTTGGCCGCCCCCTCCTCCTCTCCTCTCCTCCCTTGAGCCCTGCCTTGGAGCCGCCCCATCTCCCCTTGTGGCTGCTCCTCCCGCTGTGGTGCTGCCCCAACCGGTCTCCTGAGTTTCCCCGCGGTTGGTGTTCGCAAAGATCTCGAGGCGGGCTGCTGGTTGTTTCGCCAAAGGAGGAAAAGGAGGAAGAGCTTCACCGCCAGGAATCCTTCCCCTACTCCTGGTTGCAGCAAGGGTAACGATGCCGATCCTCGTGGTTTGATTGTTGTTAGAAGTGTTTTGGTTACGCTTTTGATTAGGCAAACCTGCTGAAAATTAGAAGCTGTTTCTGTCCAGTACGTTGTAGAGGGTGTTTCGGTTATTTTTAGGCAGAATCTGAAGGCTTGGTCTCCTAGAGATATCTAGGTCTTGTTCTTACGTTTCAGTGGCCGCCGAGTTCACTCAAATCCGAGGTCCGAGTCAAAAGTTATGATAGAATTAGTCTTGACTGTCCAGAATCCTGACGAGATTCTGCAGTCAATTTGTAAATTGTATAAGAAATTGTTATTCACAGATTTTGAACTTGGTGTCTCCTAGAAAATTGAAGTATCCCCTGTCAGGTTTAGATGGCCACTGAGTTTACTTGATTCCGAGTTCTGGGTCAAAAGATATGTCTGTTTTATCAGTCGCTGCCAGAAACCTGACGTGATTAATCTGTCTGTATATTTTCTATATTATGATAGAGAAGTTGGAAGAATCTGAAAGTTCACCCAACTAGGTTATTGTAGGTAATTCGATAACCTTTTCAGATTAGTAAAGAACGCTCAATTCGGAGTTGTAACATAGAAGTTATGATCAACTGAATATTTCTGCTGAATTTTGGTAGGCTGAATCTGTGCTGAATGTTCAAACAATTATTAGCCTATTAATTTGACCAAATTGGTTTGTCGCGTCAACTAGAGTTTTGTAGTTAGACCAGTTAAGAATCTACAGAAATTGGGTTTGCTATTTTTTGACTTCCAGGCTGTGAGTTATGTTAGTCCCCGTGTTGCTGTCCAGGATTTTCTTATTGGACAGACTCCGTTGTTTTTCAGTCTATGCGATATAGATTTAATTGACTCTAATAGAAGCAAAATAGAACATCGACTAGTTGAGCTGGGTATCATGTATACTTATTAAGTTATTTCGTTGGTTTAGCGTGAAACTTGGTGTAAGAGCGCCTTCTTTGCGGATAACGCCGCAACGCGGAAAGCAAGTACCATGTTTATTTGGATGTTTGTGCATTGTGGTTTTAGCATGAGTTGTTTTGGTAACTTGTGAGACATGTGAAATGACTTATTCATGCCTTGTTCAATACATTGAGTTCATGAATAGAAGTGATGTTATGGTATATTTCATTTAATTGTTGCATGCATTCATTGACATTTGACGTCCACGGGAGTGGATGAGAACCACCATCAATTCCAAGATGGTTGGATAAGACCCATTAATTCCAATATGGGCAATGTTGGACACCCGTATGAAACGTTCTTCATACGGAAGTGGATCCCGCATTTTTGTTAAGATGCGGGCTTGAGTGATCACCGACGGTGTTCACCGGCTATACCAGATAATGCGTGTGTGCAGTCCATTCCTTGATTTGAGCATTCATATCATGTATTCATAAGAAATCCAATGTGTTATGATCGAACCCAATGATGTTATGTTTGATCTTCAATGAATGAATGTTTTTCTTAATCATTGTACTTGCTGAGTCATGGACTCACTCTTGCTTTGTTTGTTTATTTCTAGGTGATCGTTGATGAAGTTCACTTGGGAGGGAGTAGATGAGCACTACTCGAATAATGCACTTCACATTAGACTCATTGCTATAAGAAATAATGATTCTTTTTTTGTCATCTTTTGGTTTGTAATAAATAAATTTAGTCATGGATGGTACCTTTATGATCAATGAGAACATAGATGAGAACTTTAAGTCATATGGTTATTTGTTATCTTAGCTCATTATCGTTGATTCATGTTTAGACCTTAGAATTGGATTTCATGACTAGTTTTGATTACTTGTGTGTTTTGTTGTGTGGAACCTCCAGAATCCTCGTTTACAAAGGAGGTTCTGCCGAAATTTAGTTTTTTTTCAGCTTAGGGTAGTTGCATTCCAGGCTCGTGCTGAGTTGGGGTGTTACAATCTTGCTCCCAGCTGAAAAATCCAAACTAAATTGTTTACAACATGAAATTGGTTAAACCCCAAAAGTCATAACTAATTCAAATCAGCTCCAAATTGAGTGAAACCCATTTTTTGGTTTCTATTTATATTGTACTTTAAATTGGAATAGGTTTGGAACATGTAACTGTCACATAAAATTTCAGAATTAGAATTTAATTTGGCAAAGAGTTATTTTTACACTAGAAATTAAATTAACTTCAAAAATTCATAGAAAATTCATTTGAACTCCAAATGGGGTGATTCAATTTTTATTGATCATAACTTTTTATTCTATTTGTTGACATGTAAAACTTATCTACAGTACTATCCCAAAAAATTCATGAAAACAGTAATTTTCGAACTAGAATCAACAGAACCTTATTTTTCAGCTTTTCTCATTTTTCTGATTTTCAAACGGCTATAACTTTCACATATGAACTCTAAGTGAAACAATTTTTGTCTATAAATTCATATAAAATCATAACCTACCCACTGGATAAATTTCATGCATTTTAGAATATTTTCAATTTTCGGCTTTATTTGGTGTTTATTGCGATATCGTTCTTTCGTTAGGTGTTTGATGTTTCCGACGAATTCGTGAGTTGATCCAGAGGGTAATCGAGAGTGGTACCAGAAAAGGCAAGAAATCCCCTCCTTTGATGCATGTTGCATTCCTATTATTTTCAAAAAGTATCTTTGTTGATTTTCAAGTATTCTATTAATTGCTTTAATTTCAAATACTTGTATGTCAAATGGGTAGCTTTAGATATGACCTACTTGCTACATTTGCCCTCCTTTGAAAGTTGATTGCCCTGCTACCTTGAATGATTAATGTTATATGTTATATGAGTTTGTTTGCTAATTTGCAGAACGATGCTTAACCGAGCAAGTAGTTGTAGTTGAAAACGGTTGATGGAGTTAGTCCATCGGACGATGGATTGAATTGAATCTTGATGAAATTTGAGGAATATATGGATTGAATTATGTTGAATTTGAGGAATATGTCCAGATCTTTGAATCTGGTAATTGTGGACTTGTTGGGTTTTTGTTGTGTTGTTGGACTTGGACGGGTGATAGGGTGATGAAGGGAGGTTGTCTCGGATTCATGTAGCCCCGTCTGGGTATTTGAGGACCAGCCTGTGTGTGATGAACCAAGTCTTACGTGCAACCACACACCGGAATAATGGCGAAGATTTGGCTAAATAATTTGTTGTGGGTTAGCTATCAAAACACAATTAGGTTGACAACGTGTGGGGTGGGATCCGGGTAGGTTCCCTCACCTGAGGAGCATCGGTAGTTGCTAAGGCTTTACCGATGGCTCGTGTTTTCTATTGTTTTTGTTGTCAATCTAGTGGGGGTATGTAAGTGTCGTCTTACTTGCCCTTAAGGGTCTTTTGCGTTTGCGGGTAGCTGCGCAAAGGACTTACTTACACAACAAGGTTCACTCGTGGTCCAGTGCGACCGATAGCCGGCCATGGGATCTGTGAAGGGAAACAGGTAGGCTACACTAGCGCAAATTAAAAAATTCTACCCGTAAACCAAGATCACTGCAATTATAGATCACGGTCTTACCACTAGACGCGCAGTGCGGAAGTTGATGCAAAGACGTCGGGCGGTGTAGTCACTCGCTGATGCGATGCGTCGAGGCGAGTAGTCGTACTACTTCCTCGCCCTCGTCGCGGCGCCCCACGCATGCCTCCTTTCTTGCGGTTCGTCCCAACGCCACGATGCGGCGCCCAAAGGTATCCACACGTGACGGAGGAAGCGGCGACGCCGACTACTAGATCCGCGCGAGCGACTAGGAGTGGGAGGTGGCGCCGTGGTTTGAGGATGTCACGAAAAACTCAACCTCAACCAGCGCGCCTACCCTCCTTTTATAGACGCCCTTATAATGGGCTTCTACGAATAGAGGCCCATTAGGACTCAATGCCCGCCTAATTTACATCCAATCCGAATTAGGCTTCATTTCTTAAGTGTGTGACCCTATGGTTCACATATGTTTAGACATGACGCGAGTACATACTTGGTCAATAGTTGGTAGCGACCTCTAGCAAGACGTGCCAACTCCTAAACATACGTAAAGATCATATCGGACGAACCATCAACGTTATGTACATGCCAATCACTTTGCCTCACGATATTCGGTCGAGCTCCAAGTGACCACTCTTTCTCGATCCGTGATCCTAATCCCTTACTAGGTTAACTCTTAACCTTAAGTAGCATGGCCATGCATTTGGATCCGATCACTCGAGGGCCTAGAGATATCTCTCTCGTAGAGAGGGGCAAATCCCATCTCGATCGACCATGCCTCGCAAAGATGCTTCATGACAAACCCGAAAGCTACCTTTATAACTACCCGCCATTCTGAGTAGCGTTTGATAGCCCCTAAGTAGGTCGATTCACATCTCAAGTACATGCGACAATCTCGTGTCTAAGGACAAGGCGTACACATTGTGTAGAGAGAACCATAAGTATAAAAGCTATGTCTCATGTTGGGTCGGTCCAACCCCATGTTCTAAACATGTGTCCACATTATTGGTTTGACATCTCCATATCTATGACCTGTGAAACATGGTCATCAACCGATACATGTGCTAATCCATCATTCACGTGTGTCCTCACATGAACTCCGACTAGGGACAACTTTAGAATAACCATACAAGTAAAGAGTTTCACAAACAAGTCACATACTTGTTAATCAACACAAAGGCAATATTCAAGGAACATTTATTAAATCATGGATACAATGAAATATCATCATCAATATGATTGCCTCTAGGGCATATCTCCAACAATCTGTTCCTTGGGTGGTTTGATAGTTAGGACATGGCATTGTAACGACCTCGTTATGATATCTCAGTCACACTCCTAAGGAAGATTGCATTGGTCAACATTAAGAGGTATTCATATAGTGCGGGTAAAACTGTACAACTCTACATAGAAATAAATCGATTCGAATAGCCGTGTCCCTGGTCATGGACATCGCTTGTGGGAAAACATGCACAGTTAGAAAATGGGAAGGATGGGATTTGGGTCCAGTATGTATGGAAATATTATGTTGTCACGAACGAGAAGTTCGCGTGCTGATTATGTTGAGAAATGTTATGTTGTCATGAACGGGAAGTTCATGTGTTGAATTGGTCAGAATTGATATGTGTCATGAACGGGAAGTTTGTGTGTTGATATAATTGGAGTATCTATTGATCACTAATTGGAATACCTACTGTTATATAATGTTTCTAACTGTTTTACAACTAACAATTTGAATCTATATCGTTATTTCAACGAAAAACTTGCTTTATGCTGAGAATGAACTATGTTAGCCTATCCTTTGACACTTGAATGCATTTATTATATGTTGCTATTTGTAAGTCTTGCGAGTACATTTTTGTACTAAGTTGGATTGTCCATGTTGCAGGTGAGAAGTCGTTCGAATCGGGTTTTAGTACGACAAATTCTATGACTTTAACTCCAATTTGTTGCTTGTGAGTTTGGGCATGCCAACTCAGTTTCTCTCTTTTATTTCTTTATTTAATTCTGCTATGATTTATTCTCTTATGTTTAAATTTGGCCGGTCAGCCCTCATATGCAAAATTAGACCATAAGGTTCTATTTGTTGAAGTTGTAATAATGATTCTATTCTCTTGTATGATTGTGTATGGATGTGATTGCAATGTTGTGTTTATATATGTGCATGTTAGCCACTGATCCTTGGGAGCTAACATGAGACACATATCCGGGCACTCAAAATCGTTTTCGTCTCTCGTTAAATGTTGCGCTTTCGGCGTAATTACTTAGCTTGGAACAGATCCGATTTCGGGAACTTACAAGACATGTTGGCGGGGTGGCTGCACAAGTGGGTTTTTAATGGAAGTTAAGGGGCAAAAATGGGTGGAGTAAGTGTGGGAGGTGAGAACGTGGCCGGTAATGGCTTTAAGTGCACACGATCGGGGCGGTAACGACCGACTTGAAGCTTCGGGCACGCGCAAATGGCGATAGCGTGAGGAAGAAGAAGGTGGGGACGAGGAAGGCGCTGACAGCAAGCCCAGCTTGGCAATGAGAGAGAGAGGAGAGAGAGAGAGAGAGGCGGGGCGCTGACGGGCGGGGTGGCCCAGTTGGAAGTGAGAGGGAGAGGGAGGTGGCCGGGTGCAAGTGGAGCGGGCCGAGAAAAATGGGCCGATCATAGGAAAGAAAAAGGAAAAAGGAGGTGGGCTAGGAGAGATTCGGCCCGAAGGGCAAAATCCGGATTTTTAGGACTTTTGAAATTCCAGAAATTGAGATAATTCAAATAGGCTTTTAGAAAATAGCAAATAAAGTTCAAAAATTATGAAACAATTCACAAAAAATCCCTAAGTTATTTTGGACTTAAATAAAATATTTACAACTTAAAATTGCTATTTATATTTTCTACTAAATTTTTTGCTTCAAAATAATATGGAAAAACCTTTTTAAAATCTAGAAAATTCAAGGAAAACAATTAAATTTCATATTTAACTAGAGCTAAAAATTTGGGATGTTACAGGGGTACACGTACCCTTTGTGTATCCCTGGCTTGTTGTCTTCGCCAGGTCATTAGGGGCGATGGGCTGCCCCTACAACAGGGGTATAGCAATAGCTTCGCATGATGCTTTAGACGTACTAAGCTAGGTACCTGGGTGAGGTATCGCTTGAGTTCGTTGAATGCCCTTTGGCAGTCTTTGGTCCACCGGAAAGGCTCCGTCCCGCGAAGCATTTTGAATAATGGTAGCACGCACTCTACAGAGCAGGACAGAAAGCGACTAAGGGCAGCTAGGTGCCCCATTAGCTTCTGTTCCTCGCACGTGTTGCGGGCGGGCTTCATCTCTTGTATTGCATGTATATTCTCAGTGTTCACCTCAATACACCTTTCAAAGATGAGGAACCCCATGAGCTTTCCTTCCTTGACGTCGAAGGCACACTTTTCTGGGTTGAGCTTTAGCCCTCTGCTCGAAGGTTAGCGAAGGTCTCCTGCAAGTTCGGCAGGTGGGAACTTCTTTTCAGGTTTTTGACCACTATGTCATCGACATAAGCCTCGACGTTTCGACCGAACTACGTGGCCAGGACTTTTGTGATGAGTCGGGTGAAGATTGCCCCGACGTTTTTTAGGCCAAAGGGCATGCGTGTGAAGCAGTAGGTGCCCAGCAGGGTAATGAAGGCCATTTTCCCCTCGTCCTCCTTCGTCATGAATAATTGGTGGTAGCCGAAGTAGGCATCCAGGAAACTCATTAGTTCGCAACTAGAGGTTGCATCCACGAGCAAGTCTATGCAAGAGAGCGAGCAGTCATCTTTGGGGCATGCCTTGTTCAGGTCGGTGAAGTCCACGTGCATGCGCTATTTACCAATGGCCTTCCGTACCAAGACGAGGTTTGCTAACCACTCCGGGTGCTTCACGTCTCGTATGACGCCGGCTTTGAGCAGCTTTGCTACCTCGATCTTCTTGGCCTCTAGCCCAAACTTGTCAATTCCATTCCGGAGGCCATTCCGGTTTCTCTCTTGGAATGGAATGTGCCAGTACCGGTCCATTCCGGTGTACCGTTTTGGAGTTTAGTATAGTAATATATGTATATTTATAAATATATAATTTGGAGTTTTAATCTAACCTACCAAGCATGAAACCAAAGGAATCAATATACATTGGGCCCATAATTCAGCCCAGTGCACTTTTGTTTACTGATCCCAACTAGCAAGCACAAAACATGTAGCATAAAACTCTCTCTCTCTCCTCACAACTACTCACGGCCGAATGAAAATGAAGTCAATGAACTCCGAGGCATATTTCCTTCACTTGCTTTCTTCCCCAATCTCCCCTCATTCCCATGGCTCTCTCTCTCCCTATCTGGCTCACCTCCCATGCCGCCCTGCTCCGCCATCCCCGGCCCGGCGCCTCCCCTTTGGCCGCCAGCGGTCGGCCCAACGCCGACGCCTCCGCTTGTGGCGGCTCACCGGGCCCGGCCCTCGCATGCGCCGCCACCGCCACTCACCTCTCTCCCTCTCTGGTTCACCTCCCATGGCGTTGTGCTCCACCGGCCCCAGCCCGACGCCTCCGCTTGTGGCGGTACCGGAATCAACAAAACTATAAATTCTGACCGGAATGACCAGAATCGTCCGGAATGGCCGGAATCGGCCGGAATTGTGGCCGGTACGGGATGAAGCCCACCCTGTGCCATTTTGCTCACCGGTACGGAATCTTCCAGCCATTCCGGCCGCAATAGAATGGAATTTACAAGCCTGCTATAGCCTATCGACGGACATGCGTTGCAGCTTTTGCTTTTTAGGTTTTGCCTCGTTTTTTTTTTATCGCAAGGCGATGCTTGATGGTTTCTCGAGCCACCCTGGGGATGTCTTCACCCCAAGTGAAGATATCTTCATTCTCGTAGAGGACCCTGAGCAACTTCACTTCAGCTACAGGTGTGAGGTCTGCCCCAAGGGACACCGTCTTCTCATGGAATTCTTCTTCCAGGTCCGGGAACTCTCTTCAACTGTCCCTATTGCTTGGATTTGGGTACCCATCTAACGAAGGATGAGTCCTCGTGGATCTTAGCCTCCTGCTCCATCGTGTGGACATGATGCTTCTTTGTCGTTTCTTCCATCTAGGGGTGCAATTGGAGTAGATATGGACGGATATCGCTCATCCTGTATCTTATTCTATTTTTTCTCGAAGTCAGAGTCAGACATGCATATTGTCGGATAACCATTTCTCCATCCCGCATTCGCTTCGCGAGCCTTGATCGATCGGTCAAATGGATATTATCCACTTCTTTTGCACCCCTACACAGGATATTAGACAGTACGAGTGTAATCAGAGCAAACACGGAGAGACTAATTACTAAAATGTTGAAGAAAAATACTCAGTATCCCCGCCTACTAAGATGTAGTAACTCACCTATCAGTTATCTTGTTTCTAAGTGAAGTCACAACGTGTTTTTCTCACACCACCTGATATATGGATACATACGGACGGATATGGCTCATCCCGTATCCTATTCTGCATTTTTTTCTCAGAGTCTGAGTCAGACACGGATAGTGCTAGATACTCATTTATCTCTTCTCGCTCGCCCTGCAAACCTTAAGTCGATCGGTCAAAAATTACCCACTCCGTTTGCATCCCTACCTCCAACCCCGTTTGACTAGCGAGGTCTTAGTCCTTGCAGATTGTGATTAACCCTCGTAGTGTGGGAATATTCATGCACAGGTAGTTAAGATGTGCGATGGCACCGAAGCTGTTAAAGGTGGCGTGATCGAGGATAGCATTGTACTGGTAAGGCATGTTGACGCGTCGAATGTGATGACCTTTATGCGGGACGAAGGGTTGTTGCCGAAGGTTACGGGAAAGTCGATTTGACCCAGGGCCGTCACGGGTCTACCCCTGAATCCCACCAGCGGTATGCCCGGCGGGGACCGACGGTCTCGGGGAATCATCATCTTGTCAAATGCTTCTATAAAGAGAACGTCGGTGAAGCTACCTCCGTCCACGAGGATGCATCTGACTTCAAAGTCCATGATATTTGCGAAAATGACAAGGGGGTCTTGGTGTGGGAAATTAGCCCTCTGCATCCTCGGGATGGAAGGTGATGGAGACCTCCCCGTACTTCGAGGGCAGGGGCTGATCCAGGAAGACCCACCAGGGTGCACAGGACACCGGGTCTAAAATCGTATATATATATATATATATATATATCTCATGTATGAACAGTACAGGACACCCCTGGGCCGAAATGAAGGACACCGGATGCACAACCCAAGCTAGCCAACTGCCCGGACAAGCGCGTCGGCATGCAGACCAGCCTTCTGTTCAGGCTGTCGGGCGCGAGGCGCGGGCCCAGCCGAGGGCGTAGGAACACGGCCCAGCCAAGTGAGCAGGCATGTGGCCCAACCGAGCGAGCGGGTGTGCGGCCCAGCCGAGCGATGCAAAAACTTGTGGCGTGGCGTCGCTACTCCTACTCGCTGGTTCTTTCACAAATCGCAAGGCAGTAAGGCACTGCTCCAGAGTCTAGACGCCGAGCGGGGACTACTCATCTGCCATCCCGCGCCGATTGCCGTCCGACGTCTGATACTTCGATGCGATCACCTCCCAGTCCCACACGGCCTCCCCGCGGCCCTGCCTGATCCCTCAACGCAATTTATATCGTGGCAGAGGCTGTTGGGCAACGACCGATGGCAATAATTCCGGTTTCTAGGTTCTAGCGGAAGCCAAACGAGCTAAGTTTCGATTTCTAGCAGCGAAGCCGTCTCCTTCAACTAGGTAATTTTGATTTATCTCAATAATACCAATTTATCTCAAGCACAATCACTAATTTTGTGCGTGTTTTAGGGATTCAATTCGCTAATCGTTGGTTGATTTTCTCAAACCCTAGGATTGGGGTTTATAATTGTGGTAGTACTTGGGAATTAGAATTACCTAGTGAAAAATCGGAGGCAAATTGCAACTTTTGAGTGATCTGATCTATGTGACCAACCGACCATCTACGTTTGTTTCAAAAATATATGACCAATCGGAGGCACAATCTATGTTTGAGTTTCTATTTTTGACTACTTGAGAGTTGAGACACAGTCATGCAATGTCAAGTAAGTAAGCCTCACAATTTTAAATAATTGACTACGAATGTATGCTTCTATTATTCTATAGTACAATTATCTAATGGAGTGTTCAAATAATTGGCAAATTACAGGTAAATTTATGGAAATGGTTCTTAAAAAGAAAGCACCACAACAAGAGGAGAATGATTTCCCATCATCACATGAATAGAATGATGGCCCCTCACATGAAGAAAATAATGCCACTAATGCTGGGATTTCACCTACAGAAGCAATCAATTGGGAAGAGGAGATCGAATTTGATCCCAGCAAAAGGAGAAGAATAGAGGAGTACCTTCCTAATCAAAAGGATATGGTAAGAAGAAAGTATTTGGATAATGGGCCTTGCCAACCTTGCACTTTTGATTTTCCATATTTAATGATTGGTGGTAAAAATATAAGGTTTAATTCTGAATGGTTTGCTGAGTTTGGGAGTTGGCTTGAGTATAGCGAATCCAAAGATAGAGCATATTGTTTTTATTGTTTCTTGTTTAGAGGCCGTAATAAGAAGGAAGCTGGGTATGATGCATTTGTTACAATAGGTTGGTCTAGTTGGAACAAAAAAATTAGACTAAAGGAGCATGTAGGAGATGTCAATAGTGTTCACAAGCAAGCAAAGAGAGATTGTGATTATTTGTTGAAATAAGACCAACACATTTATGTTGCTTTGAATAAACAAATTAATGTTAATAAGATTGCTTATTATACTCGACTAAATGCCTCAATTGATGTTGCTAGAGTATTATTGAAGCAAGGATTGCCTTTTCGAGGCCATGATGGCATAGCTTGTGCTTAAAGTTGTATTTTGTATTTTAAATACATTAGCTAAGTTTAAAAGCTCAAGTTTTACAATATCTAAAATTGGGTTTTAACGAATTAATAAAGCTTAGTGTAGGCACCAACCTAACACTAACTTAAACACGAGCACCAATGCGAGGCTTCAACTCAAATTATCTCATGGACATCCATCCATGTCATAAATTATTTTTTAAAGATTTTGAAACAAAAACCAAAGTATAATCTACGAAAGGCTTTGCTGAGCATACCCATGACCCTGGGCACGGCTATTCGAATAGATTTACATTCTACAGAGGTTGTACAACTTTAACCACAAGAGATAACCAACTTATAATGTTTGTTTCACACACTTCTATTGGTGTGCGACTAAGTGATTATCATAAGTCCTTTACAATGCGTCATCCCAAAGTAGTCATGGCCGCTAAGGTTTCATCACCGTTGGACTAACCTCTTGCGCCTTGTGGGAATAACTATCTAACCGACACCCACACAATCAAATGCCACAGTCAACAGTAGGACGTTGCAAATTAATTAGCCAGGTTTGTCCCATAGCAAACTTGTGGTAGTACAGAAGGACTTTACAATCCGCAACTCGCAAACTGGTCCTTAACTGACTTGGACGACTTTTCACAACCCAGAACTTGTGCATAACCTACACCCACCTAACAACCATTTCGCCAAAGTCTAAATCAGTTTTTTATTTGATTTTATTTTTCAAAATATTTGTAAACTTCCATGGCACACTAATGTCAAGGGACATTTTAAACCATAATTTCTTTTGGTTGAAGTTCCCAAATCATTGAGTCAGGTCTAAGCATAATTTTTCCCAAAAATGATCTAGTCAATACCATTTTACTAACTAGAGTTTTTACCTAGGGTGACAAGGTATAGGAAATTCAATGTCCAAAAGTCGGCTATCCATATGAGGCAGACCCCGAGTGAAGGCTTCCCAGACCCCCTTCACTCTGTACGAGGCGGCCCTAGAGCGAAGCTTTCCTAGACTCCCTTCACTCCAGGGTTTGTTTTACCCTTCATCCAAGGTTGTCGTGACGGCTTTCTGTATTATTCGCTCCGTACGAAGGGGTACTTGGTACTCTAGGTCCGGGTCTAGATGTGTCCTTGCATGTAGTATCGCCAGGTCCATGGGCCACCCCTACGATGATAGATGGGAAAGGGAATAAAGCAGAGAACTACTGATTAAACTTGAGGACTCAAGCCATCGATTAGTATGTATATAAGATTTTTGATGTACATTTAACCTCCATAAAAAAATAAGGAATTTGGAGTGACACGTCTCCTAGCTAACAAAATGCAAAGACAAGTAACACCATGAATACATACAGTACATTGCGGTATATATAATTAGTTGGGAATTAATTTCTGAATCAGCTTCTCGCCATGCATCATGCATCAATTCAAACACGTACTGCACCCCTCTCAGATAGAATCGGTTAGTAGTACTTGCCTGCAACCAATGTGATAGTAAACATGGTTAATACAAGTTGTACGTACATATACTCTTCGATCTCTTTTGATTTTTTTGTTCTTCCACAATGCATGCATGCGTGGATGCATGCAGCAGGCGCGCAAGCTACGACGCTCACTACTAGTGCTACGTGATGATCACCTCCCCTTCATGTCCGCGAGCTGCGCGAAGAGCTCGCCGGCGGCGGTGGTGGACGCGTCGGGCACGGTGGTGACACCGCTTCTTGCCGTGGCTGTGGAGGTGGAGACAGAGGACGTGCTGTTTGTGGAGTCTTGGTCGGCCTTGTTGGCGTCATCCGTGCCCTCAGGCGGGTTGGCATCCTGTAGCTGGAGCGCATACTCGAGGTTCCAAAGAACGTCGCCCATGGAGATGCGGTCACTGCCGAACTCGGCGAGGCACTTCTCGGCGGCCTCGGCGAACTTGTTGAGCGACTCCTGGTTGATGGTGCCGGCGAGCTTGGGGTCCATGATCTTCTCGATGAGGCCCTTGCGCTTCCACTGCATGCCCCACTCGGCGAGGCTGACCTGCTCGCGTGGCAGCTGCGGGTCGATGGGCGGCCGCGCACACAGCGTCTCCAGCAGCACGACGCCGAAGGAGTAGACGTCTGACTTGTCAGTCAGCTGCTGGCACCGGAAGTACTCTGGGTCAAGGTACCCAAAGCTGCCCTTCACCGCCGTGCTCACGTGCAGTTGGTTCATGCCAGGCCCGTCCTTGGAGAGCCCAAAATCAGAGACCTTGGCCACGAAGTTGTCATCGAGCAGGATGTTGGTCGTCTTCACATCGCGATGGATGATGCCCTGTGCCGTGCCGGTGTGCAGGTAATGCAACCCACGTGCGGCACCGATGCAGATCTCGAGTCGCTGCTTCCATGACAGCGCCGGTAGGTCCGTGCCGTAGATGTGGTCGCGGAATGGCCCGTTGTGCATGTACTCGTACACCAGGATCATCTCTGAGTTCTCATCGCAGTATCCGATCAGGGACACCAGGTGCCGGTGCCGCAGCTTCGACAACATCTGGATCTCTGTGTTGAACTCGTTGATGCCCTGCTCTGACTGTGGGTTCCCGCGCTTCACCGCCACCTTCGTCCCCTCGTCGATCTCGCCGATGTACACGTTCCCGAACCCGCCTACACCGATGACGGCATTCTCGTCGAAGTTCTTGGTCGCTGTCTGGATCTCCGCGAATGAGAAGAACCGCCCCAGCCCTAGCGTCGACGAGAAGGTGTGCCCGCTCTTTTGGGACCCGTAGCCAGAGCCCTTGCTGGTGGTGAAGGATTGCCCGGTGTGTATCGGAAGCAGCCACGACGAGAAGCTGTTGCGCCGTTCCCAGTCCTGCGGCCGCTTGTACCACTTCATCGCCATCGCACCGAGCCCCGCGAATGCACCGAACATCATGGCGAACCCCACGGCAGCAACGGCCTTGCGGTTGCCTTTGTCGTCGTCCTCTTTCTTGCCATCCACGCCGAACTCGCCGTCGAGGCTGCCCACTGAGTTACTCATCTTGAGCACCTCGATGCCATTGAGCAAAGCGTCGATGCGGCCCGTATCCTCGCCCATCGGCCCGACCTGAATGCTGAGGTGGTCAGTGGCGATGGACGAGTTGACCACAAAGTCCTTGTAGTATGGCGCCGCGAGGCCACCGGTGATCGTGGAGAGGTCGAGGCCGGAGATGGCCTTGCGTCCGTTGATGAAGACATTGAAGTAGAGGTCGTTCATGGACTTGCTGACGATGTCAGCAAAGAAGAGGCGGATGAAGTAGCCGAACGATGGGTCGACGTCAAGCTTCCACGACACGTTGAAGCTAGGGCTCCCGACTTGCGCGTCGGCCATCTTGGCGGCGCTCGCATAGACTAACGTGGGCGCGATGAGCTTGGACGTCCCGTCGGGGTACTTGATCGTGCTCGGTGGCACCGACACGTCCTTGACCGCCTCCTTGGACTGCACGTACGGCTCGTCGACGTCCCATTGTCGACCGAGCGTGTCGTTCGCGGGGCCGATGACCGGGCCACCGACATTGAGCCGGTACATGACCTGGTACGCCGCCTGCGAGAGGCCACCGATCTCACCCACAGGGGCGAGCCCTAAGGCCGTGTCGGTGATGAGCTCATCAGGGGCGTTGACCACCTCGATGGCGTTGATGAACGCCGCTGAGTTCTTGAGCGGGCAGAACTTGACGGTGAGGCGGTTCTCGGTGGCATTGATGAGGAACTCCTTCATGACCGGCTTGGGCTCGGCGGTGAAGCTGTGGAGCAGGACGTTGGTGTCCGTGGACACGGTGAAGGTGGCCGACGCAAGGTTGAAGTCGGTGTTGTTGAGCGGGTAGAGGTAGAGGCGAACGAAGTGCCAGCCAGGCACGCTGAGTGGGAAGCTGTAGACGGCCTCATCACGGAAGATTCGCGCAGTGAGGTAGACCGGGGAAGGCACGTCGGCCTTATCGACGGAGACCCGGACGGCGTCCTTGGCGGAGAGGAGGTGGTTGGACTGCGTGTCGGTCTTGTAAGCCTTTCCGTCGGTGGTGTTGACGGGGACCATGCCACCACAGTCTACGAGGAAGCTGTCCTTAGCGGTGAAGGTGGATGGCGTGGGTGGCGTCTCGGCGCCACTGTTAGTGATGGGCCTCCCCTGCCCCGCCACGGCCGCTAGTGCCGCCAATGCGGCCAGTAGCGCCAGTGGGATCGTCCCACGACGCATCTTGGCCGTGCCTTTGATTTCTTCCCCTCTAGAGCGCTACACCATGCACGACGTCGCAGCTAGCTAGCAGCAGACAGACGCCAAAATGTGTGTTTCCATTGTCCTGCCTCGCTCCAGGGAGCGCCGGAGCTAGCAGGGTTGGAGTATTAACTGGTGGGTGGCGGGCCCTCTCGCCCTCTCTCTCACGTTGGTGGCACCAATCGGAGGAGAGGGAGGGGGCGTGCGTGATAGATCGAGGGGGAAGGGAGAAATGGTGGGTTATAGGGGCCGCGGTGTGCCAAGTTTAGGTAGCTTTGACCCGCGTGTTCCTGTGCTATGTTTGGCGTCTAGCCCGCGCCACGCGCTCCACCGCGAGTCACAGCATGCGTTACGTCCAACTCTGTGACCCGCGCGTTCCTGCGCTATGTTTGGCGTCCAGCTCGTGTCGCGCTCCACCGCGAGTCACAGCATGCGTTATGTCTATGTTTAGCGTCCAGCCCATGCCGCGCTCTCCACCGCGAGTCACGGCATGCGTTACGATGCGAGTTATGTCTATGTTTAGCGCGCTCCACCCCAGTCACAAGATGTTACATCAAGCTCTGCTTGGTCAATATTACACAAATGACAAAGCAGAGACTCATCAGGTCACATCACGAGACGGTACATGTTACATGGCGTTACGACTTGTAATGCTTAGCCGGATTGACCACATTACAGTTCAAATAAACTAGCCTCGATATGTTTGGATACACACCGCTACAAAATCACGTATCAATTCCATACAACAAGAGGTTACAATATCAAAACTTCATAATATACAATGATTGAACTTACAAGATAAATAACAAACTACACAATGGAAGCAAAAGCCATGGCGATAAATAAAAGAGCCAATTAGTGTGTCTTTACCACAAGGCAACCAACCGGGCCGCCAAGCTAGTCGTTACATCTCACAAAGGAAGCCCTTGGCTCAATATTACACAAATGACATGCAAGCTTTATTTAAGTGGAGTCATCGAGTCTTTTAAACATCACGAGCAGAAATAACGGTACATGTAACATAAAGACATCCCGAGATGACCAACCCAATGGCCATCACAACAATAGTATGAACACCCGCTCATACCAACCCATCAAGTTTTAATTAAATGTTGTAGTCTAGTTCTCACGGGCGTATCCGAGCGTGTCCATAACCTAGGACGAGGCTATTCGAATAGTTTTAACCTGCAGGGTGTACCAATGTACCCACACTTTAGACCGCCTTTCCACCACCACGGTTAGCATACTTCCTTTGGTATGCAGCACGGCTAAGTCTAACAAGACGTTTTCCAATATTGTGTATTAACTACGAGCCGCTCGTATGGATAGAAATCCATACGCTTACATGGTAAAGCCGAAAGACAACTACCCACAAAGGGCAAAGCTTTTGGACAACTACCATGCTCCCAACACCATCCCTCCCGCGACCTCCTGCACCAGGAGCCAATACACGCCAAAGTACTAAGTCAAGAGAGGTCCCATATACTCTAGTGTGGTTAGCACGCAAAATGCTCAAGACGGTGGCGCAAGTAACTCGGTCCTTAAATGACTTGGGCACCTTTCAAATACACCCAAAAGCACACCATCTTACCATTGTGCCCAAGTCCAAATCATTTTGTTTTCATTTTTAGTTTTCACAAATATCATAGCACAAAGGCTAAAAATGTAAAGTCATAATAATTTTGTGTGATCAAGGTTATCGACTAAGTCGATAACCGCCCAATTCTACCGGTATCTAAGCATGGCTAAGCATCATATCGTAAATACAAATAAAAGGCCCTAAATCATTCACCGGGCTCTAATTCACCAGTGAGAATAATATTCCTAAGGTAGTGGCAGGGGTGAACAATTTCAGGGCAACAGTGCAATGGGATTAACTACCTCTAATCGACAAAATTACTTTGACACAAAAGCATGCATACATACAAGTTAAACAAAATATTAGACTTGAAAATAATGGGAATGAACTGGATATGATCAAACTGCTTGCCTTTGCCTTGTTTGAGATATTCGACTTGCTGCAGAGGATCACTCTCGATATCAACGTCATCTAACGAAAAAACTGCCAAGGCGAAAAACAGCAAATAAACACCAGAACGCCAACTGGATCCAACAAAATTAACAACACAGAAGACAGATTATGAAATTAGGAACACAAATTAGCCGATTCAGAGATTATTTAAATCATATAGGATTTCTTGTTACTGTTCTTTTCAAACTCACTTATTTTTCACATTATTATAGATTTTACTGTTTGTTTATGAGGATCCAAGCGAAGCTTATTTTTCAGATTAGGTTACTACTACCGGATAATTGTCCAACCAACTAAGTGACTCAGAAACATATTTAACTATTGCACTAACCAAGACATAATCCTATCGGCAAATCTGAAAATTGTCATGCTATTGCTACTGAGAACATATGACGACGGACGATACCTAAAGTTTCGGTGATGCTATTTTCCTTAACAGGCCACCTAATACTCACAAGCACTCTCTCGCCAGGCATTCTATGTATACAACCACCATGATCATACAGTCAAAATCAATCCTCTCATATATTTTATTCTTTCGGCAGACTTGATAGTGATTGTGTGCACAACTATTAGCTACAGCATATTATCACATTTTAATTAACTAACTATTCTATGTAACTATTACTGCTATAAGTTCATTTTAGACATACAAATTAGCTATTGGAATGCTGACTAGCTCATTAGCCAACTACTAGATGCTAATCAGATTTCTAACCAAATTTGGACCTTACCAACAGCTACCTTTGATTGATCAAGCAACCTACAAAAGAGCATCATCTGGAATAAGGTGCTGCTAGCTAACTCTCTAAGTGATTCAAAAGGCATTCTTTAGGTTGGTTAGCAAAGATGCTTGATTCTACAAATGGTTTCACTGAATATGCAAATCTCTATTTAAACCTTCCTATTCTCCGTTCAACATCGCAACCTGAACAACAGAACTGCTGCCAACTACCCTTCGCACTACCCAACTATCTATCGGTCAATTCAATTTAAGTGATCCATTAACATAAACAAAATTTGTTAACATAGAAATGTTAGTTTTGCAAATGAGCGCAAATGTCCAAACAAGTTTTCTTCTAAACCTCTTCTCTGCTCCTCAACCTCTACAGTTTTTGACAAATAATCATCTTCCTAAAATCAATCTTTCATTTAATTATCCATTTGCCACATAAGGTTGAGTAACCCCATCAGTCATTCACAAGATTCAAATGCATTTCACCTTACATATGATCTTCAGTTTATTGACAACACAAAGAAGACTTCCGGAGATGGAGCTGCAGGACAGAGGAGCTGCCGGTGGTTCGGGCCACGACTCATCGCCGGTGAGGGAAGTGGCGCGGAGGCGACGGAGATGAAGCCGAGCGGCGCTGAGGGGCGGCCGAGGCGAGCTCCACCTGAAGATAAGCAAAAGATCATCCTTTGAGGCATTCATACAAACACACAGAGGGTATCAAGAAGGAACCGAAAGTGGCTCGGCCAAGACTTGTCGCCGGCGGTCGGAAGCTCAGCGGGGCGACTGCATGCGGTGTCCATGGCGTGGAGGAGCTGCATGGCACTCGGGTGGCGCGCGGGCCGAGTGCAGCCGCGCGAGCCGGGACGTGAGCCGGCCGGAGGTGGCAGCGGAGGAGGTCCCGCGGCGCTCGGGTGTTGGGGTGGCGTGCAGCGGCGGGGCTCGGCGAGCTGGTGACGACAAAGTTTGCCGGCGCGGGAAGATCGGAGGCGACGGCCCATGGGTGCCGGGGTGTGGCGGCGTGGTTGGGCCGAGGCGCATAAGGCCGAGCGCGCATGGGCGGTGCGGACGCGACGGAATGGCGGCGGTGGAGCAGCTGGGCCGGGTCGGTGGACGAAGGCTGGGTGCTCAGCGAGCGGCAATGGCCGGGGCTATGGCGACGGCGGCGCGAGGTCAAGCGGAGGAGAGGCACCGAGGCGTGCGGCAGCGAGAGAAGGGCCGACGGCGCTCGGCGGTGGAGGCGAGGAGCTGGAAGGCGGCAGTGGCGCTGAGGGGCAGCCACGGCACCAGAGGAGAAGCACCAGGGGGAGGGGAGAGCCGCACGGTGGTGGAGGCGAGGAGGGCAGCGGAGCTGCTGAGGCCGACGATGGAAGAGGAGGGCTCGGTGGGGAAGCTGGGAGGCAGGGGATGAAATAGCATGGGAAGGAGGCCAGGGGCTGCGGTGCTGCCTCTTTTTTTATGTGGCAAGGCGATGCCCTCGGTGGTGGCTCGGCGGTTTGCTCAGATGCGAGGCATGCGCAGCTGGCGTATGCGGGGAGGCGGGCGCGGCGCGCGCGAGGAAAAACTGCGGCGGGGCCATGGTAAGTGATTAGGGGAGGCACGATGGTGCGGGCTGGTCTCGGTCTGGTCGACCCGATGACGAAGGGGTCGGTCGGACTCGGGCTCGATCGGAGGAACGATTACAAGGGTTTAGGTTGGGATTTAATTTTTTTGACGAAAAATGTACAAGTTTGACTAGTCGATTGAGGTAGAAATAAAATTCGAAAAATTCTGAAAATTTTTGTGGACACTCTGAGGTTCACAAAGGACTTAGGAAAAATAATTTCAAACACTTTCTATATTAAAATTTGTTAGAATTAAATCATATTCAAATCTGCATTAGTGATTTCGTTTGAATTTTGGTGAAGGCAAAATGACTTCTAATAATTTGGTAAAAATAATAATAATTCAAGATAAATAATCTAGTATTTGAATAAATTATTTTTAGGAACTTTCATTCACACATTTTTCTGGAATTCAAATAGCAATGGAAATTAAGTTTAAAAATTTGAAATCTCAACATAAACTTTAATACAAACATCAAAAGTTTAAAAATTGTGCACAAGTTTGTAGAAAACCAAGAGCATGACCAAGAGATACAACAAAAAAATTTAAACTTTAATACTTTTATACATTTAAAATACAAACCCTAATTTTGGGGTTGTTACACATGGCACCATGGGACGTGACATCAAATGGCTCCTAAGGCAGATGTCATCAAAGGACTCGATGACGCATTGGCTTCAGAGGCTTCTCAAACGAAGGTTGTCTTAATAATATTCACAAGTAACTGATGCTTCATCATATTGTCACATTTGAAAGGAACCTCTGTGTATATTAACTATAGCCTAATTATTGCCATCTTTTCTTACTTTTGGTTGTTCCTACCAATTAAAATTTGTGCGATATCATTTCTGTCATCGAAAATTAGCTCAATTTGCTCATTCCATTTTTGCCATCCTTATTGTGTATTTTGTTGGACCGTGTTAGCGACTAGAGGGGGGGTGAATAGGAACTCACCTTTTCTTTTATGGAACTAGCCGAGTGCCTCGCGCATTTGCGCGGCTAGATTTATTTCGAAATTTGCATAATTGATTGATAATATATTTACGTATCTGGTAGGCTAATTAGACTTTTAAGATATCATAAACATTAAAAACGACAATAGAAGCTCGAAAGAAATTACAACCTGATGAATGTAATAGAAATATATGCTTTGATGGAAGAAAATCATTAAGCATAACAAGTTGTTGGAGTTCTTATAAACTAATCACTCTTCATCATGCATTGATCATATAGTCGTATGCCCATATTCTTACTCTATTAGTTATTTCTTCTAAATTGTATGCATTCACATGTACCTCTATTTAATCTTAAGCAATAAGTTGATTATGCATGATGCAAATTATCTTATTAGTTTACATGGTATAATGTATTAGAGTACATTGCTCATGCATACACCGATACACTATGAACGACCTACTTTGGACTTAGCTTCCCTCACACACTGGCTACCCCACCAAACCGTGTGACCTCTATCGTCAACCTCCAACAGTAAACCCAAATATTGATCGATCCCTCTCATCTGCTACCCCTTCCAATACAATACTTTACCACATGCATCCGTCGTCGATCCCAGCTAGGGACACGTGTCATGCTCTCTCTCGTGACCCTGAGCATATTCCCTACGGCTGTGCCACCGCTGCTCTAAGCTTTTTCCTCCTCTGCCTCTGTATGCTTGTACTTCTATTCGTACAGATGCATACATGTACATACACATGAATGCTGTTATACATGCTCAACGTCCTCTTCTCTCGTATCAGTCTCTCCTCTTCTTCGATGTTGCCCACCTCAACGTTGCGGTTTCCTCACTAATCATGACGACCTTCCATCTTCACTAATGTTGGTATGTCTGTTTTAGTCATTGTCTAACGATATGAAAAATCTTTTCGCCACCACCGGCAACAACGTGCCCCTCACCAGTGATGACATGCTCCTAGCTACATGATGGCCTCATATCGTCCATAGCTCGTCTTGAATGTAAAGCTTCATCTCCTCTCTATCAGGGCTTCCCCATCACCGAGCTTTTTTGGCCACTAACTTCTTCAACAACAACGACACTCACCTCTTGTCATCGTGGCCCTTGGCTCCGTCAACACAGAACTTTCTCTTCTATTTCTCCGCAAGTAGCACAATATTGTCCTCATCTCCATCGCCGCCGCCTCGATACTTTACTTCCCCGTAGATCAATGTCTTCTTGCAGGACAGATCGATATCATTGCACTCTTTCCTAGCCTCGTACGTCACCATTCATACTATCATCGTTATAACTTGTATTTTTAATCAAAATTTCAGTTATTTTAATTTTTATTCCATAGGAAGCAATAATAAAAACACGTGACCTTAAGAGCGAATGTGGTGGCATCTTTTGTGTCTCCTCGGACACCATTCGTGTTATTCTCGTTATAACTTTTCTTTTTATTCAATATTTCAGTTATTTGTATTAGAGTTTGTATACAAATCAAATTACTAAATTTATTTAATTTATTCAGAATTTTAGTTATTTACGGATTTTATTTTGGAATAGGTATCGGAATAAATTATAGATTTTCTTTCATTTTTTATTCTGAATTTAAGTTCCTTTTTCTTAGAATTCGTATATGAATCCAATTGCTATTTTTTATTTTGAATTGTAGTTATTTAGGGATTTTACTTTGGAATTCATATTGAAATCAAATAGCTAATCTTATTTCATTTTATTCAAAATTTCAATTATTTTTTGTTGTATTTTGTGTACAAATCTAATTGCTAATTATTATTTATTTTTATACTGAATTATTATTATTCGAATTTGTATCGAAATCAAATTGCTTATTTTATTTTATTTTTATTTTGAATTTCCTTTTTTTAAAATTTCATATACTAATCTATTTCCATTTTTTTCATAATTATATTTTTTTAGGGATTTTACTTAGAGATTCGAACAAACATTAAATTGCCTATTTTATTTTATTTTATTTTTATTCCGAATTTTTGTTTTATTGTACCTGATATAGGCTCTTTTACTTATGAAGTAAAATAAATTCATGTGGAAATCAAATTGCGTATTTTTTTTATTTCAAATTTATTTTACTTGACATGGAATCTTTCTTTTAATCTAGGCCGTTATAATCTGGACCCACCACGATCGATGATGTAGATCTTTTTTCTTTTTCCACTGATTAACGTGGAAATTTCTAGCCCTGGAGAGTGAATGTGGTGGCTTCTTTTGACATTGCTTTAATTAGATAATAGATTGTACTATATTTTTACTCCAATAGCTATTAGCAACTACGAAGATCAAGATTTCAAAATCAGAGTGGAAGAATTGAGCTGAAATAAAGAAAATCAAACTTCAACCCCCTTAGTCGATCATACCGTCAGGTAAAGGGCGGTTTGACCGCTTCCCTAGGCTGATTGCAGCATCAACACGGTTTTGGATCCACAAAAGATCTAACTTTTGATCTACAAGTCCAAATCACTTGAGATTTTAGACACGACTCAACAAAAAATGTCAAGAACTATTCCATTCGAAGATCTAGACAATAATAGCTAAGGTTTCATGAATTTCTTGATTAAGTGCAAGATGACACAAAATTAGGTGAAAACCTAAACGTAGTCCAAAGACTTGCTCGTGGATGACAGATGGTTAAGATGACCTTATATCAACTTTCGCAAGTCCTAACAAGTTAGATCACAGAAAAATACCAAAGCAAAACTCCTAAAACACAAGAACCCAGAGCCACAAAAAAGAGCAAGAACAAGAGATAACTCATATTTGCACAAAGTTGATTGGATTGACACTCACACACCACCTCCACTCCACTATGGAGGACAACAACACACTCATGAGCACCCAATCCCATATTTTTTTCTCTCAAAACATCTTTCAAACCCTAGCCTCCTCTATTCTCTCCACTTTCCCTAAAATCTCAAATTAGGGTTTCTAATTTTGGTTTGTGTGCAAATAATGCACCACCTCTTATATAGTGTAGGCTAGACCTAGAGAGAAACCTTAACAAGCACCCGTTAAGGCCACACGCAAATGGGTTTGACATCCACACACGTTTCTCAAAGCGAATAATGATCCGAAACTCCTGAATTCATCTCTTCGTGATCTTGTCCTCCTCATGACCTAAACCATTCCTCCTTTGCGCGTCATGCATCGCGATTTCACTAAAGTCACCAACCCGGTATTTTAGTGAAGACATCAAAATACCACTTCTCGATCCTTCAATCCTTGATCGAGTCCAAACTTGGGAAACAATCCCATACTTCGTCACATGTAGGTTCATCAGTGACTTTTCTCATGTCGACATGTCTCTCCCATCCGGCTCCTACCAAACTGTCTCAACACTTGCATCGGCTCAAGCCGCTTGATGCAGCCCGTTGCACTAAATTTTTCGCTCTTGTCGTTCTTATCCATCTTGTACCTTGCTTGAGACCAACCACTTCACCCGGCATCCTCAATTGTTTTGGACCTTGATTTCACCAAACCAAGTCTCGATTATCCTCACCATTGATCGTAGTCGACTCCAAGCACCCCTGTACAACAATACACCAAGAAATCGATTTCGGGCACAAATTCTTTGCAACTTGACCCACGTTAGCCAAAACATGCATCAATTCTATGACTTTTGGCCAATGCACAAAATTTAGCACAGCTCACTGTGCCTGAACCGCCATGGCCGGTCAGACCACCGCCACCAGGGCGGTCTGATAGCGCTCCCTAATAATAGGGGCCGGTCTCACCGCCGACGATACGACTACTAAGCAGTGGTCTGTCAGGCCGCTTCCCAAAACCAGAAAACACCCATTTTTTGACTTTTCAGTTAAACTCTATCTAATTTCGTGTACAGATTCTATTTTCAATGGCACCTGGTGCAAATACATCCTCAAGCACTCTCATACAAGTATTTGATGTCCAATTCCCTAAAGTTGCACCTCTGTCACCTGGCTAGTCTAACCAGTAGGCCATGGCCGGTCAAGCTGCCCCCCATGTCACCTGACAACATACCAACAATTTGCAAAAGAGAGAGTCAAACTCCTTGACAACGAGGCCAATTGTTCATCACCTAGACTAGAACCAAACCACATGGCCTCTATATATTTCGTTTTTGTCACTCAATCCACTTTTTCGTCAAATCAATGGTTTCATCATGCTGATTTTTTTGGACGGACGGTATGATGCATGCTAATTTGTCTCTGCATCTGCCATGTTCTTGCCTGCCTCTGCGGTTGTATCTTAGGTCCTGTTTGGTACAGCTTCTACTCCCAGCTTCTCAATCGATTCTCGTGAAGCCGTACCAAACACCCTGATTCTCAAAATCACCAAATTCTGCTTCTCACGAAGAGCTATCTCGAAAATGAACTAGCAACGAGAAGCAGTCTTCCCGCAGATTCTCGTGAGAATCCAACCTTCAGAAACGAAAATACCCCTAGAAGTTTGATGTATTTACCCGCAAATGCCATTGAACTACCCCCACAGGAAATCCCCCGCATGCAACCCGCCGCGCAGAGGCGGCTCAGCGACGCGCTCCTCGAGGCCCTCAAGAAGTCCCTCCTTGACTCGCCGCGGCGCTCAAGAAGCCCGCCGGTGCTCCTCCTCACCGGGCTTGCTGCTCGCGCCGCGGGCCCCACTCTGCGGGCGCCGCTTCGCGGCCGTGTCGACGGGTCCGCCTTCTCGTCGCGGTCGTCGCCGCCATCATACGGTACACCGCTACCGGGCGCAGGGGAGGGTACTCGGCGCACCGTTCTACTCGCCGCCGCCGTTCGTGTCCGTCGGCCGGCCGTCGCATCGGGTTCGGGGTCGGGGTTCCTCATGATCGATGGGGTTCACGGCGTTCCTTTACCTCGGCGGGTTCCTCTCCGACTCGTCCAGGGGCGACAGCGTCCTCACCGAGACGCAGAAGACCACCGAATCCTCAAGCTGCGAGTTCTTGCCGTCTCTTTTGTTCATTTCCTCCGTGTCCGGGCGCTTCGTTTGCGCAGCATTTTACATTGCCATGGATCGATTGCCGTAATCACTTGCATATGTTAGCGGGGAAATATGCAAACAGATCACTGTTAGATTGGTTGATATTAAATGTAACCCATTTCTTGATTTGGCACACCATTTTTAAGTACATATATATTAAAAATGTTGGAAAAATTGCAGTAGATCCATCTTAATGGCCGTCTGTATAGTGCATTATGTGGTCCTGATGTGTATCAGCAGCTTTACTGCAATATAACAGAGGATGTAATTATCAAAATGAGATCATGTCAAATTATTTAGATCATACATAATATAATATGTTTAGCTCAAAGTATTTTGGTTAGTTATTTTTAGAGATACAGAAATTGTTTGAAAAAATAGAACCCTAGGCCCTTAGAGCACACAGCTTGCTCCCAAACATGTAAACTAGACTACATTAGGATTAGTTGGTGATGTTACACACACTGGCATAGCATGGAGGATTTTATAGGAAAGAGCTATGGAAAAAAAGGTATCGTTAGCAGTATTTGATTTTATTTGTTGCCCATTTGTTGCCCATTTTCGTAAGATTTTCGACCATTTTGCTATTGGCTTGAAATTATGCTAACTATTTGGTCCTTGATATGCTATTCTCCAGAGACAACATTGGCATTACTTCAACATCCAGATTGTTGTATCTCAGTTTATTCATCAGTAAGTACACTGTGTCCTTCAATTTATATTTGTCAGTTTATGCAGCAGATTGCAGTTTATCTTTTGCTTCCTTCCAAATATATTATTACTGAAATAATGTAATTATGTTATTTATCCTGCAATAGAATGTTATGTGTATTTACTGTTCCCCCAGAAAAGGAAAAACAAAGTTTTAAATTGTATTTTCGTTTCACCAGTGATGACACAATTATAAGCTCACTGGTTCGAATGGGATACTATATATTTTCATATTTCATACTTACTCCTTAAGGTTGTAAGCCATGTAAACATCCCATACATGAGCACTATATCATGTAACAATCTTTAGTAGCAAGGTTTTGTATATTTGGAATTCGGTATGTTTCTTTTTTGATATGTTTTTTTAATCCATCTTTGTTGTTCTCAAGGTGGATGTGAAACGAAGCATAGATGATGGGGAAAAACGTTTCAATCAACTATCAATTGAGGAACGAGGCAAGTTTGATGAAGAGTCGATTGTGAATGTGAATAGCATCAAGAGGCGTAAAGCAGGCAGCCAAAGATCAAGTGGTTTTAGCAACGAGTACATTGTGGTATGGCACTTTTGCGCCTGGCAGCCAATTGTGAGCTGCTAGTCAGCAAAGTTTCTGAGAATAGGAATCAGAATTTTTGCAGTTGTAGCAATGTATGCAGCAGCAATGTATGCTTGGTTTGGAGAAAAGCATATCTTGTTGGTATTCCAAGGTTACTAAGGTGCTCTTTTACATGGAAAACTCGTGGTGATTGTTCATAAGCTTTTCCTTCCGGTCTTGTTGATATTTTTTTGGAGAATGAGAGATATTGTGCTCAGAGGCTCTTCTGCTTGAGTACAAAACTATTCCATTTGACGACTATTCTTCTCTGTCAGAGGGTAAGCGCATTGCAGAACACAAGCAGCTTGTTGTTTACGAGCACACGTATTATTTGCTGAATTTGATTTCAAGCGATTCCACCTGATTCACAAATGCGAAATTTGGAGCAGCATGCATGCAGTAACCTGAGCAGTTTCCTGTACCCCCTACGTATACATATTTGGTGGAAAATTTTATAATTTGTGCATAAAAACATAGGAGAAAGAGACAAATACAATTGAAGTATTACAACCAGGGGTAACATGGTCTATTTGCCTCTAATCCTTCTTATATGATTTTTGGAGCTAACCTACCAACCAAACGCTTTTAACAGATAGCTTCAGATTCTCAGAGAATGAAGAGCAGAATCTGAAAAATAAGAATCTGGAGCTCTACCAAACAGGGTCTTAATGTGGTGTTTTACTTGCGTACTGCATATATTCAGGCACTGAAGTTCCATGGGTGAAATTTTGTCATGTTCGGTGTCAGCGAATGCAACAGCAGATTTACACTGACAAACTCATCGACGTGAGGAAACAGGTGCAAGTTCTGCAGCTGTCTGATGCGACCACGCGGAGCAATTCAGCAGAAAACTGAAGGGAGAAAAAACTGTCCATCTACCAAAAGGCAAACATGGCAGCTACATAGTGCTAATACACACTTACAAATCGGTACATATATAACTATGTATAAGAACAGAAAAACAAAAGCAGAAACCAAAATACAAAACGAAACCCGTAATATATATTAGCTTCTAATTAAGGATCGACTAAGATCAGTTCATCCATGCATCTTCTTGATTAGCATCCGACCGTGAACCACCTCCTGCCGGCCCTATGCGCTCCGCCTTCCTCTTCTCATTCTGGCACGCACATTTTGCTTCCTTCAGGTTCTTCACCTACAAAAAAAGTTCACGAAATCAGATTTACATGCAATGAAATGTCCAATTGATGGTTTGCTATTTTGTAAGTTGCCTGAATTTTTGTCAACTTTAAGTCGATTTTCTTGACCTTTGCACTATCTTTGAGGTGCGCGCGCGTCTTGTTGTATATTGATTCAGTGGTTCAAATATACAGAGCAAAATGTGATTTGTGATCAAGAGCAGTGCATGTTGCATGCTTTCAAAATTGGGTCTTTGCAACGGTGGAACTCACCTTTGATTGGTTGGGCTTGTTGCGATGGAGCTTGCGCGCGCCCCTCTGCAGGATCTGCACGGCGCTCCAGCTCCCGGCCGCCGCGTCCGGCTTGTCGGCCGCGCACGTCGCGGGCGGCTCCTTGCACGGCTCCAGCAGCGCCGACTCCGACCAGGCGCCGTCCTCGGCCTGCCGCGGCGGCGCCACGGACGAGCTCGCGACGGCCTTGCCGCCGCCCAGCTCGCAGCTGAGCTGCCTGATGCGGGACTCGAGCAGGTTGAGGCGGTCCATGAGGGTGCCCTTGAGGTGGACGTGCTGGAGCGCCGAGGGCAGGGACTTGGTGTGGTGGTGCTGCGCCGGCGCGAGGCGGACGTCGGCGACGAAGCAGCCGTCGTCGGCCTGCAACGCCGAGGACCGCCGCTGCTCCTCCAGCTGCCGCAACTGCACGCACGCATGCAGAACAGATTAAAACGGTTCGAAACCGAGCGACATCGATCGCACGGCAGTTGATAGTGCTGTGATGACAATACGTACCCGTAGGTCCATCTGGTCGAGCCTGCCGAGAAGGCTGTCGGCGGCGGCGGCGGCGGCGTGGGGAGGCCGTAGCCGCTGATGAGGACGCGGCGCTCCGAACCCACCAGCACCTCGGCCATTAGCTGCTAGCTAGTTTAGGTGTACGAGGCTCGAGCGAAATGCTGCAAGGATGCTGCTGCATGTGTCAGTCAGTTATAATGACAGTGAGAGAGTGCGCGACTGAACCCAGCATGGTATTGGTAGGAGCCAAGATCGGGTCGCGGACTTGGCCGAATCCTCTTGGTTCGACTCCGACCTGCAGATGCAGACTCTTCCTGCCTGCATGATCCGTGGATTAATCACAGCCTGGAGTTGGAGACTGTCTGTCACCTTGGGCTTTCGTGGCAGCTGATTGCTTGCATTGCGTTGCAGTTGCACCCTCGGAGCCCAGAACAAGCAGCGTGCTGGATCGATCGATTTAAAGTACGGTGAGCAAAAATCTGAAGCCTGTCTCCTATCCTCGCGCTAAGCTTAGTTGGGCTGGTCAGAACTGCAAAGATGACTTCATGATTTTCCTTCCCATTAACACAAGACCAGCATGATCTCTCTCTCTCTCTCTCTCTCTCTCTCTCTCTCTCTCTCTCTCGAAGCAAGAACATGATCTCTCTCACACACACACTGACACACACATAAAAAAAAAGTGATGACCAGGTTGGATGGAGCCTTGGACCCTATCAAAAGTCAGAATACAGATTATCGGCCCGGACTCCGGGGCCATCTCCAGTTTCAAAAGCAACTTCTGTGGTGGATCACACTGCAGCGCCTGCGTGGTGAGAGGCGTCGACAGATCATAGCCATGCATATTGTTTTGGGATCCACCGGAAAGTTCACAAGTGCACTTCAGAATTCAGATCGACCTGTGACTGTCCTACATTCCTACATGTAACTCGTAGTTCAACCGGTAAACATCAGTTTTCCTGTCACCGACTCACATTTTAACATCTTTTAGTGGCTTATTCTACGAGCTTATTATGCACTTCTCTATTTTCCTTCCATGGTAATCAAGGGCCAGCTTGCAGCCGTTTTGCAATGCTTATTTCTCAAAACTAACGAGATTATCAAAATCCACTGTACTACTAACGGGGGCTAAGTTCCATTGAATCTTGGATTTTGGCTTGGGAGCTTTAGGGTCGGTTTGTTCTCTGCCTAAGGTTGCCACGCCTAAGCTTAGGCGTGTCACAAATCCTTAGATAGGTGTTTGGTTTCTTACTAGGTTTAGGCTGCCACAGTTCCTAAGGGAACTAAACAAGAAGTTAAGCATGGAAGAGGAGCCGAAAGTATCATTTTTTAAAGGAGTGATCACTGTGATCTTTCGTGCGGTGATCACGGTGATCACTATTACCACCACCCCGCACCTTGCATCGGCTTCCGGAGCGGCGCCACCCTCGCCCCCCCTCGAGGTTGCCCCCTCGGTCACCCCTCGTAGGTGCTTGCTTGACTAATATATTTTCTAATTGATGATGAATGGATAATCGATAGTCCTTTATTCAAGGTTTGCGAGGCTACGACTAACCGCTTCTACTTCGGTTCCTGATGATCTAGTGTGATTCAATCGTGTTATCAAGCTTGTTACTATGCTATGAAAGTCATGTTATTGCACAAAAGACGATGTGTTACTACACCACCGCCGACTGTTACTACACAAAAGACATTGTGTTACTACACCACCATCGGAGTGTTACTGCACGAAAGACATTATGTTACTATACCACCATCGGAGTGTTACTGCACGAAAGACATTGTGTTACTACACTATCGCCAAAGTGTTTCTACACTTTTACTGTACCATGAAAGATCAGGCAACTCTTGCGCATCAACATCAACAGGAGGTTGATCCGCGCCAATTTTTCTTACAAAAGAAACTCACCATTTGCATAATGTAAACACAATTTGCTTTTTAACTATATTTTTAGCTGATTTTTATTATACCCAGATGGACATAGCTTGGGGTGAAGAGGAGACAAGGTTCGTGTTTGAGTGGTACATTGAGCTCCTTAGGGATAAACCTGTAACTTTCAACTTCAAGAGGGAACATCGTCTTCAATGTGCAAATGTTATAAATGCCAAGTTTGGTCTTGGTGCCACTCAACCAAGTGAATGGGCACTATAATTTATACAAGGAGAAGTAAAGCTAGGTGTGTCAGGCTATGACTAGCAGTAGCAATGAATTCGACACCACCACATGTTAATTCACTCTTTCTGAATCAACGAAACAATATCTTAGTGTAAGTCTTTGGTAGCGTATTTCTGGCCATTCAATTAATGGATTCATGCTTAACAGTAGATATATTTTGATCCTTTTGCTTGCCTTCCTTTGTATGACAGGAAAAAAATTACTAGGCCTATCAGGTTCTTTCATTTATTGCAAGAGTTGTTCCTTGACCACTCCTAAGACGATGGTTAACTTGAAGCTGACCACTATGTTGCTAATCACAGGGATGACAGTCCTACAACTGACAAAAATTGCAATTGTGTCAAATGATGTTGTGCACAAGTTGATCCACGCAGTTTAGTGTTGCTGTCGGGAAGTAACACTTAGTAGCTAATAATGTGATGTTATTTAGAGGTGTGACATGTTAAAAAAAAATGCTGCTATTTACAATTGTGGTACTTTGATTCAATGAATGAGATCCGAAACTTTGGTATTAATTTAACAGCTAGGTGTGTTTAATGTGATTAGGGTTTGCTGTCCATTGCCACATGAGCTATTATTTACTTGGCAGAAATGATGATAAGCTTCTTTTGATGCCATTGGACTTCATTATACTGAATGTTCTTTTTGATAAAAGATTTATCTCCAGACCTAAGAGAGGTAATCTCACCACTCTAGGGTTTGGGTGATCATAACCATCTTTGGTTGCAAACCAAACAGCTACCACATATTTTTACCAAACTTTGTGGTAGCAATCCAAACAGTTACCACATAAAATTTGATAGCCCTAACCTTAGTCGTGGCTACCAACCAAACACCTTGATTTTACCACATAGTTAAGAAAGCTATAGGTGTGGCTAATACCAAAGGTTAGGCGTGGCGAACTTGGCCGCCAACCAAATAGGCCCTTAAACTTCTGACTAACCTCCGCTCCGAAGTCTAAAGCTAAAAGCTATATGCCAATTCTCTAGATTTTTTTTGGGGTGGGGGGGGGCAGCTTCCACTTCCAAAAAGCTAGAAGCCCCTCAAATAGGCAGCTTCACAAGTGCTTTTGGTGTAAGCCAAAGCCAGAGCTAGGGAAGAGGTGTTTTTCGGGCTTTTACGAATAAGAGTTAGACATATGCCCCAAAAGTTGCATTGAAAGTACACACCTTTGCCACCGTATATAAGACCCCAACTCAACACTCCCACCCTTATTTCTTTCTCCTCCTCACCCGATGTGCTCCAGCCGGCCCTGTCGCCGGAGGTCTTCACCACCCTCCGCCCTTCTTCCTGGCTCCCTGGGCTCGAGCAAGCCCCTGTCGCCCTTCTCCCTCAGATCCGGACAGCCCGCCCCTTCATCCTTGGATCCCCCTCCCTCGCCTCTCTCCCTTGGATTCGTCTAGCCCGCCGCCCTTCTCCCTCGGCTCTGATCGGCCCCCGCCGCCCTTCTCCCTCGGATCCGGTCGGCCACGCTGTGGAGGTCTTCACCCCCCCCCCCCACATCCTTCACGCACCCCATCGCAGCTGGTCCCTACGCCTCCGTTTCCACCTCAGAGGGCACCGCCGTTGCTTCCCTCTAGTCGACGTCACCATTGGTCCCTACGCCCTTGGCCTCCGTCCCTCCACTGGTCCTGGTCATTGCCGTCCGTCCCTCTACTGGTCTCAATCGCCATCATCCGTCCTAGGGGTATTTCAGATATTTCACAACTCAAAACGATCATCCACCCAACGAAAAGCCATACTGAGAAATGGTCTCTCAGAAAAAAGCTACAGCTGCTTTTCAGCCAGAAAAAAAAAAAACAGCTTATAACAAAAGCTACAGCTTCCCAGACACAGGCCACTTGTGCCTCCACTGGGACCTAATTCCATGAACCAGGCCTTCCGTTTGTCACCATCCTCTCTGACTGGAATGCTACTAAGTCCCACTGCCTTAACCTTTACTTTTCACTACCACTTCAGACGAAAGAAAAAGAAGAGCTCGATCGAGAGAGAGACTTGTACAGTACAGGCCAGCACATGATCACCGGTACTGAACTGCAGGCGAACTAATGACACGCAGAGCACATGGTTGGACTCACTAAACCGATCCTGATCGATCTGCTTTATATTAAAGAGATGACATGAACTACCAGACGTACTAGTACCTGGCAATCGCACTAAATTTTTTCATTACTGCTTAATAGTAATAATGATGCAAATGGCACTTCCAAGCGACTGTGCCAATGATTAATTAGTATGCTCCAACGATCGCATACCAACCAACTGCAACTAGCATCATGCATGATGATGAAGCTGCGAAAATTCTTTCAGGGTTTTACATACGTGTCGATAGTATAGGACAAACTCTCGCAATGATTTAAACTGACACTTCTGGTCAATTCAAACTTCTCCAAGATCATTCAAGATCTCTCTAATTTTAATTAGTATATGATAGCTTATATGTGAAATGATGTTGTTATTTTTGCTTCGCTTGTCTTCTCATATCGCACTAGGCATCCGACCTGTCCAGAGACACATTCGGATTCCCTATAAATAAAGGCATGGCAGCATAAGACGGCATGCTCAGATGCCCTCTTTCTCCATCCAAATGTGGAGAGATTTTAGCTAGGGTCTATGCCCTCCCAGAGAATTGAACTATTTCTCATAAAATTTCTGTGAAATTCATATGCTTGAAACAAACCCTTAGAGAAAAAAAAAAATCAAAACCGCATAGACATAGAACCGCATGCACTATCTACACCGTCCAAAATGCATCGAGATTTGCGCCCCTCTCTTTCCTGTCCATTTTGCAAAAAGACCCTTCATTTCTCTTCCTTCCCCTCTCCTCTCCCTGTCTCTCCTTCCCCTCTTCTTTCCCCTCTCTTTCCCTCTCGACTCCGGCGCGGCCGTGACGAGGGCTGACGGGCAGCACGACTCGCGATGGGGTCGACGAGAAGCACGACTTGCGTGGCACCTCATGGGTCCATGGGTGGACGAAGAAGACGCTGGATCTGGTCCTCCGTCGCCGGTTGTCGCGCGTATCGTCGGATTCGAGCCCGACGTCGTTGAATCTGGGCCCTCCATCGCGGCTCGGGCGGCGATCGACAACGGCGATGATCGGCTGCGCGATGGCTAGAGCTTGGAGGGGGGAGAGGGGAAGGGAGAGGGGGAGAGGGGAAGGAAGAGAAAGGGATGTTTTTTTTTTCCGAAATGGAGAGGGAGAGAGTGACACGAATCTCGATGTATTTTGGATGGTGTAGATAGTGCATGCAGTTCCATGTACATGTGCAAAAAGCACATTCAAGCCCTTAGAAAACTCCTCGTCAACCTCAATCAAATTTTACTGTACATTCTACCGGTGGTATAGATGTTAGTATAAATCAAATATGACCATTGATTTATTAAGAGTATAGACTTTTCTTTGCGTTTATAATTTTTCGTGAGGCTACCACCTTGAAATTATATTACTCGTACTACTATACGTAGTATAACTAAATCCTAGCTAATCTGAATCATTGGATTAAAAGAACAGATGGCCCGTATTAAATTGAATGTACCATAGAGGAGCTCATGAACAAACCCTTGCTACGAAATTCGGCGACACCTACGATCGAGCAGTACATGCAGCACTGATCACATTGAACGAGCTCGCACGGACTGATACGACCACGCACAAGATGTAGTACAGAACAGACGCAATTAACCAGGCATGCAGGCAGCATCCGCCGGCCAGATTCCTGCGTCGGTCTCGACCAATGGGGAATTAGGTGAGGGGAGGCGGTCGCGCCCCCCGTGCGATGCGTGCGCCGTGGCGGCCGAGCTGAGGGCAACTCGGCACCTGCTCTCCTCTCCGACGGCACAGCGCGCGCAAATCAAGCTTCGTTCTCTCTCAGAAACTCGCCGTCCCTGCGTGCGTTCGCTCGTTCGGTTTGGATGGACGCGTTGGGTTTGGGGGTGACATGACAAGGGAAGCTGCTTGTATTCCATAGGGATGTGCAGCTTTGGGAAGATGCTCTCTATTATTGTCTTCTTAATTTGCCTGACATGACTCCCTAACCATATGTGATTATGCCACATTGGCGTGTTCTCCGCATGCGTACGTATGACATCTAAATTCTGTGGTGCTGGACTGCTAGAGACACCAAGTGTGTACATGGATCAGCAGCAGCGTCGTTGGTGCTAATGCGCACTGTTTGTGCTGGTGTTGGTTAGCAGATATGCCATGCTTTTGCGTTTTCGAGTGTGTTGGTGCAGCTGATGGGAAGATCCATCTGTGATGCAAAAACAGGCGAGACATGCCAACGAATAAACAAGAAGAAGAAAGCACACGAGGATCGCAACGACCTTTGCTTGCATTCATAAACATTGGAAAAAATTACCGGTGTAGTTCTGAACCTTTGATGTGCTTGATTTAGCATCAAGTTATGTGCTTGTATCCACAGTAATTCTGGTTCGTTTACTACTGCCGTGTCCGAATTACTTCGACAGATTTAGCATTAGCTACAGGGAATGGAAGTATCATAACAGGCACGGTACTGACAAATCAAACAGCCAATTCCTTCACTTCAGAAAATCCAGTCTGCGTGTGCGAAAACCAACAAAAATATGTCAGTCAAAGTAAACTGGATGGAAAATGCATACCAGGATAGATGATTTTCTGAAATGAAGGGTAGGTTTGGCCCTGACAAGCTACATAAGGTGCAATTTTTATTTTGTAAAACATGACAGTATGCTGACCTCTCTCTCTCAACACACCTGAAACTATAAAAGAAAGGAATAGGAGAGAGAGAGAGAGCAAATGCCAAATGGGCAATTTAAACGTGGTTCGTTGTTTTGGAATCGGATCCCTGTCTTTTTGTAATAGTGAAGAGAGGGGAGAGGTGGTAGGTTACAGCGTCTTTTTCCGCGGTCAACGGAAGCAAACTTCGTGGACGGCGAGAGGCCGCCGCTGCCAGCGTGGCGACACACGTGGGGACCGTGCAGCACTCCTGACTGTCGGTGGAGCTCGGACTGTCAGCTTGCGCTGCCTGCGTGTTTCAGAATGGAAGTTGCCAACAACAATTTGAGCAGCATTTCTTTAGATTCTCAGATAAAATTCAGTGATTTTTTTTGTTGAGCTCGGGTACGGTACACTTAATTTATACGAATTATTCATTCTCTTTGATCCAATAATTCAGATCAGTTAGAATTTAGTTATACTATACATGATAGTATGGGTAGTAGAACCCAAGAGGATAGAATTGTTATTATTCATGTGAGATCATATGACACAAGACTAATACTTTATAATACTCTCACAAAAAATTATAAATACAAAAATATCTATTATATACTTAACAAATCAATGATCGAATTTGATTTATATGCCGCTAAAATTTCTCATTTTGTTACGAGTGGACTTACTACTACGCACATGTACGAGTAGTTACTCGAGTTACAAATGTCCATTTTGTAACGGCTATTACCACGATGCATAACATGCTGTTTTTTTCCTTTCCTAGAAATGCTTGTAGACTTTTCGGAACGTATGGATTTCACACGAAACATTACAAGTTCCGCGAGAATCCTGATGAATGGTTTAGATGGAGCAAGAAGCACTGTTCTCTTTTTTTTTACCGAAAATAAATGACTGTGGTTGTGTTTTCTAAGAGTACATTTTGTCAGATAACTATACTGTAGAGGACCGAGCGAACGCTCGGTTGGCTTCTGTGCCAGTTGAGCGAGCAACGCGTCTGGGGTTCATCTTTGGGATCAATCTCGTATGTCTTATTATCTGATTGGGTTGAGGTTCTGTACATGCACACGTGGATACGTTCAGTGATCTATTTAGATTAGACGTGTGTTATAGGATATATCTACGTGTGTGGCGCGTGCGTGTGATGTGTGTACATGAGTGCGTCTCACGTGAAAAAAAAAAAAGATAACTATACTGTATCAGCTCTCCCAAGGGCTCGAAAATAGCTGCTAAAACTACGGTACAATCTTTAGATGCACTTGTATTGTTAGAGTGCCGGCCATTCATTAAAGATTGACCAGGTTGGAATGCCTTGTTCTCTGATTAGATCCCACTGTTTACTTTCCGTGCAATACTATTGGGTGTTAATGTCAGGGAGATCATTATTTTGCTTATTTATTTTGTCATATAACATCCATGATTATCTTCTTATTGAAACATGTACCAACAGGAGGATCAGCTCACATCTAGACACAGACTGCATACTGGCTAATACTGTCTCTTACCTGATCGATATGTAGACTATCATTACGCAAGCTGTGTACTTGTGTAGCAAACTCCAATTTTAGATTTCACATTTGAGCATTACAAAGAAGAAGAAGAAGAAGATGTTTTCCCAATGCTGGAAGGTCAAGATATCAATTTTGATCAGCCATGTCTGGCCTGCTTTGCTGTATGAATCACATAAAGACAGGAACCGCTTAATTACACGGCTGGTAACCTGGTACTAGCCCACCAAGTTTTTTTTTAGAAATGAAAGTACAACTCCCGGTCTCTGCACCGACTAAGGATACACACAGCCATAATAGACATCTAAATTCGCCTCGAAGAGGACTTGAACCTGAGTGGTGGGGGTGTACATCCACACCTTCCCACCAACTGAGCTAGGCTCTAATATCAAAACACAATATAAAAGGCAGTCAAGGTACTCTATGCATTCAAAATTTCAAAAGCTTATTGCCAGCACTATTGTTGCTTTGCTGCAACAACAAATCTGTGACCAACTCTGAATTGTCTGAACCATTACACCTTTGACCCATAAAACATGAATTTTACACACATGATTGAAAAGCTTATTGCTAGTGCTAGTGTAGCTCTTGCTGCAACAACAAATCTGCAATCAAGTCTGAAGTCTGAACCTGGTGAAGAGTACACTTTTGACTCATAAAAGATGAAATTTGCACACATGATTCCTCCGTGTTAAATAGTAGCTTGAGCTTTACTAGCATCATCCTGTGATCTCCTTATTTATTTCCCCACCTGGCAAGCAAAGCCTTTCAATGACCATTGATTATTGTTCGACAGGTCAAATTAATGCAGCAATTTTTGTTTTGAGTTGTTGGAGCTAACGCGATTATGTTCCGGTGATTATTTCAGCTGTATGTGTTGTGTATTCGGTATTCTCATCTGATGATTAACTGCTGAACTACGCTATACTAATAACTGTTTTAAAAGCGGTCGTTACATGATCACGTTTCTTCTTCTTCTTACGATCGAGTACTCCGGCTTAAATAAAAACTAACAAGGCGATGGTTGAGACGTTATATCGACAACCACAGCGCATCGCAAATCAAACAGAGAGATGCGTATGAGTGAAACGGTGGCAGCAGCCGACACGATACGAATCACCATCTGACCAAACGAAAACGAATCAAAGCCTGGACATCTTCCAAATTCTTAATTCTAAACAAGAAAAAATCAGGCAGATACTATCTAGAACAGAGACAAGGAAGAAGCAGCAAAAAGAAGCAGCAGCAGCAAAAATACAGGTAAAGGAATAAACAAATCATAAATGTATTCATAACTTCAGATGGCGCCATTAGCATCTTGCGCAATGTGCGATGTATCCTCTCCTTTCTCCGTCTACAGTTGCATCAAACCAAACTTGTCATGAATGAATGAATGAATGAAAATACGGGAATTATTTTTATGCAAGGGTGTGCATTTTAAAAATCTCCCTCTCGATTTGATAATGCATTTGTCATGTGGCCAGTGGCCTCTAAAGTCTAATCTATTTCGCGTATATATTCCCCTTGTCCATGCGTTTGTTGCCTCATCAACCTCACCACTATTATTTCCTCTCCTCCTCTTCGCTGTGCATCTCCTGCTGCTTCTCCGATCCCCACTGCCTTAACATTCGGGCGCAAAGAAGCTTTGCGTTTGTGCTTTGCTCCGGTTGCTTTTCCGGCATTGTTCTTGCCTTCCCGTCGCGGCCGGCCTCCCTCAAAGATCCAACCTTTACAGCTGCAAAGCGCGCAAAGCAGTAGGCAGGAGACAGCAAGCATGTTGGGAGCGAGCCCCAAGGCCAAGAAAGGCGCCACGGTCAAGGTCGGATCGATGAAGAATCCTCCGGTCGCCGGCGCCGGCGCCGCCGCGCCGGCAGGAGGAAGGTGCCGGCGGAGGAGGTGTGGGAGGTCCGGCCCGGCGGCATGCTGGTGCAGAAGAGGGGCGCGGTGCCGGACGACGAGCCCGTCAATGTGAAGCCGGTGCCGACCATCCGCGTCAAGGTGAAGCACGCCGGCATCACCCACGAGATCTACATCAACTCGCAGGCGTCGTTCGGTCAGTGCTGCCCGTGGCGAGAGAATTCGATCAATTCGCTGATGCGCCGGCTAGCTAGTATCTGAATAGAATTTTGTGTTTGGATGGATGGATGCAGGGGAGCTGAAGAAGATGGTGGCAGCGCGGACGGGGCTGCACCCGGACGACCAGAAGGTGATGTACAAGGACAAGGAGAGGGACTCCAAGGCGTTCCTGGACATGGCCGGCGTCAAGGACCGGTCCAAGCTCGTCGTCGTCGAGGACCCCGAGGCCCGCGCGCGGCGCCTCATCGAGGAGCGCCGCACCGGCCACCTCGAGAAGGCCGCCAAGGCCATCGCCGCCGTCGCCGCCGAGGTCGACAAGCTCGGCCCCAAGGTACACACACGTAGTACATTGCTGTGCCGTCCATAAAGACTCATCTTTTTCCGAGCCGAGGGAGCAGAGGAGTTGACCAGACGGTTCTTCCAATTGGCAGGTGTCGGCGCTGGACGCGTCGGTGCGGAAGGGGGAGAAGGTGGCGGAGAACGACGTGGTGCAGGTGACGGAGCTGCTCATGAACGAGCTTCTCAAGCTCGACGCGGTGGTCGCCGACGGCGACGTCAAGGCCCAGAGGCGGATGCAGGTGAGCATTCATTCATTAATCCACAGCATTGCCTTCTCCACTACCTCACTGTTCACTCCATCAATTTGGGTTGTTTCATCAAACATTTTAGGCTCCTTAAATGGTGTGGTTAATTGAACCTGACCGGCTGTTCTTGCTGCAGGTGAAGCGCGTGCAGAAGTACGTGGAGACGCTCGACGTCGTGATGGTCAAGAACGACATCATCGCGCGCAAATCCAGCGAGAAGCTCGCAAAGCAGGAGCAGCCGCCGAGGCAGCATCATCAGCAACCGAGGCAGCAGCAGCAGCAATCCCATCATCATCATCAGTATCAGCAGCAGCCGGCGCAGACGCGGTGGGAGATGCTCGACCTGCTGTCGTCGCTGCCGTCGACGTCGTCGGCCTCCTCGACGACCACCGTCAGCTCCACGGCGTCCTCCGGCGCGCCGCCGGCAAACCGGCCCGACTGGATGCTGTTCTGATGGGGATGACGAACGCGAAACGCAAACGCAAAAGCAAAAGGCGAATGCAACAAAGCTTGTGTGCCAAGAATTGCACCCCATGTCCGGAAATCTAATAGGATGTGGGTGCCTTGATGAGACGATGGTTGAATTGGGAGGATTATGTGCTTAATTAGTTTGGTTGGACACATTACATGCTACTGCTGCCACTTCTAGTTCATCATGTGAGAGATGTGAGAGTATATATTTTTTTCTCTATATTTTTCTTCTCCTTCTTCAACCAATGTTTGATATTCTTTTGTGTGCATATTCTGAGAGAGAGAGGAGGGTGAGGGTTGATTAGGGGAACAAGTGTATTCAGATTGGGAATAAGTCAAAAGGGTTGTCTCCAATTGGCGTTTGAAGAAAGGAAATCAAAGTACCCATGGCTACACATAAACCAATACATACCATTCTCAAGATGGGGACTGGACTGTGGATGCAGAATTTGTTTTTGTTATAATAATAAAAAAATTGTTTTGCTGCGGCTGCTGTTGATGTTGTTCTTGAGTTAGTTGGCGCCTATCTGTCAGGTCTGATTCCCTTTCAGAAATGAATAGAGCAGGGTTGGTGTAGAGTTAAATTCTTTATTGCTGTGCCACGTTTAGGTGTTGCATTTGCGTCCATCCATCCATCCGAATCCGAGCTGTTTATTTAGGTAAAAGAGAATTCAGAAAAAAAAAACTCGTGGGATGCTTAGTATCTTTGGTGTATTGAACTGATATCGATTCAAAATTATGTTACGTAAGTATTTTAGAAACTGAGTTTGTTTTTCTCCAATATATTGAATCGATTTCTACTAATAACTGGGATCCACGTTACATTAAAAAAACTACAAAATAGTAATATCTTCTCTCAACCGCACTCTCTCCCATGTAGTTGTTTAATAATTTGAATTAACTCCTAAGTAGAGTCCAATTCCATACATTTTTTTTTGTTAAAATCGATCCATCCTATGTATTGAAAGAATCTAAAGACTTCTCTTTGCTCATTTGAACCGATTAAAACATAACATTGGAGATAGTCTAAATTTTGCTGCAATTGATCCTATTCCTACCATGCATTTGCCTGTGATGAAACCAGAGCATTGATTGATTAGCTTGCTGCTCTTGTAATGTCAGTACGAGGGAGCGCGTGTGTGTGGTGTATTATTTCTGGTGGTTGAGTGCAGAATTATGAGATGCTGGCTCCTCTCCCTGTCGCATTGCTAGCCAGAGAGATCCTTCGTAATCCTAATGTCACCGATTATAATAAGGGGTTGAACCTTTGTTATTGGGAATTTTTTTATACATCACTGCAAATGTTTTTAATCTCTATCCCTTACATGCCATTGCAAACTCAAAGCTATCTCTCTGGCCTGCTAATGGTATAAAATGGTATAATTTTGAGTTTGCAGTGACATGGAATAGAGATGTTACTTTGCCATGATAGATCGGTATGAAAGAGAGATATCACTTTGCAACGACAGATCAGAGACTTGAGAACTTTGCACTTGCATATAAAAATTTTCCCTTTATTATTTTCCTTTTAATCTCGTTATGAAGCTTATGGCATAATACTGCCATTTAGCATGCGATGCATGTATGGTCGGTGCTGAATAGGGAAAGGTAGAGCCAGGGGGGAAACAATGGCAGAGGACAGATGGTACGTATTATGCCGCTACACTGTTTTCTATTGTCGAGCACGATGGAAATCTTGTAATCAACCGACGCTATTCTACTCACTAGTACTATTAATCCACCGACGCTATCCTACTTATTACTACTGTTCCTCCGTTTCAGAATACTCCATCCTCTTCGATTTTAATCGGTCAAACTTGGTAATCATTGATCAATAATATTTTTTCTAAATATTTATATTGATCGTATTAAATAGTATTGTTAGATTTGTCGTAAGAAATACTTTCATGATACTATACTCCTACGGTGCCAGAAATGCAAAAAAATTCTCACCCCGGCCCCTGTACGCGCGCGCCTCGCACCCGTGCAAACCCTTGGTTCTGCGCGCGCCACCGGTGCACCACGACACGTGCAGGCGCGGAGCGAAACATGCGCGTGAGCAAGGGGCAAAACGCGCGTGAAGCTGTCGATTACCGCACGCGTGCATGGCCCAACGGAGGACGTCGTGCGCGCACGTAGTCACCTGTCCTGTCAAAACTCCGCGCCCCGCGCACCGCGGCGTTACCGTGCGTTCGGGGCAGGCGCACGTCCGCGCGCGGCAGGGCAGGGCAACGCCGACGCGCATGGCGAAGTCTACGTGCAGAGCGCGCGGCTCGGCGAATCTCTTCCGGTGGAGTACTCTCCGTGGCCGCATGGTGCGGGGGCGCTGTTGGTTACGTGGTCGCCGTCTAGGTGAGAACGAAGGAGAAGGTCGGCTCTCCGGAGAGCAACCGGGCGGACAGCGACTGCGCCTTCGTCCGGGCCGACGCACCACTGTTGCTTGCAAGCGAGGCTCACGCGCGTATCCCCGTGTGCCCATCGGATTCTCTAGTAGTCCATATCCATGCTGCTGGACTCGGAGGAGAGGACGACCCGTTATGACCATTTTGAGTCCATGCTTCTTTTGTACCCATGGGTTGCTACCGAGTCTGTTTGGTTCAAGGTCAGAACGAGCTAAACCAAAATTTTGGTATTGTCTTGAAATTTTGGTTAGTGTTTGATTCGATTTCAACGTTTAGCATTACCCTCAAAATTTTGATAATGCTTGCTGCTTTTTTTCCCCTTTTGGCGAGGCAACAAGCGGTGAGTCGTAGCATTAATTGCATGTTTAGTTTGATTAACTAGTTTAAAATGATCATATTTTCTAAACCGAGTATCCGATTTGTGATCCGTTTGTTCTTTATTATTTAATCAACAAAATAAGACTCATGTTGACATATTTAAGTGCAAAAAAAAAACATATGCCATACAGGACCCACGTGTCATTCATTTTTTTTTTTTTTGCAAAATTTGGCATGATTACAATTCAAACACATCAATTTCAGTATTTCCCGTGAATTGATATGGTTACGATCCAAACACTAGCCCTTTGGCATTGTCAAAAGTTTGATATGATTGTCCGTACGATATGACTATTTGGGCTCACAAAACCAAACAGCTCTGCATGCTCACCCCGTTCAAGCTCAAATTTACATGTTCATCTCTGAATCCGTGACCATGGGCACCGCAGCTTAGTGCACTAGCATCATTAGATGACCCCGTTGCCAATGCAACTGCTCAGTGTCCCAGCTGGGCTACCGTGGAAATTGGTGTGGAAAAAAAAACAAGGAGGGAGGGGATCGATGCAATCTACTGCTGGCACGGCACCTAACTCTGACTACTAACTGTTAATCTCGTGCCTAACAATCATGACAAATCTCGGCAAATGCAGGGGCAACAGAAAGCCAGGAGAGAAAGGGAGGGAGATTCCCGATGAACAGTGAGAGAACCAGCAAAACACGACGACTCACTGCCAAAGCAGCCCAGAAACAGTCGCGCGGCGCGGCAGTTGCAGAACAGCAGATGGATCCGAGCTCCGAGCGGCGGCGCTCCATGGGCAGCGGCACAACGGTACAAAAGAGCAGCAAGCAGTGCCCAGCGCAGCGAAAAGCGATGCGTCGAAGGGCTGCACCGCTGCAGGGGACAGCCGATTTGATGCCAAAAGGAGATGTTCTACTAAGATGCCAGTGGCAGTGAGACATGAGTTTCAGATGCTCGGCAGGCAGGTACCTCCAGTCCAGGGAATGCACAATTGCGCAGATGCATGGCTCATCAGGAAAGCGGGGAACGGATATGTTTCGCAGATTTGTTTGTTTGATGCTGAATCTAGATCTCACAGTGCTCGGGAATTATTGGCGTGCTACCTCCGGTTTCAGACAACCACTAGTTTTAACAATTGCCCTTTGATTCGCCATGCTTCATGTTTCAAACTCGAGGAGTTCAGAGGGCAACTGCAAAGCTAGTACTGTGGCTATTAGATCCAAATGTTTACCTACTTGACATTGTATCCCAACTAGTCAAATACTGGCATCCAAAGCTTGGTTAGATCACAGACTCTCAGCAAATTTGCCTTCGGTTTGCATTGACACTAGTGTATTCGGTTTTCCCGAAACCACGTTGAAACCGTAACACATAATTTGACAAAAAAAACAAGGATAATAAAATTGAATCCCTAACTCACAAATTTAGTCCATGTACTCGAAACAAATCTGAAGAAATGGGTGGTCCGTGGCAGAGATAGCCTCATCATCAGCAAGGCGAGCGGTCTCAGCAGCAGCCTTGTCGGCTGTTGGGGGCAGCGCAACAGGCGTAGGCTCCATCGGAGGTGTAGGGCAAGGCGGACAGGTAACATCGCCAGAAAGGACGCCCCAGAGACGAAGACCACGCATGTGGATGCGCATGTGAGACACAAAGTCGGTGTAGTTAACACCATCGAAGATCACCGGGCAGCGAGGGAGGGAAACGGTGCCCATTGGTAGGCGGCGTTGGACGACGCGGCGACCAAAACAACGAAGTCTAACAAGCGGCGCTGAACGGCGCGGCGGTTAGAACGACGTTTTTGTTGTTGTTTTCTCGGGCTGATTAAAACCGGCCCACGGGCCGAACCGAAAGTAATGCGCACGGGGGGAGGGGGACTAGGGTTCCCCCTGGCTTCCCCGGGCGGCGGCGGCAGATGGAGCAGCCCCGGCGGCGCGGCGGCGGGTGGCCTCCCCAAGCGCGGCGGCTTCCTCGGCGGCGGATGGTGCGATCCCGGCGACGGCGGCGACGGATGGAGCGCCTCGGTGACGGCGGCGTCGGGTGGGCGACGGTGGCATCGGGTTGCGTCGGGTGGAGCCTCGCTTCCCAGCGGCGGCGCGCAGATGGAGCAGCCCCGGCGGCGTCGGGTGGCGGCGGTGGCGTCGGGTGGAGCCCCGCTTCCCAGCGGCGCGGCGGCGGCAGATGGAGCAGCCCTGGCGGCGCGGCGCGGAAGGAGCAGCCCCGGCGACGTCGGGTTGCGTCGGGTGGAGCGGGCGACGGTGCCGAGCGACGACGACAACGGCCCGGCTTCCCCAAGCGCCGGAGGAGGAGGCGGCGGCGTGGAAGCCGCGGGTGGCTTCCCCAAGCGCCGGAGGAGGAGACGGAGGCGGCTCCTCCGTTCGGGAGACGTCAAGATGACGTCGAGGCGACAACCTCCAGATCCGACGACGTCGGCGGTTGCGGCGACAAGCGGAGCAACAGCAAACCCTAGGTTCGCTCTGATACCATGTTATGAATAGCGCTTGTATTCAATATAGGGCCAATGGGCCAGTATATATACACAAGTACATGTGGTAAATATGCAAAGAAACCCTTATAACAATGGGGAATAACACACTATACATATATATCTCTAACAGTCCGAACGCTCATCTGGGCAACTGCCGACTTGGTCGTGCGATGGGTGACAAGGTAGGGCTGTAAACGAGCTAAACTCGAGCGAGCCTAAGTTGGGGTCAAAGCTTGGGCCTGAGCTCAAGCTCGGCTCGACCCAATCTCAAGTAGTCTCGAGCTCGGTTCGAGTAAGCTCGGTAACAGTCAATAACATACATCAATTTTCATGAATTAGAAATACTCGAGTAGGCTCGAGCTCGAGCGAAGCTTGGTAACAATTAACATGCAGCAATTGTCAAGAAGATGGGAGGGCTATTCGAGGGAAACTCGATAACAGTCAACAACTTGCATGTAGGCTATGAAAATAACGAGCACAATCGAGCTATTCGAGCTTGAGATCAGACTCAAACTCGGCTCATTTGGAGCTCAAGCTGAGCTCAATCTAGCCTAGATCAAACCGAGCTCGAGCAATTTGCGAGCCTCGAGTTTTTTCCAGCGATGGGTCGAAAGCTCCAGGCTGCTAAGTATGTGTTCGGCGACAGAGGCTGGGGCTACTGGGCTCCGCCCCTTCTGTTCTTGATGACCTAAGATGAAATAAAGACGGGAACTCCCATCCTTTCCATAGAAAACTGGGTGTGTTAAGTTGTCAACCCCTCTTTCTCGTTCGATCACTTCAATCCTGGTTGTGTCAGGGTAAACACAAACTCTCCATTGCTGATGATGACCAGAGCCACGCCTTGTAAGTCGTAACTAATAGGAAGAAGATACAACTCTCCTCACAGATGAGAAAGCGAGTGCGTTCGCTTGGCTAGATGGACGTGGCTCTATGCTGCTCGCCCAGGATCGAATCCCAGATTCGGCGCTAGGTGTTCACCCAGGTGTGAGTGCGTGTGTGTGGGGGGTGAGTGGGTGGGGGGTGGGGGTGTGTAGGATTATTTGAGGGTTGAGTTGGGGCTCAGTTGGCAAAAATAAGGAGAGCTTTAGGCTCTTAGCCTGTCACGGTTCGACGCTGACTCGTGATCGTCTCGCGAGATTGGGTGCTCTTTTTCTTTAAGGCATTTTGGATCGGAAATCCCAGACATCAAAAAAACTCTCCTCACAGATAAAATTAATATTCTCGGATAAAGCCTGTCCGAATTTGCTACCGTTGAGCTGCGGGGCACATCTGAACTTACACAGTCGTATAGATAATAGTTTGCGCCTATAAACCACATCAATAAATTAACCGGTGAAAAGGTACATACATTAGTGAAACGATATGTGCAGAGAAATATCAATACTATATGATCCCAAGTAATGTCTCACCTTAGATTTCCGCATTGCCTTCCTCCTATGGCTTAGTGTGTCTTTCCCTTTCTTTAAGGCAAATCATTTTTTAGTGGTTAGAATTTTTCCCTTCTGCTGTATCAAAGAAGAAGAAATACCGTGAGACGCACACGTCGAGACCTTGAACGCGAGCAGGCGAGGGTCTGAGAGCCCCGTGCCAACTAAGCTAAACTCAGCTCTCCTTCAAGGCAAATCTTGTCCATTCACTTTTTACATGCCTATTTGACCAATTTACCAAGGATTCAAACGAAACTCTAGAGTAAAATGCTACATGTCGTAGTGGAGAGACTAGACAGTAGAAAGTAGAGGCCCCCTGCGCTAGAAGAACAGGGGTCCTAGAAAAGGGGTTCGGATTTCACTTGTTCCAAAGAAAAAAGCCCTCCCCCATTACATGGTCAAGGGTGCTATTTATAGCCTCCTGATAAGGTATCTGAAAGTACAGAAGTGCCCCTAGCTAAGTACATTGATCGTAGGGGCTGCAGGGTCTTTTGCACCCTACTTGTAGCCTCCGGTGTATGGCGCGCTCTCCTGGACACGGTGTACCGTGGGGGGATACACCCGGCTTATGGTTCGTGCGGGCCCCGCGCCCCCTTTGCTGGTCCTTCGCCTTCTTCTCGGGGAGTCTCGGATCCTCGGATGGTCTTGGGGCGTCCTTGGGGCGTGGGGCCACTCCGAAGGTCTTCGGGCCATCCTTCGGAGTGCTTCGGGGCCACTCCGAAGGGTCTTCGGGTCATCCTTCGGAGTGCTTCGGGGCCACTCCGAAGGGTCTTCGGGCCTCTCCGAGGGGTCTTCGGGACATCCTTCGGAGTGCTTCGGGGGCTACTCCGAAGGGTCTTCTGAAGTCTTCCGGAGGGTCTACGGTGCATCCTTGCTTCGCCGGGTCGTGGGGCCGGTGTGGCGCCCCTACGACAAGCCCCTCGCGGTCGAGTGCGCGCCGCCATGGTGAAACCGCGCCATTCTCGGTAAGGTCCAGCGCACCGTCCCCGGGCGTGGCGGCCGTCCGCAGTGAAGGCATTTGTCGCATTGGTGCTTGATGCGGCGCCTTGGGCGCCGCGCGTCTTGGGTGGTGCTGTGCTGCCATTTATGACAACGGCGGCTGGGGCCGTCATGCGCCGTACCGGTGCTTGGGGCGCCACGCGCCGTTATGTGCCTTGATGACGGTGCTGTTTCGTGTGTGCCGGCGTCGCCTCGTACTTGGTGCCCGTTGTATTGATGACGGGTGGCGATGGTTGGGCTGGCTTGCCCGCTATAAATAGCTGCCTCTGCCCCCCCCCCATTAGGGCTTTACTCTCGGTTCTGGTTTGCGCGATTTTCATTGCGCTGTTGTTGTGATGACGAAGCGAGGCAGAGATGCGGTGGGAGAGGCGTCATACACGAGCGACCTGGGGAGATCCACGGTGACGGAGGCGACGCTCCGGACACTTGTGGATGAGGGTAAATTAGAGAGTTTACGGGTGGTCCGGATTCCCGGGGCGGAAACGGTGCCATCGCCTCGGGCGGACGAGGCGGTAGTTTTTGTCGCGTTTTTCGACGCCGGGCTGCGGATCCCCTGCGTTGGTTTGGTGAAGGACGTTCTACAGCTGTATGGCGTAGAACTAGCGCAACTTACGCCCAACTCTGTTGTCAAGTTGGGTGTCTTTGAATGGATGCTGCGGGCGGCCGGAGCTGCGGGTGAGGGTCGCGTCTTCGCCTTCTTGCACGATGCTCGCTGTCAGCCAAAGAAGAACAGTGGCGGGGAGACGCTAAATTTTGGCAGCGTAAACTTTCAGCCGAAGTCGCGCTGCCAAATGTATCTACCCGCCCCGGCTGCTCGGAACCGCTGGGAGACGGCTTGGACACGGAGGTGGTTCTACCATACCTCCGTTCCCGAAGACGGCCTGCGATCCCGGGGCGGACAGATACAGCCCATCGCGAGCCCTGACATCGAGCTTACTTCTCGCGAGGAGTCTCACCTGCGGCTTCTCTTGGATGCGACGAGGCGCTTCTCCACCCGCGACCTGGTGGAGGAATTTTGTGCCTTCGGAATTTGGCCGTTGGCCCGGGACTGGCACGTCGAGCGTGGTTCCTCCGGCTCCGGGCACCCTCCTCTTACCGCGCGGGGGCGCGAAGGTAAGGCTCCTGGCCCAGCTTCGTTTGTTGGTGTTGTGGTATATTTGTGTTTTATGTTTTGTGAACCTTTATTTTATTTTTATATATATATATATTTTTGTTTAGCTGTGCCCATTGCCGAGGCCAGCCGTGCCGCGGAGCTGCTTCTTGGCCCATACACGGGGGAAGAGCACTCGAGGCGTGGTTTGGTGGTGCGTGAGGGCCGATTGAACCGGGCGTATCCTGCATCGGTTCGCCTCAACGCATACGACCGGAGGGCAAGAAAAAGAAACGGGCCCGACCGGTAGAAGCTGAGGGGGGCCCGATCCTGGTTGCTCCGCTACGCGTTCTGCGCGCTCGTGATCTTTGGTCTTTGCCGCACGTGTGGCGTGCCAACGCCGTCGCCGGCGGGTCGGTGGGAAATCCTTGGCGCGGACTTCTGACGGTGGAAGTTTGGGTCACCAACGCGATCCTGCGGCCTTCGTGGTGCTTCTAGCGCCGGGGGGAGCCCCGCCGCGGCGATTGGCAGAACGACCTCGCAGGTACAACGGGCGATGGGCTCTTTTGATGTCATCGGGCTGGACTCCGAGGGCTCCTCGGAGAAAAGTACTCCTTCGAATATTTACGCGGGCCAGGATGCTGCGGACGAGGTTCCTCCTACTCCGCGGGTGCCTCGTGGTGAGTTACGGTTCGTGGTAGCCTTGTGGGGCTTGTTTTGCGTTGTGCTGACGCTGCTAAAGGCTTCGATTTTGCAGCGGGTGAGGCCGAGGGGGAGGATGGCTCCTGTGGTGGTGGTGGCTGCGGCCTTGCTGTTGGTGGTTCCAGCCCCGCTGTTTCTGCCGATGTGCGGTCGAGGGAGCGGGGGCCCGCCTGTGGCCCTGGGACGGTGGACGTGGGGCCTATGTGTCGCGCCGACTTCCGAGTTAGCGAGGGTGCCTCGCGGGTTTGCGGGGCTGTGGCTGACTTTGCTTCGCCACCTCTGCTTCGGGAGCTCTTCGCGCGAATGCCTTTGCCTGAGATGCTTCGAGGTGTCGAGGCCAACGCCGCCAAGGTCGTAACTGATGATGTTGTTTTTCTCGCGTTCTTTTTTTTTGTTGCCATGCTAATTGAAGTTGGTTATGCAAAGTATAATGTTGGTGAGGGCCATTAATGACGATGTCGCGTCTGGCTTTGCCGAGATTCAGAGGCAGGTTGAGGATGGACATGCTCGGAACGAGGCGCTTAGGTGCGAGCGCGACGCTCTGGCTGCGAAGGTGCAGGCCTTGGAGGCGGTTAGCGGCGAGCGCGACGCCCTGGCTGCTAGGGTGCATACCCTGGAATATCAGGTGAAGACTCTGCGGTGCGAGAAAGCTGTGCTTGAGGAGGAGGTCTGCACCGAGCGCGAGTTGTCGTCCTCCATTGGGCAGGCTGCTTGGCGAGCCATGGAGGTCATCGAAGGAGCTGTGTCGCAGCTCGGCGCCGTGCCCCCGGCGAGGGTTCACCGTCCGTCGGAGATGGACATTACCCTCGGGAGGCTTTGCCGCGCCGGGGAAGTGTGCCTCCCGGCCGCCCGCTCGTACGGAGACCATTGTGCGAAGGCCGCCTGGTCCGCGACCCTTGCCTCGCTTGACAAGGCCGGGTGCGCACATATTGATGGCCTCGCTGCGCGGTCTGTTGCGGTGGCCACGCCGGAGGAGGTGGTGGCCGCTCGGAACCGAACAAGGAAGGCCGGGAGGGTCCTGTTGCAAGATTACTGGTCTCTCCGGGGCCACGATGACGCGACGGAGTCCTTCCGGGTTGCGCAGGCACAGAGGGAGAAGGGGAAGGCCCCGGCGGAGGATACGCGGGTCGACAAGCGAGGGTCCACCCCACAGGATAAGTGTTGGAGATATGCCCTAGAGGCAATCATATTGATGATGATATTTCATTGTATCCATGATTTAATAAATGTTCCTTGAATATTGCCTTTGTGTTGATTAACAAGTATGTGACTTGTTTGTGAAACTCTTTACTTGTATGGTTATTCTAAAGTTGTCCCTAGTCGGAGTTCATGTGAGGACACACGTGAATGATGGATTAGCACATGTATCGGTTGATGACCATGTTTCACAGGTCATAGACATGGAGATGTCAAACCAATAATGTGGACACATGTTTAGAACATGGGGTTGGACCGACCCAACATGAGACATAGTAATTATTCTTATGGTTCTCTCTACACAATGTGTACGCCTTGTCCTTAGACACGAGATTGTCGCATGTACTTGAGATGTGAATCGACCTACTTAGGGGCTATCAAACGCTACTCATGAATCGGGTAGTTATAAAGGTAGCTTTGGGTTTGTCATGAAGCATTTGCGAGGCATGGTCGGTCGAGATGGGATTTGCCCTCTCTACGAGAGAGATATCTCTGGCCCCTCGAGTGATCGGATCCGTAAATGCATGGCCATGCTACTTAAGGTTAAGAGTTAACCTAGTAAGGGATTCCGGATCACGGGATCGAAAGAGTGGTCACTTGGAGCTCGATTGAATATCGTGAGGCAAAGGGATTGGCATGTACATAACGTTGTGATGGTTCGTCGATATGATCTTTACGTATGTTTAGGAGTTGCACGTCTTGCTAGAGGCGCTACCAACTATTGACCAAGTATGTGTACTCGCGTCATGTCTAAACATATGTGAACCATAGTCACACACTTAAGGGTGAAGCCTATTCGGATTGGATCCGAACTAGATGAGCATTGAGTCCTAATGGGCCTCTATTCGTAGAAGCCCATTATAAGGACGTCTATAAAAGGAGGGCGGCGCTACTGGTTGAGGTTGAGTTTTTCGTGACATCCTCAAACCACGGCGCCACCCTCCCACGCCCTAGTCGCCGCGCGGATCTAGTAGTCCGTGCGTCGCTACTCCCGTCACGTGGATACCTTTGGGCGTTGCATGCGTGGCGTTGGGACGAACCGCAAGAAAGGAGCCATGCGTGGGACACCGCGGCGAGGACGAGGAAGTAGTACGACTACTCGCCCCGACGTCGCATCAGCGAGTCACGACTACACCGCCCGACGTCTTTGCATCAACTTCCGCACTGCACGTCTAGTGGTAAGACCGTGATCTATAAGCTGCGGTGATCTTGGTTTCTGGGTAGAATTTTTAATTTGCGCTAGTGTAGCCTACCCGTTGCCCCGCATGGTATCGAGCGTTCTTTGTCATGTTATAGGTTCGGGTGATTTGCATATGGCGATATGTAAATCGGTATGATCGATGTGATCGATTGTATAGTTACGTAATGGATTGATCGGTTTCGTGATCATGCTGCTAAGGTCGTGAAACAACATACCCCTACGGTCGGATTCGCCATCGGGGTAGAGCGATGACACGTAAAACCGGTTCGCGGAATGCGAAGATCAATATGATTGATCGAATCGGAACCTAGATTAATAATCGATGTACCGTGATCATGTTGCTAAGGTCGTGAAACAACATACCCTACCGGTCGGATTCGCCATCGGGTATACAAAGTGACACGTAAAACCGGTTGCGGCATGCGAAGATCGATACTAATTGGTCGAATCGGAACGATGAGTCGATTTGTGGTAAATATGATTTGCCGATCAAAATCCTATGTAAAAATTGCATAGATTGGATCTCTGTTTTTTACGAAGGTCCTGCGGTAGCGCCGCCGAACCCGCGGGAAACCCCTCGACCCCTTATCCGTAGATTGCGATTCTATGCATAACTTGTTTTTGCGGGATGTATGTGACAGTATGGCCTAATGTGTATGTGATGCATGTTTGTAATATTTTCATGACACTGCGAGTCATGGGTTCTAAGAACACTACTGGAGCCATTGTGTTGTCAAAGTATTGTATTAACGGCTGCGTCTTGACTTGTGATGATTCCTAGTATCCATGTATTTTATTACTAGTTGTTATGAGTAATAGCTTATAGTAGTACTCGGAGGACACATCACTTGGAGGATGGCACACATGAACCATGGAGATGGAGATCATCATGGTGGATGATTCTATGGCGATGGAGATCACCATGAGAAAATGGGTCATACTGAGTCACAACTGTGTGAATGCTATTCCTATTGTTTTACTCCTATGCATGTTTGAATGGTAGAAGTATAGCGATCCCTCACAAAATGTTAAGTTAAACATATGCCCTCCCAATTAAACTTTGCACCATCCCATGTCTTGTAAATTGATGGTGGGTCTATAAAATTAGGCACCATCAACTTTCCTTGACTAGATGGGTTTCAGTATCGGATACTTACATGCATAAGGATTGGTGAACTTAACAAGGTTATCATAAAGGTTATGGGCCTTGGGGCATAAAGGTTGGGCGCCGGGGCATAGAGATGTCACCCAACAACAAGAGTCATATAGAGATATGATTAGCAAGGTGTTGCTTACCGAATTACCTTGTCTTCTAGCGGTGATGCAAAAGCTCACTAGTAGACTCGTTAATTGCGGATCTTGAATCGCTAAGAATCAACGAGAGGATGTTGATTTTAGTGGGAGTACATTCTATTAAATTTGTTTAATACAGTTTACTCTATCATGGTTTTATTTGTCTTAGTATTTTGCATTTCCTATTGTAGATCAATGGCATCTAGCAACCACGCACACCCTTTTGCTTTGCGATCGATTCTTGAGAAAGAGAAATTAAATAGAACAAACTATTCGATTGGTCCGTAACTCGAAATTGTTCTCGGAGGCGGATAAAAAGGAAAACGTTCGACACCCCAATCCCGTAAGAACACACGCTAACAATCGTCTGCTTCATTAAAAATGCCTACAAGAAAGCATGTGATGACTCTCTTGAGATTAGTGTCTTATGCTTGCATGCATGGAACCCGACCTTCAAAAGCGGTTTGAGGATCGAAGCGTATGATATGATCATAGCGCTTAAGGACATGTTCCGCATACAGGCCGGGATCGAGCGGTTCAATGTCTCTAAGGCTTTTCGGAATGCAAGTTAATGAAGAAGGTGCACAGTAGGCCCACATGTGATCAAAATGGTTGGTTCTGATCGGACTTTGGATAAACTTGGTTTTCCAATTGGCCAAGAGTTGGCAATCGATTTCATTTAGCGTCTCTTCCACCTAGCTATGGGCATTTCATTTGAACTACCATATGCATGGGGCGGATAAGGGCCTTAATGAGCTTTGTGGGATGCTCAAAAAGCAGAGTGACATTAAGAAGTGTGCAGGCCTAGCCATGTGATGGTTGTGAGAACAAGTCTAGCTTCAAGAAAAGGGTAAGAAGCCATGGCCAAAGAATAAGGGCAAGGTTAAGGATATGATCTCAAGCCAACGCCTAAGCCTAATCTTTGGACACGAGCCGAGACAAGATGCTTCTATTGTTAAGCGCCACTGAAGAGAAAGCGCAAGAAGTACATGGATTCCGATGAATGCAAGAAGAAGGTTGAAGTAAGACTTCCACCCATGGTACACTTGTCATAAATGTTTTAGACATTTTCTCGCAGATTCTCCTATTAACTCTTGGGTATTTGATCTGGATCGGTTGCTCACATTTGCAACTCGATGCGAGGGGCTAATAAGAAGTAGAGGAGTCGCAAGAGGTGAAGTTGATTTTAGCGTCGGGAATAAAGCAAGGGTTCTTCGCGTTGACCGTCGGCACCATGCAACTTCACTTCCTTCAAGATTTATTATGGAATTGAATAATTGTTATTATGTTCCTAGTATGAGTCGAAACATTTTATCCCCTCATGTTTGATGAGAGATGGTTATTCATTTGCAAGTAAAGACAATGGTTGTTTGATCTCTAAAAATGGAATGTTTATGGCTTTGCGCCCATTGTGAATGGGTTATTTATTTTAAATCTTGATGATGCGCCTATCTTTAACATAAATGCTAAAAGACTTTGACCTAATGATTTGAATCCCACCTATGTTTGGCATTGTCGTTAGGGTCACATAAGTGAAAAGCGCATGAAGAAGCTCCATGCTGATGGTCTTCTAACTTCGTTTGATTTTGAATCATACGAGACATGTGAAGCTTGTTTGCTTGGTAAGATGACCAAATCACCTTTCAAAGGTTCTTTTGAGAGGGCGTCAGACTTGTTGGAAATCATACATACTGATGTATGTGGACCAATGAGCACGACTGCTAGAGGTGGATTTCATTACTTCATAACTTTCACTGATGATTTTAGTAGATATGGCTATGTCTACTTAATGAAACATAAGTCTGAAACATTTGAAAAGTTCAAAGAGTTCCAGAATGAAGTTGAAAATCAACGTGCCAAGAAAATTAAGGCTCTGCGATCTGATCGTGGTGGCGAGTATTTGAGTCATGAATTTAGCAATCATCCAAGAGTTGCGGAATTGTTCCACGCCTAACACCGCCTAACGCCTCAAAGAAACGGGTATCCGAGTGGCGTAATCGGACCTTGTTGGACATGGTTCGATCGATGATGAGCAGATCAGTTACCATTATCCTTTTGGGGTTACGCTCTAGAAGCGGCGACTTTCACACTTAATAGGTACCGTCTAAATCCGTAGTTAAGACACCATATGAGATATGGGTAGGAAGAGTCACGTTTGTCTTTTCTAAAGATTTGGGGATGTGAGCGTTTGTCAGCGACTCTGATCGGACAAGCTCACACCCAAGTCGGATAAATGCATTTTCGTGGGATATCCAGAAGAAACCTTTGGATATTACTTCTACAACCGACTAGAGGGCAAAGTGTTTGTCGCTCAAGTGGTGTTTTCCTAGAAAAAGTTTCTCAACAGGAGACAAGTGGAAGAGCGGTGCGGCTTGAAGAAGTTCAAGATGAACCAATCGGGAAGACTCGACGAATGATGCCCATGTGGCGTAACAAGTTGAGAACCCATGGCAAAGGAAGCACCACCACCACGAAGGTCGGAAGGCTCGCAATAATGCGAGATATATTATTGTTAGACAATGATGAGCCTCGACCTATGCGGAAGCAATGATGGACCGGACTCGAGAAATGGCATAGTGTCATGAGATCCGAGATAGCATCCATGGGAGACAATCAAGTTTGGAATTTGGTTGACACTTTGATGGTGTTAAAACCATAGAGTGCAAATGGATCTATAAAAGGAAGATTGATATGGATGGAAATGTTCATATCCATAAAGCTCAACTTGTCGCAAAAGGTTTTCGGCAAGTTCAAGGAGTTGACTACGATGAGACTTTCTCACCTGTAGCGATGCTTAAATCAATACGGATCATTCTAGCTATTGCTGCATATTTCGACTATGAGATATGGCAGATGGATGTCAAAACGGCTTTCCTTAATGGAAATTTAACCGAGGACGTGTATATGATACACTCGAGGGTTTTGTCGATCCAAACAATGCTAGAAAAGTATGCAAACTTCAAAATCCATTTATGGATTGAAGCAAGCATCTCGGAGTTGGAACATCGTTTTGATGAAGTGGTCAAGGGTTTGACTTCATCAAAACGAAGAAGAATCTTGTGTTTACAAGAAGACAAGTGGGAGCTCACTCGTATTTCTAATCTTATATGTAGATGACATATTCTGATTGGAAATGATATTCCTATGCTCGAGTCCGTTAAGACCTCACCAAAAATAGTTTCTCAATGAAGGACTTAGGGAAGCGGCATATATTTTGGGTATTAAGATCTATAGAGATAGATCAAAAAGGCTAATAGGATTAAGCGCAGTACTTACATTGACAAAGTGTTGAAACGGTTCAACATGGAGGAGGCAAAGAAAGGGTTCTTGCCCATGTCTCATGGCATAAATCTTGGCAAGACTCGGTGTCCTTCGACAACCGATGAGCGAGATCGCATGAGTAAGATTCCATATGCTTCGCCATTGGATCTATCATGTATGCTATGATGTGTACTCGCCAGATGTTTCCTATGCTCTAAGTGTTACGAGCAGATATCAGCCGATCGAGTGAGAGTCACGGACAAAGCAGCTTAAAAACATACTCAAGTATTTGAGAAGAACTAAGGATGTGTTCCTAGTCTACGGAGGTGAGGAAGAGCTCGTTGTAAATGGTTACACCGATGCAAGCTTCCAAACCGACAAAGATGATTACAAATCGCAATCGGGTTTGTGTTCCTTTTGAACGGTGGTGCGGTAAGTTGGAAGAGTTCCAAGCGAGACTGTTGTCGACTCTACAACGGAGGTTTAGTACATTGCGCTTCAAGCAAAGAAAGGAAGGTGTTTGGATAAGGAAGTTCATAAGCTGAACTAGGTGTGGTTCCTAGCGCGTGCGATCCTCCGGATCTTTCTTGTGATAACGGTGGGGCCATTGCGCAAGCCAAGGAGTCGAGGAATCACCAAAAGAACAAACACATATCTGGGCGGTTTCATCTCATTCGAGAGATCCTTAATCGAGGAGATTTAAAGATATGCAAAATACACACTGATTTGAATATTTCGAGATCCTTTGTGAAGCCTCTCCACACCCTAAGCATGAGGCGCACACAAGAGCTATGGGTATTAGATATCTTCTAGATTGACTCTAGTGCAAGTGGAGATCATTGGAGATATGCCCTAGAGGCAATCATATTGATGATGATATTTCATTGTATCCATGATTTAATAAATGTTCCTTGAATATTGCCTTTGTGTTGATTAACAAGTATGTGACTTGTTTGTGAAACTCTTTACTTGTATGGTTATTCTAAAGTTGTCCCTAGTCGGAGTTCATGTGAGGACACACGTGAATGATGGATTAGCACATGTATCGGTTGATGACCATGTTTCATGTGTCATAGACATGGAGATGTCAAACCAATAATGTGGACACATGTTTAGAACATGGGGTTGGACCGACCCAACATGAGACATAGTAATTATTCTTATGGTTCTCTCTACACAATGTGTACGCCTTGTCCTTAGACCCGAGATTGTCGCATGTACTTGAGATGTGAATCGACCTACTTAGGGGCTATCAAACGCTACGTGAATCGGTAGTTATAAAGGTAGCTTTCGGGTTTGTCATGAAGCATGTTGCGAGGCATGGTCGGCCGAGATGGGATTTGCCCTCTCTACCAGAGAGATATCTCTGGCCCTCGAGTGATCGGATCCGTAAATGCATGGCCATGCTACTTAAGGTTAAGAGTTAACCTAGTAAGGGATTCCGGATCACGGGATCGAGAAAGAGTGGTCACTTGGAGCTCATTGAATATCGTGAGGCAAAGGGATTGGCATGTACATAACGTTGTGATGGTTCGTCCGATATGATCTTTACGTATGTTTAGGAGTTGGCACGCCTTGCTAGAGGCCGCTACCAACTATTGACCAAGTATGTGTACTGCGTCATGTCTAAACATATGTGAACCATAGGTCACACACTTATGGTTGAAGCCTCAATTCGGATTGGATCCAATTAGATCGGGCATTGAGTCCTAATGGGCCTCTATTCGTAGAAGCCCATTATAAGGACGTCTATAAAAGGAGGGCGGCGCTAGTTGAGGTTGAGTTTTTCGTGACATCCTCAAACCCGGCCGCCACCTCCCACGCCCTAGTCGCCGCGCGATCTAGTAGTCCCGCGGCGCCGCTACTCCCGCACGTGTGGATACCTTTGAGGCGTTGCATCCGTGGCGTTGGGACGAACCGCAAGAAAGGAGCCGACGTGGACACCGCGACGAGGACGCAGGAAGTAGTACGACTACTCGCCCGACGCATCGCATCAATCGAGCACGACTACACCGCCCGACGTGCTGCATCAACTTCCGCACTCGCACGCCTAGTGGTAAGACCGTGATCTATAATCGCAGTGATCTTGGTTTACGGGTAGAATTTTTTAATTTGCGCTAGTGTAGCCTACCCGTTGCCCTTCAATAAGGTGTGACCCCCCGCCTTTTGGGTTATAGTGTTGTTAGGGGTTTTTCTTTTTTCTTTTGAGTGCTCTGCTTTTGCTGGTTGTAAGGAGCGTTTTGTAGGAGGGGAAGCTTTTTTTGTGTAAAACCCTCCTGTTTTTAAATGGAAAGAGAAAAGGTTCGCTACGATGGTATGGTTCGCATTTGTGATTGTGCTTCGTATGTACAGGAACGGTTTTTGGTGAAACGAACCGCTGGGCGAGGTCGCGCTCCCCCGGGGCCGCGAGGCGTTAAAAGATCTGAAGGCTGCGGAGTTGAACTGGGTGCCGTTGTCGGTGACTATCTCCCGAGGTACTCCGTATCTGCAAATAATATTTTTCCAAAGGAAACGCTGGGCCGCGGCTGATGTTATCTTTGGGACCGGCTTGGCTTCTACCCATCTTGAGAAATACTCGATGGCGACGAAGGCAAAACGAAGGTTGCCTTTTGCCGCCGGGAAGGGGCCGATGATGTCGAGGCCCCACCTTGCGAAGGGCCAAACCGGCGTAAGGGCCGCGATGGGATGGGAGGTGCCTTTGGGTTGTGATCGCCCACTGCAACCCCAGCACGGCTGGGACGAATGTTGTGCGCTCGCGCAAACATGGCTAATAGAAACCTTGCCGGAAGGCTTTTGCTACAATGCACCGCGGAGCCTGATGTGCTCCGCAGACTCCCTCGTGTATTTTCGCAAGGAGGTGCTGACCCTCTTGTTGTGAGATGCATCGAAGAAAGGGGGTACAGACACCTCCTTTGTACTGTGCCCTTCCGACGAGGTGGTAGTTCCTAGCGCGGTGTTCGAGCCGCTTTACTGATGGTCGGGTTCTCCGCTTGTTAAGCAAGCGATGATGACGCCGCGCCGCCGGGCTTCGGCGCGCCACATGGTGCCTCGCGACTTGGGTTATCGCGATTGGCTTAGCGCCTCGGCGTTAGCGCTGTTTGGCTCGTGGGCTCAGTGAGCCCCAGCGCTCGGCGGAGCCTCAGTGTTCTAGGCGAGCCCCGGTGCTCCGGCGAGTACACAGTGCTCGGCGAGCCCCCGGTGCTCCGGCGCAGGCGATGGTCGCTTTGTGCAGGTGGACGGTTTGGTCGATGATCTCGTAGAAGACTTGGCAGGGTCGTTCGTGGCACCGCCATCTTTGCAAGGCGGATCGGCCGCCGTTGGCGCCTCTGGGGATCGTCTGGACGGTGATCCCGAGGAACCCCTTGGCCACGGCTCGTACCGTGGCGAGGTATTGAGCCATTTCAGGTCCTTGTCTCAAAGTTTTGTCGGCGGCCCGCCATGAGGCGCGAGTCGCTGACTATGACTCGTTTACTCCTAGTGCCTTCGCCATGAGGCCTAGGAGGAGTGCTTCGTACTCGGCAGCGTTGTTTGTGGTGGTGAAGTCGAGTCGCGCGACGTGTGAGATGCTTCGACCGTTTGGGGCCACGAGGATGGCTGCTGCGCCTGCTCTGCGCGCACACCAGAGCCGTCGGCTGGCGTCCATGGCGTTTGGCGGTGCTAGCCGGTTGTTCGTCTCGAGGGTCCATTCGGCGAAGTCCGCGATGGATCGAATTTTATGGCGGCGCGGGGCGAACGTGATGTCAAAGGTGCGATTCCGCGAGCCTCATTTGCCTACTCGCCCGGCATCTTTGCCGCGCAAAGATCGAGCTAGTGGGTATGAAGTTGGTAGAGTGATTGGATGGGCGAGGAAATAGTGGCGAAGCTTGCGCGAGGCCATCAGAAGGGCGTATGCTAGCTTTTCCAGCTCCGCATATCTTGTCTTGGCTCCTTGAAGTGCTTCGAGACGTAGTAGACGGGTCGTTGCCCGCCTTCTTGGGACGAGGCTCGCACGACCACGGAGGTGGACGCGCGGTACAAAGAAGTCGCGCGTCCCGCGCTGGGTTGGCGAGACTTGGTAGGTGGGCGAGGTACTTCTTGAGTTCTTCGAATGCGTGCTGGCACTCTGCCGTCCAGCGGAATGGCTCCGCACCTCGGAGGGTTTTGAAGAAGGGCAGCGCTCGTTCCGCCGATTTTGACAAAAACCGGATGAGGCGGCGAGGCGACCTGTGAGCTTTTGCACTTCTCGGGCGCTACGGGGTGGTTGCATTTCTTGTATGGCCCTGATCTTTTCCGGTTTGCCTCGATTCCTCTATTCGAGACGAGGAAACCTAGGAGCTTTCCTGCCTTGACGCCGAAGGCGCATTTTTCTAGGTTGAGCTTTATGCCTTCGCCGGAGGTGGCGAAGGTTTCTTGTAGGTCCGCGTGGTGTGAGCCCGCGATCTTGCTTTTCACTACGATGTCGTCAACATATGCCTCGACGTTCCTGCCCAGCTGCCTTGCGAGGACTCTCGAGATGAGACGTGTGAAGGTGGCTCCCGCATTTTTGAGCCTGAAGGGCATGCGGCAGTAGCAGTATGTGCCAATAGGGGTGATGAAGGCGGTTTTGGCTTCATCTTCCTTGGCCATAAATATCTGATGATATCCGGAGTATGCGTCCAGAAAACTCATGAGCTCGCATCCTGATGTGGCGTCTACTAGTTGATCGATGCGTGATAATGGGAAGTCATCCTTTGGGCATGCCTTGTTGAGGTCGGTAAAGTCGACGCACATGCGCCATTGGCCAGAGCTTTTTTGGACGAGGACCGGATTGGCGAGCCATTCGGAGTGCTTGATTTCGCGAATCACGCCGGCTTTTAGAAGCTTGGTGATTTCCTTCTTTGCCGCTTCGAGGCGTTCGGCCGTCATACGCCTAAGCTTTTGCTTCCTGGGGGTTGCGTCCGCCCGGAGTGCTAATCGGTGTTCGATTGTATCCCTGGCTATGCCGGGGATGTCCTCCGGGCTCCATGCGAAGACGTCGGCGTTGTCGCAGAGCACGCGGAGGATGCTGCTGTGCTGTTCCTCTGTGAGCTCCGCGCCGAGGTCCACCGTTTTTTCTGGCGAGGTGTCCCGGAGGGGCACTTCGCACCGCCGGGCCTTGCTTTGGGGCCCATTTGCCTCACCGGGCCCCGCCTTGTGGCTCCGAGTTGGTGTCAATCGCGTGAACGCGCGGCGTAAGCGAGCGTGCTCCATCTCAGCCCGACGAGCGAGTTGTTGATTTGCTCGTATCGTGATGACTCCTTCGGGGGCGGGGACCTTCATGCATAGGTAATTATGATGTGCTATGGCGCCGAAGGTATTAAGTGTGGCCCTCCCGAGGATGGCGTTGTACTGGTATGGCATCTCGACGACGTCGAAGGTGATTGTCTCGGTGCGGGATGCCAGGCTGTCGCCGAAAGTGACGGGCAGGTTTATCTGGCCGAGGGCCGTGATGGGCCTTCCTCCGAAGCCCACCAGGGGGATGCCTGGTGGTGATAGGCGATCCCTGGGGATCATCATTTTGTCGAAGGCTTCGGCAAAGAGGAGGTCCGCCGAGCTTCCGCCATCTACGAGGACACGCCTGACTTCGTAGCTGGCGATGTTGGTGGAAATGACGAGGGGGTCCTGATGGGGAAAGCTTATCCCCCGTGCGTCGCTGGGTCCGAATGTTATGGGCACCTCGGCGTAGCGGGGTGGCTGGGAAGCCGGTTGTGTAACCACGTGGTGGATTTGCCGGACGTAGGCCCGACGTTGGCGCTTTGACGCTAAACCCAGCGAGGATCCTCCTGTGATCATGTTGATGATCCTTGGGGGCGGCCCACCGTGGCCTCCCTCGATGCGCGGTCGCAGCGGCGGGGCAGGCAAAAAATTACCTGCCTCCTTTCGATCCTCTAGCTCAACCGGTTGACGGCTTCGGTGCATGTAATCCTGCATGGCCGCGATGGTGCGGCACTCCGTTGTTGTGTGCGACCCTTCGCCGTGAAGGTCACAGTATGATGGGGCCGCTGCTGTTCCTCCTCGGGTGTCGTGGTGCCGCCCGCCGTTGCGGCCGCGACTCCTGCCGCGGCCGCGGTTGGTCCGGCCACCCCTCCTGCTCGCGTCAGGGGGGTACCCTTCGTCGACGTGATAAACGCCTCGGCCCTTCTGCCGGTAGTTTATGCGTGACTTGTTAGTGACCGGGGTGGCGGCCGCATCCTCCTTGCGTGGCCTTTCTACCGGGTGGCGCCGTTTCTCGGGTGCTATCTTCTCCGCCGGCGTATTCTTCTATTTTGTCGAAGAGTTCGCCAGCATGCGGGTGGTTTCTGCGCCGATTTTTCCGATAGGGGCCTTTACGCAAGCCGCAAGTTGCGGTGTTTATAATGGTCGCCTCGTTGACCCCTTGACTTGGCATTTTACTTCGCGAACTTTCTAAAGAAGCTTGGAGGGTTTCGCCGGTGCACGCTTCACTGCGAACAAGTGTCTGCGTCTTTTGGCTCATTGTAACTCCTTGAAGTTGTTGCGATCCTGGTCGTGTTGCTCCAGTGTAGATGGAGCGGGGGGGGGGGTATAGTGAAGAACCATGTCAAGGCGACGCCCCTAAGGGCGAGCGTGATGCTTTTTGCCTTTGTTGTGTCATCTCCTCCTGCCGCCTCGACTGCCGTCTCGTATACGCGTAGGAATTCCGAGGGGTCAGTGCCGCCCTCGAAGGGTGTGACTTCCGGCATTTTGAAGTTTCTTGGCCAGCGTGCGGCTTCCAGTCCCGTGCTCAACGGGGAGTTGGGGTCTCCCCGGAGCTGCGGGTTTGTGTTTGCTTCGGTTGGGCCTCCTGCTTCGGGAGCGTCTGGCTGCGGTTGATTGGCAGTGACGGTGCCTCCTGTTGTTTGCCGGAGACTAAGCATTTCCCGACGAAGGTCCCCTATCTCCCGCTGGAGTGCTTCATACGCTTCCCGAGTGACACACAGGGCTGCGTGATCCGTAGAGATGCTTTGTGGGGGGCGGCGTCGCCTCCACTATGTCTCGTGGGTGGAGTTATTCGCTTCTTCCTTCTGCGGCTCATGCGGCAATGCCGAGGCGAGCCGCCCCCGTTTTGCTTTGGGGGTGTTCGGGGCCGCGGCCGCTGCTGCAGCTTCGGTTGCGGAGACTTTGGGTAGTGCCCTTCGCGGGGCCATTGTGTTGTGTGTTTCTTTTTTGTGTGACCTTCTAGCCGAACCCCACGGACGGGCGCCAACCGTCGTAGTGGAGAGACTAGACAGAGAAAGTGGAGGCCCCGCGCTAGAAGAACAGGGGTCCTAGAAAAGGGGTTCGATTTCACTTGTTCCAAAGAAAAAGCCCTCCCCATTACATGGTCAAGGGACTATTTATAGCCTCCGATAAGGTATCCAAAATCTGAAGTGCCCTCAGCTAAGTACATTGATCGTAGGGGCTGCGGGGTCTTGCACCCTACTTGTAGCCTCCGGTGTATGGCGCTCTCACAGACACGGTGTACCGTGGGGATACACCGGCTTATGGTTCGTGCGGGCCCGCGCCCCTTTGTTGGTCCTTCGCCTTCTGGAGGAGAGTCCCCGGATCCTCTGGAGGGTCTTTGGGGCGCCCTTCTGGGCGGCGGGGCCACTCGAGAAGGTCTTGGGCCATCCTTGAGTGCCGGGCCACTCGAAGGGTCTTGGTCATCCTCTGAGTGCCGGGGCCACTCCAAAGGGTCTTCGGGCCTCTCAGAGGTCTTTGGGACATCCTTCTGAGTGCTTGAGGGCTACTCCGAAGGTCTTCTGAAGTCTTCCGGAGGGTCTACGGTGCATCCTTGCTTCGCCGGGTTGTGGGGCCGGTGTGGCGCCCCTACGACACTACACTATCCAAATAAATCTTAGGCGACAAGAAAAATACATAACTAAAAGTAAACTGATAACTGTACACGCTGATTATGAATAGCTGCACCAAGCAACTAAATTAGCCACTAAACTATTGAAGGGGCAACCTTGTTGAAAGTATGGGCATTTTTCGAATTACTTTAATCCAGAAATATGGTAGATAAATCATGAGAATTACTCTAGTCATTTTCACAAAGTAAATAAATAAGAATACTATAGCCATACTAAGATTCAGAAGGACATAAACTAGTATACCTATCTCAGTGTTCAAGTTAACAACAGATAAGAAAACTAACTAACAAATATGTGTAAGATAGACATACCCGGATCCAGTAGAAAGAGTAGCAGCAGCAGGAGTTCCAGATCCAGTAGCAGCAGGAGGAGTCTTGTCGTTCGTCATGGCGTAGTGGTAGTAGTCGTGCAGTTGATGTAGACGTAGCAGAGAATCGAATGAAGAAGAAGAAGCGAGCAGTCGCGCGAACGCTCCCCAAAAACCTTATTCGTCGTCGCTCGTGCAAGCCTTCGATGACGAGGGTTCCGGAGGCCTGCTCTCCCGGTGCGACCGTGCACGCGCCTCGCCGGGATGGAGATCGCCAGAGACAGCAACAAAACCAAGTGGTGTTCTGTAGTCTTTCGTGGAGAGTATTCCTACAGCCATTACTCAATAGTAACTGTCAGCCATTCGTTAATACCATTTACTGCGAGTCGGTGCGTTTCGATTTTCGAATAGATAAAGAAAAACGCGCACGCACCCGTACGCGCGCACGGCACGGCGAGGCGTGGCGTGGCGAGCGAGCGCGCGCGTGTATTGGCCCTCTCCAATTCCACAAGGGGACTACCACGTTCCACCTTTTAAAGTGGTGTAACTCCCATTCAACTCTCCATATGGGACTAAACAATTTTAGCACGTGCACATGGGCCTTTCGAATTTTCCAGAAATTAATTAGAATTAAAGATGGGCCCAGCCCATATTAATTCCAACAAACCTATGTACACTATCCAAATAAATCGACGCTTCCTCGCGCGAGCGACGCCTGTTCGCACCAAGAGCACTAGCGCAAATCCGACGGGCCAGAGCCAAGCGGGGCGGATCGGACGTCGTCTTTTTTCCAAGCAACATGAGTAACACTCCTAAATTCTCTGTGTATTTCTGAACTACTCCCATGATCAGTAGCTAGTTTACACAATAAATAGATATGATAACATCCATAATTCGCACAACTTTATTAATAATCAGATGTTATTACAAGAAAAGCTTACAAACCAACAATAAAGAACATAGCGAAAGACGTAGAATAAGTAGTAGAGTTCAGCTAATCTATCACAGGCAATCGACTAGGGTAGCGGCCTAGTTGTTGAGATCCACACCGATAGCAAAGTTCTTCTCCTCTGAAATTTATTTGCATTAAGCAAGTATGAGCACAATTACCGTGCTCGCAAGTTACACCCAATAACAGAGTTAATGCATGCATATATATTATCAAAGGCATGCTTATAAGGTTATTTATGCAAAAGCAATATTTGATATTTTAAATACAATACTAAATTCAAAAGCTCAAGTTTTATAATATCTAAAATTGAGTTTTAACTGAAATAATAAAACTAGTGTAGGCACCAACCTAACACTAACTTAAACACGGGCACCAACCCGAGGCTTCAACCCATAAGTTTTTCTCATGAACACCCATCCATGTCATATACTGTTTTACAAAATATTTTAAAAACAAAATCAAAGTCTAATTCGCGTAAGACTTTGCTCAGCATATCTATGACCGTGGATACAACTATTTGAATATATTTACATTCTACAAAGGTTGTACAACTTTACCCACAAGATATGACTTCTCTAGTTTGTTTGGCATCCATCGATACTACCGCTCACTACCTTAGGTAAGCAGCCTAAAACACGTGACAAGGTTTTTACAATGCCACATTCCAAAAGTAGTCTCGCTCGTTAAGGTTTCGTTTCCTTTGGATTAAACCATCCGCCGAACTTAAGCCCCCTCTTGCGCCATGTGGGATTACATAAAAAATAGGTCATTCTGACATCCACACAACCGGATAGCACGACCACATTGGAACATTGCAAATTAGTTAGTCAGGTCTATCACATACTAGACTTGTGGTGGTACGAAAGGCCTTAGATGTGGCTTTCCTGTCGAACCCTACGGACGGCGCCAACTGGTCGTAGTGAGAAGACCAGACAGTAGAAAGAGGGGGACCCCCGGTGTTTGAGAGACCTGAAGGGTCCTCCGAAAGGGGCTCAATCGTTAAGTGTATATGTATTACCCAAAGGAAAAGTCCCCCCTTGTTACATGGTGGAGGTGGCTATATATAGCCTCTCTGTTGGACATCTAAATTTACATTTGTACCCTTAAGAAAGTACTGTAACCGTAGGGGCTGCATGAGCTTTTATACGCCCTATATATAGCCTTTAGTGCACGGCGAGTCTTCCTGGACGTAGTCTATCCGGGGAGTGCACCCAGTCCACCAATCCTGTTGCTCTTGTACCCCCTGCAGAGATGACCCCTTGAGACCCTTCGTTGGCCTCTTCGGAGAGTCTTCGGGGCTCTTTCGGAGGATTTTCGGAGCTCCTCCGGAGGTTCTTTGGGACCCTTCGGAGGGTCTTCGGGGCTCCTTCGGAGGGTCCTCGGAACCCCTTCGCGAGGCCTTCGGGTAAGTCTCTGAGAAGATCTCCGAAGGATCAAACCGGATCATGAAGCCGATGGGGCGCCTCTACGGCGGAGGGCCGCACCGCACGGCTTGCATTTGCCTGTAAAAAATTGTGTAAATGCCAGCGCACATCCCACTAGTAACACACCCCAAGTCCTGCCACAACGGGTATAGCCAATCAATCACGTGGTACGTTTCCCGGTGCGCCTAGCATTTTATCCGTGCAAGGAAGACGTTCTGAGTCGTTGTACATCGTCCCTGTCCAAATCGATCGATCGCCCATAAAAATAAGAACTCTGGTCTGGTGGGTCAGCGGCGATTTGATCGAAGAAGCAGCCGCCGCCGCCATCTAAGCCGATCTCCTGCGCGAACCGTACCCCTCTTCCTCCCGCAGGTACGAGCAGACATGATTTTCCGCTCCTCTGCTAATTCTTCTTCTTCTTGTCCGCGGTTAGCCTGTGCGTTTCTTGCCAACTTCCTGCCCAAAGAATCGGCTAGTCCCTAGAACAACAAAGACTTCCTCCTAGTCCTGGGATTCCTTTCTCTTTGCTTGATTTGATCTGGTGGCGTGGTTGATGTGGGGGCGCGACGCAATTGTAGTATTTTTATTGTGAGAGTTTGGGTTGTATTTGGGGTAAAGGTCCGATTTTGCCCTTTGTCCCCGTCATCTCCGGCCACCGTCGTGCCTCACTGCCGAACCCTCCATCGCCGCCGCCTCCCTAAGCTCTGGTGACCCAGACGAGCGTTTCCACCGCCTGTGAAACTGACGCCTTCCTGTCCTCTCCCGCTGAGGCCGGCGACTAACAACAGCCGCCGCCGAGTCGCGCCCCTCATCACATCTACTTCGCTGACCCCATCTGCTCCAGCCGGCAACCACTGCGAAGTCTCCGCTGTCTGTGAGCTCTTGTGTAGCCGATTCCTGACTCCTTGGCTCCAATTGAGCAGCCGCCGAGCTCCCCTGCGTCCTCCAAGACGTGTCGTCGCCGTTGACGACCACCTCTCCCCTCCCCCTGCTCATATATGGTGACCGCTGCCCACGACCTAGCTGCTGCCTCGGTTCTTCTTCAACTCTAGCCGGCGCCGAGCCTGGGAAACGAAGGGCGTCCAAGGAGGAGATGGCCACCGAGCTCCACCATAGACGGCTACCGCCAAGGCTGCCCAAGGTTTACTGGAGACTGTGGCGGGCCGGGAGGAAGACAAAGGGCAAAATTCTCCAAATACGGAATCATATTTGGGAGTGGCATTCGTCAACTTTCATCTTTTTGAGTTGCATTCTCCAAATTGTCATCTTTTAAAGTGACATGCATCTAAAAATACCAATTACAGGCTTACAGCAGTCTACCGGGACCTTGCATTCTGCTAAATTTGACTCCATGCAGCCAAATTTAATTTGGATGTCATTGAGTTAACCTTAGTGCCCATTTCAAACACATATGCGAGTGTAAATCACATGAAATCTATGAATGCATATGGTAAAGGCTGTATGAACTCTTACCTCTTGCTGAGCAGAACTAGTTGTTTGTCAGCAGTCAAATGATCAATCTTATTCTGCAAATCTCCTAAAATAAAACCCATTATTCCGCAACTATCGTGTTAATCAATATTGTTGTTAAACCACAATTGTGTAATGTTTTAACTGGCATTTTCTCCCAGTATCAATTGGCAGCAGAGATCGTTGACTGAGCCCACATCAATTTCGGTTTTAAGTTCTTTTTTTGTGCTTCAATAATTCAGTTGCATGCCTGCTTCTGTCATGATAATGTTCATCGATTTACTGCTATAATTTTAACCCAACGTCACTTGTGCAGTTACTGAGTATACAATATGAGTTCACTGGAGAGCGTGAGAGGAGATCTTGCTCTGGTTATTTTATACTTAAACAAGGCTGAAGCAAGAGATAAGATTTGTAGAGCTGTACAATATGGATCGAAGTTTCTGAGTAATGGAGAACCAGGACCTGCACAGAATGTTGACAAGTCAACTAGTCTAGCTCGGAAAGTTTTCAGACTATTTAAGGTAGTGTTTAATCTTTTGTGTAGTAGAGTTTGCAAATTGGAAGCTATTCACTCCTTATATCTTGACATGATCTATGGAATTGCTATCAATGTTTTGCAGTTTGTTAATGATCTGCATGCTTTGATTAGTCCTCCTGCCAAAGGAACTCCACTTCCACTGATCTTACTTGGAAAGGTATGCTTAAGCTGGTAGTGGGAACTCAATCAGCTGAAGATAGGTTTCTAATTTTCTAAATTTGCTTTATGTCCCCTCAGTCGAAGAATGCACTGCTATCAACTTTCCTCTTTCTGGATCAAATTGTGTGGGCTGGGAGGACAGGAATATACAAGGTTCGATTTTTTTTTGACATCATCATACTAGAAAAAAGAATACATTAGAGCGTTGCCCTACTGTCTCCGCTAAAAAGAAAATCATACAATAAAATAAACTAATTAAATTGTGACAAACAAAATATGGATAATAAACTAGTTGTTTATACAGAACAAGGAGCGAGCAGAGTTCCTCGGCAGGATAGCATTTTATTGCTTCCTAGGCTCTAATACCTGTACTACCATTATTGAGGTATGATGTTTTTCTGTCTTAGCCATGTAGAAGCTACTCTGTTCTGGTGTTTTTGTACATATTTATCTTTCTTACTATGAGGAAATTACATTTGATTTGTGCTATATCCTAGCTAGCTGAGCTTCAACGGCTATCCGAATCAATGAAGAAGTTAGAGAAGGAGCTTAAGCACCAAGAGCTGTATAAGGTACTGTTTATATGATTATCGGGTTCGTAATGTGACCATTTTCCATATTTTTCTTTGATACATTCTACTGTATTGATAATGCCAATGCTAGAACGAGCAATATCGGATGAAACTGCAGAAGTCCAACGAGAGGCTTCTCGCTCTCATCAAATCGAGCCTTGACATAGTTGTTGCTGTGGGGCTACTGCAACTGGCCCCGAAAAAAGTCACTCCTCGTGTGACAGGGGCCTTTGGATTTGCTAGCTCACTCATCGCTTGTTACCAGGTATCTCATGCTTCCATTCTTCTTGTCATTTGTTTAGAGCCACCCCAAACCCGAAAGTTGAATGCTTTTTTTCTATTTCATTGGCAGTTGCTTCCAGCCCCAGCCAAATCCAAGTGATGTACCTCAAGGCAGCTGGTGCATCAGTTGGCAGTAGCTATCCATCTCATCGTGACCACGTAAGAAATAAAACTGTCCGCGTGGCATATAACTGGATTGCCCTGCAAGATGGCGTTACCTATGGTCGTCGTACTGCTTTATTGATTTTTCTTGACTTAATTACATAGGTTATGGTATGATCCAGGGGACTACTAAAGTTGCAGTTTTAGGTGCAGTACTGCAGCGCTTGTCACCAAATAAGAAATTCCGTATGAGGGTGATGTGTTGGGTGCCACTGGTTACGTTCGAAATACTGTACATTTTCCTTTCACTTGTTGCAGTGCTGCCTCTTTCATATGTGAGACCATGCATGACTGGGTGTTTTAGCCAGCGACAATATTGCATTCTGTAACGAGCTCATGGGCGGCGCTTAAACCTGAAGCCTTGAGGCTCCAGTATCCTGCAGGGTGTAGGTGGGCCAGCTGTGGATTCAATTCTTGCTGCCAATTGGCGATTCGAGGTCCGTACATGCTCGTTGCACCATATCACGAACAGAAAACGGTGAATAGTGCCTGCAGTGAATTGAAAACGGTGAACAGTGTCTGCAGTGAACTGTAGTAAAAAACCGTAGCACTAGTGCGATCTGCGTTGTAGCTGTTTTATTGTAGCAAAACACTGTAGGACAGTAGAGATCGTTTCTAATGCTAATGCACTAGATACTCTGCATTAACTACTTCAATGCAGATGATTCTTTTCCCACCAGATTGGTTCCCCGCCGATCCAGCCCAGCGTGAAAAAAACATGAGCAAAACGCGGCACGGTATGGCCCGCTGCGCTCACAGCACAGGTGGCTAGCAACTGATCTATACCTTTGATTTTCGATCACGGGTGGCTAGCAACTAATCTATACCTTTAATTTTTGATCAGATAATAGATATCGCTCCTGATGCTAATACACTAGATGCTTTGCATTGACTACTACTTCGATACAGAGACGACGCGGAGATCCCTTTCCCACCATATTGGTTCCCCGCCGATCCAGCCCAGCGCGAGAAAAACATGCGCGGAACGCGGCACGGCATGGCCCGCTGCGCTCGCAGCGGACGAAGCACGGGGTGGCAACTGGCGCGAGACAGAGAAAGCTGACACCGAAGCGACCCGGCGCTCAGGTACCCGCCGATGGCACGTACCGCCCGTGGAATTTCGCTGCTTCGCACGTCCGCGGGGCACGGGCGGACGACGTCAGTGGTGTGATGACCCAGCGCGCAAACGCGGGCCACGGGACCGGTGCAGCCGCGAGAACGGCCGATGTGCTGCGCGACGTCCGGTCCATCGGACGCCCGTCACACGAGCCTGCCTGTGGTGTTGGCGTATGGGCCGGCAGAGTAGGCCCTCCAGTGACTTAGGCGTGTTTGGCGTGGTTGGCTCCACGCCAGAGCAGCCTCCGTCCAAAACTCGGGGAGCGATACCCGTAACTCAAACGTTTTTCTCTATAACCAGTGACAAAGGTGGGTAATTACTTGAAACTCCGTGTCAGATTCATTTCGAGGATTCTGAGTGGAAAAGAGGTGCTCCACCAAAATGAACTAGAACTCTACCAACTCCACGAAGAGCAGCTGCTCCATCAATTTATGGAGTTTTGGTGTTTGGCTGGTTTTGGCCAACTCCCTCCTAGAGTTTTGGAGTGGAGCCATGCCAAACACGCCCTTACTCTCGCTATGTTTCTCGATGAGTTATAAATAAATAAATAGCAATCTGAGGACCCGATGGAACGGGTTAATTCAAGGCGAATAGCAGTAAGCTGCGTAGGTAGACAATTCTTAATGTTATTGCCGTTGTCTTTAGTTTGCAACGTCCGGCTAAACACGATGATTGGATCAGCGACTACAAGCCACGTTAACATGTACAATCTTTGAGACCTGTTTCAGCCCGGTGGAGTCAAGGACTTGGCTTGGATCAGGGGCGGAGCCAGCCACGATGTTGATGTGGTTAGTACACACGTCACCGTATTTTTCCACCTCATCGGCCAAGTTACCTCATCTCTCTTTCTTCTTTTCCTTTTCCCCTTTCGTCTTTCTCTCCCCGCATGCTTGTGCTTTTATAGCCCAAGCCGGTCTTCCTCAGCCGCCACCTGCGTTGCCTCCTCCCAGGGTCGCCTCGGCCTACCGTCGTCTCCGCCTCCACCTTGGCCTTCTGCGGCCGACTTCGTCTTCGCCTCCATCTCCGGTGGTGGACGACGACAGGTGGCGCTGGTGTTGAGGAGGGGGAGACCCGACTGGATCTAAGTCACCACGCCGTCGTCGGATTTGCGTGGTACTCGCCTCCACCTCCGCCGCCACCTCTGTCTCCGACCTTTGCCCGCCTGTCCCTCACTACGGTTGAGGGAGACATCGAGGGCGAAGAAGGCGGCGAAGCATGGGCGCGCGGGGCCAGCCGGGTCAGGGGTGGCCACGACTGTGAGGGGCGTCGGCGCGAGGGGTGGGCCAGCTGGCGTGAGGGCCATGCGCTGTCGCGACCGACCATGCTGGTGACTGTGCTAATGCTTTCGTTGGATGCCTCGGCACAGGTGGAGTCAGCGCGGCCATCCTTCCCTTGTCCCTATGCTCCTCATCTCCAGCCTAGGTGCCCCCTCCGTTGTTGGACCCCGCGGCGGTGTTCCTGTCGCTTTCCGCATACCACCGGATGCTGTCGAGCATCAGACGGCTCCACGGTCCCATAAGAGAGGATGACACATGAGTCCTGTAAATATTTTTTTGGTTTTATTTGCTAAGTGGTTGTCATGTCATATAAAAGAATCTTACATGTCAAAACCATTAACACGTAGACGTCAAGTCAGACAAAACTACTCTATTTTGGGTTAAAAGGTAAACTGAACGATTTTAATCGTTGAGAGTGTTGGGTATCCGATTTTGTAGTTTGGACTGAAATCTAACACCTTTTTCGTAACAAGAATCATCGCGCGGCATCTGCCCAGGGCGCGGCGCACCGCATACACCGTCCCACGCACGCGTTTTCGCGGGCGGCAGAAAGCACCCGCCCGCCTCCGCGCTGACCGCCGGTTGCGTGGGTCGATTTGATCGCTTCGGGCACCGCCTCCTCACGTGCCCATAGCAACGAACGTGCACAAACTCCGAGGAAAACCGGGGGCGCGGCGGATAAAATAGACGGCAAGTCAGAGCCTCAGAGGGCTTTTAGCAAGAAACACTAGCAGTCAAAGCTGTAATTTGTTGTTTTAGGAGAAACAGCGTAGGTTCAGAAACAAGAAACTGCATCTAGCCCCCTTTAACTAATGGTACTATTAGCATAAGGTTGAGGTTGTTGGAGCACCAAAGTCACACCAAGGACCTTGAGCAAACAATCCATATCTGTCACTATGAACGTTCTTAATTATTTAACCGGCTTTGCTCATTTTCAGTAGTTGTCTAATTATTTTTATCTCTCAGTCACCTGTAATTGCATAATACTGAGCCTAAAATTACATTACCAAATCATGTGCAATTTTAGCGTAGCTTTAATGTAACTTTTAGTTCTATTTGTTTTTGTATTTGTAGGTTTTACCTAGATTTACTTTTGTTTAGTTTAGATTTTTTGGTCTTTCTATTTTGTAAGGTTCATCAAATTTATTTATTCATAGGTTAAAATATTTTTTTATTTTATTCGTTGTTCTCGAAGTGAGGGGTGCGTTATATATAGGAAGTGAAGTGAGGGGGTATAACCTAATAACAGTCCATCCAAGGTTGAAAAAAGTGACCAAATTTTTTTCTAGATTTCAGTCACTCAACGAGGAGACAATCCCTTACTTAACTCCCTCACATTCCATCCCAATCCCAACCTCGCGAAGCCACGCTCACGTAAACGCGTCTTCCCCGTCTCCGTCCGCACTGCACTGCTCCCAAGCCCCAACGCCATCGCCACCACGGACGGAGCAACCGAGCGCACGACAAGTCCAGCCGTTCTCCAGCCACGCGCGACCCCTTGGAACCTTGCTTACAGCGCTCCACCAAATCCTATATATACGCTCTCGCACTCCTCGCAAAGCATCTCATCACCATCAGTCCATCGCGACTAGTACTGCACTGCACTGCACTGCACGCCAAGATTCACAGGAGCAGCAGCAGCTGATACTACTTGCTGGATATGGAGTACGACGTCGGGTGCGACGAGCAGGGGGAGTACGCCACGGTGATGTCGGCGCCGCCCAAGCGGCCGGCGGGGCGGACCAAGTTCAGGAGACGCGGCACCCGGTGTACCGCGGCGTGCGGCGGCGCGGGCCCGCGGAGCGGTGGGTCTGCGAGGTGCGGGAGCCCAACAAGAAGTCCCGCATCTGGCTCGGCACCTTCGCCACCGCCGAGGCCGCCGCGCGCGCGCACGACGTCGCGGCGCTCGCGCTGCGTGGCCGCGCCGCGTGCCTCAACTTCGCCGACTCAGCGCGCCTGCTCCGCGTCGACCCTGCCACGCTCGCCACGCCCGACGACATCCGCCGCGCCGCCATCGAGCTCGCCGAGGCGTGCCCGCACGACGCCGCGTCCACGTCCGCCGCCGAGGCGGCGGTGCCCGCCCTGATACACCAGGAGGAAGTGGCGCAGCACGATCACGCAATGTACGGGAGCATGGACTTCGACCAGCACTCGTTCTACTACGAAGGGATGTACGGCGGCGGCGAGTGGCAGAGCTGGCACATGGACGGAGACGATGACGGCAGCGACGACGTGACACTGTGGACCTACTGAATTGGAGTAGTTTTGAGCTCGATTCGCTTGTTCCTCCTACTGTACAGCCAAACTGTAGGATAAGAAGGAAAAAGAAGCTGAACTGGTAGGGACTTTTGGAGGGAGGAAATAATCAAATAAAGATTTTTGTACAGCCAATGACATTTGTGATTATGTGTAAGTGTTAGATTGTATGTTAGTGTGTAGAATTGTATAGATTATACACTGTGTAGTAGTATAACAATTAGTAGTGAGTTAGTCAGCTAGTCATAAGTCAAAACCGTTACTGGGATTGTCTATTCATAAGTTATTTGAAATTTTTTTAAGTTTAAATCATTTGTTGTGATCATTGGATCAATATCTAATCATATAACATCCATTCGATCAATATCTAATCATATGACACATCAATCTCTACACAAATTCAATAGTCATAACAAGTGATTTAAACTTAAGAAAATTTCAGACAACTTAAAACTAGCAAAACCGTTACTTAAATTCGCACCCCACTGTAAAAATCCTAGCTCCGTCACCGACCGTGACTGCCTTTTCAGTTAGCTGTAGTATTACTCCACTCTTATCAAGCTATCAGCTCTCCACTTTTCAAAGGCAAAATGGCAAGATGCAGATCACGTAGGGCCGTTGATCTCTTGGAGCCACCGAGAGCCGAGTTACCACAAAACCAGCAACCATTCTGCTTCAAAGTTCAGACAAGAGACAGCCACAGCCGGTGCAGGTTCAGCTAAGCAACCGACGAGTTCAGTTATTAAACGCCCTGAGGCTCACTAACCTGCCAATTTAACAAGTCGCGGCTGAAGAGCGGTGGTGGTCGGCGGCGACCACCCACAGAAGATGCTAATTAACCCGGGATCGATACTCCTGTCCGACGTGGCAGCTAAAGATCACGATGTTGCTGCGAGCTTAGGATACTTGATGGGGAATTGTGCAGGTGGTTGAATAACAGAGGCGTCGTCTGAACGACGGGTTAGTGATTGATTATTGGCACCGGCCCTAATCACAGATGAGACGCGTTTGCGCGGGCGGCCCAGCTGAGGACGAACTGTCACGGTGTCCTTTCCAGCCTCCCGCAGTGCGTATATTCCTACCATGCAGTCTCATCTTCAATAGTTAAATATAAGAATATTTAATTATTTACCACTCTAAACATGTACATTTTAGGATTTGTCACTTCATGTGTCTATGACATGTGGGTTCTAGAGTCACATGTTATAGACACATGAATGAAAAATCCTGAATTACACATATTTTGACAGTGCCAAATAATCAAATCTCCCTTAAATATAACATTATTTCTAACATATGTTATATTATTTTTAGAGACAACATCTTCAATAGATTAATATATCATGTTTTGTTTCACGTGTACGATAGTCTCTTCAGAAAGAGACGACATGTGCTCTCTCTCCTCCACGTAAAATTTTATTAACATAGTATAGCTAAGAGATGACAATAAATACACTATTAGAGATGCAATTGACTACTATAAAAATCAAGGGAGGCAGAGAAGTAGAGTAGGATTCAGTGAATCTTCTACATGTCGCTGGATGCGTCTAGTGCTCGTGCTCAGGTGAAGTCACCGTCACAGCCAAATGGGCACGTTCCGGTCCACTTCGCTACGTCACTTGACCATTGTAAATTTACAGACATACACAGATTTCTGTTTTTTTTTTTTTTAAAAAAAAGAAATATACGTACACAGCTGAGAATAGATTGCCAGATTCGTCGCGAAAAAGGAGGAGAAGAAAACTTTTCATGTCCGAAACGTGTAGAACCTCAAAGATCTCTGTTGCTCGTTTTCTTCGTCTAAGGCAGACCTGGGAGTCGGGGCCGTGCCAACGGGCCGCGGGCCTCGTTGAGCTGCCGTGGCACAGCACGATGAGCTCACCGGGCCGTGCTGGGCACGCCACGGACTACCCATGTCGTCACGTATGGCTGCTATCAGGTCATGCCGACACAAGCACGGCACACAGTGTTGTATGCATACCTTGATCGCCGTCGTTGCCGCACTTGCCTGCCTCCGTCATCACCGAGCCATGGTCGCCGCCGTTGCCACGCTTGCCCCGCTGCTGCTAGGCCGTGTCCATGGCCACCACTGCTACTGCACTTGCTTGCCTCTGACGCTGCCGCGCTTGGCCAAGCCATGGGAAGGAGGGTAGCGAGGGGATTGAGGTGGGGGGCGGACGGATCTGATGCCTAGGGAGGCCAGAGTTTTACTGTATTTACTACTTTGTGTTACTGCATCCATGCAATATATGGAGTTTTACTGAGCATGAGCACCAGGACAATAGTACTAGGGAAAAGTACATTGCTCAGTGAGAAAACGATGCAAAATAGCAAATAGATATTCCCCAGCAGAGTCAGCACGAAACACACGAATGACCAAATCAAACTAAGTATGAATCATGATGGCGAACATCTGGTAAATGGAGAGAACCTAACTATGAGAGGACATGAAGTAGATCTAAGTATAACGAAAATAATCATTAATAAAGATCACATAGTATCGATAACCGCTTTTTGAAATGAAGGGAGCGGACCCCAAACATCAGACTGAACAAGATAAAAAAAAGATGAGTGGAAACAAACTCACTAGAAGGATAGAGGAGCTACAGCTGCAGCTGCTTGCCAAGCTTACAACCCATACAAGGTAAATAGGTGTCACTAGAAACAGACCCAAGAAAACCACGACTTACTAGAGACGATAGTCGCGATCCACAGAGATGACCCAAACGATAGTGCTACGGAGCAGGAGAGGCGCAGCTCGGGCGGCGGCAAGGCTCAGGGTGAGCTCGGGTGGCGGCGCAACTCGAGGGCAAGCTCGGCGACGGCTTCGGTTAGGGGTCCGGGCCGATCGGTAGTAGCGGCGCGCTTAGGTCGATCGAGAGGGAGGCGGCGCCTCGCGGGAGCTTGCGGAAGCAAGGACGACCAAGCGTGAGTAGGGGAGGCGGGAGAGAGAAAGAGAGGTAGAAGGATAGGAAGGCGGCAGCACTGTGTGTCTCTCTCTCACAAACCCTAAATCTAGCTCTGATACTATGTTAGAATGAACCATTGATTCTATTCCAAAGGGCCAAATACCAAATATACAAGTTACAGGTGCAGGTAAATATATAAAAAACACCCCATACAAGCTACAAATCTAACATCTAACAAATAACACCAACCCGAGCCATACAAGAGCAAGTATGATAAAATTAACAAGTAGAAAGAAGGATGGAACAATTATTATATAAACCAATAAGGCTAGATCTGCAGAATAACTATATAAGTACCTCATTGCCTTTGTTGCCATAATTTATGTAGATCTCTGTTCCAGCCTCAATAGAGCTTTTACCAGCTTGAGAAAGAAACAAATAAGGGGCATTAGCTTATTAATGCTGCTAAGTTGTATAAATTGGAAAAGAGCATCCAACGTGAGGCTGAAAAATGAGCCCTGTGACCATTTGTCAGTGACACATGTATGTTATTTTTTAACTTATATGATCTTTGTAGTATTACTAAGCAATTTGCCTCAACAAAGAAATACACAAAATCATAACAGGACCTCTATAATCTTATATAAAAATATTAGGAAAATCCGAAACAGTTCATATGGAGAACTATCATATACAAAATTTGGATCAGCATAATTACCAAGCATGAGGTACATCGAAGCAGGAACTCCGGTTGCATTTCCCACCGAATCAACTTCCCATGTTACCAGAGCCTTTACATCTGGAGAGGACAATCAAGCTAGCTAAGAATGAGAAAAGAACAATGTTCGTTTTAATAGAGAGAGCTTCACTTTCTCCACTAGCAAAATCCATGCAATTCCTGCAAATACGCGTGGAAGTGTTTCTTGTTGAAATATGAATATACTTCGATATGTTCTGTCAGCTAAAATATTTTACTTAGATTTAGATAATCCATGTACTTATGTTAGGACTCTTACTATGATTACAGAAATCGATTCCTGGGATAAGGCCCTCAACCCAAATTGACTCCATAATATTTGATTTAGAATTCTCATCACCGCTACTACTTTTGGCTGTAATGTCAGTTTCCTGGAGACAAACACTAAGCATGTTATACTTTGGTAAATGAAGATATGGATGCAAAAATCAATTAAAACATCAGAATAATTTAAACCAAGATACCACGTTGTCAGATTCCATGCCAAAGCGAAATGGATACTCTCAAGTTCTCTAAAGATACTGAAGACAGAGGAAGTCGGTGCCAAGGAAAACACTTCAGCGACTTCAATTAAAATCGAAAGCAAAGGTGGAGATTGCAAGAGAGCAATGTAACGAAGATCCGACGGCTGCAGTGGATTTCATTAATCACTATTTTGCCGTGTTGCACTTCAAGCATTGTTACTTTCTCTTTAAGCTTCAGTAACTTATTCAACAGTGAAACTATTCACTCTTGTAATTCTGAACTCGGGGATTATATAACCCATCCTTCCGTATATTTGAGGTAAGAAGGAAGAAAACTAACTCTAGTCTCTTAGTTCTTAGAGTGAAGTAGAATACAACCTTAGCTTTGTTCTTGTCTTCAATTTATCCCCAAAATCCTCAAACTTGTCTGTGATTTTAGTCGGATTCCACTCGGATTCGATTGGGTCCGGACACACACACCATAATTATAAATGATGATTGATGAGCTAGATAAGTTGGATCCAGTTTTACGAGATCAGCACCGTATATTAGAGCCTCAAGGAGCTCTTCAAACTATCGCTATATTAAATGTTTTTTTTTTTGAAGAAACCAGTAGGAGGGTGCTGTTATATTAATAAAGAGAGGACGGAAACAGAGTGCAAGTGGCCGAAAGGAAGATCAGACCTTAATTACAAAGATTTAAACGCTCCAAACAATTGGACCCCGCAAGGCACCAAGTTCTACCTTCATCCTTTATCTTTAAAAGGAGATCCTGTGGTGTGGTGGCCTTGGTGTTGAAAATTCTTGCATTGCGTTTCTTCCAGATCATCCAGGTAATTAGGATGAGGGACGTGGTCGTGGCCTTCCGGGGGAAGCCTTTCCGCTCCCCGATGTTGGACCACCAATCTAGGATGTTAGTGCTAGGAGACCAAAGGGATGACTGTAAACTCTCATTTCCTAGCCAATCTGCCATGTGCTTCCAAATTCTTACGGAAAAGCGGCATTGGGCAAAAAGGTGGAAGGCCGTTTCCGGGGTGTGTCTGCAGAGTGGGCAGTAGCGCGTGTTTGGCCATCCTATGGCCTTCAGCCTGTCTGAGGTCCAAAGCCTATTCTGGATTGCCAGCCAAGCGAAGAATTTGCTCTTTGGGGGGGGGGGGCTTGGGTTTTCCAGACAAAAGTTTTGAGGTTTGTAGCTGTCGAGCCCAGGAACTGTAGAGCGTAGGCAGATTTCGAGGAGTAGTTTCCGCTTGTGGTTAGCTTCCAAATTATCTCGTCCGGAGAGCCGTGGGCCAGGTTGATTTGGTTGACTTTGGTCCAGAGTCCCACGAATTGTTGGAGGTGTTGTACTGAAAGTCCCCTGCGGATATTAATGTCCTGAACCCTGCTGACGCTATATTAAATGTTAACTACTATTTTCCAATATCTATCTGAGTAATGCTAAAATAAACTTTTGAATGTTTTCTACAGAGTAAATTCCGCAATTGGAACAATAATTGTATATAAGGCCTTAATTTAATCCTTGGATAGTTAGACTATATTTTGCAAACTGAACTGAACTGTCAGAGGTAATTTATGTAATTGTCGAGATACGCCTACCCATTATTTTAGCAGTTACAGGAAACCATTATTTCAGCAGCAGCAGCTCTTTAGTTTTTTTTTATAAAAAATATAAATTCAGTGTATTTTAAACCTGCTGTTTTTCCAGTTATTTGCTTGTGGCCTTTAAACAAGCCTCTTGCCTAAAGAGTAAAAGAAGTTATTTTATAGAGCAAAAACAACTGCCGCTTATTGTGATATTTCAGTGTATTCCTAGAATAAGCAGGTAGCATAAGTTGCAGTTAGTTCATGACAACTGTAACAGCCCTAACTTAGGGTTTGTATTTCAAATGTAAAATTTTGAGGAGAAATAAAAACTTGTGTTGTCTCATCAAATCATTTGGAAGTTTTCCAAATTTTCCCTAGCAATTTCCATTTTCTAGAATTAAATTCTTGTGAATGGAAATTGTTGTCAGCAAATTCTTAGCTTTCAAACTTGTGATCATCCTCTGAAATTATTTTTCCTATCATCTTGATCATCCTATCTACCTCCCTGAATTATTTCACAATTTTTAGATTTTAGTTGCTATTTCAAATGCCCAAGTCAAACCAGTTTAGAAATCTGGACAAACCCTTAGGCAGCAGCTTGTGAATTTTCTGTAGAACAATGCAGTGCATAAAAAAACCTGGAAAAATTACACAAGGTTGTCCTCTATTCCAGTAAGCTTCCATAAAAATTTCGGAATTTTTGGAGCTCAGGAGCTACCTCTAAAAATTCTCCAAACTCTCTCAGCCTTTTAAAACTTCAAATCAGTATTCACTGTTTGTCGGGCTCGAACCCGAGCCCGACTCAAACCCGACCGCACCTAAATGGCTCGGTCGCGCCAACTAATCGCACCGCGCGAATCTAATCAATCGTGACCGTCCGTTGTGCATCGCACGATCCACGTTCGCGTGCGCAACCGACCTGTCCGAATGCATACATCAATCTCGACCGTCCATTTTAGATCCAGCGGTCGACACGTTCCTGATCGAGTCAGACCACCTAATCGCACGTGCGGTCTGCGGTTCGCGCTGGCTCGCGCCGCCATCGCCAAAGGGCCCCACTCGTCAGGTCGTCACCTACCTTTCGCATGAGTGCTGAGTGCCGGCGATATCGCGCGTGGTCGCCACCTCGCCTTCTGCTTGTTCGTCACCGCTTCCGGTTTTTCGCGCGCATTGCCCTGGCGCATCTTCCGCCGAGTGGCCATGCCTGCGCAGCATTAATCGCCCACCATTCCTTTCACCGACTTGTCAAGACCGTTCTTGAGCTCCGCCGGTGCGAAAGCGTCGCCTCTCGATTTTCTCCGCCCTCTTCCCTACTTAAGCCCTCGCAAAGCTCTCTTATCCTCCTTTGGACACCCTAAGACCACTTCCTACCATCCATTGCCTTCCCTGAGCTCAAATTGTGGTAGTGCGCAATCTCTGGTTCACGGCCGTGCCGCTCCGCCGTGTCAGCACCACAACCAGTGAAGATCATCCCTTATTTTGCGCGTCACATCGTGTTCCAGATCCCTATCATGGTTTCCCCTCAGCTAATTTTGAGTTTCACTCGCAGGGGGCCATTGAATTTTGATATCCCTCTTCTTCGGCCGAAAGTTGGATCATCGTCCTCATCTCCGGTGAGTTGGTTCCTTGGGCAATTGCTCGCGCTAGCACCATCTAGTGCACTCACTCAAGCTATCTCCGTCTCTCTTTTCCCCTATTTTTGCTCAGGTTGCTCCCTCCTCGGTGACCCCTTGATCGCCACCGCTGGTTCTCGTCGCCGGGCCATCTCCGGCAGCCTCTTGAGCTCCGCGTCATTCCGGTGAGTTCCGGGTAACTCACTGATGCCCATGCGCGCGCTAATTTTCATTGTTTACCTCTCTGGTGCAGCCGCACCTTGTCACCCCCACTGCCGGCCGCCGTGCTCCGTCGCCGCGCCACCTCAGTGCATCTCCGGCTGCCCCGCGACCACCCTTAGCTTCAGCAACCTCTGGGCGACCCATTTTGGCCGTCGCACCCCCGCCGCCACGCCCTTCGCCGTGGCGATTTAGTCGAGCAGCCCGATCCTCTCTGTTCTTGGTGTGCTCATCTACATTTCATCGTCATTAGGCCCCACCTCCCTGAAGCATTGTAGTTAGCTGCTAATCATGCTTATGATTGTTCTTTAGTTCACTCTCGTGCATGATCAAAATTGGTATTGGAGGTTTGAAAGTATTATAGTTCTAGTTCTCTGTATGTTTCTATGTTGTCGTTTTTCTGTTGTCAGTAAACTGAAAATTGGTATCATGCTTGCTATTAGGTTTTGTTAGACTTGATGTCTCCCTTTTGTTGTGGTGGTTAGCATGAAATCATTTAGTTGGTATCTTTAAGTTTCTAAGCTCTTGTTGTCATGTTTGATCATAAGGGATAGTTAGCTGATCATGTTATTGTCTCTGTACTTTTGATTTATCGGGCAAGAAGATTTGGTGTAATAGCATGCTGAATTGTGTTAACCTTACAAAATGTTGGCATGTTGCTTAGGTGTGTTAGTAGCTGAATTTTATTAAAGCCCAAACTTATTTAGAACTTTGTTTAGCATCTCATAGTTGGATACTTGACTAGTTAGTGTTTTCAATAGCTTCTTTCAGAGGGCATTCTCTCAACTGTTAATGGTTGTTTTAGAGTAGCTAATTTGTTTTGATGTGTTAACTTGATGATTAAATAATAGATGTGCACACAATCACCATCAAAGTTTGTCCAAAGTTTAAATCATATAAGAAGAGTGATTTTGTGGTTAGCCTGATAAATAAGTGAGTGGGTAGATCTATCACTTGAAAGCATGTCTTTTGAATCATCTCTGTAGTGCTATTTTGTTACTCCTTTTTGTCTTTGGTCTAGCCTCTGTGTATACATTGGTGTTTGTATTTGATTGTTGAGTTTTGCCGGTGTTTTTCGTTCTTATTCGCTGTTATTTGTTCTATCGTTAGGATTCGATATTTGCGGCAACCCTGAGAGCGATCCTGCCGCAATGAGTTGAGCACTCGAGCAACAAAGACCGAGCAAGCGGTTTGATCATGATAATCCCGTATTTTAAAGTCTAATATTTTGTTTCAGCTGTATGTATGCATTGCTTAATTTGTGTTAAATTAATTAGTTAGATCCGTAGCTGCATATCCTGTAGATAAAATATTGGTCTCTACTACCTGAGCCTAGGTTATTTGTTGTGATTAGAGGTCATTGGATGATCTCTTGTCACTTAGTAGATCCGGGTCAAATTGCTTAGACATGCTTAGTATCGGTAGAAATGGGCGGTTATCGACTTAGTCGGTAACCTCGATCACACAAAATTTTCTATAACTTTATATTTCAGCATTTCTGCTATGTTTAATTGCAAAACTAAAAATGAAAACAAAAATGATTTAGGCAGCACTGTGGTAAGATTGGTGTGATCTGTTGAGTGTGATGGAAAGGTGCCGGGTCAATTAAGGACCGAACATCTTGTGAGTTTTCATTATCCAGCATTTCGCGCATAACCACACTAGAGGGTATGGGACCTCTCTTGACCTAGTACTTTGGCGTGTATTGGCTTCGGTCGCAGGAGGTCGCAGGAGGGATGGAGGTGGGAGCATGGTAGTGTCCAAAAGCTTTATCTGAGTGGGTAGTTGTCTTTCGGCTTTACCATGTAAGCGTATGGATTTCTATCCATACGAGCGGCTCGTAGTTAATACACAATATTGGAAAAAGTCTCGTAGGACTTAGTCTGTGCGGCATACCTTGGAAGTGTGCTTTGGCAAAGGCGATGCAAGTGTGGGTGCTGATGGTACACCTGCGGGGTTTAAAAACTATTCGAATAGCCTCGTCTAGGTGATGGACACGCTTGGGTAAGCTTATCGAGAGTTAGACTACAACATTTAAATTAAAACTTGATGGGTGGTACGAATCTGGGATTCGTGCTATTGTTGTGGTGACTATTGGGATAGTCACTTCTAGATTGTTTATCTTTCGCTTTTGTTATTATTATCTTTACTGTTATTTTCAACATTAAAAACAAATTGCAAACTTGCCTTCAAACTGTATTATATTATTGCAAATGAAAATTGGCTTTATGCAAATGAAACATATGGCCTCCACCAAACAAGCCTGCATGTAGCATATGAACAGTGCGCTAGTTCACACGTCGATCTTGCGGTACAAAGACAATCTTTGTACTCGTGTGCTTTGCTTAATGTTTTTGTTGCGAGAGGAAGAAGGTGAGCCCCAAGGGCCTCACTTCGTGAGGTGTGTTGCCGTTTCGTGGACGACTAGACTTGGCGGTCCGGTCAGATGCCTTGTGGGTTGGAGGCACGCTGATTGGCTTTGTTTATAGCCATCTTATGGCACTTTTGCTTCCGCTGTCTTCTCTCTGTTGTTTATGTATCTTGTGGCCTGTCGGCCTTTGTCTGTAATAACTCTACTATTTGTTTATCTTCCGTTTGGTAGTGTGGTGTTTGAACTCTATGTTTGGAATGGAGTTGATGTCTAATTTTGTAACGGGGTGTGTATACTGCTTTCTGGGAAGTATACATATATCGAGGATCAATTTAATTGATTTGTGATGCTAGGACCGGGTGGTTGGTTAAGCATTACAAGCCAAATAAATTGGGGTCCTCACAACAACTCACTATACTGGATAAGAATAGCAGCTATGCTTAACAAGTGACCACATCTCAACGTTTTATGTTCCTCGTTCTAGACAAGACCTAGTTAACTAACGAGTGTTTAGCCCATCTTCCACAAACGAATCCAGAACCAGCACATATAATTGAGAAAAATAAGTCATATATAACGAGTGAATGACAAATAATTGCCAGCGTGCTCTTGGTTGGGAAGATCGCAATTAACCTGGTGGGCAGTGACCAGCGAGGAAAAAAAACTGGCGGTTACCGGAAAAACCAGTGGGAACCGGGAGGAAAAAACCATCTGAATTTTTTTAAATTTAAATTTAAATTTATGACTGTATAATGCACTTCTTAGGTTGGTTTAGACTTTTTTTTTGTGTTAGATTACCTATTGTATAAGCTAAATATATTTGAATTATTGTACTCCTAAGTCCCAACATTTTTTAGACAATCCCCAATTCAATTTTCCGGTTTGGTAGCGGTTTTTCCGGTTTTAGGCGGTAACCATTCCAGTTACCGGGTTTAAAACATCCCCAATTCAATTTTCAGTTTTCGAATTTTGACCGATTTTTTTCCCGGTTACCGTTACCGGTCCCCGGACGGGTTTTCCTCTGTATCCTTGGTGACCAGTGAGACTAGAATCACCACAAATTTCCCCAGTTCTGGTCTGTTGTTCATCAAGTGACTCCGGAAAAACGAAAGAATGAGGCGATGGGATGTTCAGCACACGAGTCCAGAACATTGAGTTTGCCCTATCATAGACTCGTACTGCTCATTAGCATGGAAAAAGAAAAGGAAAATAAACCTGCAGACAGATAAAAGGCCAAATTTGGGATGTCTAAGCTGCAGTTTCATTTATGTAGCATTCGGAAGGTGTTAATCCCTGATATTTGAGTAAAGAACTGGTCGTTGAAACCATCCATCTAATTAAGTACTCCATATGTTCCTTAATACACGTCATTCTAGCTTTCAAATTTTGTTTCTAAATATATGTCATTCTACACTTTCGATGTAACTTTTTACCCTTTTTTCCTCGGCAAACCCCTCTCATTCCTATTTCCAATGTCATTTACTACTAGTAGTAGGCCACCCAAGCGTTACAACGGAACCCCAAAATAGAGCGATACATATCAGCAGACGAGATCCTAAACCGTATAATAAATATTAATTTTTTTTTCACGTACATATAAAAACAAACATTATCTCCACCTATTGTATCACCTGCTATTACCACAACAAACCGAAAATTAAAATTTTGAGCTCGTAGATTGTTTACTTTTGAAAGTTGAAGTTGATGCCGACTTCTCTCCCCGACCAAGGAAAACGCTACCGATAGAGAGAAAAATCGGAGGCTAGCGATAGAACCAGTTACTGCGGTTACTGTTTTTTTGGAAATTTTTCGGCCGAAATTTTCGAGTCTCACTTTGAATTATGATTTTTTTGCCGATTGGAATGGCCCGAAAAATGGGCGATTTTTTTTTAAAAAAATTCGGCCAAATTTTGCCGATAATTTTTACCTCCTACTCATGCATTTAGAAATATTGTGCAAATGGTAACATATTTCTTCAGATAATATTTTGGATTGAAAGACTGATGGAGATGTATGATGAAATATTGATTGAAATCTTGCACGTTCTTTTATGATCCAACGGTCCACGATGATGATAGCATCATGCCATTGTTGCATAATATCAGAGAATTTGTTCCCGCTCTCAATGAATCAACCTTTATGTGCAGGCACATAAATGGACCTAAATAAAATTGTGGACTCTCCCTCTCAAAAAAAAATGCAGGTAAACTTTGATGTGTTAAGGACCAACAAACTAATTTCTCTCACATTTTGGATGTGCATGATGATTCAAGTAGCTGCGGCAAGCAGTGGTGGTGGCTGACTGACTACATATTTCGGCGAGTCGACGACTGACTGACGGTGGGTGGCGACGGTGGCTCGACGAGACGACAGGGGCACACAAGGGTGGATACCTGCGACAGTGGAGATAGGATAGGGAAGGGAGTTCATAGGGTTTCACACGAATCAAAATGCGATCCTAGCCCACAACATTCCTCAAAATAAGTTGTACCCATGGATGTAGGTGACTGACAGAGGACTCACCGGATCGCACCGCAGCATGAGGCCCACCCGCTAGCCTCTCCTAACAAACCTTTCTTTTCATAAAAGGTTTGTTCCACGCCCATACACATCTCTATTGTTATAAAAGAATGAATTTGTAGTAGTGGTGAGTCTGTCATCTATTTCTTCGTGAGTTGGTAAGATCTTTTGTGGATAAATATATATACATATGTATAAGATACATGAAATATTTTACGTGGATAATTAGATTATATGTGTCTGTGATTTATGATAAGATTATATATGGCTTGTTGATTGGATACAAATTATTCAGAAAATGTTGAGATAATTACTTTATGTATATTGATTTTGTAAGTTTATAACTTATATCATGTATGTTTTATTTGAAATCCGATGCAACGCACTGTCACCCGACAGTAATCTAAAAAAGACTTGTACACATAGCCCGGTGGCTCGTGGAATCAATCAGGGTCGTTCACGCCTTGTGCATGTTTGACAGGACCGGTGGTGTCATGTCATCTAACCGTCCAAAAAGGGAAAAAGCTGGCCGGATTCCTTGTAAATAAATTATATGGGGCACCGTTCGATCGAGGAGAGACGGAGAGGGTGGGGGATCCAACGGTGCCGGGGGACCCATAGAATTTATTTCGGGATTCCTTCCTCCTTCCACACCGCACGTCATTCCACCTCCACCTCCACTCCGCCACTCGCAAAACTCCCCACCACTTCTCGCGAGCTCTCTCTCGCTTCCCCTCCAGAACCTTCCGGAGAGAGACCACGACCGCCATGGCCGACGCGTACTGGAGGTACGCCGACGCGCGCCAGCCGCTGCCCCCCTCCGCCGCTGCCGCCGGTGCGCCCGGCCCCATGGCGGCCCCGCCGGCCGCCTCGCGGGTGGCTGCGGCGGCGGCGGCCGGGCAGCCCCTCAAGCGCCCCCGCCCCGCAGACTTCTCCGGTTCGTCTCCCCCTCTCGCGACTCCCTCGATTCGGTGTCCGCTCGTCGTATGCGTTGCTCTGCTCGTTCGATCTGTGCGTGGGCGCGGGCGGGTTTCGGTTCCGACGCGGGCGCGGCTGTTTAGGGTTTTAGGGTGCGCTGCCGCAATGCGCGTCTGGTTTGCTTCCGCCTGGCTTACGCTGAGGCTGGGATCACGCGAGCATAGGTTTATGTTTCGTCGCTCTCGTTCGAGCTGATTTCTGTAACGTCGTATTGGACTCGCATGGTAAATTGCATTGCTTTCCCAATCCCAATTTAGTGGTGCTGTCGCGTGAGGGCTAGTTCTGATTTCCCCTATATCTTTTGGCATGCACTCCATAATTTAGTTGTTAAATGATTTAGGATGCAGCGTGCTAAGTTTAGATTCGATTGCTAGGTGCTAGTTGTGACAGCAAGCTGTACTCTGAGTGTGCATTTTAATTGATTATTCGTGTTGCAACAGGACGCATCAGAGTTCTCTGTATATTTAGTCGTTTTAGTATAGCTCTGCAACCAATATCTGAGCCCAGTTTAACAGAATAAACAGCATTCCTGTAATTGCTTAGCTGCGTATAAATGTTCCGCGAAAAACTGCACATGCCTTGAGGCCCATATTTACTGCTAGTTTCTTTTCCTCGCATAGATGTACCTGGTGCTCCTGAGATGGCTGGCTATTATCCTCGTGATGAAGAAAGGGCAGGATATCGTGCTGCCAGAGATACCGAGGCTCTTAATGCTTCCTATGAACGTTTTCTACGTACTGGGGTATCAATCATTTGTTTGTTGCACAATCGTTTTTAAAACAACGCTAGCAGCTAACATTTTTTGTTGAACTTCAGCAAATTCAATCCTATGGTGCTGGTCCTGCTGGTGAATCTATTAGGCCTGCTGCAGGAGGCAGTGCTGGCTACCCAGTTGATGATCGTCCAATGATGCCTATTGGAGGTATGGATGGCAGAAATATTGGTCTTGGTGGTGGAATGCCAGAGCCTCCCCTTCCCCCAGATGCCTCAAACACCTTATTCATTGAAGGCATTCCCACTGATTGTGCACGCCGAGAAGTTTCTCGTATCCTTAAATCCTATACCTTTTCTGCCACTCTCTCTTCAAACTTTCATTTTCTTAAACTGTAATATGCCTCCATCTTTTGCTGTTGGTCCTTCACTTTTTCCCCAGATATCTTCCGGCCATTTGTTGGTTTTCGTGAGGTGAGGCTTGTAAACAAAGAACCAAGACATGTAAGTGAACTATTTGATGTATTTCAGGCATTGCCTCTCATTTGATTTCCAATCATCCCTGTAACTCCTTTGCTCCTGACAGCCTGGTGGCGATCCAATTCTCCTCTGTTTTGTTGATTTTGCTAATGCTGCTCAAGCTGCGATTGCCATGGATGCTTTGCAAGGTGAAATCGATGAACTTGACATGTATAGATACTTTCTGAACTATATTATGTTGACACTAAATCATTTATCAGTTTTAGTTCTGGAACTACTTTTGGTTGCATTGAGTCATGTCGCAATTTTGCTGTTCCTCAAGTTGAGAACTGTGACTACACCACGTGCTGGTGTTGGTATTATCAGCATCCATTTTTCATGAATGTCTCATGTTATATCTTGTATTGTTCTGAACTGGTGTGTTTTCTTTTCCATTACCTGGAGTGCTAGTTATCTCATAGTTCTACATGCATAAATTTGGATCCTTTGTGTTTCAAGATGTGCATAGGTTTTTGTGAGGAATGGTAGTTTGGAGCCTTTAGCCAAAGCCAACACTATCAGATGCGTTGGTAGAATAAAACCCTTTCAACTAAAATCGCTATCCTTTATTTTGGTGCGGAGGTATTGGCCAACCAATTGAAAGTGAGTTATGGAAATCTTGTCTGTATTTTTTTTATTATCTGAATATTTTGCTTCACATAGTCACCCTAGTGGTCATGGTGACTTGGTGATAGATGATTCTCACGTGATAATGCTCCCTGAGATTATGTTACGTTGACTAGGAAATAGACCTATCCTCATATGCCTAAACACACTATAGTAGAGCATGGTGTGGACATTTACCATCTATTGTTACAATAAGATTATGGTTCACTGAGTCACTGGTCCTCTTGAATAATAAGTCGCCCTTCATTTGACCACCATTTTAGCAAGCTATATATGCCCTAATACGAGTATGGTCCATCAATGATGCCTTGCCACCCTATTCTGATTGTCCTTATTCCAGAGAGGTGGCTGATAGGCAGCTACTTAGGCCTTGTAAAAGGGATCAATGCCCATGGTATTTATTACCTACCTCTGTAGCATGGTAGAAGTATTCCAGTCAGTCTACATGTTAACTATGTCAAGGTAATGTATGAAATGTACGCCTGCAAGGAGTTGGCTGTGGCGTCTTGCAGAGACAAACTACATGGTAATTCACTAGTTCTGAAGGTCTCTTCCAAGAGGATGGTGACTGGGCTGTTTTAGGGTATGCTATTCTGCATTATGTAGTGGCCATTCCGAGACAAGGTGTTGCCATCTTTTGGCCACTTGTTTGGAATTACTTGGACACATCTTCAACGGGGTGTTGTTCCTACGTGTGTTGAGCTGTTCGTTAAATTGCTTATTGTCTAGACGCTAATGCTTGCGCGCAGCCTTTGTCACGTAATAAATCATAAAAATCCACGGCTGATTTTGCAGGCTATAAGTTTGATGAGCATGATCGCAATTCGCCCCATTTGCGGCTGCAGTTTGCTCGTTTTACGGGTCCGAGGGGGGCTTCAGGGCCAGGTGGTGGTCGTATTAGGCGTTAAGTTGTTGGTGTTCTGTTGCCAGGTGATTCACGAATCTGCTCGCTATACACGTCTGTTGCATTCGCTTGACCACAAGTTCTTGGGCTATGATAACGATAATTAATTGTTTGTTTTTATCACCTTCTTGTAGGCCCGATCGCGTCGAATGTCCAAGTGGGATGATGTTAGTTTGATTGTCGTTCCAGATATATATATTTCCCCATGGTACTAGAATTAGAATTGATAGCTCGTGCTTTCTGCTGTTCCAACTCTGGTACCTTGGTCTTGCAAGATGTTTCTTCGAACCATCATAATCCTTTGGAAAATGCTGAGTGGTTTCTTCGAATTACTGGCAGTATTTCTGTCTTAGGTTTTCATGATCCTACTGAACATGGTGCGTACGTACGTGTCACCGTTCCTTTCGGTTCAGCGGCTTGATGAAGATGACATTGCATTATGTCATTCTCCCGCACGGCCTCAGTTCATTGTTCTGATGCTAGTAGAGTATTATGTTATTCTCCACACGACCACACGGCGATGTTTTGTCCTAGGATCATGTGATCGATGGCATGGCATTGCATTGCCTATGGTGTTGCCGGTGCATGTTTGCAGTAGGGGTGTCAATGGATCAAATAGTGGTCTATTTGTATTTGTGTTTGTATTCATATTTTCTAGACGAATTTGAATACGAATTGAATGTTGCAACGAATACGAATTGAATACCTATTCAATTCAGTTGGATTCGGATATCTTGCGTAAGGACAATATATACCGTGCAAATGCACAGGATGTAGTGCAGTAGAAGACGAGATCATTGAAGCATGGGACCCTCACCCCTCATCTTCCCAACACCGCAGACGCCATGATCGTGGAGTCACAAGAAAAGAACCCATCATCCCCTTGAACAGCCACCAAGCTGGATGAATGCTGCCGCACTCGTCTACTGCTTCTCGTGCTGCCCGTTCTGCGCGTACCCGGACACCATCGCAGTCAAGAAACCACATGAATTCCCCTCTGGCATTTCTTCGAACGGCTTCTCCGTCGCGTCGACGAGGTCACCCTGGGCGTACGCCGACAGGAGGCTGTTGTTCGTGATATGGTCCCAGAGACTATCATGGTGATGATTGTATCATGTTATGTTTATAAATTATATAATAAATGCTATTATGTTTCTTGGATGAATTATCATTTATAAAAATTAGCAAGTATGTGACTTGTTGGTGAACCTTTTTAGTAGTTGTACGATATCATTCTAAAAGATTCCTGGTCGGATGTCACTGGTCGGGACACTAGTGACTTATAAACCAATATATGTATTGATTGATGGTCATGTTTCACTGGTTATGGATATGAGGGATATCGAATTAATAGTGTAATCACATGTTAGAGAACATAATATTGGACTAACCCACTTTTAGATACTATTGAGATGGTTATATTTTCATGTGTCATCAGTTGATTTCAAGCAATAATGATGTATAATCCTTAGACCTGAGATCATTGTAGTTTTCTACATGTGTAACAGTACACTTAGGGGTTACCAAACGATATCCTGTAACTAGGCAGTTATAAAGGTAGCTTTTAGATATGCTATGAAACATGCGGATGGATGTGATTGATCGAATATGTGATTTACCCCTCCTACTATAACATGAGAGATATCTTTGGGTCCCTCGATGTGCTTGGATAAAAGAAGTGCATGACCATACCACAAGTGGTTGAAGAGTCGACCACAGGAAGTTATCCAACACTTGATCGAAAATCTCACCTAGAGTTCGATAAGATATCGTGAGACAAAAGGAAAATACGCAAGCAAGTCGTTTAGTACGACCAGATACGAGCTAGTCGTAAGGGGATACAGACTGGTTGTGTGGGGATACGGATTGGTCATGAGCTGGTCGTACATGACCACAAACTGGTCGGCGAACTAGTCGTAGTGTTACGAACTGGTCGTGACCAGATGCAAACTGGTCGTACATGATCACAAACTGGTCAGCGAACTGGTCGTAAGGTGTTATAAACTGGTCATGACCATATGCGAATTAGTCGTAAGGAGTTACGAACTAGCCGTGAGTGACGAGAACCTGATCATATATCATATTACATAAGGTTCATCAAATATAATATTTACGTATATTCAAGAGTAGCTATGTTCTGCTAAGAACCGTTACTAACTTGTGGATCGAAAAGGAGTTTCCGGTTCACGGTCGATTACGCATGAACCTACATGGTAACACGTTTAACAGGTTAGAACAAACTAGTTCGGATTGGATCCATTATGGGCTCTTTATAAGGGGAAGAGTGGGGATTTTGGGATTAAGGTTGTACCACCCACCGAAACCCTAGTCGTCACCTCCCCGAAGGCCCTACCGTGTGCGCTAGTGCTAGCACATCGGTGTACGATGTTCCACCCCTGGACGTGTGGATACCGTTGAGGTGGTGCTACGCTGATTGAGGATGATCTGTGACGTATGTAGGGAACGCGAAAGGTTGCTGGAGGAGACGATTGTCAACCAAGGGCATTAGACGATTGACTACTTCCACAACATCTACGCGCGTGACGTTGGATCAGGCTGCTCTAACTCTTCTTCTGCTGCACTGTGCGTCTAGTGATAACGATCTATAATCTTTTACTCGCATGACTTCCTAGTTTACGGTAGAATTTTAATTGTGCGTTAGTGTAGCCTACCCGTATCCCAACATATTCTTCTTCACGTAAAAGGAGACAAGCACGAAGGCGAGGAAGGGGTCACCGGACGCAAAGGAGGTGGACTTGATCAGTAGGACGTGGAAGCAGGGAGGAGGGGTGGGGGCTTAGGATGGAGGCGAGCGCATGTAGGAGGTGGCTGTGGAGAAGTTAGTGCAGAGGGAGGTGATGAGGGTAGCGCAGCGGTGGTCTCCAGCGGCGAGGACATGGAGGAGGAGCGGCAGCCGCTCAACTTCCTCCATGGGAAGCAATACATTCGAATCGCACCCATTTTGCGCGATCCAACTTCTTAACCACCAAGATCGTTCATTCGTGGATGGATGGTTGGGATCTATGTGGATGGTTTACAGAGTTTGCCCACATGCCCAGCATCAAGGATCGAACCTCTCATTGATAATTGTACGACCAAGATCGGATCGTGATTTTTATGCGTGATCCAATTTCGCTACGACAATGACCATTTCAAGCTGGCGCTTGTGTCCTCAATCGACAAATAAATTCTTCCGCAAGTACCATTTTGCAATTTTACGACCCCTAGTTGGATGGGGATGAGGCGTGGACCCGAGTCGGTAGTGGGTGATTTCGAGGGGGGCGGGGGGTGCACGGGTTGATGGGATAAGCGTCAATTGGTGGTTGGTTGTATAGCTTCTATTGGACGTACGTGGCAGACGCCAGCAGTGATCACGTCCCGAGCATTCTTCTTCCTGCTTCCTATCGCCGCCGTACGAGGTTACGACCTTTTGGTGGCTCTCTACACGCGGCGTGGGCGTCCATCGATCGTCTCAAGCAAAGTGGATCTGTGTGAAGGTCAATAAGGTCGTCGCCGGAGAACAAGAGAAGAGGGGAAGGGGTTGGCGGCGGTGGCGGAAGAGTGCAGACAGCGTAGTTGGAGCATATATATGGCGACGCCATGTGAGGGCCGTCCAAGCATCCTCCATGGTTGCGAGGGCCGTGAAATATATATGGAATTCAAGCGTAATTACTTGCCTACAATCTCCATGGTAGGCAAGTAATTACGTATGGAATTCCATATTGACCACTAGATATCAGTGTACTAGACTAGGCTACATACTCAACAACCGTGCCGTCTCCCACATCTCCAAGAATGTATCCATTGCCTTCTTGTACCGCACTGTCCATTCCATGTGTGCCTGAACACCATCGTAGTCCAAGAAAACACATTCCTCTCCGGCATTCCTCAAATATGTTCTCCGCCGCGTCGACGAGGCCGCCCTTGGTGTACGCCGAGAGCATTGCGTTGTACAAGTTCGTGTCCCTACACAACATTTCGTCGAACACCCGCCGGGCGGTCATAGAGGAGGCGGTTCTTGGCATAGAAGGAGATGAGTGCGGAGGCGAGGAAGTGATCACTGGATGCAAAGTGGCTGGACTTGATTAGTAGGGCATGGGAGAAGATGGACAAGGAGGAGGAGGGTGAAGGCAAGCGGGGTGAGGAGGCAGAGGCGGTGGATGCAGGAGAAGAAGGGGAGGAGCCAGGAGGGGGGTGTTGGTTGAGGGAGGCGAGCGTGTGAGTTGAGGAGGCGGAGACGGTGGAGGTGGTTGTGGAGTGGCGCAAAGGTAGGCAAGGAGGACAACGGCGTAGTGGTGGTCTCCAGCGGCAATGACACGGAGGAGCAGTGGCTGCAGCTGCGCGATCAGGCTTCTTAACCACCTACACTGTTCATCCGCACATGGACGGATGGGATTTGTGTGGATGGCTAACAGTAACAGAATTTGCCCACATGCCCCGCATCACGGATCTAACCGTTCAACGTGGTCTATACGGTCAGGATCGGATCACGATTTTTATGTGCGATCCATTTTCTCAGCGACGACGACTGTTACAAACCGGCGCCCATGATCTCACTCAACAAATACATACTTCCCGCAGGTACCATTCTACAATTTCACCGCCTATGCATAGGAACCGGACCCTCTGCATTACTACAGAGGTACACTGTGTGAACAATGTTTTTGCGAGTAGGTGAACATCACTCTGCAGTGACTGTAGTAACAGCGTGATTTGTACTACGACGATTTTGCTATAGCAAAAACACTGTAGCAAAGTATTATAGCGATGATCGGACCTTTGATTTTCGATCAGACGATGAAGATCGCTCCTAATGCCACTGCATTGTAGATCCTCTACATTGAGTACTTCAATGCAGATGATCCCTTCTCCTATGCATAGGTGTGCATCCTAACAGTGTAGGAGCATAATATCAATCCCATTAACTCTCATGTCCCACGTGGTGAGTGGGATCACTGTGACTTACCTCTTTTACAGACGGATCATCTACATTACTGTAGAAGTTCATCGTGCGAACAATGTTTTTGTGAGTGTGTGAACGCAGTGAAATATTTATGGCAATACTTTTACAGTAGCGAAAAACACTGTAACTATTTATCTCAACATTTGATTTTTGATTGGACGGTAGAGATCATTCCTAATGCAGTCAACTACAGACATGTCACACTATGAGTTAGGCAAGTTTGAATAAATTAGAGTTCCGTTTAGTTCATAACCACGTGGCAAGATTTCTTTCCTATTACCGGGTCTTCGTCAGCTACTCAAAAAAATATGGTAAAATTATTTTTTCGAGCTAAAGTGTGGTGCCGATTTTTATAAACTAACATTAGATGAGTATGAAAAAAAAACGTGGCAAATTTACCAATACTAGTATATGAAGCGAACAGGGGCCTCTGGACCACAATTTTGCAGACTTTTGCACACGCAGTCACAGTCCGCATGTTACAACTTCTTTCAGATAATCATATCAGATTAAAAAAATGCAGAGATTCCCCAGCCAAAAGGAACACGAATTCTGGACTCAATTGGCCCCATAGCGTTTCATAATTCCAAAAGTAGCCCCATTAGCTCTAAAATTCCATTTTTGGCCCCATCCTAGTACGTCTTTGCCGTCGGACGGCAAAGCGTGACTCTGCCGTAGTGGACCGCAAAGCAAGCGTGCACCGCTAGCTGCCGAGCCCGACGAGGAAGCAAGGTCTTCTTGAGCCCGACAGCATGAAGCGAGGTGCTGCCGTGGGGTTTGGCAGCACCTTGCCCCCCTGCCACGTGCGCCCAGGAGAGAGGAAATAGGGAGAGAGAAAGAAGAAGATTGGGGAAAAAATGAAGGGAAAAATAGAGAAAAAAGGAAAAAAAATAAAAAATTGTCAAAAAAGATTGAATTTAATATAAGTTTATTTTACTGATTGAATTTTTTTAAAATTTTGTTAATTTTCAATTAATCTATTGTATGATGTTATTTCTTTTTGAAAATAAAAGTGTAGCGACAACGTTGGTTGGTCTGTTTGTTATTTTCGTAGAATATGAAGGGCACAAGAATTGTCAGACTGGCAATAACATTTTGTGATCGTCGTATATTGTTGTAGTGTACTAAATTTCTGAGAAATTTTACGAGGACGATTAAGATAGTAATGAGTTGTATGTACGAAGGTAAATGAAATTACGATGCGTCTGTTGAAAATGACGGAGTTAAAGCATATTACTTTATGGAGCTTCTACAAAATGCAATTAAAGGTGGCGAGAATGCTCGTTGTGATTATGAAGATGGCCTAAAACAGTAGATTGAAATGTTGGGGGCCAGAAATGTTGTAGTTCCATACTCTATATACCTTTGCACAATTTTTTGATCATATCAATTAGGGTTTTGAAATGAAAAAGTAGGGTTTCGATTTGGGTTAGCTGATAGGAATCGAATTTTCTTGATCATTTCAATTAGGGTTTCAACAAGAGCGATATTTGTAAAAAACATTCATTAAGTAATATGGGCACCGAGGTTTGTAAATTAGGTTTCATCGTGCGAGCGTATACACGTATGTAAGCGGCGATCGATGAAGTACTTTGTGAAGCTTATACGAATATGATTGAAGGGGATGTGAACGCATCGTTGTCATTATGAAGATACCTAAAACATGGGCGATTCGATGTCGGTGCGAATGGTTGTTTATGAGATTCCACTAGAAGAGGCATACTTGCAATATATGCTTTAATGGCTTAGCGGAACCGGAACTGTAGTACATTAGAGTCCGCAGACATAAGCACGTTACACGTAGTGACATGGCATGATGGTTCGACTAATTGCTTTAGTCATCCTTGCTACTACTACGGTATTGCTTTGTGACACAAGCATCGGACCATATAAGTATGCATGCCTTTAGGGGATAGTAATGGGCGGTAGGGCGGTGGACTACTACGTAACGACGACCTCTGCGTGGACCGGGGCCATTTCCTTCCTTGCTAGCTCGGTGTTGAACTCCTCACCGCCTTCCTTCCCTTGTCGCGGGAGTGTCCACATCGGTGGTATATCGAAGTCGTCCATGTCCTGCGATTCATTGATGTAAATGCACCGTATAGTGAAAATTGTAAGAAGGATGTAAATTCTTTATAAGCGGCGTCGTCGTCTGATTACACCCGGCGACGGATAAGCCGTGGCGGCGGGTTCAATACATGAGCCTTTCCTTGCCCTTGCCGCGGGACTGTCCACGTGCGGCTGGTACGTCGAAGTCATCCATGTCCTGCGATTTCATGATGTAAGTGCAACGTACAGTGAAAATCGTAAGAATGATGTAAATTCTTCATAACTCACGTCGTGGTTACGGATTACGGCTGGGCGTCCGGATACGCTGTGGCGGCCGGGCTGAGCCGCATGAGCCTTTCCCTTTCCCTTGTCGTAGGACTGTCCACGTCGGGTTGGTATGTCGAAGTCGTCCATGTCCTGCGATTGTATGATGTAAGTGCACCGTACAGTAAAAAACGTAATATGGATATGGATTACGCCTGGGCGACTATTGGGCTCCTTCGGTGCCTCCTCAGCACGGTCCGGTACGTAAGGTTTCCACCGCACGAAGTTCTCAGCCCGCACCGAGTAGTTCAGCATGTACTTCTGCTGGATGAATGCCCTATCGTACATCTCTGGGTCGTCTATCCACTGGAAGAAGTGGCAGTGCATCTCGGGCTGCCATTAAGTGGGGATGAAGTTAAAAATTTAAGGAATTCAACGTTGACGAAAATCGGCGCGGGAAAGCGCTACGAGATGGTGCCCGCGACGTGTAGTACGCCCGGCGGCAGTGGTAGGTGCGTGGGTGAATGATCTCTTTGGTTCGCCACACACACTTTGGGGATCGGTGAACGTGGTGGTACTGGAACATCTTTCATTGAAAAATCTGGGTATTGTAAGTGCTTCCTCTTCTGCTTAAGCCACTTTTGCTTCTGCAACATCCTCGAGTAGAAGTTTGCCGAAGAGTCCATAGTTGGGTATCTATTGTGTAGTATTGTGTAGTGTTGGGTTTGGTTTGGTTCAACCCCCTTTTGTAAGCTCCATGGTTGGCATGGTGTGGTTAATTTCGTGAAGAGTCCGTCTTTTAGTTCTGGAAAGCTGAGGAGGTAGACTGTTGTCATGTCCATCTGAAAAGCTGGCGAGGCATAGTGTTGTCACATCTTACTTTGCACGGAGAAGTCATGTCGTGCTTTGCAGAGTGCTGTCTTATCGGTCTGAAAAGCTGGCGAGGCATAGTGTTGTCACATCTTACTTTGCATGGAGAAGTCATGTCGTGCTTTGAGTCTTTGTCTTGTTGGTGAAAAAGTTTGGCGAGGCATAGTGTTGTCACATCTTACTTTGCACGGAGAAGTCATGTCGTGCTTTGCAAAGTGCTGTCTTATCGGTCTGAAAAGCTGGCGAGGCATAGTGTTGTCATGTCTTTCATTGCAGAGTCACGCCTTTTGGTCCGAAAAATTGGCGAGGCGAGTGTTATCACGTCTTTCTTTGCGAGTGTCATCTTTTGATCCGAAAACCGGGAAGGCGAGTGTTGTTGTCTGTAACTTTCCAGAAGATGGTCACGTTTTGCTTTGAAGAGAGAAGTTGTGTGGCCTTGTCGTAGTGAAAACTAAGTGCTCTAAATTTGGATTTGAGGTTTCGGAAATTATGATTTCATGAATTCGCACACAAAGTAATGCAGGGATACACGACAGTTCATCCATTCGTAGATAATGTTACTGCTTTATTCTCATTCATGACGGACTGCGATGCATAGATAAAGAGTGGAGATTACGATATCATTACAACTGAACTTCTACTTGGCAACAACAAGAAATAATAGAAGAAATACCACAAAACTAACTAGCTTAACTAATTTCTGAAGCATTTTCTCTACTCTTTCCATCCTTTCATCCAGTCTTGTAAGTCTATTATCATCATTTTGCGTTAGTGGATCGGAGGGTCGAGCCACTACACTAAATCTTGAGAACACCACGAGTCATCTTGTAAGGCGACAATTTGCATCGCAATATCTTGAACCAACGGGACGACCATTCGACCTTGCCAAAACCGGCATGTTGTGCTCTAAAAAAGAAATACAGCTTGAAGTGAAAAAAACAACATGTTGTTTCGAATGCAGTTCATTCGAGGTGAATAGGCAAAAGTTACCGTAAGATTTGAACACTTCATGAACACTCGGGATGGATTCGTTGGCGTATGCGAGGTGAACACATTCAGGAGCCACCTGCAACGAGGGCAAACGATTCTTTGCGCAGATGATTCTAATTATGCGCTCACTCGAAAGTTAGATGAGGTCGTAGACATCCCGTCTAAGACTGGAAGAAAGGAGAAGACGAAATGAAGAGTGAGGTGTATGGCAGCCAAAGCATCCATATATAGCAAGCGGCTCAATTGCAATTGGGTTGAAGGAAAATCGCGTCCGTGAGGCATCGGGCCCGAGGAGGAATCGTGTGGCAGCGTTGAAGGAAATTCGGCGTCCGCGAGGTAGTGTCGATCCTAGCAAATCAACCACGGGACCATGTAGGTATTCAAAAATCATGGATGTTTGAGATACAAACCCGAGCTTAGAACATGTTGTGTCCACAAATCACAAGGTCATGCCGCAAACCGACACTCGTAAATCACATAACATGACATGTTGCTGCATGACACTCGTAAATCACATAACATGACATGTCGCACACAATACGGATGTTTGAGATACCAACCCGAGCTTACAACATGTTGTGTCCATAAATCACAAGGGCACGCGCACACCGACACTCGTAATTCACATAACATGACATGCTGCACACTCACACTACGTAAATCACATAACATGACATCGCACACAATACACCGATGTTACATAACATGCATTATCGACCATGGCATTACTTATGGTACATCGCCCGTCGAGTGCCGGACGGCGTGGTGATCCTCGTGAAAGGTAAACTGTCGGGAGCGCGCACGTCTCGCAAGCCGTAGTAGGGGCGTTGCGTGGGGGCGTCGCTGCGGTGATCTCGATGTAGGTGTCGGGTCAAAGGCGAGCATATTATCGATCCACATGTGCTCATCACGAGGAAGGGTACTTGGTGAGTTAGTCATTGGTTTTATGCATTGCTAAAATTGCTACAACTACGTTAAAGTGTACCGAGTAGGTTGTTATGCGGGCGAGATCCTCTGGCGATGCGTGCGTGTCTTGCCACGGTGTACCCGCCGTAAGTCTCGGCAAACCATCGGTCGGCGCTCGCGCGCGTGCGATGAATGCCTCTTCGCGGCAATGATCGCAAACCGTCGTCTTGCTGACTGCGGCGAGTCGTGGTCAATGTGCGGGTGGAACAACGTCGCATTTGTTGCGCCTCCCCTGCGTGGCGATGGCGGCGCAGCAAAGTGTGGTCCCCGCGCAAGTCTTTGCGCCTCCTCCGTGGCGATGATGTTGCGGTAGAGTGTTGTCCTCGCGAGTCTTGCAAGAATCAGCGGTGATGTCAAATATGTTCAAAAGGAGTGCTTGGACAAGTATTGGCGAGAACAACCGGCGGACATATGACATACACGTGGTCCGAAGGCGTCGAGGTCGACCGACCATAGCTCGGACGACTCGCGAGTGCGGACGGACGTGCGGAGGAGGTGCCGAGGAGGTGCCGAGGTGGAGGGTGGAGGTGCCCTCGGTGTCCACGATCTTTGTGCGTGAGCGTCAGCGTGGCGACCACAAGTTATGGTCCTCATTGCATTCTTCGCGTCCTCGGTCATCACGCGCGCGCGTGTAGGATGCGATCAAATGTGCTATTGCGACCACGGCGTAGAGTTTCATCACCACGGCGAGATACGATCAAAGCGGTAGTCGCAAGGAAACCGATAGTAAGTTCTGGCGGCGTAGTCGGATGAAATTTTTAGCAAGAATGTTTTACCATCTCGTCGTGGCGTGCGCTTGGTGTGATCGGAGACTGCTAGTACAACGGCATCTGCATGACATCCACGGTCGCGGTGGCGCGGCCCGATAAGCCTACACCTAGTGCGCGGGCGTACCCGCGCAAATCGCACCGTGCGTGCGGATGGCGTAGCCTCGTAACTCGTGCACCACGTCTGTCGCCGCCCTCTCGGTCCACATCGTGCGTCCACGGTGCGTATGCGCCTCGATCGTCGCTCCTCCGACCTCTTCTCGTTTGCTGCAATTGAATTCGGATATCAATAAATGTAAGTCGGACACGCGCCTACTATGATGCGAAAAATGACATCTGGTGGGCCTTCTCGTGAGAGTCGTCCGACAGCAGTGGCACCTCTGGTAAAGGCCAAGCGTCTCATGACCGTGTGGATTATGCGGCTCGACCATGTGCGAGAAGATCGGTGGCGGTGGTCAACGGGCGTCTCGTCACGAGTGCGCTGCGAGGATAACCGTGAGGGGCCGTGTTCGCAGGAGGCCCATGCGATCCATGGCCACCGGATGACCTCGTCCTCATGCGAGTCTCAAATAGGTTATGGAATTCGAGTGCATGCGCCTCGGTCTCTCTCGGCCCAACCTAGGGTACCATGTGTCCAACGCGTTCCCATTGTAGGCCCATCGGCGGGGTCATCACTGTAGCGATGCCGTCTGGTGGGCGGTCAAGCGGAAAGGGTGCGGTGCTCAAAATATGGTCGGCCAACAAGAAAGTGCTCCCATGACCATAGCCTGCAGCGGTGTGTAGCATCTGGCGAGGACCGGCTCCCGCGCGTCTCGCTGCGAGTGGCATCGCACAACCCTCGGTAAGTGGCGAAAGCAACTGCGGAGGCCCAACTATACTCGGCACCTCGTCGGGCGGCGTCCACCAAAGACTCGGCCGGATGGATGTAGCTAGGGTACACGCAATCACCACGAGTAGTAGGAAACAAGATCCATCGAACAGGAACAAAGGTATGCAACGAAGTGTGTCTAACTGTCTCCACGATCGCGTCTTTGAGGCGAGTCATGTACTCGCGACCATGAATGTGGCACACCCGACACGTTATCGAGAATCGGGTGACCAAATCATCGACCATCGCACCTTCGGTCCACTCGCCTCGAGGTGGCACTCGCAAGACCGTGTAGTGGCGGACTGTAAGCATAGCCACGTCCTCGAGTTATGGTCATCTCCCCCGGAAGTGGAAGGTGTGAGTCTCGGTCTCCAACGATCCACAGCGCGAGATAGGAGTGCGCGTCAAAGCAAAGCGTGTGCGGTACATCAACATGCGGGCCAGAAGCGAGGCCGGTGTCCCGATCTTGGGACATCCGCTCGTCAAAGCCCACCTCTCTCTAGGGCGCTCGAGACTAGGCTCGGAGGGCGGCGCCGGACGACCACGCTAGGCATCGGTGTCGCCCATCCCGGCGTCGTCGAGTCGCTTTCGTCTGGCCGTCAGCGAGAGGCTGCGCCATCTCTGTCGAGATAAGCAGCATGTAAGTCCACATATATAACATAATGTGTGACATACAAAAAAAATCGAAACATATGATAACAGAATGTAAGACAAAGTGAATGACTCCATGTACAAACCCGTACAACATAACAGTAGATATTACCATAATGACCCACAGAACATTACATTACGTCGGTACAGAAAGGCGTGGATTGATAACGATACAACTCATACTAGGCATTAAAATAAGCATGCAACATCACGACTTGGTAATTGTATCTTGGGCGCTACGGTGCGCTACTTGTGCTAGGTCTGTTTGGGCAGTGACTCATGGAGTGCCCAACCGTCTTGCATAGCCTGCATCTAGGGCGGCGAACCCGTTGGCCGCGCTGGCTATCGTCCATGTCGTTTCGGATGCGTCGTGACTGGCGTCTTCCACGGCGGGGGTGCTTCAGTGCTTCATTAGGCACCCACTTCACCTGCCCTGGCCAGAGGTCCCTGTAGTGCATGTCCATCCCGTAAGAATGGAACTCGGCACTCCAAGTGCCATACAAGTGGTGGATGTCGTAGTACTCGGAGATGTAACGCTCGAAGTGCAGCGCCACACGCGCGCGCTAGCGTACACATGGGAACATGGTTTGTGGAGAAGTCGTGGCTTGTTGCGAGTGCCGACGCCTCATCACCAATCGTGCGGACTGCCGATCCCTCTAGCGTGGCCCATGGCGTACTTCTCCTAAGCCGGATCTCGAACTTACGCTGGCGCCATCCATGGTATGCGGCGTGCGAGCGAGCCTTGCTAATCTTCTTCTCCATGTGGGCATGCATTACTTCCGAGAATTGCTTGCCATCCTTGGATGCTTCTTGGCCATCATGGCTCGTTAGAAGTAGTCGGCGATGCGGTTCGGCTCTCCTCCACGATCGCGGTGATCGGCGGGGATCGAACACCCTTGAGGACACCGTTGTACACCTCGACATGTTGGTCGTCATGATCCGTACCTTGCACCATCGGTGTCGTGCGGCGAGGACCATTTCTCCGGTCGGTGCGTGTGAGTTACCCCTTTGTGTGAACTCCCAACTCTCACGGACCCTCTTGCGCGCACCTTCCTCGCGTCCGAGTTCCTTACATGCTTCCGGTCTCTCGTCGATTTGTCTCCACGGCATCGAACTTCGCCTTTAGTTACGCATGCGAGCTTCTTGAACATCTTCATCGAGTCCTTACTCGAAACCTTGTGTGGAAGTTCGCGCGAGATGCCTCATGCACCAGCGGCTCCTGACATCATTCCACTGGAACAATGGTTGCGTCCCATTTTGCATCGTGCTCAACGCGGACAACAACCCAAACATTGCGGTCGAGATGACACACACATCTGACGGCCTTGGACCACGCACCTTCACGTTGGGCGGGAACCATAGCGACTTTCAGTGCTCTCGCTCTCAACAATTGCGAAGGCTACGGGGAGTAACTGGTCGTTCGCATCGGCTGCAGCCGCGGTGAGGATGGTACCCTTGTACTTCCCGGATAGAAAGGTGCCGTCCATCGTCGGCCGCGGGACGGCAATGCTTGAACCGCCGATTGCACGAGGAAGGCCCAAAGGCCGTGTCGAGAACAAAACAATTGGGCCTCTCCTCGGATGCACGGTCAATCTTGTTTATGTAAGTCCGGGATTTGATTCTGCGATTTGATGCGGCATTCTTGGAACTAGGTTATAAGCCTCTTGAATGTGCCAAACATTCTCTCCACGACCTTCGTTTCGCGCCATGCCGTCTTGTAGCTCACTGGAACCCCACCATGTTGGCAACCTCCGCCATTAGAAGCTTTGGCGAAATGCAAACATCTTGACCACGAGGTGGCTTATTAGGGCGGGCAACATACGAGGGCGTCGCGTTGCGGTGCCTATGAAGCGACCCGATTAGCTCACACGTGTGGTCTTCAAAGACCGTGATCCAAAATCACGTACGAGGCCGTGAACGGCTGCGCACGGACCTTGCCAAAGACAGATTCTTCAACACACCTAACGATGTAGGTGTCGGGGTTGGACCTCTGCACCGATATGTCGGCCAATGTTGATGGCATATCGGCAATAGCATCTTTGGCGGCGCTCTTGTTAGGAAGCGCGCCTAGGAGCGGTGTCTTCATTAAACCCCGATCGGCCCCCTCGGTGTGGCGGGACCAGCGATGCGATTGCGGCGTCGTCCAATCTAGAGGGGCGTGTCGGTGTCGGTGGTCACAACACCACCACCAACACCTCGTGTAGCGACTTCTCCGTCTTCCTCCTCTTGAATCGGGTTGTTTCACATCCTCCTCTTCCTCGCTTTCCACCTCTTCCACAGTCGGCGGTACTCGTGGCAATCAATACGGCTGCCCGCCATCATCCCACTCCTTCATTGGGCTTGAAGTTGTCGCGACGCCTCCTCGAGTCTCCATCGCCCACTTCCTCGTCGCGTCTCCTCCAACACCGGAGACCAGCGCAGCTCCTCCTCACCGCGACCTCACCGGAACCACCCGTCGGATGTCCACGTCCTCTCCACGAATCGAACATACACCATCGGTCGCGCAAAGATCGCAGCGGCAGGGTTGCAAACAACCTCCATGTAATTGGCCCATGAAGCGTCACTTGTCACCTTCATGAGTTGCCAAACGCTCTCCCCTCCGTCACCCACCACCGAGACATACAACGCCTCAATGCGCAGCTTCATCCTTGCGATGGCGCGATCGAATGCGGACCGACGCACCGCCTTAGCTCCGAGAGGCTCATGCCCCTCGGACCGGCGCCGGATCATCTGTCCGTCGCAATTCGGCAGTCCGCCCGTGCGGTCCGTCGGCGTGCAGTGCGTTCCGTGGAATACGAATAGATCTTGAATCTCGCCATGAGGTACCTAACACGTTGCATATAAAACCACTAAGTTATATGTAATGCTTGCACCATCTATTTGTGAGTTTTCCAAATGAATTATTCCACAATTATAGTCATGGTTACCTACAGAATAACATTTCATGACCAACAAAAATTAATTCAATTCGTACTGTAAAAAAACTTCTTAACCGAATTTAATTTAAATTCGGAAATTATTAGTGCCAATAACAAGTTTCAAACCTATTCTAAGTTAAAGTATAATAACAATAGAAACCAACAAAATTGGTTTCACTAAATCTGAAGTTACTATCAACTAGTTATGAATTTTTTTAAGTTATGCAATTTACGTTGGAAAACTAAATCACATTACAAATGCCTATTGCATTTACAAATTTGTCAACTCGAGCTAAACCAAGCCTCTACCAGCGACATGCGAGGTCTCATGCGATTCGCTGTTTGTCATTAACTCGGTCCTTGGCATGCATGCGGACCAAAGGTCAACATGGCGGTCAAGGATCCATAGACCACGCTTCGGTGGGACCCGATCGTCGGCGACACTAAGTCTTCTAATTACGTGCTAATCACACTAAACCTTCTAATTACATGCTAATCACACTAAGTATTCTAATTTTCCCAACGCTAAGTTTAAATACACTTTTCATACTCAATGTTTTCAATTCTATTTCTTGCATCTCATGCACATTTGTAATTTTAGGTTCAAGTTCCTGACACTTTAGTAATTTCTGCAAAATTTAATGTCCTAGTGTCTAGTGGGCAGAAAAAATTAGTTTTAGTTTCACTTCTATTTCTACTTAAACATTTCATGGTTAGCTAGAGAATAAAATTTTGAGTTACTTTCAAATGGTTATGAATTTTAAATCGCTTGAATATCCTTGTTGCATTTCAAACTTTTTCTACCAGAGCTAAACCAGCGTCTACCACTCACATGCGGGTCTAATGTACAGTGTTCTTTTTTACTTTATTTCCGAATTACAAGCCTACTAACAGGTGGGGCCCGTTTGTCATTCACTTAGTTCAAGGTGCACACAGTGCACGCACTCGCTGTGACCCGATCGTCAGCGAGACTAAGCCTTGTAATTACGTGCTAATCAAACTAAGTCTTCTAATTACGTCCAAACGCTAAGTTCAAATACATCTACTACACAACCCTGTCTACTCGGTTGCTACAATAAGAATCTACCATTCATCTAATTAAATACTAATCACTTACCTTCTCAAGGTGCTCACAAGACGATTACACTTTCGCAGCTAAGCGAGCTTCAACTACTCTCTGCTTGGCTTCTCCCTTCTCTTCGTCTTTGCCTCTCTTCCTCTCTGACTCTGGCTATGTTTATCTCAGTTTCAACATGAAAACAAGACACGGGCGACGAACGACCTCCGCATAGCGTCTCATTTTATTGATCGTGAATGAGCTTTTACGTGCATGCGTGTACACGTGGCGCGCTAGCTTGAAGCCGCGCGCGGCCGCAGCAAAGCCCGGCGGCGTGGCGGCGCGCGCGCGTGCGAGCGGCGTCTTGGCGCGCGGCGCGGCGCAGCCGTGCTGCGGCGCGTGGCGGCGCGGCGTGGGGCAGCGTAGCCTTAGGCGGCGACGCGTGGTGGGGCGGCGAGATGCTGCCGAAGGACGCGGCAAGTAGCGCTGCGCTGCGCTCAGCGCAGCATCTCGGCTCTGCCGTCTGTGCCGCAGCTGCTGTCCGACGCGGCCGAACGTGCAAAGCTGCGGTCCAGTACCGCAGCACGCGTTAAAAGGAGGCTAGAAATGGAATTTTTTAACAAAGGGGGCTACTTTTGGAAATACAACTCGCTAAGGGGCCAAACGAGTCCAAAATTCAAGGAACACGAGCAGCACAGCAGCGAGCTTGGTAGGGAGCCCAAAAGTCAAGGCACGCATCCCGGCACCTCCCAATCATGGCGTCCTCCCACCAAGAAGTACAAGAACAAGGCGACGAAGACGAAGAGGAAGATGAACACGGCCGCCACCACCATCACCATGACAACCAAGTCGCCTCTCCACTTCGTAAGCGCACCAAAGAACTCATCATCTCAATTGTTTTCTTGCTGTGGAACAGTACTTCAGTGCTGGAAGATGGCTCAAGACTGCAGCAATCACTGTTCCGTTGCTTAATTTCTTGTCATGAATGCAGTGCAGCCATCAGTGCCGCGCAGCTCGCCGGAGGAAGGAGAAGAGGAGGATGCGGTGGAGGAGAACTCGCCGGTCGAGCAGGTGGCGCTGACGGTGCCGGTGGGGGACGACCCGACGACGCCGGTGCTGACGTTCCGGATGTGGGTGCTCGGCACGACCTCCTGCGTCGTGTTGTCCTTCCTCAACACCTTCTTCTGGTACCGCAAGGAGCCGCTCGAGATCACGGCCATCTCGGCGCAGATCGCCGTCGTGCCGCTCGGCCGCCTCATGGCCGCCGCGCTGCCAGAGAGCGTCTTCTTCCGCGGCCGGCCGTGGGAATTCACACTCAACCCGGGCCCCTTCAACGTCAAGGAGCACGTGCTCATCACCATCTTCGCCAACGCCGGCGCCGGCAGCGTCTTCGCCATTGACGTCATCACCGCCGTCCGCGTCTTCTACGGCAAGCACATCTCCTTCCTCGTCTCCCTCCTCCTCGTCCTCACCAGCCAGGTAGGCGGTACTCATGCACGTACTGAAGTACGCATACAAGACGGCGTGTGCATGAATTGTTACTCCATCATGTAGGTGTTGGGTTTCGGTTGGGCCGGACTATTCCGGCGGTATCTGGTGGAGCCGGCGGCGATGTGGTGGCCGTCCAACCTCGTGCAGGTATCCCTGTTCAGGTACGTATGTCCAAATCTGCAGTAAGTAACTCTCCATCAGTAATACATCTCTGATTATTTACAGGGTAGCTTGCTTAACTGAGGGGTTGAATTGGCACTTATAAGTAATTTTCAACCAGTAAAACATCTTTGATTATTTAGAGGTAGCTTAGCCGATCTTTTATTAGCTGAGAGAGAGGGTTGGCAAATATAAGCAACTCCTCATCAGTAATACATCACCAGTTTTTCCTTATGTTCAACAAGTGAACAGCTTATTGCTTAAAAATTATAGCTGATGGATTTATAAGACTAGCCCTAATAAACAAGTGAAAGACCATATGAAGTGACACACATTTAAAAAAAAAAAACCATTCTCAAAGTAGCATATGCTGTTGCATTCTTATTCAATAAAAAAGTGCATATTATTGCACGGACATAGTTATTTTATAGGATACCAAGCCCCAGGCCAGCCACTATTCCAAAGTCATATTATGATGCTTGTATTTTTGTGTGGTGGTGAGTCATGTGGCATCACAGCTTTAATCAAGTGGCCAAGTTGCAAGTCGGTAAAGGACGCTACTGATTACTGAATACTAACATATATGAACATAGCATCCGTCCTGAGTGCTGGTTCCATCATCTTCATGTGTGATAAGTAGATATATTGACAAGGAATATTGTCGCAAAAAGTAGATGTTGACATACATGTCTCACACGACACAACTTCTGCATCAAAATATAAAGCGGGAAGAATCTCTTACCAATTCAAGGATAAGCCTAAAGGAATTTTTGCATATTTGGCTATGTAGTAATTCTAAATTTCAAAAATAGCCTCGTTCGAACAAAAATTTCAAAAATTGCCAGGCGTAGCTGGCCTGCCGCGCCCGGGGCCGGGGGCAGGTGGCTGCCGCCCTCGATGGCCGCGGTAGTAGCACTGTTTCGAAGCCATTTTTGAAATTTTTGTTCGAACGGGGCTATTTTTGAAATTTAGAATTACTACATGGCGCCAATTGTGCGCCCACGCCGGTTTTTTAAAAGAAGAACAATTTAAAAAATTAAATTTTTTTTGGAAAAATTAAATAAAAATTGGAAAAAATTTAGAATTTTTTTTAAAAATATGAAGTATTATTTAAAAATTATAAAATATTAAATATCTATTGTATGATGTTATTATTTTTTTGAAAATAAAAGTGTGGTGACAACGTTGGTTGGTCTGTTTGTTATTTTTTGTAGAATATGAAGGGCACAAAATTTGTCAGACTCGCAATAACATTTTGTGATCGTCGTATATTGTTGTAGTGCGCTAAATTTCAGAAATTTTACGAGGACGATTAAGATAGTAACTTAGTCGTAGAAGGAAGGTAAGTGATATTACTTTATGCTTGTTAAAATGACGAGTTAAAGCATAATACTTTATGGAGCTTGTACAAAATACAATTAAAGGAAGTGAAGCGCTCGTTGTGATTATGAAGATGGTCTAAAAGCAGTGCTTTGAAATGTTGAGGGCGAAATGTTGTGGTTCCATACTCTATATACCTTTGCACAATTTTCTTGATCATTTCGATTAGGGTATGCGAAATGAAAAAGTAGGGTTTGCATCTTGATAGCAAGGTATATTTGCGGTCTAGAGGAGGTTGTGGGATATTCCAAATATGCTATACTTTCATTATACGGAAAACTATCATTAGACTCGGAATAATATTTTGTTAACGCCGTATCGCCAAAGTACAACAATGTCGCAAAAGCATACGTCATGTAATGCAGGGATACACGACAGTTGATCTATTTATGAAGGACTACGATACATAGATAAAAAGTGAACATTACAATCTTATTACAACTGGACTTCTACTTGGCAAGAACAAGAAATAATAGAAGAAATACCGCAAAACTAACTATGTGAAGTAATTTCTGAAGCATTTTCTCAACCCTTTCCATCCTTTCGTCCAGTCTTTTAAGTGTGTTAGGTTCATTTTGCATTGGTTGATCGGAGGGTCAAGCCATTGGACGAAATGCAGCAACACCACGAGTGTCTTCTTGTAAGGCAGCAATTTGCATTGCAATATCTCGAACTACTAGGGCAGCTTCATCAGCCCACTGCCAAAACCGGCATGTTGTGTTCTGAAAAGGAATTGCAGCTTCAAGTGAAAAAAAGAACGTGCTATTTCGAATGGAATTCATTTGGGATGATTAGGTACTACTTACCGTAAGATTTGAACACTTCATGAACACTCGGGATGGATTCGTTGGCGTATGCGAGGTGAACACATTTCTGGGATCCACGCGCGAGGGCACACGAGTCTTTGTCGCAGCAATTCTAATTGTTTGCTCACACGAAAGTTAGATGATGTCGAAGACATGTTGTTATAGAATGGAAGAAAGGAGAAGAGGAAGTGAAGAGTGAGGTGAATGGCTGCCAAAGCATTCATATATAGCCTTTAGTTAAATTGCAATTGGGTTCAAGGATATTCGCGTCCACGAGGTAGTTGGCCTGAGGAGGAATCATTTGGCAGTGTTGCGTGATGTCTTTTAGATTTTGTCCCGACTCGTCGGGTCACATCATCGTAATGGTGACTCGTCAGTCAATGATGCATAAAGCCCGACCGTCGGGTCACATCACTGCGCAAAAAGCGACTCGTCGGTCACATCATTGCGCAAAGTCGACTCGTCGGGTCACGTCGCTGCACGGAACGTAAGTACATTAGAATCAGAAGACGAGGCACATTACACGTGGTCACATGGCATGCTAGTTCGGCTAATTGCTTGAGTCATCCTTGCTACTACTACGATGCGATGCGACACAAGCATCCAGGACTATGTAAGTATACATACATGCCTTTGGGGATAGTAAAAACATGACGGGTAGGACGAAGGACTACTACGGAATGGCCCGACCTACCGCGAGGATGGGCCATTTTCCTTCCTTGTGAACTCGGCGTTGAACTCCTCGGCCTCTTTGGCCTTGGCCGCTATTTCCTCTTTTTCTCGCGCTCCTCGCGAGCCTCGCGCTACTGCGATTGCACGCCGAGATGAGCTTTTGTCTCCCGACGTATACGCTCGTTTTGCTCGTCGTTGCGGCGCTCTTCCTCCCGGATCTCGTGGGCCATTTTGACATCCCACTCCTCGAAGTCGAGAGTCCACTGGTCATGTGGGTGGATCTCGTGGTCGATCCACTTGCGGTAGCCACACAGCGGATCCGGGGACTACGGGTAGATGGAAGAGGTTGTTAGTGCATACCGAAGAAAGGGTATAAGAACATACATGAATCGACCTTACCATTGCCGATAGCTGCGTGTGTCCCAACGGCGGCGGGATAGTCACAGGAGTAGTTCGTACAACCCGATGAACGCATGCCCGAGCTTAGCGGTGCTTAGACTTGAAGAACTTGCATGGGTCCATGCACCGCGAGAGGCGGCGTCTCCTCTGGCGGGTCTTTGCGCGAACGCTTCGGTTGGAGCGTTCGGGATGGGGTTGCCGCTACGGGGCCTCGCTCACGAGAGATTCCATCCTAGAAATCGCCTCTTCTTTGGACCCGCCGCAGCAGCCCTTGCTTAGTCGTCCCGCCCCGCTGACCCTTGCTAGTCCGCGGATCTCTTCCCATTGCTTTGTCATCTTGTCCCATTGCTTCTTCTGTCTCTTGTCCATCCCGACGTGGTGAAGGAAGCTCTTGTGTAGTGTTGGGTTTGGTTGTGTAGTGTTCTCTCCCAGAGCAGATCACCCCCTTTTATAAGCCCCCGGGGGTGGTCACGGTATGGTTAAGTTCTGGTGAGTAGCCTACGAGGTAGAGTGTTGTCTTATCTTTCTGAGAAGTTTCTGGCGAGGCAGAGTGATGTCTTGTCTTTATGAAAAGTTGGCTCGTGTGGTCTTGTCACTGCGCAAAGCTGAGCCGTGTGGTCTTGTCGCTGCGCAAAGCTGCCCCGTCTGGTCTTGTCGCTGTGCAAAGCTGTGCAAAGCTGGCCCGTGTGGTCTTGTCGCTGCGCAAAGCTGGCCTGCGTGGTCTTGTCGCTGCGCAAAGCTGCCCCGTGTGGTCTTATCGCTGCGCAAAGCGCCGTGTGGTCTTGTCATTTGTGCAAAGCCGCCCATGTGGTCTTGTCATTGCGCAAAGCCGCCCGTGTGGTCTTATCGCCGCGCAAAGGCGGCTCGTGTGATCTTATCATTGCGCAAAGGCGACCGTGTGGTCTTGTCGGTGCGCAAAGGCGCCTGTGTGGTCTTATCGCCGCGCAAGGCGCTCGTGTGGTCTTGTCACCGCGCAGCCGAGCCGTGTGGTCTTGTCGGCGCAAAAGCGACCGTGTGGTCTTGTCAAAGCCGCGCAAAGTCGCCCGTGTGGTCTTGTCGTTGCGCAAAGGCGCCCGTGTGCTCTTATCGCCGCGCAGTTGGCTCGTGTGGTCTTGTCGCTGCGCAAAGCTGCGCAAAGCTGAGCCGTGTGGTCTTGTCGCTGCGCAAAGCGCCGTGTGGTCTTATCGTTGCGTCTCCGTGCTCGGCTATATAAGCGCATGGACACACAAACGGTCGATCATTCCCTCTTTCGAGGTGCCTCCGCCTGTCGTGTGGTCAAGTTTTTATTTGTCATTGTTCGCATCATCTGCGAAAGTCGCCGTAACGGTAAGCTTATTTCAAAGAACACGCGCGCGGTTTTACGGTGTGTTTTTGATCAAATATTGTCTTATTTTCGCCGAAATGGAGACGTTATGCGTGTTCACGGAAATGTGTGTTCGGTAGGCGGAGTGGATTTGTCCAATCGCCAAGCGTGCCTTGCTTAACATTCCCAACCCGCACACGTCGATTTGCTCGAGCTACGACGCATTGCATTCGGCGCTTGTTCGATGGGCACGTCGCTAGGAATAAGATAGTAATAGAGGCGATCACCACGAACACGGTCGTTCCACACGGGCACATCGTGTGGGGCTTGGCGAAGGTGACCAGCAGTGCCATGTGAGCACATCACATGGAGATTGTAAGCAATCCTCACGCTCCGATCTATCGGCGACCCATGGTGTATGTCCATTTTGTTTATCCGAGTCAATCCTTTGGTGGGCGCCGTTGAAGGAGCGGCGGCGCTCTTCTCCCCCTCTTCGATTTGTTGACGATGGAAGAGATGTCGAGTGCTTCAGTAGATGAAGATTCGAGTAGTTTCGAACCGAATGAAGGTGTCGACAAATGGAGCGGTGCTCGTGTTGATTGTCACGAGATTATTGATGGCATGTCCGATGGCACTGCCACCGAAGATGAGGCGAATTTTGACTCGCAATCCAGCGAGGATGAAGGCGACGACGCGGGTGGGATCGTCGGTGGCATTGTTTCGACCGACACGGACTATGTTCCAAGTCGGTTGGATTGTCAAGCGGCCTCTTCCCTTGTTCTGTCCTACGAGCACGAGTCTTCGTGGGCCTTCGATGCGGACACCCTACTTGTGGGCCAATAGTTCCCACACAAGGCTGCCGCCAGGCAAGCTATCGTGAGTTTCGCGGTGAAGACCAATCGGACTTACCGAGTTTCTGGTGAGTTCGGACATTGTTTGTTGTTGCTTTCAACTGCATGCGGTAAGTGGCACTAACTATTATATGGTTTCCATTACTGCGAGTCTAATCGACACGACGTAGTTAAGTGCGTGCATAGCTCTTGCCTCGGCAAAGTGCGTCTTGCAGAGATTCCCTAGGCGGAACGGCCTTCCGCATTCTGATCGTTCATGGTCACACGTGTGAGCTTCAAGAGCCATTGCAAATGCATCCGAATGTAACCTCGTGTACATCGCGAGCATTGTAAGCCATGTAGTTGTCGCCGATTTGACCGTTTCGCCCAAGGTCCTCATGGCTCACGAGCGAATACATTAGGGTATGCCGTTAGGTACGAAGGTATGGCGGGCGGCGGAATGTCCTCGAAGGGTTATACGGTATCTACAAGGAGGCGTCGATCTAGTCCCAGAATGCTTAAGCAAATTGCGGATGCCAATCCGGGACATGTGTCAATAGGGAGGACAGCCCAACCGGTCGAACAACCCACATTCCTTATCCTTGATCGAGTCTTTTGGGCATTTGGCCCGGCAATCCGTGGCTTCTCCCACTGCCGTCCGTCCGACTATGGGCGGTACTTTCGCTGCGGGAAGTACAAGGGCACCATTCTCACCGCTATTGCCGCGATGGCAACGACCGGTTGCTCGATTGCCTTTGCCATTGTAGAGAGCGAGCACTAATAGTTGGTTGTGGTTCCTAGGAACATAAAGCAACATGTTGTAAGGGACCGACCGAATGTGTGCGTCATAACCGACCGTCATCTTTGGATTGTTGTCCGGTTGCGCCACCATGCGACGCGATGCGAGCCCACCGTACCAATGGAGCGACATGCGCACACGTTGGTGCATGCGGCATCTAGCCGCCAACTTCCACAGCGCTTCAAGAGCAAAGACCTCATGAAGAAGTTCAAGAAGCTTTGCTGCGAGAACCGAGCGCAAGTTCGATGCCGTGTGGCGGAGCTCGAGCTCAAACCGAGCGTGCTAGTGGAGGTTTAGACTCAGCGCACCGCAGCGAGTTATTTGAGTGGATACGCTTGCATGCCCCGACTATGAGAAATGGTCCTTCTTCACGACACCTATGGTGCTTGGTACGGCATCATGACAACCAACATGTTCGAAGTCTACAACGGTGTGTTGAAAGGGGTTCGTGCCCTGCCCATCACAGCTGTTGTTGAGGAGACATGGAACCGCCGGTCGGTTACGCCGTCAATCGGGCAACAATGGCGAAGAAACATTTGGGCGAAGGAAGCATGCTCGGAGGTTATCCTCGCCTACATGGACAAGAAGATTACCAAGGCCCGATCTCATGTAGCTATCACAATGGATGGCGTCAGGAGGAAGTTCGAGGTCTGCCTGCGGGACAAGTACGTTTGTGGCCACATGAGAGGTGACCGGAAGCACGTCTGCACCATAGGCGATGTGGCAGTTTGCACCTGCAATAAGCCTCAACTCCTGCACAAACCTTGCTCGCACGTATATGCTGCATGTGCTGTATTTCACCAATCTTGTAACATGTATATGTCGGAGTACTATGACATACGACACCTGTATGATACTTGGAACGGAGCATAGGGGACGGCGCTAGGCTTCGCCTCCCACTCGCAAAAAGTTAGGGCTCCCTCGAAACCCTATCCAAAAAAATATGGGGGACGACGCTAGGTTCCGCCTCCCCCTTGCAAAAAAGCTAAGGCTCCCCTAGAGCCTTATGTACACACAAAATGAAAGAGGGTAAAACAGCACCAAACGCACATATACACCGACAAACTAGGCGTTATGCATCACAACAAATTCCAAATAAATAAAGTACATAAAATGGAGGCTTGTATCGGGAAAAAGAAATTCAAAAACAACATACAAGGCATACGCAAGAACAAGATACACGCGACCAACGATTACGGTGTTTCAGCGTACAACACGTCCGGGCGCAGCAGCCACTTGCGCAGTTCCTCATCGGACAGTCTGATCTCCATGAACTTCAGGAGGACCCTCTCCGCGTACCCACTGCACACCGCCTCGAATGATGCTTCGCTGGTGGAGGCCGAGGCCAGAGCCGGAGCTGCAAATTCGACGCACAAGGACAAAGGGCTTTCTTTCGATGTCGCACAGCCTCGCTGCTCCCAGAAGCGGGTGATCTCGACACGCGCCACGGCGGCCTTGCGCTAGCAAAACATCCTGATCTCCTCCATGGTACCACCCGGGTTCGCCAAGCACCAACGCTGCCACTTCACGCCATGGTACACCACGCCCTAATAGCACAAATGCAGCGCCCAGACAGAGCGAAGGCACGCTCCGCCTTCAGCTCGCGCTGGGGGTAAGTTACCTTGGCCATACGCTCGTTGGACGACCAAAGCCCCCGGCTAGCAGAACAACGATGCGGTCCCAAATTAGCCTGCAAAAATCACGAGTTTAGAATGCGTAACCACAAAACACACTAAACGAACCACATCGAACTTCGAAACAACCGATTTTTTCGAACATAATTTTCATTCAAAAGTGAGGTTCATTACAAAAAGAGATGAACCCTCCTACAGCCCCCCCTCGGTGTAGGCGCCATAAAGGGGGCGGAGAAACAAAAAGAGTAGAAAGGACATCTAGAGCGCTAAAACCTAATTACAAGAATCTAAAGGACTCAGGCCGCTTGGAGCAAGCGGAGGGTCACACCTTGTCTCCGGTGGTAGCCTCCCGCTCGTCGGCCTCCTGGTCATCCGCTGGAGCCTTGCCCTTCTTCTGGGCTTGCACTACTCGAAGGGAGTCCATCGCGGCCGCACGACGCCCAAAAGTCTTGAACGAAGACGTTGCTCGCCTTCCGCGTCTTGCATTGTCTGGCAGCAACCTCCTCCGTGGTTGCCACTGCCAAGGAGCGGGTTGCAAGGGTGTCCAGATGTCCGCACCCCGCCTTTTGCAGGGAAGCGAAGGTCGTCGTCCAAGCCACCTTCGCACAGTGGTCCCCGTACGCCCGGGACGCCAGTAGGCACACTTCCTCGGTGTGGCAGAGACGCCCAAGGGTGATGTCCATCTTCCCCACAGTTTGCCGCCTCGAGGGAGGCAGGGTGCCGAGGTCCAAGGCCTCCCAGGTCGCCAGCGCCACAGAGTGCGAGAGCTCCCACTCCGCTTGAATCTCCATCTCGAGGTCGACCCGAATGCCTTGAAGCATCCACATCTCGTCCTGCATGCTGGAGTGCTCCCCTTCTAGCTTCACCACCCAGGCCTCCAAGGCCTTCGCCTTGTCAGCAAGGGCCTCGCGCTCCACGCTCAGAGCCTCGCTCCGCGCGTACTTCGAGTCAACCCACTTCTAGATTTCGTCGAAGCCACGCGAAATGTCGCCCTCAAGCGCACGCGATAGCATCAGGGTCTGCACAAAGCACAACGTCACACCAAAAAAAACAAGAGGACCAGTAGCACACAAAATGCACCTTCACTGTGTTTGCCTTGACGGACCAGAACGTCCCCTTGAGGGACATGTTCCAAAAGAGATCCCCGATGTAGGATGGGCCGGCGAAGCGGGCGACCTCCTTGTAGACCCTCATAGCACCGACGCTAACCTTAAAGTCTGCTAGTCAAAGTGGGCCCAGATCCGCAGTGGCCGCGGCAGCCGGAGCGCCAACCTGTGAAGGCGCCGCCCTAGAGCTCCTCGAGGTGGAGCCACCCCCGCTGGCCCTCTCCTCGTCACTCAGGACTGCCAGGCAAGCATACTCAAAAAAAAAGATGGGGTGGAAATACATACCGATCGCATCGCGGCCCGAAGTAGGAGACACGACCCGAGTGTCCGCGGAGCCCTCACCATAAATGTATGACAGGGTGCAGCCGGCAGAGGACTCCTTGAGGGGCAAGCCCGCTATCCCAAAAGAGCTCACCACCCCCTCCCGAGCCTCCGCCGCCCTCGGCACAGTACCCGCCACGGGGGACACGCCACGCTCTCCCGAGGATGGGCTGCTCAATTGAGCACGCTCCACCCGCTTCGGAGTTGCTTATGCCACCCGCTTCGCCGGCCTCTTCGCCGCATCCATCCTCGCACAGGATGGGTCGTCCGCGACACAGGCCCCAATAGAGCACAAGGGCCTCGTAGCAATCGGCCCCAGGATGTCGCACTCCTCAAGCACGCGGGCCTGCTTCTTCCTCCCCTCGTCCGGGTTCGGGCACTCCGCAAGGCGGACCGTCGGGTCTGCGTATGCGCAATTCAGACGGGGTTCCCGCACGACCAGCCTGCGCTTCGTGTGCTCTTCGCCAATGCAGGGGCTCAAGAGCTGCTCCGCGGCATGGGCGGCCTCGTCAATACGTGCGACTACAAGGACATCGACACGCTCCCTTAAAATAAAAATAAATAAATAAAGGGCAAAAATGCATGTACAAAAAGTTCAAGGCAAAGACCAAAACCTTCACGACCTGTTACGGTGATGGTGGGAGCCCGTCCCTCGGGTCCCCGAGCTCCACGCTCCAGCCCTGCGCCAAGGGCCAAACCCCGAGGGCGCAAAACTCCTCCACGAGGCCCCGAGTAGAGAGCCTCATCATCGCACTTAGCAGTAGGTGAAGGAGGGCCTACTCCCGCGAAGTGAGCACAGTCTCTGGGGGAGCAATGAGCTCAATAATCCTTCCTCCGGAGTGGAGACCGCCGCCCACCAAAGAAGCGTGGTAGAACCACCTCTGGGTCTAGTCGGTGTCCCATCGATTTCGTGCCGTCAGAGCAGGCGCGTACATCTGGCACCGCGCCTTCGGTTGGAAGTTGACGCCGCCAAAGTTCAGCGTCTCACCGGTGCTCTTCTTCTTCTTTGATTGACACCGCCTGTCGTGTAGATACGCGAACAGGCGCCCCTCCCTGCTCGTCCCCGTGGATTGCATGATCCACTCGAAGACAGTGAGCTTCACGAGGGAATTGGGCGTCAGCTGCGCCAACTCCACCTGGTATAACTGAAGCACCCGCGCAACCAGCTCCACGCAAGGAATCCGGAGACAAGCATCAAAGAAGGCGACGAACACCATGGCCTCGTCCGCCCAGGGCACTGGTACCGTCTCCGCCCCAGGGACCCGCACCTTCGCGAGGCTCTCCAACTCCCCTTTGTCCACAAGGGCCCGAAGAACCCACTCCGTCACGGTTGACCGACCAAGGTCGCTGGTGTAAAGCACGCTGCCGCCTCCCTCTTTGCTGCGCTTTGTCATTTGGAAGCTCCGAAGGACACACCGCACGAACCTCGAAGACCAAAGCCCCAAACAACAAAATGAGCAAAAATGGCTAAGGCAGGAATATGGGGTTTCTACACGCAAGGTAAGGAAAGGGTTGGGGAGCTCCCTCCCCCCCCTATAAACGCACTAGAACCGCAAGGAGACAAGACGGGAAAGTCGAAGAGCCATGGGCCAGTCACACGGTGACACGTGTCACACGCACAACATTCCCCTCCAACAGCACTACGACGCGTGCCAACCAACCTCATTATGGCACACAGCAACCAATGACGGCCCACGCGGTTCGAAGGAGCGCCATCAGCCCATCACTGCCAACCAACCTCATTATGGCGCAAGGCAACCAATGACGTCCCGCGTGGTTCAAACGCGCGCCATCACTGCAAACCACCAGCATCATGGCGCACGACATCCAACATGCCATCATACCAGTGGGGGCGGCCCATGCTTCGTGGGAGGACCCACACAGAGCACGCTTCGCTAGGCCAAAGGGGACGGTGTGCCTGGATCCTTCGGGAAAAAAGTGCGATTTCAGCCATGACGAAGCAGGACTTCGACCGCGAGAGGCTTGTCGTAGGAGCGGCCCCAACGACTCGGCGAAGAGCGCAAGTCCGCCCCCCTCCCCATGAATGCCATGGGCCGGAGACATGGCCCAGGGCCCACAGGGGTACCAAGTACGCCTTCGGGAGGGCCCCGAAGACCACCAGAAGGCCCGCATGGGCCAGTAGGCTGGAGGCACGACGGAGGGCCTCCGAGGATACCAAGCATACCTTCGGGGAGGCTTCGAAGGCAGTGCGAAGACTTCCGAAGAGCCCTCGAGCACCGTAGACCCAGGAGTCAAGAGTCCCTTGGGACCACCTCTGGGGCGCCGAGGGGTGTCCGGGGACTTTCGGCCCGGAGACACCCCGCACGGTATGAAGGGCGAAAAGCACTAGTGGACCGACCAAGCGTACTAGCCGGATGGACTAAGACTAAGAAGGTCAACCATGAGCCTTAGGCTACACATAAGGAAAGGAAAAACAGTGAAATAACTTACAGATTCGTAATGCCTATGCTCCAGGGCACTTCATGAAAAGGAACGAAGGAGCAAAGGTGGCATGACGCGCAACCAATTCTTCATGGTGGCGTTTGTGTGCAGTTTCGCCTACTACATCTTCCCAGGCTACCTATTCCAGATGCTCACTTCCCTCTCCTGGATCTGCTGGGTCTTTCCCAACTCCGTGCTCGCCCAACAGCTTGGCTCAGGCCTCCACGGCCTTGGCATCGGTGCAATTGGACTCGACTGGTCATCCATCTCCTCATACCTCGGAAACCCTCTCGCTAGCCCCTGGTTTGCCACTGCCAACATTGCCGCCGGCTTCTTCACCTACATGTACATAATCACACCCATCACCTACTGGTTTAATATCTACAAGGCACAGAACTTCCCCATCTTTTCAGACGGTCTCTTCACAGTGACTGGTCAGAAGTACAACATCTCCAGCATTATGGACCCCCAGTTCCAGTTTGATACGAATGCCTATGAGAAGAATGGGCCATTATACATCAGCACCTTCTTTGCTGTCAGCTATGGTCTTGGTTTTGCATGCCTTACCGCAACACTTGTCCACGTTCTCCTTTTCCATGGAAGGTAATTTTTGCTAACTATGTACCCCTCTTGGTCTATTATGCAAACAAAACTAGATAGATATGCAGCTAAAATTCCAACGCTTGTGTCCAGTGAAATTTGGCAGTTAAGCAAATCAGCTTTCCAGGAGAAAAAGATGGACATACATACAAAGCTTATGAGGAGATACAAGCAGGTCCCTGAATGGTGGTTCATCTGCATCCTTGTCGCCAGTGTTGCAACCACCATGTTTACTTGTGAGTACTACATTGAGCAACTGCAGTTACCCTGGTGGGGGGTGCTGCTTGCATGCACCCTTGCCATTTTCTACACCCTTCCATTTGGAATTATCACAGCAACAACCAACCAGGTATGGACTTCAAACACGAATACAGATGCATACTACGGCTGACAGTTGTAGGAGCAGCATTCAGCTCATTATATCTTATGTGACAGACTCCAGGCTTGAATATCATCACGGAGTACATCATGGGGTACTTATATCCTGGACGACCTATTGCAAACATTTGTTTCAAGGTATATGGCTACATTGGCCCACGTCAAGCTCTAGCTTTTTTGCAAGATTTTAAATTGGGCCACTACATGAAGATTCCCCCAAGGACTATGTTTATGGCTCAGGTCAGCTACACTAGTCACATGAATAATGGCCATTATTTGTGCAAAAGGAGAACAAGCACATTCTCTCGTTGTATTAACTGTGTCCCTCAATGTAACTTATTGAAAATAACAGGTTGTGGGCACTTTGATAGCAGCATTTGTATACCTTGGAACAGCATGGTGGCTCATGGACACAATCCCCAATATATGCAACACCGATCTCCTCCCAGCAGGCAGCCCTTGGACCTGCCCTTATGATCATTTATTCTACGATGCATCAGTCATATGGGGCCTTATTAGCCCACGCAGAATATTTGGTGATTTAGGCACTTACTCTGCTGTGAACTGGTTCTTCTTAGGGGGCGCCATTGCTCCCCTCCTTGTCTGGCTTGCACACAAGGCATTCCCAGATCAAAAATGGATCCTACTTGTCAACATGCCTGTGCTGCTTAGTGGAATCAGCCAAATGCCACCTGCCACTGCAGTCAACTATACGGCATGGATATTTGTTGCGTTTTTGTCAGGTTATGTGGTCTATAAGTACCGGCGTGACTGGTGGGAGAGACATAACTATCTGCTTTCAGGTGCCCTTGATGCTGGTTTGGCATTCATGGCTGTCTTGATCTATTTATGCCTAGGACTAGAGAACAGCAGTTTGAACTGGTCGGGCAATGACTTAGATGGATGTCCTCACGCTTCTTGCCCCACTGCAAAGGGTATAATTGTAGAGGGGTGTCCAGTGCATAATTGAGAACTTCTCATCCACGGAAGCCCTGGGGATAAAACTGAATTATCTCAAAGAGCAGGCAAAGATCAATGAAGCATGCATGGATGATAGGTTTCGTTGTTGCATGATATTCTTCAAATTTTAAGAAAGATTCAAAGCATGCAAAACGAAAGGGAAAAAAGGGTACAAGCGCTTAGAAAGAAGAGGTTGCAGGGTGCATTGAAGCTAGTACCCAACCAAAAGTACATGGTGCATGACTTGATTATTTTTGGCACCAATTTCTTAGTTGCTGTGCAGAAACAAATAGAAATGTATTACGATAACAGTTGAACTGAAATTAGCAATGAGCTGAAAGAACAGTAGCCATTAAATTTATAGCAATACCCGTCATACAAATCAGTAGCTAAATATGACAGATGCACATCATAATATTAGGATTCTACATTTTCCTTTTATCATTACATGAATCTTGCATGCAACAATAAACAATTCACAGCTTAATTTTGCCTTAAGGGGAAAAAAGAATAGTAAAATATCTCTGAACTACTGTGAATATGTAATCCTGTATGTAACCTTGATATGGGTTACATCAATCATGATTTTTACGCTTCTTAGCACTATGAAGGGCACTGCTGTTGGCCTGCTGGTAATCCATTATTTCTCAAATGTATCATCTATGCACATCCTGGTAACATCAGGATAAATGCAGTATGGCTACTGTTACTAGGAAAATATAAGTGAGCAAGTAATTCTTCAAATAAAACCAATTCCACCATAGGAAGTTCCAGCTGTGCGCTAGTGGAGTTGTGGTCCGAGTATGAATTCTACTTACTAGTCCGGCATATCCCGCATCAGTGGGCGTGACACGATAGATTTTCCGTCTTTACAGCACACCTCCATTGTCACCTAATATAGGGATTTTCAGGTGTAATGTAACCCCATTCAGCCGCACCACAGCCAGCTCCATCTCACGCAACCATGTCAGCCTCCAATCAATGAGCACAAGACCGTATGCTAATCTCTGGCCACAAGGAACGGTATCATCGTTCATCAGTGAGCTTCTGTGCACACTAAGACCTCCCTTCCCACAGTATTCGGCAAGCGCCGTTGTGCAATGAAGCGGCAACATCCGGGACGGTTCCCCGGCACGCCAGGCATTTCATCGAGCACCCTGAGAGCAACATTACATCGATAGAGGCCGCCAGCTTCGCGCGCCACGAGCCAGGTGTTGCATTGCTGGGGCCTGGGGGGCGAGGTTGGTGGTGGCGCTGTGATGATGCAGAGCGGCAGAGGTTGATTGGCGCGGAGCGGAAGAGGGCGGCGGAGACGGAGAGGAGCGAGTGGGGGTAGGACGGCGAGTCGAAGGAGGAGCGGGCGGTGGGGCGGGAGGTAGGAGGAGCGCGCGGGGGAGTTTGTGGTTGGCGGCGGCACGGAAGGCAGGGAGGACGCGGGGGCGCAGGAGTTGGAGAGGATGGCGGAGCGCGGGGCCGCGTGGGGGGGACAAGGGGCGGCGCGGGTGAGGGGAGGGGTGTGTGGAGGAGTGGACCGCAGTTGCTTCGGCTGATGGCGTAGGGCAGCCTACTTGAGCTGACGAGTGGCCGACAGCCCGACAAGGTGCGCGGCGGAGGCGACGACGCGACGGCGGGTGGCAACTCCGTGGAAGACCCGCGCAGCCGCGTCACACTCAGCCCACGAGCGGCTGTTGTTTCTGTGCTCATGGAGCGCATGTTGCTTTCTACGCGGATCGCGCGGTAAAGCCGTTGGAGAATCCACTCAAATAAGAGAATCCACTAGTCTCTGTTCTACATCGGCAGACCCGATTATTGCGGACATTTTGCCCAAACAAATGCCCGTTAGATGGGCTGTCGGCATACAAAACACATTAGTTCTTTAGTCTTATATTGCTTATTTATGCATGAAGAGATACATATTCCCCCTATATAAAGGGGGCTCTCATTATACACACAAGTCTACGGGCAAATGGATCAATAAAGAGAGAGAATTGAGACTACATCTTTGTGTTTTTGTCTATTTGTTATTATTTGCGAGTTGAGAGCTTTATTCGTCGGCAACACAACCGTTGTCACCGCCACTGCGGTGCCGCCGGGTCGAACTAGGGCCAAAGCCCGCCACCGCCGTGCAAGACGGAGCCCTCACCGCCATGTGCCTTTGCACAAGGCAACGACGAGGTTGCCACCACCTTCCGCTTCCACGCGAAGGACGGGGCCGGCAAGCCCCACATGCTTCTTTGGCATGGATAGGACGGGGCAATGGCATGCCACCATCGCCTCCCTATGCCGCCGAGCGAGGGAAAGGGAGGGGTCGCCGAAGCGACCGTCGCCCTCTTGTCAATGGGAGAAGAGGAAGAGGGTAAGGATGGAGGGGTCTACTCACGCCACCTTCGCAACCCGCCATGGAGGTCACCTCTAGGGCTGAAAACGAGCTAGGCTTAGTCTGCTCGAGCCTGGCTCGCTCAAGCTCGGTTGAAACAGCGGCTCGGCTCAGCTGGTTTTGGGAACAAGCTAGAATCTCAGCTTGGCTCGGCTCGGTAGCATGTTCAAGTTGGCTCACGAGCCCTCGCGAACCGCTGGTGAGGAGCAGAGTGGCAAACCGCAGAGCCTACCGCATGGCGCCCAAAGCGGCGAGGCAGTGGTTGGAGAAAGGGACGGCGGAGGGAGGAAGGAATGGCGGGGCGGGGGAGGAAGGAGTGGCAAGGCGAAGGGAGGGCCGTTGGAAGAGGTGACAGTGGGGCGGTGGAAGGAGCGACGGCGGGGTGAAGGATGGAGGAGAGGGCGGTGGAGTACTGGGCGATGGGGTGGAGGATGAAGGAGCTGCTGCGGAGGACAGGGCGGTGAGGCAGAGGATGGAGGAGGGGCGGCCGAGGGAGGAAGGAGCGGTGGGGTGGCAGCGAAGGACGGGGCGGTGGGGCAAAGGACGATGGGGCAGCGAATGGAGGAGGCAACGGCGGGGCGCTTGATCTGGATCGGGATGGAGGAGGCATAGATGCACAGTGTGTCTAGCGGGAATGGGTTGGGCCAACAACTAGCCCACGAGTCAAACGAGCGAGTGAGTGGCTCGAGCTCGGCTCAAAATTTTGCGAGCTGGGCAAGGGGCTCGGCTCGGCTTGAAAACGTCATGAGCCCGAGCCGAGCCTGCTCAAACTTGTTTCGAGCCGAGCTGGCTCGCGAGCCTCAAGCTATTTTTCTAGCCCTAGTCGCCGCCTTGGGGCGTCGCCTCCGACCGGGAGCGAAGCCGTGCCACGCCAGGCACGAGCACGAGCCGCCACAGCTACACGGGGGCTATGGTAAAACCCTAGCTCGTGGGCTAGAAAGGCTGACATGGGCTGCAAGGCCCTATATGGGCCTTCGGCTTTTAGACCATAAGGCCAGCCCGGGATGGGATCCGATCGACATTGGCACTTTTGCATAAAAGTCCATCACCTTTTTCAAAATTAAGTGCAAGTCATTTGTTTATTAAAATTGGCTCCTTTCGGACCAAAATTTTTCAAAAGAGACCCTGGAACTTTCTGAATAAATTACGAGGGCTTCCACTAGGTGGAATTTTGCAAATTAAACTTCTGAAGTTTTCTAGTTATTGTATTTAAGCATTTTGCGATTTATTTAAATACCAGAATTGATTTCCTATTAATCTGTGAGTGTAGTAACTGTTCTACGCTTAGAAAATTATTGGAAATCCATAAATTTGATATTTACTACTCATGCAAGTCGATTTATTGCTATAACACTCATTTTGACTCATGTAGTACATGATGTACCTATTGATTATGTTTATGGTAATTATCCTTCGTTGATTTACAATGTGTAGGCAAAATGACCAAGACACACTTTGGCTTGTTCGAGCCTAATGACATTAATTATCCAACGTGGCAAGAGAATGTTGTGGGCTACCTCGACTTCCATGGACTCAGAAAAGCCATCACCAGGGGTGCTAGAAGAGCTAATGTTCAAAAGAAGATGGCTCGGGAGTACCTCTTTCATACACTGCATTGGAGATTACAGGACTGATTCATATACTAGAATGACCCACTGGGGTTGTCAGAGCTTCTGTGGACGACTTTTTGAAACTCGGGATGGATGAAGCTCAATGTCTTTTATCTCGAACCAGAATTCTCAATAATGAAAGTAAAGCTTTCAAGTGAAGGGAAGAAATGAGGAAAAGGCAAGAAGTAAGGTGTTTGAATGGACCCTACTCCACTCCGAGGAAAGAGGAAAAAGATAAAGATAATCGAGAAGGCTCCTGAGAAGAAGATCATAGTGGTCAGAGACTTAAGTGTCAAATGCCCCAGGAGTGATAGCCATGGACATACCACTAGTAGGTGGAAAGCCCCCAAGCACCTGGTGGATGCATACCACAAGTTAAAAAAGATGGATTCATCTGTTGAAGAATGTGTGGCTTTCTTGTCAAAAGAAGATGACACCCACCAAAGTGATACAAGTGCAGTATCAAATAATGAAGTGTCAATGGAGATTGATGAATATGTTCCCCGATAGTCTCTCAGTGATCTTGACATACCAATAGAAGAAATGGTTGGTCTCGATTATGAAGGTCTCCCTCAAATCGAAGGAGAAGTTTATCTTCCTGAGGATGATTTTGTTTGCCCAAGGGAAGATTAGAATAAATACTACAAAAGTATATCCCTTTAAATTTAGAAGTCAATTCATGGTGTGTTTAGGATTGTGTTGTTAATTTGAACACCAAATTTTGTCGATCCTGAATTAGTCAGCAATATTACTATTAGTAATTAAAATTACTTCTTGTAATATTTAGTTCATGGATAAAATATTTCCAGTTCATTTGCATGTCTTATGTTTGCATATTTATGCGTATGCAATGTTTTTAATTCATGCAAATTATTTATCTCCTGCTTATAGTTGAAGTACAATGGAGGGAGAACATGAACTCTATCTTGTGGAGAATTGTACCACAAATTCTATCACAAGGGATACGAAGTATTTTCAGACCTACAATTCTTAGACTGGCAATATTATGACCATAGTTGGCAATTGTGGTAATATATATTGCGGGTACTAGAAGAGTCATGGTAATCTTACCGATAGGAACAAAAATAATAATTGACAATACATTATTATTCTCGGACTCAACTAACTCAACTAGAACTCTACTAAGTTTTCAAAGATGTCCAAAAATATGATTTCCACGTGGAAACAAAGAAAGAGAATAGTTCTGAGTACATTCTCATTATTAAGAAATAAGGACATCAGAAAGAAATAGTAGAGAAACTCCCTACATTCTCCATTGAATTGTACTACACATTTATTAAACGTGGTGGAGAATATGTTGCGATGAGTATCCAGGTTAAAGACTCCGAACTATTTAGAACGTGACATGAATGTCTAGGTCATCATGGAGACAACATGATGCGCCAAATATTACAATATTTTGCTGGCCACAACTTGAAGTTCAATGACATTTTGATCTATCACAATTTGTGTGTGAAGCTTGTGCTAAAGATAAGTTGATTAGGAGACCCTCTTGTCTATTGTTTTTATTTGTGAGTTGAGAACTTTGTTTGTCACATTTTTTAGCTCAAGTGGTTACAAGATCTGCAGCGTCAGCACTTCATCGGACACACTAACTGTGAGCTCTGAAGACAAGGTCAAGATCACAATGACAAGGCGGGCACTACACATTCTAGGTAATCAGTAGATCGTATTTTAGCAGTTGACAAATGAAACTACAATTCAAGGCACATATTTCAGATGATACAGTCTTCAGCATGAGATATGAAGTAGCATACGACTCCATTTCATTCTGACTCTGAAGTCCGAACAAAAGATTACAAGATACATCTGGGATGAATGACTGAACGAATGCTATTGTAATGTAATGTATAACAACTGTGAGCTGCCCCTGCCAATCTACAACTCCTTTTGCTTCTTCTGCATGCAGCTAATTTTTGCAGGGGACTCAACAGCCAAAAGAATAAAGAATTACATCTAATAACAATTGAATCTTTCCTCCTATCACTATAAAACAAAAGAGAAACTACTTCTTTCTTTCTTCTCCTTTCTTTCTTTCTTCTTCTTCTTCTTCCGAGTGTATAAAAGAATGGTCAGACTGTATGAACTAATGAATCATCATTAACAACAAAAGAACCACTGAAAAAAAGTCTTGTTCTTTCTTCACTTCACTTGGCCCTCCATTTAGCTTTGCTGCGAATGGGATGCTGTGGTGGACGCAGACACCGTGCTGCCTCCTGCACCCTCGCTCGCCGGCGTCCATGCCGTCACGGTGTAGAGCGCCTGGTCCAGCCACCGGAGCGTGAGCCCCTCGCCGTCGCCCTGCGCCTGCACGCTGTACTTGTCCGGCGCGAACATCCTTGCGATCATGCGCCCCTGCATCGCCTCGCGGTCGCCGATGCCGGCGTTCTTGAACCCGCCGTCCTCCATGCGCCGCCGCCACCCCGCGAAGCTCTCGTGCCGCTCGATCCGGTCGGCGCCCTCGAACGCCACCGCGTTGCGGATCTCCCGCGCGAACATCTCCTCCGCCTTGGCCCTCGCCGGGCTGGCGTCCGCTAGCCCGGCCGCGTCCACCGCGTCGAACGCCGCAGCGTAGTACCGCAGTGCGCGCGCGAACCGCGCCTCCCACCGCCCGGAGTTGAGCCCGCCCTCGTGCTCGCCGAGGAGGAGGATGGCGGCGCCCGTGCTGCGTGCCAGCCCGAGGAAGTCGGCGAGCGCGCCGCCGGTCTCGTCGCGGAGCAGGCGGTGCATTGTGAGGACGCAGTTCAAGGCGACGCACTCGCCGCGCTTCACGTGGAGCATCCACAGGCGGACGTCCTCGAGCCGGTCCACCACGGCGTGGAACTCGAACGCGAGGCCGAGCGCGGTAGCCACGCGTGCCAGCCGCGCGCCGGTCTCTTGCAGCCCCTGCCTCGACTCGCCGACGCCGGTGATCCGCACGTGCGCCGGGGGCTCCGGCCGCGCGGCCAGGCTCTGCAGCAGGCTCGGCCACTGGAGCCCCTGCTTGATGTCGAAGTCGATGATGTGGACGCGCTCGTGCCCCTCGAAGGCGCGCAGGAGCCGCTCGTTGAGCGTGAAGTGCAGGAACCTTGGGATGGGAGTGATGCTGTTGAGTATCCGCAGCGCCATGGCGTCGTCGTCGTTGATGGCGTCGTCGGTGAGCTCTCGCGGCGGGCTGATGTCGAACACGTGCGGCCACATCCGCACCACGCGGAGCGCGAGCGCCTCGGCAAAGTAGGCGGCCACGCGGTGCATCGGCGTGGGCCCCGCCACCGAAGCCGTCTCGCCGAGCCGCGCCAGGTAGTAGTTGGCGGCGTCGTGGTTGCAGGCAGCGAGGGAGTCGGCACACGCGGTGAGCGCGCCCACGAGCTCCAGCGCCTCCCGCTCCGCCACCCCGAGCGACGGCACGCCGTTCCTCGCGTGGACCTTGGGCGGCGGCGGTGGCATTGCCGACGAGCCGCCGTCCGTGCCTGACGAGGACGACGAGTGGGACGGCGACTTGCTGTACTCCTCCTCCTTGGCCGCAGCAAGCGACGGCCCCGCGGCCATGCCGTGGGGGAACGCCGCGGCGCTGGGCACCAAGAAGACCTTCTCCTCTTCGGCCTCATCTCCTTCTCCTGCTGCAGTCGCTTGCATTTTCCCTGCAATGGATTGATGGAACCATACCTCATCGCCGTCGCTGCCCATTCTTGTCCGCTTGGCGCGAACAATGGGGCCATACTCCTCAGCCTCTTCCTCCTCATGCGCCCGCTTAACAGCTCTGTTCCTTTCCCAGACGCCGCCGCCATTATCGCCGGGCTCCGGCTTGGCGCCCCAGGACACGGCCTGGGTGACCGGCGGCGCCGGGTGAGTCCGGAAGGAGCAAGTGGTGCTGCTCCTGGCTTCGCCCGCGACGCGCGGGGCGGCACCGTCGCCGCGGTTGCTCCGCTTGGAGAAGCCGCAGGGGAGGATGTCAAAGCGCTGCGCGGTGCTCATCTGATGCCTCGACGAAAACGAGCAACCAGCCAACATCCCGGAGACACGTCACGGCCGGATGCGACGTGCCTACAAGAGACCTGCTACCCTCCTCCTCTACGTCTTCTTCTTCTTCTTCTTCTTCTCCCCCCCTCTCTGTCTTCTTCTTCCTCTGTTCTCTCCCTCTCTAGTCTCTACTCTCTCTTTGCTATCTGGCTACTGCTTAAGCTTCTCTGAGGTGGTGTATGGGAATCGATCGGTGTACAAAAGAAAGAGGAGTTAAAAACAGAGGATCTTGTTTCTTGGAGCGAATTTGGTCAGTTCCCTTTGGGCAAAGAGAAGAAAAAAAAGAGTGAAAAAAAGGAATGTGATGGCTGTGTGTATGTTATGCTGTATATGCAGGAAAGAATGGGGTTTTGTAGAATGCTTAGTACAAAAGAATCAAAGAATAGGAGCTAAGAACAAATGGCCTAAAACATCTAGGAAGACTGGACGCGGCGGAGCATGCCGGGGCTGCTCACCCTCTGCAGAGCTCGCGCGGCCTCCTCACCGGCGACGACGGCGAAACCCGGTGAGCGGCAACCGGCAAACCCCAACACCTCCATTTGTTAAGGAAATGCAAAACAAACCAGAAAAAAGAAAAACGAAGAAACCTTTTCTCCCCCCAGGAAACCAAGAAACAGGGGACGACACTAGGACATCTAGCTGCTAAGATGGATGCGATGCGATGCAATGGCGATGGAGACGGAGACGTGCTTGTTCCTGGCTATGCCCTACTAGATGATCGCTTCTCCTCCTCCTCCTCCTTCTTCTTCTTCCTCTAAATCCTACTGCTACTACTTACTACGCTACTCTTCTTGCCTCACCATTACCACTCCTCTCTTCTCGCTCTGCTCTCTCCTCTCTACTCTGCCTCTGTCTCTGGTGTGGCGGCGGGCCAAGGAAGGAGGAAAAGAAACGGTTTTGACAGTGTGGCGGCGGGAATCCCGAGGCGCTGCGTCCACCCCCGCCTGCGCCGTCGGATCGGGACCGGACGGCCGTGGGGTGGTCCGGGATGTGACCGTTGCCTTGGGTCAATGTGACCGTTGCGGCGTGGAGGGGAGACGGGGTCAGGTGCGCGGCACGTGACGCACCCCCCCGCCCCGTTCTTGTTACCGTTGGGCTCCCCCACGCCGCCCACGTGGCGCCCGTGACCGACGCCACGCGGGATGAAACTCTCTGCGCGTATGCCCGCGTGTCTCCTGCTAGCATCAGCATGCGTGTCCCGTGTTCTCTTGCTGAGTCGGCATTTAGGGAGGCCATTTTGGTAAATGAACTGCGAATGCGATACCATCTCGATTCCAAATATAAGTCGTTTTGGATGTTGATATGGTCTTCGAAGTTTCGAAGTAACACTCTGGTCATCCATTTCTATGAAAGAAAATACGGTGTTTCAAAGAAGAGTAATTATACGTTACGAAGTATATTTCATGATGGATCTGGTAATACCAATTTTACTTTGTCAATCTTAGTAGCTTTTTTATATATATTTCTGGTTACTTTTTGTTAATTACTAACAGTAAGTGAAATCGTTTTTACTCTACCAAATTAGCATAGTCAGGCGCTACTACATACTCCACCACATTATGAACGGTTCATTAGTCCACACCCAAGTACTACTACCTACCACTGGTCTAGTACTGCTCATAAACAAAGAGTCATTATTCCTTCATACACAATGGATTTCCGTTAGTACTATGCTTATTTACTATTAACAATAAATGAAGCTGTTTTAACTTGCTGTATTAAACTTTGGCGCGGGCTTGAAATCTCCAAATCCTGCAAAGACAAAATGTACGTAGGTTAGGTAGCATCACTGCATGTATGATGCAGATCATTGGTCTGCATATGTACATGTAATTTCAGCTTAATCAGATAACCGGAGAAGTGTCAACTTTGCTAATCTAATTAGATTAGATTTTAGCCGTTACAGGCCTACGGCTGGCTTGCATCCGTAGATAGAGGCGTATAGCCGTAACGGTTTTAGTTTCTTTCAGGCTCTTCTTTCGACGGCCATGCAAGTTAATGGCGTTGCTCGTTGAGCTGTGTGTCTCTCTTGGTATCGTATATACTTAGTACATGCTTAATTTGTTCATTAAGTTTCAGTCTTGGGGTCGCTGTAAGTTGGCTGGTATTTCACCATTCAGATCCAGATCGACGTTTACACTAACTATCTGTGTAGTTTCCTGACGAACATCAGTATTGGGATGCGACTTTTATCTTCAAAACATTGTCGCCTGTGCACTTACGATCATGACTTGAGATTTTAGAGGAAACTGACCAGTTGATTTATGTAATTTCTATCTATTTGTGTCAGAAGATGCCACAAAGATCTTTGATTTGGGACTTCATCTTTTCTCTCTGTCGTTGTCAGCAGATAAATGAAATCAGCCTCTTTCTACATAACGTCTGTTTGCTGTGCTGTAAACACATGATGGCAAACTAATTCCAAGCCTTCCAATCCATAATTAAGTGATTCTCCTTCATACAACGGACTGCTCTTCTTTTATCACAAAGCTTTTGATCCTAACTTCAGTATAACCTGCAGGGACACAATGTTTCTGCCAATCTAGGATTCTTGAATCTAGATTGTAGCCGTTACAGGCTTATTGCCTGGATCAGTACGCACTAGAGCCCCGTAATTAACGTTGAAGATGTGTGCTTTTCTTCATGCTGTTGTTATTTCACGGTCATGCTAGTTGATAGCATCGCTCATGAGTCATACCATTCAGCATCCATCTCACACTTAGTTCATTGTTCGTTCAGCTGAAATTTTGTCCTCTGGTTCTCTGTCTCACTACATATTGCTAGACCTTCGCACCATTTTCCCTCTTCTTTATCGTCTTGGGATGTAGCAATGTCATCCAGCTGGGCAGCTACTGCAATTTTGAAGAAACTTGCGCTGTGCCAGTAACATGTGGAGAGGTTTTAGAGTAGACTGAATTCCGATGTTTCACAATCCCAGGTGGTGAAATCGGCGATACGTGCTCGAGAAGATTTCAGGCAAACTATGTGTTGCTACACATGTAAGTCGCAGCAGATTGGGCTTCACTAATTGTGGGCCCAGTGGGCCGCGCGGATGCCGCGTAGAGCTGGTCAGCAGGAGAGTGGGCGGCTGGCTTCGACACAGGTTGAACTCAACGTCTCAACATGTGTAAAAATACATTACTAGTATATGTGTATATATAATATACCTAATAAATACTTGTTTTTTTCCCAAAAATTTTGGGTGTACATCTATACACCTATATCCCTATACTAGATCCGACCCTGTTACTAAAAGCATACCAGCGAGTGCAGACTGGCGATCGAGCTTAACGAGCTATTATCGAGTTTCATTCGAAATTTGACATAGTTCGACTTAAAATTATTTTATTTTTCACTTAAGTGGTTATTTTAAAAGCAAACTAATAAGCCACTATCGAGCCGTGCCTTATTAACATTTTTTAATTCAAAATTAACTCATTTTAATTTTAATTTTTATTCGAGCCTATAACGAGCTTTTTCTCTCCTTTTTTTGGCCAGCCCTAACTGTAGAGTCGTGCTTGCGACTATGTTGTTCAGGTGCACAACGATTTAATTTAGCTGCATAGAGGAAAGTGAAACTGGCTCTTTTGTCATTTCTCTCTGCCTTATAAGAATTCATGTTTTTTTACAGTCATGCTAAGTGTCTGAAATTTTTTTAAGTTTAAATCACTTATTGTGACCATTGAATTTGTGTAGAGATTGATGTGTCATATGATTGAATATTAAACCAATAGATAAAAAAGGTGATTTATACTTAAGAAAATTTCAATCACCTTATGAATAGACAATCCATTTTTTTATATTAGAAACTTGGTTGTGTTACGGACTGCACAAGTCGTGACAGGTTGTGACTTTTTCTTTTGATTAATTTCGAGAAGAATGGTACACACCTTGTCTCGGCAGCACCACAGTGGCAAACTTAGGCAGGGATGTTGCTGCCACGGCAGGTTCCAGCAGCATCGCGGTGGTTATTGGAAACAACAACACCACTATCTCTTGTTGCACCTTCTGATCTGTGATCATCTTCTCTGAAGTAGCATGCATGTCGAGGAAGATGGCTGTCATCTTCTTGTCGTTGATACTAATGGCTATCTTGGTAGCATTAGCCTTTATTATGGACAATGACTCGGCAACAGGTCGGATGGTCGGATCGAAAGCCATATCCTTGGTAGCAGAAGTCCTTGGTAACAGAAGTCGTGTGAAGGAATCAACTGCTCTGATACCAAATGTTATGAACCTTAGTTCCTAACGGGGTAAACACTATCGGAAAAAAGCCTGAGCGGTATTGGCTTGGTGGGATGAGAGATTAGATAATAGACTGAGATAATAAACTTAGGAGTAAAACTAGATTACTTCATCTTTCTTGTTTGATTGGTAATGTATACATGTTATCTCTTTTATAGAGATGACTCGACTTAAACCCTAAACAAGCCTATATCTAATAGATGCAATATATCTTTAAGAAAATAAACCTAACTAATAAGAAAATTAATTATTCTTATCTCTATTTTCTACCTAATAATGCACTCCACTGTGTTTCCTCATGTGCAATAGGATCATTTGCGCCCAGTATTAAAATCCTTTATTTCGTCTCGTCCCTTTCTAGTTTTGGTCCAAGGAACAGTTAGCTGCTAGCAAGTTGCTATAGCATCTGGGGCAAATTGTTGAATTGCATTCTCCCTTGTGCAATAGGATATCATGTGTGCAAATTATTAAGAAATGATGATACTGTTAGAGATATATGTATAGTGTGTTATTCCTCATTGTTATGAGGGGTTATTTGTATATTCACTACCTGTACTTTATGTATATATACTGATCCATTGACCTCATATTAAATACAAGCACTATTCATAACATGGTATCAGAGCAAACCTAGGGTTTGTTTTCGTCGAGCCGCCGCTGGTTTGTTCTTCCCGCCGCCGCCCGACTTCACCGCTTGTCGTCCGGACTCGGACTCGGCACGCCTTGCTTTGGCGTCTCCTCCACCACCGCTGCCTCAGTGTCGCCTGGCGTTGCCTCGTCCTCAGCGCTGCCACCGTGCATGAAGCCGACCGGGAGCCTGCTGCTCCCTGCATCCTCCTCTGCTCGGGCCGACGAGCCCGACGTCGTCCGAATCTTTGCCGCACACCGACCTCCTCCCGCCATCGCAGGATCCTACGCACACTGGATCTGCATCACGTTGGAGCAAAGACACCGCCACCACCGTGGGATCCTCGGGATGCACACAAGGACGACGTCGCTCCATCCGAAGGCTTCTTCATCCCGCCACCTGCGCCCGCTCTGCCGTACCGAATAGCTCCGGCCACCTCCTCGCGCGAGGTCGCTGCGCACGTGGCCGCTCCGGATCCCTCCGCCGTGCGGATCGCCGCCGCCGCTGTTGCCACTCAGAGCCTCCTCTTTCGCGCGCGCATCGCCGTGAGGACGCCGCCGCCGCCGTCGGCCTCCGCCTCCACCTCCGCTGGTACCAGGGGAACCCTAGTTCTCCCCCCGTTCGCGCCGCTCTCGCCCCCGTGTGGGCCTTTGCTTTGGCAGGCCGGGAGTTTATTTGAGCTGGCCAGAGTTAAAAAAAAACGTCGATCTAACCGCCGCGCCGTCCAGCGTCGCTTGTTATACTTCGTTGCCTTGGTCGCTGCACCGTCCAACGCCGCCTACCGATGGCTTTCGTTCGCCTGAGTGGTGCTGGTCTGATGCCACTCCGCTCCGTGCTCACCGCCGCCCACCGCTACATCGATCGCTTCCACGCCAAGACATCGCCTCCTCCAACATCGCCATAAGTGGTGGTGGCCGCCCTCCATCTGACGGTGGCCGTCCTCACTGCTCCTACTGCGACAAGGTCGGCCACATTGAGTCCCAATGCTATAAGAAGCGGTGGCATCGTTCACGTCGTTCTTCTACTAGCACTAGCACTGGTGCTTCTACATCGACGTCTGCATCGACTCCTTCAGCAGTTTCTCTCACTGAGCAGGAGATAGCCGAACTTCGATGCCTGCTTGCCGCTTCAGGTTCTCCCTTGACAGGTTCTGCCGGTTCTGCTACTAACTCTTCGGGCACTACGAAACCACCACCTCCACAGTCAGGCACCTCCCCGTGGATTCTTGATTCTGGAGCATCCTTTCACATGACTTCTGACTCTTCCACTCTGTCTTTCATTACACCTCTTGATTCTCCTGTCAGTGTTCTTACTGCTGATGGTACCTCTCTTTCTGTATCTGGTCGAAGACCTCTTAGCAACTCATATTTTCATGTTCCTTCTGTTGCTCATGTTCCTCGCCTTACCATGCAGCTTCTTTCTGCTGAGCAGATTACTGACCTTGGTTGTCGGATCATTCTCGACTCTGACTCTTGCTGTGTTCAGAACCGCCACACAGGAGCTCTGGTTGGTTCTGGCCCTCGGTGTCATGACTCATAGTGTCTCTGGGAGCTTGACTGGCTTCACCTTTCTTCCGCTGCCACCGTCGCCGCCAGTCTCTCCGCTTCTGCCACTCCGTCTACCGGCTCTTTCCAGCAGTGGCATCACCGTCTTGGTCATCTGTGTGGATCTCGTCTGTCGTCTTTAGTTCGTCGTGGCCTTCTAGGGTCTGTCTCAAGAGAGGTGTCTTTAGAATGTCAGGGCTGTAAGTTAGGTAAACAGATTGAGCTTCCTTATCCTCATAGTGAGTCAGTGTCTCAGCGTCCTTTTGATCTTGTTCATTCAGATGTTTGAGGTCCGGCTCCCTTCGTTTCGAAAGGGGGTCATCGATATTTTATCATATTTATAGATGATTTCTCTCGCCGCACTTAGATATATTTTATGTCTTCTCGTAGTGAGGCCTTGTCTATCTATAAACAATTTGGCACTATGGTTCGCACACAGTTTTCCACTCCTATTTGTGTCTTTCGTATTGATTCTGCTGGCGAGTTCCTCCCTCGTTACCTGCGCAGTTTCCTTGCTGAGCAGGGCACTCTCGCTCAGTTCTCTTATCCTAGTGCTCATGCTCAGAATGGTGTCGCTGAGCGCAAGCATCGTCACCTCCTTGAGACGGCTCGTGCACTAATGATTGCCGCCTCTACTCCACCTCACTTTTGGGCTGAGGCTGTTTCCACTGCCACCTATCTCGTCAACATCCAGCCCTCTTCTGCTCTTCAGGGTGTGATCCTTGTTGAGCGTCTTTGTGGTCTTCTTCCTGACTACTCTGTCATTTGTCTGTTTGGCTGCGTTTTCTATGTTCTGCTTGCTCCTCGAGAACGCACCAAACTGACTGCTTAGTCTGTTGAGTGTGTCTTTCTGGGATACAGTGCTGAGCACAAGGGCTATCGGTACTGGGATCTTGTTGGTCGACGGATGCGGATTTCTCGGGATGTGACTTTCGATGAGTCTCGTCCCTTCTACCCACGTCCCGTCTCTCCTTCGACTTCCTCTGTGGAGTCTCTGTCCTTTTTGACATTTCCAGATACACCTATATCTCTCTTGCCCTTGTCCACCCGTCCCACTGAGTCTCCACATATTCCTCCTGTGGCCTCTCCGCCGTTGTCGCCACCTGCTTCGTCTCTTGCTGCTCCTCCCACTACAGTACCTTTTTCCCCTGTCTTCTACACTCGTCGACCTCGTATTAAGGATCTTCTAGATGAGCCATCTTCTCCTGATGCTCCATCTTCCCCTGATGGGTCATCTTCTCCTCGCTACGCTCTCCGCGATCGCCAGTCAATTCGGGCCCCTACCCATTTTGCCTTTGCTGGCGTAGCTACTCGTGAGCCTGTCTCCTACCGGGATGTTGTTACTCACCCTGAGTGACAGCATGCTATGGCCAAGGAGATTGCTGCCCTCGAGCATACTGGTACTTGGGATCTTGTTCCTTTTCCATCTCACTCTCATCCCATCACGTGTAAGTGGGTCTATAAGATTAAGACTCGCTCTGATGGCTCTCTTGAGTGCTATAAGGCGCGTCTTGTTGCTCGTGGCTTCCAGCAGGAGCATGGTCGTGACTACGATGAGACTTTTGCTCCTGTGGCCCATATGACCACTGTCCGCACTCTTCTTTCGATGGCGTCTATTCGCCACTGATCTATTTCTCAGCTTGATGTCAAGAATGTCTTTCTTAATGGCGAGTTGCGTGAGGAGGTCTACATGCATCCGCCACCTGGGTATTCTGTTCCTGAGGGCATGGTCTGTCGCCTTCGTCGCTCTCTCTATGGCTTTAAGCAAACCCCTCGTGCTTGGTTTGAGTGCTTCTCCTCTGTGGTCACTGCTGCTGGCTTTTCAGCTAGTGATCATGATCCTGCGCTCTTTGTCCACATTTTGTCTCGTGGTCGGACTCTTCTTCTTCTTCTGTATGTTGATGATATGATCATTACGGGAGATGATTCTGAGTACATTGCCTTTGTCAAGGCTCGTCTTGGTGAGCAATTCCTTATGTCGGATCTTGTTCTTTTTCGTTACTTCCTTGTGATTGAGGTTACTTCCACTCCAGATGGTTTCTTTTTGTCCCAAGAGAAGTATATTCAGGATCTCCTTGATCGCGCTTCTCTCACTGATCAGCGTACCATTGAGACTCCCATGGAGCCCAAATGTTCACCTCCAACACTTTGATGGTGAGCCTCTTTCTGATTCGACTGGCTATCGTTATCTTGTTTGGAGTCTTGTCTATTTTACTGTTACTCGTCCGGATATCACTTATCCAGTTCACATTCTGAGTCAGTTCGTTTCAGCTCCCACTTAGGTCCACTACAGCCACCTTCTTCGAGTTATGCGATACCTTCGTGGGACTATCTCTCGCCGTCTCTTCTTTCCACGCTCCACTGCGTTACCTTCAGCTTATTCGGATGCTACTTGGGCCAGCGATCCCTCTGATCGCCGGTCTCTCTCTACTTACTGTGTTTTTCTTGGTGGTTCTCTTATTGCCTGGAAGACGAAGAAACAGACTGCAGTGTCCCGTTCGAGTACAGAGGCTGAGTTGCGAGCTATGGCTCTCTTGACAGCAGAGATTACTTGGCTATGGTGGTTACTTGAGGATTTTGGTGTTTCTGTCACTACACCGACTCCTCTCTTGTCAAACAGTACATGTGCTATCAGTGTTACCCATGATCCTGTGAAGCATGAGCTCACCAAGCATATTGGTGTTGATGCTTACTTCATGAGGTTTTGTGTGCACGATCAGGTGATTACTCTTCAGTATGTGCCTTCAGAGCTTCAGATAGCAGATTTCTTCACGAAGGTTCAGACTCGAGCACAGCACGGCTTCTACCTTTCCAAATTCAGCGTTGTTGATCCACCATGAGTTTGAGGGGGGTGTTAGAGATATGTGTATAATGTGTTATTCCTCATTGTTATGAGGGGGTTATTTGTATATTCACCACCTGTACTTTGTGTATATATACTGGCTCATTGGCCTCATATTGAATACAAACACTATTCATAACAGCTACGTTGTCAGTTCTCAACTTTCTACTTCAATTAAACCGACTGAAATTCAGATTGCAACAGGTATGAATGGATGTGTGCTGTGCATAAGTAATCCTATATTCCTATTGCCTTACCTTCAAAGATAAGATAGATTCTCAGGATAGAGAGGAAGTAGAGAAGCTGTGAAATTATTGGAACCACTTGTAGGGTGAGAAACATATGGTGGCAGCTGCAAACCATGAATGAACCTACCAAGACTTTTAGGTCATACATCCTACATTTCGGAGACATAATGTCGAGATATGTTGTAAATAAGTAATCCTATTGCCTTACCTTCAAAGGTAAGATAGATTCTCAGAATAGAGAGGAAGTAAAGAAGCTGTGAAATTATTGGAATCACTTGTAGGGTGAGAAACATGGTGGCAGCTGCAAAGCATGCATGAACCTACCTAGATTTTTAGGTTTGGACTAATCAACTGAAGTCTTTGTGAGCTACATGGTTAATTAGGCTTGAACTACTGCAGCGCAATCCTGCTGTCCAATTGTGAATCGCACAGATAGGAGATCAGGTAGGCCCCATGTGTAGAGCCCAGAAGAGCAACCTTCTCCAACTAACATCAAATTAAGCAATCGCCATGGATTGATCCCCGGAGATTTTGGGGTCACATGCAAGGTCGTCGTCTCTTCTGCATTTCTTGGAAGAAAATATTCGGACTTTCTTCTGCACATCTGAACGACCAATACCTAATTGGGCAACCTTTCGTACTATCACAAGCTTACAAATCTTGCAGATCAAGAAGTGTTCGAATTGAAACTTTGTTTGCTGTTAATCTGCTGCCCGCCCTGCAGGCTCTGAATTTGGTTAGATATTTCTAAAAAGCTTTAGCTTTGACTAAGGCATACTTCCACCCAATGGCAAGCATCGTTGGTGCAAGCCGGGGCGCCGGGGCGGATAAAGGCCTTGGGCTGAGTGAACTGTAGTCCGAGGCCTAAAATTTTTACCGGTGTTAAAGTCTATAAGAATCTCTTAAAAAATTACTAAATATCATCATTCTTGAGTGCTCAGCTCACTTTCCCTGCACTACACACATGGCACTTCCACTAGCTGTGCCTGTCAGTTGTCACCTTCCCTCCCAAGCAAGCACCATTCAATTTCAACCACCTCCCCTCCCCTCTCTTCCTCCCTTCTTCACAACACGAGAGAGAGGGAGAGCATATACATCGTCAATTCGTCATACATACACGAACTTACACTGCTAGTCATTAGTCAATCACTGAATTCTTATAGTGAGTGATTCTGATTCCTATGTGTCGTAGCTAGCAGAACAGAGGAGGCCAAGAAAGAAAGCGCCATGCTAACCACCCTGAAGCTGCCTCTCCCCACCGTGGCCGCGGTCGCAGCGCTCTGCGTCGCCTCCTACCTCCTCGCCGCGTGGACGCACCCGGCGCCGCCTCTGCCCACCGCCTCCCTCGTCCTCCTCCCATGCAACACCCGGCAGCCACCGGCGGCGCCACGCTCCTCCTCGAACGCCACCGCCCTCGACTTCTCCATCCACCACGGCGCGTCCGATGCCGACACGGCCGTCGCGGGGGCCCCGGCGCGCCGCGTCCCGGCGTGCGGCGCGCGGTACTCGGAGCACACGCCGTGCGAGGGGCAGCCGTGGGCGCTGCGGCACCCGCGGAAGCGGCTCGAGTACCGGGAGCGGCACTGCCCGCGGCGGGCGGAGCAGCGGCTGCGGTGCCTGGTTCCCGCGCCGGCGGGGTACCGCGCGCCTCTCCGGTGGCCGCAGAGCCGCGACGCGGCGTGGTACGCGAACGCGCCGCACGAGGAGCTGGTCGCCGAGAAGGGGGTGCAGAACTGGATCAGGAGGGAGGGCGACGTGCTCCGGTTCCCCGGCGGCGGGACCATGTTCCCGCACGGCGCGGGCCGGTACGTCGACGACATCGCGGCCGCCGGCGTGCCGGTGGGCGCCGGCGGCACAGTCAGGACGGCCTTGGACACCGGCTGCGGGGTCAGTTGCTTTCTCCTTTAAATTACATGTTTACCTCTGCCATTACTGCCGAGCTTAACTGCTTAATTATGGTTTTGTGTTGTGATCAAATCGTCAAATTGTGATGATTATAAATGGAGAGAGAAACTCCAAAAACCACCGAACGGAGAGGAAAAGCTCGCGTAGTGAAACAAGCCGTAGTCCGGTAGAGTCTCCTGTCCACGGCGGCGTGGCAGCAGCATGATGCTGTATCATATGGCGCGCGGCTGTCGCCGACGACGGTTCCAGTGAATGGTGGCGATGCCGTCGATCGGCTTCGTAGCCACCGACCAGCCGTCCACGCCTCCGGCGAGCTCTGGAGTCCTCTGCTCCCGGTCGATCGTTCCGGAAAGTCTGAATCTTTGCGTGTTTCGAGTCCCTTTTTCCGAGACAGGTTAGACGGTTTGCGACTTTTCAGCTGTCTGCTTCTTTTCCTGCGCGCGGCAAATTGGATGCTTTTCTTGGATCAGATATTGGATGCGTTGTCGCTGTGCGAAAGCGACGGCGTGCTGTATCTCTGACTCCATGTCGTCCAATTCAGTGGACTACTTGCAGCTACATCTACAGATCACAATGGAGAATTGAAGATGCATTTGTTATGAATAGCGCTTGTATTCATATATGGTCAATGAACAAGATATATACACAAGATATGTGGTAATATGCAAAGAACCCCTTATAACAATAGGGAATAACAAACTATACATGTATCTCTAACACCCTCAAACTCATGATGGATCAACAACACCGAAGTTTGGAGAGGTAGAAGCTTATGCTGCTCGAGTCCGCCTTCGTGAAGAAATCCGCTATCCAAGTTCAAGGCACATATCAAGAGTAATCACCGATCATGCACACTGGACTCGTGAAAGAAGCATCAACACCAATATGCTTGGTGAGCTCATGCTTCACTGTGATCACGAGCAATACCGATAGCACTTTGTATGTCGACAAGAGAGGAGTCGGTGTATTGACAAACACCAAAATCCTCAAGTAACCACCGTAGCCAAGTAATCTCTGTCAAGAGAGCCATAGCTCGCAACTCACCTCTGCACTCGAACGGGACACAAGAGCTGCTTCTTCGCCTTCCGCAATAAGAGAACCACCAAGAAAAACACAAGAAGCGAGAGATAGACCGCGATCGAGGGATCACGCCCAAGTAGCATCCGAATAGGCCTGAAGTCAGAATGAGCCGGAACGTGGAAAGAAGAGACGACGAGAGATAGTCCCGCCAAGGTATCGCAGAACTCAAGAAGGTGGGTAGTGGACCGAGTGGGAGCCAAACAAACCGACTCGAATATGAACCGGATAAGTGATATCCTGACGATAACGACAAGGTAGACAAGACTCCCAACAAGGTGACGATAGCGAGTCTGACGTAAAGAGGCTCGCCATCGAGGGTCGGAGGTGAACATTGAGCTCCATGGGAGTCTCAACAAGACTGTTGATCGATGAGAGAGGCATGATCAAAAAGATCTGAATATATTTCTCTTGAGACATAAAGAAACCATCCGGAGGGAAGTAACTTCAATCCCAAGGAAATACCAAGAGGACCAAGATCCGACATAAGGAATCGCTCACTAAGACGAGCCTTAACAAAGGCAATGTACTTTAATCATCTCCGTAATGATCATATCATCAACATACAGGAGAAGAAGAGTCCACCACGAGAGGAAGTGTGGACAAAGAGCGATGATCATGATCACCGGTGAAAAACCAGCACCAAAGTGACTACAGAGGAGAAGCGCTCAAACCAAGCACGAGGGCTTGCTTAAGACCATAGAGAGAGCGACGAAGGCGGCATGCACTCATGCCCTCGGAAATGAATACCGGTGGCGGATGCATGTAGACCTCCTCACGCAACTCGTCATTAAGAAAGACATTCTTGACATCAAGTTGAGAAACAGACCAGTGGCGAACAGACGCCACCGAAAGAAGAGTGCGAACAGTGGTCATGTGGGCCACAGGAGCAAAAGTCTCGTCGTAGTCAACACCATGCTCCTGCTGGAAGCCACGAGCAACAAGGCGCGCCTTATAGCGCTCAAGAGAGCCATCAGAGCGAGTCTTAATCTTATAGACCCACTTACATGTGATGGGATGAGAATGAGATGGAAAAGGAACAAGATCCCAAGTACCAGTACGCTCGAGGGCAGCAATCTCCTCGGCCATGGCAAGCTGCCACTCAGGGTGAGTAACAGCATCCCGGTAGGAGACAGGCTCACGAGTAGCTGCACCAGCAAAAGCAAAACGGGCAGGAGGCCGAATCGACTGGCGATCGCGGAGAGCGTAGCGAGGAGAAGATGACCCATCAGGGGAAGATGGAGCATCAGAAGAAGATGGAACATCAGGAGAAGATGGCTCATCTGGAAGATCCTCAATACGAGGTCGACGAGTGTAGAAGATAAGGGGAGAAGGTATCAGAGTGGGAGGAGCTCGCGAGTCGAGAAGACGACACAAAGAGCGGCGACAACGGCGGAGAGGTCACGTGGGGAATATGTGGAGACTCGGTGGGACAGGTGGACGAGGCAAAACAGATATAGGTGTATCCGAAAGGTCAAGAAAGACAGAGACTCCACAGAGGAAACCGAAGGAGGCAGACGTGGGTAGAATGGACGAGACTCGTCGAAAGTCACATCCCGAGAAACCCGCGATCCGACGACCAACAGGATCCCAAAGACCGATAGCCCTTGTGCTCTGCGATCAGATCCCGTAAAGACACACTCAATAGATCGAGCGGTCGGTTTGAGTGCGTTCTCGAGGTGAGGAGAACGTAAACGCAACCAAAGCGTGATGAAGGGTAGAGTAGTCGGAAGAAGGCCACGAGACGCCAACGAGGATCGCTCCTCAAGAGCGTAAGAGGGCGGATGTTGACGAGATAGGTGGCGATGGAAACAAATTTCACCCAAAAGTGAGGTGGAATAAAGGCGGCGATCATCGAGCACGAGCCGTCTCAAGGAGGTGACGATGCTTGCGCCAGCGACACCATTCGAGCATGAGCACCGTGACAAGAGAATCGAAGAGAGTGCCCGCCAGCAAGGAAGCTCGCAGTAACGAGAGGTACTCGCCAAACAGATCAAGCACGAAGACACGAATAGGAGTGAGAACGTGTGTGAATCATAGTGGCAAATTTTTATAGATAGACAAGACCTCACTACGAGAAGACATGAAATATATCCAAGTATGGCGAGAAAATCATCTATAAAATGATATAATATCGATGACCCTTTCAAACGATGAGCCGGACCCCAAACATCCGAATGAACAAGATCAAAAGGGCGCCGAGACACGACTCACTATGAGGATAAGGAAGTCGAACTGCTTACCTAACTTACACTCGACAATCTAAAGACACGCCTCCGAGACAGACGAAGACCACGACGAACTAAGGACGGCAGGCGAGATCCACACAGATGACCAAGACGGTGATGCCACCGCTGAAAGAGCGGGTAGACGGCGGCGAAGCGAGAAATCGCGGCGGTGGTGGCGGCGGAAGGAAGATGAAGCCGCTCAAGCTCCCAGAGACGCCATGTGAGTCACGCGCGAGGGCCGAACCAACCAGAGCTCCGTGTGGCGATCCCAACACAACAAGAGTCGAGTCGAGAATGACCCGATAACTAAGGTCGAATCGCCCGCAGAAAGAAGTCGCATGGTAAGGCGAGGAACATGAGCAACAAAAGAAACATGAAAGGATGAGTTCTTGAGCGCTCTCTACAGAGACAGAAAGAGATGTACCATCGCAGAAGAACACCGACAGGAGAAACAAGAGGTGTAATAGAAGACAAATTGGAAGGATCAGAGTCATGTGAAAAGATGCTCCGTAATCAAGAATCCATGGGAGGTACGATCGTGTAGGGGTGGTTCTCGATGCTCAAGAGTCGATGAGCGTAACCCGCAGAACTCGCCGAGGAGAACCCGGCGGCAAGCATGCGTCGGTCCGCTATCTCTCGCTCGGTGAGAGAAGCCAAGAAGTCGATGCGACGCCGCCGTAGAAGCACTAGTGCCGTGAGAAGAACGGCGTGAAAGATGCCGCTTCTTTGTAGCACCGGACTCGCAGTGGCCATCCTTGTCGCAGAGGAACAATGAGGACGGCCACCTCAGACGGAGGACGCCACCACCACCGTGGTAGCTACCGAGGAGGCAGATGTAGCGTGCGGCGAGCCGGCACGCAGAGGAGTGGCATCGCACAAGCACCACTCAAACGAGTCTCCTCTCGCGCGATCTCTGTAAGAGCCTCCGAAGAGTGACACGAGGGTGACGTAAGTAGTCGGGCACGCCGCTCGAACTTCGGACGGCGGCGAGTAAGGAACTCGTGAGACCGCTGAAACTCAGACGACGCATAACCAGCAAAGACGGACAGTACGACGGCAGCAAGAGCGCGAGAGAGTCCAACCGACGCCGCATGCCAGAGCTCGAGCGAGAAAGCGCCAACAGAGCATCACCTGCTGAAGAGAGTGCTCTGGCGACTACTGACATGTGCTGTGGCATCACCAGAGGGCTCAGAGCGCCGACGAAGATGAGTCCACATCCGAAAGCCGAAGGAGTCCCACAACCTCGTAAGAGAAGCGAGGTCGACATGGCGATGAAGAAGCAGCAGCTGAGCGCCGCCATCGTACTCACCGAGTGTAGGTGGTCGACAATCCTTGTAGAGATCCGAGCCTCTTGGTAGCGGGAGGCACCTCATCATCGCGACCGAGCGGCCTCGTGAGCGCCTTTATCGGCCGTGGGGCAATGCAACAGGCGTGGGCTCCGTCGGAGGAATAGGGCAAGGCGGACAGGTGACATCGCCAGAGAGGACGCCCCAGAGACGAAGACCACGCATGTGAATGCGCATGTGAGACACGAAGTCGGTGTAATTAACACCATCAAAGATCACCGGCAATGAGGAAGGGAAACGGTGCCCATTGGTAGGCGGCACCCGGGCGGCGCGGCGATTAAGACAACGGTCTAACAGCGGCGCCGGACGCGCGCGGTTAGAACGATTTTTTCCGAAACCCTAAAACTTAATGGCTGCCCGTTAGAAACACGCACGCACACGCGCACACGCAGAGGCGAGCGGCGCGCGCGCGCGCGAGGCAGGAGCGGCAGCGGCGGCGAGGCGGTAGAGGAGGCGGCCGGCGCGGAAGGTGGCGGCTCGCGCGGAAGGTGGCGGAGGCGCGGCGGCGCGGAGGCGGCGGCTCGGCGCGGAAGCGCGTAGGAGGCCGGCGCGCGCAGGAGGCGCGGGAGCCCGGGGAGCGCGCGCGGGAGGCGCGTGGAGGCCGACGGCGAGCCGGCGCGGGGAGGCCGGACGCGCGGGAGCCCGACGGCGAGCGGCATGGGAGACGCGGGAGGCCGGCGACGGCGGGAGCGAGGCCGAGCGAGCGGCGCGTGAGGCCGCGGCGCAGGAGGCGCGGGGATCCCGACGGCGAGCCGGCGCGCGGGAGGCGCGAGGCCGACGGCAGCAGTGGAGGCGAGGCGGCGACGCGGAGTCGGCGACGGTGGTGCAGAGTCGACGACGCGCGTGGAACCCTAGGTAAGCCAAAACCCTAGCATTTAGAGACGTCGCATACGTAGGAGAAAGGAGAGGTGATGCATCTGGCCAACAACCTAGAGTGCAGATTACGATGTAACGATGTTTGCATCATCACAAAAGAGAGCCCATTTTGGTCTCAGAAAGCCAGCAAATCAATCTTGGTTAGCTGTCCCATGTAAGGTTCTACCTCCCAATAGCCAAGTGTCGAATGCTCGTCAGATCAGTATGCTTGCTGGGGCTTATATGTCAGTGAGTGAAGCGCATAGTTACTTGTACGATTTCCTAGTTTGCAATCAGTGAAATTCTCTCACAAAACCCCTTAAAATTTTCATACTGGCATACCAAAACATGCATAGATCACTGATCGGGTAAACGGCTAGTAGATCGCCATGTAGTACTGAATGCCACCTTCTCCAGTACTTTCCTGGCCTTATCTGTTGTTAATTGTTGGATTGAAAAAGGTCGATTGCAAGTTTAGAACTACTAATGAAGTGCATATATGCTTCAGATCAGGTTGCATAAGGTTGTATATTAGCTAATTTTCACTGTACCAAGCCATTAGACGACACCTGGATCAACATGTGATGTGGATCTGAGCTGATTTAGATCAGCAAGTACTCTCTAGTCTCTACATCATGCTGGAGTTGGTGAGATGAAGAGACTTAAAAAACGAACAAGGAATTAATTGACGTTAGATCTTAATCGGTGAGTGATAGTTAGGTGGTCGAAGGATTGAAACAAGATGAGTGTGCACACGGATTTGTGTACTGATGAGGCATGCATGGTTGGTTGGATAAGAAAGGTCTCCTGCTCCACCTAACCAGATGACAGGTAGCTTCCTCTGCTTATCTGAATACAACTGCGCATCTGGAGCAAACCTTGCACCTCCCTTGCTGCGTTAGTAACTCTGTAAGCACACCTACTATGCTCAAAATGCAAATATTCCAAAGATGGTTGATGCAATCCAAAAGTTTCAATTATGAGCAGAATGTTTCAGTAGTAGAATTTTTTTTTTGTCATTTTTTTTGTTGCTTTAATAGTGTTTCTTGAACTTCTAAAAAAAACGTTTCTTTTTGACTGATTGCAACTTTTGTATGATGACTGTAAATCATGTAAAAGAACAAAAACTAGTTAATAATCATCTTCATCTTGCCGGACAAAGCAACAGTGTTAAATACTCGTAAATAAGCCACCAGTCACCACATATATACTGACAAGCTAATGTATGTATCTCTGAACACTGAACCAGGTGGCAAGCTGGGGAGCTTACCTCCTGTCCCGTGACGTCCTGACGATGTCGTTTGCGCCCAAGGACACCCACGAGGCGCAGGTGCTCTTCGCCCTCGAGCGCGGCGTCCCCGCCATGCTCGGAATCATGGCGGCCAAGCGGCTCCCCTACCCGGCGCGCGCCTTCGACATGGCGCACTGCTCGCGCTGCCTCATCCCCTGGAATAAGTACAGTACGTGCAACTTCAGTCAATTCACTTGCACAATATTGCTTTGGTGACTCAAAATTTTACTGACATCAACAATGGTCAGATGGTCTGTACATGATCGAGATCGACCGGGTTCTCCAGCCCGGCGGTTACTGGATCCTGTCTGGACCGCCGGTCAACTGGGAGAAACACTTCAAGGGGTGGAAGAGGACGCCGGAGGACCTGAGCTCCGAGCTGGCTGACATCGAGGCTATTGCCAAGAGACTCTGCTGGACCAAGGTGCAGCAGAAGGGTGACATTGCAGTTTGGCAGAAACCAATCAACCATGTCAGCTGCAAGGCTGACAGAAATGAGATCGGCACATTTGGTTTCTGCCATGCCAGCCAAGACCCTGATGCTGGCTGGTATGTCCCTGACATGCAAAGATCCAAACATTACTTCTTTTCACATCAAAATGCAAATTAGTTCTGAAACAACCTTGTCTCTGAACACTTCTACTGAACTTTTGGAAGTTGGAAGTGAGTAAGTGACAAAGTAAAATCTGAAAAATGATTCTAAGGTATGTGAACATGGAAGAGTGCATCACTCCCCTACCAGAGGTGTCCGGGTCAGGAGATGTTGCCGGAGGGGAGGTGAAGAGGTGGCCGGAGAGGCTGATGGCGGCGCCGCCGAGAATTACCAGTGGCACCCTGGGGAGCATCACGGTGGACGCGTTCTACAAGGATGCTGAACTCTGGAGGAGGCGAGTGGACACGTACAAGTCCGTCAGCAACGGGCTGGCGGAGAGAGGCCGGTACCGGAACCTGCTCAACATGAATGCCGGCCTCGGTGGGTTCGCGGCGGCGCTCATCCACGATCCTGTCTGGGTGATGAACGTCGTGCCGACGGCTGCCGATGCCAACACGCTGGGCGTGATCTACGAGCGAGGGCTGATTGGAACGTACCAAGATTGGTAAGCTTGTTACTCCGAAGTCCAAAATCTTGACAAGTTAGAGAGCAGCATGTACAGCTCAATTCTTCCGTATATCACCATAGTTTCAGTGAGAAGCTTATTGGTTTCAGTATGTGAATTTTCTGCAGGTGTGAGGCAATGTCAACTTATCCTAGGACGTATGATCTGATTCATGCTGACTCTCTGTTCACAATGTACAAAGACAGGTACTAGTGTACTACATTTAGTTTGTTTCTCTCATCCTGAACTTTGCAGTTGATTCAGACTTCCAAACTCACACTAGCTTAGCTGTGCCTGTTTTGAATGTCAGATGTGAAATGGAGGACATTCTGCTTGAGATGGACCGCATAATGAGGCCGGAAGGCACGGCGATATTCCGGGACGACGTCGACGTCCTGGTGAAGATCAAGAACCTCACCGACGGGATGAGATGGGACAGCCGGATCGTCGACCATGAGGACGGGCCGATGCAGAGGGAGAAGATCCTTGTTGCCGTGAAGTCCTACTGGACAGCATGAGCATGGAGAGCAGGGTAGTTAAGGTCAGGCAACGATTGATGAGTGAGGTAGATGACTTTGGTTTTCTCCTTTTTCATATAGATTTTTCTTTTCTTTTCTTTGTACTATGTACATGCCCGTGCATTGCTACAGAGAAAAAACCATATTATCCCACCATGGTGAGCTGCTGTTGTTTGTTGCTGGGTTTAGCCTACGCCGGTCCATCTACTGTCGTCGGGGTGTCACGGTGAGGTTTGCTCTGGCCTACTTCGCGCCTCTACTACCGTGTTTGGTACTTATGATCAAACTCTAATGCGGCCCGTGTAGCACCTCCGCTGTTGTGCTTGCGCTGCACCTTTGACTTTGCTATTATGCGCTATGCTTGCTCTACCGCACTGCAGTAAACACATTAGACCTGCAGCCCAACGACGTGGCTAGTGCCTCCCTAGCCGTGTCCCCGATGTCCAAATCACCAGCCTCAGCCTTTCAACAAACGATAAAAACACGATGATGATAGTCTAGTCACATGACCGCATGTCATTATGATGCAATCAAATGTATATGTGAATGAAACACATACGCACAACAGAAAAATAGCATCTGCAATGAACATACAAAAAACACTTTCAAAGCACTCCACCACTGAGTGGCAGCCTGGCAGGGAAGCAACAGGCAGGCAAAAGACACACGCATGCGTGTGCATATACGCACCAGCGAGCGCCGCCATGGACAGCTTGACAGTATGGGCATCCTCCAAAGCACGCAGAGCATGCAGGTTGAGGTAAAGGAGATGTGTCGTCGTGCTGCTCCAAGGAACCACGGCAGGTAGCGTCAATCAGCTAATGCTGACGCGAAACACACGCCTAGCGCCGAGGTGTTGAGGCGATCTTCTCTTCCCTTATGCTTCTTTGTTTCATCTTCGGTAGCCTAACCCCAAGTGTCGAGCTACCGAGGTCATAGCAATGCAGCGTGGTTACACAATGCTCATGCCTTCTTGATCTCGGCCTGATCACTACCGCATGTGGCGTGCCTCCTCCAAGTTCTGTTAGGATTTGTCTTTTGAGATCGGAACGATTTACGCGGAGACAGATCTCAGGTGGCTTATTAATACGAAAGCATTTTTATAGCTGAAAGCCAAGGGGATCAGGGAAAGGAAGGCGGAATCGATCGAGTAAAGGCCACATATTGGCAATTGAAATGAGAGAGGACACAAAAAACGCATCACTCACTACCACTACTTTTTTTTAAGTAGTACAGGTGAGTTGCCTTGTTGTATAATTCTGGCAATTGTTTGATCGATTCACTAAATCCATTTTTTGTTACTGTGAAAACTGGCTCTAGATTTTGGATTAACATGAAAAACATTATGCAAACTTTTCGGCTGAGTTGAACACGCGGATTGAACTTTCATTTGGTAAACTTCATAACGAAGACTTCATACAAAAGATCCAGGGGGACAGTTCTTCGCTGTCAGATCAATAAGAACACCGAAAACCAAATAAACAGGCTTGTTTGGTAGTGATCTGATGCGCGATCAGCAGAAAGGATATAGACAGAGGAACAGAGGTGATCAAGACATCCTTAATACAATCTAGAAGTTGTGTGGTAAACTGGTAATCACATTATGGTACATATGAAAGAAATAAGCTGACCTAACTCGATACATACCCAACAAAAGAACAACAACAGGGCCAAGGTGGCACCCAATCACCCCAAACATCTCTCGAAAGGATCCACCATCTTCAAGAATAACATTAGCCGATTATAAACTGATAATACAAAAGGAAAGGAATAGCCGAGATGAGGAATGTGTACATTACATAGGCAACTGGGTTCTACTTTAACATCCATGTCCGTGGACAACTGAAATTTCTCGGTTTTCACCTTCAAGATTTTGATGATTGCTAATTTACACCGATGGTAACTCCCCAGCTCTACGAAAAAGCGGTTTGGGAGGATCATATACATTGCTAACCAAACTATCACTCGGGAACAAATATGCTGTTGAATTTGTCAGGCTTCGCTTACAGAGCAAACAACACATCAATTTGAGAGCTGGAACCTTCCTGTAGGTTTCCTCTTTCGCCAGCCCTGGACAAATGTTACTAATAAAATAAGCAGGCTCACATTTTTCAGATTTTGATGAATGGACTGAGTAAGGGAATAATGGACTTACAAATATTGCATAGTAAAAGAGAGTGAGTATGGCAAGAGCAACAAAGCCATACTGGAAAACATTGTACCTGCATAATCAGATGTTCAAAATCAGAATATATTCAGAAGTTCGACACTCTGATGTCCACCATAATGACACATTCAACTATTCAAGCGATAATTGTAGACTGATAATATTTCTACCGACTTCATGCTAGTTCAAGACTTACCTGTAGAGATACTTAATTCCGCGAAGAGACTGCAGTGTGTGGCCAAAGATCTCCTGAGCTGCAGTTGCTTGTGAATAGTAAGCGAAAGCTGTGGCGCAGAACTGAATCACACTGCATAAAGAACAAGTATGAAATTCAATTGAGAGGGCTTCTTAGAGAACAAGAAATATAGTGGAGCAAATTAATATGTATTCGCTGCAAGGGTTATGCATTTGTTAAAGTGGGGAAAAATAGTAGATCAAATCAACAAAATTCATGTTAATGCAGAAGCCATTTTTCATCTACACTAACATGTCAGAACATAGGCCCAAGCTCCATGGCTGCTTTCGAAATGTGCACTTCCAAGTATCAGACTATTACTGACTGATAAAGGACACTATTGCCCTGATGTTATGTATGGTCTGACAAATACAACAGTCTGCAATAAATAGCCACTACCTTCTCTTATCACTATGAAAATCAAAGTTACAGCCATCGTAACTTACAATAAAACATGCACATCTAAAAGAAAGCCTCGGTGGCATACCTGATGGAGCAAAGTAGGATGAGTCCAACATTAAACAGGAAAGAGTTCATCAAAGTTCCTCCCCATCTGAAATAAGTTAAATGGGTTGTTAATGAATGCCAAAAAAAAGGGACTGGAGGGTAAAAGAGTGTGTCATGGGATGAGTCAACTACTTCATTGGGTGAATGGTGATGAAAACTAATTTCAGGCCAAGCATCATTTCCCCAGCAATCACTGCAATGAGGAGATAGAAGCAGAAGAATGCAAAGGCAGCAGTCCCAAGCAGACCTAGTACAGAAAACAGAAGATCGATCGGACTATTCTCATCAACGGAGATAAGTTGAGAACAATATCAAGGACCAGAAATGTACCCCAAACGCCGTCCAACTTTATGAAGATTTCATTCAGGAAAGCAGATAGAGGAGGATCAATCAACAAGTATATGATGATATGTGCAACCCAAGCAATCGATACAATTAACCTGAGAGCACAAATCACTGTCAGAAGAATGCCCCTTGGGGATAGGTTGGACTAAAATGAAAGTATACTTCAGATATTAAAACATATTTACACTTACCCGACAACGCCGAATATAAGTTTTCCAATGTAACCAAGAACCGTAAAAGCCCAGGTAGCCTCAGCCTGCACCATAATGGATGTCAAGACAGAGCAACGAACAACCACAACAAGCAATGAACATAACAATTCACATTCAGGCACCTGTTCTCCTTGAGGGTACATCTCTTCTAGAGCCTTCATGTCATCTTCCAGAAGTAACAATTCCTGATGATTAAACGGGCAAAGTTAAACATAACAGTGTAATAAAACATTGCAGAAATAGAGTCTACTATAGTAAATAGAGAATACTTCATACGAATATACAATAAAAATAACATGTGGCGTGCAAATGTACACCAACTCAATGGGAAATGTTCAGCTACAAAAAAATTCTAAAATGCAATGGATCCTTACTCCACGCAAATCCTAAAAGATAAGTTTATTGGCTGTGTAAGGCTAAACACAATTAACAGCTTCAAAGAATATCATGTCATTTGAAAGGCATACACACCTTCCCAACAGCCTTCACGTTTTTGCGCCATTTTCTGCCCTTGTTCCCACTTCTCTCTTCTTGGTGAAGGGCTTCAGCTGCTTTCTTCAGCTCCCTGGCCTTCTTACCTAATTCAGTTGCTTCCTGCAGGAACCAGGAAACATATTCAATCTCAAGGGCAGATCGATATCCAAACACGAAAATAATTACATGCAACAGAAGAAGAAAAATTGATCCTTGGCAAACATTCTTTGTGCTTAAAATGCAACAGAAGAAGAAAAATTGATCCTTGGCAAACATTCTTCGTGCTTAAAATGAAGTATATGAGAATATACACACCTTTATATATTGTGAGCGTGTGATGACAGCTTTTGGACGCCGGACAAATGAGAATATAAGTCCCAACGGAAGGCAAGCAATACCGACACCACCAAATATCTACCAAACAAAAAGCATAGTTAACAAAAGGCAAGGAAAAAGTGTACAGAAAGATGCCAGCATGATTCGATTTTTTAAAAAAATAATATTATTTTAAATGATACTTTCAAAATTAAATAGTTGATTTTTTTTTACAAAACTAGGTCCGTGTCGCCATTTCAATTGGCGACAAGAACCCTGTCACCAAAGGGAACAGTGGGGGAGATTCCTGTCGCCAATTCAATTGGTGACAGGGTTCCTGTTGCCATTTGAATTGGCGACAGGTTTCTAGGAATTTTCAAATATGGCAAATGAGCTCAAAATATTCTGGAAAAATTACAGTCAAGTCCACTATGTAAGGAGCCTTAAAAAAAAATTCATAATTTTTTGGAGCTCATTTTATATATTTAGAAATTCCCACAAACAATATACTTAAATGAATTTGGGAGAAAAATTCAGAACAGATAAAATTATGGAAAAATTACACAAACAAGTAAATTGTGTCGGGAGGCTCCACAAAAAAAATCGTATTTTTTTAGCTCATTTGCTATATTTAAAAATTCCTAGAAACCTGTCGCCGATTCAAATGGCGACAGAAACCTCCCCCACTGTTCCCTTTGGCGACAGGAACATAGTTTTGTAAAAAAAAATCGACTATTTAATTTTGTAATTATCTTTTAAAATAATATTATTTAAAAAAACGCATGATTGCAGCAGCATTGGATGATGGAAGAACACATGGTTCAAATTGTTTCTAGTACAGCTTACACTGTCTAAAAGACACAACATGAAAAACGACAACCTGTTGCATGCAGGCTATAGCTTATACATAAACAGTGATGAAGCAAATCATGAATTTTGAGGTAAAACTCACTGTGAAAAGCACAGATCCAACAATAGTAGCAAGGGCAACCACATATTCAGGGAAGGTAGCGCGCATTGTCCAAGTTGTTTGAGAGGAAGTGGGTGCAGTAAAAGCTGAACACTGAAGAAAACAAACCATAAAGAAATTCAGTCACCTGATAAAATACAAGAAATAGTGAACTACAAGAAGTTAACGAATAGCTGTGCAAAGCATCTAACCATCTGGCAGTGGGGAAACTAAATACGCATTTCAATAAAAAAAATGCTTATGTTGGAATTTGAGAGCACATAACATCATTAACACAGGAAAGCATAATTCCATTAATGGGTTAACCTGCCGGGTCAATGGATTGATGCAAGGTTGACCACTTGAGAATCCAGCGAACGAGTTTGGAAACGTCTCAACTGATGATGACAGGTGCCTGACAGTGAAATCCACTTTACCAACAAGTCCTGTAGCAACAAAATGAAAATGCGGTCAGGTAAGTGAAAACATCACAAACTGTAAGAAGCCAACATTATTGGAAGCATCGTTGATATCTGGACATGTTATAAGCATGGAGCTATGTTCATCCCCTGCAGCTAAAAACATGCGGTATTCCATCCATGCAACAAAAAAATGGCTCTGTATGGATCATTTGCAAGCCCTCATAAGTCCTAACAACAGAATTCACAAGATTTGAAAAAAGACCCGAGTTCACAGCACAGTAATGTCTATCTGATGGAAGAACGGAACATGAATGCTGTCCCACCATTGCAAAAACGAGCAGGACAAAACAATGTGTTCCCTAGCTAAAAAACTAACCAAATGTAAAAGCTACGACAACTAAAAAAGTGTAGAAGTATACAGTTTAAAGGTGTAATCGGCACCAGAGATACATAGGAAGGAACCCGCAAAGCAGCAACAAGATGAGGTCGGTTTGAGATCCGACCACTACCGGTGGTACAATACTGATTGCTCACGAAGAAATAGCGTGAAAGCTCAGAGCTTGAGGCTGTTCGCTCCAATTCACGCCCAAGTGCAAAGCAAGACTAGCGGCCACATCAAGATTCAGGTAAAACGGGCCAACATTGCAGACTCGAATCGATCTAAAATATAGCTCCATTCCTCGAGAATTCAAAGGTGATTTAAGGGGGACAAAACAAGCGGGGGAAAGTGGAAACGCTGATCCGCACCGTATAGGATGCCGAGGATGAGGCCGCAAACCACCGCGGACGCGACGACCCAGATGAGGGCGGTCCTGAGCCTCTTCCCCACGGACCTGCAGGCAGCGCAGACGGATCCAATCAGCGGGAAAATCCCACATTTTTAACAGGACGCAGCAAAGGGACGAGAGCTAGAGGGATTTTCGTACTTGTCCTGGTCGCCCTCGTAGTAGAACATGGCGAACGGTATGACGAGGAAAACGAGGACGGCGTCGGCGATGTAGACGGCGAGCCAGAGCGTCTTCATGGGGAGCGTGAGGCTGCACGCGCCGCTGTATATGGCGCGGCGGCAGGCCTGCCGGTTGGCCACATCCGCAGGAAGCATGAGGATGGAGAGGACGGCGACGGTGATGCCGAGGACGACGACGAGCTTGGGGAAGTAGGCCTGGTTGGCGTCGTCGGGGTGCTGGTAGTTGACGAGCAGGTAGACGCTGACGAGCAGCACGAGCACGCTCACCACCGCCGCCACGATCACCAGCGCCACGTTGAAGTCCCCCATCGTCAGATCTCCGGGAGGGGCCGCGCCCGCGTGGAAGGCTAGGGTTTGGGGGTCCTGCTCCGGCGCCGGCGGCGGGGGGCCACCGGCGTGCGGGATCTGGTGCGGCGATTCGGAGCGAGAGCGAGATTTGGGGGGTGGAGCGGTGCGCTGCGGTGGGGTGGGGTGACGACGCCGAGGGCGATGGGAAAGGGGGAGGAGACGGGGAGGGCAGCGCTGCGTGGGCTAGGCTGGCATGGCAACAAGCCGGCCGCGGCTCGGCGCAGGCAGGTTGGACTACTTGGAGTGGGTGGTGCCGTTTTTTGTGTTGTGTTTTTGGGTGGATTTGGCCCGAAAATAATTCCTCCGGCGAGGCCACGCATCCGCGGTCCATCGGGCTAGGGGTGGGAGGATCCAACGGTGGGGGAAGAGGTCTCTCGGAGAATTTGCTTTCATTTGGCCTAGGGTGTGATTTTTGGGGTGTAACGGCCGGTGATCGCGCACGTCCACACGTGTTGTGGCGTCTGTACTGTTGGGAAACTATGGGCCTGACCCTGCAGTCGGCTCATTAGTAGGCGCCCCATCCCAAACCCTAGCAGGTCGTAGCTTTATAAATAAAGTGCTATTCATTGTAAAGGATTGATCGATGGATGAAGGAATAAAGAGAAGCAACACGTCCCCTATATCTCGTGTTCAATCTCTTATTCTGCTTCTTGTTGTTCATGCATTGTTCTTACGATTCTACGCTTGTCTCACGAGGTAATCGCTCTGACCGACTCGCCGATGACGGTTCCTCAACACGTTATCGACGATCGACTCTCCCGCATCGAAAGGTAACCGCCGATGAACGACGCTCGTAGATTGAATCGCTTTCTAGATTGCTTTCAATTCGCAAATTTGGCTTTTAGATTGGTTTCCTACGGCAAAACCGCCTAATCTACCGCGAGCCGATTGAAGTCGCCGGCCAAGCCGATCGGTGGATTGCATGAAAGAGTAGATGATGATTGTACCGTAGATAGTAGATGCAATCGCATGAAAGGCATCATGTGCATGGCACCGCCTGCAAGCGGCTGTCACTACCTCCGCGATACGTTACCGGTCGGCATAGTCCGCCATCACGTACCGCCACAGAGGCAACGACAGTGCCACACCGCTAGCACGCGGCGAGCACGCACAAAACGGCATGAAGCCGCGCCTCCGTTGCAATCTTGTACTACGTTACATTACACATTGCATCGTATATATAAACAGTATGAAAAGTTTGCACGCCGCCCGCATGCGCCGTGCGCGCCGGCCTGAAGCCACACCACCGCGCCACCCGCGCCTGTAGCGCACCATCGGCCACCGCGTGTTGAGCCGCAGGAGCCGGAGCCGAAGCCGCCGCGCCCGGCCCCGTCGTCCGCGTCGCACCGCGTCCCGCCGACACCGCTTTGAAGGCGGCGCCAACCGCCGCGATCCGCCTGCGTGCCACGCGACACGGCGCGCGCTTCACCGCCGCCGCTTGAAGGCGCATTGCCGGGCTGCGGCGCGCGCGCCGCCGACGGTCGCTGCCGGAGATGCCTCGCCGCCGCCAGCCGCCGCTGCCACGCCTCTTCCGCCGCCGCGATCGGCACCGCCGCCGTGGCGCGCGCTTGAACGCCGCGGTCGCCGCCGCGGGCGCGCGCGCTTGAACGCCGCCGGTCGCCGCTAGTGGCCGTAAGCCCGCCGATGCCTCGGCGCGCGCGCGCGCCGCTTACGCCGACCTCCCGCGCGACATGGCGCGCGCCGAGCCGCCGCCTCTGCTGGGCGCCGCTCCCGGCCGAGCCTCGCGACGGCCGCCGCCGCCGCGAACCGGAGCCGAGCCGCCAAGCCGCCAAATAGGCGCCCGCCGCCGGAGCTGCGCCGCCGCCGCGGGCTCCAAGAAGCCGCCGCCTTGATGGCGCCGCCGCCGGTTGCCTCGCGCGCGCAAGACGGTGCCGCGCCCGCGCCGCCGCCGCGATTGAAAGCGCAGCGACCGGCGCCTCTTCACGGAGCAGCTCGCGCCGCCGCCACTTGGGAGCCGGGGTAGGGGAAACCCTACCCCGTGCATATTGAAGCCGGCCGATAGGCCCCTATGGGCCTGGCATGTGTGGGCCTTTTGGGCCAAGAAAGGCTGAAAAAAAAATGGCGACGGAAAATACGGTTTTGCAAAAAGGCCCCTGGGATTCTGAAAATCACAAGAAGTTTTGCGCGGGTGAGGAAATTTTACAGAAAGGACCTCGGAAAATATGGATATTACGCACAAATTCTCTCAGAACTGAGATTTCGTGTTTTAACCCCCGGAAATTGCAGAATTCGTCGAAAATACTTTTTCCAGCAGAAAAGGGTCTCGGGAATTCAATTTTTGAATCGATTTTTGCATTTGAAGCATGTTTAACTTTGTTATTGTTATTTCTATGCAATTTATTTATTGTATTTACTGTTTTGATTATCTGTGATTGTTTATATTGCTTTTAATCACTGAAAATAGCAGTAAATCATGAAAAATGCATAGAAAAATACGGGAATACGAACCTGAAGTTCGATGAGCATTATGAGAATTTACAACCATTTTATGCAGATTACTAGCAGTAATTCTTTGAACTTTTTGCACGAATATGGAGATGACTGGCATCACGAATCAGGAATTCGAAGAACTGACCCAGCATGGCCAGATTTTGTATAAAATTTGTATCAATCTTCAATTATGTGGTAATGTAATCACGGATGAGCAGAAGATCGAGAAGACTCTCTACCTTTCACCCAAACGCAGATAATCCGCACGCAACTATCGCCAAAGACGGCTACATGAAGTATGCCGAATTAATTGACATCATGCAAGTTGCGGAAGCTCAAGGTGATGTTCTAGGAAAGAACTTCATCTTGCAGCCATCTAGTAGCAATGTTGGCCATGAAGCCACTGCTAGCAGCTACAAGGTGATGAAGCCTCTCACAATTGAGAGGAGCAAGAAGGGTAAGGTCGTGCGTCGCACATTATTGATACTTTACAGTCTAAGAAAAAGGGCAAATGATAGCATGAGGCACACCTCGCCATTGCAGGCACAGAGGATTCACATCCATTAGTTGCACTTATGAATGTGGACAACCAAAGAGCGACCCCATCATCCCTCCTTTGGACATCGCGACGCCACACCGTAGAAGCGCCAAAAGGAGAAGATCGCGCATGGAGTCGATTGAGGCGAAGTTCTGAATACTGCCTATTAGATCTAGTGCACGCATTGCACTCGAATCTTTATAGTAACTGCAGCTTGTAATTGAAGCAAAATTTTGAATTATTGAATAATGGTTGCAAGCTCTAGCAGAGCAAAACATTAAATTCTTATCATGAGTCCTGCAAGGCTTATTTTCCCGTCTTTATAATAGCAAGTTATGTTCTGATATTTGGAGTATTTTATTTATGTGTTGCTTGCTTTCTGCTACATATTAATAAAGTACATTATATTAGAACGCGTGTGGTGCCCTATGGAGGAAGTGTGCTTAGCATGTAGCGGCACAATGAAAACCATCATAAGAGAAATGTAAATTTTTCCAATGATCAAGAAGAATGTTGGTAGTCTTACGACAATCGCAGCAATGATACTTGTATAATAGGCTCGTAAAGGGCCACAATTATACTCCCAATGGGCACAACTTTGGTCATTGAAGAAGACTTGTTGTACCTAATCGACTAGAACTCTCAAGGATATTTGCGCTAACGGTTTCAGTGTAGAGATCAAGAAGAGTATGGTATGAATACCTACTCACTACAAAGCATGAAGAAAGTGAAAAATAGCATTAGAATATCTTCTTTCATATGAAACGGGCTATACTACGCTAATATTAAGGCACTGCACTTATCTTGCCTTGAAAACCGTATTTAGAAGCTCAACTTATCTATCTCGGCATGATAGATTATGCCGCCTGTGTCTTAGGATAATGAGAGATATAATTAACAATTCACAGAGACATAATATGAATATAAAGAATTTTCCGAATCTGGAAGACTTTGTGTGCCCCGCATGTGCCACCGGGAAATTAATTATTAGACCTTTTGCTATGAAAGCGAAGGATGAAGTCCCTACATTCCTGGACCGTATCTAGGGAGACTTTTGCGGTCCTATACAACCCCTGTAAGGGTCAATTAGGTATTTTATGGTGCTCATCGATGCTTCCTCGGAATGGTCGCATATATGTTTATTGTCTATGAGAAACCATTCTTTTGCAAAGCTAAATCTCGCAGATAATTAACAATTGAAAAAATAATTTCCCTGATCATCACGTGAAGTCCATCTGAATGGACAACGCCGGAAAATGTACTCCGAAGGCATCTGATGATTATTGTATGAAAATGGGAATTAAAGTTGAGCATTCTATACCGCACATCCGCACCCAGAATGGACTAGCAGAACTTTGAAGAATTGTAATTTACCAACTATATGTTGGGGACACGCAGTCCTGCTCGTAGTAGCTCTCATTAATTTTAGACCGTCAGCCTATAACATCCATCCAACTATGCAACTAGCGCAAGGGTCAGCACTGAAAACTTCTCATCTTCGCATGTTGGTTTACAAGGGTTATATACCTATACCACCACCGCAGCGAACTGCAATGGGTCTTCTCCGAAAGTCTGGGATATACGTTGGTTATGAGACAGCATCCATAATCAAGCATTTGGACCATATGACTAGAGATTTGAATAATGCCCGATTCGCTGATAATACATTAGATGAGGTTAGTTTCCCGTCATTAGGGGGAGGAAATCAACCCTTGATGATAATGTCGGGAAATAATTGAAGTCTAGAAGACAATTGAAGTCCAGAAGATAATTGAAATCTATGCATATGACCCGCGCACTAGTGAAACAAATAGAGAAGTCCAGAAGATAATTGCAGTCCAGAAGATAATTGAATTGAAGTCTAGAAGACAATTGAAGTCCAGAAAATAATTGATTTGCAAGTATTAGCGAATCAACTGCCAGACTACTTTAGTGATTTGAAGAGCGTGAATAAGTAGCATTTGCCTGCAAGTAATGCACCGGAGAGGGTTGAAATATCATTGAAGGTATCCCTAATCCCGTCCAGAGGCCTCAGAATAAAAGGACGAGAACTCCGGCCCTCGAATCCGAAGCAACCGGGACGCCCGTGAAAAAGGATAAGAAGGACTTGACACACCGATCACCGGTGCCCTGAACCAGAAGGGGAGCCGCTTGAGACTGCATCGGTATGGAACCTTCGTAAAAGGCATACCGAATTCAACATCCCCATGAAGGAGACATCGCATGGATGTGTGCGCACACATCGAGCCGAAAAACTAAAGGACTTGCCCCGCAATTGGAAGCAAGCGGTGAGCAAGTAGAAGCATTAAAAGAATCGTCCCTTGAAGAAATAGTTATAAACTTTATGACCTCGGAGAATCTTTGAATATGACAACACCAATGTCGACATTTACTTTGCAAAGAAACTTGCCACAATCATCAATCTTGATTCAGAGCTCGCATCGCTCGCTAAATGAAAGAAAAGATCGATTGAGAAGATTGGAAGAAGGCAATAGAAATCGAATTATTCTCTCCGAATAAAAGAAAGACGTTTGGGCACAAGCCGCACGCCTCCCTTGTGCACCCCGTAAGGTATAAGTGGGTATTTGTTCGAAAGAGAAATGAAAAGAAGCAAGGCTCGTTGTACAAGTTTTCATTGGACATCCGTAAGATGATTATGAAGAAACATATTCCGGTCATGGGCGTAACTCCTTTAAATATTTATCTCAATGGCAGTGAACTTGAAGTTTGAAGTGAAATTGATGGATGGGGTACCAAAGATACCTTTATGAAATATTGATTCGACATTTATATGAAGATACCAATGTATCAACGTCCGAATCAAAACAGAGCAACGAGAAATATGTACAATGTGAAACTCAGAAAGTCATTGTACGAACTTAAGCAATCAGGTAGAATGTGGTATAATCGCCAGCGACTTTCTATGAAAGAAAGGCTACACGAATAATGAGAATAATCTCTGTGTATTTATACGACGATCCTGAATGGATTTTGTATAATCTCGCATGTATGAAAATGATCGAATATCATTGGAACCTCAAGGATATTAAGAAAGCAAGCTCTTACCGAGTCGAGTCCAAAAGAAAGGTTTGGGTAAAACCAAATATTGCTTAGGCTTGCGGCTTGAGCATGCCCTCAAGAGATATTAGTGCATCAGTCACCTACACTCGTAAGGTGTTAGAAAGGTTCGACTTTGCAAAGGCGCACTTTGAAAGTGCCAATGGTCGGGAGATCTTTGCGCAAGACAAAGACTCGCATGCACCTAAAGAAGAGGAAGGAAGTCCGGGACCGAAATCCCATATTTAAGTGTGATAGAAACACTCATGTATTGAATAAATCAGACTAGACCGGGCATTGCATTTGCCGTGAACCTATTAGTAAGGTATAGTACGTAACCTACCAAAGGCATTGACAGGAATGAAGGACATCTCCGATACCTCTAAGGAAGCAAAGAACTTGGTCCGTTTCTCAGAAAGAACAAAGACTTAACTATGAATGGCAATGCGATAACTGTACTTGTAGGACCCGCATACACCAAATAGCAAACAAAGCTATGTATTCCTATGTGGTGGAACCGTAATTCCATAAAATAGTCTAAGCGTTGTCTTGTACCGATTTCGACGAACCACTGGAAACAATAGTACTACACGAGGCCTCACGAGAATGTGCTTGGCTTCGGCGGATGATTCACTACATCCAAAGATTATGTGGATTGAATACCGCACAAACTCCCACTATTATCTATGAAGATAATGCACTTGTGTTGCACAAGTGCGGATGGGTTATTGTGAAGAATCCTCTTACAAAAGCATATCAACCCCAAATTCTTCTATACTCATGAATTGCAAAAGATGAACGTAATCAAAGCATCGCATACTAGGTCATGTGAGAATCTTGCGATTTATTCACTAAGTCACTTCCAACGCCTAGCTTTGAAAGATGCATATGTGGAATTGGAATGATGAGACTTAGAGAAGTGCAGTAATCTGGGGAGAACCTTCACGAACTCATTACTAAAGCTTGATCACGAAGACCGAGTACCCAAAAGGTAAATCCGGAGATTAAATGAAATTGGGTGGATTGTACTCTTTTTCCTTGACGAGTTTTTTCAAGTTTCTGCTAAGGTTTTTAATGAAGCAATTTGCAAAGATAGCAGAACATGATTCATGTACTCTTTCTCCAAATTTTTCCCACCGAGTTTTTATGGAGTTTTGACGAGACATGGACATGAAGGATGGGTGCCCAAGGGGGAGTGTTGGGAAACCATGGGCCTGACCCTGCAGTCGGCCCATTAGTGGGCACCCATCCCAAACCCTAGCAGGTCGTAGCCTATAAATAGGGGGTGCTATTCATTGTAAAGGATTGATCGATGGATGAAGGAATAAAGAGAAGCAACACGTCCCCTACATCTCGTGTTCAATCTCTTATTCATTCTTGTTGTTCATGCATTGTTCTTACGATTCTACGCTTGTCTACGAGGTAATCGCTCGGACTGGACTCGCCAGCGACGGTTCCTCAACATGTACAACGGTGCAGGGTCTCTTCTGTTTCTCAATATGCATAGTATAACGTCAGCTGTCTGTAAATCTTTTCACGTAGGATAAGAGATGATACGGATGAAAGAGAGAGAGTATAGAGAATTAGGTTGTCTTTCATACAGTATTCGACCGTAACACGAGAAACAAGACACATTGTACGTGGAGTAGTTGTCTACAGAGACATGTAAAAAAACAACTCGTTGTAGGAGTTGTCTTTAGCGCTCGCTGTCTATACATGACATAGATGGATGCTGTAAACTCCGGAGCTCAGCTGATTTGGGTTTTGAGGCCCAGCGGTTGGTGATGGTAGTATATCGCTTTCGGTTCAAGTTTCGGTGAATCGGCATATTATGGAACTAGTGATCATGTTAGATGTGCGTATAATCATGGTGGTGTCTACGAGTCCGGTAGGTTGGGCGTTCGATTTTCATGTGTGTGTAAAGCTCTCTTGACATGGCATGTAGAGTAAGGCAATGTAGATATCACTTGTTTTTGGTAGAGTAAAACAAGGCAGGCTTCTCTGGATGGTGCCATCGGCCATACGTACCACAGATACTAGTAAAGTAAAGATTTGGTTCAATGTGTGGATAGTGCCTTACAAATTGCTGTGAGAGACATAGACCCGGGCATATAACAAAACAAGTAGGGATTATTGAAGATTTGCCATTAAATTTATGTGTAATTGTTAAAATGCCACATGATATTTCACTGATATGTAAGTCTCGTCACATTCAGTGAGATATTATGTAGCATTTTAGCAATTAGGTAAAAAGTGGTGTGACAAATATGCCAATCCTACAAACAAGTATGGGGGTGTGATTGCAGAAAATATGAATAACATCTTTATAATGTAGGTTGGTACATAAGCATTCGCAATTGCCTTTTGGATAGCTACATTGCAAGCATTTTTAGCTGTTGAAAATTGTTTAAACAATCTCCCCAATGGGGAATGTCCAATGTTCCTTGTCTGATTCGGAGCACAGGCATATATAAATATGCAAGTGCATGGTGACGGATGGAAACCGGCCCCCTCCATGTATTGACCAAAATATAAAACAATCGTAGTAGCAAGAGTGCCTTTAGAAAAATAAAAAGGATAATTCCTTATTTGCTACAGAAAGTTTGCATATTTTTTTATATCACTTATTTTGAACCTCATGCCAGTGACACAATCATAGATTTTATAAATTTTCAGTGGCATATAAAGAATTAACCCAAATTAAAATGGTTCTTCATCTGAACATTGTTAACGGACTGTTACATGGCTCCACAGGCTGCTCTCGTGCGTTGATTCTCAGCGATTCTCCTTGGATTCACACGGTGATTATTTTCTTTGTATACGGTTATTGCTTTTCCATCTGTTGTATTTTTGATGTCCGGTATTTCTCCATTCGGTCCACATTAAAGAAGAAGAACCACTTTTATCTCGCGAGACGCTCGAATCGTAACGAACTGAGAGCTTATAGCTTCCCTTATTTTTATTAGCTAAGCCTCAGCTCAGCTCTCAAATAAACCCTACACACCCCACCCCCACCCACACCCCAACACACGCACACACCCTCAACACCCGGGTGAGCACCCGGCGCCGAGTCGGGGACTCGATCCTGGGTGGGCAGCTTGGAGCGACGCCGAGCTTGCCAAGCGAGCGCACTCGCTTTCTTTTTTCCATCTGTTGTAATCTTCTTTGATTTGTTGTTATACTTGGCGTCCAAATCACACCTTTGTACCTGTATACATACGCGGAAAGTAATACACGATTGTTGTGTGCGACGCTTCTGCCATCGAGTTCTATCTCGTTCTCTCGCTGCTTACATGGTTTCAGAGCGGTCGTCCCTGGCCCGCTGATTCCGCTGCGCACCACCATGTCTACCGAGTGTGCTAAAACCTCCTCCTCCTCCACAGCCATTACCTCGATCATGTCCCCTGCCGCACACGCTATCAATGTTGCGAGCATTAAGAAGCACATTCCCATCAGCCTCAACCTCCAGGAGTCTAAACTACTAGAGCCCGGTGCGCGCATAAGCGCGCATGTATGACGCTTAACGCTTTTTTTTATAGATACAGGAGCTAGCTCTAGGATGACAACAAATTCTGCATACATCTATATACATATAGTCAGATCTAAAATGTCTGGAGCAAATGAGTAGAGACGAAGATATGTAAAATACAGATGTATAAAGGCATTTTAAGCAGCAGTAACAAACAGTTTAAATAGTTGGGCAGTTTTCATCTGCAGGCTTATGCAAGATAAAAGGGAAGAATAGTTATTCTGAAATTGATAACAAACTGTAACTCAGAAGTATAGCAAACTCAGTTGCTGCGTAGTGTATTAGCATATAGAGGAAATCCATAGTAGTACAGGGAAAGCACTGCGTAGTGTATCAGCATATGTCCGAAACTTGTAATATTACAGGGACAACATATAAGACACAAGATGTTTCAAAGGATAGATTACATAAAGGAAACAGTAGTGGGTGCTGTAGTAGAGAGTACAAAACATAGATCTGTAGGGTACAAGCGAAAGATGAGGCATGTTCTTGCATCATTGCTTGTCGGAGTTACTCTGCAATCATAGAAATGTTTAGAATTAGCATATAAGTTTCTGACAAGAATCATGAATTCAATAGCGATGTCTATAGACTATGATCTGTAGACTGTACTTACATCTAGCTGTTGCCTCATGCATCCTGATGGCTTTTTTTGTAACCTCGGGAGGAGAAATGTCCTCGGATGACACATTTTTTTTTGCTGTAAAATAGTTACGAAGATTCAGGACAGAGTATGAGTAGTTTTGGATATATGGGTTATAAAGTGTATAAGTAGAAGTATGCAATTCTTCATCGCTTTACCTGTGTTTTTTTTTAATAAGCAGATCAGTTTTGGATATATGGGTTATAAAGTGTATAAGTAGAAGTATGCAATTCTTCATCGCTTTACCTGTTTTTTTAATAAGCAGATCTCATGTCGCCGTAGGGCTCATCCAACAGCATGAGTATGGCTATGTAATAGAACTATATAGATATTAAAGAAGTATCTTTTAACAGGAAAATGTTATAACATAGCCACATACATATTAAGATGGTGCCAGAGCTCCGTTGATTGGTTTGTACAATGTGTGTAATATATCGTAGCATATTTGATGTTGCTGTAGCCTGTACGTACTAATGCTGCAAGCTTTAAAAGCAAGTCCCATGTATTGTTGTAAATCTTGATGAACGTGAGCAAAAGAAAAAAAGATAAAAAATCGATAAGTAATCTATAGTAAGCACACTGTAAACTGTACAGGAGGAAATCTCTAACAATAACTAAATGCACGTGGTAATAAACCTACATAATAGAAAGGTAGATGTGCAGGCAATTATAGAGGTACAATGGAGAATTCACTGAAAGTTGTACAAGTGGAGGATGTACATAAGAAATTACAAACTGCAAGAAGCGACATAAAAAGTTGTCACTGTAGGTAAAACTAAGAGGGAAATAAAAAGGTACTACCTGGTGAATCAGAGAGTAATAGCTGGCTACATTTACATGAGTCTTTTTTCTTTTTCAGGATTCTGAAGTAAATCTGAATCACTGGTGAAGGAGGTAGTCTACTCAGATAAAACTAAGAGGGAAATAAAAAGGTACTACCTGGTGAATCAGAGAGTAATAGCTGACTACACTTACATGAGTCTTTTTTCTTTTTCAGGATTCTGAAGTAAGTCTGAATCGCTGGTGAAGGAGGTAGTCTGCTCAGGAGGATTTTCAGGTTGTGTGGTCTGTAAATTGGCAACACACATGCAACTAAAGTGGTACATCTAGTGTATGCACGTATAAGATGTTAAGACAGGTAATAGAGTAAGTTTAACTATAGGAACGATTTGTATGAGCGTATTTGTGTTGTCGTTTTTACAGGAAAAACTGATGCAGAGATGACAAGAATACTTGCATGTTCTGTAGTGGTTGATGACTGGAATAAACATTTTCTAGTTGATGGCATTGCAGCATGTGATTCCTTAGCTCTGTAAGATGAGAAAATTTTGATAATATACGTTCTGTAGCAACGCAAACGGTGTACAGGCAACTGAGAAAAACTAAGCCATGTCGATAGAACGTACTGTATGTAGCCTTCGTCTGCAGTACCAGCAAAAGTGTTTTAGGCAGACAGTATTTGTTTCAGTTTTACCTTCTTCGCTCACATTGCCTCGCGCATAGACAGAAAGATTATTATCCAAAACTTCTAGGCATAGATAGAAAGATTATTATCCAAAACTATCAGCACAGATAGAAAGCTTTGAACTTATATAGCTGCAAACACACACACACACACACACAATCAAGTTAAAAGGTGCTTCCCAATAGATGTAGAGTACAATAGGATTCCTTTTTCTTAGACAAATCGTACTTAGAATGCCTAAACTGGCAGAGCCCAAATCAAAATTGATACAATGAAACATCTGAAAGTCCATACTAAAGCACTAGCACACGAGTCAGGAAAAAAAGCAATAGTTTCAACTAAAGAAGGGGGACTGGACGATTGAATTAATATAATCACAAAAAAAAAACTTCGTATCAAAAGGTCCTAAAAGAACCTAAGTAAATTATTCAGTTATATGTTCGGGCATAATGTCTAATTCGACGAACCTAGTTTTCCAGCTAACAAACTTCGATTCTCTATTTCAACATGAAAGTTTGGATCTTCTCATAGTAAAAAATGGCGATAACGACATATCGCAAATACTTTGATATCATAGTTGCTCAGAAGCAGGTAAAGGACAACCCACCAATGGATAAGCCTGCCAAACTAATCAGATCAAACCAATTACCTTCCATGCTAATTACGTCCTCCTAAAAACCAACAAAAAAAGGCGCCCAACTAAATCCTAATACCCCATACCGTACTGAAATATAGCAAGAATTCAGCCAATCCCATGATTCTAAAGCTGATCGGGAAATTTTTGATGTTTTGCATGAACTATAAAGAGATAACGACATAATAACACCTAGGAAACTCCTTTTCTTTACTCTGGAAACATAACGATTTCATATTACATAACACAAGAAAATAGCTGCTGAGCACATGCATCCTCGTTATAAACAAGCACACGGCTGTGGTGGGTGGTGGCCACCGGGGCAGGGACGGGTCAGGCGTAGCGGCGGTCCCTGAGGCAGCAATGGGTCAGGGGCGGCAGGCGGCAGCATGGAGGGCAGCCCCGAACTAAAAAGCAACGACAGGTGGTAGCCGCCGTGGCCAGGGCGGGTTAGGCATAGCGGCGGTCTTTGAGGCAGCGATGGGTCAGGGCATCAAGCGGCAGCATGGAGGGCAGCCCCAAGGCTGGCGGCGGCAGCGCGCTCCTACCACAATGCGAAATGAACTAAAAAGCAACCAAATTTAAGACGAAAATGGCATACCTGTGAGAAGCCCAACCCGACGCTATGCGTGCTCCCACGATTCCAAGAACCCCGAACCGATCGCCGAAGAAGATGAAGCTAACCCCCTCTCCCCCCACGCCTCAATCCATCCCCGAACCCTTCGACCATGGCAAGCAAGTTCCTTGGTCCCCAACAGCTCCAATTCCTCAAAGAAAGCAGGAACCAAAGAAACTAACACCACGACCACGACCACTTCCTCCTCCTCCTCAGACCAAATCGCAGCACGGCGCAGTAGAACCGGAAGCTCGTGTGCACCCAGATATGTAAAGTGGCAGTGAGACAGAGAGGGGAGACGGAAAGCAATCAGCTTCTTGCTCGGTGCTCGGCTGCTCGTCTGTTGGAGGAAGCGCACAAGCAGCAAGGACGCGAAGAGGAGAGTCGGGGCGACGTGGCCTGGGTGAGGACGCCCCAAAACTCCCCCCGTTTAACCGGTAGGACTCTCGATGGAAGACGTTCGTCGCCGTCATGCTCGGGAACTTCGGTCTTCTGCACCACATCGACGGCGCTGTCGAGCTTGATTCCGAGAACTCATGGGCCGATAGCGAAACAGGCCACGACCAAGCCCACATCATCTGAATGCCTACAGATTCTCTCTCAAAAAAAAACCCGATCCAACAGCTGAGGAAACCAAAAGGCGTAATCCAACGGTCAGAGGAATCTCGCGGGGACGTCTACTCCGCCTTTCTCCTCCGTCCCTCTGTCCCCCGACTCTCTTTTCCTCCAAATCCCTAAAACCCTACCACTCGCCGCCACCCCGACGAGGACGACGGGCGCGAGCCAGGGTCCCTGCGCTAGAGGATATGGCCGCGAGCAACGGCGCGGGGGCACTCAGGTCCACCTCCATCAACGGCGTCAAGCTCTACTCCCTCACCGGCAACCGCTACGTCGCCCCCTGGGTCCTCGCCAAGAAGAAGCGCGCCCTCCGCAAGGACGAAGGCACGCGCCTCACATCCACCAAATATATCCATCTGTTTAGGGAGTTTTGGGAAATTTTGTGATTATTATTGTTTTTATTCATGGCGCTGTTGTTGTTGTTTGGTTTTAGAGTACCAGCGGAGATTAGATTTGATTCATGACCTGAGGTTTGAGACCGCCACCACCAAGATCAAGGTGACGCCCGATGAGCAGTATGTGATCGCCTCAGGTATGCGATGTGAATCCAACTTGGATTGTCGTGCTCATCAAAAGTTGCTTAAAAAATGATCCATGTAATTCATCTTTGTAACTTGTAGCTTTACTTTACAAATATACTGGTTGGTTTACGTTTATGTTTAGCTTAGTGTTTCAATATTGCAACTTTAGTCTGATCATTTACATGTTGTAAATTAGGCATGCTTACGCCTCTTATGTGCCAGGTATTTACCCCCCACAAGTTAAAGTCTATGAATTGAAGGAATTGTCAATGAAGTTTGAGAGGCACATGATTTCAGAAATTATAAATTTCCAGGTACCCCAGATGAAGCATACCCCTTTTTTTTTTACTACTGTGCATTTTTTAAAAAATACTCAATTCTAGAAGATAGAAGTCAGAGACTTGTATGTTACTTTATATAGTTTGTGGATTAATTGGCTGCTTATCAATTTTTTTTTTTTTTATCTTATGTGCATCTCTGTTCAATTTATAATTCTGTGCAACTAGATCTTAAGTGCTTAACAAACTAGATTGTTAACAGACTCACTTTGCCCTCTCTAGTTTTTTATTGTTTACCTTTTGAACATATAATGCCATTCTGTATTTAGCTTGCTTTCCATTTGTCTCATCAACTTAAGCTATGTATACATCCCCAACATGTTTTGTGTGTGGGACGTCCTCTAAGTACATTCTTTGTCTCCACTTCGCCACTACTTTGGACTTTCTATCTAGAGGATGGTTTTCTACTTTTCCAAGGAAGGAATGAGTAACTGAGGGATGGGAGGGTGCGGGAGAAACATGGCTTGTTATCTAATGTCAAGGGAGGTGGTTTTTTATATGTCACATAAAAATGTTTCTGCTCATGCTTTTGTCGTGGAATACGGTGTAGAGTATTACCATATTGATAGTCAAAGTAGAGTAGCTGTTCAAAATTTCCTACCATGCTAATGGATGCCAATCTCAGTGTCTTTCCTTTTTGTCACTGACTTGAGCTGCTTTAATATTTTCCATGTAACAAACTAGATTCTATCTTTTTTTAGGTCCTTGGTGCTGACTACTCAAAACTTGCGTTTTTGTGTGCTGATCGTTCTGTACGTCTGCATGCAAAGTATGGAAGCCATTATAGCTTGAGAATTCCAAGGTTAGCTCTAACATTTTTTCATGTCTTATGGCTTGTTAGATTTATCTATTTCTTATTTAGTTACACATGTAGCATACTCAATTACTCATTGTTCTAAAAGGCGTCCGAGTAGCCCATCTAGGCGCTAGGCGACACCCTCCCGTCTAGCCGATTTATCAGGCCTAGGCCTGCCTAATCAGCGATTAGGCGCTAGACACTGGTTTGCTGCCCAACTAATGCGTAGCGCCTAACGCCTTGGTGAACACTGAGCATACTAGTAACATACAATTGCTACCTGTGCAAATTTAGCTGTCTATCTTTTACTGAAGGAAAATCTTTTTTCTTTTCATTATGAATTATTCTGTCTTAATTTAATACATTGTGTATCTGTTCTCATATTGTGAGTTTAAACAAAGAAGTTTCTTGTTCAATGATAACAACCAAAAATAGGTACTAATGAAAAGTTTAGAAACACACCTTGCTTGTCCAATTATTAAATTTACATATTGTTATTGTCCATATTGACAGAATGGGAAGGGACATGGCCTACGACTGCTGGTCTTGTGACTTGCTATGTGCTGCTTCATCACCAGACCTATATAGAATCAACTTAGAGCAGGTCAGCTTTGAGCCCTTAATCATTCATGTGTACATGAGTTATTTGGTTATCACTCAGTCTCAGCCAAATATCATGCTTTACATGACACCTGGTAGTACAGAATCAAGATTAAATAAAACTTAAGCAGGTATCTTGATTCTTGAATGGAAAGCCACTCTAGCTATTTCATATGTTTTATGTTTGAATTTTGGCAGTGTTTATCTTGGCTCTGACTAAACATACATATTCCTTGTAGCCGGTTTGCTAATAGTGCATAGAACACCTCAATGATGCCTTTTTCTTGCCATTTGCTTTCAGTCTCAATGATGCCTTTTTCTTGCCATTTGCTTTCAGTCTTTCTAGAATAACATGTGCACGTTTTTCTAAATGCACTTTTTGCAGGGTCGATTCCTTGCATCTCTTTCTTCCCAATCACCCGCGATAAATGTGGTTTCACGGAGGTAGTTCTTTTTTATTGACTTTTATGTCTTGGGAGTGACATGTTTATTTGGTATTGTTAACTTTTTTTTTTTTTTTGTGGAACTCCCAGTTCAATCCATGGGCTCGTTGCTTGTGGTGGTGAGGATGGTGCGGTTGAGTGCTTTGATATGAGGAGAAAGACTTCTGTTGGCAGAATTAATACAGCTGTTTCTCCGGAAGATTTTGATCAGGTGTCTTATTGTACCTTAACAGCAACTTGCTAACAGTAATACCCTAACGCTATACTTTTTTGGCATTATTTTGGGTTTCTCATTCTTGGAAACTGCAGGAGGTTACGTCTTTGCAATTTGATGAAAATCAAGGATACCTTATGGCAGTAGGGAGCAGCACAGGAAAGGTATGGTTCATCATCAGTTATGTTCTCGTTTGATTCTCACTGCTCACTTTTGAAAATGTGCCAAGTTCTTCTTTTCCCCAACTTAGTACTTTAATACTCCCTTTGTCTCACAATGTTTGTCCATGGCCTCGGAGTCTCCATTTCAAAATGCTTGTCCATTGAGGAAATCAATAGTGTAGTTATTGCAATATTTCCACTCTCTAGCCCTAATTAAATGCTTTGGAATAGGTTTAGTGGCTGTAGTATGTCATTTAATTGGGTTATGTATGGTCTACCTCATTAACTTTTTCTTAGATTTAGTGTTTCCTTGGTTTGTGTGCATGGTGGGCTATGGACAAATATTGTGAAACGGATGGAGTACTTTTTATTATCCCTACTACCATTATCCTGTCTGGATTGACAAACGGATGTCAATGTTTTTGCAATATGCATAGTGAATTTGGCATTATTTCTGTCCTTAGAACGGTTTACGCGGTTTTACTTCATTTATATGATTATATCTCTATTTTCTGTTTTGAACTTGTGTAAACAGACATTTGTTCAATTCTATAATTGCTTGTGATTGCTATTTGATTTGTTATAACTTCAAAACAAAGGTTCTGCCATTGATTATCTTGCTAGTAGTTTACAGATAATTTTTACATGGTTAAATGTTTGATGTTATTCTTTCTGAAGTCGTGTGATGTTCTGCTTGATTTTGTTGTGTACCCATCAGTTGGATAGGATCTTCCTGTGTAATGAATTAATACAGTTTGCATAAGGAATAAAGATAGATGCTATCATGCAATCTTCCTTTGTTACTTTCACCTCACTGCTTGATGCTATGATTACTGCTGGTGTTTAAGATTTTGGTAGGACATTGGTCATCCAAGCTGTTGCTGGTAGTGGAGACAGCGGGATCCCACGTTGATCTTGTTAGATATGTATATAACTATATTGCTTAGGGTGTTCTTTGTATATTCACCTACACCTATACATGTTATATTGGCCTTTGGCCCACTGGAATAGATCAAGGTTTCATTCCAACATGGTATCAAAGCTAGGGTTAGGGTTCGCCACGTGACCGCCGCCAGCTGCCCCCTCGCCGAGCTCCTTTGCTTGGCTTGCCTCTGCTCTGCTCGCACGGAAGCACTATGTTTCTTACTCCCCGCATGTCACCCGACTCCGGAGCCACTGCCGATCGACTCCGGCACCTGTACATGTTATATTGGCCTTTGGCCTATTGGAATAGATCAAGGTTTCATTCCAACAGATCTTACATGAAATCTGCAACAGATCTTACATGAAATCTGTCCATTCATCCTAGTCGGGCTGAAGATCCAACATAAAACTGGAATCTTGATCTCTAATCGCAACTTTTTCAGGCGCCCAAATAATTGACGATGTTTACTCTGCATCATCTAGCTGTTGTTTTGAGGAAAATTTTGTTACATCAAACAAAACTGCACATGGACCTTTTGTGCTGCAAATTGCCCTTGTTAGTCAGCATGGGTTGGCTATGTTACTATCTCTAAATTCTTCATTTTTGACTGTTTGATTTAGTTTGTATATCTTTATGCAGTTTTCAAATCTAGAAGTGTTTTCAGCATTATCTTTTTGTAATAGACTGGAACATTATCTCTTTGTATATCTTCATGAACAATCCAATTTCTAAAAATTATGATTTTCATTTCTTTTCATTTTTAGCTTATTCAGTACACTTCAACTGTTTTTGGATTTTCTGCAGATATCCATATATGATTTACGCATGTCTTCTCCTCTGCGAATTAAGGATCACATGTAAGACCTGTATCTTTTCTTACAGGAAATGGGTTTTCACTTGTTATTGATAATAAATCTCAACTATTGAACCATCTTCCTTTAGGTCCCGTCAGGAACGTGGGAATTCTGTAGGAATTTTGATGAAAAGGAAACATCCACTGTCACTGGACGTGGGATTTCCTACGAAATTCCTATGGAATCCTCCATTCCAAATGAGACTTCATCTTTTTAATATCATGTTATTTCGTCCATACAGCACCCCATGTTAGTTCATTTCTATTAGATGGAATGGAACTGCTACAGCCATTCTATGTCTTTTAAACTATATATTCTATGTTTATTGGAGTCTTGCAACTCCAGATCAGAATAAGCTGTAAATAGAGGAGGGGTCAAGCTCAACTAAACCTGAACTGTAATTAATAGCTTAATGCTCTTTGTTAGATATTGCACTTTTCACTTATCATTCGCTGTTGTGATTTATTGCAGGTATGGCAGCCCAATATTAAATATCAAGTGGCACCAGACGCTTAATTCTACTGAACCTAAACTAATCACTGCTGATAAACATATAGTGAGAGTTTGGGATCCTAATACAGTGAGTTCTTTCTTTTCCTTCTCTGAAAAGCGTTGACTTTGTTTTTCCTGGAAGGCATCGACTTCTCTGTTGGATGATGACCTGGCCTCACTCTTTTCTGCAGGGAAATAGCATGACTAGCATTGAACCAGATGGTGGTGCTATCAATGATGTTTGCATATTCAGGAATAGTGGTTTACTGCTATTAGCCCTGGACAATAGCCAGATACCTGCCCACTTTATACCTGCACTTGGCCCTGCTCCAAAGTGGTGCTCACATCTTGACAACCTAACTGTGCGTGATTTTTTTTCACTGGTTTTGTAGTTACTCTTAATAATCCTTGGCTGAACATTTGATTATGTGCATTTCTCCTTAAACAGGAGGAGATGGAAGAGAAATCAGAAACCACATTATATGATGATTACAAGTTTTTGACCGAAGAAGAAATGGAGCGATTGGGTCTCGCTCAGTTTAAAGACGACAATGCTGTGAGAAGACATTTACATGGATATGTGATACGTTACGACCTATATAAAAAGGTAATTGGTTTTCTGGACATCTACATGAAACACAAGAGGGTTCTTTTCTATGATGTTTACAGTTTATACATTAATTGGTGGTTATCTATTCATGGTACTGTAATTTAGTTCAGCAATTCAGATAGGGTTGCTGTCAACTACCCACCTGAATTTCCAACATGAAGACACTTTCTTTTGTGAGCAGAAAAGTTTGTTCTTTGTAAAATAATTTCTACCTATTAGGCATCTGACCAAATTGTTGCATATAAATATGGACTTGCTATATCTGTTTGTGTATCGGCGGATGGGCTGAATTTTTTTCAATTTAACCCTTTTTTCGTTAAAACTCCACATTTATACCCGCCGTCTTATTTTCGATTTTGGACCCGGGTGGGCAGTGACTCGGCGCCGAAGCTAACTGACTTCGGCGCCATGACTCATGGCGCCGAGGTATCGCACCGCCACCGTGGCGGCCACCACGGCGGCGCGTGAGTCATGCTGCGTGGCGGTACTCGGCGCCATGAGTCATGGCGCCGTAGTAGCTTCGGCGCCGACCGGGTCCAAAATCGGAAATAAGACGACAGGTATAAATGTGAGTTTAACTAAAAAGGTTAAATTCGGCGGATGGGTCGACGTAAAGAACACTTGAGACATGCCCTTTACTAGGATTTGTATTTCTTTTCAGCAACGGGCTAAAATTGCTACTGTTAATTATGAGGATCTTAAAAAAGAGATGAAGGAAAAGAAAATAGAAGCACAGAGACAATCTCGTATAACGGTATGTTTGCTCATCTGTTCCTTAGATAAATTACAGATTTACAGGTTCCTGATCGTTACCCTAATGAATGTCAACCTTTTTTTCTCATGCAGCAAGTCGTCAAAATACCAAAGGTTAACAGGCATATTGTGGACAATATACGTAGAGAGGAAGAGGAAATGGATGCTGATATGGAGAATGTTGATAAAAAAAGCACCAAGAAGAACAAAAGAAAACTAGAACTGAATAAGGCATTATTGACTGATCCACGTTTCAAAGAAATGTTTGAAAATAAGGTATGGAATCCAACTCGCTGTTTTAGATTAAATATTTTAAAACCTCATGTACTCTGTTAAAACTATCACTGTCACAGAACCACACGTTTGAGAAATTGTTTCAAAAAACAACACATCTTCTTGTAAAACGTTTCAAAGAACCCACTCCTGTCGGTTCCAACAAAGAGGGCCACCTCCAATACACAATCTAATCTCATCCTGTTTAACTGACTTGAAATCATGTATTTTTCTGCAATGTTTTGCAAGAAAATGTGTAGTTTTGCAAAACAATTTCTTAAACTTGTGGTTCTGCAATAGTTTTGACAAAGTATGTGTATTATTAATAAATTTCCTTTTTTTTCTTAGGGAATATTGTTATAAGATATCAGATAGATTTTGTCGTTGTGGTGTTCCGCCCTTTCCGGGCGCACTGATTATGTATTGTTTTTTCTTAGTAATGCGTGACAAATTTTAAGGAGATGGTATATAAAAAGAAATTTAAATATGTATTTCATACTTTTACCTTGTTTTCTTCCTGATCTTATGCTTGCCCTTGATGCTTATGCAGCTATATTGCTTTATATGTTAAAATGTAAACTGTAAAGCTTCTATATCCACATTCTTGCTAGCACTATTGATAAGTGATAACCTATTTCCCTTGGATTTGTATATGCTTGTACACAATTGTTCCTCATCCACAGCTACCTCTCTGTATGAGAAACTGAGTGGGGAGAGGTTCAGCTATAATTAACACATTTTGTGCATACAGTGGCCACTACTCTCCAGCTTGAATCATATCCTAATTGTGCTTTTTAACCATGAATGTTTTTTTAACTAATCATTCCTAAATTGCTTATCATGTGTGATTTTCTAATCCCATCAATCTTATGGGCAGGACTTTGAAATTGATGAACAATCAAAAGAATACCTTGCACTTCATCCTCAAGCGTCTATAAAGGAGCCTCGTCTAGTTGAGGAACATTTTGAGAGTGTTAGTGAAGATGAGGAACGGCCAGATCGTATTGGATCTGATGCATCAACAGAGTCTGACAGTGACAATGACATGCATAATTCAAAGCGTATAAGGTGAGATCTTATATCATTTTGGTTAGGGTGAATTGCATATTTGCCACTAGTGTTTTCCGTTTTGCTTGTGCAGATATGTGCAAATTATCATATGCTGGCCTTCTTGGGGTGTCTTTTCCCCCTCTGAAAGCTTCTGGGAGTGTCAGTGTTGATTTACCTTTCCAATATCTAGAATGCATATGCTCTTTTGGGTGGAGTATTAAGCAAACCCACTGGTCAGCAAATATAAGTGATATTAGTTACTGCATTCTAAAACATGATGTATCTTATTAATGCCATTATGACTTGTTGAAACTGGAACATGTTCTGTTTGCTAGTAAGTGTTGTACCATTCTGTTTTAATTGTGCCAATGAGAGATGATTGGTGCAGCTGACACATGATGCCACGAGGTGCATTTTGATTCTTAACAAGATTATCTTCTTTGAGTCAACCATTGGATAATGAGTATATATTTCCAATTTTTAAGAAATAGCAGCACATGTTTACACGAACACCTATTAACTTGATTTCCAAAAGCTGCATTTCTCATATATACAGGTGTCTGGCTTCTGCTCCATCCATTCCTATTGCATTTCCAAATTAGCGGCTGGACTATTTGTCATATGTATGTACTGAGTATGCTATTCCGTTGATGGATCAGAATTGTGCTAATCATTTCCTACCTTTTTCAGGTTGTATGAAGTCAAGGATGATCGTCATGCTGAGGCATTTTTGAATAGTGTCTCCCTTGCCAATGAGGACGCTCTTCCCCTTGGGGATAGGATAGCCGCACTGGAAAGGCAAGGGAACTCCAGTGCACTTGATGAGGTGAAGTATGGACCCGGTGGCTCTCGGGAGATTTCATTCATCGCTAGAAGCTCAAGGCGGCGCCATGAAGAAGAACCTAGTGATGAAGAGCCCAAGGATTTCAAGAGGAGAGGTGTACAATCCCTGGGGTTGAAGCAGGGCAAAGCTGAGTTCTATTTGTTTGGTGGAAATCGTGGCAGAGGGAATGGCGGCCGAGGGAATGGCGGCCGTGGCAGAGGCGGAGGCGGAGGCAGAGGCAGAGGAATTGGAGGCGGAGGCAGAGGCAGAGGAATTGGAGGCAGGGGCAGAGGCAGGGGCAGGGGCAGGGGCAGGGGCAGGGGATGAGCATCCTCTGGTTTCAAGGTAAAGCAGCACCATATTACCCATTTGTTGCTCTCCTAGGTTTGTACTAACTTTAAGATGGGGATGTTTCGTTGGGAGTGGTTGTAACATTTTATTTGGATGGTGAGATCTATTGCAACTGTGAGGTTAATTTAACAGCCTTCTGGTACACACGGTGTAATTTCCTGATCACTAAAAAATGCGTGCCTTTGCAAAATGAGTTTTAGGCGAGAGCTTGGATATCGAGGACGTTTGCCTCAAAATTTTGACAGTGAGAAATTTGATAGATTATTTCCCTTATGGTTGAATTTTGGGGTTTCTTCACTGCCTGTGTTGTAACTTGCAGTTACTTGTATCGGATTATTGCCCCTAAAAAGAGAGATGCCGTGCTGTAATTTCTACCAGATTCTGATTGTATTCGTATGCTGGATGCCTCGGCATGATCTAAGGATTGAATTTTTTAACACTGATCTGTAGTAATTGTAATTTAGAGCAACCCTGTTCCTACATAATTCAAAAAATATTTTTCTGCCGGAGCACCTTAAATCTCTTGAAAGTAACGACCGACAGTTTGGCATGATACCACCAAAGACCCTAACACGGGATTTTTTTTCCGATTTCTACGGGAATTGAACTGTTTTTATGTAAAATTTCTATTTTTTTATGTAGATTATAGGTCAACTCCTTCATAATTCATACGGAATTTTTTTTCTTTTTCCAAACAGGGGTAAAAAGGTTAGTCTGGGAGAGAGACAGAGGTGGGCCCGGACTGTCAGCCTTCTAGCTCTGTAGCTCGTACACTTCCCCGACCAAATCAACGCAAAAAACCTTTGGCATCTAAACCCTCCCCTCCCATGGATCACACGCCACTGCCCCACCCCCCATCTCACCGACCATCTCTCTCCTCCTGTCCTTCAATTGGAGTGCTTGCTTATTTCAATTTGCCGATCCGTCGCGGTGTAGGTACCGCCGCCGCTGCCATCGTGATGCTATCCGTGTTGAGGGCGCTTAGGAGGCGGCTCTTCTCCTTCGTCGCCGCCTCGACTTCGGCGGTGAGGAAGGCTCTACCACTTCCCTACCTTGCTGTTGCTGTTCTCCCCTACCTTGCCGTTGTTGCTCTTTTCTTTACAACATGTAATGCTGTAAAAGAGTCCAAGTCCAAGAATCCAAGGTGCTTTCCAGGATTCCCTACTGCTCATGCTGCTCAAAATCTTTTCCAAGATTCCAACTAGCATGTACTAACTAGGTTTGATTGTCTAAAAAATGTTTGGACTTGCTCATACAATAATTCAAACATATTTAGCTCATACAATATGTAATCTAGCACAAAAAGGCTTAAACCAACCTAGGAAATACATTATACAGTTATAAATTTAAATTTAAATTTTAAAAATTTCAGCCGATTTTTTCCCTCCCAATTCGCACCGATTTTTCCAATTACCGGCGTTTTTTCTCCTTGAGGAGCACCGAGGAAGACAAGCCCCCGCCCGTATCGATACATCTGTCTCCCCCTCCCGCTTTCTTATAGCCTGGTTGTGCCGTGCTCCACAGATTTGCAACGGATCGGTGCAGAATGTTCGTCGATTGTGTTAAGAAACCGGGCCCGGCCAGGAGTCCTGGCCCATGTGGGCACCTCATCCACCCTAGACTATATATAGGAGGGGGGAGACCCCCAACCTTTGTACACACAATTCATTATGAGAAGAGCAATAAAGAGAAGCCCGCGATCCCTCTCATACCGTGTTCATCTATTGTTTGTTCTTGTGTTCATGCATTGTTCTTACGATTCTGTATTTGTCTCACGAGGTAATCGCTCGATTTGGACTCGCCAGCGGTTCCTTAACACGTTATCGACGATCGACTCTCCTCCATCGAAAGGTAACCGTCGATGAGCGGCGCCGTAGATTGAATCGTTTTTCTAGATTGCTTTCAATTCTACAAATTTGGCTTTCTAGATTTGTTTCTACGGTGCAAATCCGCTCTAATCTCGCGAGCCGACTTGAAGTCGCCAAGCCGATCGGTGGATTGTATGAAAGAGTAGATGATGATTGTACAGTAGATAGTAGATGCAATCGCATGAAAGGCATCATGTGCATGGCACCGCTTTAGCGGTATCACTACCTCGCGACGAGGCGTTACCGGTCGGCATAGTCCGCCATCACGTCTCGCAAAGGAGGCAACGACGAGCCACGCCGCCAAAGACGCGGCAAGCACACACATGACGGCATGAAGCGCGCCACCGTTGCAATCTTGTTTCGTATTACATCACATTGCATTGCATACACACATGGATAATCGTGATTTTGAAAGAAAAAAATATAGCTCGCCACGAAGAAAGCGAGCTAACGCCGCTCGCCCCCTTCCCGCGCTGCAGCGGCGCCGCGCCGCTATGAAGGCGCGCGCGCGGCCGCCTCGCCGCCACTTGAAGCCGCCGACGCCACCGCCGGCAAGAAGACAACGCCACCCGGCAGCATCCGCCGCCACCGCCACGCATATACAAGAAAAAGAAAGGGAAAGGGAGCACCGCGATGGCTTCCTACCCGCCGCCGCCGATGCGCCGCCGCGACGCCGCGACGCCGCCGGAGCGCCACGCGCTGGCGCCGGCCGCGCCCGCCCACTGTCGCCGCGCGCCGGCGCACCATGCCGCCGCCGCCTCCGCGCTCGAAGGCACCACTTTGCCGCCGCCACGGCGCCACGCAGTGCCGCCGCCGCTTGAAGCGCCGCGCGCCCTCGCCGCCGGGCTCCTTACTGCCGCCGCCAACGCCGGGCCTGCGTGCCTCGCCGCGCCGCTCCGTAAGCGCCGCGCCGCGCGCCTCGCCGCCGGGATCCGTGGCTCGCCGCCGCCGCGCCGCGCCGGCGAGTGCGTGGCTCGCCGCCGACGCGGCTGCACTCGACCCTCGCCTCGCGCCGCGCCAAAGCCGCCTCTCCCGGCGCAGCGGCGGTGCCTGCGCATCACGCTAACCGCCCCACGCGCCGTCCGCCGCCCCGCGCCGTAGCGGCGCCGCCTCCCGCCGCCGGTCGCCCAACCTCCGCCCCGCTCAGAGCGCCTCCGCACAGGCGCCTAGCACCGCCGCCACTAGGAACAGGGGTAGGGGGGAAACCCTACCCCGTCCGCACCTAAGGAGCCGGCATTGTGGGCCGAAAAAATGGGCGGGCCGGAATAGTGAACGGCCGATTAATTAGGCCGGAAAGGAAATTGAAACCGAAAAAAAGGGCGCATTTTGCAAAAAGGACCTTGAAGTTTTCCAATATCGCGCGAAATTTTATGCGGAAAGGAAATTTTGCAGAAAAGGGCTCGGAAAATATGAAAATTGCGCGCAAGAGATTTCGCGTGTTAACCCCTGAAACTTGCAGAATTCGTCAAAAATACTTTTTCCAGCAGAAAAGGGTCTCGGGAATTCAATTTTTGAATCGATTTTTGCATTTGAAGCATGTTTAACTTTGTTATTGTTATTTCTATGCAATTTATTTATTGTATTTACTGTTTTGGTTATCTGTGATTATTTATATTGCTTTTAATCACTAAAAATAGCAGTAAATCATGAAAAATGCATAAAAAAAATACGGGATCACGAACCGGGAGTTCGAAGAGCATTATGAGAATTTTGCAACCATTTTATGTAGATTACCAGCAGTAATCCTGTGAACTTTTTGCATGAATATGAAGATGACTGGCATCACGAATCAGAAATTCGAGGAACTGACCCAGCATGGCCAGATTTTGTATAAAATTTGTATGAGTCTTCAATTCTGTGGTAATATAATCACAGATGAGCAGAAGATTAAGACGACTTTCTACCTTTCACCCGAACGCGGTGTAATCCGCACGCAACTATCGTCATTATGGCTACATGAAGTTTATCGAATTAATTGACATCATGCAAGTTGCGGAAACTCAAGATAATGTTCTAAGAAAGAACTACATCTCGTAGCCACCTAATAGCAATGTTGGTCATGAAACCACTACTAGCAGCTATAAGGTGATGAAACCTCTCACGAATGAGAGGAGCAAGAAGGGTAAGGTAGTGCGTCGCACGTTATTGATGTTTTCCAATCAAAGAAGAAGGGCAAATGATAGCATGAGGCACACCTCGCCATTGTAGGCACAGAGGATTCACATCCATTAGTTGCACTTATGAATGTGGATAGCCCTGTAACAGCCCCATCATCCCTCCTTTGGATATCGCAGCGGCCGCAGCCGTAGCTACCCAAAAGGAGAAGATCGCGCATGAAGACGATTGAGGTAGAAGTTCCTGAATACTTCGCCGATTCGATCTAGTGCACGCATTGCACTTGGATCTTTTATAGAAACTTGCAGTTTGTAATTGAAGCAGAACTTTGAATTATTGAATAATGGTTGCAAGCTCTAGAAGAGCAAAGTATTAAATTATTATTATGAGTCCTGCAAGACTTATTTTTCCGTCTTTATAATAGCAAGTTATGTTCTGATATCTGAAGTATTTTATCTATGTGTTGCTTGCTTTCTGCTACATATTAATAAAGTACATTATATTAGAACACGTGTGGCGCCCTATGGAGGAAATGTGCTTAGCAGGTAGCGGCACAATGAAAACCATCCTGAGAGAAACGGAATTTTTCCAGTCGATCAGCAAGAATGCTGGTAGTCTTACGACAATCGCAGGCAGCGATACTTGTATAATAGACTCAGGAATGGTCATAATTATACTCCCAACGGGCACAACTTTGGTCATTGAAGAAGACTTGTTGTACCCAGAATCGACTAGAACTCTCAAGGATATATGCGCTAACAGTTTCCATGTAGAGACTGAAGAAGAGTATGGTACAGAATACCTGCTCATTACAAAGCGTGGAGAAAGTGAAAATGGCATTAGAATATCTTCATTCATATGGAATTGGGCTTACTACACTAATATTAAGGCACCTGCAGCCTATACTGTCTTGAAAACCGTATTTAGAAGCTCTGAACTTTTCTATCTCTGGCATGATAGATTGTGCCGTCTAGGTCTTAGGATGATGAGAAATATAATTAACAATTCATAAGGACATAATATGAATATAAAGAATTTCTCAGATCAGAAAGATTTTGTGTGCCCCGCATGTGCCACCGGGAAATTAATTACTAGACCTTTTGCTCTGAAAGCGAAGGATGAAGTCCCTGCATTCCTGGACCGTATCCAAGGAGACCTTTTTGCGGTCCTATATAGCCCCTGTAAGGGTCATTTTAGGTATTTTATGGTGCTCATCGATGCTTCCTCGGAATGGTCGCATATATATTTATTGTCTACGAGAAATCATGCTTCTGTATAGCTAAATCTCGCAGATAACTAAATTAGAAATATTTTTTCCCTGATCATTATGAGAAGTCCACCTGAATGGACAACGCTGGAGAACTTACTCCGAAAATATTTAATGATTATTGCATGAAAATAGGAATTAAAAGTTGAGCATTCTGTACCGCATGTCCGCACCCAGAATAGACTAGCAGAACTTTGAAGAATTGTAATTTACAAACTATATGTTGGGGACACGCAGTCCTGCTCGCAGCACCTCTCATCATTTTTAGACCGTCGACTTATAACATCCATCCAACTATACAACTAGCGCAAGGGTCAAGAAAGAAAACTACTCATCTCCGCAGATTGGTTGCAAGGGTTATATACCTATACCACCACCACAAATAACGCAATGGGTCTTCTCCGAAAGTGGGATATACGTTGGTTATGAGACAACATCCATAATCAAGTATTTGGACCATATGATTGGAGATTTAAATAATGCCCGATTCACGATAATACATTAGATGAGGTTAGTTTCCGTCATTACGGGAGAAATCAACCCTTGATGATAATGTCGGGAAATAATTGAAGTCTAGAAGATAATTGAAATCTATGCATATGACCGCGCACTAGTGAAGCAAATAGAGAAGTCCGTAAGATAATTGCATCGTAAGATAACCGAATTGAAGTCTAGAAGACAATTGAAGTCCGTAAGACAATTGATTTGCAAGTATTAGCAAATCAACCGCGACTACTTTAGTGATTTGAAGAGCGTGAATAAGTAGCATTTGCTCGCAAGCAATGCAGGAGAGGTTGAAATACCATTGAAGGTATCCCTAATCCCGCCCGGAGGCCTCAACACAAAGGACGAGAACTCCGGTCCCTCGAATCCGGCAACCGGGACGCTGGTGAAAAAGGATAAGAAGGACTTGACACACCGATCACCAAGTGCCCCGAACGGAAGGGAGCAGTTGAGACGGCATCGGTATAGAACCTTGAAAAGGCATACGAATTGAACATCCCAAGAAGGGAGACATCAGCATGGATGTGTGCGCACACATCGGAGCTGAAAAACTAAAGGGACTTGCCCCGCAATTGGAAGCAGCGGTGAGCAAGTAGAAGCATTAAAAGAATCGCACCTTGAAGAAATAGTTATAAACTTTATGACCTCGGGAGAACCTTTGAATATGACAACAGCCAATGTCGACATTTACTTTGCAAAGAAACTTGCCACAATCATCAATCTTGATTCAGAGCCTGCATCGCTCGTTGAATGAAAGAAAAGATCAGATTGAGAAGATTGAGAGAAGGCAATAGAAACTGTATTATTCTCTCCGAATAAAAGAAAGACGTTTGGGCCTGTAAGCCGCACGTCTCCCCCCTGTGCACCCCGTAGGGTATAAGTGGGTATTTGTTCGAAAGAGAAATAAAAAGAAGCAAGGCTTGTTGCACAAGTTTTCACTGAACATCCAGGAGATGATTATGAAGAAACATATTTCCTGGTCATGGGCAGAACTCCCTTTAAATATTTATCTCAATGGCAGTGAACTTGAAGTTAGAAGCAAAATTGATGGATGGGGTACGGCAAAGATACCTTTATGAAATATTGATTTGGACATTTATATGAAGATACCGAATGTATCACCGTCTCCGAACCAAAGCAGAGCAAATAGAAACATGTACAGTGTGAAACTCGAGAAAGTCATTATGCGAACCTAAGCAATCAAGCGAATGTGGTATAATCGCTTGCAGCGACTTTCTATGTATGAAAGGCTACACGAACAAATGAGGATAATCTCTGTGTGTTTATACGAAGATACCATAACGGATTTTGTATAATCTTAGAGTATGAAGATGATCTGAATATCATCTGAACTCGAAGGACATTAGGAAAGCAAGCTCTTACAGAGTCGGAGTTGAAATGAAAGATTTGGGTAAAACCAAATATTGCCTAGGCTTGGAGCTTGAGCATGTCCCTGAAGGAATATTAGTACATCAGTCAACCTACACTCAGAAGGTGTCAGAAAGGTTCGATTTTGCAAAGGCATACCCTTTGAAAGTGCCAATGGTCGGAGATCTTTGCGACAAGACAAAGACCCGCATGCACCTAAAGAAGAGGAGGAGGAAGTCTGGGACCGAATTCCCACCTGAAGTGCAATAGAAGCACTAATGTATTTAGCAAACTGTACTAGAACGGACATTGTATTTGCCGTGATCCTACTAGCAAGGTATAGTGCAGAACCTACCAAAGGCATTGGCGGGGAATAAAGGACATCTTCCGATACCTCCAAAGAAGCAAAGAATTTAGTCTGTTTCTCTGAAAGAACCAAAACCTAACTTTGAATGGCAATACATGATGACAAAAATTGAGGACCCATGATACACCAAATTGCAAACAAGCTATGAACTCCTATGTGGTGGAACGCAATTCCATGGAAATCGTCTGAATAGAGTCTTGTATCGACTTCGACGAATCACTTGGAGATCATAGCATTGTACAAGGCCTTACAAGAATATGTTTGGCTTCAGCGGATGACTCACCATATCCAGCAGTCATGTGGATTGAATACCGCACAAACCCCCACTATTATCTATGAAGATAATGCAGCTTGTGTTGCACAAGTGCAGATGGGTTATGTGAAGAGTCCTCTCACAAAGCATATCAACCCCAAGTTCTTCTATACTCATGAATTGCAGAGGATGAACGTAATCAAAGTACTGCATACTAAGTCATGTGAGAATCTTGCAGATTTATTCACTAAGTCACTTCCAGCATCTAGCTTTGAAAGGTGCATACGTGGAATTGGAATGATGAGACTTAGAGAAGTGCAGAATTCAGGGGGAGAACCTTCACGAACTCATTATTAAATCTTGATCATGAAGATCGAGTACCCAAAGAATAAATCCAGGAGATTAAATAAAATTGGGTGGGTTGTACTCTTTTTCCCTTGACGAGTTTTCCTGAAGTTTCTCGGTTAAGGTTTTTAATGAGGCAATTGCAAAGATAGCAGAACATGTTTCATGTACTCTTTCTCCAAATTTTTCCCATCGGGTTTTTATGGAGTTTGTTCGTCGATTGATCGTAGTTAGCACAGATGGTTATGCAACCCAACCCATTCTGTTGGACAGCGTTCCATAGATTGTATCGTGCCTGATATTAGTTCAGACTTAACCAAAAATCACGCATTTACACTTGCTCTACTCCACGGCAAAGTTTGCCACCGAGTTGTTCTTTAAGAAACTACTAACGACGCCGCGTACTCGGCCTACAATCTGTATCTGAATCTCTAGTCTGGTCTATGTAAGCCCCTGTCGTAGAACCAGTCGTGTACAGATATCCTCTGTTGAAGCTGGTACTGGATGGTTGGTGTGCTCTAGTTGCTTCCTGCAATATGCATTTTTTCAAATCATCTAGTACAACATATAGATGTCCACACACACGCACACCACCACACGCACACACTCACACACACGACGCCTACTGAAGACCGGACGAGCGGAGCTTGACGAAGAAATGACGAAGTTACCACCGGCGTCTCGCTTGCGACGGGTACGTCGCCTCCCACTAAAAGAAAATCCTCCTTAATGAGACACACAGGACCAAACTTGGGGTTTGAACCCTGGTGGGCTGGGGGTACAACCACCTCCACTAGCCACCCAAGCAAGGCTTAGTTCTCTGCAATATGCATATTAGACATACCAGAAGATTATTCCAAAACTTATCAAATAGCAATTGAGTTGTAATATCCCGTTTATTTAAAAAGAATATAAGGAGATGGGGAAATTCCTTATTTGCCTTGCCAAGAAACGGGGCATAATTTGTCATCATTTTGCAATGTGATTTTCATGATTGGAATGGTTTGAATGAAAAATCTCATAACTATAAAGTTGTAGATCTCTTTGCATAGTCCAATTTAGAGTCCTCATTGATCTAATTTGGAGTTCCTACGTATGAGATATGGGGTCTGCAAGGCAGACTGCACAGAGAATCAGAGTCCGCAATTGAGTCAACTTCCAAATCAAATTTGGCAATGAATACGTCATTTTCAGAAAAGCTACTCAAATAGAAAGTTGAAGTACTATGAGTTAGCTAAATGGGGGTGGGTGGGGTCACTCCATTCTGAGTTCGGGAGAGAAAGTTATGACCTCCGAAAGGTTCACTGCATAGAAAATAAAGTGAAAACCGATTTGAATTCAAAGTGTACTCGAATCAAATTCAATGCCTGTTGTTCCCAACCTTACGCCAAAGCCACGACCCTCCAGCCGATTGGCCTTTAAATAGGACCCCAAGGGTGCTCCATGTGCTCCTCTTCCTCTGACCGCCACCCCTTCCCTGTGCGCTGCCCCCCGCTGCCCTGTGCGCCGTCTCCCCTGCCCCTTCCCTAGGGCGCCGCCTCTCCCTTGCAGCCCTGTTGTCAACAAGAAGGGAGAAAGCCAGGTCGACCAGCAAGAAGAAGGAAGGAAGGAAGGAAGGAAGAAGAAGAGAAAGAGGAAGAAAGATGAGAAAAAGAGGAAAATTGTTGGGTTTCCGTGATCCGTCGCGTTCGTCAAATGTAAATCCTGTTAATCCCTAGGATTTATTGTGGATTAGTCATTGTTAATTTCGTAGATCATTTTGTTTAGGAAAAGTTTTATTTTTAGCATGTCCTAGTTCGTTGAGGTTAGATGCAGAACCTTATAGGGACGATTTAGGGTATTTAGACTCGTATTCAGGGGTTGATCTAATTAGATAAAAGTTATATAATCTCGTTAGCTTTCCAGGAATGTCTGGATCATTAGAATTGGATTAGATCTTGGCCATTTACCGAGTGGTTTACCTGCAGATTCAGATGTCAATTCACATGAAAGAAGTTGCATTCGATAACTGGTCAAGAATTGGTAGCTGTCGGCAGGCCCAGGAAGTACGTGCCGAGTGAGAGTGAGACTTGTGGCAGGAACGTCTCCTATGCTGCTGTTGTTGGAAGAGCAGCAAACATGTGTGCGTGCTGAGCCAAAGCCAGCTACAAAGATGGCACAACCGCTGCCTGCCTGACTGTCCGAGACTTCCCGCCGCGCACCCAGCACGCACAGACACGCTGCAGGAGACATGCCGCAGTTTCCGTCAGCCGGAGTAGGCACTGTAGCAACAGTGTTAGGGTTTATGCCTGAATAGTGAAAAGTGGTTATAGTATCACTTTAGATTGCACTTGTCTTGTGTACAGGTCGGGTGTGAGATTTTCAGTCTTCGGCTAAATTGGCATATTTTTATTTGTAATAGCAAAAAAACTTTGCTCGTACGAAATTGTAAAAATAGCACTACGACAGACACCTACCACGCTCCCAATGCTATGAACTGGGAATACGGTAGGAGACACGTATCGTCTACCTAGCATACCGTTGTACCAATTTTGTCATTTTATATGCGGGGGTATACTTGCTATTTTGTTTCGAAAAGAGACTAAATGAGCTAAAAACTTCTAAATTTTTAGGCCTTGTTGCCTTGTTGGTTGCCACCGGACAGTTCGCGAGGTACTACCTTAGTGCATGCAAATAACCCCAAAATTGTGTGCCTTTCTGAGACACGCCAGAAAGGTTCAAAGTTAGAACATCTGAGATGGAGAGTTGGTTTGAAAAATTATGTAGCAGTGGACAGCGAAGGTTTGAGCGGTGGGCTAGTGGTGTTTTGGCATGAGTCATGGATGTCAATCTCATTAAAAAGCATCACAGAGGCACCAGCTTGGCACCTTAAGGTGTGTTTAGTTGGTGAGATGAGGTTGAATGGGATGAGATGATCATATATCATGTGATTCCATTGTTTTGGGTAAATAAGATAGTTCAGCATCTAGAGAGAATATTCTATAAATTTATATCCCACCATCTAGGATGTTATGGTTCTATTCGGACAACCAAATACATGAATAACTTTTTTCTTGAACTAATCTATACATGTACCACTTGGTACAACCAAATACACTTTTACTGTCGTGTATGGCGAACCTCAAGTGGAGGACAGGAAACACATGTGGGAATTGATGGAGCGCATAAAGAAGTTCTCGTCCCTGCCGTGGCTTGTTATAGGGGATTTTAATGAAGCAATGTGGGGTTTTGAGCGCATGCCGACAAGGCCGAAAATCGGGAAATTTCGGCTGAAATAAAAAAGAAAAACAATTTTTTGGATTTTAAATTAAAAGAAAACAAATTTGAACAAAATTCAAGCAAATTCGAGTGCCCTCGGAATACGAGGGACCTTGTCCGTGGAGAGCTGTAGATTGAGCAAGAGGAATTTGTCAGCTTCTTTTTGTGTGCAAAGAGATCCTTATCAAATCAGTTGCGCAAGCTCTTCCAACTTATACCATGGGTGTGTTTAAACTGTCAGCTTCTTTTTGTGAGGATTTTATGCAGTTAATCCAGAACTATTGGTGGGGAGCAGAGAATGGAAGAAGAAAGACCCATTGGTGTTCGTGGGAGATGATGATGTTGCCTAAAGGACAGGGAGGTTTAGGCTTTGGTGATTTGCGTGTTTTCATCTAGGCACTGTTGGCTAGGCAAGCTTGGCTGTTGGTTTACTCCCTCAATAGCCTACGAAATGCTTCTAGTACCTGGCATGCTATTCAAGATGGTGTTGAGAAAAAGGTGTAATCTGGAGAATTGGCAATGGTGAGAAAGTTAGGGTATGGCGCGACAATTGGATCCCTTAGGAGCAGGGTTCTCGCTACCGGATTTTTTTTTACCGAGGGTGGCCGGTAAGGCCGAAAATCGGAAAATTTCGGCTAAATTTGGCCGAAATTTTCAAATTTTTCGGATTTTATTTTTTTTAAAAAAATCAAATTCAAGTAAAATCAAACAAATTCGATTTTTTAGACAAAAATCATCCAAACTGCCAATTTCGGGGCCGGTTTGTATTTCTACCGGTCCCCCACCAGTAAAACCGGTTTTCCCGATTTTCAGCCGGTAAAATAATCCCTGCTAAGGAGTTGTCGTTGAAGTTGATCTCTCAACGTAGCCGCTCAAGAGTCAAATGGATTTCTCAATTAATCATGCAAGATCACCGGCATTGGGATGCTGAAAAGGTGGTGAATGAGTTCCCTCCTATTGATGCTGAAGCAATTTCGAGAATAAAATTAACGTACCGTGACTCCGTGAGACATATGATAAGATTGCTTGGCATTATGAAGAACATGGGATTTTCTCGGTGAGAAGTGCTTATAGACTGGCGGTGAACCATTGTACAAGCACATCTGGTCTTCTGATGCACCGCCGAAGGTAAAACTATTTGCTTGGATACTAGCTAATAATACTTTAGCAACTGGAGTTAATAAGAAGAGAAGGCACATCATTGAAGATGATATTTGTGCGATCTGTGGAGCTGCCCCGGAATCTACTTTTCATGCTGTGATTTCCTGCCCTCATTCGCGTGCTACCCCAAATGGCATGCAATCCTATTGGTGTCTTCCGGCAGAGATTTTTTTTTTTTTTTTGAGAACCGGCAGAGAAGTTATTACTGGACTATGGTCTGGATTGGTTCCTGTTGCTGCTAGATAAGCTGAACAAGGAAGATAGGGTTCCTTTGCTGCTTGTGCTATGGAGGAATGGGAGTGATGATAATTCTCTCACCCATGGGGCGAAATTTTTAGCAGAAAGATCACGCAATGCGCTGGAGGCGATGCACAATGTACTGTTGCAAATCCGACAACCAGAAAATGCTGTGCTGAAGGGTAAACTGGTCGTCGGGAAGCTGCTGCAATGCCCAGGAGGCATGGGCCTTTTGCTGAATTTTCTTGTTCGCCAGCAGTTTGGAAGCCTCCTAATTCTGGTTGGTTTAAAATCAACGCCGATGGAAGTTTTGTGAAAGGTCTGGGGCATGGTGGTGCAGGTGTGGTGATCCGTGATAGCCATGGTGATGTTTTGCTTTCCTCGTGGCCTTTCTTGGTTACACGCCCTTCTGCTCTGGAGGCGGAATATGAGGCTTGCCGAGAGGGTCTTTCACTAGGTCGGCAATGGCACAGAGGACCAGCCGTTCTGGAATCTGATTGTGCCGATTGCATTCTGGATCTGTCTTCCAACTCTCAGGACATATCTGTGTTTGCAGCATTGATCCAGGGCTCTAAAGACCTAATGGTCTGTTTGGACGAGGTGAAAATCGTCCAGGCAAAGAGATATCAGAATAGGGTAGCACATGAGCTAACACGACATGCCTTTTGCGAGAACAGTAGTGCTGTTTGGTTAGTGGGAATTCCTTCTTGTATTGAGCACTTGGTACTCGATGATTCTAATGCTTCCCTCAGTTAATTAATAAAATCTCTCTTTCCCTTGCAAAAGAGATTTCTTCCTTGAGGAGGTAGTTATTAGTGTCTTCTTGTTTTGTCAACTGACAAACAAGGCGATAAAACCAAAGTGGGATTTGGTTTCCAGTTGTCTTTGACAAGACAAATTTCCAGTGGGTGAAATGAACTTCACTTGCTAGCTAGTCAGCCGCCTCATTCCATAATAGAAAGGTCAATGTGGAAGACAGAAAGAGAGGAAAATTGAGGCTGCCAAGCGACGGCATATATATGATGGAGGGGTACTACTGACCTTGCACCCAAGATAGAAAGAGAGATGTACTGAATGGCAGAAATAGAAGGGAATTAAGGTTTCGAAGACTCAGAAGGAAATCAAGGTTACAAAGTGAAAGGAATTGAATCACTGATGGCATGCATGTGTAAGGGGTGCATGCTAGCTTGCACCCAGTGAGTTTATGCTAGGGGTTGGCAAGTAGTACTACTAGCTAACCCCATTCACTGAATATGTGATAGTGGCATAATCTCATGGGAAAATTAGGTCAATAGCAGGGTTTCGATTACCGGTATTAGTTTTTTTTAACGGGGGACACCGATAAGTCCAATATGGACGATTTTCGGGGGTTTACGGCAATTTTTTGCCAAAATTTGCAAACTAAAATTTAAATTTCGAAAACATTCGACCGAAATTTGTTGAAAAAAATCGACCAGATTTAGGTATGCAGACTTGCAGATAACATGTATCAGAATTTAAGCTTGTTTAATCAGCTGATTGAAAGGGATAATGAGATCTCAAGATAGAACAATTGTCGTAGTGAGAAGACTAGACAGTAGAAAGAAGAGACCCTTAGCGTCTAAGAGAGGCACCCGGTCCACCAGTCTTGTTACTCTTATGCCTCCAAAGAGATGACCCCGTGAGGCCCTTCGGTGGCCTCTCCGGAGCGTCTTCGGGGCCCCTTCGGATGGGTCGTCGGGAGACGGTGAAGGTCCGTGCTCCCGGGATGGAGACGGTGCTGCCCCCCGCTCAGACGAGGCAGTCGTCTTCATTTTCTTTTTTGATGCCGGCCTTCGGATCCCGTGTGTCGACCTGGCTTCGGTCGTTCTCCAGCTTTATGGGGTAGAGTTGGCGCAGCTAACGCCGAACTCAATCGTGAAGCTAGGAGTTTTTGAATGGATGCCGTGAGTGGCCGGAGCTAGCGACGAGGGGCGCCTGTTCACCTCCCTTCATGACGCCCGCTGCCAACCAAAGAAAAAGAGTATGGGCGAGACGCTGAACTTTGGTAGCGTAAATTTTCAGCCAAAGGCGCACTGTCAGATGTACTTGCCTGCCCCGGTGGAGTAGAACCGCTGGGAGACGGCTTGGACGCGGAGGTGGTTTTACCATACATCGCGGCGAGGGATGGACTGTAGTCTCGGGGCGGGTTGATACGGCTTATCGCCAGCCCCGAGATTGTCCTCACCTCCAGGGAGGAGGCCCTTCTACACCTTCTCCTGAACGCGATGAAGCGCTTCTCCATGCGCGATTTGGTGGAGGAGTTCTGCGCCTTCGGCATTTGGCCCCTGGCCAGGGAGTGGAGGGTGGAGCCCGGTACTTCGAGAGCCGGGCATTGAACTCTTAGCGTGAAGGGGTGTGAGAGTACAATTCTTGGTTCTGCGCCCCCGCTTTTTTGTTGATTTTGATTGAGAACTTATCATGTTTTTGGCAGCCGTGCCCATCACCGAGGCGAGCCGTGTAGCAGAGGTGCTTCTGGGCCCGTATACGAGCGAGGAGCACGCGAAGCGCGGCCTGGTCGTGCGGGAGGAGCGGCTGAATCGGGCCTACGCCACTTCGGTTCGCCTCTTCGAGCGCCCAGACCCGGATGCGAGGAAGAAGAAACGCGCCCGCACGACCGAGGTTGATGGGACAGGGCCAATTACAGTGGCCCCGTTGAGCATCGTGAGACCTTGCGACGCTTGTGTGGCCTCCCGCGTTGTAGAGGATACAGGGCGACTGGCAAAGAAGCTGGTGCTAGGCCCTTAGAATGGATGGAGCTCTCCGGGTTGGATTCCAGCGGCTCCTCTTTTGGCCAGCACGCCGCTTCGGGCATGGGGGCTGGTTCTGCCGTGCTGGCTGAGCGAACCGAGGCGCAGGTGTGACAGGCGGTAGGCTCGTTTGCTGTGATGGGCCTCGATGCTGATGAGTCCTCCGGCGGCGGTACCCCGTCGCGCATTTACGATGGGGCAATGATGCCGCCGTGGACACACCCGCTATGCCGCGGATGCCGCATGGTAAGCACCCACTTTGCCGGTCCTCCCCTTGTTTAGCACTTTTGTATCTTTGAAGTAGGGCACGATGCTCGCTTGTTTCACAATGGGCAGCGACAGGGAGGAGGACAGGGCGGGTGACGGTGGTTCGGCCTCGGCTACCCCCAGAGCGAGGCGCTCTCCGGAGCATGCTCCGGCTGGAGGACAGGGTGCTGTGGACTTGGGACCCTTGTGCCGTGCGGACTTCAAGGTCAGCGAGGGTGCCCCCAAGGTTTGCGGGGCGGTCGCCGACTTCGCTGCTCTGCCTCTCCTTCGGGAGCTTTTTCGGAGGATGCCTCTGATGGACATTCTCTTGGGCATCGAGGCAAATTCTGTGAAGGTTAGCCTGGCTACTATGAAGGGATCCTTCTTTCCCCGCCCTCGGACTTGTGTTCTTAACGGTCTTGCTTTTGTAGACCAACTCTAATGTGCCAACGAACACATAAGTATGTCCGGTGACTTCACAATCATGTAGCAGATATGCCATAATAGGACAACCTCCCCATGGACCTGGTGGCAATGATAAAGGAACAAAGTAGAGTTTGGATCCTCATGGGAGCTAAGTGTTTGGAGCATTTTCATACCATGTATGTTGTATCTTTGAGGGCTATTTAGTAAGTATTCATTTTGAGAAAAAAATAGAAAAAGGAAATGGAAAATTGAGGTGAGGCCCACCAGTCGGTTTAGAGTGGGAGACAAAAGGTTGGAGACTTTGTCTCCAACCCTATCTTCTTGCGGCAGCGGGTGCGGCTTGGAGCTCCTGAGCAAGGCAGTGTCGCAGGAGGCGCAAGCTGCCCCGGGCGCTTCGGGTGTCAGCCGTTCGCAGCCACCGCTTCGCCCGCTCCGACTCTCCTCTTCAAAAGGCCGCCCCTCCTCCTCTTTTCTTGATCCGAGATCACTGAGTTTCCCCCTTTTTTGGTGGTTCTTCTTCCCCTCCGATTCGTCTTCGTTTTTGGGGCTTTGGAGCTCCCGCGCCACCGTGGTCGACCCGGCACCGTCGGTGGTGAGCTCTGGACCTTCCTCTGTGTGCATCCCACCGGTTCCCTTTTGTGCCCTATCCTCTGTGGGTGTTCTGTTAGGGAACCTAGTACTCGCGCAATTGGGGCTCGTTTTGGTCGGCTCTAGCTTGATTTCGGTGAGGAAGGAGGCTCCGGTTTTTCCTGGTGATTGGTGCTTCGTGGTTGCATTTGGCCCGTGCACCGTGATTAGATCTTGTGCGACATTTCTTTGTATCTCGACCTTGCAATTTGGTGTGTCCCGAATTGCTAATTGACATTGTATCTCGACGACCTCGTCCGTTCAAACGCGGCACATCGGGGTGATTGATTTTCTAAGTCAACGCCTTCAACGTGCCTTGCCCGGTTTACTGCTCGGTGACTTTGAGTGCCATCAGCATCGTGAGTATTGTTATTTTTCATTTTCTGCATTATTGTACTAAAGTGTGTTGTGCTTGTAGATTTTACATCCTTTTTTTTACTAGTATTGGAAGACTTGGTTTAGTAATGTTGTGGGCTTAGATTAATGCTCGATGAGGATTATTGTCACTTGTGAAATTAGATTGACAGCGTTAAATCAGACTCGAGCTTGATGTTTGCACACCGTTGTTGATTCATCTCTATTGCCATAGCTCTGTTACTTTTTTGTGGTTCGGTTGCCCCTCTGTTGACCGAATTTGATTAGTATTAATCTCTAATTGCACTGTGATATACTTGTTCCTTTGTTGGCCAAAAGCAGTAAGTGTTGATTTGTGATTTCAGTTTTGCACTATGATATACATGCTTCCTCTGTTGGCCAAAAAGTGTTAAGTGCTGTGTGTGACTTACGAGATAATTCAATTATTGACATATTAGTAAGGCATTCATTTCAGCTCAAAGTCTGATTTATTTTTGTGTCATATCTAATTAGTGAATAATATTGACAAAAGTGATGAGGAGACCAAGATTTCATCTTGAAAAGCTCGACATCTGAGAGCAGATAAACAAACATTTAAATCTGAACATTACGCTGATTTTACTTGTTTTCAAGTCCTATCTTTCGAGCATATTATCCTGACACGAAGAGATCACATGTTTATATGTTATTTATGTGTGCATGAAAATATGCTTTAATTATCCTAATATATGCTGGAATTATTTCTAAATATTTGCTAAAACCGCTAATTTTACAACACTTAGCTTGCTTCGTTAAACCTGCTCGCTCTAGTCTGTTTTTATTATCTTCTTTATTAACGAAATAGGCCGTCCTCCTGCATGTTCTTGCCAGTTCTTTTAAAAAAATTTGTAGCAGCCGTTTACAATTAGGACATATCTGCATTCTTAAAACTACATCTGCGCACATATACAAATCCAGGCACACGTAGCTGCAAGGAAGCTTACCCAAAACGGAAGCACGCTCCCCTCCGACGACTCATTTCATTTCTCTTATCAAACAAACAGGCGAACACACACGCTGACAAGCACGACGGCAGAAGCGAACCTCTCCCCGGGTTTCAGCCGCTGTCGGCTCGTCGCGGCTCGCCAAGAGTGCGACCCGAGAACCGGTCGCACGCACGAAGCAAGCGCGGATGGGCGGCGGCCGCGGCACCGCGGAAATTCCACCGTTTTTCCACGGCTAGTCTCACCGCGACGTCTCGCCCCACGCCCACGGCATCCCCACCGCGGCTGCCGCCGCGGCCGCGGAAGTCCCGGAGACCGGCACGCCCATCGCGACGCGGCACCACCCCGGCTGCGCCGGCGGCGGCGGCGGCGCGAGCCGCGCGTCGACGTCGCCGAGCACCCGCACGGCCAGGTGCACGACGCCGCGGCTGGATGGGCACCGCAGCGAGTAGCTGAGCCTGCGGAGCGCGCGCGGCGGGCGGAGGCCGTCGAGGACGTCCGCTGCGGGGACCCTAAACCAGCCCAGCGGCGTCGCGCCGACGAGCCGGCAGCTCGCCTCCGAGAACACCTCCACGTGCACGTCGTCGCGGCCCTCGAGGAACTCCGCGCCCACGGGGACCACGAGCGTGTCGTCCCACTGGTGCTCGCGGGCGCCGGAGGCCCCCGCCGCCACGGCCGTGCTGGAGGCGGACGTGGCGGACGACACCGTCACGTAGGGCCGCAGCCGGCGGGGCAGCGGCGAGTAGGACGGCGGCAGGCGGAGCGACTCCGCGGACAGGACGGTCACCTCCAGAGCGACGCCTCCCCCGCCGCCACATCCATCGCGGCCGTTCTTGGACATGAACCAGAAGGACGACATCGACCGCGCGCGCGCGCAATCGCTCACTGCAAGTGGTCGACGACGGAGGCAGCGCGGGAAAGGGATCTGGTTTCCTGCCGATTTATATCCATGCGTGGATTGAAGGATTCATCATCCGATGGGCAGTGGAAAGCAGGAGGGAGGTGGGAGGAGGACGAGGAGTAGCTTCTTGCATGGAGCGCGCGAAACCGCAGAGAAGGTTAGCGTAGGGCTTTGCCTTTTGCTTTCAGCGCTGCGCCTCGCGTAACCACCCACTATTAGATTAGCTTGCCGCGCCTTCTCGGCGTCTTCGTGCTGCCTACGTGGAACCAACGGCGGATCCAGAAAAAAAAACAATCGAATATCCTCGTATATATCATCGCATGTCTACAGAGTCACTAAGTTTATATTCTTCGTAATTAAGGTTTTATTATAGCCTCTAACTTGTGGCTATGTATGACCTCTTTCTTTATCAATATAACGGCATCTCTTCTGCCGGTTTAATTTTAAAAAATAAGTTTATGATACGAGGTACACACATACGTATACAGAGGTTCTGATAAGGTAAAATAAAATCAGATCTGGTATCCTATACACCCCTAAACCTCAGTTGGATCCGGCCGTACTGAACCCTTATGCGAAGGAGACCAAATCAGTTTGTTAATTCCACCGGTCTCGTAAAAGTTTTTGAACGGGACTGCCGCTGAATCGACCAAAATCAAGCCGTCAGAATTCCACACAGGAACGGCTGCATTAATCACTTTCCGCAGACGTGACGGGTCAAAACTAGTTTGCACCATCCTACATGTACGTCTTTTGTTTTTGAAATGCTATAAATAATTTTTCCCCTGGATTTCAATCGAATTTCCAATCCTTGGAAGTATGATTTTTAATTTGCGATAGGAACATGTGCATCGTGTGGTTTTTAAATGGAAGTGTTACGTGAGCTATTTGAAGATTAATACCACAGGATCATCTGAAGATGTTGCAACAGTATCTATAGGAATGACGCACGATCAAGTTTGCGTTCCGCTTTTCCTCTGCAATAATTTTATCAAGCGCTGCATAAGTGATACTTTGTAAGTGTTGTTGCAGTAAGGCGTTTTTTTAGATGCTGGACATCGTACAAGAACTTGCAGTTTTTTTTAATTGCTACAAATATTTTCCTAAGAGGAATTCTTGCTGTAAGGTTAGGTGCTATTTGAAACGCGGGAATTTTTTCCCTGTAGAAAATAAATTGTAAAATTCATGCTATTTGACCCATAGTTGTTAATTCCATTCGGAAGGTAGTTCCGGTTTGCCTCTCGGAATGGAATGCGTTGGTACCGGTCCATTCCGGCGTACCGTTCTGGATTTTAAGATACATTTATTCCTTAATATATATGTAATTATATGCATACATCATTTCACTTAAAATCTCACTTCAAATACATAACTATAGAATAAAAATTACACATAATTCAATGAGTTCATAAACACAAAAGTTGTATGTAGTTAAATAATACAACATGAGTTCATAACTTCATACATTTTACTATAGTCTAGCATAATTTTACTTATCGAAGAAGAAATATTGGGTTGGGCTTTTGGGCCTAACTTGAAAAAATGATCACTTTAATTATGACCGATACCAGAATTGACGGAATAACCGATATTGATATCGGTATAGGATTGAGCCGACCTGGAGAGAAGATTGGGCCTTTCAAACAAGGCCCAATAGGATGTTGGACCTAGGGACTGCATCAGGCCCATCGTGAGAGAGGGAAACAGGATGATCAGGCCCACCTCCTCCGTCTTCTTCTCTACTCTACCCCGATCCCGAGCCAGCGAATCGGCGATCCAGCGAAGGGAGAGGCCGAGAGAGCGAGGGGAAGCAAAGTTCCGAGAACCTTCGGGCGCTGGCCATGGGCTTCTGGGTGACCACGCTCATCTTCCTCCTTGCCGGCGTCGCCGCCTCCCTCTTCTCGCTCCTCTGCTGCAACCGCGGGCCGTCCACCAACCTGTACGTGCGGTCGCATCTCCCCCTTGATTCGCTCCTGCTAGTTCTTGATCCGGTGTGATTTGTTTGGGGCACATGCGATTTTGGTCTTCGGCCTAGGGATTTCGGATCCGGCGGTTAGATTTGGGCGGATATGTCCCCTGGATCGTGATGATTTGGGGGGGTTTTGGTCTAGATTCAGGTTGAATGATTAGGTCTAGAAAGTTTGGTTCTTCACTGCTAATTCGAGTAGCTTAGTTGCTCAAATCAAGTAACCGGCAGCTTTTGCAAATTCTGCGTTACCACGGGTTAGCATTGATTCAGTGCATCTTAACTCTCGGAGGCCAAGGGACTAAATTGGCAAGAACTGGGTAGACAAAGACAAAACATACAATTTTCTCGTGGGTATAATGAACCAGTTGGCGGTTTATCTTGTACAACTGTAGAGGGTCAATATGATGTGTATAACTGTAGTAGGCTATTTGGTCAAACCTCTAAAGGTTAGTGTCCGGTCTCATTAGAACTTCGACATGGTATAGCGTTGGGGTAATTTGTATGGTTAACTCAAAATATGTGCAGATTTTTCTTCATGCCTGCAAGCCTTATTTAACAGTGTTTATCCTTATAGGATGTGATGTCTGTTATTATTAATATACCATTGTGGTTGCACTTATGTGCTCTTGAGGATGAGTATCCACACTGTTCAGTTTTTTTTATTACTCCACTATGCATACACTCTTTTTTGTTGAACTCGTATTTCAATTTCACCCAAAGTTGGCCAGATTATATCCATGTTTGTCGTTGTGTTTCAATTCTGCTATTACTTTCTGGCCATCATTACCTTTATCTTAAGCAAATTTGGGATATTTAAATATGGAGCTCCGTTATATGTTCTTTAGTTTTAAGCTAATTTATATATGTCCAATCATTTTTACAACCTATTGAATTAACTTGGGTGACTCTTGTTATGCAGATTCCATTTGACCTTGGTTATTACAGCTACAATTTGCTGTTGGATGATGTAAGTTCAGATCATTTTTTTATTTACATCTCTGGTTTTATTACCCAACTTAGTTTGCTCAGAAAATATTATTCCAACAATCAGTTGTTGCTTGTTTGTGTGTCAATGTTTTTGTTGCTACCATAACATGAAGGGCACAAATATCAAACCAGCATGCTACCTGACATCTTATGGCATACATCCTATTTTGAATCACGCTAGGATGCCATTCTTGCATTCACTAAATGTATTCTTGCAAGGTCAAGATGTCTATCAAACTTAGGCCAAATGTGAAGCAATGATTAGTAATTCTAGTAAATATACGGCAAGTGGGTTTAGTTGTAAGCTGTAACTGATTCTGGCATATATAGTTTCTCCCCACTGTTTCTTGTGCTCTCCATGTGTGCAATGTAAATTCTATCAATCATGCTAACAATATGATGAGGTGAGGAGTCTATTATGCATTCAATTTTAGTACAAAGAATCCTCATCTCATTTAACAAGATAGATAAGTATGTAGTATTAACTAAGAAAACAAAATATTTATTTGGTGTCTTTTGAAAATCTCTGGATTTTTTCCTCACTATCTGTTTAGTTGTCTTCCAATTTATTATGGATAGTTTATTGTGATTTGGTGAAAGAGACATAGCTCACAATTTCTTGCAGCTGCTTTTTAAGCCTTGGTATCTGGGTCTCTTTGTTTTATCACCTAGTCCTATGATGATTTCAACATCCCTGCATATCTTCGATTTTTGCTTGGTCAGCCTCACCACATTTTTTTAAAAATAGGACGAACATTAGCTGAAATTAAATAACTAGGAAAATATGAAAATATTTTTGGAATATAAGAATGCCACTGGCACTGCTGGAGTCTCACTGCCTCACCTGCTTGACAAGTGATAATTGTGTATTACCACCCTTCTCCATGGACACCAATCATGTAACACCAGCCATGCAATAACAATCCCAGGACTATGCTCATGAGTGCGGCTCAGCGATTGTATGTGCCGGGCATGGTGACGGCGGCTAGATCTCCTCCAAGAAGATAATGACATACAATGTTAATTTCACATTTAATTTAGGATGGCCATAAGAGTTTCCCAAACTTCCAGTGTAAATAATTTGATCATTTGAAAGATAAACATCAATTGATTCCTCGAGTAAAAATGGATTTTGTTGGTTCTGGGATCATTTAAGCTTGATGCAACTCATGAGACTTGTGTTCCCAATAGATTGATGGGCCACCCAGGCATCCAAACCCATTATCCACACCTTGGTCATACTTATTTAGCCTTATTGATTGTGAGATCCTGCATGATGTTCTTGTACTGACTAGTTGAAAGGGTTTGATTTTAAGCTTGCCAGATTAAACAATCATCATGAAAAAAGTCATAGCTGCCTATGCTTTTGGGCCTTTGAATCCTTGCTGCAGTTTTCCTAATGCTATAAAGCAAATAGACAATGTTATGAGGGTCTGGGAGAGGAGAGAGTGAGGACACAAGTTTCGCAGGTCGATAGAGGGACACTTGCAGTGTCACCATTTGCCAGGCGGTTTAGATTTTCCCTACTTTTTTTTAAAAAATTCTATTACTGTATTTCCTACATTAAAAAAATGGCCAACTCCGTCCTTAATGTCTCAGCTCCCTTTTGGTTCACATCCAGCATGTAACCATCCGTTAATGTTTCTCTGCAGGTGGGCAATCGTCTATCTTTCGCAGCTGAAGCCTTTGATCAACCCCATCCTGAGCGGGGAGTGACCTGTCTGTTTAAAAATTTAAAATCCAGTCATGCTGTATCATTATTCAGTTGAGAACTTTTATTCATTTTGGCACAACTGAAATAAAGTACTTGCTGTGAGATTTTGCTACTCTTCCTCAAGACACTCGAGGAGGCACGCTGTGATTAGTGTACGAAATTGTATTATACACACAATAATTCTATTTATCCATGCTGCCCCTTCGTTATTATCTAGATTGTCTTATCGTGGATAGCCGGTCTTGATCGTTCAGACTTCAGAGTTTACCTGAGATAACCTTCTGGCTTCTGAATTGAACACAAAACTACCTGATGTAATGTGGGGTTTCAGTGGGTGGTTTACAGCTAACATTCCAGAACGATTGTGCCGAGCTATGTGTCGTCAGACTGGCTATTTTGTGGCTGTTGTATTCAGTTTGTTGGAGGGTCTGGTGGCGTAGGGAATGCACGTCTGCTCTGCTGAAGTTGTGGTGGTTTATCTGGGATGGGAGTAGTGTGCTTGCTTCTAGCCTTCTAGGGATCTTCAAATCTCTCCAATTGCTTGCTGTGCATGGGCAATTGCCAAACCTGAATGAGATCTCGCAAACTTATGGATCGACAAATTTGTACTATGGACAATGCTCCCGGCCGTCGCGTCCGACGTGAGCGTTTTTGCTCGGATGGCCCATTCCACTGACGCATCGACAAGAAGCTAGGAGAAACAAGTGTTCCACTGATGCAAGCAACGCCACTACGCGCCACTGCTTCTCTCCCTCCATCACGCGCTTGCATCTAGAGGCGCTCCGACCGTCCACTTCTCCGATGAGCTTCGGTGGTTGGCCATCCAAGCACGTCTACACCGCACTATTCCCTACCCACCCTGGTCCTCTCACTATTCTCCCAACAAGAAGCCACAACCGTCTCCACCACGTCCTCTCACTATTCTCCCAACAACAAGCTATAACCGTCTCCACCACGCTCACTCTTTGCTTCTCCCTCTCCCACGACGCCCCATGGCACCAGATCTCGCATGGGAGGAGGCTGTCTTCGCCATATCCGGCGGGGAAGGGGCCGTTGATCATTTGTGCCCACCAATGACGAGGCACAAAGCGTCTATCGCTGTAAGATTGCGCTAGATCTGGCAGGGGAGGAGGTCAAATTTGGTTTGTCGCATGCATTTGCTCAATTTATAGCAACAACTTTATAAATTTTTTTGCATTTGGTGTTTTATTTTGTTGTAACGTGTCTTCTCAAATGTTATAGCATGAAGGATTCTGTTGCAATTTGGTTATGGATTTGTTGCACAAGAACTTTTTTTGTTGTTTTTGTGGTTGGTTGTTAGTTTGTGACACTATTTTTGTTGCGATTGGTTGTTGCACCGGTGTGGTATTTTATTGCATGTTCACCCTATCAATATTTATATTGCACCTCATTGTAAATTTGTTGTAGGTAATTCCCTGCCAGATATGTCCCTCCCATGGATCCCTGAGACACCGAGATCGGCGTCCGCCGCCTCCTGGAGCGTTTGTTGGGGGAATCGGACAGTGGAAGTTACTCGCAGAAAGATCCGACAGCAAAGTCCTCCTGGAGCTAACACCCGGACATACGATCCCTTGTGCTATAGATAGGAAAAGCTTCAGGTTCGAAAGTGCCAGTACAAACTTGAAACTCGCTATGGATTCCATGCAAATTAAAGATGAACTGCACAGATTTACAGTGCCCAAATCTGAAGAAGAAAAGGCCCGGCCCATTTCCCACTCACTTGGCGGCCATTTCCCACTCGTCGCCTCTGCCAACTCCGTCCCACCCAGATCCAACTCCACCGATCGATCCACCGACCCAATTCCGGGCACCGGCGATGGCAGTCTCCCTCCCCGTTCCGCCGGCCCTCCTCCACGCCGCCGCGGCCCTCGCGCTCGGCGCCGTCGCCCACCTCCTCCACCTCCCCTCGCTCCTCCTCTACTCCCTCCACACCTATATCCACCCGGACGCCGTCCCCTCCACCACCCCCCGCGCCGTCCTCCGCCCGCCCAACTCCGGCTCCGGACCCTCCAAGCGCGGCGGCGCTCCCGCCTCCGCCTTCGACGAGGGCTCCAACTCCGCGCAGCTCTACCGCCTCCGCCTCTCCCACGGCACGCTCGCCTCCCGCCCCCACTTCGCCGACTTCCACCTCGCCCTCCTCCTCCCGCTCGCGCTCCTGCCCCCCGCGCTCCTCCTCCCGGCCTCCGCGGCCTCCCCGCTCGCGCCTCTGCTCCCGGCCGCCTTCCTCTTCGTCGCGCTTCTCCGCCTCATCATGCTCCCCTCCCCGCGTCCCGCCCACCTTGCCTCCGCGCTCGGCGCGCTCCTAGTCGCCACGCTGCTCTCCTCCAGCCCATTCGCCGGCGCGCTCGCCTCCCTCGCCGCGCTCCCCGCCTCGCGCTTCGCGCGCGCGTTCTGGCTCGGCACCGACCAGCCACGCACCGGGCTTGCCGTCCTCGCGTCCTCCTCCCCCGCGCGGCTACTCTTCCACCTTGCCGTCCTCGTCTCCTCCGTGGCTTCGATTCTCCAATGCTGCGGGTTCTTGGACGGGCCGGAGCGGGAGGTGAAGCTCCTCGCCGCCGCGGCGGGGCTACAGCTGCTGGCCGCGCGGGCTGCCGTGCAGATGTACCTCAATGAGGCCGTGTTCTGCTGGTACCAGCGGCTGCACGTGAGCCGCGCGCCGGACACGGAGTACGGTCGCGCCAAGGTGTTCCTGCACAACCACCACCTCTGCGCGGTGGCCACGCAGTTCGTTGCGCCGCCGCTGCTCGTGCTGTCGCTGCTGGCACTGTGGCGGGTGCAAGACAATGACTCCTTCGAGGGCGTGCAGGGGCTGGACTGGCTTGTTGGGTGGTCGGTTGCCATGAAGGAGGCGGCATTGCTTGCGGCCCGTTGGGTCGTGGCGGTGTGGTCGGCGGTGACTGTGGGCACACTCGTGTGCTACAAACGTGGATGGTTGTTTGTCTTGTGATCGATTCTTTGATTCTTTCTTAGCTTGTTTTCTGCGTGATGGATTCAGACGGAGTTGTATTTGATAGATCAAGATTCCTCGCTGGTTTGCCAGAATTTTGGTCGCATGGCAAAGTTTTTGGTGCACACTTATTTGTGGAGGAGCAATTTCAGATCAGATTTCTCTTTACATTGTTTAGCAGAGATTTGTTCACAATCAGAAACTGACTGGTCAGTCACCCTGTTGTACTCTTACTGTATCCTCTTTCATGGATATCAATGAACCATTTTTCCCATTTGGAGTGAATATATTGAAGAGTGTATCTTGTTATAAATTTATTAGATATCAGACTTTAAGTGATTCCCTGAGTAATTCACTTCCAGTTCAAGAAAGCAAATTGCTTTTGCTTTTGCTTTTGCTTTTGCGTGTTTTTTCTCAATGTGTTGCTCTTGGAACTTACTGTATACCTTGAAAGGTAAACTGCAATGCTAGCCATACTGAAACAGTGAAAACTTACTGTTTCAAGATAGCTTGTCATGACTGCAAAATTGCACATTGACATTGTTATGCTTGTTCTCCGTAATTTGTTCAAGTTCCTTGGATTATGTAGCTAGCAACTTACTGATCTGATTGATTGCTTGTGTAAGTTAGGCTTTATTTTATATAAAAAATCACTTTCCCCACCTATATGTAAAAATTCTAGAGCCTGTTGCACTACACATCTACTGCAAACGTTCATATACCAAGAAGCAGCAGTCCTAACTGATAGAGAGTCCTGGGAAGTACTTTGGTTTGGGCTTCCAAGTTCATGTTTTGTTTGCAGTTAAGCATTAGGATATGTGCTTGGTCCTTGAGATCTTAATAATTTCAGAGGTTTTGAATTTGCCATGAAACTGGTGCTCATTCTGTTCAGAGTTCAGACTTTTGTGTGTACTGACCTTCTCAGGATCTTAATTGCTTTCCTAACAGATCTACCTTACAAATATTCTTCTGTTTGTACTGAATGCTGATTGCTTCTATCCTTATTTTCAAATCAACTAACCCAGCTGCTTGCATACTGTTACGCTGCATAATAATCCTCTATGGGATATGTCTTTCTGTCTAGATTAATCAAATATCGCTTGCATACTGTGGATGGTGTAGTTTAGTATGTAACAATAAGCCAAGGTTTTCTGATGTCGAATAACACGTGATATTTGTAACTTTGTTATTCTCAGCTTATATTCATGAACTGATTTCTAGCAATATCTACTATCTTTGAGATACATCAACATGTGGTGCACTGGGCTTGTGTGGTGTAAACAAACAATTCGAGCAATCAGTTTTTATTTGTGAAGAGAGCATGCTCGCAACTCGCAAGTACGGTGTCAATCGGATACAGATTATTCGTTTTATTCGACTACCGTATTCAATAAGATACGATTATGGTTTAGATTTTTTACCCATCTGATTAACAATTTCTCCCTTATTTGCATTCGTATTCGCATTCACATAAAAATATGGATACAAATATAGTATGGACTTTTGTCATCCGAAATGTTATTTTATCCGCACTATTCGTATTCGAATTCGATAAAACAATATACATATCTTATTGCGGTATGGCTAATTAGTTGGATGAGTATTTTTAGTTTAATATGAATTTATGTTTTTAGATGAAATAGATAAACTAGAATGATTAAATGTGCTATATACGAGGATAAAATATCATAAATATCTTGAAATTACATAAGTTATGAGGATATCCGAATTCGACCGAATTGAGTAGATATTCGATTTGTATTCGTTACAACATTTGATTTGTATTCGTATTCGATAATATTCGAATTCATATTTGTTTAGAAAATACGAATACGGAAAATCACTATTTGGTTTGTATTCGATCTGTTGACACTTGTACTCACGAGTCACAAGTTTAAACCATTTTATTTTGTTGTCCTATCTTTCTTGTTGGGATTACATGTCCTTAGATGCATGCAGATCAATATCATTTGTGGCAAGTTGCAGCAGCAATCAGGCATCAGGTTGCTAATATCACCGTACTGCCATCCTTGTTGGTTTCTTTTAACCTGAAATTATATAAGATTAATTCCTTACATGCCATTGGAATTTTGCGAAATCCTAATTGTGTCACTAACATGTAGGGTTAGGGTCCACATGTCAATGAAACAATGAATGATATATAAGAGATGGAGCAAACTTTCAGTGACATATAAGGAATACCCAATTATATATCACCTGACCATGCTATATACATTATGTCTTCGGTTGTATAATCTGCTTTAGTCAGTTTCACCTTACTACTAAAAAGCATTAAAAGCAGCCGTCTTTACTAATAATTGCACATTAGTGAGAGAAATATTTGCATTGCACAAGTGGTACTTTACCTGACTTCAGTCTCCTTCACACACCTTTGCTAGATCGATCAAGCCTTCACCACCTGTAGTGTGCTGAGGGTTTGCTGAGAGTCTGAGATAGCCTTCATCATCGTCTCGTGTCTGTCACTTGAAAACTATTAAGCATCACTCTGTATAGTCAAGCATCACTAAGGCTTAATCTATGGTTTTGCAGGGTCTTGGAAGTTGGAACCAATATGTTCTTCAGTGGATTTGACTCTAGCACTTATCCAGTTCCTATCGGTGAAGATTTGAGCTGATCCGTTCTTCAATGGCAAAGAATGTGCTTTCGGTCAGTGCACGCGACAAACTCTCTTTTGCATTACATCACACCATGCTCTTGATCTTAGCTGAAAAGGCCAGGGAAAGGCATCAAATTATTGTATTGTTGTGCCAAGAAAGGAACAAGTATGGCGCTCTGTTCGAGTGAGTACATGATAGATGGTCCAAAGTCCAAATCTGTATGCATCAGGGAGGAATCTTGGGGATGGAGGTGAGCATATTCACGACCAAAACAAGAGCTGCTTTGATTTGGAACGAGCTGCATCTGTGCTCGTAGTGGAGTGTGGGGCAGGATTAAGATACAGTTATCGTCGCCCGGATGGTTTGCCATTGCTTTTTGTGCTTGTTGGAAGAGCAGGTGACACCAGGATAGGAAATCTAATGGAATCCCCAATCCCGGGCCGGGGATTGCATTTGCCTTTCAAAGTACACTTCCACTAGTTCTCTCGTCCACTGTTAGTGTGTTTCTTTCTTAGTTGTTATTTGCTGATAGGATCAGAAAACGTAACAAGAGAAGCCAAGGAGAGATGCCTGTATATAGGAAGAGGACTGAAGGATGGTGACAAGGCAACGATGAAGAAACCGGAGGTGTTGATTGACCAAAACCAATACATCCGGCGTGTATTCCGCCTAGATTTGGACGCCCAGTTAGGTTTTCTTGTTGGATCTAAGGTTTATTATTCTGATGCATATTGCAGCTTATATATTTACATGAATCTACATGAACAAAGATTATGCATGATCACTAGTACTCTGTATACAGAAGAAATGTAATTCTGTAAGGATTATGTGTTTCATCCTACCTTGTCACAGAATCCATGTCAGGAACTAACTAGGATGATCTCGTGAGTCTTACATGCTACTAATAGTTTTCTCTAACTTGATAGAGTAGATGCTCTGATAGTCAGACTACTTTCTATTCTCTTGAATAAACAAAGAAGAAGAAAGAAGGGTTAAACTCTATACAAGCACCTAGGATTGAGCAATGATTGCAACAACCATTTGTAGCCAAAATGGGCGTCACCTTCACAGCTGATGCAGCCCTGTCACCTTGCTGAATTGTTTACCACCCATGGGCTCATGGCAAAATCTTTTGTATTTTGTTTTCTCTTGGCTTTAACATAGCAAGTGTTATGAATATTGTATATATATTTATGAGGTCCAATAGACAATATATATAGGGAGTACAAAGGTGATATACTATATACAGATAAGAAAATACAAAAGGTATATAAGGAAATACAAAAGAATTCCTATTCTAACACTCTCTCAAACTCACGATGGATCACACACACTGAGTTTGAAGAGAGAATACAAATGTTGTACCCTAATCTGTGGCTTCGTGAAGAAGTAAGCGATCTGTAACTCTGAGGGCACAAACTGTAAAGCAAATACTCCCTCCTGCACCTGTGAGCGAGTGTATGAAGCATCCAAACTAATGTGCTTGGTGAGCTCATACTTCACTGGGTCACGGGCAAAACTGATAGCACTTATACTGTCAGACAAAAGAGTCGTAGCTCCCATCACAAGCACGCCAAAATCGGCATGTAGCCACCTCAACCAAGTAACATCTGCTATCACTGCTGCCATAGCCCTCAACTCAGCCTCTACACTCGAACGAGAAACTGTAGTCTGCTTCTTTGTCTTCCAGGCAATCAGAGAGAAGCTAAGAAAAACACAGTAAGCAGAAAGAGAACGACGATCAGAAGGATCACTAGCCTAGGTCGTATCAGAGTATGTCTGAAGCTGTAGTGAGGTGGAGCTAGGGAAAAACAAACGACGAGAGATAGTCCCACGCAAGTAGCGAAGAACACGAAGTAGGTGACTATAGTGAAAATAGGTAGGACGAGTCATGAACTGACTCAATATATGAACAACATAAGCAATGTCAGGACGAGTGCTCACAAGATACACCAAACTCCCAACAAGATGACGATATCGAGTAGGATCCTCAAGAAGATCACCGTCAGTGGCACGTGTTGGTGATATACCCTAGAGGCAATCATAGAGATGATTGTATCACGTCTAAGTTTATGATTTATTCTGTTCCTTGAATGAATCATTGGTTATAAAGATTAACAAGTATGTGATTTGTTGGTGAAACTCTTTATCTTATATGATGTCATTTTAAATATATCACTGGTCGAATGTCACTGGTCGGAACACTAGTAACTGTACGACCAGCACATCTATTGATTGATGATCATGTTTCATCAGTCATAGATATAGAGATATCAAATCAATAATGTGAACACATGTTAGAAAACATGGAGTTGGATAGACCTCACTGTTCTTAATTTCCTTTAATAAAAATGGGGATGTGACACCTACTCCCCATCCCCACTACTCGCATGGCCCCCGATAACCCAATGACATATGGGCCACTAGCCCACTACTGCTATCGGTCTACCGCACGTCCGCAGTTTCGTACAGCCCTGTGAGCCCATGACTCCCTTCTTCCCTCTCCTGTAAGGCCGTAAGCTCGTAAGTTGTAACCTTAGCAGTAGGCAGTAGCAGCATCCCATTTGGCGCTTCCCAGCCGCCGCCCCCAAATCCCCAATTCCCCTTCGTTGCTCCCATAGTCTAGTTGCTCCTCCGGTCCTCCTTTGCTCTCACTACTCCTTCGGTCCCCGCTGCTCCCGCATCTGATAGCTCCGCATCCCGCTGCTCTAGCACCCGGCTTCGTTCAGTCTTCCGTGCTTTGGTGCTCCCCAACATCCGACACGGTCCTCCTCCCCAACAGTCGAGAGCCGATGTCGACCACCTCCAGTCCTCCTCCCCAACAGCCGACGCGACAACGGTCTCTTCCTCCTCAGGATTCTGGTTAGTCAACGAGACATCCACTCATCCACTCATATCCAGATGCTTTTATTGGTTGTATCTCAGTATATGAGCTTAGAACATATCCAGATACTTCTGTTGGTAGGTTGTATATCAGTATTAGAGCTTAGATTCTACTTCTGGTACATGAGCTTAGAACATATTATTTGCAGTGCACTCTAGCCTCCCGGTAATGAGTAATGACTGAAACAAAAGGAAATGGTAGTGCGGTAGTGCCTCCTTTTCTTCTTATTAGTTGTAACTAGCCAAATTTCTCTTTGCGTGGCAACTAGATATGGTAATGTATATCAGCATATGTTTATATCTAGAGTGGGGAACTAGGGATCCAATTTTTTGGTCTGGGTCCCCGTGGGGCCCCGATAACTCGATGGGGCGAGGAACAAGGGAGAATAGCACCCGAGGATGGGGATGGGGACGGGGACAGGGACGGGGATGGGGACAGGGAATATGGATTTTTCCTTCTCTCAAGGATGGGAATGTTCCGCCATTCCCGTGAGGAATGACCCCGTTGCCATCCCTACCCGTGGCGGTGAATTGGCACAAAAAGAAGTTATCATTCCAGTACCAAGGCAAGAGGATTGTGTTGCGGGGGACACGTGTGGAAGCTCCCCAAGGGGTGGTGATCGTGGCCTAGTCAGAGCATACGGGGCGGGATGCCAGAGGACAGCTGCTTTCAGCAGAGATAGTAGAGACAGGGGTGCCCAACACTATTCAGCATCTGTTATCGGAATTTGAATAGGTATTCACAGAGCCACGAGGCTTGCCACCACCCCGCTCACTTGATCATTCAATTCCTTTGGTTCTGGGGCACTACCGGTTAATCTACGACCTTATCGTTACCACCCCGTGCAAAAAGACGAAGTGGAGAGGCAAGTGACTAAGATGCTGGAGCAGGGAATCATTCAACCCAGTTCGAGCCCTTTCCCATCGGCCGTTTTGCTCGTTCGAAAGAAGGATGGAACCTGTCGCTTCTGTGTTGACTACCGCCATTTGAATTCCATCACGGTGAAGAACTAGTACTCGCTACCCATCATCGAGGAGCTGCTAGACGAATTGGCGGGTTCTCAGTGGTTTACTAGCTTGGATATACGCGTAGGATACCATCAGATACGGATGAGGCCTGAAGACGAACACAAAATAGCCTTCAAAACTCACCACGGACATTATGAATTCAAAGTGGTGTCCTATGGGTTAACCAATGCACCCGCAACCTTTCAATGCCTGATGAATACTATTATGGAATCCTTGTTGTGCCTTGGAGTACATGTATTCATTGACAGCATATTGGTGTACAGCCGCACTCTGGAGGAACATGTGGAGAAGTTGCGACGGGTATTAGAGATATTGCTGCACCATCAGCTGAGGGTCAAGCACTCCAAATGCACGTTTGCCCAACAGCAGTTGACATACCTGGGACACATCATCGGCCGTGACGGCGTGGCCACCGATCACAATAACATTGTGGTTGTTCGGGGTTGACCGAGGCCTGCAAACATCAAGGAGGTGCGCGGGTTCCTGGGTTTGGCCGGATACTACCTCAAGTTTGTGTGCAACTTTTGAATCCTCGGCAAGTCACTCACAAAGCTGTTGAAGAAGAATGTCGCCTTCGTATGGACTAAAGAAAAGGAGAAGGCCTTTCAGGCTCTGAAGGATGCACTGATTATGGCACCGGTCTTGGCCCTGTCGGATTTCACCAAGGAATTCGAAGTGAAAACAGATGCGTCTGATCAGGGCATTGGTACTTTCTTAATGCAAGACAAGCACCCAATTGCCTATCTTAGCCGGGCGTTAGGGCCTCAGACGTAGGGGTTATCCACCTATGAGAAGGAAGGATTGGCGATCCTGATGGTAGTAGATCACTGGCGAACTTACTTGCAGGCAGCCGAATTTGCCATACACACGGACCAAAAAAGTCTCATCCTCATGGGAGACCAGCGCCTGTCCACACCGTGGCAACAGAAGGTGATGACCAAACTAGCTGACCTGCAATATCGCATCGTTTACAAACAAGGAACCACCAACCGAGTAGAGGATGCTTTGTCAAGAAAGGGGATCGGTCACAAGGGGAAGTTAGCGGCTATATTCTTGGGAGTGCCCGATTGGCTAGAGGCTATCATGGCTGGTTATTAATAGGATCCACAGTCCAATAAATTGCTGAAAGACTTGATGGTGTCAGGGAGTAGCACCTCCAAGTTCCAATTGCATGATGGAATACTCCGATAGGTGGACAGAAACTGGGTAGGGAATAACGCGTCGACGCAACCGAATATCCTGACATCTATGCATTCTAGCGCAATCGGAGGACATTCAAGTTTCTAGGTGACTTATCATCGAATTCGCAAGCTCTTCACCTGACCTGGGATTAAAAAGGACGTGCATAACTTTGTGGACCAGTGCACTGTGTGCAAGCAAGTGAAAACAAAGCATGTTCGTTACCCAGGGCTGCTGCAGCCTCTGCCAGTACCCGATCACGTATGGCAGATCATCTCCATGGACTTCATAAGGGTTTGCCCCGATCCTCCAACTTCAATTGCATCATGGTGGTGGTGGATAAGTTCTCCAGGTATGCCCATTTCGTGGTCTTGTCACACCCATTCACGGCCTTCCAAGTTGCCCAGGCATTCATGCAGAACATATTCAAGCTCCACGGCTTGCCGCAGTCCATCGTCTCGGATCGAGACCGAATTTTCATTAGTTTGTTGTGGAAATAATTGTTCAAAGCAACCCACACGCAGCTGAGCATGAGCTCAGCTTACCACCCACAGACCAATAGGCAAAATGAGCGAGTAAATCAGTGTGTGGAAGCCTATCTATAATGCTTTGTTCATGCCTATCCAAGCAAATGGTTCAATTGGTTGGCCTTAGCAGAATTTTGGTATAACATCGCTCTCCATTCCACGCTGGGCAAGTCTCCATTCGAGGTGTTGTATGGTCACAGTCCGATGCATTTCGGTATTAGCAACACTATGGTTTGTCATAATCATGACTTGGTGACTTGGCTTGAGGAGAGGGCACTAATGACTGAGCTGCTACAACAACACTTAAACCGGGCAAGCCAAAGAATGAAGGCACAAGCAGACGCAAGACGGTTCGACGGATCGTTCAAGGAAGGAGACTGGGTGTATCTGAAACTTCAATCATATGCGCAGAATTCAGTGGCATCACGAGCTAACCACAAATTTGCATTTCAATTCTTTGGACCTTTTCAGGTGGAGAAGAAGGTAGGCTCGGTGGCATATAAGTTGAAGTTGCCGACCGCCTTCGCAATCCATCTGGTCATCCATGTGTCCCAGCTACGGAAGGCGATACCGTTGTCGTTTCGGTTCAAGCAGAGCTTCCCGAGATGATTGAGGATGCCCAAATTCCAGTCAAGGTGCCGTAGTGGCGACTATAAGACAAGGGGACCATGACCACCACACAAGTTCGGTGCAATGGTCGGGATCATCACCTTCGGCAGCAGCGTGGGAGGACTACAACGAGCTTCGGGGGCATTTTACTCTCGCTCCAGCTTGGGGTCAAGTTGGCTTTGATGGGAGGGGGATGTCATAGCGATTACTCAGGGGGAGGGTAATCGAGCCCAACCAAGAGTGGGCCTGCGAACCAGGCGGCCCAATACTTGATTCCTTACTGGAGATTGGATAGCCCGTTAGCTAAGGCTATGTCAGGTTGTCGGCTTATCCTGTAGTACTTAAGCGGCGCTGAGGCGTTTGTCAAAGATCATCCAATTTGTAATGACCAAACAGAACTCTATTCCCAACCTATTTTCTTCCTCGCCCCATCTGATTCTCTCAATTCCTTGCTCCTTGCTTCCCATCTACCCCTAATGCTCCTCACAACCTGTTTGATTCCTGGGGTACGTAACAAAAAGGAAGAACACAAATCAAGAAAATTATTGCACAGAGAGGGAATCCATCAAGGTGACACCTTACCAGATCTCTCTAGTGTTCTTGAAAACTGAGTGTACCACTATCTTCCGATGCAAATTATTTCAGATGAGGAAGTTCGTTGTTTCCTGAAAATTCTTGCTTTTTAAATAGGAGCTAGATCGTTCGTAAGCTTGCGTGCGTGGATCACACGAGTCCGTGTATATATTAATATATACCACGTATTTTGTGGTTTTTTTTAAAGAAAAAAGTCAATTTGACACCCCTGAACTCTTTGAAAAGTCTAGATTTCAACCTTCAACTTCAAAACCAGATGTTTGACCCCCCTCAAGTATAAATACCTGACAAATTACCCCCCAAGTTCACTCCATCCTAATTTTGTGATGACATGGCAAACCAGTCGGCATACAATCAGCAAATAAAATAAAAAAGGAACCCATATGTCAGATCTAAAGTCCTCCCCATCTTCCTCGGCGAGGCTAGCGACGGAAGTTGCCGTGGCGACGCAGTGGGACTCACCGGTGTGGGCCTTCGGCGATGGTGTAGAGGTTGAGGATGAGGAGGCGATGACGGCTACTATGGAGGAGGGGAGGAGGTCCTCGAGGCCGACGCCGAGCCTGCGGAGGAGGCCCTAAAGGGCGGTGCTAGCAGATGTGAAGGAGTACGGCAAGGGGGCGGCGGGGCGACAGGGGGAGAGGGGTTGAAGGTGTAGGGGTTGGGCCGTCGGGGTCCTTGCCTTTGTCGGCGGCGGGGCCGCGCGCGAAGGCGAGAGGATGGAGAGGGGTCCATCGCTGGCGCTGGCGCGGCAGCGGAGGAGCGGTGGGTGCGTGGTTGGGATGGGGGCGCTTGGAGGCTGAGGCCGAAGAGGAGGTGGTGACTGCGCACTTGCGGCACGGTGGAGACGCTATTGTCCTCCTGACAGTCGAGTTTGTGGCCAGCGTTGTCCTCCTCTTCTTCATTTCGCCAACAAGCTCTACTCCTCTACCCACCTCCATGCTCCTCTACGACCTTCTTTGCCTCTCGGGAAGACGAAGAAGGTGGCTAGGATGGCGTAGGTCATGGGATCTTGTAGGATCTGGATGGCGGCGAAGCTCTGGGTGGAGAGTTGCAGCGAAGGCCGATGGGGATGAGGAAGCCCTGAGGCGGCAGTGGTAGGCCGAGGTGGAGCTGAAGGAGAAGCCAAACACGAAGACGGGAGACCAGCGACCCTCGGCGACCCTCGCTCCGCCCCCCCCTACCCCGACGCGCCCACGCCTCTACCCCCCGTCCACCCCCGTGTAGCTTTCGGCTTCGCCTCATGGCCGCCAGCTTCACCCGCCTCTCGCGGCGACCCCGCGGAAGGAGAAGCGGACTCGGACGGAGCTCATGACCTCCCCGTCTTCCCCATCTAGCTCTGCTCTGGCGCCCCCATGTTCCAGTGCCCCTAGCAGCTGCAGCCGCTCCACCACATGGAGTTGGATGCCGCCGTCAAGGTCACGGGCGAGGCCATCGTGTTCCTCTGGTCGCACCTCTTCTCTGTCTCCTCCTCCTCCGAGGTCGCGCCCGCGCCAGCGATGGACCCCTTTCCATCTCCCCCATTGGTCCCAGGGCCTCCTCCATAGGCTTGGCGCTGGTCTCGACGACCTCCTCTGCAGGCTCAATGCCGGGCTCGACTCGGTGACATGGAGGTTCTTGACGAAGGCGCCAGCAGAGGAACATGACGGCAGGAGGAAGACTTCACATTGACAGCGGTCGGGTGTCGGAGGTGGTGGAGGTGGAGGTGGAGGTGGAGGGCGGGCAGGAGGAAGACGAAGGAGCAATAGGAGAGGCCACGTGAGGCGTCCAGGCGGGCCTTGACGGTGGCGTGGAGGTCTCCGAGGGAGAGAAGGAGGAGTAGGAGGAGTTGCCGAGGGAGGCCGGAGTCGGCGGGGTTGGGGGCGGCGCGGCCGAGGGAGGTCGGGGCCGGCAGAGTTGGGGGCGGCCGGGTGGGGGCTGCGAGGGGCGCTGGGTCGAGGGGAGGGTTGTGAGGAAGTGTGGACCGAGAGAGAGAGAAAGGGGAGGAAGAAATAGAATGAAGAAAAATGTGATGTGGACTTGATGTGAATGTCCACGTGGCGCCATGTCACCTAAAACCACCCCTGTCTGGATTGGGGGGGTTAAAATGAACGGTTTTGATAGTTAAGGGTGTAGAATGTCCGGTTTTGTAGTTTAAGGTTGATTTCCGGACTTTTAAAAAGTTCAGGGTTGTAAAATAGACTTTTTCCTTTTTTTAAATACGCATGTACCATGCGAACGAGTAACTCTGTATATCGTTTGTAATCCTTCCATCTTATAATTTAAACAGAGCCTCAGAGGGATTATGAATTTGTGACCTTTTGTTGTAAAGACCTTAAGAACTAAAACATCATCGCAGCATGAATCTGATTGATCAGAGCAAACATACACCTGTCTTGAAATAATGAATACACTCTTGTTTAAGCCGATTTAATTGCAATGATAGCATTTCTACAATCAACCTGTTTTAAGGGGAGCGCACAAAAAAATAAGCACTAAATCATAGAGCTTATACTATATTGTTACAATAATTGGAAGATCTGTCATAAAAACCATCGCCTTTAAGTGTTCCAAAGATTTTTGTGTGTCAAGGAGGATCTTCGTGGGGGCATTCTTCCAGAAAAGAAGCATATGAATCACAAGACAAAGGAAAATGTGGGACCTCCTTGTGCAATGCATTCCAAATATGTCATTGATGATTTACGAGTTTTTAAATTAAGTTTGCTCCAACCCCAGTGAAGCCCCGGAAGGACATGGCCAAGGTACGAGTCCCGAGGGTACCAAGTATGGAGGGCTAAAGGTGAAGGTGGCGGAGGTGTGGAGGGGCCTCCCGAGGGTAGCAGGCATACCTTTGGGGAGGCTTCGAAGGCCCCCCGAGATGGACCCCGGACACCCTTCAGCGCTCCCGAGGTGGCCCTGAGGAACTCCTGACTCCTGGGTCCGTAGTGCTTGGCAACCATTCAGAAGCCTTCAAAATAAGAAGAGAAGTTCTCTAATGAAGGTGGTTAAAGTCAATCAGATAACTAACTGTTTTTCTGATGTAATTTTGGCTAACAAGTGGTTTTAACTGTTTACTTTATCACATGATTCTTCCACCCCTTTATCTATTTATTAATATGCTAATATCACCTAGAAAACCAGAGGAAATGAAGAAGAAAGAAAAGGCACATAAAGCAAAGAACAAAATTCAACTGATATGTATGGTCTTGCACTTGTTTTTGTTACTTCTCCAACCATGCAAGCACATACAAAAACAATGCCCATAAAATCTCTTGGTAGATATGGATTACCATTACAACCACTATTCATATAAAGCTCCAATCTCCATCACTTCCTCCTTTTCCCCTTCTTTCCCTTGGCTGTTTGATTTTGTTTAGAGAAATGCCAATCTGTTTCTTCAAATGCGACCTGCTCCTCTTTGCTCCCAGTCTTGGACCTAGCTTGCTCCCCACCCACCACTATTGGCCTATTGCAAGCTTGATTTGATCGGCAAACCCCACCATTACAAATATCCTTCAGCTTGCCTGACATTTTTTTTTCAATTCCTGAATAATTTTGAAATCATATTTATTTTTAGTTCCAAATGGTTTTTCAAGTGGAGGTCAAATGACTACACACATGCATGGAGCATTTGCCACTGAGAACGAGGGAGGGAGCTATTAAGAAGAGGAGGTGCAGCTTTCATTCTTGCGGTGTCATCAAGGGAGAAAGCGTTACACTACGATCAAGACATGATCAGCATTATCTTCGTTATGTCCACACACCGTTGAATGCACTGTTTCTTGTTTTTGCAGCTGGTATACATGATATGACAGGAAGTAGGTACATATGTAAGCTAGTATTGGCTAGTATGAATAATGCAGGTGCTTAGAGAGAAGCTTAGCAAATAAAAACTAACTTTTTTTGTCACGTAGGATAGATAAAAAGTTTATTTAGGCACCGGTACTTAATAGATGCTTATATATATATAACTATATCTAATAAAAATAATAATACAACCATCTAAGCACTTACAAAAAAGAGATGCTTACATTAGAGGAAATGATTTTTACATATATGCTTGATGATGTGACTATATTTTATCTCTTTAAGTACTTATGTATAAATATCTTGTATTGTACATGCCGTAAAGAAGATCGAGCTGCAAGAGAGCGATTACTCAGCCGAAAACGTAGCTATCACCAGATTAAGCACATCTCCTGTATATTTCTTTCACAGCTTGTGTTTATACAGGCATGTATATATGGATCGTTCGTCCCTGCTTGATCTCCGCATGCAGCGACAAGTCAGTGAAGATGATGCGGAAGCGAGAGACAAATCACCGGCCGGGCTGGGTCAGTGTCCAAGAAGGCGATATCTCGCACGCCCACAAGGAGGACAAGACAAGTGCAGATCAAGACATCTTGCCATCTTGCAAAGTCATAATTTTCGCATGGTGATGAGAGACTCGAGATGAAAGATCCAAATCAATATATAAGAAGAGATTAAGAAGATGAGTGGTATATTAACACTGGCTACTGACTATAGCTTGCGAAGAAGATGATGTCTTTTCTTCTTATTTTTTTTGGAGAGGGCTGGCGAAGAAGATGATGATGGTTTAGATTTGACCGCTGAGTCTCTCACGGTCCACGAAACTCTTATCTCTACTGCGCTAGCTGCATGCGTTAAGTACAGGGAAATAAAGGAAGATATCGCTGCATTGATGCGCACAGGCCAGTCACGCGCTGACTGACACGCACATAATAGAAATGAAAAATGTATTGCTCATCAGCTCGTGCAAACGAAGCAAGTCCCTTTCCAGTGCGACTGATCGAGCGAGAAATTAAGATACATATTGTACTGCCTCTGATTCCAGATGTAAGTCGGTTTAGAATTTGTGCCGGTCAAATACTTTTAGGTTTGATCAATAGTATGTAAAGAAATATCAAGATTTACAGCACGGAATTAGTATTACTAGATTCATCATAAAATAAATTTTTATAATATATATATAACTGTTTTTATTTGAAACAAAATATTTTATAAAAATTAATGACCAAAGTGTCACCTTGGAGATCGTATCACAATATCTAATATGACTTATATTTGGAATCAATGGAGTATAGCTGCTACTCACTCCACTCCCAGTATTTATACCTCTCTCTGCCTCCTTTAATTTCTAAACACCAACACCATCTCAATTCTCAGCTGATCATCTCAGACACAATTACCCAGCTAGATAAAACCCCTTGAAGCTAGCTAGCATCTAAGATTTCTCTCCATTAATTCGACACACTAGTTCCATTTCCATCACAGCAACAGCAGCAACCGGTGAGCTTATCCATATACACCATGCTGACCTACTTGAGGTACCTGGCCGGCACGGCCGGGCCGAGCGGCTTCGGCTCGCGCACCACCGCCGAGGAGGCCGCCGCCGGCGACCTCCGCCACATCACCGCCATCATCACCGGTGCGTGCTTACCGCCATATATATCATCATCATGCGTGCGTGCCACATATATGATTCGATAGCCTCGATATATACCTTCTTGGCCGCTTCTTCATACGCATGCATATGCAGCAAGTTGAACTGAATCGTGTGGGTGGCTATGGCATGTACGGCAGGCGCGACGTCGGGGATCGGGGCGGAGACGGCGCGGGTGCTGGCGAAGAGCGGCGCGCGGCTGGTGCTACCGGCGCGGAACCTGAATGCGGCGGAGGAGGCCCGGGCGCGGCTCCTGGCCGAGCTCCCGGCCGCCGACGTGGTGGTGCTGCCGCTGGACCTGAGCTCGCTCGCCTCCGTGCGCCGCTTCGTCGCGCGCTTCCTCGCGCTCGGCCTCCCGCTCAACCTCCTCATGTACGTCCTACACATCACCAGCTCCCTCCACTACTAGCTAGTACTACTTTACTATAATCGTTAGTTAAGTAGCCACTAATGACATAGTTTAAGGGATGTTAAATTGTTACTCCATCCGATTTCTCTATATTTGTCTATGTCTCAGAAATATCTGTTTCAAATATATTTATCCATTGAGAAAATCTAAAGTGTATGTTAGAAAAAATGCACGGATCAAATTTTACGTAAATTGCGGGAAAAACCACGGCGCCAACCGCGATGATCACTATATGAGGAGCGAAAGGGGATTACAATGAGGTATAAGGCGTCAACTCTCCCGTGCGACTTACAAGAGGTATATAAAGGGTAAAAGGACTTAGAGTCCAAGTAGGAAACTAATCCGCTAATATGGTAACTAATCCGGACACTTCCATATTAGAAATTCGGATCACAATATATCCCTTATTTCAACAATCTCCACCTTGAGACGAATTTCCTCTTGCAGACATAATGAAGAATCATCAATCATCAAATATCTCCATAATAAGATAAAAATCACCGTGCGCCAACTAGTCTCTAGGACTAGATCAGATACCAACTAAGCTTGAGCAAAGCTCAAACTTAGGCTGAGGACCGGCTTTGTCATCATGTCATTTGGATTATCATGGGTACTTATCTTGCACACTTTGACATCACCTTGAGCAATAACACCTCGAATAAAGTGATACCTCACGTCAATGTGCTTTGTTCTCTCATGGAACATCGATCCTTTGTAAGGCATATAGCACTGACTATCACAAAATATAGTAGTGCAAGAATTATCTCCACAAAGCTCATGATACAAACCTCTCAACCAAATAGCTTCTTTACAAGCTTGAAATAGCCATGTATTAGCTTCATGGTAGATAAAGCAACGATGGTTTGCAAACTTGCCTTCCAACTAACAAAGACAACCACCAATGGTGAAAACATAACTGTGAGAGACCTCCTCTTGTCCAAATCACCAAGATAATCGAATCAACATAACCAACAAGTCCATCTTTAGAATTCCCAAAGCGCAAACAAGCATTAGAAGTGCCACGCAAATATCCGAATATCCACTGAATCGCTTTCCAATGCTCTTTTCGGGATTAGCCATGTATCTACTAACAACACTCGATTGCATGAGATAAATCGAGACGAGAACATACCATGGCATACATAAGAGAACCAATCGACTTTGGAATATGGAACTCTAGACATGTACTCAATATCATAATCGACTTAGGACATAAAGTGAAGATAATCGAAATGCGAAGCTAATGGAGTACTCAACGGTTTTGCATCATGCATATTAAAACGACGAAGAACCTTCTCAATATAACCTTTTTGGCTAAGGTATAACTTGCGATTTCCTCTCTCGATAATCTCCATGCCAAGAATTTTCTTTTTCGCACCTAGGTCCTTCATCTCAAATTCATTACTCAATTGTGCTTTCGGTTTGCTATTTCGACTTATCTTTTGCAGCAATCAACATATCATCAACATAGAGAAGCAAATAAATGGCTGAACCATTATGATCTTTAAATAAACACACTATCATAATCGGACCAGCTTAAAATTATGAGAGAGCATAAAAGAGTCAAATCTCTTGTACCATTGCCTAGAGACTGCTTCAAACCATAAAGAGATTTCTTTAATCTACAAACAAGGTTTTCTTTTCCAGAATAACAAAACCCTCGAGGTTGGTCCATATAAATGTCCTCTTCCAACTCCCATGTAAGAATGCGGTTTAACATCTAATTGCTCAAGTTCATAATCATGCATAGCAACAATCTGAGTAAAGTGCGAATAGAACTATGCTTCACAACCGGGAAAAGACATCATTAAAATCAATACACAGAATTTGACTATAGCCTTTAGCAACCAACCTTGCTTTATACCTTCTGGTTTGATGAAGAAATACCTTCTTTTCTTTTGAAAATCCACTTGCAACGAACAGGCTTCTTCTCCTTTGGCAATTTCACTAATTCCCAAGTGTTATTCTTTTCAAGTGACTCCATCTCATCATGCATAGCGATTATCCACTTCTTACAATCGGTGGAGCTAATAGCCTCAGTATGATGAAGGTTGCATTACCTTCAATTTCTTACGCTACACTTAAAGCATAAGCAACAATGTTAGCTTCTTCAATCAACCTCTGGGTGGATTAATCTCTCTCTAGGCACATTAGCGCAATAGGATCTGTTGTGGTGGTGCTCAACAATAGGTGCATCATGAACAATGGTATTCTCTTTATCGATGTGTTACTCAACCAGCAGTGCTCCACTTGAACACTTGAATTCGCCTACTCTCAACAGAGCGTTAGTAGGCGGTTATCGAAGCATAGCGATTCATTAAAGACAACATTTACGCTAATCACAACCTTCCTTGTTTGATTCCACAACTTATATCCTTTAACACCGATTTATAACCAAGAAAGATGCACTTAATAGCTCTAGGCTCTAATTTTCCATTATCAACATGAGCATAAGCGGTACAACCAAAAACTCTCAATTTGAATAATTTCTTTGGGAACCGGACCATACCTCAATTGGAGTCTTCTTTTCAATTGCAATATTGGGTGACCGATTAATGAGATAGCAAGCGATGGAAGCGGCTTAAAAACGCCTATGCAAACTGCATTAGACAACATGCAACGGGCCTTGGAAATGATGGTTCTGTTCATACGCTCGGCTACACCGTTTTGTTGAGGAGTACCAGGGCGGTGTAATGCCTAACAATGCCCTCGACTTTGCAATATGATTCAAATTCATCGAGCAGAATTCCATCCCATTATCGGTCACGAAGTTTCTTTACCTTCTTTTTCGTTTGCCTTTCAATCATAGTCTTCCACTCTTTAAATCTTGAAAATGCTTCGACTTATACTTCAAGAAATAAGGCCACACTCTTCTAGAATAATCATCAATAATTGTTAACATATAACGAGCACCTCCTAGAGATGTCTTACGAGATGGCCCCATAAATCGAATGCACATAATCTAAAATACCTTCAGTAGTATGAACCGAGGTATTAAATCTCACCCTCTTGTGTTTTCCAAACACGCAATGCTCTAAAATTTCAGCTTGCGATGCTATGTCCATCAAGAAGTCCTCTCTTACTCAATTTCGCCAAACCAAGTTCACTCATATGCCCAAGACGCATATGCCAAAGATTAGTAGCATCGAATCGGATAATGAACTTGAAATTACAGCAACATTACGATATTGTAGTACCTCGCGGATGGTACAGATTGGCGATTTAATATCGACTTTCATCACAATAAGAGAGCCTTTTGATACCTTTAAAACTCCACCTTCACCAGAATACTTGTACCCTTTAGTATCAAGAGTACTCAAAGAGATGAGGTTTCTTTTCAAATCTGGAATGTGCCTCACATCTGTCAAAGTTCTGACAATACCATCAAACATCTTGATCTGAATTGAACCAATTCCTGCAACCTTACAAGATGAGTTATCACCCATCAACACAAGATACTACCTTCAACGAGTTCATAGGTGGCAAACCAATCCTTATTATGACACATATGAAAGGTACAGCAGAATCAAGAATCCATTCATCATTGGTCTTAGCACATCCAAAGAAAGGCAACAAGGATTTCTCCATTAGGACTATCATCAGCAGCAAGAGAGGCTTTACCTTCATCATCTGTTTTACCTTTTGGCTTATAATGGCCGGTTCTCTTTTCTTTATTTTGCAGCTTCCAGCATTCAGAGATGTCGTGCCCACTTTTCTTGCAATATTTGCACGACTTGTACTTGCCTCTAGATTTTGACCGGCTCTTGTAGCCATTCGGACTTTTGCCTCGAGGTCCATTGTTTGAGTTCTTCTCCTTTTGCCTGCCACGAATAAACAAGCCTTCTCCTTTCGAACTTGTATTTTCAGAAGGTACCATCTGTTTCATCTTTTCCTTAGCATGCAAAGCTTCATAAACTTCATTAAGAGTGAGAGTATCTCTACTATATAATATGGTATCTCTGAAATTTGAAAATGAACTAGGCAGTGAACACAAAAGAATAAGACCCAAATCCTCATCCTCATATTTTACCTCCATCGACTCTAGGTCGGCAACAATCTCCTTAAACGCCGAAAGATGATCAAGCACAGATTCTCCTTCTTGCAATTTATGAGAGTACAACTTCTGCTTGAGATGCATCTTGCTGGTGAGATCTTTTGTCATACAAATTTGTTCCAGCTTCAGCCATAATGCAGCAGCTGTCTTCTCCTTTAAAACATCCTGCAAAATATTATTGGATAGATGAAGGTGAATCTGAGATAAAGCCTTACGGTCTTTACGCTTGTCATCTACGGTCCATGCGATAGGTTCTTTTGCAAAACCTTCCAATGCATCATCCAAATCCATATGTGCCAACACAGCTCTCATCTTGACTTGCCACAGCGAAAATCTTGTGTCTCGATTCAGGAGTGGAAGATCATACTTCAAAGTCGCCATGAGGAATAAAACCTGAAAATTGCTGGTACTGAACTGTGTAAACCTAGCAAAAAAACACGACCTGTTGGGTACACGATCTGTGTACGCGAATCAAAGAACTTTAAAACTCCTGGTAAGCTTCGGGTGTGGACGTAGCAAAAAAATGAACACAAGATCTTCTTGCTGGCTTGCTCCACGTGAAGCAAAAGATTGCAATTGGCTTGATGATTTAATATATATATATATATAAACAGTTGAAGTGACCTGTGCTGGGGCTTGATTGGAAGCTATTTTGCTTTTGGTCCGATCGTTGTGGATGCACGCGCTTCTTTTGGTTTGTCGCTAGCGATTAAGCTGCGGCGTGGAGCGGCGCAGTGCAGTACAAAGAAGCAGCGCGCTTTGTGCTTTTCTTCACGATGGAGAGCGCACGGACACAGAAGGAGAGGCTTGGCGTGAGAGCGTGGCTGAACCGAACGCCCGAGCGACGCGCTTGGACCGAGGCGACGAAAGGGTGGCGGCGCGACGCGGAAGACGGCCGAGCGCGCGGCGCTGCTTGAAGGCGGCAAGGCCGCAGCCGCGTGCACCACGGCGCTGCGCGATGGGGCGACACGAGATGCTCTCACGAGACGGCGCGCGATGAGCAATTGGATCTGTTATTTTTTCTCACGTCTCTTCTCAAACCCTAATCTCCTGTGCTCTGATACCACTTGTTAGAAAAAATGCACGGATCAACAGGGACAAGAGACACGAATTTTACGTGGAAAACCCTTGCGGGAAAAAACCACGGGCGCCAACCGGCGATGATCACTATATGAGGAGCGATTACAGAACGCCGGGGATTACAATGAGGTATAAGGCGTCAACTCTCCCCGTGCGACTTACAAGAGGTATATAAAGGGGTAAAAGGACTTAGAGTCCAAGTAGGAAACTAATCCGCTAATATGGTAACTAATCCGGACACTTCCATATTAGAAATTCGGATCACAATATATCCCTTATTTCAACAGTGTAATTATTGCAATTTTCTACCTCTCGATTTTGCTTATTTTCTCTAGAAAAGGTCAAATGATGGTTGTGACATGTCATTTAATATGAGTATGTATGGTCGTTTCTCATTAATTATTATTTAAAATTTTAATACTTTCTTAGTCTATGGGTGTCTGGTGGGCTGTGAACAAAAAAATAGCCGAGGGAGTAATATTTAGGAGTAACACATAATTAATTGCATATTTGGTTTGGTTAATTGATGTGGTTTTGGTTGCGCGTGCCTGCATCCGTGCATATGCAGCAACAACGCCGGCAAGTTCGCCGACCGCTTCGCCGTGTCGGAGGACGGCGTTGAGATGACCTTCGCCACCAACTACTTAGGTACTAACAACACACTAGTAATCAACTCGAGTTGCAGATTAACCAAGCTTTCCTTTCGTTTGCTCCTCTGGTAATCTGGTTTAATGGAGGTAAATTAACTGGCTAATTACCATGCACCGATGTGCTTCGATTCGACCGATCAGGGCACTTCCTGCTGACGAGGCTGCTGCTGGAGAAGATGGCGGAGACGGCGAGGGCGACCGGCGTCGAGGGCCGCATAGTGAACGTCTCCTCCACCATCCACAGCTGGTTCGCCGGCGACGACGCCCTCGACTACCTCGACCGCGTCACCCGCAAGAAGATGTACGCCACAATCACACGCCGTTGCCTGTGTACATGCAGCTGATTTACATATACACTCGGTGCTTTAAGATTCACGTTCCATTGAACCATGCGCCCGCAGACCGTACGATCCGACGAGAGCGTACGCGCTCTCCAAGCTCGCCAACGTTCTCCACACCGGGGCACTCGCAGATCGGCTCAAGGTAATTAATCGGCATAATCTCAAAACTTAATCACACGGCAATTAACACGTAACCGAGCTGAACTTGTAGCTTGATTAAGCGTGCTGAATCACCTCCAGGGTTTTCAAAACCGGTTCCAAATTTTTAACGGGCCGGTAGGACCGAATCTGCCGAGATCGGAAAAATTCGGCTGAAATTTTTTCGGATTTTAAATTAAAAAAAGATCAAGTTCGAGCAAAATTTAAGCAAATTCAAATTTTTTGGGACCGATATTGCCGATTTTTGGCCGGTAACCCGAATGATGATCACCTCTGAATTAAATTAAGCTGCTTCTTATATTAACTTAACACAGGAGATGAACGCGAATGTGACGGCCAACTGCGTCCACCCCGGGATCGTCAGGACCCGGCTCATCCGAGACCGCGACGGCCTCGTCACCGGTACGTCTTCTTCTCTTCTCTGTACTTTGTTTTTAAGAGAATACGCAGGAGAGCTTTCTGTCTAATGATACTTTTACCGGCATCCAAAGAACTCAACAAAAATGATTTATATGTCCTTCACCAACTGCAGACACGGTGTTCTTCTTGTCATCCAAGCTCCTCAAGACAATTCCTCAGGTCAGTTCGACTGACCAGCTCTGCTACTTACTTTCATCAGTGAAGCTTCTTGATTTTACCCAGTTGTTAGTGCTACTTTGCTGCACGTGTGCGGATTCTGATTCTCTGTGTTCATGGACGCGGCACACAGGCAGCTGCAACGACGTGCTATGTCGCGGTGCACCCCGCGGTGGCCGGAGTGTCAGGGAAGTACTTCGCGGACTGCAACGAGGCGTCGCCGTCGAGGTTGGGGTCCAGCAGCGAGGAGGCCTCCAAGCTGTGGAGCTTCTCTCAAGGCGTAACTGCGGAGAAGAAGAGTGTTCATGTTACCAGTTTCCGGTTGCAGGTTCAGAATTCTAACGCCGACCGCGGCATGGCTTTCGCCTAGGAGAATCAGAACCCGAAATTTTGATCGCCGGCGATGTACACTTGAAGAAATTACAGAGCCTGGAAAATGGAAGTTAGGTGTCAAGTTTCAGAAACCAGACTAGCAGAGGAGATATTACAGGAGAAAAGCAGTAGTAGCATACGTATTAGAGTAGATCTGTACATACATACCAATACCATATGTATATGTCAGTGTGTTTTTCAGTCTTGTCTGCAAAGATCAGTATGCCAGATGCTCCTATCATTGTCCATCAATCACACTAGACTAGACTAGATTATATTAGATTAGATCAAATGTTCAACTCCACTACCATGTATAATTATTTGATCCATTGCACTAGATACTCTTCTTTTGGCCCCATGCATTAGTGGACTTTACTGTTTGCACGTCGTCTAGTCATGCCTGGCATCAAATTGCTTGTTTGTAACTGAAGAAAAAGGGATCTTGGATTTGGTTCTCAATCTCAAATGGAGCGGTTTGCCAATTTTCTATAGCATTATGCACGGGTGACAAAAAGGCAGCAACAAAAAAGTGAAAGATGATTGCAACTCAAGCTCGACTAGAGGTCTATTGCCAAATGAGGGCATAGACTCACTATGTCTATATGTGCTTGCTACAAAAGAGAGAATGAAAATGAGCTGTTAGGTAATAATGGCTTAGAAGAATAATTGACCAACAGGATCTTGTTATACCCTGATACTTCTTCTTATACACAGCAGCCTCAGATCGGATCAGAGTTGATGAGAAACGGCACGAGCATCCACGTTATCAAGAACGAAGTAGATAAATCTCGTAGAGAGAACCAAATAACGGCGACGACATAACCACGATAAAAGAGAGATTTGGTGAAGCCGACTGCAAATTCCTTAAATACAACCTCAAAAGAGTACAAGGGATTATCGTACTCTCACAACATTCTCAAACCTTTTAGGACACTTGGATACTTGTCCTACGTAAGAATCTAGTGTTAAAGAATAACTCAGTATCTAATCCTTTAGTTTGTAGCTTTTATTCTCTATGACCACCTCTCATGATTTTATATAGTGCCTCTAGTTCTCTTCCAAAAGGAAGTAGGAATCCTAATGGTATTGTGATAGTAATCCTTATAGAACACATCTTCAAATTCTAGTAGGTTGGGATATGAGTTACTCATATTCAACAGATCTCAAGGTAAAGTCCTAAGCAGTTGTTAATATGAAGAGGCTTAGTATTTACTTCTTAGAAAGGAGAAACCATAGAGAACACACAGTCTATGACTATTAGGTAGAGGATTAAAGAATGATGGACTAAGAAGACTCATGGTAGCCCTAACTAATTGTTAATCATCCCCTTTATGTTCCACTAGGAGGAAAGCTTCTTTTTAGCTAACCGTAACACATCAGGAGATTGGGAGAATTAAGCTGGACATTTGCTAGCAATCATTCCTTCTGTCATAAAACAAAGCACTTTCTACCAATAAGTACACAACTAAACCTACTATATGTACTTAATCAAGTGCTCGGAGTGATTTAAGATATCATTAGCTGAAGATTGGCCTCATGATGGCTGTAATCAGTCGAAGATTAGCTAAAAGGTCCAGAAGATTCTTGTGCCACAACGGGACAACTAATTAATGCACTGCTTTCACATACGTGCCAAATCACAAATGGTTTCGTTTGATTAGGAATGAAGCGACTAATGATGTATGAGTAGCTCAGTAGCTGGATTAGGATGATCCATAATTTAGTCTTATATTCGAATCAAGCAGTTTAATGAAGACAATGATCTCTATTAACTAAATTTCCCAAACTATCTGATGGGCCACTTCGTTAACCTGTACAAAGAATGCCAAGGAATGACTTCCCCCATACTCAACACGGCACCTAATTGACAGAGAGTTCTGTTTCTTGCAAAGCGCAAACTTAATCAAAGAATATATCAAAGGGAAAAATATTTTTTTCTCATTTTTTGTGGCAGGTACAGAAGTCTCAAATTACACATCCATCAGGAGGACAAATGGTGAACACTATCAAGGAATCAATAAACATTTCAATTATTTCATTTGTTCTATAAATGTTTATAACATCATGTTGCTGGATGTTCTCAAAAGGGAATTATTGGGGAGTTTATGCAGGATCTAGACAGAAACAACATCTGGCTATTTGCTGATTAAACAGGACCTAACTGTCATGTGGGGCATCAAGTACCAGCGGAGAATATCAGAAAACTGCCCCAAATCTCTTGTGTTCTTCTATTCTATTCTTCAATGCTTCGTTCGACAAATACTCCAGGGCTCTGCCTCGCGGCTGCGACCATCACGACGCCCCAGCCGCGACGTTGAGGCTCTGGTCTCCGGCTGAATCCTGTGCACGATTACCACCTGCGCTCGAATTCTTCGTCATCAGCCCAAGTCTCTGACACTAACAGTTTAGGTTAGAGAACCTGGAAAGCATGCCACAGATCCTTCAGAATCCATGCTTAAGCAGTTCCAGGAACAAAAGGTATACCTGACTTCATTGGAACTGGGAGTTGCTAAAAATGTGCCAGACCTAAAGTGACTAAAAATGAATGGCAGATTCACAGCCTTGTACTTGTGGGCCAGAGCAGTGCATCAGCTATACAACCTTAGCAAGAGCAATTTCAGAATCTGTTGGGGGGCTTGTAATCTTCATTGGTTCGACTTCAAATACATGATCCAATGTCACAACAGGATCTTCCTCTGGTTGATGCAATGAATTCTGAAAGAGAACGGGAATAACTGTCACAGAACATAAGCTTGTCGGTAAGCGTTCCTTCCTCAGGTGTACACATAAGAAATATATCCAGCCAAATGCATGACAATCTCAATATCACTGAGTGGTGAAGTTACACACTCAAAGATTGATGAATGAAAATATGTGAACTACAATAAGGGGAAAAAGACTTTGTGTAATATTGTTCTTCTGAGTTACTCGTAGCAAGCTATACTAGATGCTAGAATGATGATACAACACCAAAAAATCCAATAGCAGAATAGATGATTAGGGAGCCCAACCCAGTTCGTTCAAAAATTTGCAGTACATTGGTAGGATATACTGTTCCAAACTGAGGCTGGTAGCTGCAATAATTGCTTAAGAAAATTTAAGGTTTAACTAGGCTTACTGACGTACATAATTGGAAAAAAGTTTACCAAGACACAATTATCAGGTTAGCTCTCCCCCTATGTACATCATAAGGGAAAGGGCTAGTAGAATGCACTACTAGCAGTCGTGCACCCACACCAGCAAGATTCTTGTTTCACTTTTAACAAGCTAAGTCCAATATATCACCCAACTATAAGGCTGAATAACATGAATTATAGATCAAGAAGCTGTCCTGGGGCATTTATCACCTAACTGGGCAAAGATGATAGCAATGGGCAAAGATGATAACTCGTATGCTAACTAACTGGGCCTGGGAGATCTACCGTGATTACATTGTAACAAGAGACTCCTCAATGCTCCGAGTTATCATCTTTGCCCATTGTTACTAGACAGTCAAGTGGTATTGTCCATTAATTTCATTCAAACACCCACCGGTTATTGCACCGCATTAAACGTTAGGCTTACCAAATGACGCTCCAGTTACGTAGCCAGAGGAAAAATATATCTTAAGAATCCAATCTTTTCAGTGTTTCACATTGGATCACCGAAATGGTCGGAAAGATCGTCGTACCTTGGAGATCGGGGATGGACTAGGAGTGGCGGAAGAGGAGCAGCGGCGAGTCGTCGGGCGCGGAGGCGGTGGAGCGTAGGAAGCCGAGGAGGCTGCGGATCCCCCGTGCGCGGAGGAAGGATAAGTCGGCCTTGGCGTCGCGCAGCCCCGTGCGCAGCGCCAGCGTCACCTCCCGGTACAGCCGCCGCCACGCCAGCGCCTCCGCCGCCGACCGCGATTATCCCTCCATTACGTCCCCGCCGGCCGGCGCCACCTCCTTCCGGCTCATCCCCGCCGCCTCCGACCGCCGGCGACGTCGCCTCTCTCTCCCTCCCCCTGCTTCACGGCTCTCTCCCTCTTTTTCCTTACCCTTTTTGCCCCTGCCTCATGAAGAGAAGCCAGCGCCTTCTTATTACTTGAAGCCCTGGCCCAGTAAAGCCCAGGCCCAACAAGCCCAGTAAAGCCCGAAGCGACCACGCGAGTGTAGTGCGAGGTGAGCTCAGCTACCCCTTGCGCCGCCAAAACCCTCAAAACCCCGAGGCGCCGGCGAGGGAGGCGGAGATGGCGACGCGGGTGAAGGACGTGGCGCGGCGGTCGAGCAAGAAGTACGTGGAGGAGGCGCTATACCGGCGGCTGTTCCGGCGGGGGTCGACGCCGCAGGCGGTGCGGGAGGAGGTGGATGGCTTCCTCGACAGTCGGAAGCGCGCATTCAAGTGGGAGGTCGGCGTCTGCGTCCGCCGGCTCCGGCGTCACGCCCTCTACCGCCCCGCCCTCAAGGTCGATCCCTTTCTCTCTCCTCCGTTTTGTGTGATCTCTCGGTCTCGGTCTCGGTCTGTGCTTTGTGATGCCGCGGTTGTTGTTAGATCTGATGATGGAAGTATGATCATGGAACGGAATAAATCCTGTGAGATGTTGTTAACTGGTATGATAGTGTGTTAGTGTGTTGACAAGATGAAAATTTTCTATTGCGAATTTATTTCCTAGACTTCACTTCGTTTACTCAATTTGCATGCTTAATCTGATTGTGTACTTATGTTAAATGTGCTAAGCGACAATAGTAGTAGGTTTGGATACGGCGAAATGCCGATAGTCTCACTCATTTCTGTCCTCCCTCTATTCAGTACTGTTGATTAATCATCATATTCAGCTTTGTGAAATAGTACTCGATGGTGTGAAATTCATATTAATATGTTTGATCTTTGCGAGTCATGTTGCTTGAGTTTAGATGGACCTGCAGTATAGGTTACTGAAATACTTCAAATTTTAGATCGCAATCTTGGATAAGTTCAGATAGTTACTTCGTCCAACAATGGGTTTCCCATTTTACTGCTCAATGAGCATGATTTCTTAGTTACATCTGGTCTGTCCATTAGTTCACTGTATTGATGATGTTTCATCTCAGGTTTTAGGAATTACTACTAGCTGCTTTGTGCTGCCAAGAACAAAGTTGGACGACCAATTTCCTGCTTTTCTTTCTCGCACAATTAGCTTCTTGTTTATGCTTTCCTTTTAGTATTGCCTCGTTCTGAATGAGCAAAGTTTACACTGTTGTTTGAATTTTGGTATGAGTGATTGTAGTTAATGTTTCCATTGCATTATGTTGAACTACTTTTGTTGTATTTTGGCTGATCGTTTTGCTTCTTTTATGTTAAACTGTATAATTGACATTATGGACTGTGAACTTCTATTCTCCCTACGTTCTTTTTTACTTGATTTCCTAGAATCTGTGTCATCAAACTTTCTAAAATTTGACCGTCAATAGGTTTAAAACTATCTAGACTGGCTATATGAAAATTATATCATTAGATTTGTCGTTGAAAATACTTTCATTCATAATATTATAATTTTATTAATACATTTTAATGTAAAGTTATAAAAAGTAACGGTCAAAGTCGCATCTCGGAGACCGTGAAAAGTCAAAAACGTCAAGTAAAAAAGAACGGAGGGAATATTTCATTATCATATTCATCATTTTGCATTTAGGGCTATATAACTATTAAGAATATAATGTATGGTGTGTACAATAAAATTATGCCAGTTGTAAATTGTAATGGGTCATACTATTTACCTCAATGTAACAATCAAATATAACTACATGCCATTTTCACTGTAGTACTTTTGCTCTTTGCACAAGCTCAGACTCTTCCAACTTCTTTGCTTGCTTGGCACTGGCTGCTGAGTTGCCTTTGAGCTCCTTATACCAAGTTGAAGATTCTAATTTTGTTGCAAGATCTCATCTGAATACAAATGTAAATGCTATTGTGAGATTGGGTTCTTCGTATTCATGTTATTACTGTGTGAACTTAAAAGATTTTCCACCTCCAATTGGTGTCATCTATTGCTTTTTCATATGGAATTGGTATTGCTTTTTCGCTGCTCAGTTTCTTTGTGAATAACTGTGCTGAAAATAGTTATTTCTCTTTGAAATATATTGCTTGATTTCATTCTGGTGTATTTTGTGCCAAATGAAGCAGAACATAAAATGCATATAGCATATTCCAGATGGATAAGATTTTGAATCTTGCATATCTGCTTGTGATGGTTCTGAAATTTAGATATATCTTTCAAATAAGTTTAAATGGATTCTTTTTACCCTATTTATTTATTTATTTATCTATCTCTGTAGCTCTCTGAAGTTATGGCCAGAAGAGGCATGAATCCTACAGTAAGTGATCAAGCAATCCGCCTGGATCTTGTTGCCAAATCGAGAGGCATCGCTGCTGCTGAGAAGTACTTCCTTGACCTCCCAGAAACTTCGAAAACTCATCTCACATATGGTGCTCTTCTCAATTGTTATTGCAAAGAGCTAATGACTGAGAAAGCTGAGGCCCTTATGGAAAAAATGAAGGAGCTCAACTTTGCTTTCACTGCCATGTCCTATAACAGCTTAATGACGCTATACACTAAGGTCAACCAACCTGAGAAGGTCCCCAGCATCATCCAGGACATGAAGGCCGATGATGTATTGCCAGATATCTATACTTATAATGTTTGGATGAGGGCACTTGCAGCTCGCGAAGACATACCAGGTGTTGAGAGGGTGATTGAAGAGATGAAACGGGATGGTCGAGTTGCTCCTGATTGGACAACATACAGTAACCTGGCTTCCATATATGTTGATGCTGGACTGCTTGAGAAGGCAGAATCTGCTCTTAAGGAGCTAGAGAAGCGGAACACTAGCAATGATCTTGAAGCCTACCAGTTCCTCATTACACTGTATGGGCGAACACCAAATTTAGTGGAAGTTCATCGTGTTTGGCGGTCATTGAAGCGGGATAATCCTAGAATGGCAAACATGAGCTATCTTAACATTATTCAGGTTTTGGCGAACTTGAAGGATCTGCCTGCTGCTGAGGCCTGTTTCAAAGAGTGGGAAGCTCGGCACATTCATCCACCTAAGACGAACACAAAGGACTCTGGGACAACTAAAACATCCACGTTGGAGCCGGAATCTTCAACTAATGCATCTAATGATGACTCTGATGTTAAGGGAACCAAGGACAAGGGCATGGAGGAGCTTGAACTGAAGCATCCTAAATATGACATCCGGGTTGCAAATGCTATGATCAAAGCATATATTACAGAGGGTATGTTTGACAAGGCTGTTGCTCTCAAGAAGCGTGCCAAGATGCGTGGTGGAAGACTTAACGCTAAGACGTGGGAAATTTTTATGGAACACTATCTCAAGGCAGGGGATCTCAAGATGGCTCATTGGTGCACTGACCGTGCAATCAAGAAGGGACACAGCAGTGGTAGGATTTGGGTGCCACCACATGATGTGACCAAGACCTTGATGGGTTACTTTGAGAAGAATAAAGATGTAGATGGAGCTGAGAAATTTGTCGAGGTGTTAAAGAAGGTGCAAAAGGACTTGGGCACAGTGGTGTTTGAACCACTGGTACGGACATACGCAGCTTCTGGGAAGAAGTATCCTGGGATGCGACACCGTCTAAAGATTGAAAATGTGGAAGTTAGCGAGGAAACTGCCAAGTTGCTCGATTCTATCTGTGTTGATCAATGAATTAGCCTTCCACTTTGATTCATCTCAATAACAACAGGATGCTTGCAAATTTTTCACCTGTTCCATCTGCAAAACCTGTAACGTCTGTGTGTGACTGTGTACTGAAAGCCCAGCATTTGTTTTGGTTCATCGGCTGCTGCCTGCTTCTACCTTAGCAACATGGGAGTCCTTGGGCATGAAGTGCTCAGTTTGAACTCTTGCGTTTTTCGGCTCTCGTACGCTCCTGTCCATGGTCAACCGACTGAACTATCCATCTTTCCCTGTTCGAATCAAATTTTGATATCCTGTATTCTTACTGCAATGTCTTCATATCTGTTATATGAGATAATGAATCTGTTGCTACTTCGGATTATATGGTTTCGTGGCACAACAGGATTAGTTTGGATTATATGGCAGAATTCGTTCAAGATCTTCTCATAAAGGGTCTATCGTGTCGTAATATTGATCCTGTCTTGATCTACACTGATAGGAATGCAAAACAAACCAACAAATGTGAACAATATCTTGGTTATTTTGGTTGAACTTTTCAGTTTGGCAAAATCTAATGGTGTATGGATGGACACGCAGGAAGAGTGTTGTCGATGATCAACGGATCGAATACGAATTGAATAATAGTCTTTTTATATTTGTATTTTTTAAATGAATATGATTTTAAATATTGTCAAATATGAATCGAATGTTGTAACAAATACAAATCGAATATCTACTCAATTCGGTCGGATTCGGATATCGTAATAACTTACGTAATTACAAAATATTTGTGATATTTTATCGCTGTACATAGCACACATAATCATTCTAGTTTATCTATTTCACATAAAAGCATAAATTCATATTAAACTAAAAATACCCATCCAACTAATTAGCTATACTTCAACAAAATATGTATATTGTTTTATCAAATTTGAATACAAATAATGCGGATAAAATAACATTTCGAATGGCAAAAAGTCTATACTATATTCATATCCATAATTTTTATGCAAATACGAATACAAATAGGGGAGATATTGTTAATTGGATGAAAAATCTAAACTATATTCGCTACTAACCGAATTCGGATGCCGGATAATTCGGATTCGATTGACATCCCTACGTGTGGGTCCAAATTGTCAGTAGCTAAGGCCCTGTTTGGTAGGGCTTTAGCTTCCGGATTCTCAACCGGAGCAGTTGGAGTCCAGCCAAACACCTCAACTCCTAGTTTTTTTAGAATCCGAATCAGCGAAGAGTGGAGTGGCCTCGTAGTGCAATTTCACAGGTGACCTTCCACCAGCTCCCTGCAAAGAGTAACAACTCTCTTATCAAAATGCCCTTAAAGTTAGGGTAATTACACACTTTTACCCCCTCGCCCCAGAGGTGGCCAAACGGGCCGCCCGGCCCGGCCTGGCACGAGCCCGACTAGGCACGGCCCGTTTAGGCACAGCCTATTTCGCCCCGTGTACTATTCGTGTCGTGCCGTGCCGGCCCATGGCGGCCCAGGCACGGCCCATCGGGCATTCGTGCCGGGCGGGGCTGGCCCGAGCCCATTTAGCCCGTCGGGCCAAGCGTGGCCCGTTTGGCCCGTCAGAATGAAAAAATTCCGAAAAAATCCAGAAAAAATTTAGAAAAATTAGAAAAATATGTACAACTGAAAAGTAGACATGAACATTGAAAAATTAAGACAATCATATTGAAAATGTAATAAAGAGCTTTATTAATGTCCAATTGGCTGCCTCGTTAAAAACTTCGTCAAGTAAAAACTCAAAATGAGAAAACCTTGACAAAGGAAAAAGAGTACAACCTATAGTTCTACAATTGTACATACATGATACATCCTTGTTCTATGTGTCGGTGTCATTGTCTAAGTACAAATTTTCGAACACCTCCGACAACTCTGCATTTTTCACAGAGTGTTGTGTTCGTGAATCGGCTTGTTCCTAGTCCTTCACAGTTAAAAGGATCTCCACCATCTCACTTGTGAGACTTGTTCTTCTCTCCTCCAATATTCTTCCTGAAAGACTGAAAGCAGATTCGGAGGAAACCGTAGAGACAGGAACAGTTAACACATCACGTGTAAGTATGGATAGCACGGGATATGTTAACTTATGGGCTTGCCACCATTGCAAGATGTCGAAGCCTTCTGAGTTGAAATCCACCGTATCCCTGTCCAGATAGGATACTTCTCCGCTCCTTGTGGGTCTTGGCTGAGCAGGCGTTGGTGTAGTAGAAGAAGAAGACCTGGACCTGGAGAAAGAGGCACCAAAGATCGCACCCCACATATTTGTCTTCCCACTCGAGGTGGGGGCTACTGGAAGTCGTTGCGAGCGGACTCCCCGGAACTTATTTTCATACCTTTGGTAAACCTCGTATAACCGAGAACGAACTTCTGTAAAATAGTTAGTATAGTCTAGCCCCGTAGCATCACTAAGAAGATCAAGTACAGTACCAAATGCACCAATTTTAGCCATAGGATCTAAAAGAAATGCAAATACATATAAGTAAGGGATTTGTCTCCAATATTTAAGGTATTTAGATTTCATGGCAACAACAACCTCACGTAAAACTAAGTCATTTTCATGCATTTTCAATTGGGTAGCAATCCGTAAAATAGTATGCACGATGATAGGAGATGTTGGATAGTAGATAGCGGACAAAGCAACAGTTGCCTCATAAAAAAATTCTAAAAATGACAGTATCTTCTCAGCAACGAACCAATGTTGCTCAGTTAATAGCAAAGTACCGTCAGTGCTAGGATAGTGCGTTCGAATAAAAACAGAAAAAATGCTCTTGTATGGTAAAAGATGCTTAAACATGAGGTAAGTAGAGTTCCACCTTACCTCCATATCTAAACCAAACTTTCTTAGACGTACACCCATAGCCCTGCAGAAGTTCTTATATTGTGCTATTCTTACGTTAGAATTATTCAAGAAAGAAATCGCATCGCGAAAAGCTTTAATATACGGATTCAACCTCTTCAAACCACATTTGACTATAAGGTTGATAATATGACAAGCGCATCGTTGATGTAGCAAGAAGGAATTGGCATATGTACTCAACACTGGAGTAAGAATGTCCATCGCCATAGAGTTTGCCGCAGCGTTGTCTAAAGTAATTGCGAATATTTTGTCTATAAGACCAAAATCTTCCACGATTTTCATAATACAGTCCGCAATATTCTCCCCCGTGTGTGCTACATCAATTAATTTCAAACCTATAATCCTTTTCTCCATTGCCCAGTTGTCATTAACATAATACGCAACTACACTAAGGTAATCCTCCCTAGCCCGACCACTCCATATGTCCGGGGTCAGGGCCACCGAAAATGTGCACGTACTAAATAGTTCCTTTATTTTATTACGACATTCATTATAGTATTTCACTAGATCCCTAGTTGTTGTCTATCTAGAAACGGAAGCAAATCTAGGATTATGCGCAGTCCTAATGTAATTTTGGAAAGAAGTAGACTCGCCAAAGCCTAGCGGTAAATCCTCAAAAGCAATTAAACGACAGAGAGATTGGCGGGCTACCTGAGGATCGTAGTTCTAGCTAGATCTTTGCATCGTGCAGGTTGTATTGCAGCTGCGTCTGCCTCATCGCCAATCCTTGCTTGGTTCGACATCTTGCAGCATGTCTAAGGAAGTGCCCCGTTCCACCTGTAGACTTCGCAGACAATTCATGCTGACAAAATTTACAAATAGCATATGGTACCTCATTTCCCGCTGCGTCTTGCTTGGTTGTCCTGTCGAAATTCTCCCACACTCCTGATGTAGACGACCTCGACCTCTTTGCTCGCTTGTCGTTGAGCCTGTTGCTAACGTGGAGCCTGATGACGGAACTCCACCATGCTCCTCTGGTGAAACCTCCGGTTCATTTGAGGTAGCCGCAGCCGCCTCTATGGACGCAATTTCCTCCGATGAAAGTTCATACTCACCAAGAGCAAAGTTGTCGTAAGGACTATCCATAACGAAAACTGCAAAATCGAAACTAACACTCTTACTACTTTCATCTTAGCATAACAAAAACGAACAAAAAAAGCATTACAAAAATAGTATTGTACCTCTTTCGCTGACTTGCGGCCAAAAATTGAAATTTCGAAATTTTGGCATAATTTTTTTGAATTTTGCCAAATTAGCTCAACATGGATTTGAATTTGCACAACACAATTGCAAAGAGAGAATGGAGAATGAGGGTGTGCTAAATGAGGGGGGTATGGTGGCTATTTATAGAAAAAATTTCAGGATTTTTTGAAATTGTTTTGCTATTTTTTAAGACCCCAACGGTAAAAAACGATCAAAAAACGGCTAAAATCTCCCCAAACAGCCGGATTTTTCGGGCTGTGCCGTGCCTAGGCACGGCCCACCAACACGATCCACCGCTGCCCTTGCCCTGCCCCGCCCCTTTCTTCCTCCCGGTTCCCCCGCCTGCCTGCCTGTGGTGTCGCGGCGCGCCTCGCTGAGCACCTCCTAGCCGAGTCGCCTCCTCGCCCTCGCCGACCCCGCCGCCTCCTCGCCTCCCCACGACCCCGCCTCCTCGTTGACCTCGTCGCCTCCTTGCCTCCCCGCGGCCCCGCCTTGTCGACCTCGCCTCCTCGCCGACCTCGCCGCCTCCTTGCCTCCCTGCGACCCCGTCGCCTCGTCGACGCCTCCTCGACGGCCCCGCCGCCTCATCGACCCCACCGCCTCGACGACCCCGCCTCCTCGTCGACCCTGCCTGGCCGCCTCCTCGATGGTCCCGCCGCCTTGTCGACGCCTCCTCGGGTCCTCGACGGTCGGTCTGCATAGGCGCAGCTCCGTGCGCCGCTCCGCCGCCTGGCCCGCCTCCTCCCCTCGACCGCACGCCCGCGCAACTCCATGCATCGCCGCTCCCTCCGCTCCGGCCGACCACGCAGCACCGTGCGCCGCCGCCTTGGGCCCTCCGCCTCCTTGCCTCCCCGCAGGCCGCAGCCGTGCCTCTCGGGCCACCCGGGCCGTGCCTGGCACGGCCCGGCACTGTTCGTGCCGTGCCGAGCCGGCCCACCGTGCCGAGGTGGCAACCCAGGCATGGCCCGAGGTCTCGTGCCGGGCTGGCACGGCCTATAAACAGTACGGGTCGTGCTCGTGCCGGGCCTCGTGCTGGCCCGTTAGGCCGACCCATTTAGCCAGCACTACCTCGCCCCTTGTCTTCTCTCTCGCCTCTCCCCCTGTCTTTTCTCTTGCCTCCGCATCCTCCCCTCCAGCTCTAGGCATCGCTGACCCTGCACGCCAGCCCTCGCCGCTGGATCCCCTCGTCGTCGGCCTCCCTCGCCCCCCCGGATCCCCTCGTCGCTGGCCTCCCTCGCACCCCCATATCCTGTCGCCCACAGAGCCCTTCCCCGCCGTCGGCCTCGGCGCCCATTCTCGTCGTTCTTGTGAGGTGGAGGAGGTCGGCGCGGTTGAGACTGGTGCGGTCGCCCTTGCCGGATCTGGCATGGAGACGGCCGGATATGGAGGCCGGCGAGGTGGAGAAGGTTGGCGTGGTTGAGGATGCCTTCTCGCCAGCCTTGCTTTCATCGAATTATAATTTGCAATATGTACCTACTGTTAATTGATATAACATGTTCATGGATGCAACTGAGGCCAATGTACAAAACCGAGCACCAAAATGGTTCTTCTTTTTAACTTTTTAAAAAAGTGATGCTCAAAGCATTTTGTGCAGGCCAGGGGACATAGTACTTGTGTGTAGAGGACTTATGCAGACATAAAAGTTTAAGAGCTTTGCCAAAATCAGATTAGATTGTACTTATGCAGACATAAAAGTGTGTAGATGACTTATGCAGACATGAATAGCAAGTTATAGATGGTTAATTACTTGGATTGTGGGCACAAATAGCATGTGGTATACACAAGTCATCTGGCAAACTAAATAATGATGCTAACTCAAACATTCGCTCATTTGAGTTGGAGCTTTTAACATAGCAGATCTTAAATTCTGTTATAACTGCTCAAGATAGTTCTGAACTTCTGATATTGGAAGTGGGCAGACAACTGTAGATGCCTGCTGATGTGTGTGTGGATGGATACCAGTTCTCCTTAATTTGCTTAATTTGTGGATGTGGTCTTTAGAGCCTTCAGTTCATGGTTGATTGGTATAGAATGTAATGTGCCTTATCTTGCTTGTAAGAGTGCCATCATTTGTATCCAAATCTTTTGTTATTGACCTTTGTTAAGAAACCGGGCCCAGGCCGGCAGACCTGGCCCAAGGTGGGCTTCTCATCCGAAACCCTAGCCGGGTCGTAGCCTATAAATAGGGGGTGCTATTCATTGTAAAGGATTGATTGTTGAATGAAGGAATAAAGAGAAACAAGAAGTCCTCCTACATCTCTGTGTTCTATCTCTTATTCTGTTCTTGTGTTCATGCATTGTTCTTACGATTCTGAGTTTGTCTACGAGGTAATCGCTCGGACTGGACTCGCCAGCGACGGTTCCTCAACACGTTATCAGCACGATCGACTCTCCTCGCATCGAAAAGGTAACCGTCGATGAACGACATTTGTAGATTGAATCGTTTTCTAGATTGCTTTCAATTCTGCAAATTTGGCTTTCTAGATTGGTTTTCTACGGTGCAAATCCGCTCTGATCTACCGCGAGCTGACTTGAAGTCGCCAGCTAAGCTAATCGGTAGATCACATGAAAGAGAGGATGTTGATTGCAGTGTAGATCGTCACATGAATAATATGTGTGCATGAGCGATAAAAAAAAAAATCGGCTGGAGCGCCGCCGCTTGAAGCGCGCGGCAGCACCACCGCGGCTTGTAGCCGGCCGCCCGCACGGCACCACCCCCCGCCGCCCCGCAAAGAAAGTCGACCCAAGGAGCCGCCATGGCCTGCGCCGCCACTTGAAGCAGCGCCCGCCCCTCGCCGACCCTCGTTGCCCCGCACGGCATGGGGGTATCTCGGGCCTCGCCGGCGCCCTTCGAACCCGCACAGGCCGCCGCGCATGGCACCGCCAACGCAAGAGAAAAAAAGAGGGTGCAACGCGGCGTCGGAAGCGCCTCCGTCTTGCGCGCCACCGCTTGAAGCGCACCACCGCACGAACTCATCGGCGCCTCGCGCTCACGGACGCCGCCTACCGCAGCCATGGCGGCTTGAAGCCGCCACGGCGCCAGTGCCGCCAGACGCCCGCGCGCCCGGTAGTGGCGGCACCGCCCGCGCCGCCCGCACTAGCCGCCACGCCGCTCGGCTGCGCTTTGAAGCGCTGAGGTCGAGTCGCGCTTGAGCGCCAGGCGCCGCCCGCGCTGGAGCCGTCGCGCCGTTTGGAGCCACGCCCGTATCGCTTTGCCGCTGCTGCAGCGATCGCCACCAGCGACCCTCTGTCGCGCGCGCGCGCGCGCTTCTTTGCCGCCACGCTTCGCCTCCGTCTTGCCGTAGCACACATGAGCGACCGCCGCCTCGTGAGCGAAAAAGTGCGGGAAACCCTCCGCTCACTTGAAAGAGCGACCACCGAATGGACCGAATGGGCCCAAAGAAATGTCGTGGAAAGAAAAAAAAAGTAGGCGAAAAACATGAAAGAAAAAGGAAACACGTGAATGGGCGAAATGGCGAGTGTCTTGATTGGGCCTAGCCAATTGTTTCTCCTGAAAGCAATAGGCCACTTGGGCCAAAGGTATGAAACGGGCCCAAAGGAAATAGGCCTGTACGGGAGAAAGCTGAAAAAAGTAAGAGAAAGCCACGTACGGGAAAGAAAAAAAAAGGGAAGGAAAAGGTAATTCCATATTTTGCAAATAAGTCCTTGGATTTCTCTGAAATTATGTAATATTTTCTCAGAAATGAAAATTTACAAATAAAACCCTTGGAATTCTGAAAATTTTGAGATTTTTCGCGAATAAGAAAATTTTGCGAAAAGCCCCCGAGAAATTCAGGAAATTACGCATAAAATTTTCTCTGTACTGAAATTTTGCATGTTAACCCCTGAAAATTGCAGAATTCGCCGAAAGTCATTTTCCAGCAGAAAGGGCATCGGGAATCCATTTTTTTTTTTGCATATTTTGAACTTTTGAAGCATGTTTAACTTTGTTATTGTTATTTCTATGCAATTTATTTACTGTATTTACTGTTTTGATTATCTGTAATTGTTTATATTGCTTTTAATCACTGAAAATAGCAGTAAATCATGAAAATGCATAGAAAAATACGGGATCATGAACTAGGAGTTCGAAGAGCATTATGAGAATTTTGCAACCATTTTATGCAGATTACTAGCAGTAATTTTATGAATTTTTGTATAAATATGAATATGACTGGCATCACGAACCAGTAGTTCAAAGTACTGACCCAGCATGGCCAGAATGTGTATCAGTCTTCAATTATGTGGTAATGTAATCACAGATAAGCAGAAGATTGAGAAAACTCTCTACCTTTCACCTGAACGTGGTGCAATCCGCACGCAACTATCGTCAAGATGGCTACATGCAGTATGCCGAATTAATTGACATCATGCAAGTTGTAGAAGCTTAAGATGATGTTCTAAGTAAGAACTACATCTCACAACCACCTAGTAGTAATGTTGGCCATGAAGCCAAAAATAGCAGTTATAAGGTGATCAAGCCTCTCACGAAGGAGAGAGGCAAGAAGGGTAAGGTCGTGCGTCGCACGTTATTGATGCTTTCCAGTCTAAGAAGAAGGGCAAATGGTAGCATGAGGCACACCTAGCCATTGCAGGCACAGAGGATTCACATCCATTATTTGCACTTATGAATGTGGATAGCCCAGTAGCAGCCCCCACCCTCCTTTGTACATCGCTGCGGCCGTAGCCGTAGCTACCCAAGAGGAGAAGATCGCGCATAGAGCCGATTGAGGCAGAAGTTCCTAAATACTTCGCCGATTCGATCTAGTGCACGCAATGCACTTAGATCTTTTATAGAAACTTGCAGTTTGTAATTGAAGCAGAACTTTGAATTATTGAATAATGGTTGCAAGCTCTAGGAGAGCAAAGTATTAAATTCTTATTATGAGTCCTGCAAGACTTATTTTCCCGTCTTTATAATAGCAAGTTACGTTCTGATATCTGAAGTATTTTATTTATGTGTTGCTTTGCTTTCTGCTACATATTAATAAAGTACATTATATTAGAACGCGTGTGGTGCCCTATAGAGGAAGTGTGTTTAGCATGTAGCGGCACAATGAAAACCATCCTAAGAGAAACGAAATTTTTCAGTCGATCAGCAAAAATGCTGGTAGTCTTACGACAATTGCAGGCAGCGATACTTGTATAATAAGCTCAGGAAGGGCCACAATTATACTCCCAATGGGCACAACTTTGGTCATTGAAGAAGACTTGTTGTACCCAGAATCGACTAGAACTCTCAAGGGTATTTGCGCTTGAGTTTAGTGTAGAGATGAAGAAGAAGAGTATGGTACAGAATACCTGCTCATTACAAAGCGTGAAGAAAGTGAAAAATAGCATTAGAATGTCTTCCTTCATATGAAACTGGGCTATACTACACTAATATTAAGGCACCTGCAGTCTATACTGCCTTGAAAACCATATTTAGAAGCTCTGAACTTATCTATCTCTGGCATGATAGATTATGCCGCCTAGGTCTTAGGATAATGAGAGATATAATTAACAATTCACAGGGTCATAATATGAATATAAAGAATTTCCCGAATTTGGAAGATTTTGTGTGCCCCGCATGTGCCACCGGGAAACTAATTATTAGACCTTTTGCTCTGAAAGTGAAGGATGAAGTCCCTGCATTCTTGGACCGTATCCAGGGAGACTTTTGCGGTCCTATACAGCCCCTGTAAGGGTCAATTAGGTATTTTATGGTGCTCATCGATGCTTCCTCGAAATGGTCGCACGTATGTTTATTGTCTTTGAGAAACCATGCTTTTGCAAAGCTAAATCTCGCAGATAATTAACAATTGAAAAAATAATTTCCCTGATCATCACGTGAAGTCCATCTGAATGGACAACGCCGGAGAATGTACTCCGAAGGAATCTGATGATTATTGTATGAAAATATGAATTAAAGTTGAGCATTCTATACCGCACATCCGCACCCAGAATGGACTAGCAGAACTTTGAAGAATTATAATTTACCAACTATATGTTGGGGACACGCAGTCCTTCTCGTAGCAGCTCTCATCAATTTTAGACCGTCGGCCTATAACATCCATCCAACTATGCAACTAGCGCAAGGGTCAGTACTGAAAACTTCTCATCTTCGCAGGTTTGATTGCAAGGGTTATATACCTATACCACCACCGCAGCAAACTGCAATGGGTCTTCTCCGAAAGTCTGGGATATACGTTGGTTATGAGACAACATCCATAATCAAGTATTTGTACCATATGACTAGAGATTTGTATAATGCCCGATTCGCTGATAGTACATTAGATGAGGTTAGTTTCCCATCATTAGGGGGAGGAAATCAACCCTTGATGATAATGTCGGGAAATAATTGAAGTCTAGAAGACAATTGAAGTCCAGAAGATAATTGAAATCTATGAATATGACCCGCGCACTAGTGAAGCAAATAGAGAAGTTCAGAAGATAATTGCAGTCCAGAAGATAATTGAATTGAAGTCTAGAAGACAATTGAAGTCCAGAAGATAATCGATTTGCAAGCATTAGCGAATCAACTGCCAGACCACTTTAGTGATTTGAAGAGCATGACCAAGTCGCATTTGCCTGCAAGCAATGCTCCGGAGAGGGTTGAAATACCAATAAAGGTATCCCTAATCCCGTCCAAAGGCCTCAGAAGAAAAGGACGAAAACTCCGGTCCCTCGAATCCGAAGTAACCGGGGACGCCTGGTGAAAAGAATGAGAGGGACTTGACACAGCCGATCACCGAAGTGCCCCAGAACTAGAAGGGGAGCCAGTTGAGACCTGGCATCGGTATGGAACCTTCAGAAAAGGCATACCAGAATTGAACATCCCCATGAAGGGAGACATCAGCATGGATATGTGCGCACACATCGGAGCTGAAAAACTAAAGGGACTTGCCCCGCAATTGGAAGCAGCGGTGAGCAAGTAAAAGCATTAGAAGAATCGCCTCTTGAAGAAATAGCTATAAACTTTATGACCTCGGGAGAATCTTTGAATATGACAACAACCAGTATCGACATTTACTTTGCAAAGAAAAACTTGCCACAATCATCAATCTTGATTCAGAGCCTGCATCGCTCGCTGAATGAAAGAAAAGATTAGATTGAGAAGATTGGAAGAAGGCAATAGAAACTGAATTATTCTCTCCGAATAAAAGAAAGACATTTGGGCCTGTAAGTCGCACGTCTCCCCTTGTGCACCCCGTAGGGTATAAGTGGGTATTTGTTCGAAAGATAAATGAAAAGAAGCAAGGCTTGTTGTACAAGTTTTCACTGGACATCCAGAAGATGATTATGAAGAAACCTATTCCTCGGTCATGGGCGGAACTCCCTTTTAAATATTTATCTCAATGGCAGTGAACTTGAAGTTAGAAATGAAATTGATGGATGAGGTACCTGGATACCTTTATGAAATATTGGATTCAAACATTTATATGAAGATACCTGAATGTATCACTATCCCGAACCAAAACAGAGAAAATATAAATATGTACAGTGTGAAACTTAGAAAGTCATTGTACGAACTTAAGCAATCAGGCAGAATGTGGTATAATCGCCTGAAGCGACTTTCTATGCAAAAAGGCTACACAAACAATGAGAATAATCTCTGTGTATTTATACGACGATCCCAGAATGGATTTTGTATAATCTCAGTGTATGAAGATGATCTGAATATCATCGGAACCCTGAAGGATATTAAGAAAACAAGCTCTTACCTGGAGTCGGAGTCCGAAATGAAAGGTTTGGATAAAACCAAATATTGCTTAGGCTTGCAGCTTGAGCATGCCCCTGAAGGGATATTAGTGCATCAGTCAACCTACACTCAGAAGGTGTTAGAAATGTTCGACTTTGCAAAGGCATACCCTTTGAAAGTGTCAATGGTCGAAAGATCTTTGCAGCAAGACAAAGACTCGTACAGACCTAAAGAAGAGGGGGAAGAAGTTCTGGGACCGGAATTCCCACACTTAAGTGTAATAGAAACACTCATGTATTGAATAAACTGTACTAGACCGAACATTGCACTTGCCGTGAACCTATTAGCAAGGCATAGTACAGAACCTACCAAAGGCATTGGTAGGGAATGAAGGACATCTTTCGATACCTCCAAGGAAGCAAAGAATTTAGTCTAATCTACAGAAAGAACCAAGACTTAACTTTGAATGGCAATGCAGATAACGGGTACTTGTAGGACCCGCATACAGGCAAATAGCAATCAGGCTATGTATTTCTATATGGTGGAACCGCAATTCCATGAAAATCGTCTAAGCAGAGTCTTGTACCGACTTCGATAAACCACTCAGAAACAATAGCACTGTACGAGGCCTCACGAGAATGTGCTTGGCTTCGGCGGATGATTCACCACATCCAGTAGTCATGTGGATTGAATGCCGCACTAACCCCCACTATTATCTATGAAGATAAATGCGACTGCGTTGCACAAATCTGGATGGGTTATGTGAAGAATCCTCTCACAAAGCATATCAACCTCAAGTTCTTCTATGCTCATGAATTGCAAAAGATGAACGTAGTTAAAGTACTGCATACTAAGTTATGTGAGAATCTTGCAGATTTATTCACTAAGTCACTTCCAGCGTCTAACTTTGAAAGATCCATATGTGAATTGGAATGATGAGACTTAGAGAAGTGCACGAGTCAGGGGGAGAACCTTCACGAACTCATTATTAAAGCTTGATCATGAAGATCGAGTACCCAAAGAATAAATCCAGGAGATTAAATGAAATTAGGTGGATTGTACTCTTTTTCCCTTAACGAGTTTTCCTGAAGTTTCTCGGCTAAGATTTTTAATGAGGCAATTTGTGCATCACAGCAGAACGTGTATCATGTACTCTTTCTCCAAATTTTTCCCACTGGATTTTTATGGAGTTTTGACGAGGCATGGACATGAAGGATGAGTGCCCAAGGGGGAGTGTTAAGAAACCGGGCCCAGGCCGGCAGACCTGGCCCAAGGTGGGCTCCTCATCCGAAACCCTAGCCGGGTCGTAGGCTATAAATAGGGGGTGCTATTCATTGTAAATGATTGGTTGTTGAATGAAGGAATAAAGAGAAACAAGAAGCCCCCCTACATCTCTGTGTTCTATCTCTTATTCTGTTCTTGTGTTCATGCATTGTTCTTACGATTCTGAGTTTGTCTACGAGGTAATCGCTCGGACTGGACTCGCCAGCGACGGTTCCTCAACAACCTTTACTATATTATCGCAAGGATTCATCCACCACTACAGCAAGACTGTTTCCATATATATCTAGCTTGTCAAGGTCATTATCCATCGACCTCTTGCAATTCTTTGGTGTACAGTAGTTTGGTTGAAATATTCTGTTTACTGCAGTTCTAACCTCTAATGTCAATTGCATTGACTGCGAATTTCAAGTGGGTGAATGATGATTACTTGAGATACGGGGAAAACTTGTTACACTACCTTAATATTCTTGTTGTTTCAGTCTCTTGCAAATATCGACAAGTTAGCTTGACAAGAAACCTGAGCCTTAATGCTTTAAATTTTTTCTTTCTTTTATAAGTTCAAAAACACATTTGCACAGCAGTAAGTTTATTATAAGCATATCGTTCTTCCTTCGCTCTTTCGGTATCTCTATATAATGCATCTCCCTTAACTTTTGTACTTTTATTTGTCTATCCGCAGTTTGATTCTGGTAGTTTCCAGAAACGGAAGGGTGCCGACAGATTGATTCTTGTAGTTTCCATAACAACATCTAATGTAATTGTGAAATGTATATTTGTTCAGAGTTGTAAATGTACAGAAATGTATAATTTTTCAGGGATGTGTAAATGTTCATTGTGTAGAACTCGGTCCTTTTCTTTTTTTTGATTAATGCCAGATGATTCATGAACAAATTTGTTCATCCCTTGTATATGGATGTTGATGGAGCCAAATTCTTGTGGTTGTGCTTGGTTTTTATTTTACCATGATGCTAATGAGAATGTGTTATTATGCTTGTGCTTGATTTTTTTTGTGGCATTAGTTCAAATGCATAGCTCATAACTTGACAGTAGTATGTACACGTAGTGTGTACAAAGTCAGTCCCGAGAAATTTAATAAATTTGTGTGCAAATAGAAAGGAGTAAGAAAACAAATATAGTTTAATAAATTTGTGTACAAATAGAAAGGAGTAAGAAACAAATATAATTTAAGTGCTAAAACCGGGGTAGCATGGTCTTTTAACCTTTTACCAAATGCTTCCTCCAAATTCTTAGAAAAGTGGATCTGTAGGTCATATACAATGGGTAATTCTGTAGCCGACTATATCACCAGAATAAAAAAGGCTATCCAACCACATTTCATAGGTTCATAAAAGTATTAAAAGATTCTGTGATATATAAAAACAAGTAAAAAGATAACTTATTCATAAAAGTATTAAAATATTCTGTGATCTATAAAAATAAGTAAAAAGATAACTTATTGTATAAACTGATTTAGTGCTGTTTACAGATGATATGAAGAGTTGCTATATACAGCTGCTGTTGTCCCGTCACCTCTTCGGAATCGGATGTAAAACCACGAAACCATGGCTTTGCTAGCCCTTCCTCTCCATCAAATACAAGCTTCCAATCCAAGGCTACGCAGTTCCGCGGAGGTCGAATCATCCCCACGTAATCGCGTAGCCCGCCGTACGCCGGCCCTTCTCCTCTGCAGATCTGCTGGTTGCCGAACCACTGCGCTCGACCCGGAGAAGTCGACGACGGCCAACCGCGGCACCCTTCCTGGTGAGCGACGCCCCTTTCCCCGATTATACTAGGAGGTTCTGAACGAGTCGAAAGGACCGGCCTTTACTGCTCTTTGGGTGCTCTGCTCAGGTTGATAATCTCGTGTTTATCTGAACAATCCCACGTGATAAATCAGCATAATTGGCTGAGTCGATTTCTCCAAAGTTTTATCCTTTGATGATTCTTTGCTCGATTACGGTCCATGCTTAGAGTCATGTGCCAAATGGAAACACTTGCCCTCCTATTAGAATAATGACCACATTTGTGGGTGGGGATGCGGGTGTGGTTGGGGGGTTTCATTCATGCCCCCTTGTCAATTCTTCTGAAAGCTCTCCGTTTTGTATTGGCAAATTAGCTTATGTTGCAGTTAGTTCCAGCCTGCGAGGATGATTACTTCTTGTGTAAACTCAAGTAGATTGTGACAAAAGATTAGCTCAGGAGAACGCTTAAATGAACTGCTGGGTTGGGGTTGACTGCCATCAGTTTGGTTCTTCGCTTACTTCTCGTAATTCTTCGCTTACTTCTCTCTTCTTGTTTTATTCCCGCCGTCATGAAATTTCAGGTACTACGGGCCTGTTTGGTTCAATGCCAACCTGAGTCAAATTAAAATTTTGATAATGTCTTAAAATTTTGGCTAGTATTTAGTTTGATTCCAATATTTGGCGACGCCTACGAAATTTTAGTAATACCAAATTTTTTCTTCAAGTATGCCAGGCTTCTTTCGGGCGGCTAAAACACTGTCCCCAATTTTGGTTCGGCAGCCAACATGCACTCCAACAGGTGGCACATGCTGATTAATGTTTGGTTAGTTTGATTAATCCATTTTAAATGATGATATTTCCTAAACCGGGTATCTGATTTGTAATCCGTTCGAACCGTTGTGTTTCTTATAATTTTATCAACAAAATAAGACCCATGTTGACATATTTTGGGAGGAAAAATAGATATCACTCAGAACCCACGTGTCATACTAATAATTTTAACAAATTTTGGTATGGCTGCAATCCAAACATATTAATTTCAGTATTGCCCGTGAATTGGTAAGGTTACGATCCAAACACTATTTTTTTTGTCTAGATTTTGGCATTGTTTGGGTTTTGACAATACTAAAATTTTGATATAGCCACCTGGGATCACAAACCAAACAGACCCTACATATTTGATGGACAAGAAATGTCCAGACCTTTACATGGGAGGGCTTCTTCTCACCTTATTTTTCTTCATATCTTGCCGTTTGATGTATGTTCCACATAGTAAATTACTGAATATAATAGTGAATAGAGTGCATGGTAATCCTTTTATTGTAAGCAAGGGGATAAAAATTGTAACATAGCCATAACATGTTCTGCTGGTTTCATAGACATCTACTATTGGAATTTGGAGCTAATGTTGCAATGATTCTTTATATTGCAGATTTGGCAGTAAGAACATCATTCTAATGGTGAAGCAATCTTCAGAAAGAAACAGCGAGCAAATGATCAGTTTGAAAACCTTCCTAACATGCACAGATTGATAGGCAAAGGTGTTCTCAAGTTGGCATAAACTATGGTGCATGATTGATAGACTTTCTTGCATCAGGGAAGGAAATCCCTTCCTAACATGCACAGAATCTTCAGTGACATGCCATGTAATGTAGGGTCTCTTTTTCTGTTGTTGTCAAAACAGAAAAAGATAATACTGCCGGACAGAGAAAGAGACAGGCATCTCTCTTGGGATCTGTGCCACATTGCAGTACATCTCCCTGCTACTGTCTGTAGCGATGAGAATTGTTATAATATACTTAGTGGGTGGTGTGTGTCGTACCAGTGACAGTAGTTAGCTTCCAAGATTTCAGCAACCACATCTCTAATTCATCCGAGAAAGTCTAGCTCTATCCATTCATCTCTTGCTCCATTCCTTGCGAACTTGTTTTCATTTATTTGACACATAGGAGAGCAGTACTTACTGCTCATCTTCTTGATACAGGATAGTAGGACTCACTGGCAACTGGGCATCGAGCCGCTAGGGCAATGACCTGATGTTTAGGATCAAAAGTCCATATAAAATAGTAGTAATCCATATATGTATGTCTATTCGGTCCAAGAACAACCTATCCCATCCGAGACTTCCGTAGCTTACTCCGCCCCTGATAGGACTCGCAGTAGCATTATTGGAGCCAACCATCTCCATTCAGGTGTAGTCCTGCAGCAAGCCAGCGAACCAAAATGCCTATCGTCTTCTACGGCCACCGCTGCCCAGCTTGCAGCATATCATGATCTCATCTCATCGAATGATTAGCGTGGCTACCCGGCCGGCAGAAAGATAAACGATCCGGAGCATGACACGTCAGCACATGGTAGGAGCATCTCTCTGCCGCCATTAATCCCCCTTGCTTTTCTTCAACAACCGTGATCCGGTCACACCTGAAAGCTCCATTGATTGAGGATATGTGTCCAACCCATATCCTGCAATGACTCATCAGGCGAGATAGAGGCAAAGAGCTACGCGTATCCATGAACTCGATGATAGTTATCGCATCAAATCAATCGAAATAGATCTACCGTGCGTGCAGTTCCATGGAAAAATCTATCGCCGGTAACTGATCGGTGGGTCTGAGAAAATTTTTATATTAGACAAAAAAATGGATTTATTTAATTTTTATCTAATTTAAATTTTGGATACATTTTGTCTTTACATCTGAAAAATTCGAATTTTAATTCAAAAATTTCGTCCAACATTTCACCGAAATTTTCGGTAATTGACGATAACTGGTTCTATCAATGGGTCTGATAAAATTTCCCTACCGATATAATTTACACATCTACTGCGTAGCTAGTGGGATGATGTCGGTTTCGTTGCCTACGTTTGTCTCGATCCATCGACTTCGATCCATTCTTAATTCTGGGCCGTTGAAACGAGGAGGAGAAGGGTGAGCGATGCATCGCCGCCGCCGTTGTCCCGGTATGCAAGTTGGCTTTTGTAAGTTTGTGATGAAGCGAAGATAGATAATAATTAAACCGCGAAAGACCGGTGGTTGAGCTAGCAGCTAGCTGGTCGTGGTGAGGCTAATGACGACGCGATATGCGACTGACAAGTTTGAAAAAAAATAATAAAAGGAGGTTTCATGTGTTATTATTGCTTTATTCTTCTTCCGACGGACCGATCCTCTGTATTACTACACCTTTGTGTGAACAGTGCTCTGCCTGACGCATTAAAGGCAAAAGTAACACTTTATTTCTGCCTTAGAGGACCGAAGCTACCGTATGAGCGACACATGGCCTCGTCCTAACCCCTAGGGGCCGGATGAGGGCCCCAGGGGCGCGTTATTTTCCTCGGTTGGCCCTTACGGGTGCGGTAGCCCTCCCTTTGTTTTTTTTTGTTTTTAAAAAACTAATCTTGTTTTCGACGTTCTTGGATTCTCGCTGCCTCCCCCGCCCGCATGCGTGAAAATAGTATTGGTACCTGAAGTCGACTGAGATGTAGAGGAAATCGTACTCCACTTCACGGTAACATTCTGATACGGCTTTTATCTTCTTTAGGGATGTTAAAAAAAGTAAATATTATCACATATATCAAAAAATTGAAATCATATCAAAACAATATTTTTCATAGAAAATCACCTAATTTCATTCAAAAATGTCTTATCACATGTACCAAAAAAGTTCACAATTTTTACACATAAAATCACGGTGTAGCACAGCCAGGGGAGAGAGATATTATCACATGTACCTCGATCAAATATGACATTCTTTGCTAATTTGCCAGTTTAATGTGGATAATATTTTTTAATACTGTATTGTACCATATGCTAGATAAGCTTCCCCATAAATCAACGGAGGGAAATGCTTGGCATGGATGAGGGCAATCCGGCCCCAAATGTTAGAACGAGGCCATGTGTCGCTCGTATGGCAGCGTCGGTACTCTGAGTCACGGACAAATTGTCATTTTTATCTTTGATACTTGAAAAGCTACTTTTGGTATTTCACGCAACGCGCTATTCTATCAAAAGCTCGTTTATGGCGTGCTGCTGAACTGTTGTAGGGGCTGGCGATTGACGGCTAATCATTGCGGCGAACAAACGAGTGCGTGATCAACGGAGAAATAAGGATATGTTGGGGGAAAAAAACCCGAAGAGGACGATAGATACACATGGCGGAGCTAGAAACACACACATTCGAGGTAGGGGTGTAACCCTTTATACAGACGCCTTTGAACTACGATGAAACTGTCCATTTTGGAACGCATAATTTTCGCCAGGAATTTTCTTCTTCTATAGAGCGGTTAAGCTGCCGCTGTGCTATGGTGGTTCGGCCTTCACTGTAGAGCGATTAAGGGAAAGAAATTTGTTTTAGAATATTAAGGCCACGTACAATGGTATAGGTAAATGATATATATCAGCATGACACAATCCGTTTAACTTGTTGGGCTATTCGGATAGTGCCTAAATTGGCCCATGTCAAGCCTTGCGGTGTCACCCGCTTGGACAAATCTGAACACACACATAGGAGAGGCCAGGGCAGACCCGGGTAAAAAAAAATAAGTAGAGATACAAATAAGCAGTCGAGACACAAACACCTCTGCTGAACTAAGTAAGAGCATAAATAACGAGACATTAGTTTATTCTACTAAAAACTGTTATGCCCCTCAGCCTTTTACTAAAAAACTGATATGCCACTCGACCTTAGGTTCCAAAAAATGAGCTGTCCATGCGCCGCTCAGCGTTTTGTGGCCCGCCCGTGGGAGAGGCCAGCCTCGCGCCTTCTCTCCACTTTGGCTCGCCGCGGCGGCTGCCTGCCTCCTCTCCTCCTGCTCCTCCTCGCCTATAAATACACCACCTACCGCTTCCTCCCCCGTTCCCCTTCTCCTCTTCCTCTCTCATCCACGGGCGCTCCCACGCCGCCTGCTTCGCTCCGATCCGATCCGCCGGCCGACGCGCGCGCACGTGGGAGAGGTAATGGCGAGGCTCTATCGGCCGTGATTTCCCCCTCGTTTCCAAGGGATTTTTTTTGCTCCAATTTGGGCTGATTCGATCGGTTGTCAACATCGGGAGCAGTGGAATCCCGGGGGCGGGAGCGGCTAGCGTTAGTGCCTTCGGGGGTGGTAGTTTTTGGTTGGGAGTTTCTCGGTCGGCCTCCGAAGTTGGTTGGATTTGTCCTGCTATGAGCGAATTTCGATTCTTATGCGACAATTTGCGGGTGGTTGCATGGATTTGGCGTAGGCTGCTGCGTAGTGGCGGGTAGAGAACAGAATCAAGTTGATTTATGATCTGGTTCTCTGTAATAAAGTTAAGGTTTTCCTTTCGAAACATGCTGAAGAGTTGGGATTACTTGAATTCGTGGAGATTTACAACCATCCGGGTTTTACCATAAGCCATGCATGTTCCGGAGCGACGACCAGTTAATTAGTTGCCTTTTCTGTGCATTGAGCGCGTCTTAGTTTCAGCTTCGATGTCAGATTTGTTTGGTCTTGGTGAAATTTGTTGCTTTCTGTTTGGATTTGTCAGGCGCTCCTAATTATCACTAGCAATTGGGTTGAAACTGAGGTAATCGGTGGCACCGTTGGGGGGCTACAGCTGTATGCACTTCTGTTGCTTGCACCCAGTTTATATCCAGTCTGAACTTCGAGTTGTCATTTTAATATCTTTCTCCCCGTCGGTTCTTAAAAAATTGTACCCAATCGCCGCATAGATTTTCGAGTTATAGGGTTTAATCTAGTTCCCTTGGATTCTGATGCTAAGTGGCCTTACTGTTAACTGCACGGTGCTTTTCTGAGTTGATATAGAAATCTTAAGTTGATCGATTACATTATTGATTGAAAAGGTGTAATTCAGCAAGTGCAGATGGACTTTTGTGCCTTCTTGTCATTTTTGGTGCCCTGTTAGACTGCGAAATGAAATCAATTTGTGATCGTCCAAGTTCATCCGTGCCTTTTTTTATGATTGGTCAAATATGTTAGGTCTATGGAAAAGGACCAGAGGATCAGGTTGTGGCTGTAACTGCATGCCTGTCTCACTCAGTAGCGAGAGCAGAGTACTATATGAATATACATAATAAAAGGTGTTTTTGGATGTATTTAAGTACAGTAGACCATGCACTGAAATGATCATCACAACAGAGTAACTGAATTGTCTTACTAAGTTTGTCGTTTCGTTCCACTTAAAACGGCAACACCTTTCTGAGGTTTCCAATACTTTCTCATAGCTGATGCGTCTGCACCACAGAATTGCACAATCTGTCTGCGCAAGCTGCAAGGCACTGAGATATACTAAGCAAAGTTCATTTGTTCAGAATGAGATTGCTTTCCGAACTTTGTACATTGACAACCTTCTTGCATCTTATGGGACCGCATCTCAGAAATTATATTAAATATTTGGTATTTCCAGTTGTGCTACTGACATGTCTACATTTCTCAGCAGATTAACATCTCCAAGTCAAGATGGTTAACTTTGGGAAAAAATTGATGGCCGATCAAATTCCAGAATGGAAAGGGTATGATTCAGCCCCCCTTTTGTGTACTTATGTTAGTTATAGTACTTTTTAGTTCTCTAAACATCATCAGTCTTCCATACCTCTCCAATTAGTAGTTTACATCAACTGGTTCTGAGGAAACTTATCTAGATTTTCTTAATCACATTTACTGAACAACCACCTGATAATGAAACATTGAAATTATTGAACCTTTGATTGTCTTGTTCTTTGTGTTATATAGTACAACATTTAGCTGTGCCCTCTCCTTGGTGTAAAAGATTGTATATTTATGTCCTCAGTTGCCAAACTTTTAGGTTTGCCTTCCTTATGTCAATGTTTTCAGGTACTATATAAACTACAAGCTGATGAAGAAGAAAGTAAAACAATATGGGCAGCAGCTCCAAGAGGGTGAGAAAGATCGTCGCCGGGTTCTCAAGGATTTCTCGAAGATGCTTGATGATCAGGTAATGCTAAGAGATAGATGTTTGTGCTAACTCATTACTTCATTCTCCCTGATCTGCTTTAATTTGCAGACTTTAGCTTCTCTGTGGATATTTAACTTGCTGACTGTAGCATCAACATGGTGAGCATGTATACTCTATATGTCGGTGTTTACACACATGTCCATATATCAAATTATCCACATGTGACCTCAGTTACCGAAGGAACTCAATAGGTGTGCACTTACATGTTCGACAATGCTCCGCTGTGTATGTAAATGACTTGTTCAAAAACTTGTACACATCTGACACGATGCTAAGTCATATTATTAAAAGCTCATGAGTCAACCTTTTTGTCAATGACTTGTTCAAGACCTATCATTCTGTGTTTTTTTCTTCTGAATTGCCGCTTTCTTTCTGTAATTCATGTGCTTGCACGTTAGACTTTTTAGTCCGTGTTAATTAATCTGGCATCTTCCTTGGACTGATATTGATGTGAGAAATTTCATGTAATTGATCTTACTGAAATATTTTTAAATTTACTGATGTTTTATGTTTTTTTAAATTTACTGATGTTTTATGTTCTATTTATCCAGATTGAGAAGATTGTCTTATTTCTGTTGGAACAACAAGGAATGTTGGCAAGCAGGATAGAGAAGTTAGGAAAGCAAAGGGCAATACTAGCAGAACAGCCAGATATATCTGGCATTGCTGAGTTGCGAGAAGCTTATAGAGAAGTTGGTGTGGATCTTATCAAACTTCTCAAATTTGTTGATCTGAATGCAACCGGCATTCGGAAAATTTTGAAGAAGTTTGATAAGCGCTTCGGTTACAGATTTACTGATTACTATGTGACAAGCAGATCAAATCACACATATTCTCAGCTACAGCAGGTCTTCAAGCATGTGGTAATGTACTAACTCCAGATTTAAGTATCATTCAATTTTTTTATCGTACACGTCATTTGTATTGTATATACTGTACTTGTATCTATGGACCTATGGTCTTGCTTTTCCAATTCCTTGAAGCATTCCATGGAACATACATTGGTATATCTTACCACCTGTTTTATGCAACAAGGGCATAGGAGCTGTTGTAGGAGCCTTGTCACGTAACCTTGCTGACCTTCAGGAGCATCAAGGAAGTTACTTGTCTATTTATGATCAGCCATCTGCTGCTCTTAAGGTCTATTTATTTTCTTTGCTCTTGTTCTGATACCTAAATTGATAATATTTTTATTCTCATCCAATAGAGTTGTCTCTATGCTTAAAGACTAACTTCTGATCGGGCTGTTCTTGATCCACTGCAGGACCCAATCATTGACATGATAAATTCGTCGGTGGATAAGCTGACACGCTCAACTAATTTTCTTCGGTTTTTGGGACAACATGCCCTAATTGTGGATGAGGAGTCTCCTAGTACTGCAGGGGAGGAAGAAATAGAAGATCAGAAATACCATTTCATGTCCCTTATGTTGAACTTGGTGAACACATTCCTTTACATGGTCAACACATACATCATTGTGCCAACTGCAGATGACTACTCAGTGAGCCTTGGGGCTGCTTCTACTGTTTGTGGTGTTGTTATTGGTTCAATGGCTGTTGCACAAATATTTTCCTCAGTGTACTTCAGTGCATGGTCCAACAAGTCATATTTCAAACCACTTGTCTTCAGCAGTATTGTTCTTTTCTTGGGTAATGTCTGCTATGCAATGGCTTATGATATGAAGTCCCTGACAGTCCTTATTATTGGCCGCCTACTCTGTGGGTAAGTATCTTTACATGGAAGCATTGTTCACTATACAGTACTGACTAGTGACCATTTTGTTTGTTTCAGCTGTATGTTTTCTCAAATTTATCCTATCATATTTGCTTTAGGTGTATGGTAATACCTACCTTTCTTGCATAAGTGTTTTACTTTGCTGTCTGCTCTATATTCTAGTGGAAGATCAAACATTCAAATAACCATAAACATACCATTTATGATACCCTGTCATGTTGTTGGTTGCATCCATAGCAGGAAAATACGTTCTTTAGTAGCAAGTGTCCGGTTACCGGAGATCCCGGTGGAAAACCGGATGAATTTCGTCCAAATAAATTTGAATTTGAGATGTTTTCGTTGGAATTTTGAATTTGAATTTGAATATGAAGGATATCCGGCCGGGATTCAAAATCCCGGACCCCACCGGGAAATCCGGTAACCGCCGGTAACCAGCCGGTTTTTTGTTCCATGACTCTGACGCTAAAAAAATCTTGTACTAATATTCCAGATGTCACTTAAATATCTATTGAGAATTCTACTATGTTTTCATGTTTTAATGAATGTAACTATTGTGATGCAGGTTGGGTTCTGCAAGAGCTGTCAATCGCCGGTACATTAGTGATTGTGTCCCTGCAAGGATACGAATGCAAGCTTCAGCAGGATTTGTTAGTGCAAGTGCACTTGGCATGGCTTGTGGGCCAGCGCTAGCTGGTTTACTTCAGTGGAGATTTAAGATCCACATGGTTACATTCAATCAATCAACTCTACCTGGTTGGGTGATGGCATTTGCATGGCTACTGTACTTAATTTGGCTATCGATCTCGTTCAAGGAACCAAATCGTGCCACTGAGGTGAATGATACCCCACAGAATCCTGCTTCCGGTAAGTCCCAACATCTATATGTGCTGATGCCTTCATTACCAGTTGGATCATGCATTATAAAAAAATTGTCTGATCCATCCTCTTGATTTAATTGGATGTTCATCATGATGACAGGACAAAGGGTGGATATTGAACAACTAGAAAATGGACTTGCACAACCATTGCTCAGAGATTCTGGAAGCAAACAAAACGAAGATGAAGATGAAGGTGATGATAGTGAAGAAGCTGCAGAAGATTCTCGCAAGGCTGCAACTTCGATTGGTTCGGCGTACAGATTGCTTACTCCATCAGTAAAGGTATCACATTTAAGCTAAATTATCCGCACGTTGCTTGATTTGCTTTTGTACCTGTTTTTTTCCTGAGAATTTGTTTGGATCGACAGCATGTGGTGAGGGATTGGAAGTAGGTTAAATATTGTTTCAGTCTCTATTTTTTTTCCCTTTTTTCCTGACCCCCCCCCTCCCCAAGTAACAGAGGAAATGCAGCACTAACTTGATGTTGCGCATCTTTAAGGAGCACATTTGGCTAGCCTCATGGTCTAAAAGATAGTATAGGTGGTTTTGATTTGAATTCCTCCGCCTTTTCCCCAATCCCTTTGGTTTAGCTGCACATAAGGGTTTTGGGATTCTAACCCTGTATTGTACAGACATGCCGAACAGTGAATTTCTCCATTTCTTTTTTAGGCCAATTCTACCTCACTTCTGGAAATCTTGACTTATTTTACTTTGCTCATGTAGGTCCAACTGTTGATATACTTCATGCTCAAATACGCGATGGAGATTTTACTTTCTGAGTCGAGTGTTATTACCAATCACTATTTCAATTGGAACACGAGTGCAGTGGCAATATTTCTAGCGATTCTTGGCTTGACAGTACTTCCTGTTAATGCCGTTGTTGGGACATACATCAGCAACATGTTTGAGGACAGGTTTGTATATATTATCATGCTTCGGTAGTGGCATTGCTTGAGCCTTTTTATTTTTGTATTACCATAAGTCCACATAAGTAATGCGAGGGGGCATTCTTAGCATCTTGATCTCCTCTCGGAAACGGTTTTCTGCCACTTAAAATATAGACTATACACTCTTAGAAGAAATATAGACTATATAGGACTAATTTTCGGATGTAAGACCTCCTTACCAAAGTGATGTTTTTGCAGGCAACTCTTGATGACTTCTCAAATTGTGTTGCTAGTAGGCATCATTTTCAGCTTCAAAATTACGAGTACATACTCTGCTATCCAATATGTCGTCTCAGCGCTCATCACATTTGTGTCTGCTGAAGTTCTTGAAGGTAAGAAATCCATTTATCTCCGAATGACTATTTCAATATTCCATAGTATCATTGGAGTTCCTTTCCAGAAGAAAAATAACAATACCATTGGAGGCACAGAGGATACCATAATAAGAAATAACTGCTGCCGCCGTCTGGTTTACATTTTGCTCCTGCTAAACAGAAGTTTAGATGAAAAGCAACTTCTGGGTAAAATTTTCTGTGCAATACTGATCAATCTGGGAATGGGATCCTCTGCGTTAGAGGACTAAAGGTAGAGGATGAACAGTCCTCTGCATCAGGATCATCTCTCAACCTTGAGAGGAGCTTCCTTCTAATCGATCTTGTCTCCGAATGCAGGCGTGAACCTCTCCCTCCTATCGAGCGTGATGTCGTCGCGCCTCTCGCGTGGCACATACAACGGCGGGCTCCTCTCGACGGAGGCCGGGACCTTGGCGAGGGTGGTCGCCGACTGCACGATCACCGCGGCGGGGTACCTGGGCGTCGGGAGGCTCCTCAACATCACCTTGCTGCCGTCTCTGGTGATCTGCGCCGCGTCGATCGCGTCCACCTTCTTGACGTACAACTCGCTCTTCTGATGCCGAGGATTCGGTCGCCCCCATGCGTGATGTGTCTGCTGCTGCTGTGATCCGTTCCAGATTGGAAAAGCTAGCTGGCTAGCTAGACTGTCGTTGCCCTATGTTTGATCGATTCGATTGGTGTAATCATCGCCCTGCAAAATTTTGATCGGTTTTGATCTTTGTTCCCTATCTGCTCTCTGGTTTGATCGTACCGTAAGCGTGTCGATGGAATCGATGTTGTTGTACGAGCCCAATCCCGTGCGACCATGGATATTACTCGTCGTCCTACATCAATCGCACGCTCGACCAGCAGAGGATAGGAAACGGACGGTTAATGGCTATGTTATATTTCTTTTTATATATTTTTTTGGATCCGGATAAGAATACGAATACCCGGATACAAATACAAATAGTATCGAATACGAATACGGAGTGAATACAAATCGAAACGAATACGGTCACAGATATTTTTTGGAATATGAAAATTCCTTAAATTGTATACCATAAATTAACGAAAACATATAATTAATTTATTTGATGTAAATATTCATGAATTGTTCATATTTTTAGCAACCACACATAACATTGGCACTAGCAAGTTACATTAACTAGTTCATCACAAATATAACATTTAATTTACCATATTTAGCTCATAAGTCATAACTTACAAAGTCATCACGTATTCACACTTAGTTCATCATATACATAAAATTTAGTTAATGCTAACATCGATTAGACTGGATGATTAATCTATACGCAAATGACTGTAACATCCCAAAGTATGTTACCAAAAATAAAATTATTAAAGTTATTATTTTATTGGATTTTCTAAGATTTAAAAGAGTTTTTCTGGTTAAAAAGGAAAAATAATAATAAAATAAAGTACATTATTTAATTTCCTAGTTTTTAATGTAAAAAATAAAAATTATTGAGTTTTTTGGGATTTTATTGGATTTAAAGTGAAATGTTTTTTATAATTAATTTATTGAATTTTCTGGATTTTTAAAAGGTTTTCCCTATTTTAGGAAATTTAAAATAATTTATATAAAAAATAAAAAATAACTTTAAGTTGGAATTAATTTTATTAAGTACAAAATAATTCAACGAATTTCTGTGATTTTTTCTAGGATTTTTGAACTCTATTTGCTATTTTCTAAAAGACTATTTGATTTGTTGTATTTTTGAAATTCGAAAATCAATTAAAATCCCCTTTTCTCTTTTGGGTCGAAATCCGGATATCTGGACTCCGTCTTATCCGGATAATCCGTATTTGTTTCCGTATCCGCCGGATAGCATGTCTACCGTATTTGTTTCCATTTCCGACAAAAAAATCCGAAATTGTTTTCGATCCGAGAAAAATCTGATCCGAGACATTTCAAATCCGTTTTTGTTTGGATCGGTCGGAAACTATCCGATCCGTTTTCACTCCTACCTAGCTAGGAGGATGCATGTCGAGGCCTGGCCGATTTGTTGCCGCGTCAAAGATGAACAGCCCATTTTAGAGCTTTTTTTATTATTATTTTTAATCTATTTTAAAAAAATATTTTGAAGACAATCTCTCACTAATTTTATTTTCAATTCTGACCCATTTTTCACGCCATGATCTGTGACGTGACCAAATTGCGCTGTTACGTCATCAACCGCGGCGTGGCCAAACCTGTTACGATAGCCTTCCGAGCCAACACGTATTCGTTTTGGGGTTAAGTTATGTCACGTCAAGAGGAGTGACGTGATAGAACTCGTATGTCACGCCAAGCTTCGTGGTGTGACAATGTGCTTTTCGCACGTCACAAGTTGTGACATGGCCAAAAAGGTCCGAATTAGAAATAAAGTTAGAGAGATATTATCTTAAAATATTTTTTAAAAATAGATTAAATAATAACAAAAGTTTCCCATTTTATTACCAGCAAGCAAAACAATTTTTTTTGTTAGATGGTCATTGTTTGATGCGTCCCAAACAGGGAGGCCAAGTGTCCCATTCTTTAGCCAAGCTGCCACAGTGCTTCCTTTCTTCTTCTTTCTTCTTTTTGAGCAGAAGCTGCTGATTGAGAACCGAGAAGCTTGCTGCTGAACAGTCTTTCGGTCCTGTGGATAAGCCTCAACTTGGCCCAAAAGACACATGTACACAGATGTAGTGTTCCCATAGGCGTTCGTCTAGGCGTAGCCCTCACGCTTAACCCGCCTCTAGCAGATTTATCCCGCCTAATAGTCTAGACGTCGTCCGATTAGCACGTAACGGCTAGGCTAACACTGTACACAGGAAAGGGTTTTGCTCAGGGCCGGCCACGGGCGCGGCAAGCGGGCGCGCGCTCAGCCAATCAGCAGGCCCCCCCAAGTATGCAAACACTAGGTAGAAGGAATGTTAGAAGGAATTTTAAGGTAATTTTACATTTATGAATTGTTGCATATGAATATATATTGCTTTTGCATACGTGATTAAGGATTTGCAAACATATATATGTATTTCTGATTAGTACTATCAACTACATGTATGTACAAAGGACCGGATTTGGCCGCCGTGCCTCCAAAAACTCAGGACCGGCCCTGGTTTTGCTTGACCCTTGAATTGTTTCTCTTCCCCAGGAGAAGAGGCCTGACGGGCGAGTTGGCTGCCGCATGAAACTGGCTTACCGATGCGACGTTGAGTCATTCTGCGGTATGTACCTAGAGTGGGCATTGGGCGTGCGTCGTGCGGCGCGCCCAAGCCCGCCGTGCCGGCCGCGTCGTCGTGCGTGCGAGTTCGCCGATCACCCGCCGTCGCCGCCGTGCGTCGCGCCCTCACCTCACCGGCTAGGCGAGCACGCCCAAAGCGTCGTGTCGGGTCGTGCCGTGCACCAAGCCCGACCCTAAGTAACTATAGAGCGTGGCGTGGGAAAGAGAGGAGTGAGAGGGAGGTGGTTGGAGGAATGGGGGGAGGCGGCACGCGCTGACGGAGGAGGAGGGGCGCGATCGGCGATGGAGAGGAGGTGGTTGGAGCTAGAGGAGGAATCGAGAGAATGTGATTAGGGATTGTGAATTTTGGAGCCGAGGCCGGAGAAGGGGTTGGGGATGGGGTTGGGGAGCTCAAGAGGAATGTTAGGCTAGGCCAGGGTGGCGAGAGGGTTATTGGTTGGGCAGCCGGAATGACAGAGGAGGTTATTGGTTGCACCAGCCGAGATGGGAGTGATTGAGCAGTGAGAGAGGGAGGATTGGGCTAAACGAGAAGGTTGGGCCTATTTCGTGCCGTGCCGGCCCAAACATGGCCCAACCGATCGTGCGTGCGTGCGTCGCCCAGCGGGCGCATTTCGAGCCCGGTCGGCCCGTAGTTCGTGCCGTGCCGGCCCAGCCTACCACGTGCCGTGTCGTGTCGTGCTTAGACCGTGCCGTGCCGCCCGTGCTTTGGGCCGGCCCGAAAAAGCACGGCCCAAGTCCCAGCTCTAATGTACCACTATCTGCAAAAGCACGGACTGAAATAAGAGAATAGCCTTAAGCCAACTTAACAGTTATTCGTTAAGCTCTATAAGCTCGATTCGTGGACGAATGCTGTGCCAAGCGACAGCAGGTCGCACCATAAGAGGAGCGCAAAGGTTGCCAAGATGGCAAGCGAGATTCTTCTCTGGAGAGAGAGAGTGCAAGTACTAGCTGAAGACAGTAGTAGGCAACCCTCCTGTGGCAGGCGATGGGTGTTTGGGTAAGAAGAGTTTTGGGCTAAAGTGTCACCTCTGACGTCTTGAATAGCAAAATTAGCTTTTTCTTGTGTTAAATGTAAAAATAACATCTTGTTCGTACCTCAGAGGACCAGAGTAACCGTGCGGCGACACGTCGGCGAATCCGGACCCCAGGGGCATAGAACATGGCAAGTCCGGCCCAGGGGCACGACATTTGCTTCGGACGGTTTTGAAAATTGTCAAATAGTGTTTTAATACTATTTGAAATACTATTTAACACTTAAAAAAATTAAGCCACTTTTTTATTTGTTTTCTTTAACTAGCACCCGTAGCTTTAAATGTATTATCACATGTACCATAAAAAAAATTCCACAAATTTTTTTTACATGGAATCATGGCACAGTACAACACACACAGTTTCAAACTTGAGTATCAATCGTCACCATCGCCACCCATCGCTGTCCTCGGTGAGTCGATGGACAGTGCATGTGAAAGACTATTTCAAACACTATTTGACGAGGCGGTGGTGGCGGGCAGTAGTAGTACACTATCACCAGTCGCGGCGACGGGCAGTAGTACACCGTTGCCGGCAACGGCGCCGGGGGCATGTGCACCCATGCTTGGTGCGAGCGCGGGCACTCCTTCCATTGCCCTTGGTGGGTCGATGAGTCCCGGTGGTGAGCTGGTGCCTTTGCTGCTAGGGTTATGTTGTCACCTATTTGCTCGCATCACTGTCGCAGTGCCCGTGCTCCCCCACCAAGCATGGGTGCACATGCACCCCCCGCCATCACGACCAGTGACAGTGTACTATTGTCCGTCGCTACGATCGGTGATCGTGTACTACTGCCCGCCGCCATCGCCTCGTCAAATAGTATTTGAAATGGTGTTTCACATAAACTGTCCATCGACTCACCGATGCACCGAGGGCAGTGGTTGACACCCAAGTTTGAAGTTGCATGTACTATGTTGTGCCCTGATTTTATGTGAAAAAAATTGTGATTTTTTTATGGTACATGTGATAATATATTTGAAGAGGTAAAAAAACAACAAAAAGAAAAATAATAAAAAAGTAGATGAATTTTTTAAGGTGTTAAATAATATTTCAAATAGTATCAATAAAACACTATTCAACAATTTTCAAAACCGGTCGAAGCAAATGTCGTGCTCTGGGGCCGGACTCACGACGTGTCGCCGCAGACAACTCCGGTCCTCTGGGGATGGACAATGTGCTATTTTTGTATTTGACGTAGAGAGAGAGCTAATTTTGCTATTCAGAGCGTCAACAGTGTCATTTTAGCTCAAAAAAAACTCTAAAGACTAAAGCTATGCATTTGTATGCATGCAGAGGTGAATCCACGAAAAAAGGTCGTCGGAGACATTATGAATTCGTAACACTAACTTGTAGCTTGTAATAAAGGGTGGCATGCTTATATACTAAGGGGGTTACGTAGGTTGGAATGGAGAATGTCGGTGTCACTTACCTCTGCCCACATACTGTAGATCCCTCGCTATATGCATGCATGCCTAGCTACAAGTCTAGAACATATATATACCGTGGCCTCATGAGCTCCCTCTTCCATATATATGCATGTGGTCTCGTAACACTAACTTGTAGTTAGACTATGCTTGCATGCGCGCGTGTAGTAATCCAGATCGTCGGAGATCTAAATAGGGATTGAGGCCAAGGCTACTGTACATACCCGCGCATGCGAATGCGTATGTACATTCACCGGCATATGCATTGGGTTCACTAGCTAGCTCGGCCTTCAATTCAACAACGGCGGAGGAAATGGATCCTCTGTATTAGAGTATTCAAAGAGGATTTACAGAGCATGATATTAGAAAACGATCTTCATGGTTCGATCAAATAAAAGGTTGAGATCAATGTGAGATCAATAGCTATAGAGTAAGCTTGCCACAGTAGAATCAATACAGTAAATACTTCAGTGTTGTTGCTGCCTTTGCTACAGTACTGTTTACACAGTGAATCTCCGGATCGGACGCCGGATGCATGCACTGCTACTGTCTTCAGCTCGAAAGATCGCACGATCGAGCAGCACTGCATATATTGATTCGTGCAGTTTGGAGTGATCAACCTCTCCCAGCCTCCCAGGAAGAGTCGATCGATAAGATGGAAGTACTCATCCAGCCATACAGGGCATGTCAGGTGAGTCGTTGATTAAATGGTAAGTGAAGGAGCTAGTCTAGAAATTTTATGGTATATTCTATTAGTAGGATATATAATGATAATATAAATTAAATTAGATCATTGATTTGTTACAAGCATAATAGACTTTTCAATGTATTTATGATTTTTTCGTGAGGATATTATGAACTTTTCAAACTATAATTGAAAATATTACTCTTGTGCTATACAATATCCACATGAGCAATTACAATTCTACCTATCAAGATTATACTACTACTAGTAGATGTAGTATAAATAAATCCTAACTAATATGAACTATTTGATAAAAAAACTGAACGACCTAAAAGAGCCATGAAATTAATTGTATTCAGTTTTAGTCCATGTTCAACTAATAACTAATTTCCTGTTACATAGAGTAGCAGTTGAGATTTCCACTGAGCTCATATACATTCACGTTAATTGTTCAAGTATGAGTAGTACTAGCTAGATTGCTCGCCGAGCTATTTTTTCTTCAACTTGAGCAGCACTGCATACTGTGAATCATCCAGTTATTTAGTAGCATACTGTAAATTTTCTCTTTAAAAAATCCCATCGGGCGTATGGCTATCCCTGACTCCAAGCTAGTTGTGCTAGCTCCTGAGATCGTGCTCAATGCGCCGCCTGACTAGTTCGTCAACACTGTCCATCTCCCTGTTACTTCGATCTCTGGTGACCTGAAATGCATAAATTTTACGCCGCCCCTTCTCATCATATACGCTCTTGCCTGCATGGAACTCAAATATGATTAATTGTTTATGCATGTCATCCTTGTTACCCTCTCAGGCATGGACGGCTCACACAAGAAGAATCAACAGTGTTCTCGTCACAAAATGCACGCTTCGGCTAGCTCTTACAAGTTGGCCAATGGGCCGCGAGGCGGCGGCGGAGGCGGCAGGAGGCCTTCCTTCTTGGCCATTTCATACAGAGCAATGGCGCAGAGCGCTTTCGCGTCCGCGGTTGAGCGCCATAGCTGGCTGTACGTGACCACACGAAGCTTGATCAGCTCGCCATGGTCACGCAGGCCGGTTTCCTTCCCTTGGAGAGCCTTTATGGTCTCCTCGTCAACATGCCCCCTGTAGAGGAACAGGCCAATCTCCTCGTCGCAGCCACCCTGGTAAAGGAGACGTACACTGATCAAGAGGCTGCAGGACCAGGGAGCAAGTGTAATTTCTCAAAACAGAACCAGAATGCCCATCCATCCCAGCCTCTGGTGTCAAGCAGGAATCACCTACGGGCAACCGTGCCAACCCTTCCATAATTCTTGTAAACAACAACTGGCTTTGGATTGTCGTAAAATTGTTATGAATTAGCATTTGGTAGATCCCTCTGCAACATAACATGATTATTCCCAAGCCCCAAAGTTATTTTCCATTGAACTCATCTTGCTGTTTTTTTTCTTCCTTTCTTTTTGCAAGAGATCGTCCTGCTGCTTTTCAAGTACTACAAAAATGTGATTCTCGACAAAAAAAAAGAAGAAGAAAAGCATGACCAGGCAGAGGGAACAAAACATCTTAGAATTTCATGACAAGGGGTTATCTAATGAGCTAAGCCAAATTGAGTTTGCCAGTTACGTTATTCCTTTCTGGAACAGAAATTATGTCAGATTTATAATGTCAAGGAAATGCTGGTCAGTTACCGGTGACGGAAACATTCTGCATCCAGTAGCAGGGTCCAGCAGTGCAGTAAGATCAACCATGTCCTCTAAATTTAACTTTATACCAGTTTCTTCTTCGACCTGTCAGCAATTAAAGCATCATTACCGAAAGACCGCCGTATAAAATAACTGAATAGTTAGTATTTTACTAATCCTACTGAACTTTTAACTGCAACAGTAATATCTTATGGCTTGTGAACCAAACCAGGCAAAATAGTAGTAGTCTGATTCATTTCCTACAATAGCATGTAAACTTCAGTAGACACTGTAGGTACAGGAAAAACAAGACACTAACCTCACGGACTGCAGTACCAACAAAATCGCCTTTTTCATCATCTAGCATCCCAGCTGGTAGTTCCAATATAAATTTTCCAACAGGAACTCTAACCTAAAATTTTGCGAACCGTCAATACTCAATAGAAGGCTTTGCTCTCTGAATATCAACCATTTGCTGTATGTCACGGTAATATACCTGCTCAGTAAGAACAGCATAAGTTTCCCCTTTAGACTCCAAAAGAATCAACACAGCAACAGCAGGCCCTCTTGCAAAGACAATTCCTGGAACCTAAATATATTGTCAAAACCTGATATTAGTGTGGCTAATTGTTGTACTGAGAATGTTTGGTAGATCAAGTTCCTTAGAAATTTTGGAGAAGACGAGGTATTGCAATGGAATCTTTTGAAAAACTATTATGGATATTGATTTGAAGGGGGATGTGGACAAAGTTATCGGGAGTTTTGAGAAAATAGGTTTATTTTCTGTCAAATCTCTGTACAGACAGTTGGTTTTTGGGGGAGTAGTTAGCAGGAAATTGCAGAAACTGTGGAAGAGCAAGATTCCTGTAAAAGTCAAGATTCTTGTGTGGCTAAGTTACCTTGAAAGAGTTCAAACAGCTGATCAACTCAGGAAAAAAGGTTGGAAAGGGGATGGGAGTTGTATCCTTTGTGGCAGTGAAGAAAGTATTAACCATGTTTTGTTCTCTTGTGTGTTGGCAAAACTTGTTTGGTTTTGTGTGAAAGAGGTGTTAAGTTGGGAGCGTATTCCAAAATCATTAGATGATTTCTAACTTGATTGGTTGGAGAGGAGGGGGGCTAATAACTGTAATGCTGCTTTGTTTAGTTTTGCAGCTCTGGCCTGGAATCACTGGGAAGTTACGAACAGAACGGCGATTGAGAAGCATTTTTCTGAGTAACCTATGGAAGTGATTTTCAAATTTCTATCTTGTTTGCAGCATTGGCGAGTTCTCATCAAAGGGGATGACCGAAGCAATCTGGATTCCTTCCTGGTGACTTTTGAAGATTGGGCTGAACATTTTTGTTCTTCAGTTTCTGTTTAACTCTCGATTGTAATAACTTTGGTGTTTCGTTGCTCCTGCTACTGTGTTTTGCCTTGTAAGCTGGTAATCCCAGCATGTTAACTTTCGGTTTCCCTTGTATGAACCTTATTTGCTTTCTATAGAAGCTGGGTTTTCCATTGTCAAAAAAAAATGTCAAAAGATAATACGAACAAAACCCTACTCCTGCTAGTGCTACACATCCACCATACCACTTTAAAAGGCAAAAAGGAACATCAATGAATTCAGGAAAGACTCAAAATAAAGACTACAATAAACACACAGTTGAACAATTTGCTTTTGAAACCATCATGCTATCGCAAAGCCACCAAATGTTACTTGCGTGGTGCTTTAGCCTATATTTTCCGCATTAGCAAACCCTGGGGGAACACAGATATTGTTCACCTTGGCCCCATCCCAACCTCCCCCTGGCCTATCCTATCCCCTAAGCACCCACCTACCCATGTTGCTCCTTTCCCAGTGCCTTAGCAGTCCTAAAGAAAAACTACCTATCACAAATTGCATATATTTCAGTTGGAAAACATCAATTACCATCAATCAAGTCTTGACAAGCTATATTTGGACTGTCTTAATTAGAATTTGGAGCATTATACCACGAATCAGTACCAATGTTAGTCCTAATCCCTAAAGGATCCCCAGCCTAATAGATGGCACAGTAGAGCATTGCATCTGAGATTAGAAAAAAAAAACACAATAGATGGCACGGTAGAGCATTGCATCTGAGATTAGGAAACACACACACACACACACACACACACACACACACACACACACACACACACACATCAAAATTGAAGTAGTAAGAAGCATGCACCGTCAACAGCAACATTCCGATCACCTTGGCTTTGGTTTCCTCGTCTACGATGTCAGCTTTGAACTTGAGGAAGCCCACACGTTTTCCGAACATGTCAACACCCTGCACAACGCAGCACCGTGAATTCGGATTCACACACACACAACGGGAGGTGTTATTGTTTCCCTACATCCCATAGCATAATAGTTTGATTGGTGCTACAGAATCTTAAAAGCTGAAACATTTTGATGTGGGAGAGGGAGGAGGGAGAGAGAGCACCTGGATGAGGATTTGCCTGAGGTTTAGCCTCCCGTAGGTGAGGACGCCCTTCTCTGTCTGCAGATTCTTCAGCCACTGCTTGAACAGCGCGGACTCAATCGCGTTCCTGAAGTCCGCCTCGGGGAGGCCCGGCGCGGCCACGACGCGGACGGGGCCCGCCGCGCCGGGCACCGCGACGGCAGTGCTGAACGGCGCCGGGCCATCCGACGAGGCCATGCGCACGCCGCGACGGCGGGCTGGGGCGCGCGGGATCGGGAAAGGGAAAGGGAAAGGGAAAGGCAACGGCGCACGGCGACGGAAGCCAAGCAGACACTGGGCACGAGTCGTCGCTGCTGCCATCTGCGAGTCGCGATAAGTTTCGCTAGAGGTGATCAGATGGGCTGCGCCAGCCGGGCCGGTCCAAGTAGGTTGGTCTAATCTAGACATAGATTAACGTTATAGGTTAAATTGGCATAAGACGGAAGCTCGTGCTGTGTTTGGACCGACCCTTGGCACAAAGGGTTGGCCCGACACGGCACTAGTTCAGCATGACTCACGTAGCCCACGGCCGAGGGAGGCAGGCAGCCAGGCGGCCTAGGCCGCAAAAGCGTTGGGAGGGAGGGAGGAGGAGCAGCAAGTCGGCGAGGGAGGGAGTTAGGAGGAAGTGGTGTCGGCGTGGAGGGAGGAGAAGACGGCGGAGCCCAGCTTGGGAAAGAGGGAGCCGAGAGAAGGAGGAGGGGGCGACGTTGGTATGGAGGGAGGAGGCTAGGAGGGGGCGGCGCCGGCGTGGAGGGAGGAGGCCTGGAAGGAGGGAGTCGGGAGGAGGAGATAAGAGGAGAGGAGGTGGAGGAGGAGGCCCCGGTGTGGAGGGCGGCAGACGAAGGCGTGGAGGGCGGCAACGGTAGTGGTGTGCAGCACTATGGCGTGCCGCACTCGGCTCGGGCGCACTACCGCATGCAGGCAGGGGTACATTCGCACCCTCAAGGGGTGTCGGTGTGCACCGGGGCATTTGAGCTATGCACGACGTCTTATTTATATACTTCACACTTAGATGAGTAAGTTAGTGTGCACCAAGGCTCGAGGCCATGCGCGGTGTCTTGTTTACACACTCGCGCCCTCGAGGGGCGTCGGTGTGCATCGGGGTATTTGAGCTATGCGCGACGTCTTATTTATATGCTTCACACTCGCGTGAGTGAGTTAGTGTGCACCGGGGCTTGGGACCATACGCGGTGTCTCAGGGGCGAACCTACCATTATGGCAAGGTCTGGCCTTTGCCAGAGCTTGTTCCCGTCACCGGTACCCCCTACCCCCCTCCCCCGATATTTTCTCCCTCCTAGCTCCTAGCAAAGCACCGGTATCGGAGAAGATCAGTCTTGGGCACTGGGCAGCAAAGGGCAAAGATGAAAAGAGTAACCTGGGCGCCTGGGCCGGCCATTTGCTCGCATGCGGCATCGCTGGCGGCGACACGATCTTCAGCGGCCAGCGTGGCCACGAGCACGTGCCACCACCCAATCGCCAAGTGCCCCACTACTTCCAGCCTTCCACCTTCTAGTCGCGGGTCGCCCTCACCCCCACTACCGAACAGCCGAAACGGCGAAGCCCAAAAGCCAAAATCCTAGATCCAATCGAGGCATCGAGCCAGGGCGGGGTGAGGTGGCCACCGGCGAGCGCGGCTGGGCGGCGGGCGCGCCGCGATGGGCAGACGGAGCGCGGCGCCGGGCCGAGGCGCCGGAGACAGAGCGTCGAGCCGTCAAGCGCCGAGGGGCGAGGCTCGAGGCCGCGCGCCATTGCCGTGCGGTCGCCGGCGGCGTTGCTCGTGGCTCCAGCCTCGAGCGCCGCCGCCGCCGCCGGCGGCGACGCTGCTCGCCTCGCTGCCGCTCCAGCGACGAGCCTCGAGGGCTCCAGCGCGCGCGGTCGCCGGTGAGGTGATGGTGCTCCAGCCTCCAGGCCTCTAGGGCTCCAGCCTCCAGGCGCCGCGCCGGCCGTCGGGCGACGCTGCTCTGCGCGGACCGCGCCTTCCGCCTCCCCTGTCCCCTCCTGGCTCCTACTGCGGTCGGTCTGCAAACTGCACTCTGTAGAGCGCATTAGCGCAATGTCAAAAATAAACAGTAAGTGGGCAAGTGGCTGACTGGTTCTGGCTGTGGTTGATTCAGTAATGAGTAATCAGTGATTGATTCTTCAGATTCAGTGGTTGTGAACTTGTGATTTGTGAATGGTATGATGGTATGAATTAGAATATTAGTTCATATTGATATGAATATTGAACAATGAATTAGTTGTTAAAATTGAATTGGATAACACAGAATCATAGAAAGATATTGAAGAGATTAGAGATATCTACATTGAACTGTGCTTAATTTTGAATGATTGTCAAAATTTAACAGTAATTTGTATGAATTAGATGCTGAAATTGTATGAATTAGATACTAAAGTTCTGTTATTCTAGTGGTGTGGAAGGAATTCACAAAATAGGAAATCAAGCAACACGGAGCACACTTTGTTATGTGAATTCGCAAAATAGAAAAAAGAACATGTATGTTGAAGTTGGTAAATCAACATTGTTAATTATGATAATGGACAATCCATGATTTCAGTATGCGAGACGTCTCATTCTTGTCTTCTCCATGAATTATGATATGAATAATGAATTAGTTGTTAAAATTGAATCGGACAGAAAGAGTGTGGTCACTTGGATAAGTTGCCTGCCTCTAAAGTGGATATGGATAGAAAGAGTGCCACTGTTTCCTAGCAAAAAATTGAATTGGTAGCAGGGTTTATGATATTCCCATGTTTTATGTTTATCTAGTGCTCCAAAACATCTTAGTGTGTTTACTCATAAATGACATTCTATTTGGCAAATAATATGATAAATGACATTCTATTTGGTAAAGAAGCTTGCAGGTATATCCATCTTATGCTTTTTAAGACAACAAAATTTATGCAGGTATATCCATCTTATGCTTCTATTTATCCTTCTTTTATTTCTAGTTTGAATTATGCCTGACTTCAAGTCGTCTTCGGACCTGAAGATCAGAACAAATCAAGGAAATAAAACCAGCTTCCTTCATGGCAAATTCAGGATATTCAAGAGTAGACCATTGTCTGTGGCCGAGAACAAGCTAAGCAAGCAGTGAGGTATTTCTCGATGTTCTATTTTTATCTTGATTTCATTTAGTGTCATATACTCGTACGAGTGCGATTGCAATATTGCATATGGTTTTTTTTTTTGCTTTTGGGTAATATTCTTTGGTCCGCTCTTGCGACTCCGCCATACCTAATATTCAATCCTGGGTCCGCCACTGCGGTGTCTTGTTTATACACTTGCACCCTCGAGAGGCGTCGGTGTGCACCGGGGCATTTGAGCCGTGCGTGGCGTCTTATTTATATACTTCACACTCGCATGAGTGAGTTAGTATGCACCGGAGCTCGATGCCATATGCGGTGTCTTGTTTATACACTTTACACTCTCGTGCGTCGAGGTCATAGGCATCCAGGGAGATGGAGTCGTAGTGCTTATTTGCACGCTGCGGTGCTGTATGCATTCCTAGAGACACGAGGTTAATTTGTGTTGCTTCCATATGCGAGCGTGACATACCATTATCAGCTTATTACGGAACCATGTAGCAGAGTGGGCCAGTGATCATATTTCTGAATGCATATATACAGCTTGCTTGCTTGCTTTGGCCAGTGTCTCTGTATGCATAAATGCTAATTACGTGCGTAGTACCAAGTCATGTGAGAGAGAAATGACGAGTGCTGCTAGTGGTGGCTAGAGCTCCCCTAAACTTGGTAGTTGGCAATTACCGCGGTGGCCCTGTTCACATACTAGTACGATCGACATATTCTGTAGAATCATAGAGTGCATGCTACATGCTCTAGCCTCTTATTTTTTATGAATGCTTGTGCAGATAACGTTGCCTCTGCTGGTCTAGCATGAATTCCTTGTCCTTTTAGAGCACAAAATTCTTCGGAGGTAGAGTACTTGCCTCTCAGCTTTGAGGCTCTTGTCTGCGTGGCATGTGCGCGTCGGTCTTTGGCGGCCGCGGGGTGGAGCGAAGCGGGGCCGCTGCTGACCTTTCGACGGCTGTGAGGGGGCGTCATGCCAAGGCTCTGCAGTGGCGAGGCCAGAGCTGGTGGAGGCGAGGTGGCGACCCTTTGGCGGCTGCACGGAGCCGTCGCAGAGGGTACCGAGGTGGCGCAAAGGTGCGCCGAGGCCGGAACTTAGGCGGAGGCGAGGTGGTGCCCGAGCCGGAGGTGGAGCGGGCAAGGTGCTCCGAGGTGGAGCGACGAGGGGGTGCTGGTGAAGCACCATCCTGATGCGAGGCGCTCATGGTCCTTTTGACGAACGGGCCTCCGCGTCTGCTCTGAGCGACCCTTTGCTTAGAGCAAAGGGGTACTGACAACCCTCGTTGTCTACCGAAGGGGGAATGTCAGCACCCCACACTTCTTCCGAAATTGACACTTTCAGCTTCTCTTCGTACATAGCTTCTTTCTCAGTTCACACGGACAGAGCCAACTGTCGTATCAAAAAGATTAGACAGTAGGTATGGAGTACCCTTTTGTCTTGGGAGAGGACCGAACAAGAGAGGAGCCCAAAGCAATGGTTGTACGAACCTTGTATTATGAATGTGCCAAATGAGAGAATGAGGAAGCTCCCTCTTACATGCCCTTGGGTCTCTATATATAGGGGCCAAGAAGGGACATTTCCCTTCTTGCCCTTGCATTGTATTAGAAAGGGGTATCTAGGTACATTGTCATGAATACACCACATCGATCTAATCCATGTACACAGCCTTTCCTTGGGGCATCCTGGGTATTGCTGACGACCCTAGGGGGCGGGGTACCCCTTGGTGCCCTACTACGACAGTCAGCATATCTCGTGCTATCGATACTTGCACGTGATGTGTTAACCGTTCCTATTTCGACGGTTTCCTCTGAGTCTGCTTTTAGTTTTTCTGGAATAATATTAGAGGGGAGAAGAACACGTCTTATGAGTGAGATGGAGATACTTCTAACCGTGAAGGACTGGGAATAAGCCGATTCATGAACACAACACTCTGTGAAAAATCCAGAGTTGTCGGAGTTGTTCAAAAATCTGTACCTGGACAACGACACGTAGAACAAAGATGTATGTATAGCTATAGGTTGTACTCGTTTTCCTTTGCTAGGGTTTTCTCATTTTGAGTTTTTACTTGGCAAATGTTTTAACGAGACAACCATTTGAACATTAATAAAGCTCTTTATTACATTTTCAATATGTTTGTCTCATCTTTTACAATTTTATATCCATTTCTGAATTCTACATATTTTTCTAATTTTTTCGGGCTTAACGGGCTAAGTGGACCGCAACTGGCCCGTCGGGCTAAATGGGCTTGGGTTGGCCTGGCACGACACGATAAGCCATCGGGCCGTGCTTGGGCCACCTCCCTGGCACGTGGGCTAGTAAGATACGACCCATCTATTAGTCGGGCTAGGGCCGGGTCGCATCGTGCCCGTGTCGTGCTAGGCTGGGCTGGGTTTGAAGGCCCATAAGCCCAATTACAATGGCCCATGTAAGCCCAAAGGCTCATGAGTGGTTGGTTCTCTCTAGTGATGGCCAGATGGACCGTGCCGGCTGGGTCGGCTCGAGGCACGGCATGACCCACATTGTTCATGGGTCGTGCTGGCACGGCACGAAGGGCCGTTCCGTGTTTGGGCTACACCCCTGGCACGATGGGCCAGCACGGCACAGTACGAACAGTGTTGGGTCGTGCTAGGCATGACACAAAGCCAGTGAGGGAGGGAGGAACCTAGCTGGTGGCGAGCCAGCGAGGGAGGGAGGAGGAGAGGAGGAGTACGGGGCGGCGCTAGCGCGTCGGTGCGAAGGAAGGAGAGGGGGCGGTGAAGGGGCGCGACGACGAGAAGGAGAGGAGGAGGAGGAGAGGGGCGGTGAAGGGGCGCGACGACGAGAAGGAGAGGAGGAGGAGGAGAGGGGGCGGTGAAGGGGTGCGACGACGAGAAGGAGAGGAGGAGGAGGAGAGAAGGAGGATAGGAGGAGGAGGGTGGGGCGGCATCGACGGCCAGCGCGGAGGGAGGAGAAGGCAGCGGGGCGCATGGGCAGGGAGGAGAAAGCGGCGGGAGGCGAAGGGCGCATGGGCACGACGACGAGGAGGAGGGGAAGGAGAGGAGGACGAGCAGGGCGGGGAGGCGCCGATGGCCGACGCGGAGGGAGGAGAAGGCGGCGGGGCACACGGGCGGAGGAAGGAGAAGGCGAGGCGGCAGGCTCGGGACGAGAGGGAACCGGGAATAGAAGGGTAGGGGTAGGGGGAGAGGAAGGGGCACGTCGGCCGCGCGACACGGTGGGCCATGTCTAGCACTGCAAGACCCAAGGGAATATAGCTGTTATGAGCTATTTTGGCCTAGTGAGCCATGCTAGGCATGACATGGCATGGCCCATTTTGACTGTAACGTTTGGATTTTTTGAAAATCCGAATGTTTTTTTTAATCATTTGGGGCTTTAAAATAGCAAAAAAAATCCCTAATTTTTCCTATAAATAGGCATAATACCCCCTCATTCAGCACCCATCCATTCCTCAATCTCTCTTTCAAATTCTATTGTGCAAATTTAAATTCGTTGTGAGATAATTTGGCAAAATAAAAAAAAAACTATGCCAAATTTTGGAAAATTCAAATTTCGACAGTAAGTTATCAAAAGAGGTATAATATTGTTTTTTTGTATATTTGTTTTGTTATTATTTGTTATGCTAAGATGAAAATAATAATGGTGTTAGTTTCGATTTTGTAGTTTTCATTATGGAAAATTACGATATCTTCGCTCTAACTGAGTACGGAATTTCACCAGAGGAGGTTGTATCTATGGAGGTGGTTGCGGCTACCTCAAACCAACCAGAGGTTTTACCGGAAGGGCAAGGTGGTGTTCCGTCATCAGGCTCTACGATAACATCTTCGTCGGTGACCACCGGAGCAAAGAGGTCAAGGTTGGAAAGGAGAAGTCAAAATTTAAAGTCTTGAAGAAAGAATATATCTCTCTAAAAGAATCTTATGAGGAACTAAAGAAAGTTCATAACTCTCTCCTTCCAAAGGATATTGAAAAACCTCATTCAAATGTTGGAATTACATGTGATTTAATAAATGAGATGCCTAAAGTAGAAGTCAAATTCAAATGCTATGACTAATACTTCTACTTCATGAGATGATTTGTTATTATGCCATGTTGCTCTAAAGTTGATTCAAATGCTATCATGGATAAAGTATTTGATCTTTTGCTCATTGTTGGAAATCATGAATTGAAAGAGCAAGTCACCAAGCTAAGTAAGAGCTTGGAGAGATGCTTCAAGGGTAAAGCAACTCTCGACAAGCTATTGAGTGAGCAAAGGTGCTCATTCAACAAGAAGGGACTTAGGTTTATTCCCAAGAAAGGTAAGAAACCAATTTACAAACCTACAAGATTTGTAAAAGAGAATAGCAAATATTGCAATAAATACCACAATATAGGATATTTATCACATGCATGCTCAATCGCTAATACTAAGTCTTATGATATTTATGATTCATGCTACATGCTTAGAAAATCCAAAGATGACAAAGTTATAGCAAAATTTATTGGCACCTCAATTTTAGGCGCTAAAAGAAGTGCTATTTGAGTGCCCAAAGCCTTAGTCACTAACCTCCAAGGATCCAAACAAATTTGGGTACCTAAAATAACTTAATTCTTGTTTTATAGGTGAACTACAAGACCGGTGGAAAACGTTAGGTGCTTGATAGTGGATGCACTCAACATATGACCGGTGATAGAAGGATGTTCACCACATTCGAATATGGAAAAGGAAATAACAAGATCACGTTTGGTGACAATATCAAAGGAAAGGTTATAGGATTGGTAAAATCGCTATCTTAAATGACCTATCAATTTCTAATGTATCTTTAGTTGAGTCGCTAAATTTTAATTTGCTATCCGTTGCTCAAATATGTGATCTTGGTTTATCTTGCAGATTTTCTCAAGATGGTGTTTTCATTTTAAATAAAAAAGATGACTCTTTAGCTTTCAAAGGATTTATATTTGGAAATGTTTATTTGGTTGATTTTTCCTCAAATGATTCATGCCTTAAAACATGTTTGATTGCAAAAACCTCCTTGGGAGAACTTTGGCATATAAGGCTAGCTCTTGTTGGTATGATTTAACTAAAAAAACTTTTTAAACATGATTTAGTTGCTGGTTTGAAAGATGTGAAGTTTGAGAAAAATAGACTTTGTAGTGCTTGTCAAGCCGGAAAACAAATCGCTAATTCTCATCCTTCCAAAAGTATTATGTTAACTTTTAGACCATTAAAACTCTTAAATATGGATTTGTTTGGGCCAACAACCTATAAGAGTATGGAGAAATAGCTATTGTTTAGTCATTGTGGATGATTACTCTAGATATAAATTTGTATTCTTCTTAGATGAGAAAGCTGAAACCTCCGGTATTTTCAAAAGTTTTGCGAAAAGGGCTCAAAATGAATTTGATTTCAAAATCTAGAAAATACGTAGTGATAATGGTTCTGAGTTCAAGAATACCAAAATTGAAGATTTTGTGATGAACTTGGAATAAAGTATGAACTTTCCACAACCTACACTCCGGAACAAAATGGAGTTGTGGAAAGAAAAAATTGAACATTTATTGAAATGGGTAGGGCAATGCTTGATGAATATAATACTTTCGATAGCTTTTGGGCGAAAGCAATCAATACCGCTTGTCATGCCATAAATCGTCTTTGTTTGCATCGTCTTTTAACCTCTTATGAACTTCTTGTCAGGAGAAAACCGAACATCTCATATTTTCGTATCTTTGGTTGCAAGTGTTATATTTTGAAAAATGGTGTTCATCTTTCAAAATTTGCAAGTCGATACGATGTTGGCTTCTTGCTTGGATGTTCATCAAATAGCAAAGCTTATTGTGTTTTGTACAAAAATTCTGGTTTAGTTGAAGAAAAACATGATGTTCAATTTGATGAAACTAATAGCTCTCAAGAAGAGCAAGATAATTTGGATAATGTTGGAAATGAAGCATTAAGACAAGCAACGGAGAATATGCAAATTGGAGAATCATACCAAAAGAAGATCCAAATGGTCCATCATCTTCTATTCAAGTCTAACCTCCTACATCTTCAACATCAAGTCAAATTCAAATTGATGAAGAGGACGACAACGAAGATGATGAACCCTCCAACTTACCACCAAGAATTCATAATGCAACTACAAAGGATCACCCAATAGATCAAATATTGAGTGATGTGAGTAAGGGTATTCAAACTCGATCTCGTGTCACTTCTTTTTGTGAACATTACTCTTTTGTCTTTTCTTTTGAGCAAAAACATGTAGATGAAGCACTCGATGATCTGGATTGGGTGAATGCAATGCATGAGAAACTCAATAACTTCACCCGGAACAACGTTTGAACATTGGTAGAAAGTTCCAAGCAACACAATGTAATTGGTACAAAATGGGTCTTTAGAAACAAGCAATATGAAAGTGGAATGTTTGTGAGAAACAAAGGAAGATTGGTAGCTCAAGGTTTTTCATAAGTTGAAGGTTTGGATTTCGGTAAAACTTTCGCTCCTTCTGCTAGACTTGTGTTAGTTCGGATATTACTTGCTTTTGTATAATACTTTGATATTAAGTTATTTCAAATGGATGTCAAAAGTGCTTTTCTAAATGGAAAAATATCCGAACTTGTTTTTGTTGAACAACCACCCGGTTTTAAAGATCCTAAAAATCTAAATCAAGTTTATAAACTGTCCAAGGCGCTCTATGGTGCTAAGAAAGCTCCTAGAGCGTATGAATGTGTCACAGGCCCAATTTCAGTTAATGGAATTTAGGTGCATTTCATGAGCATACATGTCATTTTGGATCATTTGTACAATTGGTTGCATTTAAAAATTTAAATTCAAGTCAAACTTATAATTTGAAAAGAAACTCCAAAAGAAAAGCTAAAGTTAATGCTTGGAAAGAACCCTGGGAAATAATTTAATTAAATACTAGATTAATTATCTTGAATTAATATATTTTTTGTCAAATTTTTAGAGATCAGTTTGACTTGAGAGAAATCTATGTTCCTTAAACCAATTCGACTAAGTATTTTAAATTAAGCATTTAAAACTTGAATAGTGAGTTTTCAAAGTTTTTGTGGGATATATATCATCCCAATAGCTTCTCTGAAAAATTTCATATTTGTTTGATATTTTTAAACCTCTGGTCAAACTTTTAGGTTTGATTTTGGTTCTAGTCAACCTTTTAGACCCAGCCCGAGCCAACTGGTACTGTAGCGACTCAAACCCAAGTGATTTGGTTAGGTCCAGCGCTGAGCTGTTCATACCGACCCGAGCCACGTTCAAAAGGGCTCAGTCCAACCTGTAGGTTGCGCGCAAACCGTTCGATTTGAAACGGATGGACCAGATCAGTTGGATCGTTCGGACCCCCGAATATCCTTTTCAATCTGGACCATCGATTTTAAATCCAATCGCACATTTCCTTTTGGTTGAACCCGGCACGCACACACTGTCCGATTTGGAACAGATAGTCCAGATCAGTTGGAACATTGGACCACCGAACAGCCCACGCAATCTGGACCGTCAATATTAAATCAGACTGTGCCATTTTAAATGGGTAAGCCCCCCGCGTGCGGGCCGTTCGATTTAAATTCAAGCGCCAGATGGAGCGGTGACGTTCGGACCTCCGAACGCGCTTTGACTCTAGACCGTTAGATCTAAGTCGGACTGTCCACATTGATTTGGAATGTTCGGACCGCCGAATAGCCTTCTCAATCTGGGCCGCCCATTCGCGATCGAACCATCCTCAAGCGTTTGAGTCAACCACTTTGTTTCACCTCTAGGACTGATAGCCTTGGCCCACTTGTCGGTCTCTCTCTCTTCTCCGCCTTCTCCGTGCCATGCCAGCGCCGCGCAAAGCCGAGGGCAAGGTGGCAACGCGCCCGTGTATGTCGGTGCATGCATCGCCACTTGGCCTCACCATGATTTTCGAAGTTCTTGGGTCTGCATGTCCTTTTTCTACTACACCACCATCCACTTTAAAACAAAGTCTGAAACTGAGCAGAACTACTGAAGCTAATTCAACTAACAAATAACTCTGACTCAAACAAGGAATTGAATCCTTGGGGCGGCTCATAGGCATCGGGCGTCGGGCTGAAGCAGGAGATGGCAGCGTCGGTCGAGCCCGGAGCAGGAGAGCCGGCGCCATGGAGGACCGAGGGAGCCAGGCGCGGGGAGGAGCATGGGCAGCGCCATGGAGGGCCGAGGGAGCCGGGCGCGGGGAGGAGCGCGGGTAGCGCTATGGAGGGCCGAGGAGCATCGATGGCTGGGCCGAGCCAGAGCCAGGAGAGGTGGCGCCATGGAGCCACCATTCGGCCAAGAGAGCTTCGAGGAGAAGAAATAGAATGGGGAGAAGAAAGAGATGAGGGGAGAGAGGGCAGGAGGGGTAAAATTGATAATTCACGTGCTTTATCTCTCCCTTACTGTCCGAAAATAATAAAATAATGGCCTCATTGTCCTACAGCAAAATTAAACCTTTTTACAGTGTGTTCTAGTGTAAACCCGTTTTTTGGATGTCCGTTGGCAAAGGGTATCAATTTGCAGTGTCCTGTGGCCAATTTTCCCTTCTTTTATTAATGTTATCATCCCGCGACATCACTGTTTAATACCCTAAGACCGTGAGGCCATCATCAACCAGCTCTTCAAAGGTGCTTGGCGTGATGCATGGCTCTGGTTCTTGGTGCAGTCATCTACACAAGTTGCGGCACCACTTGTATCTGCAATCGCAACATAAGAACTACCATCAGCGGGGCAAAACACCAATTCTATCAGTGTTCAGGAGAGAGACCCATCAAAAAGAGCAAAAATGATTGAATCAATGTAAGATTGTCGTCATACCGGTTGTGGCCGAGCCGCAGACAGAGATCAGGCAGATCTTGCTGCAGTCGGCCGCCAACGTCGAGGTGACCACCTTTCCCCCTTGGGGGCCGCAACCAATGGTGCACTCGGGCAGGCAGATCCACCGGGGAAGGTGTGCCCTGCAGCTATCGTAGCAATACAAGTAGCAAGCGCAGAATCTTGACATGGCTGCCACCTGTTGCTGGCCTAATAGAAACATGAGCATGCACAATGCAACAACGGTTGCCGCTCTCTTACCCTCCATTCCTCTTGCTGCTGTACAATCAGACAGGCTCACACGGATTAAATTAGAGACTCACATTTGTGCAGTGATGTTTGATGAAGGAAGAAAAATGAAATCAAATGGACAGATAGTAATAAGATGTTTACCTATGTGTTTTTGAGGACAAGAGAGATTTGGGAGACTAATTTTTTTAGTGGTTCTCCTTAGGTGATGGTTTGGTGTGTTAACCTTCTGATCTTGTGTCCCTTATATATAGCATCGTAATGAAGGCGTATTCAAAGCATTCTGGTTTGTGAATCGGTGGTTAATGGTAACAAGTGATTCATCCTTGCAAAAGTCTTCCAAGATGATTTAGATTTGATAACCTCCCCCAAAATCAAAAATATATTATCCTATGTTTGTCCTGTTGATTGAAAGAGACCATTGAACTCATTTCAAATTTTTGGAAAGAAATATTTCATGCATTGGAAGTCTTTATTTTCTTCATAATTCTATGACATGTTTGGCTGATTTGCATATCCAGTTCCTTCCTATTTGTTTACATGTTGGATAAAATCAAAATATGTATCCTGTATGTTTATTTGGAGTTGTGATATATAATATTATTATACCACTAAATCATTTCTCGGTATAAAGAGAGGAACCAACACACCAATTTCACCGCTAGTAAGAGAAATGTGCAGCTTATGTCCATGCAGTCAAATGTCACTAGTGTTCTTCCTCATGAAACAGAACAGCAACGAGGTGAAAAAAATATACCATGGGCTACTTCTTTTCTTATTATTATCGATCATCATTAAACAGCCAGTTCAGGCATTATCGCAGTAAAATGAAATGGTAGCTAGTCTTACTTGCATCATTTCCTCAAGAAATGCATGCATACATGTAGGATCATATCTAGGAGATTATATTATCCGTGAATTGGATACACTCACAAAAACTCTTGCGTGTTTATTTCTTGGCTGCTATGAACAATCCAAAGGTTGGCGGGGTGATGTTAACCAAAACACTTATAACATTTTTCACACAAAAAAGCCTACGCGATGTATTGCCTTGTGCATCATAAAGTAGACTCGATGAGCTTTCCAAGCGGTATACGACATGTCTACCAAAAGTATTGGTGCTAACACAAAATTCATTCCCAAAGCTAACAAAAGGTAAGAATGCATATGGGACTTCAGGACGTAAAACCAAAGAATGACCATTGTACAGACAAAAAAGTTGACTAATCAGCCATCCTGCATGGATGCCACCTGTCCTGTAGTACTCGTCTCTACGCTCACTGCCTCCAGGACCCCACCCCCAGCCAGTCACGGCGGATACATATATGGGAGCCCCTCCATGTGCTATGATGCCACCATTGATGAAGGGATGTAGGCGTCACTCACGTGGATCCGCATCATCTCATCATGGAGTAGTGCAGCCAGATCATCATATGTTTGTGTGCTACGCTTGGTCGGCCGTCGTAGTTGCCAGCACTGCTGCCACCGCCCAGTGAAGACCAAAAAACGATGACGCCACCCTCGCATTCACTGTCGCTCTTTGTACCGACCACTAGGACCAGCTGGTGCTCGCCTACCTTATGAACCGTTTCCACAAGGGGCGCCCCAACCACCATGGTCGAGTAGCAAGCCCACGGGCTCCGCCGCCATTGATGTTCCTCCACACCCTGGTGCTCTAGGTTGTCATCCTCTCCTGGTTAGACCTAGAAATAGGGTCATGCCGTGTCGACATGACACGGGCATGACGTCCTGGTGCCGACAACTACGATACATTGTATGTATATGGAAAGCACTAGAAAAAAATCCTTCCGCCAAACACTCTAGAAGCATTAAAAATACATGGTTATATGGCATGAAAAAGTTCAATTCAATTATGTTTGATCTCATTATATATGAATATGTGATTAAAATATCAATATTTCTTAAACCTAATCATGGTAAATATATCTTTCATCATGCCCTGATTGACGAGGACATCACTTCCATGCATACACCCAACACTCCTCATAATAGATCTGAACCTATGCACTTGCAAGGTCCAATCACCAGAGCTCGTGCATGTCAATTGAACTATCAGGTAACTTCGTTTTTAGGAGTATATTTTGTTTCTAATAAGAATATATTGCTACCTAATGCATGTGATGTTCTTTTAATGAGGAACTTAGGAGCTGATCATGAAGGGAAGCATGTGTAATCCAATTCGACCTCTAGAGACACATCGATTTCAAGCGTGCATAACATGCATATACAGAGTTCGTTGGAGGTCCACGAGTACTTGATGAAAAGCTTATCTCAGTCTCTTTCCAACGGATCCATTCCCACCTTCAAATTCCTTCTATGCACGCCGCAATCATCAAAACAATCCGACGCTTTTCAGAGCCCGAGTCAGAAGGGTGCTGCACCACCTCCACTTGGGCCCACGGGCCTTGTAACCCTAGGGGCGTGTGTCCACCCCCTGGCTGACACCCCCTATCGTCTCCTCACATTGGAACCGCCACCCCCTTTGCTAGATTAGCATTTTGTTTGCTTAGTTTCTCCATTGTGAAAACTCTTATTCTTCGTTTGTGTCGACTAGACCAACCATAAAGAACCCCTACGAAATCCAACCTCTTGAACTCAATCATATATTTGCAGTTTGGATTGCTTTTTACCTTATTCTTGCTTGTTCATCGATTGCTTGCATGAATTGATCCTTGTGATAAGGTCAATCGAGTCTTTAGCACGGTTGATAACGACTTGGTGATTAGTTCAGCGATTGCTTGGTTCGTGCGTGCTGTGTTCATAGCCTGGATCATGGGAGTTGATCACCATCAAATCAGAAATTACCCTTCTCATCGAAAGATCAGGCCAACAGAGTGCATCAAGTGGTATCAGAGCTATAAGTTGCTCAGTGAGAAATCAGTACCCATAGTTGTAAATTTGTTCAGTTGTAGGTTCGTTCTTGCATCCTAGAGTCCAGAAAATGCCAAAAAATAAGTATTCACCCCCCACCGAGCCATCTTTGTGCCTCGCATTGTTCTTTTCAGTTTTTCCATCCTTGAATCGTAGATTGCATTGTCGTGTCTAGTTGCTGGTGTTAGTGTCTGGATCGGTTCTAGTTTTTAGTTTTGCTCGAGTTGGTATGTTGTAGGGTTTTTGCCTCATCAATCCCGACCACTTTGGTCCTACCGCGTCCACCTCTTCCTGGTTTGCCATAAGAATTTGTGCCGAAGGGGAGTTGTAGATCGGTTCCACCACCTAGCTGATCAGTTTGGTTGTTGTTCTTTAAATAAAAAAAATCTGGACACGGCACAGAGTTCCAGTCGACCGCGGCAACAAGTCCAAGTCCTCTTCGGCTCAGACTCGTCTTCCTCCCCGACCACAAATCCGAACCCAAATAGATTTCGATTTCGCGCACTGTCTGGTAAAACAGCCATAACTTTTTCATACGAACTCAGATTGCAACATTCTTTGCCTCCTTGGAAAGCGAATGAAAAGTTCAATCCGGAAGGCAATTTGTGATTCATTTAGAAAGGGGCTCTACACAACATAGAAAGTTGGTAATCCGAAAAAGTGAAACCCCCCAAAAAAAAAGGTTGTTTAGGGCCTGAAAACGGCCTCCGAAGTTTTAGCACTCATTTTCGCTGTTCGTTCACCGTCCAGTTTGAGTTTTCTTTCATTCCAGATTGTGTAATCTTTGTTTCTAGGCCATATTTTAGTGTGTTTTAATATTCATCGCTTTGAATTGAAAAAAAAGAGAAGAAAAAAAGAGGCAAGTGCAGAAAAAAAAGAGCTATGCAAATATAAAAAAGGAGCCGCACAAGAAAAGAGCATTGTTCCTTGTTCCTTTCATAATTGCATCTGCCATTTGGTGCTTCGGTGTCTTGATAATTCCTTGTACTTGATCCTAGTGCTTTCTTTCTCAGCTTGCTTTAGCTAGTTTCCGGATTAGTCTAGTGCCAGCAAATTGTGACTAGTACTTTGAACTATCTTTCAATTTTGGAATTTCTAAATTTGAATTTTTGCCTTTCCTTTGCTACATATATTACGGCTGTCCAAGTTCCACTAACCGAACAGGTATTGTACCCTTGCAATCACTTTGCTCATCATTTGTGTCATGCTTATCACGAACCAGCCACCAGTTGCACCACCTATTTGCTTGGTAAAAATTTGCAAGAGCTTGGTAAGAGCTTGAGTGTGTGTGACATGTAACTTCTAGAACCTAGTAGTTCATAGGGAATTTTATACACTTGTGTATTTTTCTTATTGATACTAACAATGGCAGGTTCAGGGTCACAAGCGGAGAATAGCAGACCCCATGTTGAGGACGATGCACCTCTCACGCCTCACACGAAAGACATCATGCAACACTTTTCACGCTTGCTGAATCAACATTCGGAGCGTATTGAGGGGGTTCTAGATTGCACCAATAACGATCTTACTGCGATTGCTACATGTGTGGAGCAGCTAGAGAGAGCTCCACCTCTTACTGCCACCCCCACTGCTATCGACGTTGCATAACCGCGGCGTAACCCATCGGTTGCTAGCTCATTGGCCGATGAGGTAGAAGATGAAGCGAAACCATATGTTGCTGATACGGAGTTCGATGGTGGTTTCAATCCCAACAATGATTGTGATCATCGGCAACAATGCTTCAATCGACATGGTATGAGAAGAGACCCACCACGTGAGGTACGTGATCGTAATGATGCACTTGGTAAAATTAAATTCACTATACCTCCTTTTGCTGGTAAATATGATCCTGATGCTTACCTCACATGGGAGTTAGTTGTAGACCAAAAATTTTCATGCCATGAATTTCCTGAAAATAAAAGGGTTAGGGCTGCTACTAGTGAGTTCACTGATTTTGCATCTATTTGGTGGAATGAATTGTGCCATAATAAACAAAACATACCTAGAACATGGGATGCTATGAAGAGAGCTATGAGAGCTAAATTTGTGCCTTCATATTATTCTCATGATTTGTTGAATAAATTACAATGTTTAAGACATGGTAGTAACACCGTAGAAGATTACGATCAAGAATTGCAAACTGGTTTTTTACGTTGTGGTTTAGAAGAAACTGAAGATGCTAAAATAGCTAGATTTTTAGGAGAGCTTAACCGGGACATTTAGGACATTAGAGATTATAAGGAGTATAATTCTATCACCTGTTTGTTTCATCTTGCTTGCAAAGCTGAATGTGAAGTGCAGGGAAGATAGTCTCGCTCTTCAGGCTCTTTTGGAGTTTCTTTTGCAGGTAGGCAGAATCAGGCGCAGTCCTCGGGTAGGGCGCCACCCCCTGTTGTCCCTACCACTCCTAGCCGTCCCCCATCCCCCTCTGGCCGTGGGTGACCAGCAAGCACCACTCCCACTCCCCGAGCCTCCGACGCAAGAAAATTAACTTCGGTTCAGCAAGCTAAGAGTTCTACTTCGGTTGATTCCACTAGGGGAATGCGAGATATACAATGCCATCGTTGCAAAGGCTTCGAGCACATGATGAGAGATTGCCCAAATCAGCGAGCACTTATTATTAGAGACGATGGTGAGTATACTTCAGTTAGTGATATTGATGAAAAATATGCATTGCTTATAACTGACCCCACAGGTGAGCAATATGTATTTGAACATGACGAAGAATGTTTTGGAGCTGAAACAAGTGATAAGTTATTGAGCATAATTGTGAAGTGTGTCCTTAGTGCTCAAATGGAGCATTCTGAACAGAATCAATGCCACAATTTGTTTCAAACAAAATTTCTAGTCAATGAGCGTTCTTGTCGTGTGATTATTGATGAAGGAAGTTGCAACAATTTGGCTAGCATTGATACTGACAAAGTAGGACTGTAGATGAGAATATCATCAAAGAAAACCAAGACGTAGCTATGAAGGAAGTCCTAAAGCACAGTATTCATAAGAGCCTAAAATGTCGTTGGGGCATTAGTAAGGCCAAACGGCATGACAAGAAATTCAAAGTGACCCTGGTGAGTGCGAAATGCAGTTTTCTCCATGTCATCCGAATGCATTAAGACTTGATGATATCTAGAACGTAAATCCAACTTCGAAATTTTTTTGGCTCCACGAAGCTCATTGAGTAACTCATCAACGATCAGAATAGGAAATTTGTCCTTAATCGTTTTGTTGTTGAGATGTCGATAATCCACACAAAAACACCCAGAACCATCTTTCTTTTTGACTGATAATACTGGCGAAGAGAAAGCCGAGGAACTACGACGGATGGTACCTTGTTGGAGCATAGTAGCACACTCACGTTCAAACTTGTCCTTTTGTAATTGTGCATAGCGATATGGTCGAACAGCAATGGCATCCATTCCCCTTTTGAGCTGAATACGATGTGCAATCTTACGAACTAGAGGAAGACCATTGGGGACCTCAAAAAGGTCATTGAATTCATTGAGAAGATCATCTGATAAGTCTGTTCCCATCGTGCGTCGAATCATTGGTAAGCCAGTCCATGTAACTCGTCGGCCTGTCGAGCAAATGACATTGTCATGTTTGAGAAATCCCAAGTAATAGGGCCCATCATTCTGAGCCATTGCACTCCTAAAATCATGTTGAAGCCATCGAGAGGCATGGCATAACAATCAAGGGAAAACTCCTCTGTTCCAATGCGTATGGCCATGACTTTGCACAAGCTCGAACTAGCGACTCAATCTTCGTTGGCCACTGTTATGCTAAGACTAGACCACAGACAAACATTGACCCCGGTAATCACCGCAATACCATTGGCAACAAAATTGTGAGTTGAACCTGAGTCGAGAAGAGCAATGACTGTGCGGCATCCGATTTCGACTTGAAGACGCATCGTCTAACCAGACCGAGGTTGAATACCTATGAGAGCTGCCAACAAAGTTTCTGGTTCGTTGCCCTCCTTTGTGCACTCATCGTCATTGTATAGATCGGGCTGAATTTCGATAACGAAGAGGCATTTGCACCGGTGGCCTGCCACAAATTTTTCATCACATTGATAGCGTAAACCTTGGGCATGACGGTGTTCTAACTCAGCTGGAGACAAGGTGCGACAAGGCAGTGTTGTCGTAGGTGCCAGAGTGTCGCTTCCTTGATCAGTAGTCAGGCCTATGCCGGATCCTACAAGAAGCGAGCCGCCGGGGCGCCACGGACACTGTGACAGTGGCAGGGCCATAGGCACTCGGTGTTGGCACCATTCGTTAAAGTCTGGACGGTGTTGACTTGAGCAGTTTTCCGCAAGCCACTCTGGTACTCCCGGACGGCGAGAATGCATGAATCATAGAAGTGATGTACTGGCTCACCCGCAGCTTCTCCTTGGACCCTGAGGTGTGCAGTGTCGTTATACAAGGGCTTTGGAGCCGGTCTCCCATGGACATTAGATGGGAGTTGAGAAGACTGATGCACATGGCTGTGTGGAAGGGCTTTATAGAAGGCTGTCGGCATCGTGGATACGAGTGTGTGTTACTTGTGCAAGCATGCCCAAAAGAAGCTGTACAGGGTCCTACCGACGGATATCATCCGGGTGGTGGGAGCAGCTCGGGCGCCCAGCATGTTGGTGAAGAAGAGGACCTAGAGGCCAGTGTTACAAAAGGTTCAGTGGATGTTGCTCGTGACGAGGCCGACGCGGTAGATGCAGGAGTGGAAGATCGGTCACCGTATGGTGAGCCTACAAGACAGGCTAATGAAGGAGAGCATAAGGAGTACATATTGCGTCAAATGGATAGCGATGATCGGATAACCTTGGCTGAAGAGGAAGCTGTACAGGAGGACGATGAGGACAGTTCCAATGAGGACAGAGCTCCCATCCCCCAGGAATGGAATAGGTTTGATGCTGAGAGTGTAGCTACGCATGGCGAGCATGAATCACTGTGGGAGTATCGTGCCACGAAGGTTCGATTGCACTCAATGTTTGCTGATAAGACATCCTTGTAGGATGCCATTAAGTTATAGGCTATGTCCATGCAGCGAATATTTCGGGTCATCAAATCTAGCCAGGAGTAGTACACCATCAAGTGCGAGCATGCCAGTTGTCCTTGGCGAGTGCACGTACATAGATCGAAGTATGATACTCACTGGATTGTCTCGAAGATGGAGCCACACTCATGCGTGCTCAGCAGTGTTTTGCCAAGGCATCATAACCTAACGTCAACCTTCATAGCCAATTTGATGTATGGAGAGATAGTGGAGAAGAAGGATGTGGAGGCCAAGCACATCATGATGGCTATTGAGAAGAAATTCAAGTACAAGATCAGCTACGCGAAGGCGTGGCGTGCGAAGCAGAAGGCATTGGAAAGACTGTTCAGGTCTTTTGAGGCAGCGTACGACAACCTTCCTCGTATGCTTCGGGTGCTGCAGGAGAGAAATCCGAGCATGTACACTACTGTGAAGGACAAGCCATCTAAAAAGCAGCGAGGTTTTTCGATATTGCATAGGGCCTTCATAGCCTTCGGTGCCTGCATTGAGGCTTTTAGGCATATGCTGCCCATGATCTCAGTTGACGTGACATCTTCCCAGAGGCACAGAGGCACGGCCGCCCTTGAGGTGGCTGTCATAGTTCCGGGTACGTGTTCGACATCATTCCTATTGGGAGCGCTGTGCTCTCCTTTCCGTACAACGGTCTTACTATCTTCGTCCTTGTACACAGGTTGAGCGGATGGACCCTGCCACGGACGACCAGCAGGTATCACGCCACCTCGAGGCCTACTTGTTGTGGCTATTTGGTTGGGTCCTGTTCACCAGCAGCCACGACAACACCATTGACACGCGGCTCATCGCGTACGCTAGGGCCATCGCCAACGGGGAGGCCCCCAAATCAGCTGAGGTTCAGCCACACTTGTAGCCACCTATCGCAGCTAGTGTGACACATGCTGCAGGTCGAGGCCGTACTCCGTCCTCATGGGGTGTCCTCTCCTACTGCAGCTGTGGTCGTTCGAGCGCTTTAGCCTCAGACGGCCCCTGTTGGACGACAGCGCTCCGTACGGGCAGGAGATGTACAACGCAAACGAGGTGGATCAGATGACAATGGGCTCTCTCTAGTGTCGATGACGGGTACGTACTCTGTCATGCAACTAATTTCTTCATATAACCGATCGTCCTATGTAACAGCTTGTGTTCCTTGCAGGTACAGTTCATGCACGTGCAGATGACACGGGTGGACGAGCCCTTCGTGGTGCAGTTAGACCGGCTCACGGTGGACGACGTTCGTTGGGAGCCATACTCCCCTCAGGAGTTAGATGCCCGTGCTCCTCACGGCCTTTCGTCACTGTGCCTACGTGACCGGAACTACTGGCTGACCCGCAGGGAGCTTGTCTTCGACATCTTCGTTGAGGACTACAAGGTGCATCGTGTTATTAGCCAGTTCGGCCTACGGCAAGAGGTTCCAGTACCAGTCAGGCGGCCAGTGCCCGACAGTGTGCACGCATGAGTAATCAGCATAGATGTCCCTGTTTCTGATGTTATCTCGTACACACGACTTCTAACTACATGTTACGTTTTACAGCTTCAGTAGGAAGGGAGTCCGCCGCAGCACGAACTGGGGGGTTAGGATGAACACATGGGTACAGCAGTGGGAGGGTGCGCTACAGGACAATGTGCAGGACACCCCCTACAACCATAGCGTGTATGATGAGTACCTTTGCTGGTACGCTCCTCGGACAAATACCAGTCTCGTACTTGCTGTCGACCAATCGGCAGCACGTGACCCGGCACCGACCGACACATACCCTGTGCATTTCACACAAGATGTGCACCGCGCGGTACGTTACATCCTACTTGGAAAACTTCGCTTATGGCATCCCCAATTACAGTTTTTGCCCTGTCGTGTTTTCGCTATAGGTGAGCATCAGTACTGAGATTGCGAGGGACTGCCGCTCCTTGTTTCAGAGGTTCACTGACAGTGTGGAGGGCACACGCGAGGAGGCAACTCAGGCTTTCCGTCGTGTGGCTGTTCGAGCCACACGTATCGCCGGCCTGTTGTCGTGCACCAGGCTCCCGGAGGTTGACACGCTTGTGTTCCGTCGACGATCAGTATGTCCACCGCACCGCCCCGTCCGTGTACGTAAGACTCGGAGGCTTGGCTGACCACGTCGACACCGCGCGCCCGAGGAGGTCGGGGTCCACTGGGCACAACCCGTACACCGCGGCGCGGCGCGCACTACGTCGGTCCTCCAGACTCCTTCGCCTTCACACGCAGGGCGCGTATGACGTTCCGTACTTCCCTCTGGATGCCTTCTTGCGCGCCATGGCGGTAGCCGAGGGTACGTCACGTATCTATTTGTTAGCACACATCGTGTTTTTTTATTAACTAACAATATTTGTTGTGCAGGTGGAGGTAGTCAGGCCGCTGATGGATTAGGGGCCTCCCTAGGCGACGCGGACACGCACGACTTCCTTGTGGACAAGGACCCGGCACCTCAGCCCACACCGGCTGAGGTTATCTCTGGGACACAACTAGCCGGTGCGCCAGTACCCACACAGCCTCCAGTTCTATCCACCCCTCTGCCTTACAGTCCTCATCAGACCAAGCCTCTAGACTGTCTTACCCTCTCGGGACCGAGGCCTCGACACCCAGCGCAGAGGAGGATGCCCAAGCGAGCCCGCAGGGGTGGACACGGAGCTGGAGTGGGCCGTGGCGACACGGGAGGGGATGCTGGGGGTGTGCTTGGGAGGCCCTAGTAGGGGGTGTCCCCCTACGCTGGCTGTACTTTTGTTCGTTATGTGATACTTTTATTTTGCACTTAATGTGTGATGCATGTAATACTTTTGTGTTCTTATGTGTACTCGTTCATACAATGCATGTTTGTTCAATGCATATCGACACCTATAGCTTAATGCACGTGACACATCGATGCAACAGTCAACTCGATAAAAGGCAACCGTAATGATGCGTCCACCATTTAGTGACATGTTTTACGAGATTGAACATAATTGCGTACAAAAGGGGAGACTACCGAGGTACAACCTTCTACGGCTGTGCCTATTGGTAGAAGGTGCCTCGCACTACCCACATAGAGTGTTGTACAGGGGGGCACCTCGGACGTGGCTGGCCGTCGTTGTAGTGGCACGCACATATGTAGCTACGGTTCGTGCAGCAACATGTGGGATCATAGGAACTTCATATGTTCACGACCTCCTCGTTGCCCCTCTCGCGCTGCATTTGTTGGCGGAGATCATCGTTTTCCTCGTTGAGATTGTCAACTCACGCCTCCAACTGAATGATTCGGTTCCACAATGTATCCACATACATCACAATATGTCATTCATGGGGAGGATCGATACAGCGGACAAAGTTGTATTTTGCCATTTGCTGGAAAGAGGGGTTAACATGGAAGCTCTATTAGCAGTAACATAAAGCAAAATATTTGCTAATTGTACCCCAGATTGCGGGCATCAGATGAAACATCGTCTACCATTGAAAGGGTTGTCCATGACCTGCACGACAGCGTCTTCGGCCATACCGGTTGAGCACGCTTGTTCGCCATCAACCGGTAGTTAGGCCCAAAGTCCTCCCTCCTTTCGAGGGGAAGGTCTTGCTTCGGCGACCCCGATTGGACTGGTCCCTCGGCGTCTGCCATGGTATGTTATTGTACGATGGAGAAGATTCTTCTTCCTATGGTTTCGAGGGTCGAATGGTCCTACTTTCGGAGCATGGGACGTGCATTTTATAGCCCGCGGGGGGAGGCTCATAAAGCGGGTAATATGTTAGCTTGAAGATGACAAGACTAGACGAGGTTGCCTGCTTTGCGCGGTGATAAGACCAAATGGGGCAGCTTTTCGCAGTGATAAGACCAAAGGAGACAGCCTTTGTGCAGTGACAAGACCAGATGGGGTAGTTTTGTGTAGTGACAAGACTAGATTGGGTAGCTTTGCGCAGTGACAAGACCAAATGTGACAGCTTTGCGCAATAACAAGACCAAAGGAGACATCCTTTGCACAGTGACAAGAGCAGATGGGGCAGCTTTGCGCAGTGACAAGACCAGACGGGGCAGCTTTGCGCAGTGACAAGACCAAATGGGGCAGCTTTGCGTAGTGACAAGACCAGACAGACAGTGATAAGACCAGACAGGGCAGTTTTGTGCAATAACAAGACCAAATGGGGAAGCTTTGCGCAGTGACAAGACCAGACAGGGCAGCTTTGCACAGTGACAAGACTAGACGGGGCAGCCTTGCATAGTGACAAGACCAAACGAGATAGCCTTGCGTAGTGACAAGACCAGACAGGGCAGCTTTGCGTAGTGACAAGACCGAGAAGACATGACTCTACAAAGAAAGACGTGATAACACTCTACATCGCCAGCTTTTCAGATCGAAAAGACAACACTCTACCTCCTCAGCTTTTTAGACCGAAAAGACAGGACTCTGCATGAAAATAACCACACCATACCAACCCTGTGGCTTATAAAAGGAGGTGGAAGATATCTGGGAGAGAACACTATACAGCCAAACCCTACACTACACCAGAGCTGGCTTCACTACATCGGATGGACAAGATGCAGAAGAAGCAATGGGACAAGATGACGAAGCAATGGGACGAGATCTGCGGACTAGCAAGGGCTGTTGGGGAGCGGGATGACCAAGCAAGGGCTTCTGCGGCCTGAGTCCAGCAAGAGACGCATGCTAGGATGGCAGCTCTCTACAATAACGCCCCCCGTAGCAGCAACCCCATCCTGAACGTTCCAACAGAGCGTTCGCCGCAACATCCACCAGAGGGGGAGATGCCGCCCCTCTACTGGTGCAGGGACCCATGCAAGTTCTTCAAGTCCAAGCAGCGGCTAAGCCTGGGCTTGCGTTACTGGGGTTGTGCAAACTACTCCTGTGACTATCCCGACCGCCGTTGGGATACGAGCAGCTATCGGCAGTTGGTAAGGACCAGTTACAGTGTGTTCCCCTACTATTTCTCTTTCAAAGTACGCACTAACAACTTCTCATGTCTACCCGTAGTCCCCATATCCGCTATGTGTCTACCACAAGTGGATCGACCAGGAGATCCACCCACATGACCAGTGGACTCTAGACTTCCAGGAGTGGGATGTCAAAAGGGCCCGCGAGATCCGGGAGGAGGAGCGCCGCAACGACGAGCAAAACGAGCGTATACGTCGGGAGACGAAAGCTCATCTCGAGGCGTGCAGGCGTAGGAAGCACGAGGCTCGCGAGAGGGAGCGCGAGAAAAGGAGGGAAATGGCAGCTGAGGCCAAGGCAGCCGACGAGGAGTACAACGCCGAGTTCGCAAGGAAGGGCAAATGGCCTGATCTATGCAGTAGTCCAACCCTCTTCGCCAAAATGTCTGATGTATTTCTAATTCCCTAAAGGCATGCCTATACCATCCTTGGTTCGTTAGCCTGCTTGCCATGTAACCCCTTGTCGGATCAACTTTTGTGTTGTTATCATTGCACTATTTCTACAAACTTGTCCACTGTGTATGAATTTCTAGGCGCATCGCAATATCACTTACCATTGCTACCTCTATCGTTCTCACAAAATTCTTCAGAAATTTTGCGCACTACAACAACATACAATGATCATAAAACGTTATTGCGAATCTGACTAATTTCGTACCCTTGAGATTCTACAAAATTCACAAACAGACCAACCAACATTGTCACCACCCTTTTATTTCCAAAAAAACATGATTTGCTAAATGTAATACCTACAAAATGTAATATTTAGAAGTATTATTTATGTAATTCTGAATAAAAATTAGATTATTTAAAAAAATTCTTCATTATGAAGGCATCCAACAATATGTATCACTTCTGGAGCAAGGTCTGCAAATATTGTGTAGTTGTTTATGAAGGATATATAAACTGAAGTGTCAAAGGTTATCATCAATCCACAAAAAAATGTTTTTGGTCCATCACACATAGATTCTCCACTACTTTTAAAAATGATTAAATAAAAAAAGCAGCTTGCCTTCTGTCGCCGAATTGTTGGGCGATAGGGTTTCAGTCGCCTAGCGGTCGGGCGACAGAATCTGTCATCCTACAATTGGGCGATATATATCTCTGTTGCCCAACAGTACAGCTACTAATTGGCATCGCTTTTCTGTTGGGTGACTGGTTCTAGTCACCAAACGGTAAGGTGATAGGAGCATAATTTTATAAAAGGTAAAATCGGCGGAATAATTATGTAATTTTGAATAAAAATGGATTATTTTAAAAAATCCGATTAGGCATGCGAGGATGGGGACAGTTACGGATTAGGTGACCCGTCTCACCACAATTGAAACAATCTCTTGATTCAGTTACTGCAAAGACAGGATGAGTAACTAGCAATGCAATGCTTGTCATCACCTTTAATCTAGTATCTTCTTGTGCAATAGCAGCAATTGCTTCCTTCGGTATATGAAGAGTAGGCTGGTGAAAGATAGTAGCTTGCCTTCCATCAAATCTTGGATTTAGCCCTTTCAAAAATTCAATCACCCGTCTGCGTTCAATCCACTTCTTAACAGTGGATATGCAGTCTGCATGAGGCAACTCAAGAGGATCATAATGATCTATATCTACCCACAATCACTGCAACTCAGCAACGTACTCCATCATGGTGCTCTCCCCCTGTCTCAGATCACTAACTCTCTCCTGTGTCTCAACCATCAACATCGCATTCCCTGCTCCTGAGTACAATTTTGACAAAGTTTTCCATACCTCAGTCGCATTGGAGATGGTCTCGACAATTGTAGCAATAGTCGAAGACACTGAACTCAACAACCACACCACCACCAGTGAGTTGGTAGTACTCCAACTTCACCATTCTGTACCCATCTTGTCCATCGGCTCAATTGATTCTCCTTTGATGAAGCTCTCCAGCCCTTTTGTCCGCAGGATCAACAATGCCCTCCGTGACCAACTCAAGTAATTTCTCACGCCTTCCAACTTAGCATCATTCGACATCAATTCTATTTTTTGCACCGTCTCAGCATGAGGAACAATTTGTAACATCCCTAATTTGTAGAGTTTTTGAAAATTTTCAATTTTTTTTAAAATAACCATTTGATTTTGTTTAGTTGCAAAAGCTAAATCTAAAATTTAGAAATAAAAAACCATTTAAATTGAATTAATTAGAGTTCAATTAAATTAAAAAGTTGGTTTATTGAGTTTTCTGGATTTTATTTGGATTTTAAGTCTTTTCTTGCTTTTTCTGTATTTTAGAATTGGTTTTTCCTTTTTGTCTGAAATTAAAATCTATTTTGTTTGCAAAATTAAAAGCTAAAGTATAGCTAAAAGTATTTTTTTATTAAGTTCTAATTAATTCAGGACTTCTGTAAATTTTCCTAGAATTTTTAGACTTTATTAGCTATTTTCTAAAACCTTTTTTGCTTTTTCCGGGATTTCTTTAATCGAAAAGCTATTTAAAATCCCCGTAAAAAGCTTTGGGCCGATTTCCTTTTCTCAGCCCACTCCTCCTTCCTCCCCGCGGCCCAGCCGTCCCGGCCCATTCACCACAAGACACTGCTCGCGCCGCCAGCCCTCCTGCTCCCCTTCCTCCTCCCCCTCTCGCTAACACGGGTGGCCCACCCGTCAGCCACCCGTGTCCCTTCTTCCCCAGTCCTTTCTTCCCCACCAGTCTGTGCGTAGTACCCCCCTCGGACCGCCATTGACGGCCGATGCGACCTCCGTCGCATCCCTGGTTTTCCTCGTCGATTCCCAACGAGGACACGCGCAATAAATGCCCGGTCCTCCGCCGACACCGTCCCCTCCTCGCTGATTCACTGGAGCACGCGGGCCCCCTTTTTATGGCCAACGTAACCTCCTCCGCGTGGCCACTCCTCTCTGGGACTCCCTGAGCCCTATAAATGCAGGCACCAGGCGCGCCTTCCTCTCTTGCGTTTCCCCCTGTTTTCCCTCTCTCCCTCGCTCTCCTTCGCCCTCATTTCGTGAAACTCCGCCGCCGGCCAAGCTTCACCTCGCCGCCTCTAACTCCTCCACCGAGCCACCTCCGCCGCATCCGTCACCGCCTACGGCACCGCATCGCTGAGGGGCACGCCATGCAAACCTTCCCACCCTCTGAGACCCATCGGAGCGCCGCCATCACATCCCACCGCCGTTGCTGCCTTTGTTCCGCTCGCCACCGGCCACTGCATCATGCGCCGTCATCTAGGTCACGCGCACCACGTTCGCCGTGAGCTTCCCTTCCTCCCGGTGCCCTCGCCGCCAGCCGAGCCCCGCCGTTCACCAGCGACGCTCGGGCTGTGCGTGCCGCCACCTCGGGCGCTGACGTGGCATGCCTCGTGGCGCTACATCAGTGCCACATCAGCCTATTTTGCTTGCGTGGCGCCCAATCAAGCCCACGTGGCTTTTCTCTCCTTTCTCTGTTGAAAAATAATTCGGCCGAAATGAAAATCCCAGGGCTGACGTCAGCATGACACAATAAATCCAATTTTCTTTACAAAAATAATTCAAAAAATCAGGAAAAACCCTGATTTCACCATTTCATGTGTTTTTCCAACTTCCGGAGGCCGTAACTTCTTCGTTCGATCTCCAATTCGGGTGATTCAAATTTCTAAATTCATCTAAAATCCCCCTCTTGCTGTTAGTGCTAATTTGGTATTTATTTGGAGTTGTTTTATTTATTTTGGCTTCACTCGAACGTGTAGATTCTGGCGTTTCAGAAGATTTCTCGGACCCGACGATTGAAACACCTCAACTCTTCAACGAAGGAATGTCGTAGACCTTTGACCATGTCGTACCCATTTTATAAAACTATATTGTTTGATATAAACATGCATTGCTATATTTATATTAAATGGTTTCGGGAGTAGATAATTACCTAATTGATGTATGCCTCCTTGATAAATTGCAAATGACATGTATCCTTGAACGACATGAACCCGTGGACACCCTAGGATGGGTTATTTTAGTTGAACATTGATAAACTACCAACATGGGTATCGTATTGTGCTTAGCCATGCTTTAGTTATACGACGGACTCATAATCACATGCTCGTATGAATGAACATGACTAAAGGAATTATGGAATTGTGGTGCAGCCACTGTTATTAAAAGATGTTGTGCCAAGGCTAAGATGGCCTTTGGCCGGGTTGAATGAAAATGATTTATACTCGGGCGAGTGATCGTGCAGTAAATGGGATGATTTTGGGATGTGGCTGCCTCGCCTGAGTAGCAATTAAGGACTTAACTTTGTGCGCCATTGATCTGGGCCATATCGTGCAACCACAAGTTCATTTATGGGGTGGATTGTGCCAACTAATTAGCAATGTTTTGATTTGGTTCTGTTTGGGTTGATAAGCGGCGCAAGAAGGGCATGAATTTGGCGGGAGATGGACCCGTTAGAAGCGAATCCTTAGCGAGCAGAACTGGGTCAAAACTGAACTTTGTAAAAGCCTTGTGATAATGACTTAGTCGCACACCTTCGGCAATGTGTCAGACGGACATTATAAGTCAATTATCTCTTGTGGGTCAAACTGTACAACCTCTGCAGAGTGTAAAACTATTCGAATAGCCGTGTCCCCGATTATGTACAACGCCTGGTGATTTCACACGAGCGGTACATTTTCATCAAAAAGAATGGCGGGAATGATGGTTTGGATGGAATAGTTGGGAAGTTTACTTGTTGTCTTTCAAGAACTTGATTACTTATGTACTAATATTTTAAAGTGTGCTTTTCCAATCTACTTATCGTATTTACTGTCAATGCTGCTTTCTGCAAATTAAACATAAAGCTATCCTTGTCAAAGTACTCACGGGTTTATGCCCTCTGGTTTATCAGTCAATGAAGAAGACCTAGGAAGCACGGAGTTCTATGAAGAGGAGTACTTCGAGAACTATGCGAACTAGGTCACGTCCTCTACTCGATTGCCTGTGGGCATGTCGAATGGTCACCACGAGATATTTTAGTTCCACTGCAAGTTATATTTTGTTGCTAAGCCCTGCGTGGCAACCGTTGTAAGACTTTGACCATAATGTCCTTTTGCTACTAAGTAACATTAATTTGTCTACTTCATCGTTACTTTGTTGTATGGTTATGATTACATCCATGTTGTAACTGTGCGAGCTAGCTACTGATCTGGGACTAGTTCAGAATGCACAGAGGGTCCCGGGGTTGCATACTTGGAGTCCCTACGTAATTGCCCTACCTGACGACGATGCCCCACTCGTCTTCTCTGTAAGAAGTTGCGCCAACTTTCTTGAGCACAAGCTGCAGTCCTTGATTCTCCCCCATAGCTCACACCAGTGGCACTTTTTCTCCTCACAAAGAACAAGAAAAATTGGCCTTCACCTTTTTCTTCCCCCTTCTTCTATCGAAGCAGTCACAGCAAGGCCTTCGCCTTTCTTCCCCCTTCTTCTACCAAAGCAGTCAAGTCACGATAAGGAAAAACTCTCAGAAGGTTCATAGAGTTGACTCAAACTTTGGGCCTTTCTGAAGGTGCACTTACACCTGGATATGGCATGGCTAAGAACTGTGTCTTTGTTAGCTGTGCCTTTGGTGAATGCAAGTCGGTTTACATAGATTGGCAAGGAAGAGTATGTTGTGGGTATGTTAAGCAAGATGACACCGATGTTGTCATCAGAATTGTTGATGCGGACTCTTTAACAGAGCATCAAGACAATGGTGTTGAAGGTGAGATATGGATTAGCAGCCCTAGTTCTGGAGTTGGTTATTGGGGCAATCAGGAAATTAGGTAGAAAACTTTCTGTAATCAGCAATAATGCATGCCACAGCAAGAATGCACGCATGCCTTTCTTCCCCCTTCTGCTACCTTTTCGAGTGTCACAATGCTCTCGTCCCTCTCATCACTGTGCGTCGCAGCCGAGCTCCCCCTCTTCACTGCGTGCTACAGTCGAGCTCTCTCAGCATCCTCTTCACCACACGCTGCAGTGAGCTCAGGGCTGTCTTCACTATGCGCCACAGCTGAGCTCCCTTAGCCTCCTCTTCACCGCCTATCGCGACCCTTGACATCACCCCCGGAGTGACGTGGCCACGAGTAGCTCAAGGCCAACACCTTCGGCCCCTTCCGCCTGACCTCTGCTACGACCAAGCGCCGCCTCCTTGCCTTCCGTGTCCACCAGGACCGAGCACCACCGCCAGCACTAGGCGTCGCCGCCACAGTGCCTAGGGTTAGGGCACCGGTGAGGGCTCTGATACCATGAAGTTTTTGATTGTGTATGTTATCTCCTTCAGTATTGCTCACTACCAAATACATACTCTTTACATGGGCCACATGGGCCGGCCGACTTATAGTCCATACACTCAGCACAAGGCCTAGGGAAAGGGAATGCAGTTGCATTGTAGGAATGCCAACATTAGCCATACCATGCATGGAGTCTTCCCAATGAAATATGACTGCTAATCGAGGAAAAGCCAGCTCGTGCAAGAATGATTCAACATATTATCACAGGCACATAGTTTGCCGAAAACATACTAGAGAAGCTGATGGCACATGCATGAATCGTTTGTTGAGCTGAACCGCCAATTCTAACTCTCCTAACAATCCATATATAGGTACGAACTAGAGAGGGTAAGGTATTTTCTAATCTGATTAATTTCAGATGTGTAATTGTGTTAGTTAACCTTGATGAATCAGCTGAATATCGATTTGATCATTAACTCATTGCGTATCACTAATAACATATCTCAATTTATACCCCATTAAACATAACTGAGAAAAAAACATATAAGCCCTTTTAGAATAATCATTTTGCAGCTTTTCTTCCTTGTGCAACAAGAATTTTTATTACAATTTTAACAATAATCAATACACTTACACTACACTTCTTCTATCTTTTGGTTCTAGCTATATGGAGTTCTGGATTCTACAACATCATCTGCTATGTACAACCTACAAAGGACTGCAGTGCTTCATAGGACTAGGTAATTCTGACTTGACCAATCTTAAAATCAATTTGGTGCTTATTGTTTGGTTCTTTTTTTTCCTTCTTTTACAGATGAATGGATCCAATATGTTGTGTGCTTTTCTTTGCAGTAAATAACCATCTCAATTCTCAAGCATATAGCTAGCGGACTTGTTAAAGCCCTGTTAGTATTGCATGCATACCAGCTTGTGCAGTCATGTGGGAAAAACCTTGAATGTGGTGCATGAATGGTCACACATCGATGTGCCAAATTTTATTATAACAGCTCACAAAGAGTTGTGGATAAGAAGAGATTAGTAATTATTTTGTGTGACACATTCTAGGTGTCACTTTGTACAAAAAGGAAAGAAAATAGGTTGAACATTTGCACAGGCTAATTCTTTTATTATTGTTATCATCCCGCATCATCACTGTTTAATACCCTAATACCGTGAGGCCGTCATCAACCAGCTCTTCAAAGGTGCTTTGTGTACTGCATGGCTCCGGTTCTTGGTTCAGTCATCTACACAAGCTACGGCACCACTTGTATCTGCAATCGAAATGTAAGAACCATCAGCGGGGGAAAACACTAATTCTATTAGTGTTCAGGAGAGAGACCCATCAAGAAGAACAAAACTGAATGGATCAACGTAAGATTGTCATCATACCGGTTGCAGCCGATCCGCGGAAGGAGATTAAGCAGATCTTGCTACTGTCGACTGCCGATGTCGGGGTGGCCACCTTTTCCTTGAATGGGGGCAGCCACTGATGCATTGGGGCAGGCAGATCCATTGGGGAAAGAGTTTCCTGCGGTCATCATACCATTGCAAGTAGCAAGCGCAGAATTTTGACTTCGCTGCACCTGTTGCTAGCTAGATAGCAACATGAGCATGCACAAGGCAACAATGGCTGCTGCCCTCTTACCCTCCATTCCTCTTGTTGCTGTACAATCAGACAGGCTGACACGGATTAAATTAGAGACTCACATTTGTGCAGAGATGTTTGATGAAGGAACAAAAATGAAATCAAATGGACAGATAGTAATAAGATGTTTACCTATGTGTTTTTAAGGACAACAGAGATTTGGGAGACTAACTTTTTTGGTGGTTATGCTCAGGTTATGGCTTGGTGTAATAACCTTCTGATCATGTGTCCCTTATATATAGTATCGTAATGAAGGCATATTCAAAGCATTCTGGTTTGTGAATCAGTGGTTAATGGTAACAAGTGATACATCCTTGCAAAAGTCTTCCAAGATCATTCAGATTTGATAACCTCCCCAAAAATCTAAATTATATTATCCTATGTTTGTCCCATTGATTGAAAGAGACCGATGAACTCATTTCAAATTTTTGGAAAGAAATATTCCATGCATAGAAAGTCTTTATTTTCTTCATAATTCTATGATATGTTTGGCTAATTTGCATATACAGTTCCTTCCTATTTGTTTACAGGTTGGGTAAAATCAAAATATGCATGATGTATGTTTATTTGGAGTTGAAATAAATAATATTATTATACCACTAAATCATCTCTCGGTATAAAGAGAGGAACCAACACACCAATTTCACCGCTAGTAAGAGAAATGTGCAGCTTATGTCCATGCAGTCAAATGTCACTAGTGTTCTTCCTCATGAAACAGAACAGCAACGAGGTGAAAAAAATATACCATGGGCTACTTCTTTTCTTATTATCATCGGTCATCGTTAAACAGCCAGTTCAGGCATTATCGCAGTAAAATGAAATGGTAGCTAGTCTTACTTGCATCATTTCCTCAAGAAATGCATGCATGCATGTAGGATCATATCTAGGCGATTATATGATCTGTGAATTGGATGCACTCACAAAAACACTTGCGCGTTTATTTCTTGGCTGCTATGAACAATCCAAAGGTTGGCAGGGTGATGGTAGCCAAAACACTTATAACATTTTTCACACTAAAAAAGCCTACGCGATGTATTGCCTTGTGTATCAGAAAGTAGACTCGATGAGCTTTCCAAGAGGTATACAACATGTCTACGAAAAGTATTGGTGCTAACACAAAATTCATTTTGAACGCTGACAAAAGGTAAAAATGCATATGGGACTTCGGGACGTAATACCGAAGAATGACCTTTGTACGGACAAAAAAAGTTGACTAATCAGCCGTCCTACATGGATGCCACCTGTCCTGTAGTACTCGTCTCTACGCTGACTGCCTCCAAGATCCCACCCAACTAGTCATGGCGGATGAATATATCAGAGCCCCTCCATGTGTTATGGTGCCACCATTGACGAAGGGCGGTAGGCACTACTCCCGTGGCTGCTGCATCGTCTAATCATGGAGTAGTGCGGCCAGATCGTCATATGTTTGCGTGCTACACATGGTCAGCCGTCGCAGTTGTCGACATTGTCGCCACCGTCCTGCATAGACCAAAAAATGGTGACACAACCCTCACATTCACTGCCGCTCTTTGCCTCGAGCACTAGGACCAGCTGGTGCTCGCCTAGCTTATCAACCATTTCCACAAGGGGCGCCCCAACCGCCGCGGTCGAGCAGCAAGCCCACGGGCTCCGCCGTTGTCGATGTTCCTCCAGACCCTAGTGCTCTAGGCTGTCGTCCTCTCCTGGGTAGGCCTAGAAGTAGGGCCATGCCGTGTCGGCATGGCACGAGCATGACGTCCTGGTACCGACAACTGCGACACATTATATGTATACAGAAAGCACTAGAATAAAATCCTTCCGCCAAACAGTCTAGAAGCATTAAAAATACACGGTTATATGGCATGAAAATTTTCAATTCAATTATGTTTGACCTCATAATATATGAATATATGATTACAATATCAATATTTCTTAAACCTAATCATCGTAAATGTATCTTTCATCGTGCCCTGATGCCCTACACCAATGCTTGCTTTTGCGTGTTACCTCTCCATGTCAAAAGACTCAACACTCATATTCAAACATAATTTTACCCTTAAAGGAATTATAACACCCTCAGCAATTGCAAGGCAGCATATATTTAGAGTTTGGGACGACTCTATATATATTTTCAGAGAAGAATATTGCCAGTTTGTCATACATGCCATTCATACCAATACGAGGATTTCTAAAAGTTGATATGAATTATATCAAGGCCTAGGGAAAGGGAACGCAGTTGCATCTTCGGCATGGAAATATTAGCCATCCATGCATGGAGTCTTCCCAATGAAATCCGACTGCTAATCGAGGAAAAGCTAGCTCGTGCAAGAATGATTCAGCATATTATCACATGCACGCAGTTTGTCGAAAACTTACTAGAGAAGATGATGGCACATGCATGAATCATCTGTTGAGCTGAACCGCCAATTCTAACTCTCCTAACAATCCATATAAAGGTACGAACTAGGGAGGGTAAGGTATTTCCTGATCTGATTAATTTCAGATTTGTAATTGTGTTAGTTAACCTTGATTGATCATAAACGGAAGACGAATCAGTTGAATATCAATTTGATCATTAACTCATTGTGTATTACTAATAGCATATCTCAATCTATACCTGATTAAACATAACTGAGCAAAAATGTATAAGCCCTTTTAGAATAATCATTTTGCAGCTTTTCTTCCTTGTGCAACGAGAATTTTTTGTTAAAATTTTACAATGATCAATACACTTACACTGCACCTCTTCTTTCTTTTGGTTCTAGCTATATGGATTTTTGGATTCTGCAGCATCATCTCCTACGCACAACCTACAAAGGACTACGGCGCTTCATAGGACCAGGTAATTCTGACTTGACCGATCTTAAAATCAATCGGGTGCTTATTGTTCGGTTCTTTTTCCCCTTCTTTTACAGAGGGACGGATCTAGTATGTTGTGTGATTTTCTTTGCAGTAAATAACCATCTCAATTCTCAAGCATATAACCAGTGGACTTGTTAAAGCCCTATTAGTATTGCATGCATACCAGCTTGTGCAGTCATGTGGGAAAAACCTTGAATGTCATGCATAAATGGTCACACATCGATGTGCCAAATTTTATTATAACAGCTCACAAGGAGTTGCGGATAACAAGAGATTAGCAATTATTTTGTGTGACATATTCTAATTGTTACTTTGTACCAAAAGGAAAGAAAATAGGTTGAACATTTGTACAGGCTAATTCTTTTATTATTATTATCATCCTGTGTCATCATTGTTTAATACCCTAATCCCGTGAAGCCGTCATCAACTAGCTCTTCAAAGGTGCTTGGTGTATTGCATTGCTATGGTTCTTGGTGCAGTCATCTACACAAGCCGCGGCACCACTTGTATCTGCAATCGCAATGTAAGAACCACCATCAGTGGGGGGGAACACCAATTCTGTCAGTGTTCAGGAGAGCGACCCATCAAAAAGAACATAAATGAATGGATCAACGTAAGATTGTCGTCATACCGATCGAGGCCGAGCCGCAGACAGAGATCAGGCAGATCTTGCTGCAGTCAGCAGTCGACGTCGGGGTGGCCACCTTTTCCCCGTGGGGGGCACAGCCAGTCGAGCACTCGGGTAGGCAGAGAAACCGGGGAAGGACTGTCCTGCAGCTACGGTAGCAGTCCAAGTAGCAAGCGCAGAATCTTGACATGGCTGCCACCGGTTGCTGGCCTGATAGCAACACGAGCATGCACAATGCAACAATGGTTGCTGCTCTCTTACCCTCCATTCCTCTTGCTGTTGTACAATCAAACAGGCTCACACGGATTAAATTAGAGACTTACATTTGTGCAGTGAACAAAAATGAAATCAAATGGACAAATAGTAATAAGATGTTTACCTATGTGTTTTTGAGGTCAAGAGTGATTTGGGAAACTATTTTTTTTTGGTGGTTCTGCTTAGGTGATGGCTTGGGGTAGTAACCTTCTGATCATGTGTCCCTTATATATAGCATCATAATGAAGGCGTATTCAAAACATTCTGGTTTGTGAATTGGTGGTAAATGGTAACAAGTGATTCATCCTTGCAAAAGTCTTCCAAGATTTATAACCTTCCTCAAAATCAAAAATATATTATCCTATGTTTGTCCCGTTGATTGAAAGAGACCGTTGAACTCATTTCAAATTTTTGGAAAGAAATATTCCATGGATTGGAAGTCTTTAAGTTCTTCATAATTCTATGACATGTTTGGCTGATTTGCATATCCAGTTCCTTCCTATTTGTTTACAGGTTGGATAAAATCAAAATATGCATGATGTATGTTTATTTGGAGTTGAAATATATAATATTATTATACCACTAAATCATCTCTCGGTATAAAGAGAGGAACCAATACACCAATTTCACCACTAGTAAGAGAAATGTGCAGCTTATGTCCATGCAGTCAAATGTCACTAGTGTTCTTCTTCATGAAACAGAACAACAAGAAAGTGAAAAAATATATCATAGGCTACTTCTTTTCTTATTATCATCGGTCATCGTTAAAAGGCCAATTCAGGCATTATCGCAATAAAATGAAATGATAGCTAGTCTTACTTGCCTCATTTTCTCAAGAAATGCATGCATGCATGTAGGATCATATCTAGGTGATTATATGATCCGTGAATTGGATGCACTCACAAAAACTCTTGCGTGTTTATTTCTTGGCTGCTATGAACAATCCAAAGGTTGGTGGGGTGATGTTAACCAAAACACTTATAACATTTTTCACACAGAAAAAGCTTACGTGATGTATTGCCTTGTGCATCAGAAAGTAGACTCGATGAGCTTTCCAAACGGTATACGACATGTCTACCAAAAGTATTGGTGCTAACACAAAATTTATTCTCAAAGCTGACAAAAGGTAAAAATGCATATGGGACTTCAGGACGTAATACCGAAGAATGACCTTTTGTACGAACAAAAAAAAGTTGCTAATCAGTCATCCTACATGGATGCCACCTGTCTTGTACTACTTGTCTCTACACTCACTGCCTCTAGGACCCCACCCCCAACTAGTCATGGCGGATGAATATATGAGAGCACCTCCATGTGCAATGATTCCACCATTGACAAAGGGCGGTAGGCGCTGCTCCTGTGGCTTCCGCATCGTCTCATCATGGAGTAGTGCGGCCAGATCGTCATATGTTTGTGTGCTATGCTTGGTCGACCGTCGCAGTTGTCGGCACTGCCGCCACCGCCCTGCGAAGATCGAAAAATAGCGATGCCACCCTCGCATTCACTACCGCTCTTTGCACGAAGCACTAGGACCAACTGGTGCTCGCCTACCTTCTAAATTGTTTCCACAAGGGGCGCCCAAACCGCCATGGTCGAGCAGCAAGCCCACGGGCTCTGCCTCCGTCGATGTTCCTCCAGACCCTAGTGCTCTAGGCTGTCGTCCTCTCCTGGGTAGGCCTAGAAGTAGGGCCATGCCGTGTTGGCATGGCACGGGCATGACGTCCTGGTACCGACAACTGCGACACATTATATGTATACGGAAAGCACTAGAAAAAAAATCTTTTCGCCAAATACTCTAGAAGCATTAAAAATACATGGTTATATGGCATGAAAAAGTTCAATTCAATTATGTTTGATCTCATTATATATGAATATATGATTACTATATCAGTATTTCTTAAACCTAATCGTCGTAAATGTATCTTTCATCGTGCCCTGATGGCTCTGTGCCTATGCTTGCTTTCGTGTGTTACCTCTCCATGTCAACAGACTCAACACTCGTATTCAATCACAATTTTACCCTTAAAGGAGTTATAACACCCTCAGCAATTGCAAGGCAACATATATTTAGTGTTTGGGATGACTCAATATATATTTTCAGAGAAAAATATTGCCAGTTTGTCATACATGCCATTCATACCAATACAAGGATTTCTGAAAGTTGATATGAATTATATCAAGGCCTAGGGAAAGGGAGTGCAGTTGCACCTTAGGCATGGCAATATTAGCCATACCATGCATGGAGTCTTCCCAATGAAATCTGACTGCTAATCAAGGAAAAGCTAGCTCATGCAAGAATGATTCAACATATTTTCATAGACACACAGTTTGCCGGAATCATACTAGAGAAGCTGATAGCACATGCACGAATTATCTATTGAGCTGAACTACCAATTATAAGTCTCCTAACAATCCATTTATAGGTACGCACTAGGGAGGGTAAGTGACAAGGATTAAAATCTCCATGTATTACTTTAAATACATAATTAAAGACCGTACGTCTTCATGGTCGTAACCCACAAGGCTAACGACCTCTGTGGTCATAAGGATTCCAAAGGTTACATAATGGGTACCCTGGTCGGATGAGGTCCTGTACCTAGTCCCTGACTAGGTGACTGCTCGTAGAAGCAATGAACTAGTATTTGGATCTAACTCTAAGTATATTCCTTACCGTGTGGTGAATGAAACACATGTCATACTTGCTCAATACCACGCGACATTCCATGGACCTAAGACACTGACAATAACCACCATACGGTTTAGTGTCTCATAGACACCAACTGATGATCAGTTACTGTTTCACTAACTGTGACTGGCCCTCCGATCAGACACGTCGCCTCCAATAGGCGTTTTCTCCAGGAACAACTGCCACATCATCAATGGTTATTTAAAGATGGAGTACGAAGAAACAAAGGCATCGGATCGAAGCATGGCAATCAGCATTAGATTCATGTTTCAAGTCTGACTCAATAGCATAGCAAGCATTACGCTCAGTGTAATTAGGATTAGTCCACTGCCTTGTCGAATGCACCCTCTGTAAAGGATCCAGTTCAAAGTAATAAAGAGCAATCCCATTCTCTCCTAAAAACTCTTTGCCATTTTCTCCGTTTATTTTGTAAGATCGGCGACTCGATTGTCGACAGCTAGTGCTGACCGTGGGGGAAAAGGCGAAAAGTTCTTGAAGATTACTTCGCTCAAACATTCCTCATTCATTCCCCTCGCTCCATCGTCGCTCATGCGTGCATGCATCTGTCACATCCTCAATTTTAATAAATAGAATTATCATGCATCTTATGAGCATGCATATCATTTCTAGAATTTTTATGCAAAATATTGCATTTTTAAACTTTGATTCAAAAGTAAAAACCTACAACCCTAATCGAAGCTCCAAATAAAAATAAAAACTATTACATGTAAAGTTCTCTGGGAGATAATTTATTTAACTCTTATAATATTTATCATGAATAAATATAATTTTTCTAGAATTTTTAGAACTTAAATTAACCATAAGAAAATTCAAAACTCAATTCAACAATCCCTGCAGGTATTGATATAAAGCTATACAAATTTATTTGAGTACTAGGACATCCCGGGAGCCTCCCTAAAAATTTTTAGAATTTTAGGATTTTAATTACTATTTTTAGTAGCTCGGTCAAAGTAGTGGAGTTGGTTTAAATCCTAATCAAACTTTGGACTCAATCCAAACAGTGTTGAACCCGTGTCCGGCCCTTGCAACTTGATTCAACCAAGCCGCCTAAACGCACTTGGTCTGAACCCGAGTCTGGCTCGCATCGCTTTTACTCATTGACGCCCTGAGTCCACACGTCAGTTCATCCCCTACCTCCCGTTGGGCTCGTAGGCGAAGCGCGCCACGCGGCCGGGGATTCCTTCCGCACGACAGTGATGCCGTGGATCCACTGCCTCCATCCACCACTCCCAGAGCTCCTCCACTTGATGCCGTCTTCACTCCGTCATCTTCCTGAGCTTAAGTCGCCTCCACGCCCCACAATTCTTCACTTCTCCTCTCGGCCGTGAGGAGTGCGCTCGTTTGTGTGATCCTCTAGGGTAAGATCCCCGCCATGGAGTCTTTTCTCTTCTCTGTTTGTCACCTTATCCATTTTAGCTAATATCGGCTCATGCTTTGGCTTGTAGTTCTCAGAATGCCACAGTGCCATAGGAGCTTCCAGAGCGCGCACCCGAGGACACCACCGTGACAACTTCATCCCAGTAGGTATTATCTTTGATCTTTTTTTATTGGAAACAGGAGGGGAAAACCCCCTACTGTATATATATAAATATAAAAAAGGCCAAAGATATTTACAAGGCAAAGGGGAGAGGAAAAAACAACAAAAGAACTAGTTAACCTCTAACCAAAGTCTCTTAACCAAGCAACAAAATCCGACCTAAGAGAAGCCTTGACCCGATGGATAACCATGGAGAAATCTTCTCTAAACTCCTGCTTCCAAGCTAAAAGAGACACAACGCCATTGTTGAAAATGACCTTATTCTGAAGGATCCAGATAGCCCAGCACGCAATAATGACTATCTCTTTGAAGCACTTGAGACCAAAGTAGACCTTGCCGACTTGAATGAGATCAAGGACTAGAAGCGACAAGTCCCAAGTGATGCCCATCCTTCCCCCCAACACCCTTGACTGAAAGAACAGGTGAAAAAGAGATGCTTCGCAGATTCAGAACAATGCTCAGAGCACAAAACACACTCATAACTCCCAAGAAAAAACTTCTTCCGCTATAGGAGTGCTCTAGTGTTTAGCCTGTCTCTCAAGAGCAACCAAAAAAAACTTGTGCTCACTCAAGCAATGAGACTTCCAGAGCCAAACAAAAGGAATAGGAGTGGGAGCTTGACCCAACAGAAAGTCATAAACCTATTTAGGGGAAAAGGCAGAGGAACCCCAAATATAGCACCACTCATCTAAACAATCGTGGACCAACTCAACAAAGCCAAGAGCATCACGGAGACATTGAAATTGTAACAGGACCGTCGGAGAGAGGGGAAGCTGGAAATTCTGCAACAAATCTGTGTTGTCCAAAAATTGGGCCACCGAGATATCTTGATGCTTAGTAAAAGAAAACAAATGTGGCCAATTTGAAGTAGGATAACCAATGTTCCACATATCCTTCCAGAAAAGACAAGAACGCCCATCAAAACCCTTACAATGTGAGAAGCCCTTGAACTCCTCCAACAAATGCAGCAGATCCTTCCACCAAAAGGAACCGCACATTCTGTTCAGCCTTAATGCCAACCCATCATGATAAAAAGCCTGATAAGAAAGATGGACCCAAGGAACATCTACTTTGTTAAGGAACTTATGAAGATGCCGCATCAACTTGGCCTTATTCTACAAACGAAGATTAAGAATTCCAAGTCCACCCCTCAGTTTACGCCGACAGACCGGCTTCCAAGCCACTAAATAGCCTCCTTTCCTGTTAATATCCGAACCATGCCACAAGGCATGCATTCTTAACTTATCAATCTGTTTGATAACCTTGGCTGGAAGTTTTAAGGAAGCCATGTGATAAATTGCTTGTGAAGAAAACACAGAATTCACCAATACCAGCCGGCCACCATAGGACAGAAATGAAGACAATCCTGATAAACGTCGACTAATTCTATCAAGAACAGAAGAAAACTGTCGAACTTAGGCTTCGACGAACCCAGTGGCAACCCCAAATAGGTAAAAGGAACATACCCAACCTGACATCCAAAAGTGTTCACCAAATGGACCATTTTTGTTGCCTCCACATTAACTGGAATCAGAGAGGATTTATGGAAATTAATTGTTAAGCCTGTGGAATCAAAAAAGAACTAAGAAGCCCTTTTAGCCTAAAGAGCTGCAAAGCATCCGCAAGCATAAAAAGGAGCATATCATCTGCATATTGAACAATAGAAAAGTCTTGTCCAAAATTCATAGCCAAAGGCCATGAGAATAACCCCCTAAGAGTAGCCTCATTAATAATCGATTGAAGAAGATCAGCAGCGAGTATAAACAAAAGGGGCGAAAGAGGATCCCCTGTCGTACACCATATCTGCAATGAAAGACCTTCCCTCGAACCCCATTTAACAACACCGAAGAAGTACCATAACACAAAATATGCCAAATCCACTGTTGTCATTTCTCGCTGAAACCCTTATATTTGAGCATTGCCATAATTGCATGATGCTCCACCTTATCAAAAGCCTTGTCAAAATCCAACTTGACAATAACAATTTCTCTCTTTGAATGATGACAAAGATGAAGGTATTCGAAAGACCAGGCCAGGCAATCCTGTATAGTTCTCCCTTTAATAAAACCATATTGATTCGTATGAATAACCTGAAGAATAACTGATTGCAGCCTATTGGCCACAAGCTTTGTTAACAACTTGAGCGAGCTATTTAAAAGGGAGAGAGGTCGGAAATCATTTACTGTCTCAGGGTTCTCCTTTTTAGGAATCAAAGTAATAAAAGATGAATTAATGCTCTAAAGGTTCAACTTGTTCTCACAAAAGTCATGGCACATATGATAAAAATCTTTAGCTATTAAAGGCCAGCATTTCTTCATAAAGAGTCCATTAAATCCATCAGGACCCAGAGCTTGATCCGATTCCAATCCTTTCACAACCAGATCAATTTCCTTAGTTGAGAACTCACGGTCTAAGTTAACAAGAATGGTTGAATCCACCGGCGTAATCAACAATCCCAGATTGAAGTGCATGGAATTCACCTCGAAAACCCCCAACCTAGCTTTGAATGAAGCTCAAAGAACCGCCTCCTTTTGAGCATGATCAGAAATACAAGATCCATCCTCCAAGTAAAGTTGAGCAATATAGTTTGTCCTAAAAGCCGAGGAAGCAACAGAGTGAAAAAAAATTGAGTTTTCATCCCCAAATTTCACCCATTGAATTGTAGATTGTTGCTTCCAATAAATCTGTTTTGCTTCTAACAATCGCAACACATGAGCCTTGAGAATACACCTGAAATTCCTTTCCACTAAACATAAAGGTCTTTGATCCTCCAGACTATCAAGCAACACTAAAACCCAGCTAGAGTTACTGATGAGTTGAGACAAATTGGAGAGGCTTTTACTCCAAAACTTTAAACCACGTCTTAGAACCTTTAGTTTACAAGAGATAGCTTGAGCTGCATTGAAATGCCAATAAGGTAAGTTCCAGAGGGACGACACAGTGGGGAGAAAGCCATCAAAGTCTACCCAAAAATTTTCAAAGCGAAAAATGGCTGCTTTCAAAATGGAAGATGCAATCTGAATTGACAAAGGAGTATGATCTGAAGTGAGCCTTGCTAGGGGAATAGCCAAAGCATTCGGGAAAGAGATAGACCAAGCTGTAGAAGAGAAAAACCCAATCTAATTTTTGAAGAAGAGCATCTTCCTGCATATTACTCCAAGTGAAATTTCTACCCTTTAGAGGAATTTCAACCAAGCCTAAACGCTGAATAGCCTCATTAAAGTGCAGCATAGCATTAACACTACCCCCCGGTTTGTTCCTGTTGTCTGAACTGCGAAGCAAGTTGAAATCCCCTACTAACAACCATAGATCAAAAGCTGAGTGATCAAGGCTGAGAAGCCAAGCCAAAAATTCAACTTTCCCAGCCGAGGTGCAAGGACCATAGATATTGGTGAGGAACCAACTCTGCGTATTCATGGTTGAAGTGAGCTTAACAGTCAGCGAGAAGCTATTGCAATGAACCAAGACACCATCAAAAATGGAACCATTCCAGGCCGTAAGGAGCCACCCGAAGAGCTAGTAGCAGGGACAAAGCAAAATTTGTTAAAACGCCTGTGAGCAAAGTTGCGAATGAAGAAGCTATCAAACTCTGACTTCTTTGTTTCCTGGAAACAGAAAACTGAACAAGCGCTCTCATCTATTTTAGCCTAAAAATCACTCCACTTGCCTGGAGAGTTAATCCCCTGACATTCCATGATAGAACATTCCAATGTCTACAGGAACTCATGACAAAAACCCAGACAGCCACAGAACCAAGCTAGCCACTCTAGGCAAACTAGCATCCGAACCCCATGAGAACAGGACACAGAAAGATAGAATCGAAGAAATAAGGGCAGAATCCCATGATTTAAACCAACAGAGCATGGTTGCAATGCAGTCGAAAAGGTACAAATCTAAAAGGACAAGCATAAACCGTCACACCATACTGCTAGTGATCCCTAACAAAGATACCAACAGACAAACCAGATAAGCAACAGTATAAGCTAAGCATTTAAAAGCTAATCCTCATCAGACTCAAGGAGAGCCTCTACAGACACTTCACTAGGAGACGTTTGGCAAAAGTCCACCCCAATGCTCTGTGCAATGTCAACAGATAAGAAAGGGGGAATAGCCTCGCACTGGGCCCGTCGACGACCTTCAAAAAGAGGCGCCAAAAACTCCGCACTAGCTTTGTCCTTGAAATCTTTCTTGTACGCATTCAGCCTGGAACTTCGCCTAAGCAGACTAGTCTCAATAGGAATCGGAACCTTTCTGCGACGTTTCTTCAGAGGCATTTGAGCTGGTCGAGACACTTCCACTACCTCATCATCATCCAGCTCTTGCAAAGAACAAATGCCATTTGGGACCCTCGGCTGAGTAACCACAGAGATGAAAAACTTCTTTTGACAAGTCATCCTCCACTGCCACAGAATGCTAAAAACAAGCCAACACCGAGAAATGATCGGGATCCACAAAGGCCCTCCGTTCCAGGAACATGGACAAACAATTAAGAAAAAAGTTGAAATTCTCCAACTTGAGTATAGCACAGGGAAAGATCTAGAACCAAATTCTCCACAAGTATCAGCCCCAAAACACCCTCCTCATTCACCACCTGAGCCTCGATAATTCCAAAGGCCGTGCAACTGTTCGAATGGTGCAGCAACTGATCATCAGCAACCCCAGAAACACCTATTGGAAAGCAATCAGGTAATGGCAAATCACCTAAAGCAGGATCCACCGCAATCTCCTCCTCAGCCACTAGAAGATGATTCTCCAGAATGGACTCCTCAGCAGCAGGTGCCCTATCTGGAAGACCTCCACCCAGAATGTTGGACTGCGCTGCCGGAGCCTACTGTCAGACCGAGATTGAGTTGGTCAACCCAAGGCACCTAGGGAGAGGTGGTGGCTGGGGGTGAGCTGCCATCCCAAACTCCGGGACAGGGTCCTCATCAGGAGGTTGAATCACCCAGTCTTCTTGCAGGATGAAACATGGAACATGCCAAACTATAGCACCAGGTTCATCTCCAACTACCAATAAAAGGATTTCAGGCACCACATCAGACGAGGGTACCAAAACTTTAATCAAGATTCTAGCCTTGTTAGAAGATTCATGCCAGTGAATTAGGGTACCAAAACCGGCCACAACACGGCTTATCACCGACACATTGTAGCAATCTAAAGGAAAAGCAACAAGCATAATCCAGCAGACCCTATCCAACGGAGCAAACCGCAAGTTGATGCCCTCATCGTGCTTGATGAAGTTCAAAGTATAAGGCTCAAGATTGTGAGGACTATGAGAGATAGCAGCCTCTCACTCAATGCAGCTACCAAAAGTAACAAAAGCCGTTCCAATAGGACAAGCAGCAATCTCGAAAACACGAACCCGAAAAGAATGTACCAGATAATGATGAATTGCACCGGCCACTTGAGCAAAATCACACTTCGCAACCGCAGGGACCAGTACCGCAATGCCCACATCTTCATGGTTCTAAGACACCGCTGATCCAATGTGAGACCGTAAGCGCTTAGGCTGACGATCCGAGAAGAGAGAAGAACCCACCGAGAAACCCCGAGGAAGGAACGTCGACGGGTTTACTGGGAAGTTCGCCATAACCAGAGAAGGAGGTGACTCTGGGAGCGAAGGTGACTTGGGAGGCAAACTCTCTGGAGGAGATGAAAGGACACCATGATCAGAATTCGAGGCAACCTCGTTCTAAGGAAACATTTTTTAGATAATCGGCAATTCCACCAATTTGGGCTGCTATGGGCCAGAATCCAATCGAATCAGCGACTGATTGGAAATAGGGCGGTAAACCTTGCCCCTAAGATTGCGTGCCAAGTAATACCGCTGGATATGTCCATAACTGAAGTAGGAGCGACACCGGAAATCATTGGTGCATAAACGGGCAATATGGCCCACTGAAAGACACTTATAGCAGGTAACCTCAGACCGGAAATCACGTCCATCACGTTTTGAATTTTGAAACTGAGAACCCCCGTGCCAGAAAGAACGATCAGAATGATCAACAGCAGAGGAACTTATAGGCTGAAAACTTGAGAATTTACCATCAGGAGGCTTCAGAACTTCTTTGATCCGATTGAACACCGAATGAACAGGAACCAAATTAGGGACCGAAGTCTTCACCACTTCTGCAAAACTTTTGCGCGATGAACGAACTGAACGAAGAGGCTCCAAATAACCAGAAGGGAGTTTCCGATTGACCTTAGACCGAGAAACCACTGTCCACTCGGCTGCACATTCAGCCACCCAAAATTTAAATTCCTGGATCCATTTTGGGCCACCATTTCCCCAAAGATTGAAAACAACACAGAAAAGGGAACAATCCACCTTATGAAGCGAGTAAACCAAGAAACCTACCACATGCGAGCAAACTGAGAACTTGAAAGAAGAATTCCAAAGAGAAGAAACCCTGAAGTCCAATGCAAAGCCTCCCAAACAAGCGTAGAGAACAAGACTAGTTGATTCTTCTGAGAGCCGAAAGGAAGCCTGAGCGAAAGAAACCACCAAATGGAAAGCTGAAGATCGAGAAATTAGATGGACCATGGAACAAAAACGACGCCATACCTCCTTCTGGAAAGCAATACCCGGAGAGATGTACAGACGAGGAGGCAGAGGCACCGAAGACATGATTCTAGGGACGCCATTAGGAACAGGAGTCACCACCGGGAAGCACCATTTCCCTCTCGCTTTGCTCTTTGCTTCGGTTGTGGTTGGCAGAGTGAGGTGATTGTCTTCGATCTTGCACGTCACCTTGATCCCTTGAGCATGATTAGAGTTTCCCCTCAACTAATTTGGGCAATGCACGACAGGATTCCGTGGAATTCGAAGTTTCTCTTTTGCGGCCGAAAAATCCTAGTTCTTCTCCGACGCTGATCCGGTAAGGCATTAACTGATTCCACTCGTCTACACCATCTATTTAGCATCCTTAAGCTGCTTCGACGTCTTTTTTCCCCTCTCCTTGCTCAGGCTCACCTCTCCACATTGAACCCATCCGCCGTCGTGGACCTCACCGACGACAAGCCAGCTCCAGTCATCTCTACTCCTCTCCATCGCTCAGGTAGCATCCTTGGACCACATAGATGTTGTGCTTCACACTAAAATGGACAATGCGGAGGTTTGCTTGTACATGCATGTTTGCCGTAGTTTGCACCGCCGCCCAACTCTGGCTCGTCGCCGTTTTAGGCCGGCTCAGCCGCTGCCACCACCACCAGCTGATGTGCAACACTATTAGGAGTCTATTCATGCCCTTGCCCGGCGCCACCATGGCACGTAGCACCAGTGAGACGCCTGGCAAGCACACGGCCGGGAAACTCCCTATTGTCGTACTTCGACCGGCACTGTAGCGCAGCAATTAGGATTAATCACCGTTAATTATTGGCTAATGATTGCTTTGGTTAGTTAATGGCTGTCCAAAACACTTAATGAGTCACTTACACGTGGGACCAGGAACGTAAATTCTAGGAGTTAAATGAAAATATGGCAGAGCATGACATGTGGGACCCACGTGTCAGTCATTTTTAAATCCGGGAGTTTAATTGAAAAAGACATTGTGCATTGGACCCCACCGTCAGCGATTGGAGCTAGAATAGACATCGGTAGAAAAAGTATAAAATGCTTAAGAAAATCCGGATATCAATTATTTGTACACTAAAAATTGTCTTTAACTTCAAAAATGCAAAACTAATTCAAATTGACTCCAAATCCAGTGAAACAAATTTTGATAATTTTCATTATTAATGTATTTTAATTTGGAATAGGTTTGAAATATGATTATGCTCCAGAAAACATAGTTGATGGAAATTGATCCAAAAATTGAATTATTGTTACCCTAGAAAATGTTTTTAACTTGAAAAATTCATAACTAATTCATTTTAACCCCAAATGGAGTGAAACTAATTTTGTTAGCTTGAATTTTTAATTTACTTCATCATGCTTTAATTTTTGAACACATTATTGCCTCATAAAATTTCAGGTTGGAATTACATTCGGTAAGGCATTATTTTTATACTAGAAAATAGAATTAACTTCAAAAATTCATAGAGAATTCATTTGAACCCCAAATGAGGTGATTCAAGTTTTATTGAACATAAATTTTTATTATATTTCTAACCATGTAATCTTTATATCCACCACTATGCTACAAATGTTCACTAAATAATTAAAATTGGAAGAACAATAACAGAAGTGAATTTTCAGCATTTTCCAGAAATCTGGTTTTCAAACTACCATAACTCTCTCATGTAAACTCAAAATGGAATACTTTTTATACCAAAATTCATTTAAAATCATCATCTAGCTACTGTATAAATTTCAAGCATGTTTGAGCATTTTGAGTTTTTGACTATTTCTCGGTGTTTAATCGATGTTGTTATTTCTTTAGAGCCGGAACTGCCGCAAGTCGACGATTACGTCACCGAGAGTGACCAACTTGAATTTCAGCAAGGCGGACATCATTTGAACTTTATTTTGCATTATGTTTATCCCAGTTTTGCTAAGTTAGTTAATTGAAATGCAATAATATTGCTTGCATGCTATTTTTGTTATGTCAATATTTTTGTGATATGTAGCTATTTATGTCCTATTCATGATGTTATCCTTGAATTAATCCAGTACATATATGCTTAAGTTAGGTTGTGTGAAAAATATATCTTATATATATAGAATTGCTTAGCCATGCGAGTCTAGTTTTGCGTTAGATCGGTTGACGGGATTAGCTCGTCAATTATGGGAGACACAAAACTTTCTCATCATTGTTTTTATAAAGATATTTGTATATGTTTCTCAAGTTAAACATTGTTTATTTCAAAAGTGATTTGGTTCAGGATAAGTGGTTGTTAGTGTGGGTGCTGTTATGCATAAGACACAGGTTTTGTGGTTGTCTTGTCCGGACCAACAAGGGCCGAACTTTGGTGACATCATTAATTGAAGTAAAACTCGTGCTACCACACGCGATAAAATGGGTGTCGCTTGGTCAAGTAAGGGGAGGGTTCTATTGGGTTAAGTCATTGGTGGTGTGAGGGCATTTGTGTTCGATCATCTGTTCGTAGGACCCGATGCAATTTTCTATAATGTGCATGAGAGTAGTGTTTTTCTTTATTTATATTGCATTGGTATCTCCAACACAACTTGCGAGCCCGCTTAGCAAGTGCTATCTGTAGCTTGTACTAAGTATGAGGTTCATCTCGCAAGGGGGACTTGTCTCAATAGGGTGTTCTTGCTAAAAAGTACCAAATCTCGATTTCCTCGGCCGACATACCTTAGGAAGTGTGTTATTATCCGAAGGCTTACAGGCTAATCGACTCGTGTGGGTAAAGTAGTACTCCCCCGCGGGGTGTAAATCTATTCGAATAGTTGTGTCCATGGTTACGGATGACCACTTGAATTCGGGGGTCATTATTGTTAGACTTTGAATTCGAATAGCAGTATGTGTAGGGTGAAAATTGTTGAGTTTTTCGCAAAACTAAGTCACTAATGTCATTCTTTTGATATCCTCTAACATAAATAATTTTAATTTGTGTAAGACTTGTGAGTACATTTGTACCCAACCCGGCTCTGCAAATTCAGATGAGGAAGACTTCGCGCTCGAGGAGCTCGTTAGTGCCGATTTAGGCGACGCTGACAAGTAGTGTTGTTCTTTAACTCCAGTTGGTTGCCATGGGTTATGGGGCACACCATGCTAGACCTTTTGGTTTATTTATATTGCTTCCGCTGCTACTTAATATTCTTATTTGAATTTGGTTGGTCGGCCGCTTTGTAATAGTTGTAGAGCTGTGAAAAATCTAGAGTTGTCGGACGTGTTCGAAAATATGTACCTCGACAATGACAATTAAAACAAATATGTATGCAAAGCTATAGGTTAATTAAAACAAATATGTATGCAAAGCTATAGGTTAACTCTTTTTCATTTGATAATGCTTTCTCATGTTGAGTTTTTACTTGGCAATGGTTTTAACGAGACAACCCTTTGAATATTAATAAAGCCCCATTGGAACATTAATAAAGCTCTTTATTACATTTTCAATATACTTGTCTTATTTTTATAATTTTCATATGTATGTCTGAATTCTACATATTTTTCTTAAAAAAGATGGATTATTTCAAATTTCCTGTTTTTTTTATTTTTTATAGATTTTTCTATTTTCTTAAAAAAAATTAAATCAAGTGAGTGACCAAACAGACTCAAACCGGCACAGATTGCCTTTAGAACATGCACTACCCAGCCACGTGGCCGGCACCCGTTTTGTTCGCAGGCCGGAACGGACCGCGCCCGCTCGTGCCCATGCGGGTCGGGCCTTGCCGCCCATTTGGCCACGTGACTCTTCTCTCTCTAACCTCGCTTCCTCTCGTGCCCCCGAGCCGCACCATCGAGCAGTCGCGGCGGCTGCCAGCGACCAACAAACCAGCGAACGGCGAGCGGCGGCTGGGGAGGAGGAGGAGATGCCGGGGAAGGGGCAGCGGCGGAGGGAGAAGAACCACCGGGAGGCGCATGGCGGGGACACGCGCCTGCCCCCGCCGCCCAAGCAGCGGGAGCTCTACGCGCTCCCGTCCAAGGTCCGCCGCCTCATCGCCTTCCAGAACAAGCAGAACAGCAGCGCCAAAGCCGACGCCGACACCGACGCCTCCTCGGGTGTGCTCTCCTTACCCCTATCACCTCAACTACAGCAATTAAAATCTGCTAATTTCCTACTCACTGACCTTGTCTTGGAATTTTTTTTCACTGTCTGTGATGTTCATGCAGAAATCTAAGAAGCGGACCTTAGAGCCACCTGCTGATGCCGAGGCAGCAAAGGTTAGAGGCGAGGATGGACCGGTTGCTGATGAGAACATGAATGCGGATGGAAGCAAGGGGAAGCGGAAGCGGGGGAAGGCTATGGATCTTCGTTTCCAAGAATTGGATGAAAACGTCTCGGTTTCAAAGAAGCAAAAAAAGGAAGAAGTAAGCTGTCTAAGCATTTGATCTGTGCTTGTTTGTTTGACCTGAACCATATTTAATCATGTAGCTTTTGCATCCATCCATTTGGATTCTTTGTTGCCTCATGTAAAAGAACAATCCTTTTTCAAGTGATGCTAAGCTAATCGTCTTTCTTTTGAAAGTTACAAATATTCTAATAAACACCTGCTGGCTGCTGCCTAAAGGAAACCTCCACGTTCTCTCATTAAGGTGTAAACAAGGAATAACATTTCTTGTACCAGGGATTTCAGACACCTGGATGAGAAGAAAAAGAAGCGCAAGTGCAGTAAGACGGAAAAGTCAAATTTGGTGAAATTGTTGATGCTCCACCAAAGTTGTCATTCCCGAAGGTACCGTCCCTTCTCCGCATCCCTCTGTCTGAACTCCTCTCACTTAATCTATTTTCTTTATTAAATGTATGGTTTTGCTTTTGAAGGTGAAGAGTCCTTTAGATGTTTCTCGCGAGTGGCTTAAGATAAGAGGCAATTGAGTACAGAAATATCAAAGGCTGGACATCAAGGCCTGGAGTCCTGGACTCCAGCTTCCGACTCTAGCAGAAAATACATCCTTGTAACCATTTATTTATTATCTGCTTATTGTATCCTTAATAAACCTCCTCTGCTGAAATCAGAGTAGCTTATAGTTCAGGTTCTATACTCTTGTAGGCAATTTTGGAAGAAAAAAAAACATTGCTGTTTGGGTTTCAGGTCGTTTGTTCTGTTTACTTCCCCGAATGGATCATTATAGTATTTGTGGTAATGGGTAAGAAAATGTACTGATTATTCGATCTGTGTTTTTTTACAAAGTGTTGGCCATATGTGGCTCCATGGTTTTGGGATGGTAATTGGAGCATAAACAAACTCATTAAGTACCTTACTTTTACCCTGCAAATTGTCGCATACTGCTTTGTTGTTCTTATGTAAGTACTTGGCATGAGTTTGTACAACTTGCCTAAAATCAGCTGTTGGAAATGTACATATTTCCAGTACAGTAACAAAGCTTGCAGTAGCTTGTTCGGGTGTTCAATCTGAATATTTTCGGGGATATGCAAACAAATGAAGGCCTTTATCGATGTGGAGCGTAAACATTGTTTTGTATTTTGAATCCTTGGATTCATCTTCCAGTTTGTACCTGAAGAAATGTATCAGGGTAGCAGCCATGATCTTCATCTGCCTGTATGCAAAATCTTTCCCCAAGCAGATACGAGGGCCCGCCTGATCATGGAATGAAGATTTGTTAAATGCAAATGGTTGTCTAGAGGAATACGAAATTAGCTTTGTTGTGTTAACACATGCAATCTTTCTTTTCATTAGGGTGCGTGTAGCCACTTGATGTTAGTTGCAGTACTCATTCCGAAAGTACAGCTATGATTTATCACAACTAGCATTAGGTAGCATGATGGCTTCGTCCATCAGTTGGAATCCAATATCACAAACTTAATTTTCTGCTTTAGCAACATAAGGCCAGATTTAAATACCACTAGTTGCTCCTGTTTATGTGTTTCTTTTTTCAATTTTTTGGTGAGGATCTGGGATATGCCTATCATGGACCTAATTTGACTAGAGTTGACCTTGTCCACTTAGTAAAAATATAGGATTTTTAAACATGTGGTGAGATGATTTCCCCCAGTTATACTTACATTGAAAGATACAAACTTGTAAGGGCTCTCTTGCTGGAACACTCCATTAACAAGCCATCTTTCAGGCCTGAATTCTTCGGCATCCTCACCCCAAAGGTATGTCATCCTCCCCATGGCATAAATCATGTAGTTAATTCCATCTCCTTTTATCACTCTATATCCATTAGGTAGCACATCATCTTCATCTGCCATCTTACCATCCTGCAAAAGTGCCACAGAAAAAAATACCAAGGCAATGCCATTATAATCTCATAATGTTTTGCAAAAAAATCAGTGCGATATTGAATATGTCTTTAATGAATTTAATAGGGGCTTAGCGTTATGTTGAGTAATTAATTTCTGTCTCCAATTCTTCGTGAGCAGCATTTGCAACTTTTTGCAACCTCGTCCTACAGTCCTTTCCCATCCCTATTTATTTCTTTTTGTGGAAAAAAGCAGACCGCCGAATGCAAATGCATCCTAAGAACAGCTAATGGAAACTTCAAGAATCTAGATTAGTAGATTGTCATATCTAACCTTGAATTTCCAGAATAACCAAGTATATTCTTAATTTGTTCTTGTTGTTAACTATATATTCACAGATCTCTCATGATTATCATTTAGGTCACCATACTGAGCCTGCAACACTAAAAACTAACCTAGTTGCCATCATTATTTAAATGCTACTATACTAATAGCCAGTGTTGCAGGTTATGATAAGGTAGCCATTGTTGCAGGTTATGATAAGGTATCATGTAAGTAGGTACTTAATGCCAGATCCAAAACAAGACAAATCATGTCTGGGTTTATTTTAGTTGAACTCTACTCTATACAAGGAATAGCCTTTGAAGTTATTCGTACCACTGGAACAGCGGGATACAGCCGGAGCGTCTCAGAGATTGTAGCGTGGAGGTAGTGCATCTTGTCAGTAGCACCTTCGTTTAATTTTGCAGTGAAATTTTCGATGTTATCTTCCTTGACCCACCCAACAGACTCCTTGATTTCAAGGGCAACCTTATCCTGCACTATGGGGTTCTTGCACAGCATGTAGAAGAACCAGGAGAGGGTATTTCCCGTGGTGTCTTTCCCGGCAATCAGGAAGTTGAGAACTATGTCACGCAGGTAACGGTCATTCATCGTCTCAGGGTCCTTCTCGCTTGCTAGTATGAATCTTGATAGTATGTCCTCTTTGGTTTTCTGCATGCCTCATAAACGTGAAGATAAAATCCAAAGTAAAATAGCAGAGTAATTTTAGCTGTCTACTACTTTTAAGTGACCAAATTCAGAACTTATTCCAGAATTGCCATACACATTAAATTTAGAACCAAAGCTGTTGGGAATTAATGCCATGTAGTATGTATACTTGAATAAGTCTTGCATCTTTGCTAGGATGTGAATTTGGAATGGTTGATGACCAAGATCTCCTATTTCAATACCAAGTTGAACTTTATGCATCAAGTTAGTTGTTATTCCAAAAACATGAGGCATTTTAGAAAAGACATTACAAGTACAGATAGAGTTTCGTAGCCCTTACATAATCACGTCCATTCTTCATTTGCTCTCTCTTTTGATGGATCAACTGCATCACAAAGTCGTTGATGATCTGAATGTTCCTCTTGAGTTTGGCTTCTGATCCGATATTAAGATACCGTTTCAGTTGCCAGAATATATCAACATATCGGTGGTAAACAAGAGAGTTTGCCTCATCAAAGGCCTTGCCGAATTGAATGCTAGATTCATCTGATCCAGATAGTGTGTTGAGCTCAAAACCGAACCCCACTTTGAAGATTGAATCCATAGTTGTTTTCATCAAATGGTCCTGAGGGAAATTGCATTACAGTGACTTGAATTGCAATCAAAAGGTTAGAATAGGGAGAACTACCAGGTTGGTCTCTGAACTTTGTAGTTGAGCCTTTCAAGTCACTCAACTTTTGGAACAAGCATAGTTCCTCAAACTTTGAACTCAGATTCAAATTAATACTTATGTTTGTTTGCTTATCAGAAAACTGAGTAATAGACAGCCCAATTCAGGAGTGTTTAATAAAAGTACATTTTTTCCAGTTTTCTGCCCAGACCAAATTAACTTTGCTGGTTTCCCCTTGTGTAAGTTAGGTTCTAAATTAAAACAAAGCATGGACTATGGCTACAAACAGGGTTTTATTACTTATTAATATTGTCTTTTATATTGATCATAGTTATAATAGAAATACCTGCATGTCTATAGTAATTCTATTTGCTGCTGCCAATGATATCTTCTCTGCCAGTTTTGCAGCATTCATTATGAACACACCACTGCTGAAGTCACGTAGAACTTTGGTCGAGAACTCGTGGCTTGCTAGCTTCCTCTGGTGTCTCCACTTCTCCCCATCTGTTGCAAAAATTCCATCCCCGAAGAGATCGTTCATGATTTGAGTGTTCAAAGCCCCCTGTGAATTAGGCTGAAACATCATCAAAATTTGTGCTCATAGGCTCAATTATATATATATATATATTTATTTATTTATTTTCCATGGTCACTCAATTTACTCCCTTGCCTATAAGGTTAACTAATACGAATAGGATGACTAATTTGAGACATAGTTTGACTTTTAGCTAAGTTGCTACCTTATGAAAATTATTAGACTTATTTTACATGACAATACGTTACAGTCATCCAGTTTTAGCTTTCAGTTTTGAAACTGTCAGCTGAACGTTATTCATTTATACTTTGCTTTATAACATTGCCTTGAAAACACGCTGTTATTGAATCCGATCGTAGCATATTGTAGCAGGTGGTTAATAGTTACAATATTCAAATTTGTCATCCTTTGTATAAATCTTGCAGGAGTTAAACATCTGACGTACAGACTGAACTATCTATTAGCACGTTAATCCTCATGAAAGAGAGAAGGGGCAAAGATGATCAACACGGAAAATCACCTTACTGTATTTACCGAAGCTGGTCCTGAGGACATGCTCAACGACGGCAGGGTCAGAGGTGAAGAGCTCACTGTGCCCAGGATAGACTAGCCTGCTGGTGCGGTGCAGAAGCGCATATACCACATGTTCGTCGAAGAGCCTGTCGAAGTTCTTGAGCTGGCGGAACACAGTCCCGACGAGCGGTGGCCGGTCCTGGGCTCTCTGGGCAAACTCTTTGATGCAGAAGGTGGCCAAGGATGCAACAGCGCCAAGGATGTAGATGGTGATCACGAGCAAGGCTACAGCGAGAGCTGAAAATAAGCACATGCCTGCGGATGCAATGAGGGAGGAGAGCTGGGGATCCATTAGAGCGAGCTAGCTGCTGGTGCTTACCGAGAGTTTTACTGTACATATATCTTATCTCTGCAATCTACACAGCCACTAGAGTTGTTTTGGTTAGGTCAATGTCCTTGTCTTCTAGATTGAAAATGTTAGTCTTTGGTAGGGTACAGGTCTGAAAACTGATAGTAGAGTACTCACCCTCAATTAACCATCGACAAAGCTCTTTTCGGTCGAGATAGCGAGATTCTGAGGCCTGATTAGACAGGGAGGCGAGGGATCGCCCTCTAAGCTCAGTCGAACTCTTCTCGATGAACAAGAAAGCTCTGATCTTTAGCCAACTGGTTAGGAACAAATTTTCTTTATTTCTTGCTTAAGTGATAATGGATATATATTATCTCTTTTATAGGGATGATCCGACTTGACCCCTAAGAAATAATCGATAAGAAAACATATCTTTAACAATCCCATTTAATAATAACTTGGCTAACTAATATATAATACTAAACGTCTGATATATAGATTCCTAAATAATAAATTCTTCCTAATAATTGTGGATATTACTGTTCACATGTCTTCTACTGTGCCTCGGGTCTTAGTCCATGACAGAAAAAGGACATGTGTTTTCCACATTTTCTATTGGTGTTTTCCACATTTTCTATCGGCCGTGTTAAGGTAGCATGCGTACCATAATATTTTTGGGTTTCTGGGCAGTTTTGTGCCGTAGCAAATGGACAATCTCGTATTCAAACTATCCAATGGCTCGGAATAATATCGCTTCTGCACTGATCAGACGTCAAATACAAATTTGATATTTGCAAAATTCCTAGTTTGGTAAGACTGTGTGGATCCTTCTGACTTGAAGCTTTCCTAGCAACCAAGTATTCCATATGCGTATCTCACTTTTACCATATTGCACTGCAGGTTCGGGATAAAGAACCTGATTGGGAAGACCAAGACGATGGAAAATAATCGTGTTTAGTCCTGTTCGAGAACAAATCTGTTCCCAAAATAGTGATAAAGTAATTTATCGCTGTGGCAAACAATGCCCAAAGCTGACCGGTAAGAGATATGCATAGCATTCTTTTTATCTTGGAATTGACCTGATGTTTCAGATTGGGATTCTCTGCATTGAAAGTGTCAATACAGAGATTTATAGTGCTAGGGTATTGGAGCGATCTCCACCGTCCGATCAAAATCAAAGGACAAGATCAATCACTGCAGTAAAATCGATCCGGTGCTTTTCCGATATATTATGGAAACACTGTTCATAAGTCAAACATGATCTGCTGCAAAACACTGTTCATATAGCGGTTGTCTGTAGTAATACAGAGAATCCAGAACTAGATTAGACCTATCTAGGTACCAGCGAACAGGAAAAAAAAATGTCAGATCAAGCAGTGACATGAAATGTCGCCTTGCTGACTCCGTGAGCTGGAATTCAGGAAATTGGGTAGCGAAACTAAAATAATTGATCAGTTGATTGCCGATCAGGGAATGACAACCTGACAGCAACATCTACACACGCAGCAGTTGTATTTGTCTGTGCTTCTTTGTCATTGACAAGGGGAACAAGTCAAATTAGTTATATTCCGTCACTGAAACAGCTTTGATGCCTTTTACTTCTACTTGGATCATGAAAGATCCGTATCTAGGGTCCATTCTGCAGCGCATGGATTTCACGTAAATTCTAGAGAGAAAAAAATAACTCCATAGCATCTCAAAGATTGAAATTTAGTTGCATGATATCGCTAGGAGCGCGATGTGATTTTCTCAGTGGAGTCTATTGCCGTCTACTTGCGATGTCATTTTGCAGTCGAATCTGATTGCGATGTCATCTAGCTAAATTTCCATCTTTGCGACCCTACCGATCTGATCTTCCCTGAATTTTCCACTAAGTAGCACAAATCCTTGGAAAGGTCTCCGATCGAAACAAAGGGACACGGACAGGCTGAGTGACCCAACCCCGATTACGCTTTGGCCCAATAAACAACGTTCGTTCCCCTCAGATGCAAATTTTTCGTTTGGCTGGCGATTCGCCATCGGTGCTGGACAGCCGACCGCCTTCAGCGACGAGAATTGCAAAACCAAGGTGTTTGTGTCTTCTGTGGGCTTGGACTGGAAACCATTGATCACATTATGGTGGGATGCACGGTAACCGGACAAATTTGGGCGCGATTCCTGAGACAGGTAGGGTTTCAAGAAGCTATTCCTGTTGGTCGGACTTCTCTTCAAGTTCATTGGATTTCGGCAAGAAATTTGCAACCAAAGCTTCGCAGGAAGGAGCTAGATTCGTATATAATTCTTGTTTCTTGGATGATTTGGAAAGAGCGTAATCAAAGGATCTTCGAGAAGGTCGTAGCTTCTATCGTCCAGGTCCTGGCCGGTATTCAGGACGAACATCGCCAGTGGCGCTTGGCATTTGCGACTGGTCGGGGAGTTGCGGTGGAGTAGGTGTCGCTTAGTTGTTTCTTCCTACCCTAGTGACCATTTGGTGTTGCTTAGGGTGGGTGTCCTTTTGTTTGTCTTCTTCCCCCCTCCCCCCCTTTTTTTCTGAGTTTAGCTGTAATTTCCTTTGTATGTTTTTTATTGTCTTTTTTTCGGCTATATAAAATGTTGTGCAAAGCTTTTGCACTTCCTCAAAAAAAAAACAACATTCGGTAAAAAAAATACCAAAACCATATTAGCAGACAGTAGAGAGTGAGGGTATAATACAAATTGTATTAGATAAACAGATACAAACTTAATTTGCCCATATGATCCTTACAGACGTGGTTCACACTAGCAAGCTAGAGAGTTTTTGGCTTAATTGGCACTGTTACACGTCAAAATAGCAAAACTACCCCCTCTCGCCCCTTGTCCATATGAGTGAATTGGTAAAAATAGTATCACAGACGCACCGAAAAGTGACACGTGCCGTGCGAACAAATGTAAGATTTTATCTAAAACATTCCAGACTAATCTTGAATTTTTCTCACCGATCGTACCGGAATAGTTACATGACTTCTCACCGACCTGTCTCGTGCAACACCTGTCATGATAAATGTAAATGATGCAACATCTTTAAATATTTATCAACACAATTCATCTCAATAGCTATTTTTTTCATTCTCATTAACTCAATACCATAATCTCATTCACTTAATGTCAAGAATATCATATATAAGAATAAGCATAACAAAAGCATAATAGATAGCATGATAAGAAATATCAATTATAATGGTGAACAATCCATTGTTTACCACTCTACCATGTACTTGCCTCTTTATTCATTCGGAGCCGGATAGTGAGGCGGCGGTAGCCGATAGGGCACTAGAGGCCACACTCTCTAAACAAATAATTCAAAACAATCTCAAGATCACATCATCACAACACCAACACTTTACACTAATCGCCCTCGCAAGTTTACGCCAAACCGACCCAATTAACCCAAATCTACCAGACGCGCTACCAGTTGTCTTAGTAGTAAAACGACTCTAACTTATTCATCTGAACTCCAAATCTTGACAACCAATACTTTATGAAATCCTCACGTGATTTTCAGCAACTTTCTACTTATAACAAACTCCTGATTCTACCGTTTCCTCCCCTGTTTCCTTACACGAAGACTGTTCCAGACTCTATCAGGATAGACCACTTCACAATTTTATATCTTTAATTCTAAAAATTGATAAGATATGAACGATACCAGTTCTGAAAACTACTCTAAATTTCATAATTTATTCAAGTTATCACCGATTTCTAATTCTTTCATTTACTATGTGAAAATAGCCCATCTACACAATCTTTGCCAACGATACCCGAATTCTGGATAGCAACCTTCCCAAGGTCGTAAATTTTCATTCGCTACTCCGAATCTAGTTATTTAGACCTTGAAAAGCTAACGAAAATATCTATAACTTTTATAATAGAACATGCTAATAACTAATCTCCCCTTAGACAAAACGATCTACAAATCGTATAAGGACTAATCCATGGAAACCCTAGGGACTAACAGGGGTTACCTTTGAAGAACGCGATGTCGAACACGAAAACCCGCGAAAACTCTCTCTTTTCCTTTTCTTTCTCTTCCTCCTTTCCTTCTTCTTCCTTCCTTTCCCTCCTTCATTGCTGGACCTCCTTGGTATCTCCTTCTCCCTTTGGAAGCACAGCAGCAGCAGGGCACACCACCGGGAGGGGAGGCGGCGGCTTGGAGGGGGGAAGGCGTAGGGGAAGCGACGCACAGGATAGCAAGGGGCGACACCAGAGGAAGGGGAGCACCCCCTGGGTTCCTATTTAAAGAACAAGAGGTTGGAGGATCGTGGTTTGGACGTAGTAAGGTTGAAAACAATCGGGATTGAATTTGATTCGAGTACACTTTGAATTCGAGTCGGTTTTCAGCTTTCCTTCTGTGCAGCCAACCTTTCGAATGTCATAACTTTCTCTCCCAAACTTATAATTGAGTGATTTTTTTTTCTATTTATCTAACTCATGGTAGTTTAACTTTCTATTTGTGGAGCTTTTCTGAAAACGTTGTCTTCATTGCCAATTTGGATTTGGAAGTTCACTCAGTTACGGACTGTGATTCTCTGTGCAGCCTACTTTGCGGGCCCCATATCTCACATATTGGAACTCCAAATTAGGCAAGTGACGACTCTAAATTAAACTATGCAAAGAGATTTACATCTTTGTAGTTATGAGGTTTTTCATTTGAAGTCATTTCAGTCGTAAAAATTATGTTGCAAAATAATGATTGATTTTATCTCATCTCTTGGTGAAGCAAATAAGAAATCTCTCGATTTTTTTATATTCTTTTTAAATAAACGGACATTGGAGTCTGAAAGAATTTCAGCAGGATTTGACGCACGTAGACCGACACCCGTTTCGTTCGCAGGCCGGAAGGAGCCGTGCCTGCTCGTGCCTATGCGGGGTCGGGCCGTGCCGCTCAGTTGGCCATGTGAGTCTTCTCTCTCTAACCTCGCTTCCTCTCGTGCCCCGAGCCGCACCATCGAGCAGTTGCGGCGGCTGCGAGCGACCAACAAACCAGCGAGCGGCGAGCGGCGGCGTGGGAGGAGGAGGAGATGCCGGAGAAGGGGCAGCGGCGGAGGGAGAAGAACCACCGGGAGGCGCACGGGCACGGCGGGGACTCGCGCCCTGCCCCCGCCGCCCAAGCAGCGACGCCTCCTCGGGTGTGCTCTCCTTACCCCTATCACCTCAACTACAGCAATTAAAATCTGCTAATTTCCTACTCACTGACCTTGTCTTGGAATTTTTTTCACTGTCTGTGATGTTCATGCAGAAATCTAAGAAGCGGTCCTTAGAGGCGAGGATGGACCGGTTGCTGATGAGAACATGAATGCGGATGGAAGCAAGGGGAAGCGGAAGCGAGGGAAGGCTATGGATCTTCGTTTCAAAGAATTGGATGAAAACGTCTCGGTTTCAAAGAAGCAAAAAAAGGTAGAAGTAAGTTGTCTAAGCATTTGATCTGTTCTTGGCTGTTTGACCTGAACCATATTTAATCATGTAGCTTTTGCAACCCATCCATTTGGATTCTTTGTTGCCTCGTGTAAAACAAAAATCCTTTTTCAAGTGATGCTAAGCTAATCGTCTTTCTTTTGAAAGTTACAATATTCTAGTAAACACCTGCTGGCTGTTGCCTAAAGGAAACCTCCACGTTCTCTCATTAAGGTGTAAACAAGGAATAACATTTCTGGTACTTTGGATTTCAGACGCCTGGATGAGAAGAAAAAGAAGCGCAAGTGCAGTAAGATGGAGACTCTTATGGATTTCCCTGGTCGTGAAAAGGTCAAATTTGGTGAAATTGTTGATGCTCCACCAAAGTTGTCATTCCCGAAGGTACCTTCCCTTCTCCACATCCCTCTATCTGAACTCCTTTCACTTAATCTATTTTCTTTATTAAATGTATGGTTTTGCTTTTGAAGGTGAAGAGTCCATTAGATGTTTCTCGCGAGTGGCTAAGATAAGAGGCAATTGAGTATTACAGAAATATCAAAGGCTGGACATCAAGGCCTGGACTCCAGCTTCCGACTCTTAGCAGAAAATACATTCTTGTAACCATTTATTTATTATCTGCTTATTGTATCCTTAATAAACTTACTCTGCTGAAATCAGAGTAGCTTATAGTTCAGGTTCTATACTCTCTTGTAGGCAATTTTGAAGAAAAAAACATTGCTGTTTGGGTTTCAGGTCGTTTGTTCTGTTTACTTCCCCGAATGGATCATTATAGTATTTGTGGTAATGGGTAAGAAAATGTACTGATTATTCGATCTGTGTTTTTTTACAATGTGTTGGCCATATTTGGCTCCATGGTTTTGGGATGGTAATTGGAGCATAAACAAACTCATTAAGCACCTTACTTTTACCCTGCAAATTGTCGCATACTGCTTTGTTGTTCTTATGTAAGTACTTGGCATGAGTTTGTACAACTTGCCTAAAATCAGCTGTTGGAAATGTACATATTTCCAGTACAGTAACAAAGCTTGCAGTAGCTTGTTCGGGTGTTCAATCTGAATTTTTTCGGGGATATGCAAACAAATGAAGGCCCTTATCGATGTGGAGGGTAAACATTGTTTTGTATTTTGAATCCTTAGATTCATCTTCCAGTTTGTACCTGAAGAAATGTATCAGGGTAGCAGCCATGATCTTCATCTGCCTGTATGCAAAATCTTTCCCCAAGCAGATACGAGGGCCCGCCTAATCATGGAATGAAGATTTGTTAAATGCAAGTGGTTGTCTAAAGGAATACGAAATTGGTTTTGTTGTGTTAACACATGCAATCTTTCTTTTCATTAGGGTACGTGTAGCCACTTGATGTTAGTTGCAGTACTCATTCCGAAAGTACAGCTATGATTTACCACAACTAGCATTAGGTAGCATGATGGTTTCGTCCATCAGTTGGAATCCAATATCACAAACTTAATTTTCTGCTTTAGCAACATAAGGCCAGATTTAAATACCACTGGTTGCTCCTGTTTATGTGCTTCTTTTTCAAATTTTTGGTGAGGATCTGGGCTGTGCCTATCATGGACCTAATTTGACTAGAGTTGACCTTGTCCACTTAGTAAAAATATAGGATTTTTAAACATGTGGTGAGATGATTTCCCCCAGTCATACTTACATTGAAAGATACAAACTTGTAAGGGCTCTCTTGCCGGAACACTCCATTCACAAGCCATCTTTCAGGCCTGAATTCTTCGGCATCCTCACCCCAAAGGTATGTCATCCTCCCCATGGCATAAATCATGTAGTTAATTCCATCTCCTTTTATCACTCTATATCCATTAGGTAGCACATCATCTTCATCTGCCATCTTAGCATCCTGCAAAAGTGCCACAGAAAAAAAAAAAAACCAAGGCAATGCCATTATAATCTCATAATGTTTTGCAAAAAAATCAGTGCAATATTGAATATATCTTTAATGAATTTAATAGGGGCTTAGCGTTATGTTGAGTAATTAATTTCTGGCTCCAATTCTTCGTGAGCAGCATTTGCAACTTTTTGCAACCTCGTCCTACAGTCCTTTTCCCATCCCTATTTATTTCTTTTTGTGGAAAAAAGCAGACCGCCGAATGCAAATGCATCCTAAGAACAGCTAATGGAAACTTCAAGAATCTAGATTAGTAGATTGTCATATCTAACCTTGAATTTCCAGAATAACCAAGTTTCTTCTTAATTTGTTCTTGTTGTTAACTATATATTCACAGATCTCTCATGATTATCATTTAGGTCAGCATACTGAGTCTGCAACACTAAAAACTAATCTAGTTTTTTAATGCTATCATTATTTAAATGCTACTGTACTAATAGCCAGTGTTGCAGGTTATGATAAGGTAGCCAGTGTTGCAGGTTATGATAAGGTATCATGTAAGTAGGTACTTAATGCCGGATCCAAAACAAGACAAATCATGTCTGGGTTTATTTTAGTTGAACTCTACTCTATACAAGGAATAGCCTTTGAAGTTATTCGTACCACTGGAACAGCGGGGTACAGCCGGAGCGTCTCAGAGATTGTAGCGTGGAGGTAGTGCATCTTGTCAGTAGCACCTTCGTTCAATTTTGCAGTGAAATTTTCGATGTTATCTTCCTTGACCCACCCAACAGACTCCTTGATTTCAAGGGCAACCTTATCCTGCACTATGGGGTTCTTGCACAGCATGTAGAAGAACCAGGAGAGGGTATTTCCCGTGGTATCTTTCCCGGCAATCAGGAAGTTGAGAACTATGTCACGCAGGTAACGGTCATTCATCGTCTCAGGGTCCTTCTCGCTTGCTAGTATGAATCTTGATAGTATGTCCTCTTTGGTTTTCTGCATGCCTCATAAAAGTGATGATAAAATCCAAAGTAAAATAGCATAGTAATTTTAGCCGTCTACTACTTTTAAGTGACCAAATTCAGAACTTATTCCAGAATTGCCACACACATTAAATTTAGAACCAAAGCTGTTGGGAATTAATGCCATGTAGTATGTATACTTGAATAAGTCTTGCATCTTTGCTAGGATGTGAACTTGGAATGGTTGATCACCAAGATCTCCTATTTCAATACCAAGTTGAACTTTATGCATCAAGTTAGTTGTTATTCCAAAAACATGAGGCATTTTAGAAAAGGCATTACAAGTGTTAGAGATATATGTATAGTGTGTTATTCTCCATTGTTACGAGGGGTTATTTGCATATTCATCACCTGTACTTTGTGTATATATACTAACCCATTAGCCTCATATTGAATACAAGCGCTATTCATAACATGGTATCAGAACGTACCTACGATTTTCTTTTTCCCGTCGCTTCACTTGTCACCCCACCGCCGCCTCTCGGATCCGACGGCGTCGCCTCTTGTCGTCATCTTCGACGACTCTCGATCGGATCCTCGGCTGCCGCGCCGCCTCCGGTCTCCAGACGCACCACCGCCGTCATCTGGGGCCTCGTCGGGCCGCCCGCACCACCGTCGCCCTCTCTGCCGGCGCTCGGGACGACCCGCGTCGCCACCTCGGCTGCGTCATCCAGGCCCTTGTCATCTAGGCCCTCGTCGGGCCGTCCGCGCCGCGGTCGCCAGCTCCTGCCGAGCTCGACTCCCTACGCCGCCACTGGATTGTCTTGCCGCTGGCGCCTCCGTCTCGGACTCGGGTAGCCGGGGTTGTCGCCAATCCGCAACGAGCTGGGCGCCACCGCCGCTTAGGCCGTTGCCGCACGCCGTCGCCGCTCGTCGCCGCCGCTCAGGCCCCCGCCATCGCCGCCGTCACAAGAGCACGGGTGACCGAACTAGGGTTCCCCTGCTCTTTGTGGCTTCACACGGGCTGAGCTGAGTCGGCCTTTTTAGTCGGACCGGCCCAGAAAAAAAAAAGAAAAAAAAGGGGGAAAACGTCGCTCTAATCGCCGCGCCATCCAGCGCAGCCTGTTAGACTTCGTTGTCTTGGTTGCCGCACCGTCCAGCGCCGCCTACCAATGGGTACTGTTTTCCCCCCTCACTGCCCGGTGATCTTCGATGGTGTTAATTACACCGACTTCGTGTCTCACATGCGCATCCACATGCGTGGTCTTCGTCTCTGGGGTGTCCTCTCTGGCAATGTCACCTGCCCGCCTTGCCCTACTCCTCCGACGGAGCCTACACCTGTCGCATACCCCGACACGGAGCAAGGCTCTGCGAGGCCGCCGCTTTGCGATGATGAGGCGCCTCGCTACCAAGAGGCTCTGGATTCCTACAAGGATCGACTGACCGCCTACACTCAGTGGTACGACGACGACGCTCGGACTGCTGCTGTCTTCATCGCCAGTATCCAGCCTCAGTTCTCTTCTGAGGTTGTGGGACTCCCTTCGGCTTTTCAGATGTGGACTCACCTTTGTTAGCACTACGAGCCCTCTGGTGATGCCCTCTACCTGTCCCCGCCAGGAGCACTCTTGGTCCTCTTCGTTACTTCCTTGGGATTGAGGTTACTTCCACTCCAGATGGTTTCTTTATGTCCCAAGAGAAGTATATTCGGGATCTCCTTGATCACGTCTCTCTCACTGATCAGCGTACCATTGAGACTCCCATGGAGCTCAATGTTCACCTCCGACTCTCTGATGGTGAGCCTATTTCTGATTCGACTCGCTATCGTCATCTTGTTGGGAGTTTTGTCTACCTTGCTGTTACTCGTCCGGATATCACTTATCCAGTTCACATTCTGAGTCAGTTCGTTTCAGCACCCACTCAGGTCCACTACAGCCACCTTCTTCGAGTTCTGCGATACCTTCGTGGTACTATCTCTCGCCGTCTCTTCTTTCCACGCTCCAGCTCGTTACAGCTTCAGGCTTATTCGGATGCTACTTGGGGCAGCGATCCCTCTGATCGCCGGTCTCTCTCTGCTTATTGTGTTTTTCTTGGTGGTTCTCTCATTGCTTGGAAGACGAAGAAACAGACTGCAGTGTCCCATTCTGTGGATATCATGGGGATATGCTCATATCTTAGGATGATGTGACAATTGGCAATGGCGTTGAAGGTTTGCGAAAACACGAGTTTTCGGCAAAGTTCAGGTTCTGTCAGGTCTCAAGCGGTCTGACCGGCCTTAGTGGCAGTCAGACCGCCCATGCCTTGGGTGAATTAGATCGGCGGTCGACGGCCGATGAGCGGTCCGACCGGTTGGGTGGCGGTCTGACCGGCGTCTGATGAGCGGTCCGACCGGTCATATAAGTGGCATTGGATTTTTGAGTTGGGCCAAAAATAGAGGTGTAGGCAAGTGAGGAGTTTCTCTGCACTTGGTCTCATAATTTTGGAGCCTCGGTCAAAAGTTCTATTCGTTTGAAATTTCCGAGAGGTTGCGGATTTGAGTTGAAATTTTGGCTAAGTCCACAGGTGGCGGTCGAGCCGGCCTTACGTTGGTGATCGGGCCGGCGATGGCGTCGACCGCCAAGGGTGGCGGTCCGACCGGTGTTCACTTAACTCGTCGGCCGTGTGGCGGCGATGGTTGCTGTTAGGTCAATCTCATGGGTTTGATTGCATATGTGTTGCATGATGCATGTTTTGACTAACGTGGGTCAAGTTGTGAAGAACTTGTTCCGGTTTCGATTTGCTTGTCTATTGTTGTGCGAGGTTGCTTGGTGGTCAACGACGGTCAACGGCGAGGATGATCGGGACTAGGCTTGGAGAGCGAGGTTCGAACGATCGGCGATGCGGGTGAAGTCATTGGACTCAAGTATGGTGCAAGATGGACAAAGGTGACCGAACAGGCGGTTCGGTGCGGACCGTTGGATCAAGCGGCGCGGGGTGGTGCAAGTGCCATGGTGGTTTCGGTGGGAGCCGGATGGGAGAGACTTGAGCATGATGAGAGCCGTTGGATCAACCTACACGTGGCGAGCAAGCGAGTGCCGCTGTCTGGACTCGGTCTTGGAGAAGGACCGAGAAGGGTATTTTGGTAATCTTACCAAATACCGTCTTGGTGACCTTTGCTAACCCGCGCGCAAGGCGGTGCGTGGAGAAGCGGATTAGGTCAAGAGGAGATGAAGACGGCGCTTTAAAATGCGTGCGTGTGTGACCCGTTTGTTTTGGGCCTTAACGGAGCCCATCATGGAAACTCTTCTAGAAGGTCTAGGCCTCCACTATAAATAGAGGAGGAGGTGGCTGCACCCCTCAACCCTTTCATTACTTGTAAACCCTAGTTTTTGCTTGTGTGCTTAGGAGTTGATAGTTGGAGGTTAGGGTTCTAGAGAGTTGGATTTGATTTCGTGCTCATGTATTGAGTCTTTGTCCTCCATTGATGGAGTGGTCTGTAAACCAATACCATATCAAATCAATCCAAAGAAAGTTCTCTCAAAGATGAGTTCATTTGCCTTCTTTCTCTCTATTTGGTGATTTTGAGTCTTTCTTTGATCCGCGAGTTTTGGTTGGTTTCTTGCTATAATCTAACTTGCTGCAACATGTGGGAACCCATCTAGGGTCAACTTAGTCATCAATCACCCACGAGCAAGTTTCTAGATCATATTTCGTTCTTGACTCGGTTTTGACCCACCTTCACTCAAACGGGAAAAGGTCTGAACTTTGGCAAGGATCTTCACGATCGTTGCTTGGAATAGGTTCTGACATCCTTAGGAAGGTGTGTGTCAAGTTTCACGAAGTTTGGACGCACGAATCAAAAGTTAGATCAATTTGCGTTTTGTTTTTTGGTGATTTCACTATTCATTGGCCTGGAGGTCTGACCGCCATGTATTGAGAGGTCAGACCGATTTCCAAAGGTCAGACCGATTTCTAGTTGGAGGTCAGACCGCCCAACTCATTTAGGTTTTGAGTTTTTATGTTTTTGAAGATTTTGCTTCGGGGTTTTGATTGGATTCAATACAAGTCTTCCGCTGTGCATGATTGATTGATCTTCATAGTTTTCATAGCTATTCGAGTGAGATTCATATTGAATTCAATTAGGGAGAAAAAGAGATCGTGCTCCTATTCACCCCCCCTCTAGTCGCCTTTTCGGTCCAACAAGTGGTATCAGAGCCCGGTTAGTTCAATCTTGATCTTAACCGGTCACTGAACTTGGCGATGGATAAGTACTCCTCCAAACCGCATATCTTCAATGGGCATGACTATGCTTTTTGGAAGAACCGCATGCGTGTCTTTCTTGAGAGCGAACCACGGGGTATTTGGGAGGCTGTTCGTGATCCGCTCATCTTGCCTGAGGTTGCTACGCCGGCTTCTGAAGCCCTCTTGGCTAGTGACCGTAAGGCAAAGAATTTTCTGTATGGTGGGCTTGGTAGACAGGAATATGATAGGATTTGCAATCTCGAGACTGCACATGAGATTTGGAAGACCCTCGAAACCTATCATGAGGGTTCTTCCCAAATCAAACAAGTGCGTCAGCAGGTCTATAAAAGAGAATATAACAAATTCGAGATGCGTCCTGGTGAGAGCATCGATGACATTTTCAGTCGCTTTAACACAGTGATAAATCAGATGAAGGCTGTTGGTATTGAATTTACACAGTCTGAAAATGCCATCCATCTCTTGGCTGCAATCAACACCAGGGAGTGGGAGATAAAGGCTACCGCCATTCAGGAAAATGTCAACTTCTCTGATCTGACCTTAGAGCTGCTCTATAGCAAGCTCAGGACTCATGAGATCCAGAAAGCTGACCATTCTAAGAAGGGTAACATGGCTTTAGTAGCAGACCCGCTCAAGAGAGCCTCTGATGGGTCGTTTGAGTCTTCTTCTGGAATTTCTCTTGCTTCTTTATCTGCAATCCAAGAAGAGGATCTTGAAAGTATTCCTGAGCCCGAGATGGCACTTTTGATTAAGAAGTTCACAAGGGCCTACAACAATATGAGGAACAAAAGAGAGCGGCCTGTGACTTGTTATGAGTGTGGAGAGCTCTATCATATCCGGCAAATTGCCCTAAGTGAAAGGCAAGAGCAACCACAAGGAAGAGAAGCCGACTTGGAAGAAGCCTCAAGGGTACAAGTCCAAGTTTGATCTTGCCAAGCTTAAGAAGGTTGTTCACTGGGTCTTTGCCGCTCTTGGAGAACAATCCTTGAGCGATGTGGACTCCGGGAGTGAGGAGGACAAAGAGGAGGAGCTTCCTCAAGACAAGAACAAAGGGAAGGCTAAAGATTTTACCGGTATGTGCTTCATGGCCGACTCCGTCGACATCAATGACAATGAGGTACCTCCTTCCTATGATGATCTTTCGCTAGATGTGATAATCTCTTTGAGCAACTCTTGAGTCGAGGATAAGGCTTTAAAACTACCATGGCTAAGAACAAGGACTTAGAGTCACAAGTGGATAATTTAACTCTAGAACTTGTAAATGCTAAGACTCTTGAATCGATGAATGTTCATCTTGCCATGTTCTGCACTCTGAATTCTCTAAATTGCAATCTGCTCATGATGTTGCCTTGCATCAACTTGAAAATGCTAGAACCGAGCTAATTGAATTTAAATCTACTCCTTGTGATAAATGCTCGAGTCCGACAAGTTGGATGCTTCGGTAATGTGAAATCTAGCTTTTGCACTTTCTGCTTAGAACGTGAAAATGAAGTCAAAGATATCTTAGAAGCAGTTAGAGCTAAATATGCCAAGCTTAAGGACAGTATTGAGACTTCTACATGTGCTTTGTGTCCAGCTCTTAAGCTTGAGGTTGCTAGTTATAAGAAGAGGTTTATGGCTAAAACTTGTGATTCATGTGTTAACTTTAGAAAAGAAATTGCTTACCTTAATGATACATTAGAAAAATTTTCTAAAGGAAAGCGATTAAACATGATCCTTGATCAGTCAAAGACTCCTTATAAAAACCAGGGGTTAGGATACAACTTTGCACATGACAAATCTAAGGGCATTCAAATATTGAAAAATGGCTTAGTTGAATTCGATACCCAACCTGCGAAGATTATTTTCAAATCTGCAGGTTTTGCCCAACCATCTGTTCAGTCAAAAGGTGCTTCTCCCAGTGGTACCAAGTACCATTGCACCTATTGCAAGAAGGATGGGCATTTGATTGAATTCTGTTGGCGTAGGTTGAAAAACGCTAAGAAAAATATTGCTAGGATGTCATCTAATCAACCTAGAGCTTTTGTGAGACATGGTAATTTAGAAAGGAAGAAACCTGGTCTAGGATTTGCTTCACATGCTTCTAGACAGGATAATTCTCATGTTAGAGTTACCATTGCTCACAATGCAATTTCAAATAGAATCAAGGATAGCACTACGCTTTGCATACTACTCGCAGATATGTGTCTCGATCTTGGGTTCCCAAGTCATGTTTAACTAACTTGATGTTGAGACACATCGTTCTTCCGCACCTTGATTTTCGGGATCGCCGCGGAAGGAAGGACACGTGGTTCGTCGACTCATTTATTCACGCCACATGACCGGAGATTCAAAATGGTTCACCTCCTTCACGCGATCGATCGGTGATGTCTTCATCACCTTTGGAGACGAGACTCAAGGGCGGATTGAAGGAATGGGATCAATCGGGGTGAACGACAATTTCATCCTAAAAGACGTCGCCCTTGTGGACAAGCTCGAGTTTAACTTACTCTCGTCTCACGACTTCTTGATGATGGCTATGAGACTATATTTAAGAAAAATGCTTGTCGGTACTTGATTCATTTGGTGAGCTCGTTTTAGGATTTATAGAGTGCTAGGATCTTTGGAGTGACTTTTCGAATCTCTCTTTGGTTCTCTTAAATGTTTGATTACATCTTCTTACGAGTTCGGCTTTGGCACCGACGGTTGGGGCACATTGGGTTTGATCATCGACGCGAGTTAGCAACCTTGATCTCATGAGAGGTTTGCCCAAACTCAAAGTCGTCAAGGATCTTGTATGATGCGCCTCGTAGGCATGGCAAGCAAGTTGCCGCCTCACACCCTTCGGTGACTATGGTCATGGTAGACGGACCGGGACAGTTGCTTCATATGGATACCGTTGGTCCCGCTAGGTTCGGTCAATTGGTGGTAAATGGTACATTCTTGTCATAGTCGATGATTTTTCGAGATACACTTGGGTGTTCTTTCTTGCTTCGAAGGATGAAGCTTTTGGTCATTATCATGATCTTGTTCTTCGTTTGGCTTCTGAACTTCCGGGTGCCTTAAGAGCGATCCGCAGTGACAATGGCACGGAGTTCAAGAATGCCTCGCTTGCCTCTTTTTGTCTTGGCGCGAATTGAGCATCAGTTCTCTTCTCCACACGTCCCTCAACAAAATGGCGTTGTGGAAAGGAAGAACAGAACCTTAGTCGAGATGGCTAGAACGATGCTAGATGAGTATAGCACACCGAGGAGGTTTTGGGCCGAAGCTATTGCTACAGCTTGCCATATTGCAAATCGTGTCTTCTTGAGACCATCTTTGGGCAAGACTCCTTATGAGCTTCGATTTGGTAGAAAACCCTCTGTTTCTCACTTTCGAGTTTTTGGAGCTAAGTGTTTCATTCTTAAGACAGGAAATCTAGATAAATTTGAATCAAGGACTTTTGATGGTTTATTTCTAGGTTATCCTGCACATTCGAGGGGTTTTCGGGTTTTTAATGTTGAAACTAACATTGTCCAGGAGACATGCAATGTCACTTTTGATGAGACTAGCCCTGGAGCTAGATCCGACGTTTCAGGTGATACACAGGTGACAGAAAGTATTTTTTTGGAGGAAGATGATGACGAAGCTGAGACTTGTCCTCCACCTGCTGCTGTTGAGGCTCATGTCCAAACTCCGAACACGCTACGACTACTTCACCTTCACTTGAGGCTCTGCCGCATCTTCATCATCGTGAGTACTGCGGAGGTCGAAGAGATGTTGTCTCCCCCAGGCGCTCCACTTCACATTCAGAGGCGTCATCCTCCGGATCAGATGATCGGTAATCTTCATGAGCGAGTCACTCGCTCCAGGTATCACGATCCGAGTCTCTACTCCCATTCTGCGTTTGTTGCTTCTTTCGAACCCCGCGATATATCACATGCATTATCGATTCTAGTGGGTTAATGCCATGCATGAGGAGTTAGAGAACTTTGAGAGGAATAAGGTCGGAACCTAGTAGAACCTCCTAGTGGTCATAATGTGATAGGAACCCGTTGGGTGTTCAAAAATAAACAAAATGAGGACGGTTCTGTGGTTAGAAACAAGGCTAGGTTGGTAGCTCAGGGTTTTAGCCAAGTTGAGGGGTTAGATTTTGATGAGACATTTGCTCTGTTGCTAGATTGGAAGCCATTCGCATTACGCTTGCATTTTTGCTTCTAAGGGCTTTAGATTATATCAGATGGATGTTAAGAGTGCCTTTTTGAATGGTTTTATAGAAGAGGAAGTGTATGTTAGGCAACCCCCAGGCTTTGAGAACCCCAAACATCCACATCATGTTTTTAAGCTATCCAAAGCCTTGTATGGTCTTAAGCAAGCCCCTAGAGCCTGGTATGATAGACTTAAGACCTTTCTGCTTAAGAATGATTTTGAGATGGGTAAGGTAGACAAGACCCTGTTCATCCTTAGGCGTGACAATGACTTCTTGCTTGCTCAGATTTATGTAGATGATATTATCTTTGGTGGTTCTTCTCATGCTCTTGTTTCTAGTTTTTCTGAGACCATGTCCAGGGAATTTGAGATGAGTATGATGGGAGAACTCAATTACTGGGCTTCAAATCAAGCAATGCAAGGAAGGGATCTTCATCCATCAGACGAAGTACACCAAGGATCTGCTCAAGCGCTTCGAGATGGGTGACTGCAAGCCGATCGCCACTCCCATGGCGACTTCGACTGTTCTGGATCCAGATGAGGAAGGAGAAGCCGTGGATCAACGCGAGTACCGCAGCATGATCGGCTCCCTCCTGCACTGACGGCCTCAAGACCGGACATCCACTTCGGTTTGCCTCATGCGAGGTTTCAGCGTCTCAGGACTTCCATCGCCAAGCCGTTAAGCGCATCTTGGTATTTACACTCTACCCTCCAATATGGCATTTGGTTTTCTGCTCTTCGTCCTTGTCCATTCGGGGTTTTCGATTCGATTTTGCGGGTGTCGGCTAGATAGGAAGAGTACCTCGTGCACTTGTCACTTTTAGGCACTTCTCTTGTCTCTTGGTCTTCTAGGAAACAGTCTTCATTGCACAATCCATCTTGAAGTTGAATATGTAGCTCTTTGCTAGTTCTTCAGTCGATTTTGTGGATGGTGTCCACTCTTAAGGATTTTGGGTTGGCATTTGATAGTGTTCCTCTTTTCGTGATAACACTTCGCTATAAACATTGCTAAAAACCCATGCAACACTCTAGGACCAAGCACATAGACATTCGCTATCACTTTCTTAGAGATCATGTCGAGAAGGGTGATATTGTACTGCATTTCGTGGAGTCCGAGGCTCAGTTAGCTGATATCCTCACCAAGCCTTTAGACCCAACTAGGTTTGCCACCTTGAGAAGTGAGTTAGGGGTAATTTATCCCTACGGGTTGGTTTGAGGGGGAGTTGGCTCTGTTATGAACTTTCCTTGTTTATCTGAGCTTTTCTGATCTTTTCTGATACCTTCGTCTAGTGGTATTTTCTTATTGATCTTTTTTGATCTTTTTAGACTCTTTAAGTTTTTGTGCATCTCATTGTTTCATATTGCATTCATATGAAAAAAAAAAACAAAAACAAAAAGATGCATTGTTATATAAGCTTTTCTGCTTGTCTTTTAAAATTGATGAAGCTTTGCTTATTACCCTTTTGAGCTTTAGTATTTCAATTCGCTCAATGTCATGTCTAGTTCTTTGACTTGCTAGAACTATCATGCTTTCACATGTGTAGCTAAGTCTTTCTTTGAATGAGCTAAAATTTTAACACAACTTGAACTAAAAAAGCGCAATTTGTGGATGTTTTAGCTAGTTGCGCAATTAGTGCTCCTTTTGTGACATTGGCCCTGTCAAAATTGCGGTGTTAGCTCTTGAATCTAGTATTGATCATTGCTTGAGCTTCTTGTTCTTTTAAGAATCTAAATCTGCTCTTGTGAAAAATGAAAAATCAAATTTAAAGATTGTCTTGTGCTTAAAATGTGCCAAACTATTCTCTCGAGACTGCATGTCATAGACATGAACTTGGAGATAGTTTGATGATCCAGACTATCTCATGGGGACTGCTTGTCACAATTGACATGAACCTCAAGATTTGTCGCCCTGGTAGAAGCTTAGGAAGAGTTTGTGGATGGCTCCTAGTCCAGGATCTTCTTCACTAAGATATACCTTTAATCAACTTCAATATTCATTGAAAATGAAAAACCGTTGAAAAATGGGCGTTTGAGACCAATTGAGCAAAATGATTCAATTCAGGACCTGTTTGTCTCTTAATGTGGTCATTGTTAGCTTTTTGATCTCACATTGACATTTTGACATGGCCAGTATCATCTTAGGATCCCTGTTGATGAACTTGCTAGATTTGAAGCTTTGCTTAAAATGCTAAAATTCATTGCTTTATATTGAGCCTTCTAGCTTTAGCTTTGTTATATATGTCTTATCATGATTTTGCTAGCGCATTCAGGCTGATATGTTGTTTGTGCAATATTAGAAATGCTAGCTTGTTCTTTTGGGTAATTTCCAAAGCTTCTTGTAATCCAAATTTGACCAATACAAAAATATGAAGCCACTCCATTGCATTTCATGCATGCTCCTTCTTATGCTTTTTCCTTATTCGCATTTGTTATCTCCGGACGAGAGGAAGGCGTGATTCCTTGATGACTCCATTGTCAAAGGGAGAAGATATTTCAAAATGTGTAAAGGAGAGGATTTAAAAGTATTAAAAGAGGAGAAAATTGGAGAACTTGAAGTTTTCGAAATTTGAGGATCATAGTGAGGGGAGTTTCTTATTTGCATTCTTATGGTCTTATTGCTCTTTCGAACGTGAATTGCAATCCTTGAGCCTCACAATGATCAAAGGTCATATCGAACAATTGTTCTTTCATATGGACCTTAAGTGAGATTTTAACTCTTTCGAAAAATGAAGCTTTCGCTTTCTTTTGCCTTATCTCACTTGCCTATACTATTCAAGCCGACTTGGTCATTTCCATTGCTTTCTCTTGCATATGGACCAAGTTGTGCCTTTGCTTGAAAACGTCGAGTTTTACTTTTCAAACCTCAAAATTTGCATTTCTTGAAATTGCCAATGTGTTCATCAAGGGAGATTGTGGATATCATGGGGATATGCTCATATCTTAGGATGATGTGACAATTGGCAATGGCGTTGAAGGTTTGCGAAACACGAGTTTTCGGCAAAGTTCGAGTTCTGTCAGTCTCAGCGGGTCGACCGGCCTTAGTGGCGGTCGGACCGCCATGCCTTGGGTGAATTAGATCGGCGGTCCGACCGGCCGGATGAGCGGTCCGGCCGGTTGGGTGGCGATCGGCCGGCGTCGATGAGCGGTCCGACCGGTCATATAAGTGGCATTGGATTTTGAGTTGGGCCAAAAATAGAGGTGTAGGCAAGTGAGGAGTTTCTCCGCACTTGGTCTCATAATTTTGGAGCCTCCGGTCAAAAGTTCTATTCGTTTGAAATTTCGAGAGGTTGCGGATTTGAGTTGAAATTTTGGCTAAGTCCACTGGTGGCGGTCGAGCCGCCTTACGTTGGCGATCGGGCGGCGATGTGATCGAGCCCGCCAAGGGTGGCGATCGGCCGGTGTTCACTTAACTCGTCGGCCCGTGTGGCGGCGATGGTTGCTGTTAGGTCAATCTCATGGGTTTGATGCATATGTGTTGCATGATGCATGTTTTGACTAACGTGGGTCAAGTTGTGAAGAACTTGTTCCGGTTTCGATTTGCTTGTCTATTGTTGTGCGAGTTGCTTGGTGGTCAACGACGGTCAACGGCGAGGATGATCGGGACTAGGCTTGGAGAGCGAGGTTGAACGATCGGCGATGCGGGTGAAGTCATTGGACTCAAGTATGGTGCAAGATGGACAAAGGTGACCGAACAGGCGATTCGGTGCGGCCGGTTGGATCAAGCGGCGCGGGGTGGTGCAAGTGCCATGGTGGTTTCGGTGGGAGCGGATGGGAGACTTGCCGACATGATGAGAGCCGTTGGATCAACCTACACGTGGCGAACAGCGAGTGCCGCACTGTCTGGACTCGGTCTTGGAGAAGGACCGAGAAGGGTATTTTGGTAATCTTACCAAATACCGTCTTGGTGACCTTTGCTAACCCGCGGCGCAAGGCGGTGCGTGGAGAAGCGGATTAGGTCAAGAGGAGATGAAGACGGCGCTTTAAAATGCGTGCGTGTGTGACCCGTTTGTTTTGGGCCTTAACGGAGCCCATCATGGAAACTCTTCTAGAAGGTCTAGGCCTCCACTATAAATAGAGGAGGAGGTGGTGCACCCTCAACCCTTTCATTACTTGTAAACCCTAGTTTTTGCTTGTGTGCTTAGGGAGTTGATAGTTGGAGGTTAGGGTTCTAGAGAGTTGGATTTGATTCGTGCTCATGTATTGAGTCTTTGTCCTCCATTGATGGAGTGGTGTAAACCAATACCATATCAAATCAATCCAAAGAAAGTTCTCTCAAAGATGAGTTCATTTGCCTTCTTTCTCTCTATTTGGTGATTTTGAGTCTTTCTTTGATCCATGAGTTTTTGGTTGGTTTCTTGCTATAATCTAACTTGCTGCAACATGTGGGAACCCATCTAGGGTCAACTTAGTCATCAATCACCCACGAGCAAGTTTCTAGATCATATTTCGTTCTTGACTCGGTTTTGACCCACCTTCACTCAAGCGGGAAAAGGTCTGAACTTTGGCAAGGATCTTCACGATCGTTGCTTGGAATAGGTTCTGACATCCTTAGGAAGGTGTGTGTCAAGTTTCACGAAGTTTGGACGCACGAATCAAAAGTTAGATCAATTTGCGTTTTGGTTTTTGGTGATTTCACTATTCATTGGCACGGAGGTCCGACCGCCATGTATTGAGAGGTCGACCGATTTCCAAAGGTCGAGACCGATTTCTAGTTGGAGGTCGGACCGCCCAACTCATTTAGGTTTTGAGTTTTATGTTTTTGAAGATTTTGCTTGGGTTTTGATTGGATTCAATACAAGTCTTCATTGTGCATGATTGATTGATCTTCATAGTTTTCATAGCTATTCGAGTGAGATTCATATTGAATTCAATTAGGGAGAAAAGAGATCGTGCTCCTATTCACCCCCCCTCTAGTCGCCTTTTCGGTCCAACAAGTGGTATCAGAGCCCGGTTAGTTCAATCTTGATCTTAACCGGTCACTGAACTTGGCGATGGATAAGTACTCCTCCAAACCGCATATCTTCAATGGGCATGACTATGCTTTTTGGAAGAACCGCATGCGTGTCTTTCTTGAGAGCGAACCACGGGGTATTTGGGAGGCTGTTCGTGATCCGCTCATCTTGCCTGAGGTTGCTACGCCGCTTCAAGCCCTCTTGGCTAGTGACCGTAAGGCAAAGAATTTCTGTATGTGGGCTTGGTAGACAGAATATGATAGGATTTGCAATCTCGAGATCGCACATGAGATTTGGAAGACCCTCGAAACCTATCATGAGGTTCTTCCCAAATCAAACAAGTGCGTCAAGAGTCTATAAAAGAGAATATAACAAATTCGAGATGCGTCTGGTGAGAGCATCGATGACATTTTCGATCGCTTTAACACGGTGATAAATCGGATGAAGGTGTTGGTATTGAATTTACGAACGAAAATGCCATCCATCTCTTGGCGCAATCAACACCGTGGAGTGGGAGATAAAGGCTACCGCCATTCAGAAAATGTCAACTTCTCGATCGACCTTAGAGCTGCTCTATAGCAAGCTCGGGACTCATGAGATCCGTAAAGTGACCATTCTAAGAAGGGTAACATGGCTTTAGTAGAGACCGCTCAAGAGAGCCTCGATGGGTCGTTTGAGTCTTCTTCGAATTTCTCTTGCTTCTTTATCTGCAATCCAAGAAGAGGATCTTGAAAGTATTCTGAGCCGAGATGGCACTTTTGATTAAGAAGTTCACAAGGGCCTACAACAATATGAGGAACAAAAAGAGAGCGGCCTGTGACTTGTTATGAGTGTGGAGAGCTCTATCATATCCGGCAAATTGCCCTAAGTGAAAGGCAAGAGCAACCACAAGGAAGAGAAGCCGACTTGGAAGAAGCCTCAAGGGTACAAGTCCAAGTTTGATCTTTGCCAAGCTTAAGAAGGTTGTTCACGGGTCTTTGCCGCTCTTGGAGAACAATCCTTGAGCGATGTGGACTCGGAGTGAGGAGGACAAAGAGGAGGAGCTTCCTCAAGACAAGAACAAAGGGAAGGCTAAAGATTTTACGGTATGTGCTTCATGGCGACTCAGTCGACATCAATGACAATGAGGTACCTCCTTCCTATGATGATCTTTCGCTAGATGTGATAATCTCTTTGAGCAACTCTTGAGTCGGATAAGGCTTTAAAAACTACCATGGCTAAGAACAAGGACTTAGAGTCACAAGTGGATAATTTAACTCTAGAACTTGTAAATGCTAAGACTCTTGAATCGATGAATGTTCATCTTGCCATGTTCGCACTCTGAATTCTCTAAATTGCAATCTGCTCATGATGTTGCCTTGCATCAACTTGAAAATGCTAGAACTGAGCTAATTGAATTTAAATCTACTCCTTGTGATAAATGCTCAGAGTCCAGCAAGTTGGATGCTTCTGGTAATGTGAAATCTAGCTTTTGCACTTTCTGCTTAGAACGTGAAAATGAAGTCAAAGATATCTTAGAAGCAGTTAGAGCTAAATATGCCAAGCTTAAGGACAGTATTGAGACTTCTACATGTGCTTTGTGTCCAGCTCTTAAGCTTGAGGTTGCTAGTTATAAGAAGAGGTTTATGGCTAAAACTTGTGATTCATGTGTTAACTTTAGAAAAGAAATTGCTTACCTTAATGATACATTAGAAAAATTTTCTAAAGGAAAGAAACAGTTAAACATGATCCTTGATCAGTCAAAGACTCCTTATAAAAACCAGGGGTTAGGATACAACTTTGCACATGACAAATCTAAGGGCATTCAAATATTGAAAAATGGCTTAGTTGAATTCGATACCCAACCTGCGAAGATTATTTTCAAATCTGCAGTTTTGCCCAACCATCTGTTCGATCAAAGGTGCTTCTCGGTGGTACCAAGTACCATTGCACCTATTGCAAGAAGGATGGGCATTTGATTGAATTCTGTTGGCGTAGGTTGAAAAACGCTAAGAAAAATATTGCTAGGATGTCATCTAATCAACCTAGAGCTTTTGTGAGACATGGTAATTTAGAAAGGAAGAAACCTGGTCTAGGATTTGCTTCACATGCTTCTAGACAGGATAATTCTCATGTTAGAGTTACCATTGCTCACAACAGAATTTCAAATAGAATCAAGGATAGCATACGCTTTGCATACTACTGCAGATATGTGTCTCGATCTTTGGGTTCCCAAGTCATGTTTAACTAACTTGATGTTGAGACACATCGTTCTTCTGTACCTTGATTTTCGGGATCGCGCGGAAGGAAGGACACGTGGTTCGTCGACTCATTTATTCACGCCACATGACCGGAGATTCAAAATGGTTCACCTCCTTCACGCGGTCGATGGTGATGTCTTCATCACCTTTGGAGACGAGACTCAAGGGCGGATTGAAGGAATGGGATCAATCGGGGTGAGCGACAATTTCATCCTAAAAGACGTCGCCCTTGTGGACAAGCTCGAGTTTAACTTACTCTCGTCTCACGACTTCTTGATGATGGCTATGAGACTATATTTAAGAAAAATGCTTGTCGGTGCTTGATTCATTTGGTGAGCTCGTTTTTAGGATTTATAGAGTCGCTAGGATCTTTGGAGTGACTTTTTCGAATCTCTTGTGGTTCTCTTAAATGTTTGATTACATCTTCTTACGAGTTACGGCTTTGGCACCGACGGTTGGGGCACATTGGGTTTGATCATCTGACGCGAGTTAGCAACCTTGATCTCATGAGAGGTTTGCCCAAACTCAAAGTCGTCAAGGATGCTGTATGTGCGCCCTGTAGGCATGGCAAGCAAGTTGCCGCTCACACCCTTCGGTGACTATGGTCATGGTAGACGGACGGGACGGTTGCTTCATATGGATCTTGTTGGTCTGCTAGGTTCGGTCAATTGGTGGTAAATGGTACATTCTTGTCATAGTCGATGATTTTTCGAGATACACTTGGGTGTTCTTTCTTGCTTCGAAGGATGAAGCTTTTGGTCATTATCATGATCTTGTTCTTCGTTTGGCTTCTGAACTTCCGGTGCCTTAAGAGCGATCCGCGATGACAATGGCACGGAGTTCAAGAATGCCTCGTTTGCCTCTTTTTGTGCTGAGCGCGAATTGAGCATCAGTTCTCTTCTCCACACGTCCCTCAACAAAATGGCGTTGTGGAAAGGAAGAACAGAACCTTAGTCGAGATGGCTAGAACGATGCTAGATGAGTATAGCACACCGAGGAGGTTTTGGGCCGAAGCTATTGCTACAGCTTGCCATATTGCAAATCGTGTCTTCTTGAGACCATCTTTGGGCAAGACTCCTTATGAGCTTCGATTTGGTAGAAAACCCTCTGTTTCTCACTTTCGAGTTTTTGGAGCTAAGTGTTTCATTCTTAAGACAGGAAATCTAGATAAATTTGAATCAAGGACTTTTGATGGTTTATTTCTAGGTTATCCTGCACATTCGAGGGGTTTTCGGGTTTTTAATGTTGAAACTAACATTGTCCAGGAGACATGCAATGTCACTTTTGATGAGACTAGCCACGAGCTAGATCCGACGTTTCAGGTGATACACAGGTGACAGAAAGTATTTTTTTGGAGGAAGATGATGACGAAGCTGAGACTTGTCCTCCACCTGCTGCTGTTGAGGCTCATGTCCAAACTCCAGAACCTGCTACGACTACTTCACCTTCACTTGAGGCTCCTGCTGCATCTTCATCATCAGTAGTACCTGCGGAGGTCGAAGAGATCTTTGTCTCCCAGCGCCCACTTCACATTCGAGGCGTCATCCTCCGGATCAGATGATCGGTAATCTTCATGAGCGAGTCACTCGCTCCAGGTATCACGATCCGAGTCTCTACTCCCATTCTGCGTTTGTTGCTTCTTTCGAACCCCGCGATATATCACATGCATTATCTGATTCTAGCTGGGTTAATGCCATGCATGAGGAGTTAGAGAACTTTGAGAGGAATAAGGTGCGGAACCTAGTAGAACCTCCTAGTGGTCATAATGTGATAGGAACCCGTTGGGTGTTCAAAAATAAACAAAATGAGGACGGTTACGTGGTTAGAAACAAGGCTAGGTTGGTAGCTCGGGGTTTTAGCCAAGTTGAGGGGTTAGATTTTGATGAGACATTTGCTCTGTTGCTAGATTGGAAGCCATTCGCATTACGCTTGCATTTCTTTGCTTCTAAGGGCTTTAGATTATATCGGATGGATGTTAAGAGTGCCTTTTGAATGGTTTTATAGAAGAGGAAGTGTATGTTAGGCAACCCTGTGCTTTGAGAACCCCAAACATCCACATCATGTTTTTAAGCTATCCAAAGCCTTGTATGGTCTTAAGCAAGCCCCTAGAGCACTGGTATGATAGACTTAAGACCTTTCTCGCTTAAGAATGATTTTGAGATGGGTAAGGTAGACAAGACCTGTTCATCCTTAGGCGTGACAATGACTTCTTGCTTGCTCGATTTATGTAGATGATATTATCTTTGGTGGTTCTTCTCATGCTCTTGTTTCTAGTTTTTCCGAGACCATGTCCAGGAATTTGAGATGAGTATGATGGGAGAACTCAATTACTTTCAGGGCTTCAAATCAAGCAATGCAAGGAAGGGATCTTCATCCATCGACGAAGTACACCAAGGATCCGCTCAAGCGCCGAGATGGGTGGATCGCAAGCCGATCGCCACTCCCATGGCGACCGATCGCTCGGATCCGGATGAGGAAGGAGAAGCCGTGGATCAACGCGAGTACCGCAAAGCATGATCGGCTCCTCCTGCACTGACGGCCTCAAGACCGGACATCCACTTCGCGGTTTGCCTCGTGCGAGGTTTGGCGTCTCGAGGACTTCCCATCGCCAAGCCGTTAAGCGCATCTTCGGTATTTACACTCTACCCTCCAATATGGCATTTGGTTTTCTGCTCTTCGTCCTTGTCCATTCGGGGTTTTCGATTCGATTTTGCGGGTGTCGGCTAGATAGGAAGAGTACCTCGTGCACTTGTCACTTTTAGGCACTTCTCTTGTCTCTTGGTCTTCTAGGAAACAGTCTTCATTGCACAATCCATCTTGAAAGTTGAATATGTAGCTCTTTGCTAGTTCTTTGAGTCGATTTTGTGGATGGTGTCCACTCTTAAGGATTTTGGGTTGGCATTTGATAGTGTTCCTCTTTTCTGTGATAACACTTCTGCTATAAACATTGCTAAAAACCCTGTGCAACACTCTAGGACCAAGCACATAGACATTCGCTATCACTTTCTTAGAGATCATGTCGAGAAGGGTGATATTGTCTTGCATTTCGTGGAGTCAGAGGCTCGATTAGTGATATCCTCACCAAGCCTTTAGACCCAACTAGGTTTGCCACCTTGAGAAGTGAGTTAGGGGTAATTTATCCCTACGGGTTGGTTTGAGGGGGAGTTGGCTCTGTTATGAACTTTCCTTGTTTATCTGAGCTTTTCTGATCTTTTCTGATACCTTCGTCTAGTGGTATTTTCTTATTGATCTTTTTTGATCTTTTTAGGCTCTTTAAGTTTTTGTGCATCTCATGTTTCATATTGCATTCATATGAAAAAAAAAAACAAAAAGATGCATTGTTATATAAGCTTTTCTGCTTGTCTTTTAAAATTGATGAAGCTTTGCTTATTACCCTTTTGAGCTTTAGTATTTCAATTCTGCTCAATGTCATGTCTAGTTCTTTGACTTGCTAGAACTATCATGCTTTCACATGTGTAGCTAAGTCTTTCTTTGAATGAGCTAAAATTTTAACACAACTTGAACTAAAAAACTGCAATTTGTGGATGTTTTAGCTAGTTGCGCAATTAGTGCTCCTTTTGTGACATTGGCCCTGTCAAAATTGCGGTGTTAGCTCTTGAATCTAGTATTGATCATTGCTTGAGCTTCTTGTTCTTTTAAGAATCTAAATCTGCTCTTGTGAAAAATGAAAAATCAAATTTAAAGATTGTCTTGTGCTTAAAATGTGCCAAACTATTCTCTCGAGGCGCATGTCATAGACATGAACTTGGAGATAGTTTGATGATCCAGACTATCTCATGGGGACTGCTTGTCACAATTGACATGAACCTCAAGATTTGTCGCCCTGGTAGAAGCTTAGGAAGAGTTTGTGGATGGCTCCTAGTCCATGATCTTCTTCACTAAGATATACCTTTAATCAACTTCAATATTCATTGAAAATGAAAACCGTTGAAAAATGGGCGTTTGAGACCAATTGAGCAAAATGATTCAATTCGGGACTGTTTGTCTCTTAATGTGGTCATTGTTAGCTTTTGATCTCACATTGACATTTTGACATGGCGATATCATCTTAGGATCCTGTTGATGAACTTGCTAGATTTGAAGCTTTGCTTAAAATGCTAAAATTCATTGCTTTATATTGAGCCTTCTAGCTTTAGCTTTGTTATATATGTCTTATCATGATTTTGCTAGCGCATTCAGTGATATGTTGTTTGTGCAATATTAGAAATGCTAGCTTGTTCTTTTGGGTAATTTCAAAGCTTCTTGTAATCCAAATTTGACCAATACAAAAATATGAAGCCACTCCATTGCATTTCATGCATGCTCCTTCTTATGCTTTTTCCTTATTCTGCATTTGTTATCTCTGGACGAGAGGAAGGCGTGATTCCTTGATGACTCCATTGTCAAAGGGAGAAGATATTTCAAAATGTGTAAAGGAGAGGATTTAAAAGTATTAAAAAGAGGGAGAAAATTGGAGAACTTGAAGTTTTCTGAAATTTGAGGATCATAGTGAGGGGGAGTTTCTTATTTGCATTCTTATGGTCTTATTGCTCTTTCTGAACGTGAATTGCAATCCTTGAGCCTCACAATGATCAAAGGTCATATCGAACAATTGTTCTTTCATATGGACCTTAAGTGAGATTTTAACTCTTTCTGAAAAATGAAGCTTTCTCGCTTTCTTTTGCCTTATCTCACTTGCCTATACTATTCTGAAGCCAGCTTGGTCATTTCCATTGCTTTCTCTTGCATATGGACCAAGTTGTGCCTTTGCGCGAAAACGTCGAGTTTTTACTTTTCAAACCTCAAAATTTGCATTTCTTGGAAATTGCCAATGTGTTCATCAAGGGGGAGATTGTGGATATCATGGGGATATGCTCATATCTTAGGATGATGTGACAATTGGCAATGGCGTTGAAGGTTTGCGAAAACACGAGTTTTCGGCAAAGTTCAGGTTCTGTCAGGTCTCACGCGGTCTGACCGGCCTTAGTGGCGGTCAGACCGCCCATGCCTTGGGTGAATTAGACTGGCGGTCTGACCGGCCAGATGAGCGGTCCGACCGGTTGGGTGGCGGTCTGACCGGCGTCTGATGAGCGGTCCGACCGGTCATATAAGTGGCATTGGATTTTTGAGTTGGGCCAAAAATAGAGGTGTAGGCAAGTGAGGAGTTTCTCGCACTTGGTCTCATAATTTTGGAGCCTCGGTCAAAAGTTCTATTCGTTTGAAATTTCCGAGAGGTTGCGGATTTGAGTTGAAATTTTGGCTAAGTCCACAGGTGGCGGTCGACCGCCTTACGTTGGCGATCGGGCCGGCGATGCGATCGAGCCGCCAAGGGTGGCGATCGGCCGGTGTTCACTTAACTCGTCGGCCCGTGTGGCGGCGATGGTTGCTGTTAGGTCAATCTCATGGGTTTCAGTGCATATGTGTTGCATGATGCATGTTTTGACTAACGTGGGTCAAGTTGTGAAGAACTTGTTCCCGGTTCGATTTGCTTGTCTATTGTTGTGCAAAGTTGCTTGGTGGTCAACGACGGTCAACGGCGAGGATGATCGGGACTAGGCTTGGAGAGGCGAGGTTGAACGATCGGCGATGCGGGTGAAGTCATTGGACTCAAGTATGGTGCAAGATGGACAAAGGTGACCGAACAGGCGATTCGGTGCGGCCAGTTGGATCAAGCGGCGCGGGGTGGTGCAAGTGCCATGGTGGTTTCGGTGGGGCCGGATGGGAGAGACTTGCCGACATGATGAGAGCCGTTGGATCAACCTACACGTGGCGAACAGCGAGTGCCGCTGTCTGGACTCGGTCTTGGAGAAGGACCGAGAAGGGTATTTGGTAATCTTACCAAATACCGTCTTAGTGACCTTTGCTAACCCGCGGCGCAAGGCGGTGCGTGGAGAAGCGGATTAGGTCAAGAGGAGATGAAGACGGCGCTTTAAAATGCGTGCGTGTGTGACCCGTTTGTTTTGGGCCTTAACGGAGCCCATCATGGAAACTCTTCTAGAAGGTCTAGGCCTCCACTATAAATAGAGGAGGAGGTGGCTGCACCCTCAACCCTTTCATTACTTGTAAACCCTAGTTTTTGCTTGTGTGCTTAGGAGTTGATAGTTGGAGGTTAGGGTTCTAGAGAGTTGGATTTGATTTCGTGCTCATGTATTGAGTCTTTGTCCTCCATTGATGGAGTGGTGTAAACCAATACCATATCAAATCAATCCAAAGAAAGTTCTCTCAAAGATGAGTTCATTTGCCTTCTTTCTCTCTATTTGGTGATTTTGAGTCTTTCTTTGATCCATGAGTTTTGGTTGGTTTCTTGCTATAATCTAACTTGCTGCAACATGTAGGAACCCATCTAGGGTCAACTTAGTCATCAATCACCCACGAGCAAGTTTCTAGATCATATTTCGTTCTTGACTCGGTTTTGACCCACCTTCACTCAAGCGGGAAAAGGTCTGAACTTTGGCAAGGATCTTCACGATCGTTGCTTGGAATAGGTTCCTGACATCCTTAGGAAGGTGTGTGTCAAGTTTCACGAAGTTTGGACGCACGAATCAAAAGTTAGATCAATTTGCGTTTTGGTTTTTCGGGCTGATTTCACTATTCATTGGCCTGGAGGTCTGACCGCCATGTATTGAGAGGTCAGACCGATTTCCAAAGGTCAGACCGATTTCTAGTTGGAGGTCAGACCGCCCAACTCATTTAGGTTTTGAGTTTTTATGTTTTTGAAGATTTTGCTTCGGGGTTTTGATTGGATTCAATACAAGTCTTCCGCTGTGCATGATTGATTGATCTTCATAGTTTTCATAGCTATTCGAGTGAGATTCATATTGAATTCAATTAGGGAGAAAAAGAGATCGTGCTCCTATTCACCCCCCCTCTAGTCGCCTTTTCGGTCCAACACATTCGAGTGCAGAGGCTGAGTTGCGAGCTATGGCTCTCTTGACAGCAGAGATTACTTGACTACGGTGGTTACTTGAGGATTTTGGTGTTTCTGTCACTACACCGACTCCTCTCTTGTCAGACAGTACAAGTGCTATCAGTATTGCCCGTGATCCTGTGAAGCATGAGCTCACCAAGCATATTGGTGTTGATACTTCCTTCATGAGGTTTTGTGTGTATGATCAGGTGATTACTCTTCAGTATGTGCCTTCAGAGCTTCAGATAGCATATTTCTTCACGAAGGCCCAGACTCGAGCACAGCACGGCTTCTATCTTTCCAAACTTAGTGTTGTTGATCCACCATGAGTTTGAGACGGGGTGTTAGAGATATATGTATAGTGTGTTATTCTCTATTGTTATGAGGGGTTATTTGCATATTCACCACATGTATTTTGTGTATATATACTGTCACATTAGTCTCATATTGAATACAAGCGCTATTCATAACAACAAGTACAGATAGAGTTTCGTAGCCCTTACATGATCACGTCCATTCTTCATTTGCTCTCTCTTTTGATGGATCAGCTGCATCACAAAGTCGTTGATGATCTGAATGTTCCGCTTGAGTTTGGCTTCTGATCCGATATTAAGATACCGTTTCAGTTGCCAGAATATATCAACATATCGGTGGTAAACAAGAGAGTTTGCCTCATCAAAGGCCTTGCCGAATTGAATGGTAGATTCATCTGATCCAGATAGTGTGTTGAGCTCAAAACCGAACCCCACTTTGAAGATTGAATCCATAGTTGTTTTCATCAAATGGTCCTGAGGAAAATTGCATTACAGTGACTTGATTTGCAATCGAAAGGTTAGAATCGGGAGAACTACCAGGTTGGTCTCTGAACTTTGTAGTTGAGCGGCTTGAGCCTTTCAAGTCACTCAACTTTTGGAACAAGCATAGTTCCTCAAACTTTGAACTCAGATTCAAATTAATACTTATGTTTTTTTGCTTATTCAGAAAACTGAGTAATAGACTGCCCAATTCAGGAGTGTTTAATAAAGTATGTTTTCTCCAGTTTTCTGCCCAGACCAAATTAGCTTTGCCGGTTTCCCCTTGTGTAAGTTAGGTTCTAAATTAAAACAAAGCATGGACTACGGCTACAAACAGGATTTTATTACTTACTAATATTGTTTTTATATTGATCATAGTTATAATAGAAATACCTGCATGTCTATAGTAATTCTATTAGCTGCTGCCAATGATATCTTCTCTGCCAGTTTTGCAGCATTCATTCTGAACACACCACTGCTGAAGTCACGTAGAACTTTGGTCGAGAACTCGTGGCTTGCTAGCTTCCTCTGGTGTCTCCACTTCTCCCCATCTGTTGCAAAAATTCCATCCCCGAAGAGATCCTTCGCGATTTGAGTGTTCAAAGCCCCCTGTGAATTAGGCTGAAACATCATCAAAATTTGTGCTCATAGGCTCAATTATGTGATAATAGAGAGTATGCCAAGTTACTCCCACCTCTGAAATACCACCTAAAAGAACTTAGCATACTCCATTATCACTTTGGGTATACTCATATACTGATTATAAGATACTCCAATATGATTTATATGAAAAATTTGCAAGAGAGTCTATAGTTTTTAGCATATTTTGTAAATACCTTCATATTCACACATAAAAATGAGTATATCTAAAAAATTGTACATACCACCCCTGAAAAGGTGTAAATACCATCTATATGGTCTTATATACTCGTATACTACACGTACATACTCTCGATTGCGTAAGATACTCCATACGTTGCGAGATATGTGAGATACAAAATAGGAGTAACTACTCTGGAAGTAGGAAAAGGCTTTCTTTCTATATATATATATATATATATATATATATATATATATATATATATATATATATATATATATATATATATATATATATATATGACACCGTTTAGTATTCAGGAGTATGTACTCCCACTTCCAATATACCACTTAAACGAATATATTATACTTCTTTATCACTTTCAGTATACTTCAATACCAGTTATAAGATACTCCAATGTGACTTGATCGGAAAATTTTCATTGGAGCCCTTTATTTTTGCTATATACCCTTTTTCATACATAAATGAAGTATATACACGGATTTTGGTATAAAAAGTGGATTTTCATAAATTTTTTCATAGAACTCACTTTGAAGTATCTTATAACCATTATTGGAGTATACTCAAATTGATAAAGAGGTATCATAATACAATTTAAGTGGTATATGAGAGAGTGGAGATGCGTAACGCACTCCTCCAGAGTACTATACCATTTTCTATATATATATATATATATATATATATATATATATATATATATATATATATATATATATATATATATATATATATATATATATTCCATGGTTACTCAATTTACTCCATAGCCTATAAGGTTAACTGATACGAATAGGATGACTAATTCAAGACATAGGTTCACTTTTAGCTAAGTTGCTACCTGATGACGATTATTAGACTTATTTTACATGACAATACGTAATAGTCATCCAGTTTTAGCTTTCAGTTTTGAAACTGTCAGCTGAACGTTATTCATTTGTACTTTGCTTTATAACATTGCCTTGAAAACACGCTGTTATTGAATCCGATCATAGCATATTGTAGCGGGTGGTTAATAGTTATAATACTCAAATTTGTCATCCTTTGTAATAATCTTGCAGGAGTTAAACATCTGACGTACAGACTGAACTATCTATTAGCATGTTAATCCTCAAGAAAGAGAGAGAAGGGGCAAAGATGATCAGCATGGAAAATCACCTTACTGTATTTATTGAAGCTGGTACTGAGGACATGCTCAACGACGGCAGGGTCAGAGGTGAAGAGCTCACTGTGCCCAGGATAGACTAGCCTGCTGGTGCGGTGCAGAAGCGCATATACCACATGTTCGTCGAAGAGCCTGTCGAAGTTCTTGAGCTGGCGGAACACAGTCCCGACGAGCGGTGGCCGGTCCTGGGCTCTCTGGGCAAACTCTTTGATGCAGAAGGTGGCCAAGGATGCAACAACGCCCAGGATGTAGATGGTGATCACGAGCAAGGGTACAGCGAGAGCTGAAAATAAGCACATGCTTGCGGATGCAGTGAGGAAGGAGAGCTGGGGAGCCATTAGAGCGAGCTAGCTGCTGGTGCTTACCGAGAGCAAGTTTACCGTACATATATCTTATCTACAAAACGTAGGGACGTGAAATAAATGTCAGATCAAGCAGTGACATAAAATGTCGCCTTGCTGGCTCCGTGAGCAGGAATTCAGCAAATTGGATAGCGAAGCTAAAATAATTGATCAGTTGATTGCCGATCAGGGAATGACAACCTGACAGCAACATCTACACGACGTAGCAGTTGTATTTGTCTGTGCTTCTTTGTCATTGACAAGGGGAACAAGCCAAATTAGTTCTATTCCGTCACTGAAACAGCTTTGATGCCTTTTACTTCTACTTGGATCATGAAAGATCCGTATCTAGGGTCCATTCTGCAGCGCATGGATTTCACGTAAATTCTAGAGAAAAAATAGCTCCATAGCATCTCAAAGATCGAAACTTAGTTGGATGATATCGCTAGGAGCGCGATGTGATTTTCTCAGTGGAGTCTATTGCTGTCAACTTGCGATGTCATTTTGCAGTCGAATCTGATTGCGATGTCATCTAGCTAAGGCCCTGTTTGGTACAGCTTCTACTCTCAGCTTCTCAATCGATTCTCGTGGAGCCGTACCAAACACCCCGATTCTCAAAACGACTGATTCTGATTCTCGCGATGAGCTGTCTCAAAAATGAACTAGCAACAAGGAGCAGCCTTCCCGCAGATTCTCGTGAGAATCCAACTTGCAGAAACGAAAATACCCTTTGAAGTTTGAAGTATTTACCCGCAAATGCCATTGAACTAACCCCTGAGATCTCACCGCACGACCCCAACGTGTACCACTTCGCCTCTTTCCCCTCGCTTCCTCCGTGCTCGCGACAAAGCGAGATCGCCTTGAGCCTCCACCGCGCCGCCTCGGTCCTCTCTGCGCGCCGTCGATACTCGGATCGTGCCACCGCCGGTCCTCAATCGCACCGCCCGCAGCGCGGGCCGCCACCACGAGCACACGAGCGCGCCCACTCGGAAACCTAGAGGCGGCACGCCTCGCGTGCGGCGTCGCGCGCCGCTGAGACATGAACCAGTGCGCCGCATCGCCGTGCCCAAGCTATCAAGGCCAAGGCCAAGCCCCGCTTCCGCGATCGCCGGCGGCGGCGACCACCCCGGCCGTCGCGCCGCCTCCCACCCACGCAGATCTCTTCGCGCGCGCGGCGAGGCCAAGGTATCATCCTCCTCTCCGCTTTCCGGCCGGGTGCTCAATGCTTTATCTCACCGGAAGCTTTTGCTACTTGCCGTGTTTATTTGGTACTGTAGTAAGGGAAAACTAATGAGTGTCTGAGTACAATCTAATAAGCAGTTACTACATAGAGTTTTTGACTTTGAGTTGCAAGCGCAATAGAATGATTGGGTAATTGGGAATGCTAGGGGCATGACCAGGAGAGAGCAGAATTGTTCGTGACACAACCACAGGTCTGATTGCTTGTTTCATTAGTTTTCCTCTATTGGCTCCATGCTTGGGTTGATCATGTGATATGATTAGCGATTAGGTGTTTAATTCGAGTTACTGACATATGATGAGACAATATTGATTTTATCAACTCCATTTCGTGTCACACCACAACGAACCGATATTAAAAACATGAAACATACATGAATGCTGTGAAAAAATCGAATGTTTTTTATCTGCTCTGCATTTTTGCTTGGCCTATGTACTCGATAGTCTTCTCATTGGCATCAGCATGATGCATGTGCTATAGAGTTTTTGCAGCTCAGAAGTTCCAGCAGGTTTACTTTAGAAATTAGAATCCTTGATGGTGTGGTTCGTTTGTATGTTTTAACAGGGTCATGATTTAGTTGGGCCCTTGCATTACTCCACCTTTTGGCACTTGGCAGGGCTGGGAAAAAATGAGATGGGACTCACAATGATGAGGTCGCCCTCCAAGTCCCCCCGAATGAACTAACCGGCCCTAACATTCACAACCAAATGAACTCAATAGTTAAGATTGTAATGTGTCACTATCTATATCTGCTGCAAAAATTCTTTCAATGTATTCCATCCTTCTTAGTCATTCTATCGTAAAAAAGTTGCTTTACATCTGAATATCTCTTTGCAGTAAGGATTGCATATACTGGACACTTGAGTGGAGATTGAATTCAAAAGATGTTGTCCTAACTGACCATGAGTAAGTTTACGCTAATCTACATGTATGGAAAATTTGCTTCTGGTAGTTGGTCTGTTGCTGTTAATTTGAAGTGAGACCTCTTAATTGAAGTATCTTATCTATTTACAATTCTTGTATTCTTTTTCTTAATTTGTGTGGTAAATGAGTTTTTATGGTTCAAGAAGCAAATTTTCTTGCATCACTTTCACTTGGAGGAACTGCTAACTTCCAGTTTAATTCCTCTCCTTTGAAGCAGTCATTCTCCCTTTGAACTTTGAACTTCCTAGGACACTCACAGATAATCACAAAATATCATTGAGAGCATTAAACCTACTCTATTTGTGAATCATACCAGATGGGGGAGCGGTGGGATGACAGTACTCAATCCAAGGAGAAAATTGAGGCAAGTCTAATAAGCAGGCAAGAGGCTACAATAAGAAGGGAGAGAGCGCTCGCGTATGCATTTTCTCATCAAGTAGGCACTCTTCATTCTTAAGAACTGATGCCAATCTACACTTCATCTCATTTGACAACTCCATGCTTAAATTGTTTCAAAATTTGTTCTTTGCAGTGGAAGAGCACTTCAAGGTCTGTCTCCAGGGCTCAGCATTGACCGATGGTGCAGAGACACCGGAGAAGGGAGGTTCTGTTGGATCCGTGAAGACGAGGTTGTCCTTCCAAGCTGGAATGGCGTCTCCCTTGCCAATGAGGCGTCATTTTGGTCCTCCCAAGGTGGAGAGTGTGGTGAAGTACATTGTTGAGCCGCCACAGCCAGAGGCCTTGGTTATCAATGGTGGAAGCAAGTGACTCATATGACAATTGGCAAGTGCCATTTTTTTCAGTTACGATCATATTGTTTGTTGTAGAAGATTTGCAGTACCTATCAGTTGATTCCATTTGTTGTTTCTGTAAACTATATCGATTTGTCACTTCAACCTTTGATGTTTATACAAAGTTATAATTCATCATGAAGTGTAAAAGCAATGTAATATGGTATTGTGTATAGATACAACGTATATGCATTCACATGGTCTAAACAAATTTAAGGGAAAAAATTCTATAATTTGTGTACAAATACATAGAAGAAAGACACAAATACAATTGAATTATTACAATCAAGGGTAACATGGTCTATTTGTCTCTAATCCTTCCTTATATGGTTTTTAGAGCCAACCTACTAGCCAAACGCTTTCAACAGGAGCAGAATCTGAAAAATGAGAATCTGGAGCTCTACCAAACAGAACCTAAATTTCCATCTTTGCGACCCTACCGATCTGATCTTCCCTGAATTTTCCACTAACTAGCACAAATCCTTGGAAAGGTCTCCGATCGAAACGAAGGCACATGGGCAGGCTGATCTGAGGCTAGAGTGATCCAACCCCGATTACGCTTTGGCCCAATAAACAACGTTATTGTTCGGTAAAAAAAAAAAAAAAAAAAAAAAAAAAAAACCCAAAACCATATTAATTGTCACCGTTGCGCGACGAAATAGGAAAACTAGTCCCCCTTCGTTCCCTATGAGCGAATTGACAAAAATAGTACCGCGGTCGTGCCGATAGGCAACACGTGCCCCCTGTTGCGCCCCCACCTGCCGCGCGGTGGGGAAGCGGCAGGGGGGATCCGGGCGAATATGAGCGCGCCACGTGTGGATCCGGGCGGTGAGAGCGTGATAGGGGGGATCTAGGCGGTGGAAGCGCGGCGGGGGGCACATGTCCTCTAACGACACGTCTACAATGCTATTTTTGTCAATTCACTCGTGGAAATTATTTTTGCTATTTTGTCGTGCAAGTCATTTTAGCCAATAATTGACCACGTTACCTTCACTGCCAACTCAAAGACTGTCCAGCAGCCGATCACTTGTCATTTTGGTACAACTCTCTTCCTTATGCGGTTTAAACTGCAGTGTCAAACTGAATATCCTCGACGTCAAAATAGATATGACCGGGACTCCCGGCCCATCCACGGGACACCCAAACAAGGCCTCAGGTGGCAATTATCCTCGTCGCAATGCGTGTAGAAGCGCAGTTGTCCGCGCTAACCGCGGCCGATGGCAACTTGCCGCCGCTCAACTTGCCATTGAAGATCGGAAAAGCGACGCCTACCATACGATATCTCGCAATTATCGCAAGTGAATCAAACCGATTGTGCCTAAGATGATGTACCTCAACCTCCAAAGTGGCCAACAGCACCTTCGGGATAGCAGCTATTCTGGGGTAGAAACGAGGCGGATAATTTCCGCTGGATCCGATGCTGTATCTGGAAAAAGAATGTCTAGGGTATCATATTTTAGTCCCGACCAGTATCCGATATTATCCGTATTCGTATCCGAAAAATATCATGGAATATGGGTTAGAATATGCGAAGAGCAACATCCGATCAGTATCTGTATTTTAAAGGATATTTTAAAGATATCCGATAAACATTAATATCATCTATGGTTTTTTAGTTATTGACTAATATATAATATGAATTTATATTTGATTATGTTTATGTTGTTAAGTTGGATAAATAATTATCTAATATGTAGTATAATTTGACACTTTCGTTGGTGAGGTTATATCTTTTCTTTATGTATATACTATTCGTCAAGTTATCCGTGACCGATCTGGATCCGATCCACATCCGCCCCGTGTCCGTATCCCGAAAAATCCATATTCATATCCAAGGGGTAAAAATATGGGTTAGGAGGATATAGGAAGAACAATATTCGATCCGTTTTCACCCCTAGGCCATTATTAGATCGACGATGCCACAATCAGTGGTGGAGGGAGTAGGGTGCTGGCACTGCCCCCCTCATGCTTTGATAAATTTGTACTATAACTCTGTATATTTTTAAAAATATTATTGTCGTTAGTACTATTTAATCCCATCGTCAAATAAAATTACACAGTATAACTTATTTAACTCCCTCATCCTTTTATCCTGGCTCCGCCATGCGCCACAATGGCCACTGTTTGATGTGCCAATGGAGCCTTATGAGCTCGCGGTACAAGGATGGAGCGTAGACAGAACATCCCTCGAGGAGGGATAATTAGAGGCTGAAGCTGTCGAACCCTGAATGGTGCTCCCTCAGTTGTTTTTTACTTGACTTTTTTTATTTATTTTTTACGGTTTTTGATACACAACTTTGACAGCTACTTTTATAACTTTATATTAAGATACACTAATAAAATCATAATATTATGATAGTATTTTGAACGACAAATTTAATTATATAATTTTTACATAGTCAATCTAAATAGTTTTAAACTAATTGGTAGTCGAACTTTACAAAGTTTCACAGCACAGATTCCAACGTGTCAAGTAAAAAAACAGAGGTAGTAATTCATATTGAAACGCATGTCTCGAAAAAAAATAGAAAAGAAAACGTGCAGCGTCACTCACCGGCTTAAGCTTGCATGGTTTGTCTCTCGAGTATTTAAATACTCCACATAATTGCGTCGTTGGCTGTTTCGTACGCCTCGGAATGCAAATATACCGTGGACCTCCATTGCAGAAGATAAATTCAAACTAAGCACAAATTTGTATAGCCCGACGGCAAGGCTCGTTCCTGCTCCTGTCTACCCAACGGTTTCCCCACTCTGGCATCCGATGCACTGCAGCAAAAAGTGTAAATACTTCAGTTTTTAGATACCAAGATGTGATCTAAATACAGGGCGGCAAGTTATAGACACTTGTTCTGGTAACGAGATGAGGTCCGTGTGGATGTCCAAAACGAGTAAAAGAGAAGGGAGGGAGCATCTTGCTCTCTAGGTTAGATCTCGGAAGAAGCTTCTGAGATCCATTCATCCGAAGATTCTCATGTCCAAATGAAGACCACTTGTGCTTACGTCCAATAAGCAGCGTAGCATTGGCCCACACAGTCCCGAGCTCGGGTCCAATAAATACCAGTATCGGTCCATCCAACCCAGCACGATCGAACGGAAAGGATCGCGCACAATATTTGCTATACAAGAGTCTAGACGCATCCACGTCAACCCAACTCAAGGCAACAGTGCTCGAGGTGCTCCTCATCCCTAACAACCCCGACGCCCACGGTAGCGGTGGCTAGATGGGCTGTGGCGGTTGGGCTGACCCGAGGCACGGCACTATCGGCTCAGCCCAGGCATGGCACAATCCATATTGTTTTATAGGTCGGCTGGCATGACACGAAGGCATATGTCATGCTTGGGCTGCACCTCTAGCACAATGGGTCGGACCAGCACGGCACAAACAATATCGGGTCATGCCAGGCACGGCACGAAGCCGGCACGGTCTGTTAGGCCCGCGTGTGAAGAGGCTGAGAGCTCGAGACGGTGAGCCAGCCAGGGAGGGAGGGGGGGAGGAGGAAGGCGGGGTGAGGCGACGCTAGCGCGGAGGAAGGAGAAGGGGTAGCGAAGGGTGCACGGGCGCGACGATGAGGAGGAAGAGGAGGAGAAGGGCAGGGCGGCACCGGCGACCGCGTGCGGAAGGAGGAGAAAGCAGCGGGGTGCATGGGCGGAGGGAGGAGAAGGCGAGGTGGCGGGAGGCAAAGGGTGCACAAGTGCAGCGACGAGGAGGAGGAGGAGGAGGAGAAGGCGAGGCAGCGGGAGGCGAAGGGCGCACAGGTGCGGCAACAAGGAGGAGAAGGAGAGGAAGAGGTGGAGGAGACGAAGAGGAGGGCGGGGAGGCGCTGACGAGCGGTGCAGAGGGAGGAAAAAGCAGCGGGTGCATAGGCAGAGGGAGGAGAAGGCGAGGCGGTGGGAGGCGAAGGGCGCACGGGCGTGGCGATGAGAAGGAGATGAGGATGGCGGGGCGGTGCCGGCGGCCGGCGCGAAGGGAGGAGCAAGCGGTTGGGCGCACGGACGGAGCGAGGAGAAGGTGAGGCGGCGGGCTCAGGATGGGAGGGAGGCGGGAGGTGAAGGGGTAGGGGTAGGTACGCGGAGAGGAAAGGCCTCGTGGGCCGCGCAGCACGGTGGGTTGTGCCTAGCATGGCACGGCCTGAGCGAATATAGCTGTTACGGACAACAACTAGATCTAGTAAAATACTACAATGAACACCGTAATAAATTAAAGGAACTATTTAGTATGTGCATAGTTTTAGTGGCCTTAACCTCGGACATATGGAGTGGTCGGGCTAGAGAGGATTATCTTAGTGTAGTTTCTCATTATGTTAATGATGACTGGGTAATAGAGAAAAAATTATAGATTTCAAATTAATTGATGTAGCACACACGGGTGAGAATATTTACGGACTGTATTAACAAAGTCGTGGAAGAGTTTGTTCTTACAGACAAAATATTCCCAATTACTTTAGACAATGTCACTTCGAACTCTATGGCCATGGATATTCTTACTCAAGTGTTGAGTACATACGTCGATTCATTCTTGCTATATCAGCGATGCGCTTATCATATTATTAACCTTATAGTTAAATGTAGTTTGAAGAGGTTGAATTTGTATATTAAAGCTTTTTGCGATGTGATATCTTACTTGAATAATACTAACGTAACAATAGCAGCATATAAAAACTTCTGCAGGGCGATGGGTGTACATCCAAAAAAGTTCGGTTTGGACATGTCGGTAAGATGGAACTCTACTAACCTAATGCTTAAGAGTCTTTTACCATATAAGAGCATTTTTTCTGTTTTTATTCAAACATACTATCAGAGCAATGATGATAGTATACTATTGATTGACGAACATTGGTTCGTTGCTGAGAAGATACTTCATATTTTAGAAAAATTTTATGAGACCACTATTGCTTTGTCCACTATCTATTATCCAATATCTCCTATTATTATACAAAGTATTTTACAGATTGCTAGTCAATTAAAAAATGATGAAAATGACACCATTTTAAGAGAGGCTATATTTTATATGAAAAAAAAATACCTTAAATATTGGAAAGAAATCCCTTTACTATATGCATTTGCATTTATTTTAGATTTTAGAGCTAAAATTGACGGATTTACTAATATTCGTGATTTTCTTAGTGATGCTACAGAGCTAGACTATTCTAACTATTTTGCAGATGTTCGTTCTCGATTACATGAGGTTTTTCCTAAGGTACAAAAATAAGTTCCAGGGAATCTGTTTGCAATGACCTCCACTAGCACCCACCTCAAGTAACAAAACAAATCTATAGAGCAGGATTTGGGATGCAGTCTCTTCCTCTAGGTCTAGGTTTTCTTCTTCTACGACAACACCTTCTCAACAAAGTCCAAGGCCAACCTCTCACACAAGGAGTGGGGAACTGTCTGCCTATCCAGACAGCAATACGGTGGATTTCAACTCAGAGAACTTTGAAATTTTGCACTGGTGGTATGACCATAAGTTAGCATATTATGTGCTATCCATACTTGTACGTGGTGTATTAATTATTCATGTCTCGACGGTTTCCTCCGGGTCCGCTTTCAATCTTTCTATAAGAATATTGGAGGAAGTAAAAACACGTCTCACAAGTGAGATGGAGGGGGTACTTCTAACTATGAAAGACTGGGAATAAACTGATTCGCGAACATAACACTTAGTGGAAAATCCAGAATTGTTGGAGGTGTTCGAAAATCTGTACCTAGATAATGACACATAGAACAAAGATGTATATAAAGCCATAGGTTGTACTCCTTTTTTTTGTCAATGTTTTCTCATGTTGAGTTTTTACTTAGCAAAAGTTTTAACGAGGTAACCATTTGAACATTAATAAAGCTCTTTATTAAATTTTCATTGTGCTTATCTCATTTTTATAATTTTTATATCTATTTATGAATTCTACATTTTTTTTTATTTTTAATGAGTTTTTTGAATTTTTCAGACCTAATGAGCTAAGTGGGTTGCAACTGGCTCCGTCGAGCCAACTGGGCTCGGGCCGACCCGACCCGGCACACCAGACCTTCGGGCTATGCTTGGGCCACTACCTAGGCACGTGGCCCGGCATGGCACAATCCGTTTCATTCGCGAGCTGGAATGGGTTAGGTCGTGCCGCGTATTTGGCTACCACTAGCAGTGGACAAATGCATCATGTTTGTGGGCTCAGCCCGAGACATGGTACTATTGGCCTGGTCCAGGTATAGCACACCCCGACGAGCCGTGTTTGGGTCGCCACCTCGACCCAGCCCATTAGGGTCATTCATTTTTAGATATTTTATATGATTTTAATTTAATTTTATATTTATATAATTCTATTTTGGTTTTTAATATTTATATGATTTTATTTTATAGTTTTTTTTTTACTTTTATATAGTTCAATTTATAATTATATATAACTTTATTTTGATTTTTTGAATTATATATATTCTATGATTGTTTCATATATTTTCTAAATTTTCATATCATATCGGCTAAATGGGTTGGCACCGACGCAATAGGCTAAGCATGCTTGGCCCGATCCGACACGACCGTGTGCTCGGTGTGCTGTGTCTGATCCAAATGCCGAGCCTACGGGCCAGCACGGTACAACCCAATTACCTAGCTGAGCCCGCCATACCATGCCTAATCAGACCTGTGCTGGGCCGGGCCGGGTCGTCCATTTGGAATCACTGGGCCCACGCAAACCTCCCCAACTCGATCAAATCGCACACCAAAAAAATTACCCCGTCTCGAATCCTGATGCTCCGAGTCCCGCCTCGCTTCCCCTCGTCAGCGCATGAGCTTCCTCGGCGCGCTCGCGGACTCCCTCTCGTCGCTGCTGTTCTCGTCGGCCGGGGCGCCCATGGACGCGGCGGCGGTGGTGGGGGAGCGCGTGGCGGTGAAGCTCAAGGGCTACTTCGAGCTGGCCAATGAGGAGATCGACAAGGCCGTGCGCGCCGAGGAGTGGGGGCTCCCCGACGACGCCGAAGCGCACTACCGCAACGCCCTCCGTGTCATGCTCGAGGCCAAGGCCGCGCGCGTCCCCGACACCGTCTCGGCATCACTCCCCTTTCCCTTCCCCGGCGCGTCTAGGGTTTGCGATTGCTAATTGAATTAGTGGGGTGGATGTGTTTGCTTTCAGCGAGAGGAGGCAGGTCAGGGTGTACCAGGAGAAGATCGCCAAATGGCACGCGCAGGTCGAGGAGCGGCTCAGGGTGCTCGGCCAGAGGAGTGGTGAGGCTCCCTAGTCCTTTCTCCTCATTTTTTTTCCTGCGTTGTGATGTGCAGCTGCAAAGCTCGTGAAATGTGGTCAGCCATGTGGACTTCTGCGGCTAGAAACATTAGAAGAAGCCAAAATACTCACAGGCCATACCGTAGTTCATTGTGTTACTTGTGTGAATTTAGGGATTAGTACCTGTATAAAGATAAGTTGAGAACTTTCGCAGCTTGTATGGTTCGATTAGTGAATTGTGTTTTCTGTTATAAATTTAAGTTTCTATTTTCCTCTTGCAATGATTTGCCGCAAGTACATAATACAAGGAAGTTTGATTTGTTTTGTATTTTGTTTGGGTCATGTGCACAAACTTTTGCTTGCTTCGATTGTGGACTGTAGTTCATTGGGAGTTAACTTTGTGTTGTCTTGTCTGGTTTTGCAGGAGCGGCTGCACCAGTGCCGAAGAAGGTACAAGTTTCTAGAATCAAAGTTGTACTTATGCTACATGTTTTGATTTTTCGTGTCTTGATGTTGATTGTTTGCAACTAACATAAATACTGCAATCTGAACTTTCTTATACCTTGGTTTCTTAGTGAAATCAAGCAGGCATGTATTATAGGTCAGACGATTGCGGCCTGTTGTTTTCTTCCTACCTGATCAACAATGTTTTACTGATGTGTCGATTTGGTACACTGCACTGCTAGTTTATTCATCCAAGTCTGCTCATTACGGATATGTTCTTATGAGCTCATGAATTTCAATAATCAAACATTAGACATAAATGATAAAACGTCAAAACAGAATTAGAAATGTTCTTTACTTGTTTGGCTTTGATAGTTTGTTTCTTTAACAGCATGTGTTGAGCAAATATTTTTTTTAAGAAAAAAGAAAGCTAGATAGGTTACACAGTTATATGTTGAGGTTCTCTACTACGTCTTTTCTTAATGAGTAGTTTGCAGCAAGCACATTGGTCAAAAGGTCTTTCTATATTAGCTGTGCATTATTTCCGCAGGTTGTTACAAACAATCCTATCAATAGGACTGAGAAACCGGCATCAACTAGCTTCCATAAGTCTACTTTGCAGCCTAGCCCTACCTTCAACAGAGGTGGTCAAGCATCTGCTTGTCAGACGAATAGCACTGGAGGTCCCAAACCTGTGCAAAGAGCTGGTGGAAACTATGATGACAAGCTCGTCGACATGATAAATACGACCATTGTAGATAAAAGTCCTGCTGTTAAATGGGATGATGTTGGTATGCAACCATTAATTTGCTTTCTATACTCTGGCCCAAGCGGCCAAGCCCAATATTCATTACAGTATCCTTGTTCTCTGGTTTGATTTGTAGCTGGTCTTGACAAGGCAAAGCAAGCACTCATGGAAATGGTTATCTTACCTGCTAAGTGAAGGAATTTGTTCACTGGTCTTCGGAGGCCTGCTAGGGGTAAACTTATTCATGCTGATAGTTTCCCTTACTGTAAATATTTTCTAATAGTTAGCTTATATCATAACCATCCTTTAGGGCTGCTTCTCTTTGGTCCTCCGGGGAATGGAAAAACAATGCTTGCCAAAGCTGTAGCATCAGAATCTGAAGCGACATTTTTTAATGTTTCGGCTTCTTCATTGACATCAAAGTGGGTATGTTGTCATCCCTTCATTTGTTACCCTGTCTGATCTTATATATTTCCCTAGTCTGAAACAACCTTATTTTTCATTGGCAAAACAGGTAGGGGAGGCTGAAAAGCTTGTTTGGACACTTTTCATGGTTGCTGTTGATAGACAACCATCTGTTATTTTCATGGATGAGGTCCTGGTTACAAACCATTCATGTAGTAACCACTTGTAGTTAGCTTCTAAAGTCATAAATTTGCTGAAATTATTTAATACAATTGTATTTAATGTTTGCTTGACTCCATTTTTCTAGGAAATCTTTCTTATTAATGCCTTAATGGACCCCATCAACATTATCTTGGAACCGTGCCCTTACCAATTTGTTAGATCGCAAAATCGGTTACTTGTTATATTTTTAAAAACAGATTGCTTCTGGAAACTTTGATCCATTTGTACCATGCAATTTTTAGACACAGAAATACATGTTCTGCATCACCACTTGTTTCCATAAACTTTGCGCAAAATAGAGGAATGAATTAAACATTGCATTCTGCTGTTAGGCTTATGCACTGATGTTGTTGTTAAGGCTTCTATGGCCTTCTTGTGACAGTCCTTATTTATTTTGAACTTGGTATATATGTTATTGGCTTTTGGGATGCTTGCCTGCTCAGGACATTGATTTGATACAGCAAGAACCATTTGGTTTTTGTCTTGTATGGAATTTATTGTCCACGTATTCTACCAAAAATGAAATGTTTGATTCTGAGGCATTCCTTTTCATTCAAATCTTTCTAGACGTTGAAATGAGCACGAAGATGTTATCTGCATTCCTCTAGCTCAGTCGATATATGATCTTGAAATGCATTTTCTTTAGCTGATTTTTTACATGGATTCTTTCTTAGTTTAATTGTAAGAGGGGAGTCTGATACTTTTTGTTGTTTATGGTGACTGGCTTTTACTGTCCAGATTGATAGCGTCATGTCTACAAGGTTAGCTAATGAGAATGACGCTAGCAGGCGGCTGAAATCCGAATTCCTCATTTAGTTTGATGGGGTGACTTCAGACCCGGATGATTTAGTAATTGTTATAGGTTGCATCTCTATCTTTCTCTAATTGCTTAATCCCAGTTTGCTTTTGCATTATGCTTGATTCTAGTGAAAATATATGATACAGCTATTGTGTGTGCAACTGTTAGTCGCAGTCATATAATACTGAACCCCCGTGCTATAAGCATTTCTTTGATAAGGACAGTAATTTGTGGGCATGTAATGCCCTTTAGCTTTCCTTTACTGCTTCTGTTTTGTTATTTGATATCCAGTATTTTTATTCGGTTATTATTTCTTGCTCCTCATCGTATAAAATCTGAATGTTGCAAGTAAATGACCTTCAGGCCAAATGCTTAGTATATGGTTTTTCTTACATCAGCAGCCTTAGTTCGGACTTGAAAGAATCGTGTTTCTAAGGACTGGCAGTTTAGACATTTCTGAAACACTTTCCAGCATTATAGACACTACAGTTTGTGATCCTGAATGCTATATGATTTGGCCTCATTGTAATGCATGTATGCAGACACATTTTCTCACCTCAGACACATTTTCTCACCTAGGTATATGTTAAAAAGTCAAGGGAAACAGCAGCTTTCCTTTAGTAATCTTATTTGGCTAATACTAAATTCTGTTTTATTATATGTAGCATATGTTGATGAAAATTCTTTGTTTAGGGGCTACTAATAAACCACAAGAATTGGATGATGCTGTTCTTCGAAGACTGGTAAGATGATCCTACATATATATTTAGGATTACTGCTGCTGTTTTATTTTTGGCATCATATTTCTTGCATCTAGGGTTTCGAAAACCGGACACAAGTGTTGTGTTGCTTGGCTGCTGGTGCCAGTCCCCCGATGCACCTTTGTCTCTGGGTATTGTGGCAACCAGAGAATTTGGTTGGGGACTGGTCTGAAAAATGCCAGTTTTTGCCGCTTACAAGTTACGGGAGCGGCTTGTTATGGTTGCCATTTTTTTGAGAAAAAAAAAAAAGGCTATTACGAAATAATTTACTTATGTCCATGAAAAATTCGAAGACTGAGTACTGCACCTATTATTTAGCGCAATTCATATATAGAATCATTATTCTGATCCGTTACTTCCGTTGTAGTCAGTGCATGAGTCAGGGGTAGGAAGTTGGAACATTAGTGGACTGACTGCTGTTCTGTACTGAATTTTCAGTGCTCATATTACCACTTTTTGAATTAGTTTTGCTCCTTTTTTTAATGTCATTGTATTGAGTCTTATAAACAGGTAAAAAGAATATATGTTCCACTACCCGATCCAAATGTACGGAGGTTACTTCTGAAAAATCAGCTCAAAGGTCAAGCATTCAAATTGTCCAGTAAGTAATTGCTTTCTTTATTATGTTTTTTGCGCTGGACACATTTTTTTTTTTAGAAATGGAAATACAACTCCCGGTTTTGCGCTGGACACATGCACTGTTCAGTTATTTCAGTGCTTCTCTTGCTAGCTTTTTTTTGGCGTAAATATTCGTTATTTGTATGAATCTCCTTCGCAAAAGTTCATTAACCAAGTTGGAAACTGGGAATATTGGAAATGAAAGTGTGTATATAATTATAGTTTACAAAGTGGATCACTGGAGACCATACACAAATGATATTTCCACCCTATTCCTTCTTGAATCTCAACTTGATCAAGTGTATCTGAATTTCATGTATCCTTCAACGATTCCAAAATAGTTTTCAAAAGTTAGAATGCCCTGTATTTCAAGCTCCAAAGTTCACAATTTCCCCCCAAAAGTTTGGAATTCTCATAGTGAAGGCTTCTTTGGAAATGAGCCAATTTGTTTCTCGCATGAAACCTGGATATATTCCGTTATTTTATCTGTCTGATGTACATGGAGTTGCACAGGGGATAGTGCTCGGATAGTGACATTGTGGACAGATGGGCTCGCAGGAACCTGGAAGTTTCGCTTTTGCGTTATGTAGTATGTAGCTTGTGGTTGTTGTATATGTAGCACCACTCTAACATTAGCCACAACATCCATATCTGGAAATGGTTCCTTACAGGTAATGATTTTGAAATACTTGCTGTGGAGACTGAAGGTAATTTTATTTTCTGGTATATGCTCATTTTGAAAAGATGGCCTATGTGGTCCTTCGTACTGAAATAAATATGTACCTAGGATATTCGGGGAGTGACCTGAGAGCCCTTTGTGAGGAAGCTGCAATGATGCCAACCAGAGAGCTTGGTCCACAGAATATTCTTACTGTTAAAACAAATCAGGTATTTGTTCTGCATTTTCTGAACTTTGGATATTGAATTGTCCATTTTTCTATTTACAATTTAAACGAAAACTTTGAAATAATCATTGTATTTTCATTTGAGTTTTTCATGGTCAAGGACAGAGCGTAACTTACCTTTTTTTGTGTTTGCCGTATTTTAGTTGTGACCTTTGAAATACGAAGATTTCAAGAATGCAATGACGGTGATTAGGCCAAGCTTGCAGAAGAGCAGATGGGATGAGCTGGAGAAATGGAATGAGGAATTTGGTTCAAGCTGACAATAACGTGCACTGTTAATCGGACAGTCTTAGTTTGGTCTGTATATCATTACCTCACCATAATTTGATGGCTTGCAAGTGGTCACACGCCCATCCAATCATTCAATTAGATATACACAGAAGGAATGCAAATGCTGTACAAGAAAACCCTCTATTTCATGAGCTGTTTCGAGCGAGTGGAAATTACAAATGAACTCATGGTGCAAAGGAAGGCTTGTAAGGCTTACCACAGCTTTAATTATTTCTAACAGTCACGTAAACACATGTAATTTCCATTGCTTACAGTATCAATTTCTTTCCCCTCAACTAATCCTCCCCTTCTGCTCCTTGCAGGTAGAGTTGAGACGATCAATTCCTAAGAAATTACGCGGCCAGCGCACCATCCTTACAAGTTGCAGCAGAAGCTGAAACCTGAGCAAACCATAAGCCTGGTCTAGAGCTCGGTTGGATAGGCATATGATTGGAGAAGGGTGAGTGGGTGCAGGCTGCAGCTGCAAACGGCGGCGAGGTCTAATCATTTCGGAGGAATCCGAACAAGCGTCGCTATCGCCAAGGCAGAAAGGCTTGACGTTTACGTCGCAACCCAATTCCACAAGACATCATGGGAAAAGACGCGACGCATGTGCCGGCTCCCAGAATTGGATCTCGCAGGCGGCACCGATGGTCCACCGTCGTACCGTACCTCTCGGGGGCTGCAATAGCAGCGGATATGAAGGGATATTGCTCGTTGTTTTGTATCTTATTTTGTATTGTTTTTTATAGTTGGATACGGATACGGATAGCTACGGATATATATTTCTCTCTCTCATATCTATTTTCGTTTCTTTTGCATTTCTATACAAGGCATTAACAGAAGGAGTGCAATCAGAGCGAACACGGAAAGACTAATTGCTAAGATGTTAAAGTAAAGACACTCAGTATCACCTGTCTACTCAGATACAACAACTTACATATCTCTTATCTTGTTCATAAGTGAAGTCATAAGGATATCGCTTATCATGTATCATATTTTGTATTTTTTTTCGGAGTCGAACACAGATAATATCGAATACTCATTTTTTTCATCTTGTATTTGCTCCGTGATCCTTCCGCCAGTTAGTCAAAAATTATCTTCTCCGTTTGCACTCTACGTACGCCCCCATGAGCTCATGCCAAGCAGAGGACAACGCCCGCTGATACTAGTACCCTAGTGGTAGCAAGAACTCAAGAATCCAACGGCTGGGATCGCAAGCTCGATACGATCCTGGCCGTCCAACCGGCGTAAAAGAAGCCGTGTCGGCGACCGCGACTCGAGCAGGCAGGGACATGGAGGCAACAAGACTGTCCTGCATCATGTTGCAAGTGATACAAATCAAGCGGAGATCATCAATGCAATCATGGCTTAGGATTCTTGTTTAGGTGAGCCGAGTCCTGAGCATGCATGCATGCACTGGTGATCCGATGCAAAGTTTTTTTTTTTTTTTTTTTGAGATGGTGATCAGATGCAAAGTTGCTGTTAGCCTGTAACTGAGACCCCTCTCACTCTCTCTCTCTCTTCAGCATTTGGGCAAAGATGATTAGAGAGGGGATGAGCTGGCCTAGCTTCAAATACCTAATCTTGGATCAGGACTTTTGATTTTTAATCGAAAGAGGTGGAGGTCATGTTTTTACATACCACAGTAGATCCTCTGTGTTGAAACCAACGTTGGGGAACGGTGTGATTCTCTTGTGCTGTGGCCTGTACCGGTGGCTCCACGTGTGACGTGTGTGGCTGTGCACACAAGACACAACTGGTGGGTGGGCCCGGTGGTTTTCGCTCAGAATGTTCCTTCCTATGAGAAAAAATTATATAAGAGTGGGCCTTAGTGAGATCTCTTTTTTTACGGTCGTTGGATGCTATGAGATATTACTGTAGCATGTGTGAGAAGAAGGAAGATCCAATGATTGTGGGGACCCCATAATTTTTTTTCCCCTGTTGGCGAAGTGGAGGAATTCAAATCCAGCCACCAAATGGAGTTGGAATTGTACCGAGCCGCGTGCGTCCGTGCATGCGTTGGCATTGCACAGGGGATTTTACTACTCCATATGCTATGCTGGACAGGTGATCGACCACCTTCTCTCGACGACTCTATCAATGCCTCGCCCACTGCCCGGAGTACAAGGTATGTATTGCACCATTGCATACGGTAAGTAAATCAAGTGCACGAGACCATCAGCAATGTGTTGTTTTAGCTGGTTCAAAGAAGAAGAGAGAAGATATCAAATAAATTCAATACATTAGAAGGGTCGATTCCAACAAAAAATTTTTGGAACCGGACTCTATATATAAATCGATTCAAAGTATTAAACAACTCATATAGACCTAGCTATGAAAGAGAGAGTGCGGTTGAGATAGTATATTATTTTTTTGTGGTTTTTTTTAATATAACGTGAATCTCAGTTATTAGTAGGAATTGGATCAATATATTAGAGAAAAACAAGCTCAGTTCTTTAAATGTTCACATAACAGCTCTTTGAATCAGCATCGGTTCAATACACCAAATATGTCCTGATTAGTCTAACGACATGGCTGCACCAATCACTGAATTGCGTAAACAAATTTGTTTTGTTTTGTTTTGTGTTTTACCGCATGAACATTACCCTGCAGTGGTACCATAGTAAGTACTATAGCAACAACGTAATATCTACTGTATTGGTTCCATTGTACCAAACCCATGTATCTGTTGATTTCAACCTTTGATTTTTACTAGGACAACACTCGTAAAACTTATGTATCAAATACTTCCATCCAAGGATCCCAGTCCGCTGAAATGGCAGTACCAGATCTAGTTTTGATTGTTCAGTGTTCACCCATGGGACCGGTACGACGCCGACCGTGGCCCCACAAGGAAGCCACTTTTCGCACCCAGAAACCTCACGTCCTAGTTACGCTAGCTGAGTAAGCAGCTGGTAGCTCGCATGCGCATGCGCAAGCAAACACACACAAAGCTAGCTCATGTCAAAATGAAGCCTATTCCATGATGGATCGAGGAATGGCGCCCAAATAAATGCCTCAATTTTGGAGGCATTGATGGATGGATAGGTGCCGAGAGGGACTCACAGTCACATCCCATCGCGCCTCCTTTCTCTTCACCCTCCTAGCCTTCCTTGTACCGATATTCTTTTTCTGATAGCGCAAGATATCGGCGGCGGTCTCTCGGAGCATCCATATCGGCATTTTTGCGAAAAAGCCTACAAGGTTTTCGGAATCGCGTCGAGCTCTCGGCCGACCTAGCGGCCGCAGTTTTGGCTTTGACATGTTTGCGTAAAGACCCCCGTTTTCTGGAAATGCGTTGGAATCCTGAGCGCTTTTGGTCGTCCGATCGACGCCTAGAGCCAGATCCGACCTTTCGCGCGTGCTCCAAGCCCCCCGTTCCCCTCACAGAGGCCTCCGTCCGCCTCCCCCCTTCGCCCACACCGGCCCCTTCGCCCTCGCCGCCCACGCCGCCCCTCCTCCCCTTTGACCCTGGGAGCCCCCACACCCCCTCCTCCTCGCTCTCGTTGCCCGCTTGTCCTCCTCACTTAATCCGCCACCTCTTCCTCTACCGTGTCGCCGCCTGCAATCCTCGTGCCTCCATCTGCCCTTCCTGACGCCGCCTCCCTCGTGATGCCGCCTCTCCCTCCTCCGAGCGCCTCTTCTCCAATGCTGCCACCTTCTCCGCCTCTGCGCGCTCCTCCGCGTAGACCGCTCTATCACCCACCTCCCCTCCGCGTAGCCTACTCCGCCCCCAGCTCCCCACCCCCGCACCCCTACCCTTTCATCCCGGGCCCAAAGCAAAGTGCGACCCTCTTCCTCCTTCGCCTCGCAGGCTGCTTTCGCCACGATGCAGCCGCCAGCGACGCCCAACCTGCCTCACCTTCTCCAGCTCCTGCGCTTGATCTGACTTCTTCTCTACATCCCCCGAGCACGATGCTCAAGTCGAACTACCTCTGGCCACATCTTCCTGCTATGACAACGGATTCAGACTTGAAGGCTGCACTGCATCAGAGGGGCTACTCCTCCGAAGCGTAGCAGGACCTCCCGGGGTGGCCCCTTCCTTGTGGTGTGTAGCTTCGTTTTCCTGGGGTCGCAGTCGATTGAGTTGATCACTACCAGGTTCCTAATTCTTGTATCACTGATTCCCTGACTACATGTGCAACTAGTATGTGATTTTTTTTTTGTTATTCTCCTGTCGACGATAGAGTCGCCGATCTTACGAAATAAAATAAAGGAAAATAGCATAGAGTTCTTGAGAGATAATAGGACTACTCTGTATTGATATGAACTGACTATTACAGGGGTATCCTTGACAAGGCAATGAACTAACTCTAAGTACACAGGGTGTATTGCTTGCTATACTCCTAAATGAAACTGATGCTGGTTATGATGCTTCAATCCAGTGGAATGCAATGCCCTTTCTGCCGTTCGTAATCTCCTTTAAGTAGTCAATGAAGTGGTGGCAGTTACTTCTTGAAGAGACGCCTATTGAAAGTGTCGCGACTGGTCAGAGCGAGGCGGCAGTTAACAGCGTATCAACCGTTCAGTGGTTGATGTCTGCATGTGACAATAACCATATAGCAGTTATTGTTAGTGACTTAAGGCTGTGAACATCGCGCGACTTGGAACAATTAAAGCACATGTTCCATTCAACACACGGAAGGATATGCTTAGAATTAGATCTAAGTGTCAGTTCATTGTTTCTACGAGCAATTACCTGGTCGGGTAGTTGGTTCAGGACCTCTCCGACTAGGGTACCCACGATGTAACCTCTGGAATCCTTACAACCACGGGTCGTTAGCCTTAGGGGTTACGACCACGAAGTCATGCAGTCTTTAATTATGTATTAAAATAATACATAGAGGTTTTAATCCTCGTCATCTCCCGACTACAAATTAACATCTTGATTGCACATTTGGCCCCTATGTACACATATACCTTTGTTCAATCTTTACACTTACAAATGCATTTATTTCCATGATTCTAAATTCGTAATTGGTATATGAGGATATTAAATAAAAATCTGGAGCACTGGACAAAACAAATTTAGTTAAATTTGTATTCGAATCAATGTTATGTATTAAGTACTTGAACATGCAAGCGATTTTATTTTTCAGATGCAATGAAACAGAGGTCAAGGGATCTGGGATGAATTTAGGAGGGGACAGGGTATGTACAACTACTGTGAACTAACTAATTTCTTAGTACCTACAGTTTTGTAGCCATGTACTTCTCAATATTTAATGGTATTTTCATAATAATCTAATGATGACAACATGGACGACAAAGTGAACACATGTGTCCTCTTCAATTAATCTAGGCAAAACTAGTTCAATGCATATCATAAATTAATCTTATTTTTTGCTAATGTGTTTCCATGCACAGCATTGTAACTTAACTGAATTTTGACATTTTTGTTCCTTTGCAAGTGGTTTGTTAGTAAAACCAGAGTGAACCTTTTGCATGGAGTTAATTTTATTTTCCTACTGATGTGTGGTTTCCGTTTACGGAGCGGATCATTTGCATACCTGAGTTTGAATGTGAACTATTTGATTTCTATTGCTAAACGTGTAAGCCCTAGGAAGCATATAAGCTTTAGGTTTGTAGAGTTAGAACTTTTTTACATACTTACATCGATACCAGAATCTTGACATATTTGGTGAACATAACATTGATAATTATATTGGTTCACAAGTCTCTCGATGATATTTCCTAAAAACAACACTCATGGTGATAAATACTACCATTATGCTAGATTATACATTCTTTTTAAAATTTAACGAAAAAACACCAGTCAGTGCTATGCTCTTGATATAATACCAATTCACTATCTCACTTGTCATATCATCTATGTGCAGAATTGAGGAGGGGGGCGTCTGTGCTTTCAGCCTTTCACCATCTTCGACTCTGGAGCTTTGCAGTGTCACCAATAGGTCCTACATATGACAGATGCGCGCTTCTGAGCCAACAAAGGACTATGGCATTCTTTTATTATTTATTTTGCTTGTCTACAGGACATTCTTAAACATATTCTGGCAGCAACAACACTTTTGAAGGAATAGCAGCATCACATGCTGCATGTAGCAGGTATTGTATTTGGGCTACAAAACTAATGAGAACTGATCACTACCAGTGTTCTATGTTGAACATGCAGGTCAGTAGATCAGCTAACAACTTTTAGGATATACCTATTTGTGCATCTTCCTCTCTATATAAATAGTTCTAATTGTTTATACTAATTAATGTAGCTGCACATGCTTTTCCATTTGTAGAGACCCTTTGGTTTTCTACTAGTTGTTCATAATTTTAGATAAAGGTCAAATGTGATCATTTGTCGGTTTTATTTTTATCACAGAGAAAATGTCCAACTTAATTAGGATTGTGCTATCTATCACCATAGTTTATTTATTAATCGAAATAGAAAATCCTTCCATTTATTGCAATTAGGAGATATATTCTCCAAGGTTGGCAGGCATCCATGCTCCAACTGTACCATGTGACAAAATTTCCTTGCCAGTGGGCTCTCCAAGGTTGGTTCATATAGTTCCTTCGTTCTTTTCGTATGCCATCCCTGCTTTTATTATTTGGGAACTTATATTATATTGGGTAGCAAAGATTCCTATGCTCTTGCAGACTTAATCTGGTTAGCACAATATTGAAATGATGCCTGCACCTCCTAGGATGTATAATGAATACTATGAAACGACATATCCTTGGTCTGTTCCTGAACCTGCCCTCTGTTGAACAAAGTGTGAAAGCATCAGTGTAGCTAGGTATGCAATCATATCATGTCATGCAATTGCCATGTCTTTCCCTAGGACGTTCCTCTCTTATGAACCTTTGATGCTTCTAATGTGTTCTGGGTAGTCTGAGGAGCTCTTAACAAAAGCGTTGATAAGTTGCATATACTCCCTCCGTTCTTTTTTACTTGACACAGTTGACTTTTCACGGTCAAATATTCTAAAGTTTGACCGCCAATAGGTTTAAAACTATCTAAATTGGCTATATGAAAATTATATCATTAGAATTGTCGTTGAAAATACTTTCATAATTTTATAATTTTATTAGTATATGTTAATATAAAAGTTATAAAAAGTTATGATCAAAGTCACATCTCGAAGACCGTAAAAAGTCAATTGTGTCAAGTAAAAATGAACGGAGGGAGTAATTGGCACAAGCTTTAGTTCACTTTGAATCTCTGAAGTTTACTCTTTGGGATAGTGGTGCACTTCAAGATTTCCTGCACATTCTGCCCAAGAGCTGCAGTGGTGCTCTAAGGCTGATGCCATCTGATGAGGCTATTGCTCTATTCGATATTTGCGCATTTCTTAGTTGGCATACTGATAAAATGCTTTGTTATCTCTAACTCTCCTTGCGACATTATCAAACAGCCTAAAAATGTTTATTGCTCTACAAATATTCGCTAACGAGGGCTCCCCTCCGACCTCCACCACCGTCCTCTTTTGGCCACCACTCCCATCCTTCAGTCGTCGCCACCACAGATCTACCCTGAGATAACGCCATCTCCTGCTGCGTCATTGCCACCTACCCACATCGTCAGCCTCCCATCAGGTGGATATGGCAGTGGTTGTAGGTGACCAAGGAGGCCGAGCAGCGACGGCGGAGAACTGGGAGGCCACTTCGGCGAGCACAGTGTTGGTGAGCGGGGAGCTGACAAGCAATTAAGGTGGCTAGCGACGGTGGTTGATAACATGGAGGGCAAGGAGGCAAAGCCTTATAGAGACGATAACAATAGCACCACCAGGCTCCTCTACGAGCATGGCACCAGACGAGGCCAATCAATGCAGGCAGGCCGACACGCAACATCCAATGCGAGATTGGCCCTTCGCCTGGTACATCTTGCCCACCGCATCATCAGCTCACTGCTCCTCTCCTGGAGTCGTGTTCCCCTGCCCAGGCCACCCCGGATCCTACACAGGTGACTAGGTGTATGGAGTGGATGCATCATGGATGCCCATTGGTTTCTTACATCAAAATTCCTTCAGGTCGGCGTTCCAACTGGTCGTGGGGCTAGAGAGGTGTGTTCCTCTGCACAACACAATAGCTTTAGAGAGGCTATGTCCTCCATCACCGTTAGTTTCTCTTGCTAGAGCTCGCTATCACAAGGTAACACTTTTGTTGTTTCCTTGTCGTTGTTACTATTTTTAAAGATGATTTTGTCTGTTTAATTGGATTTGTTAAATGGGGCATGGTGTGTGATAGGATCGTGCGGTTGTGTAGTCTGAATTTCTTTGGGGTGTTCTTCAGTTGAAGTAAAACAAACAAGTAGTATAATCTCTATTGGACTGTATGTGTGTTGCTAATTTTTCAAACTGGTCTTCAGTTAAAACATAACAAATAGAAGGGTATGAACTATGATATGCTCAATCGAACTCATGACCTAATTATAGACATTGTACATTTGATGCAACTACACAGTCTCTGATCAAGTGGTTTGGAGAACCACACAAATAACAAGTTCGCCGACCCTGCTTATCCAAAAAGAAACTTGAGGTAGGCATTGTAAAAGAAAATATAGCAATTTTGTTAAGCAAAATAGACACACTTACACCTAACTTGAAGAATGATGTTCTACATGCATCCTATCTTAACTTTTCTGTAACACGAGCACATAAATTGGTACATATGTAAACCAAGGTAGATTTGTTTTTGCTTGGGGATTTATGCTAATTTAGCAAATAGCAGGGTAGGAAAGTTTCAAATTGTATCTTCGGAACCTACAAAGACTTCTCTATGTACAACCACCTCATGATGCCACTATGTCAATCAATTGTTCCAAATATATGTACTATTAAGCACTAGAATATGATTTAGTTCAAAGTTTTCTTTGTGTATTTACCAAAGTAGATATAGATTGTCATGGGAATTTTGAATTAACTTTGTTGTCATGGGAATTTTGAATTAACTTTGTTGTATAGCTTTGTGTTGAACCATTAAGTGCTCAAATTGAATGATTGGAGTTGTAAAACAACGAAAATGTGGTAGATGTGTATTTAAAGCAACTATAGTGTTATTAATTTTGTTGGCATAGCTCTGTTGAAATTTGAGTTCACATAATCACATCTTTGTAGGAATTGTTCTACCAATGGGTAATCTTCGTTTTTGTACTTAAGCTTACAAATTTCCTTTTGTGAGTTTCGCTTTGTCATGGAGGTTGTCTGTGAGGACTACTATTGGAGGTTGCCAGGACTACTATTGGAGGTTGAAGGGCATTGGATATGATTGTTTGCTGTGACTACCATTGGAGGTTGTGGAAACCATCAAGGACTCATCTAGCAATCCTGTAAGCCTCTTGCATCTTCATGTTCCATATATAATTTGTGACAGTTTGTTTTTAATGTTTGTGAGCACTGGGCAGTGAAATTAATAGAGTAAGATACCCAAGAATGATTGAAAACTGCTATATACTACTAAAGAATTATAGAGTTATGTGACCTAATGCCATTCCATGCTCATCCTGAGAATGTTCTTTCATTAAATATCTTGTTTTTTCATTGGAGTTTATTGATCTTAGGGTGCATAGTAAATGTTGGATTATTACCCAAAGTTTTCAACCTTTTCGAGTTAATTTATGTGAAGTTTAATTAAACCATAATAGGATGAAATTTTAATCATAATTAGTCATTGCTAGTGTGTGAAACATGTAGTGGTCAGCAGCTTTTCTGATGATCTTTGGTCGTATCTGATTTACGATCATATCGTAGAGCAAATGAGAATGACAAATCTTCGTTTAATAAAAAGGTTAGTCCTATTTCATTATTACAGTAAACCAAACTCTAAGAATCCTAACTAGATCGATTTGTCTTTGCTTCGTGACATTCTTTGTATTTTTATTGAAATGATCATGTTTGCTCTTAGCAATGCTATTTGATTGTGATCTTTCATTTGTTCTAACTTTAGATGGTCCTAATAGTTCCCAGTTTTGGATGTTTTGTCAAGGCTACTAAGTGGCTAAATATTTTTTTTCCATTTAGTCAAGGCAAGTACCTATGCAGTATCTTATCAGTTCAAACAAAAAAAGTAGGTTGTATTGTAGAATGTTGTGTAAGTCCTTATGTACTGTAAATTCTAGGAGTTGTCAAACTCATATGCATAATATCATCTATAGTAAGAAAATTTCTGGTGCATTCTTGAAATAAACATTGGATACCCTTTTTCAAGTTCCAATATGTCTATCATGTGGAAGATGTGAATAGGATTCAAATATGAAAGGATTCTTTGCAATCTAAAGCAGTCGAGTTGCATGCACAGTCAACTCTCAAGAAGATAGTTATATTGATGAATATAACAACTAATTTCTGCTCGCCTATGCAATTCCTCTGGCTTGAGTTCGATGCTCATCGCTTAGCTCAATACTTGGAGCACCTAATAGAGAACTTACTGGAAATGAAGCTTCAAACAAGATGAAACTGATGCTGCCAACAAAGAACGGTGGTACAACTAACAAAGATATTGAAATCAAAAGAAAGAATGTCTCTGTTTTTCATTTGATGCCGCAGTAGGATGTTCATCGACTTCATCCGCTATGGTCAACATACTCGCAGTTTGCTATGTCCTTCCTTCAGATAGCTTTGGAAGCTATATATTGGTCTTCTTTCACGCTTTCTTCCTACTAACTACTAAGTTATAAAAAATCATTTTTATGTCTCTTTTGTAGCGCCTAATGCATGCACCTATATGCAATGCGTATTCAGGTTGACATACATATATTGTTGACATACATGCTATGATCAAGTATTCCTATGTCGTGTTTATACCTTATTAGGCTACATGGAACTGCAGAGAAGCATTGAATATGTAGACTCTTTGTTGCTATAAGCGGTCCCTATGTTATTCTAATTGTGTTTAACCAATGTACCCACATAGCACAAAGCTCATTCCAATATTTTTTTATACAAATCTCATGGTTTATCGATCTCATCAACACATTCGTATCACCTAGCCTATTTCTACGCGCGCAACATAGCGCGCTACTCTGTCTAGTTGAAATGAAATTGAAAGAAACCTCCTCTACTCCCTCTTTAGGGTTGGCCATGCAAGTGAATGCCCCTCGCAATTCTCTAGCTAGTTGCACACCGGATTGGGATCCTCTGCTTTGAAGGAATCAATGCAGAAAATCTACAATATGTAGGCATTAGGAGTGATCTGCACTGTCCGATCAAAAATCAAAGGCTGAGACCAAGTGGTACAATATTTTTGTCATAATGTTTTTGCTACAATACTTCCCATTATTGCTACAGTACCACATCAGGGTGCTGTTCACTCTCTCACAAAACACTGTTTGCAGTACTGTAGAGAATCCGGATCTGTTGTGCATCCTAGTAGTACAAAGATGTCACCACTCACTAGAGGAGCTCAAAATTGCAACTAGTAAGAGAGGACAGTAGGAGGAGAGAGGATTCTAGGAGGATCATATGGGTGACCGATGAGAACTTTAAGGCGCATAAACGGATCGAATATGGAAAGAAATTGGGTTTTTTTTGTGTTTAACCTACATTTTACGTCGATAAGAAACAAATGATAGACTGCAGATCGTAGTTGATTGCAATAAGCTTACATGCAAAAGAAACAACAGAAAACTCATGTATAATCAGCATAATCCGTCCATAACTCCTGAAAGGAACAAGTTTTTATCACCGTAGGCTGCAGTGTTTTTCACCTCGCTGGCCTTATCTCTTCTCCTCACCAAATACCAATCCTTCGTTATCTCTTCTCCTCACCAAATACCAATCCTTCGTTATCTCTCCCCATTTCTGGGGTTGCCGTCATCATGCTGCGCTCTGCCTTCACATGGCCTGTGCCAGCAATAATATGTCCACTGGACCCAGTAATGGGGCATCAGTGCTCCTGTGCCACACACCCACACTGCCTTTCCTCTAGTTTGTGCCCTTTTGCAAACCCACCCCTCAACTTTGGAGATATACCAACTTTTGCCACCTCACTGTATGCATTAGAGCTAGGCTTCTTTTCTTTTGCCTAGACATGGAGTGGATCTGCAGTGTGTTGCAGACTAGAGCTAGGCTGGTGTGTGCAGAGAGATGTGGTCCATGGTGTGCCTACTCCTCTTTGTTGTAGAGATGCTTAGTTAGTTGGATAACAGGTTGCAAAATTTATGCCACATTTATACTCAATCTGTAAAACTAAAAACTGCAACAGTAAGGATGGGTTCAGACCCCTTGAGTGCATTCATATATGCTCATAGACTTTTCTCAATCCTACGAATATCCAACTCTATGTTATGTGGGCATGTATGCAAGAGAAATACAAGAGATACATCTGCAAAAAGAAAAAGATTAAGTGTATGCAACAATCTCTCTCTGTGTGTGTCTGGATGCTATATGTTTCATGCATCATGTCTTGTTCATTAGGGGTGGAAAGGCAATAAAGGAGGGCTACCATCACGGATTCTATGATGGGTTCAATCAATCCATCCTCATGCATGGTCCTAGTTTATACATACATACCATTAATAATACAAACCACAAAGCTGTGTGAGGAGAGAGTACACTACTGCTCACACCAGCACCTGCATTATCCATTGTAGACTAAGCTGCAGCTAGCTAGCTCCATTAGTCTGTTTCATGCGAGAAGAGGAAGAAGAAAAATGAAAAGAAAGAAGAAAGAGAACATACTACTCCTATAAGCCAATCACCATTCATTTCCCATAGTTTTTGTGTGTAGAGAAAGAAGAAAAAACTGCATGAGGGCTGATTGATGGGACCTGTGATCTTGCACAAATAAGGACCCTGCGTGTATCTGCATACAACTGTTGCAGGACAATTGCGTTCCTTGTTTGTACACATTGTACTAACTGTACCAATTGTTTTCGAAATTATAAGAACTAGTTTCAGAACATGTACAGTAAGCTAAAAAAACTGGGGAAGGGCAAAATCGAACAAGTGCAATCCTCACTCTATCTTATTGTTGATTTCAGAGATGCTTAAATAAAAAAAATCTAATCATGCATTTGGATTTGGTGGATCACTTGATGCAGTTCATAGTATATATCCTCTTTTATCTCAGGCTGCCGAGGCAGTGAACAGCCAGCTGTTCAGAGTTCAGAACTTTTTTTTTTGACGAGGCAGTGTTCAGAATGTTAGAATAGGAATTTTTTTTGCATCCCTTTATATATGCACAATATTCATAACATGGTATCAGAGCACTAACCTAATTCCTTCCGTTGCCATCTTGAAGCCCGCTCACCGCACCCTCCCACCCACCGCCGCCTGTGCCCGACGCCATCGCCGTCTACCTGGTCGCCGCCTCTGCCCGAAGCCCCACCGTCCGACACCACCGCTCGTCCGCCCAAATCAGGCAGTCGTTGCACCAAGGCTCCCGTTGCTCGACGCAATCGCCGCACAAAGCCACCGGAAGCTGCCGCTTGTCGCCGCGACTCGACACCGACCGTCACCCGATGCCACTGTCGTCTCACGCGTCCGATCCGGCCGCACACCGCCAATGTTGCCCGACTTGTCTGCGCCGGTAGTCGTTGCTACCGTCGGCATGTCACCCGCCGCCGCCTCCATCGCCGTCGGGTGCTGCCAGGTCACCCGCGAGCATACGCTTAATAGATATGGTCTCTGTTAGAAACCATATCGGTTTCTTATAGAAACCGAAACAGAGTTTCAGCTTCAAAATAAATAAATAAATAAATGTCGATCTAACCACCGCACCGTCCAGCGTCGCCTGTTAGACTTCGTTGCCTTGATCACCGCACCGCCCAGCGTCGCCTACCGATGGCTTCCGTTCCATCAGCTGCGATCTCATTATCAGGAACAAAGCTCCATGGGGACGAACTGTAGGTTGTGGCCTTCACTCATAGAGATCACGCTCGATGGACTTCGCTTCTGGGGACATGTCACTGGTGCTCGACCTTGTCCGCCATCGCTAGTTCAGCCTCCTTCCAAACAACCTACTTTTGCACCTCCTGCAAAAGATGAGACCGCCAAGGAGGCAGAGGCCGTTGCCACTGCTACTGGCGCTGCTCATGAGGACTTTCAGTATGCCATAGATGCCTTTGAGCGCTGGTGTGCTGATGAGGCCCGTGTTCGAGTCATCCTGGTGATCAACGTCGACGACTCCATCCAGCCAGACATTGTTGGTCTACATTCCACTCGTTAGATCTGGAGTACTTACGTGAGCGATACCAGTAGAGTAGCGATGCTCAGTTCTTTTCGCTTCAACGTGAGTTGGAGATGCTTCGCCAGGAGGACTCCTCCGTCGATGATGACTTCCGAGCCCTGGCCGGTCTCTGGCGCCAGCTGGACGAGCTGGCCTCACCGCTCTACCAGGAGTGTTATAAAGTGCAGAAGACGGATCGTGATCACCTTCACCTTTATGATTTCATCTGTCGTCTTCGCCCAGAGTTTGAGCCTATCAGGGCTCAACTGCTGAGCCTCTCACGACGATCGACAGTCACCGAGGCTTTTTGATGCTTCGTGCTGAGGAGCTTCACCGTGAGTTAGCAGCAAAGTTTGTTCCGACTGTTCTTGCTACTCCTTCTTCTTCAACTACACCGACGACTTCTGCTTCAACTACAGTCCCACCTCATGTGTCTAGTTCTGCTTCTGTTTTTGCACCAACTCGAGTTTAGTGCAATTATTGTAAGAACTTCGGCTATGACTACTAGAGTTGTGCGGTGCGAAAAAAGCGAAACAAGGTGCATGGGGGTGGACAATCCAAGGGGGGCAGGGAGGCCCTTCCTCATAAGGAGGACAGACCAGCACATTAGGACCATCTCAGCAAGATGACTCTATTCAGTAGTTCTGCCAGACTCTACTTCAGCAGCTCTCTCATAGCTCAGCAGGTTCTGCGAGTCTAGCTCAGACGTCTCCTCCAGGTACTTCTTGGGTTCTGGATTCTGATACCTCTTTCCACATGACACCAGACTCCACATCTCTCACTTCAGTAGGACCTCGTGTTCTTTCGATCTATGTTCAGACAACTAGTGGTACTCCTCTGTTCGTCAGCTATCAGGGCACTCTTTTGTCCACTGATTTTTTTTTCTGTTTTAGCTGTTTTTCATATTCCCCAGCTTACCATGCAGCTTCTCTCAGTGGGTCGGCTTACCGATCTCGACTATAGGGTTGGTTTTGACTCACTCCTGTTTCATCTTGGACCGACAGACAGGGACGGTAATTGGGACTGGCTGACGTCGTAGAGATCGTCAAGGTCTCTACATCCTTGACCATCTCCACCTTCCGTCCACTTCAGTTGCTCCTATCACCTCTACGTCTACCTCCACCGCCACTACTGCCACCACCTCTGGAGTTTTCGCGCAATGGCATCATCGTCTAGGTTACTTGTGTGTGTCCCGTCTTTCTTCATTAGTTCATCATGGTGTTCTTGAACGTGTTACTGTTGACACGACTGGACGTATTACTGTTGACACGACTATGTTTTGTCAAGGTTGTAAGTTGGACAAGCAGCTACAACTTCCTTATTATTATAGTGAGTCCTTGTCTTCTTATCCTTTTGACTTAGTTCATTCAGATGTATAGGGACCTGCGCCTATTATATCTAAAGGCGAACGTAAGTTTTATGTGATCTTCATTGATGATTATTCCCGTTTTACATGGATTTTCCCTATGTGTAATCGTGGTTAGTTTCTTGCGGTCTATCGTAGCTTTGCAACGATGGTTTGTATTCAGTTTGATTCTTCTATCCGTACTTTTCTCTGTGATTCTACTGGCGAGTACTGTTCCGGCGCTTTTAGACAGTTTTTTTCTGAGCATGGCACTCTTTACCAACCTTCTTGTCCTGATGTCTATGCTCAGAATGGGGTTGCTGAGCACAAACAACGTCATCTGATTGAGACTACCCGCACTCTTCTCCTTGCCTCTCACGTTCTACCACAATTCTGGGCTGAGACTGTTTCTACGACTGCATATCTCATCAATATGCAGCCTTCCACTGCTCTTCAAGGTGTCAATCCTATAGAGCATCTCTACTCTGGAGCCCCCCAGTATGCTCACCTTCATGTTTTTGTTGTACTTATTTTGTTCTACTACAGCCTCGTGAGCGCACTAAACTATTGGCTCAGTTAATTGAGTGTGTTTCTTTTTGTTATAGTTCTGAGTATAAGGGCTATCGCTGTTATGATCCTTCTGCTCGACGGATCAGGATTTCACGAGACGTCTTTGATGAATCTCGACATTTCTTCTATCGAGATTCTTCTCCTTCTCCTGTTTTCACTATTGAGTCGATTTCATAGTTGTCTCTTTCTAACCCTTCACCCATTTCTCTACTATCACAGTTTTCCCCTGGTTTGTCTCCAGTGTTTCCTTCTGTACCTTCACCTCGGTGTTGCATCTTGCAGCACCACCATTTCGTTCTTTAGTATTCACTACTCTAGGTGTCCTCATCCTTCATCAGTCTCCTCTCTTGGTATCTTGCCGACACCTACATCTGATCCTCCTAATGATGCTCTCCATTACGTCCTTCATGGCCGGACATCCCTTCGACCTCCTAATCGTCTTGGATTTACTCCGATAGCTCATACTCTCTCTGTCACTTAGCCTAGTTCTTATCGTGAGGCTACTCCTCATTATAAGTGGCAGTTCGCTATGGCAGAGGAGCTTGATGCTCTTCGACGTACGGAGACTTGGGATATTGTACCGACACCTGTGCATGCTCGTTTGATCACGCGCAAGTGGGCGTACAAGATTAAAACCCGGTCTAATGGTACTATCGAGCGCTACAAGGCTCGTCTTGTGGCTCACGACTTTCAGTAGGAGTACGGTCGTGACTATGATGAGACTTTTGCCCCTGTTGCCCATATGACCATTGTTCGCACTCTTGTTGCGGTTGCTTCTGTTCGTTGGTGGTCTATCTCTTAGCTGGATATTAATAATGTCTTTGTTAATGGTGTTTTGCGTGACAAGGTCTACATGCAACCACCACCTAGGTATTTTGTTTCCGATGGGCACGTCCGTCGTCTTCGTCGCGCTCTTTATGGCCTCAAACATGCTCCTCTGGTTTGCCTGTTTTACCTCAGTGGTTACTGTTGTCGGTTTCACTATCAGTTTCCACGATCCTGTTCTTTTTGTTCATATCTCATCTCAGGATAGAACACTGCTTCTTCTGTATGTTGATGATATGCTCTTCACTGGTGATGATTCCTCATTCATCACGTATGTGAAGAAACATCTCAGTGAACAATTTTTGATGACCGATCTTGGTTCTCTTACGTACTTTCTTGGGATTGAGATCTCTTTCATGCTTGAGGCCTACTACCTCTCCTAGCAGAAGTATGTCTAGGATCTTCTTGATCGGTCTGGTCTAACTGATACTCGCACTGCTAAGACTTCCATGGAGCTATCCCTACAGCTTCATGCCACTGATGGTGATCTTCTTGAGGATCCTACTCGATATTGCCATCTTGTTAGGAGTTTGGTGTACCTTGTGAGCACTTGTCATGATATTATTTATGTTATTCATATCTTGAGTCAGTTTATGACTTGTCCTACCCATCTTTAATACAGTCACCTTCTTCGTGTTCTTCGCTACTTGCGTGGGACCATCTCTCGTCGTTTGTTTTTCCCTAGCTCCGCCTCACTACAGCTTCAGACGTACTCCGATGCGACTTAGGCTAGTGATCCTTCTGATTATCGTTCTCTTTCTGCTTATTATGTTTTTCTTGGCTCCTCCCCAATTGTCTGTTGAGAGCTATGGCAGTAGTGACAGCAGAGGTTACTTGGTTGAGGTGGTTATTTGCAGATTTTGGAGTGCCTGTGATGGGACTTACGACTCTTTTGTCTCACAGTAAAGGTGCTATCAGTATTGCCTGTGACCCAGTGAAGTATGAGCTCACCAATCACATTGGTGTGGATGCTTTATACACTCGCTTACAGGTACATGAAGGAGTACTTGCTTTACAGTTTGTGCTCTCGGAGCTACAAATTGTTGACTTCTTCCAAGCCACAGACTAGGGTACAACATTTGTATTTTCTCTCCAATCTTAGTGTATGTGATCCACCATGAGTTTAAGAGGGTGTCAGAATAAGAATTCTTTTGTATTTCCTTATATGACTTGTATTTTCTTATCTGTATATGACATATCACTCTTGTAGTCCCTATCTATATTGCCCATTAGACCTCATGAATATATACACAACATTCATAACACGGAACATTGCAGGGATGCCTGAAACCTTCCAAAGAATTGCCATCAGACCCAGAGAAGATAGAAAATCTTGCTACTGTTGCTGTTGTTGGTCCCCTACCACACACATGCATCTCTCCAATATTGCCACAGCTCTTGAGATTACCAAAACTGGTGCAATTCGTACCCAGTTCAGATCCATGCAGTGCAATGCAAATGATCTTATCTGATCTGATCTCCATGGATTTCGTTCTTGGAAGGAAAAAAATGGAAACAAAATCAAGCAAGAACAGGAGATACGTGCAGATCGATTGCAGGACGAGATCAAGAAGAGCTGCATGCATGTACCAGTGTAGTACCCGCTGCAATGGTGTTCCATTGCATCGCAATCTCCACAATGGCAGCAACCTTTTGACTAGTCCAGAATTAGGCACACAACTATTGTCCCATGTGTCGTGACTGGCCTGTGAGACTGTGAGCAGTTTTACACTTGTGACCTGCTGCTACAATTGCTTCCGGCTTCCCTCCCTGCAATGGCTGCATGCATGCCTGCCTGTTTGTTACTACACGGCAGTTACAAAGGTGGCACCTTTGCACAGTTCTGGCAAAAACTTTCAGCCAAAGCAAAAGAGAGAACAATGGCATTGATTCATTGAAGGCAAGATTTGATACATCTTCTTGGGCCTTGCAAATCACACTTGAACTTGGAGAGAGAGAGAGAGAGAGAGAGAGAGGCTTTGGTATGTTCATGTTTGTTTGGTTGTGGTGTGTGTGTGTTTGAATATGCACTGTGCATTTGCTGCTTGTGTTGTAGTTGCCCTTATGCATAATTTTCCCGGTATTGATTTGCTCCCCCGTTATTTCTCCTTTCCTTTTCTTTTCTTTCTTGGCTCTGCATGACACATGGTTCACAGGAGATGAGGGTACTACTACTAGGCCTTGTGATGCAGGATTGCAAATACATACTAGCTGTGGACTGTGGTGGCTAAGGCTGCAAAGTCTCAGGATAAATCTGAGGCTACTTCGTCTGAATCTGAGCTGTGTTATGACTTGTGCCCCCAACCCTCTCTCTCTCTGAGAAAAGTGAGAATGTACGTATGTAAATGTATCTGCCTTGCTGCTCCTTAAGTCCTTGCTGTGTCTCACCTCTAGCCTACAAGTAGCCAGGCATGCATTGGGGGTGCTCAAAGGAAGCTACATCACATCTGCCATGCGCCACTAGAGCTGTTACATCCTACAGATCTCAGAAGAAGAAAAATCAACGTTTCAAATCAACAAACGTAGAAGAAACTTTCATCAATTAATGTAGGTATGAATTTGTATGAGCAATCTGCAGCATCAGATTGTGATTAACCCATTACACTTTCGATCTCTTCATCACCCTCTGATTTAGGCCCCCAATACATGGAGCATACTCGCTCCATCTCGGATCCTGCAATCGATCCAATGCATAGTATCTGATTCCGATCGATCAATGAATGGATCTTAATTCTGCGCCTGCAATTGCATTTGTAGCCTCTAATCAGCCTGAAACATGCAAGCACACATAAATATACATTGTACATAGAAACCTATGTGTGTGTGCATGATGCAGAGCCCTTGCTGCAGCCATATATACATCTCGATCAAGTAGTAAGTGTGAACCATGGACACTGCGTGCGGCAGCTATATAGCAGCAGCAGCAGTTATACTTAGCTGTAGTAGGCATGAAGGCAATACAAGACTGTCTGTGCTTGAATACGTATTTTTGTATGAACGAAAATGCCCCCACCTCAAAACATGGGCACTCTCCAATATCTATGTTTGTGTATGGTGTTAATGGCCTTAACTGGAGTATTTCTTGTGTGTAAGTACGTTAGTTTTGTATGTATGCGTTGCATTTGGAGAAATAATATTGATTTATAGTTGGGTCCACACGTACAATAGAGCGTTCTTTTGTGCTAATAATTTAGGAAGAAATGGTATACTACTATGTCGCAACTCACAACAAAACCCGAAACCAAAAATAAAGATAAATTTTACGATACATTATACGGGTAGTATATGGTGATAGTATAAATCAAATCTAACTATTAATTTGGTAATGACATAATAGTCTTTTCTTTGCATCTATAATTTTTTATAGGGGTATTATAGACTTTTTTCAACTAGAGTTGAAAATATTACTTTTGTGTCACATAATCTCTACATAGGCAATTACAATTCTACCTATATTGGGATTATACTACCCACACTACCAAGTGTAGTATAACTAAATCATAACTAATATAAACCATTGAATAAAAAAATGGATGACTTGTATTAAATTGAGTGTATCGTAAAAGAGCTCAAAAAAAATATCCGTACAAGATACACGGGCCCACAAAAGCAGACAATCAATCGATATCGATCTCCCGCGGCAACCATACAGATCCCGCCCACGGTGCCATCCCACTGTTAATCGGCGCGAAGCTCTTAGGGGTTGGTTGGTTAGTGATCATAATTAACCAAGTCAAAATTTGGCATAGCCAAAACTTGAGCAAAGTCAAATTTTGGTAAAATAAACGTTGTTCGGATTGCAGTCAAGCCAAATTTTAGCGTTACTAAAATTTTAGTGAACAATTCCTCATATTCGGATTGCTCACGTGTGACATTGGATTCCGTTGATGTTAGCAAATTTTTGTTGATGCTATCAAATATGACAGGTGTGCCCACACACCCCCGCTCGCGCCAAACCGCTCCATCGACCACTGACAGGTGGCCACCCACAAGCTCCGGACCCACGTATCATCTCCCCAGCAAGCGCGCGGCGCTGGGAGCCAGACGCACCAAAGCCATATTTTTTTAAAAAAAATGATAAACCACGGGCCCCACCCCTGCCCTTCGGGCCTACTCTCTGACGAGGTGGGCCCCGCATCGTCAGCCTTAACCTCCCATCTCCTCTCCCCTCTCTTGCCAGTTGCCACCACCACCTCCCTCGGACCCTCCCTCTCCTCTGCAGAGCAGCGGCTGCCCCCCGAAAGCAACAACAGTCACGTCGCTATCGCCACCACCACCACAAAACATTACACGCCGACCCCCTCCCCTTCCTCCCCTGCTACCCATCAGGTGGTGGTAGCGTGGTCACTTGCTCGGGGAGTCGGGGGTGGGTTGATTCACTAGTAGGTGTGGAGGTGGTGAAAGGAAAGAAGGGAGGGGAGGAAAGGTGGTGGCTTTGGGTTGGGAGGGTGTGGGTTTCTTCTTGCTTCTAGGAATGGCGGCGAGGTCGCCGTCGCCGTCGCCGTGGTGGGCAACGGCGGTAGTGATGGTGGTGGTTCTTGGGGTGGCGGTGGAGGGGGGAGGAGGAGGTGGAGGAGGGGAGGGGAAGGCGTTGATGGCGGTCAAGGCGGGGTTCGGCAACGCGGCGAACGCGCTCGTGGACTGGGACGGCGGCCGCGACCACTGCGCCTGGCGGGGGGTCGTCTGCGACAACGCCGTCGTCGCCCTGTGCGTTCTCTCGTCAGACTCCTTGCTGCCTGGTTTTGTGCTTCGTGTGATGTTCTTGCCGTTTTCTAGCATTGCTAGTTTGCTACATGAGGACACGTTCTTTCTCTCTCTTTTTTTCCCTTCCATATTTGTCCCGCGAGCTTTTCGACGATTCGATCAGGAGCAAATCACTGCAACAGTTCTGTTTCACTCTTGCAGCTTCATTTTTTTTTTTACAAATGAAACTCTAACGGTCTATTTCGTGCCTTGCTGTGGTGTTTGTTCTTCAAATCTTGTTGCTTGCTGTAGCATATATATATAAATATATATCTACAAAAGAAAAGGATTTTCTTGTGGGGTTGTTTTGTTTTCCTTGCACGTATCACTGGGAATAAAGGATCCCCTGTTATCTTGTTTGTTCTGCTAGAAAGAATATTTCTGATGAGAGTGTTTTCTGTGGAAAAAACAGGAACCTGTCAAATCTAAACCTCGGAGGGGAGATCTCGCCGGCTATCGGAGAGCTCAAGAACCTACAGTTCGTGTGAGTACTGATCTGCTGATGAGTAGTAGTACTATTTCCTCTTCCTTTGCATTTGCTTATGTTTTTGTGCATTTGACTACACCTGCTTTTCTCTCTCTCTTTTTAATCCCGCACTTCTACGTCTGATTTGACCCCTCATGTCATGACGTGACACGGTTCTTTAGTATTTTACTTTAAGCTACGACTTCGCTGGATTTGCTTGCTGATTAGTTTAGTTATGCCCTAATGATTTGCTTGCTGATTAGTTTATTTATGCCCTAATGATTTGCTTTTGCAGGGATCTCAAGGGGAACAAGCTCACAGGCCAAATCCCAGATGAGATTGGGGACTGTGTCTCCTTAAAATATTTGTACTTCACCTAATCTAAGTTATTGTGTTAACTTTTTGTTAGGGGGGGTTCTTGTGAATTTTTAATTGGGCTCTGCTTCTTCTTGTCTTCGCAGGGATCTGTCTGGCAACTTGCTGTATGGAGACATCCCCTTCTCCATCTCCAAGCTCAAGCAGCTTGAGGAGCTGTAAGCACTGCATTCTTGTTTCTTGTCTGCCTTTTAGCAAGAGCTATAACTTTGTAGGCATATGATCACTTTTCATCCATCTTTGGGATATTTTGGGGTTATAGTAATAAATGGGAAGCTACTTGCATTTATTTTAAGGTTGGGATTATCTTGGCTAGATTTTAGTCTGTGATGCAGAAATTTGTTGCGAAACTAGCTTTGAGTTTTGTTTCTTTGTGGTTTATGGGTTGTTGCCTAGTTTTTTATGGCTTTAGAATGCTTGGGTTATGATATTTCTTTTTCTCTCTTTTCTGGATGCAGGATTTTGAAGAACAACCAGCTCACGGGGCCCATCCCTTCCACATTGTCCCAAATTCCAAATCTCAAGACCTTGTGAGCTTCTTAGTACCTTTCTTAGAACAACAAACTTGGTGATCTGAGTTCTGTTTGTTATACCTATCTTTTGTGTTACAATGTGCATGCCACGGGATTTTTTTTTGTGGCACTGTTTGTTGTACCTTATGTAGTTCTTGGTAATGAAATATCCATTTATTCTCTTGGACTTGGAGTAGGGATCTGGCGCAGAACCAGCTTACAGGTGACATCCCAAGGCTCATCTACTGGAATGAAGTTCTGCAATACCTGTAAGTACCCTACAACATGCCATTTTTTCTTACTAATTCACTTGGTATTGAAGTGAGATATTCCCAGATATTAACATTTTTGTTCTCTTGATCTTCAGGGGCTTGAGGGGTAACTCACTGACTGGAACCTTGTCACCTGACATGTGCCAACTGACTGGCCTGTGGTACTTGTAAGTTTTCTGCTCCCTTGGAGATGCTACTTCACATCATGCAACTCTTCTTATTGACATTGATTTTTTTTCTTCCAAATCTGCAGTGATGTAAGGGGTAACAATCTCACAGGAACCATTCCAGAGAACATAGGGAACTGCACTAGCTTTGAAATTCTGTATGTTGCTAGCTTGCTAAGATTCTATTGAAGTTTTGGTGCTCATAAGTTAAGAATACTGTGATGCAAGCTTCTTATATGGAACGCAGGGACATTTCGTATAATCAAATATCTGGTGAAATACCTTACAACATAGGTTTCCTTCAAGTAGCCACACTGTAAGTCTTCCTCATTTTGCGCAAATCTTCTATACTGAGTTTGTTCATATTCTTGCAATATATTGTTTCATTCACAATCAGCTCTTCACTTGACATATCTTCTCATGCATATAGATGTTTACTTCCAGCCCTTAATGCTTAATCTTTGCATTGATATTCCATAGGTCACTTCAAGGAAATAGACTGACTGGGAAAATTCCAGAAGTGATTGGCCTCATGCAGGCTCTTGCTGTTCTGTAAGTAAAACATAACACTTCAATCCACATAGGTGTTAGATGTTGTATTATTCGATAATGAATTTTTGTGTCCAAATTTTGTTTCTCAGTGACATGAGCGAAAATGAGCTGGTAGGGGCCATTCCTCCTATACTTGGCAACCTATCCTACACTGGCAAACTGTTAGTATCATCAGCAAGCCCTGTTTTTTTCACCAAAACAATATTCCTTTCTTGTCTTAACACTTTCTGGCACCTTTTTTTTTTCAGATACTTACATGGCAACAAACTTACTGGACACGTGCCACCAGAACTTGGGAACATGACTAAACTTAGCTACCTGTAAGTGACTGTTCTGTTATGTTGATAATTTTGTACTCCAGTTGATGTGAAACTCTATATGAGGTTCAGAACTTGCTCCTTCTAGGCAACTGAATGACAATGAATTAGTGGGCACAATTCCAGCTGAGCTTGGCAAACTTGAAGAGCTATTTGAGTTGTAAGGACGGGTCATTTCTACAAATTAATGTTTGTTTTGATCTGTGCAATTCTTGACAAGTTGTATTTTTGTCTAGAAATCTTGCCAACAACAATCTTGAGGGTCCTATTCCTGCAAACATCAGTTTTTGCACTGCTCTAAACAAATTGTAAGTTAGCGAGCATGTATTCATCTTAGTGTTCAACAGAACAATTTTGCACTACGTCACTCCCCATGCTTAATCATGTTTCTTTCACTCTCAGCAATGTTTATGGCAATAGACTGAACGGTTCTATCCCTGCTGGTTTCCAGAAGTTGGAGAGTTTGACTTACCTGTGAGTACTTTCACTGGTAGCAGTTTGCTCACATTTATTGCTTACTTCACATTAGAGTATTATTTGGTTTGAGCAGAATCTAGTGTGTTATTCTTGTTTAAAAACGTATAAAATTACAGGAACCTATCTTCAAACAATTTCAAAGGCCAAATTCCGTCTGAGCTTGGTCACATCATCAACTTGGACACACTGTAAGGAGATCCTCATGGCTATATTTAGTTACCTACTGCTATGAATTCTCTGAGATATAGTTGTCACATTGCAGTCACTTTGTTTTGATAACTTCAACCTTGTTCCTTCATTTTGGCATAGGGATCTTTCCTACAATGGATTCTCTGGACCAGTTCCTGCTACTATTGGTGATCTTGAGCATCTTCTTGAATTGTATGTTTAGGACCAGCCTCTTAAAATTCATACTTTCTTTCTTATGGCAATTATTGCCTAATGTTCAAAATTGTGAATGTAGGAATTTGAGTAAAAACCATCTCAATGGATCTGTGCCTGCTGAGTTCGGAAACTTGAGAAGCGTTCAAGTAATGTAAGTGGACACCCTTGTGATGTGTGTATATTTAATCCTGTTAGTAGTCATCTTGTGATCATGATTTATCTGAACTAATCTTCAAATGCACAGCGATATATCCAACAACAACTTGTATGGCTATCTCCCTGAAGAACTAGGACAATTGCAGAACCTTGATAGTTTGTGAGTTGTCTTTCATCAGACTATTAAGATGAACTTTGAAAAAACACCTAAAGTATTTTACCGAGTTGTGGTTTTATCACGTAGGATTCTTAACAACAACAATTTGGTTGGGGAGATCCCTGCTCAGTTGGCTAACTGCTTCAGCTTAAATACCTTGTAAGTGTTGTGTGCCAGCTCTGCCCTGTAGCATTGGTGATGACTTGCCAGCATTATTTAATGCATGATTTTCGTTTCAGGAATTTGTCATACAACAACTTTTCTGGACATGTCCCATTGGCAAAGAACTTCTCAAAATTCCCGATGGAGAGGTATTATTAGATGACTCCATCTACAATCTTCGATATCCTTTTTTTTTACTATCTTATAGGTGCTGATAGTGACCAATACCTAAATGCAGCTTCTTGGGTAATCCAATGCTGTATGTTTACTGCCAAGACTCCAGCTGTGGACACTCTCATGGATCAAGAGGTATCAGACAAGTCATAAGCTAATAGTTAGCTTGTCACTCCATTTGCTTTTAAACTCATGTTTACATAATTTGTGTTCCAGTTAATATTTCTCGGACGGCGATTGCGTGCATTATCTTAGGCTTCATCATATTACTCTGTGTTATGCTATTGGCAATATATAGAACAAATCAACCTCAGCCACTTGTCAAAGGATCTGACAAGCCAGTGCAAGGTTTGTGTATATCTCATCCCTTGAATTGTAATCTATGCCAGAACAATTTCCTGACATAATGACATTCATCTCAACCTTTCTTGATCATGTTCAGGACCTCCAAAGCTAGTAATCCTCCAAATGGACATGGCTATCCATACGTATGAAGACATTATGAGGCTGACAGAGAATTTGAGCGAGAAATACATCATTGGCTATGGTGCATCAAGTACTGTGTATAAATGTGTGCTCAAGAGCGGCAAGACCATTGCTGTCAAGCGGCTTTACAGTCAGTATAACCATAGCCTCCATGAGTTTGAGACAGAACTAGAGACAATCGGTAGCATCCGGCACAGGAATCTTGTCAGCCTTCATGGCTTCTCACTCTCTCCTCATGGAAACCTACTCTTCTATGATTACATGGAAAATGGTTCCTTGTGGGATATTCTTCATGGTTAGGACTTGTGGCATCTGATTCATATTGTTTTCTTTCAATCATTTATAGGTCTCATTTAGCATATGTCTCATGATCTATGATCTATTTCAGGTCCATCAAAGAAAGTGAAGCTTGATTGGGACACTCGACTGAAGATCGCAGTCGGTGCTGCACAAGGGCTGGCCTATCTTCACCATGACTGCAACCCTCGCATAATCCACAGGGATGTCAAATCCTCTAACATCCTGCTCGACGAAAACTTTGAAGCGCATCTCTCAGATTTCGGCATTGCCAAATGTGTCCCGTCTGCCAAGTCCCATGCGTCCACTTATGTGCTAGGAACCATCGGCTACATTGATCCAGAGTATGCCCGGACGTCCAGGCTCAACGAGAAATCTGATGTATACAGCTTTGGTATCGTTCTTCTGGAGTTGCTCACAGGGAAGAAGGCCGTCGACAACGAATCAAACTTGCATCAATTGGTAAGTCACCCACTGGACTCCTTGGATCAGATTCTTACATTCCTTTTATTGCATTGTGCAAGTCAGTCATGAAAAGAATGTAACACAATGGTCTTTTATCTCATTATGCAAGTCAGACAGTAATAGCTGCAAACTCCTTTCTATTACAGAACTGTTTTGGAATCGTTTGCATGACTAGATCTTCTGTCCATGTGTAGATACTCTCAAAAGCTGATGACAACACTGTCATGGAGGCAATGGACTCTGAGGTGTCGGTGACGTGCACAGACATGGGCCTCGTCCGGAAGGCCTTCCAGCTCGCTCTGCTGTGCACCAAGAGACATCCCTCCGACCGGCCAACCATGCACGAGGTCGCGAGGGTGCTGCTCTCGCTCCTGCCGGCCCCCGCCGTGAAGCCTCCTTACATGACGGCCCCGAAAGCCGTCGACTACACGCGCTACCTGGCGACGACGACCGACATGAAGCACGACGTGGCTGACATCGGCGACAACAGCTCCTCCGACGAGCAATGGTTCGTGCGGTTCAGCGAGGTGATATCCAAGCACACAATGTGATCTCTCTCCCTCTCTAGGCCGCCAAAATTTTCTCCTCCCCAAGTAGAGCTGGAAGCAAGAAGCTAAAAGCATAGTAGCACAGTGCAGGAAATAGACGTAGGATTTAAAGTAGCTGAATGAATGGTGTCACTGTTCTTCACTTCTTCTTCTTTGTTGATTTTAGAAGTGTCAAAACGGCAGATATTGCTGTTGTTAGGACGATTGCAGTGTGGTTCTTGGTATTCAAGAGTGGATCAGATCAGAGATGCCTCGTGAGCGCCTTCAAAGCCCTCATTTATGTACTGTGATCGGAGTCAGAGATCATGAGTTAGTTCTTGGATCCTGGGAACGCATTGAATTGAACCGTGCATCCTGCATCGCCAAGATTGCGCAATGTAAATGCCCTTTTTTTGACAGTGTTTATGAGTTGCTCTGGCCCTCTGCTGCTGTACTGTATGGGTGGTTGCTGCCTGTCTGAACCTCTGATGTGTGGCTGATCTGTATTTGTGTCTGTTTCCTTGTCCAGCTTGTTTATCAGACATGGAGTAGCGGGCAGCTCTTACAATGGAACCATAGCTCCTGGACATGTTATAGTGAACTTTCGCATTTAATGGGTGAACTTTTTTCTTTTAATTTCCTCGCTTTTCTTTGTGCTTGCTCAGCTGCTTATAAATCTTTTGCAGCAAGCTGAAGATAACTTGCATACTTCCATTGCTATAAGATGCATGGGAGTAACGAGTCCGGATGCTTCACACAGAAAACAGAACAGGCAAGAGACGCTCTGGACAATGGACTCCTATTGGTGTGTCAGATGCTTTACTTTCTGCACAGGCCGGCCGGACGATTTCATTTTCATGCAGGGCGAGCGAGCTCTCTTCTCGCTCGTCCGGTAGTCAATGGCAGTTCTGCAAGCAAACGTCCTTTCAGTGCTTTGATTTGGCACCGATGAGACGTGCCAGCCGCAGCTTCTCCTTCTCCTTCACTTCGGCTGGTGGCTGACCACAGTGCCGCACCGCACAATCTCAGGCAGCGACAGCTCGAGTTGATCTTGTCATGCATGCATGCACGCGGCTCACGACAAGGCCCCCAAACAGTAGCAGCTGGTGAGGACGAGATCGAGTCCGGTTGTGTTGTGGTTGTCCGATCGGCTCCAAATCTGAAGAACGTTGAAGCGATGCAACGCAGGTATGCAACCGCCCGTCAGATGGGGAGCAGCTCGTGCGGCGGCATGCAGTGCAGTGACGCTTTATCCGTGATGGGACAAACCAATGTGCGATGTTGCGCCCAGGCCCAGCTTGAGATTTCATGGTCTCACTCGTCTCCAGGGCCCGGCCGGCTCGCTCACTGAGCAACGGCGCCAGCACTGCTCAATTCAACTGTGAAGCAGCCACTGCAGAGTGATTCCTGGCGCTGCCATCAACAACAAAAATTTCCTCTGATACATCTGCGAATTTTTGACGCAGCACCCGTTCATCTTCTCTCAATCGAGATGCGCTGCAAATTGTAGGGAGCATGACCAACCGGCAAGGGAGCAACTTTGCCAGATGACTGCGGTATGTTACAACTTTGGAATCGCAGCAGCTTTCCCCCCACCCACTACGCGCTGTGGTTTGTTTGTCTAGCTGTACAACTATGCAACAGGCCGAGACGGGGAAAATTGTCTGCCTGGTCTTCAGGGATCAACCAACGTCTATCTGATGCCGGAGATAGCCGGACGAACAACTCAGCGGTGCCTTAACGTCAAATAATGTATCGCTTCATCTTGTTAAATGAAGAAAAGGAGATGAGCTCCCCTGTGAGCCCTACTGTTCAAAACAGACGCTTAGCCTACAAGATGGAGGAAACTGTCAATATACTAGCTTAATTGCATCTTTGTCGATATGAAGAAAGTGTATTGCTGTAATGTTAATGTACTAGCTTAATTACATCATTGTCGATATGAAGAGCGAATCATGTAACGCGACGATACAGCATGCCAATCATGAGATGCAGAGTGTGAAAATCATGGTATATATCGGAAATTCCGAATAAATGTTTACCTTTGTGCAGGTGGAGAAATGGGAAATCTTAACCAGTCATTCTCAAAGAGAACTATATATTGTATATCTTGACTGAGTCCGTCTGAAAAGGGGAAAATTTGGAAGGGTGTCATGCTTTTTTTTTTTAACTTGAGAAGCAACATATAGTTATCTTACCTGGTATTTAAAAATATTACTTACCAGAGCTAGCAATGAATGTTACCGATCATGTTCTCTTTGCAATCCTTGCAATAAAATAAAAGTGATCTTTGAGTGCTTTCAATTGAGATGGAAGGGAAGTGCAGAAAAGAGATGAAAAGGAAACAAGGAAAGAACCTTGGTAGTGATATAATTAGGAAGTTCGCTGGCCTGACGGTCTATGCCACGGCGTGCTTCGGTGGTTAAAGAAAGCTGCCAAAATGATTTACGTAAACGTCGGAGTAAATCATTTAAAGGCAATCAATTTCTGTCCTATCAGTACAGACCTTGTTAAAGAGTTCAGATAATGGAGCCTGGTTGCCCTTCCGGCTTGTTGACAAGTTGAATTCCTAGGATCGTCAACCAGAAAATGTGGATATCTTGATAAATGGAGGGACTGTAACAAAAAAACAGAGAAGGAGAGAGAAAGGAATATCTCTACAAAGCTACCTTAGGCACAGTTGTATTCCTTTTGGTACCTCGAAATATACCAACATCTCCTTTGCTTGCTAATATCTGTTTAAGGAGAAAAATACAAGATTCATTGGCCAAACTGTATGATTGGAACCTTCCTATAGTTTATATATAGTTGTTCCTTACGCAACTATGTGATCCAACAATCAATTCCTATCTGTCTGATCGATGTAAGAGCCACTAACACCAAGAACATGGAATTATCATTGAGATATGAATTCTATAGGCACTATGCAATAACTGTCCAGGCCAATAGAAACTATAAGCTCACAAATCAATATAGAAGATCTATCCATGGCAGTTACCTTTTTATCCAGTGGCAGAGCTTTAAATTTAAACAGGTCATCTCTGCAGTCTTCTGACCTATTATCAACGCTGTTAGCAGACAACAGAGAAAACAGCCATGAGTCAAATTCTTTACTAAAAAGGCAGTTGAAATGGAGAATTGGGGATTATTACTTCCTTCCCAAATTTCCAGTGTTTTGGTAAAATCATAGGTACTGTGCAGAATGAACACCAGAAGAATCTTACAGGTTACCTTTTTCTAGATCAAGGCAACTCATGCCTTGGCACATACTACTAAGTAGTAACATATGGGAAATTATCACAAAACCTCATAGTAGGCATTATATTTGACTTTTCCATTTGACTATCGGATAGATAGAATTTAGGTAACTAGTAATGGAACCGGAACCAAAGTGGTACAAATGAAACAAGCCTTACTTGTGAAGATGCCTTGCACGATTAGATGTACACACTGGCATATTTGACCCAACATTGTCATGTTGTACATTTGCATGTTGACGATCAGTGGCCCGAAAAGGTTGCACGACCTGCTTGAGAACAACTTTTCAATGTTGACCGGAAACAATGTATACAACTATACATGAAAGAGAAAAAGCATTACATGTTGCAAATGCAATAGCTCTCCACCTAAATGTGGAGGTGCCTGTTCTAGTACAGCACACTGATTCAACTGCCAGGGAAAAAAATAGGAGCAAACAAAACAGCTTTAACCATGGAATTGGATGGAAAATGGTGTACAAGGACAAATAAGGCAAAGGTAAAGCTAATTTACAAGAAATAATATACTATTGCATTGATTTACCCGAATCATATCCTCTGCAGATCCTTATAATTTTTTTGTTTCTTGGCAACCAGACCACAGCTGAAGTGTTGAACAATCAGCTCCCAAGAGACAATGCTATTGGGAAGTATATCCCCGCTAAGAATATGTTCATGGCCTCATGGATGCTACTGTTTCTTAAAAAAATCAGTTTCAGATAAGTGCAACTCTCCCATGTGGAATTATCTCCCAAGAAAAATGAGTGTCACTCCTCCAAAAACTGAAAACCTTGGAATGTGCCAGTACATGTTAATTGGCAGGATTTGGCAGTGTTTGCTGATCTATGTGTGAGTGTCCTACTAGTATGCTTCATAAGTAGGTCATGGATATCAAGAATGTGCAAATGAGATTCATAACCACTTAAAGAACTAGACAGTATATATTCAAACAGTTTGACAACCCACCTTTCTAGTTGATGCCGCTTGTGTCGTAGAAGCAGATTGCACATTATTTAGCTGCTTTGAATTAGTTGGCCTGATATTTTCAGGTAAAGGTGTGTGAATTATCACAGCAGAAGTAAGTATGTTCAGGCATCAAGACAGAATAGCAAGTGAGAAATGACTTTACACTGCTCTTAGAATCCTTGACCTCTCTGCTCTTAGCTTCGTTGCCAACTCAGGCTCCCTAGGAATTGTAATCTTTAATTTGGGTAGAGCAGTGGCACGACTAGAATTACTGTTCGCAACGTTCTGTGTCATCATGAGAAAAATGACATCAAGCAAAATTTGAGGCACACCTCATAGAGACCATATTAGAACAATGGTCATGTTTCGCAACATAATAGCAATATCTTTATAGGACAGTTTCAGACACAGTACAACCTATGAGCCTATGACTAGTTGCAAAAGTGGATCATGCACTTTTAAAAAAAATCAATAAAAGTATGCTATTGAAAATCCAAAATAAATTTGCCTGAGAGAACTAGAAAAGTATGACTCCTGAAAGATGATCCAGGAAATAAAGGATAAATGAGCATTACAAGCACGAAACATCTGTTCCTAAGTAAACGTAACGGCAAGCTTCGAGGGTGTTTTTACCTTTTCATGAGTCTTATGAATCAACTCAACTTGTTTTGTAGCAGCAACAACCTGTACAATAAGCAAATAGCTTCAGTAAAGAACAAACAACAGAGTTATGCAACAACAGTAAATAAGTAATATCAACTGGCACCTTTCGATCTCAAGAAATATCTCAAGATAACAAGCAAGAGTTCAATTATCAAGAGTAGAGGCACAATATCTACATAATTCTCTAGGCATCTACTAGATTTCATGTAAGAAATTTCAACAGCTATAATACTACAATTACCAATAACAAGTATCAAAGAATGTAAGTTCAAGTCATAGAATATTTTAGAATTTTCAGTTCAAGAATAAGTTATTGCAAATTTCCTCAGATTGCTGATACTTCCAGTAACAAACTCAACAATAGTTCATTCCGGGAGCTTAAATGTCAGTTTCTACTGGAAGAAAACTAAGATTGTCGCAAAATTTCTAGCAAATTGTAAGCATAATACCACGTGATGTATATGCAATAGAGAACTCAAACTGCACTTGCACACTGACAAAGCATCAAATCATCTCACATGCAACTCAGGATTTTTTTTCCTGTGCCATTACTGAAGCTCCTAACTAAAGACAAATGACCACCACTTGTAGGGGAAAACACTAGGAAATTTTTTTGTGCCAATATCGAAGCCCACAAATAAAGAAGGATTAATCCCCTACATGCCACTGACAAAGTGCATAATTCCTTATATACCACTTAGTGTGAGGCTAACATGTGAGTTCCGGATCTATATGTCAGTGAAACATCAGTGGCATATAAAGAACATACGAAGTTATTCAGTGACATATAAGGAAATAAGAAAAATGACACTAACACTAGGTAGGGAAAACACTAGAAAAAGTTTGGTGCTATTACTTTTGCCATGCTAAGTGCAAAAGGAGCTGCAATTGACACTTGCCATGACCGGGGTCAAAATAAACATTGTAAATTAATTCAGACAAAATCTGATCATGTAGTTATTAACTTATTATGCAGTCTCGATAAGAGAAAGAAAGTTTCTCCCAAAATTAAATAGCATAGTGCATTCACAACTAAACCAAAAAACCTTCGCTTTATCTTAAATTAAAAATCAGCTCTGCAGAAAATTTGGCAAACTCACGCCCCCAAGAGTAAGCGGTAACATACCATGTTGAGATGCCCTCTTTCTAATCTCTGCCTTTTAGCAGCTTGGTAAGTGCAATCATTGGAGTTCATGGTACTTCTCTCACTTCTCACTCCAACTGACTTTTTACTCCTGAAAGCAAAGGAAATTGATATCCTCACGGTATTCACAAACATGAAGACAGCATTTGTTTCCTGCAGTACAAAGGTAAGACAAAAAGGAAAAGTGGTGGTGGCCAAGAAAAAAAATAGAGAGAAAGATAATGAAAAATGAAAAACAAGAGCTAGAATCCCTTGTGATTAGAACAATGTTTGAACCCACATACCGAAATATACTATTATGGTCAGTGATAACGACAACCTTTTAAGAATGTATGATTAATTTAATCAAGAACTACAGTTGCATAAACCAAATGAGAAGCATAGACATATAAATTTGCAAGTGTGGCAGGATAAATCTGAAATTCAAAATAAGCTGATAGCTCATAAAACCATCCCAAAAAAAATGTTATTTCCAACTCTTTTGTGGTTAGCCCCAGAAGAATTGCAGAAAATCAGTTAGCATAAGGCTTAACAGTACATACTGCATGGCATTCTTCACTTCAAGCTGCCTGTTTTGCCTGGCTAATTGACTGGCTGTAGGCTTCATCAACGTGGACCCCTTCGAGAAATTTCCCTTCACAACAGTTCGAGTGCCAGGTTTTCGTTCATTTTCTGATACTCCATAGCATGGTATCCGTCCTATTTTACATAAAATACACCAAAAGGTTAATTTTCATTTAAAAAAAAAACTGGGGAAAAGACATAAGAGTGGCAGGCTGAATAACATGCTCAATTTTGGTCAGAAGACAGTTTAAAATTACCAGAGAAATGAGCTCCAGAATAAATTGCTAACTCTTTCTCATCAAACAAATAGTTTTGATGGGTTAGGGAAATGTTTTCAGAACTCTAGTCACAGCTCTATTAGATGGCTTATGTTTGAAAATTTGTATGTTGCCAAGCTAGGCAAATGTATGTTGTGAAACAGGTTGTTTTGTAGCTCTACCTAGAAAAGGGCTTAGCTTAGCAGGCCCTGGCATCATTTTTTGCATGCAAGAAAGTTTGAGTCCCTTGAGTTTTCTTCTAGTATTATTAAATGGTTCTAGAACAATAAACAACATAGTGATCAAGGTGTTGAATATGCAATGCTCAGGATTAACAGTAATATGAAAAATATAAATAGGTGCGACAAGACTAGAATGCAAACATTAATAAGAAACTTCAGCCTCATAAACACATAGCATAATATATATGTAGGTGACAATTGAACGACGAAACAAATCAACGGATTAGAAATGCAATAAAAAAACATGCTTCAGAAAACCTAGTGCTGGCGTTTAGCTTATGAGGACCTTCGTTTGGTACATGTGACCGGTGGATACTTTGTTCAGCACCACTGGAACATTCTTGCGAAGATTTAGAGCAATGTACAACACCTATATCTGCGATGCTTCTTAGGCTTTGCAACCCAAGATCTTCAGCCAACATCTTAGCAATTAAGGCTACAGAAACAGAAGAGAAAAGGTTACTGATATTAACTAGACATTAAAGGACAATTAAAAAGAAAAGATGGAAATTTTGAGGCTTCAAGAGCAAAATAAACTAATAAAGAACATACAATGTTTCCACATTGATCAACTATTCAACAAACATCATTATAGTAATTGCACATGTTTTACCCAATTTTTTATTGTCGAGTGTTTGCAGTAGCTGATATGTAAAGTTGCTTACTAGCCAGTGTTGCAATTATAAGCCTCCCTACCAAGCAAGAATGATAATTTTGTCCTTTTGCTCATTTGGTTGGCATTAGAACTGTAGCAATAACAAAAGAAGATTTGTTCCAAATCTATTATATTATTAAAATAGAAAAAAATCACCATGTCCGCTCTCAAATGCTAGAAATTACAACATTAATCAGAAGAAAAAGATAAAAATCTACATCGTCGATTATGGCGGGTCCATATTATAACAGTGTAGATTAATTAGATGTATATGGGAGCTATTAAAGTAGTATGAAAATGCAATTGTGTTTTCAGTCATATATAAGTATTGGAGTTGGATAACAAATACAACACTAATTTTAGAGGTATCATAATAGCTAGCCACACAATTGCACGGGGAATTCGCTAGTTAAATATAAAAAGGCACAGGTTTTAACACAATCAACAGTTCATCGTATTTTTTTCCATCATATAGCAACCTTGGAAGATGTTTCACCCCCCACGCCGTTTTTTGTGCACCATATAAATTTGAGCAATTCCAGAAATACTAGGGAAGTACAGAACAAACATAACTCTTCCAGCTTACACAAATTTTATCTACTATTCACTGTTAAAGTTTCCAGGTGTTTGCACCCTAGCACGGAAACACTCAATTACTTGCAACAAACCAAAGTTAGATGTAGTCACATGTTCCAAATGCCTCTTAGCTGTTGATATCTATACATGACTCATACTTCTCATCCGACACAGTACTGCAGACAAATCAAGCAGCCAAACTCATCAAAGCCACCTAAAAGCCCATTGCGGTGCTGCCCCATCTACATTTTTTTTTCTAGACACGTAAAGAGCTTAGTATGCATTCTCTAGCAACCAACTTCTCAAGCACATGAGCTTCCATTATGAAGTTCTAAAACAAGGGTGTGTGCATGCAAACTACGATCTGCTTTTTGACATTTCATTTCATTAGGCTTTAAATTGAGGAGAATTCCATGGCTCATTTCTTCTTTTGTCAGGACAATAGGCTAATCTCGTTGTGGCTAGCCATCAGGCTCTACATATCTACACCAATGGCACAATTAGAAACAGGGAAATCCCCGACCAAAACGCATGGAATATCCATCTGAAGTGATCAGTAGTAACCCGGATTGATGCCATTTGACCATCACATACAAACACTAATAAAAACCCTAACTTTTCACAACTTCCTGAAGCATTTTGGTCTGAAGATGTCGATAAATGCATCTTCTCCCCACCATAATTGCCCCCAGTGCGCAGAAAATCTCAACAAATGCGTAAATGCCTGTGCATTCCGTACCTAAAAGCACCTCCAAATTCGTATTCCGGAACTATCTCCGATCAGTCATGCACGGCCACACAGGAAAACACAATAAATACTAGCGAATAATACCCAAAAAAGCCACGAAATGGCGACGTGATTCCACTCCCTAAATCCATCAAATTCCCCGACCCAAACTCTAACCTAACACATAAAAACAGTAAGGCTCAACAGCCACATCTCAAGCGCAAACCGATCGATTCGAACGAGCACTCCCGTTCCCGAATGGCCGACCCAAATCACCCCTCCATGCAGAAAACAAACCGAGAAACTTCGAGGCGAGGGGTGGAGGGGTACGCACGAGAGGGTGGGTAGCTGGGGGCGGAGGCGAACCACAGCTGCGCCGCCTCCGCCTCCACCGGCGACTCCTCCTGCGCGAGGTCGAACCACCTGGGCGCGTCGAACTCGTACTCGAGGTCGACCTCGAACCAGCTGACCTCCATCACCATCACCCCCTCCCCTCCTCCCACCCCCTCGGCGTCCAGCTCCTCGAACCCCCCGTCGTCCCCGCCGTCGCCGGAGGAGGAGGCGTCGCGCATCTCCTCGTCGTCGCCGTCCATGGCTTGGTGGGTCCGGCAAGTCTAGGGTTTGCGCCGGGAGGCGGTGGGGCAGGGCGAGGGCGGATCGGAGGCGGCGGTGGGGTATTTAAAGGTGGCCGGTGAAGAGGAGGAGGGGGCGGAAGGCTGAGGAAATTTGAAATGCGGGGTCGGGACGGGAGGAACTCTGCCGGATTTGACCCGGGGATCATTCGCACACAGGCCCCTGGATTTTCTTATTTTTCCTTTAGCAAACTGACGGGATGGGCAAGTACTTTTGCCATATCGTATCGTGCACGGTACTTTTGCCGGTAATCCTACTACGTACCCAGGTACCCTGCACTGTTGCCGGGAACGATCGCCAGTGTTCTGCTTGTCCATTTCATCTTACTCCTCGTTCTCCTACGGATAGCATTTCGAAGTCTGCATGAAACCACGTCGATCCAAATGATTTATTGGAAAATGGATTACAAGCTGGTTGAGATATTGTGCCCCGACACACTATCTGATTTATTGGAAAATGTGGTTTGTTTCTTAGCTTGTTATTAAGAGGAGAGAGAGTACTGAGTACTCGATCTAATAAAAAGAAATAAATCTTTTAATGGATTGTTTCTTGAACTTGTCTAAAACTTTAATTTTTACTTTAATTGCTATACACAAAACAGGTTTTTAGGTAACAAGTAAGTCTTCAATAACTATTTTGTTGTTTCTTGTGTCTTGTTATCAACAACTTGCTTATTTCTTTATCTAGAAATAAGCTCACCTTCTCTCCTCACCTTCTCTCCTCTACATCATGTAAATGCTGATATGTCCACCCGTAGTAACAAGTGATATGGACTATTGTAGATGCTCTAAGGTTGCCAAATTTGTTATAGTTTTTTTTTGTCAAACTTGTCTAAGGTTAGTTCATGGAAATCGACATCACACTTTGGCTAAAAAAACAAATCTTGTCACGCTTTTTTTAGTCACTAACACGTGGGGACACAGTGACAAAATAACGCCTAATTTGATCAAACTTGCCTGACTCATAGCAGGGGCAGACGTAGCAACAGGGCGAGCCTGGGCGGTCGCCCGAGGTACGCCGCCGGTGAAACCCCCAACCCACCCACCTTAGCATCAGCCATGAGCGAGATCTGCTCAGCGTCGATGAGTGGAAGAACAAGCAAGGGGAGCAGTGTCCAGGGGATCTAGGGCAAAGGACTGAGGGAGGGTATTGGGCAGCATGATGAGGAACTAAGTATGGCTCAGCCTAGTATCCACTAGTTGCATGATCAAAGTTCCCTCCTACACTCTGGAGGAGGGAAGCTCAAGCGGTCCAGTCGAGGCGTTGAGCTAGGCCTAGCGGCTGCCGGCTAGCATGCAAGACAGGCCTGAAATAGCGCACACCTGCACGACCACTAGTGCCTGAGGAAATTAGTGGAAAATAGAATAGATTCGGATTTATGATTGGTTGAATGTTTGATTTGCTAGCTTTGAATAGTTATTTTAAAATTGTATCATGCGGATGCAAATACTGATGCAAGCGGTAGAGTTATCTCATCCAACCTAAAATTTATTTCTAGATTCGCCACAGACTAGCGTGGCACCGAGTCCAAGACGAATAGCAAGTCGCCTCTACACTACACAAGCAACACAGCAACAAAGGCAGTGAGACGAGTATTCGAAAATTTCAGCGCGCAGCAGGGTGCTACATGCAAAGGTCGCCGTGTAGTACTTGGAGCTTTTTCGGGGTGGGCCGCACTCCCGCTCCCACGTAATCGCCAGCCATTTCCGGCTCCGGACCGTAGTTTGGAGGTCGTCGCCTCGTTCCGCCGAGAAAACAAAACCAAACCGCAGCAAAATTGGCAGGAAGCTGCAGACAAGGGCAACCAACCAGTGGCGATGCATGGAGGAGACGAAGCAATGGGACGCGCCCGGCGTCAGAATGCACGAGTGTACACGCATCTTTTTCACTCCTGTACTCTGAAAAAAAAGCCCATGCCTACGCATTCATTCCTTCATTTATTTCAAGGAAACAAACATGTCTAGGGAGAAGAGTGGTACAAGTGTATAGATTTCCTACTGAATTTTGGACTGGATCTACAACTGCATGGCATTAGAAACGATCTTCGCTAGTTTAATTGCTACAGTGTTTTTGATGCAGTATTTCACCCTACGGTAAATTTGCTACAATACATGGTTCACTACAGCAAGCTGCAGTGTTTTGCTGCATTGCACTGTTGAGTACTGTTCATCTTCTCACAGAAAACTGTTCAAACAGTGGATCTCGCTGATGATCTGGATCCCTGAATGTTACCCACGCAAGGACGAGACACTGTATTTATCTACTGTACACAGAAACATATTGTTACGGGTTTAATGGGCGTGCTGCGTAGCAGAGGGCGACTAGCGAACCAACAGTAGCTCGTACTTGCGTGGTGCATGCGTTGACTCGTAGTTCACGCACCGCTGCTAGTGTCGCTGCACGGTGCAGTTGCTGATTTCACGCACCGCTGCGTGCCGAGACGTGTGTTCGCATGCACGGTGCAGTTGCTGATTTGGTGGAGCACTCGTGCGATCGACCGCGCTGACGACGAGATCGATGCTCGTCTTAGCTTGGCTGCTGCTCATGGCGCCGCGCGATGACGATCCTAGCTTCGATGGGCTGGATACGCCGAGCATCTACGGCATCGTAGCGTTCGGCAGCTCCCGCCGCGCGCGGTCAGTGGATGCAGCGGACGCGTACGAAAAAACCAAGTGAAACTCCTACGTTCAAAACAAAACAGGTCCCGCAAGTTGCTGTACCGACGAACCGTGTGATTTGCACGGAAGGTGCCCCCGCTGACGGCAGATCTAGGAGACTCGCTCGCATGATTCTTCAAACTTATATTTTCAAACATGCACATGAAGGAACTTGAATAATAAACCTCTAAACAAACGAAATTGATTAAGGTTACAAGGAAAGGGAAAGGAAAGACGAAGTGCATCAGTTACGACGGCCCAGCAGCTCTTCTGTTTTCCGAGGGACAACAGCCCACCAATTAACATAGTCAGGCTAGATTTGCATCCAGACCTCTGTGTATACCGAGTTAATTTCATGATTATTAGTCAACTCACACACTACAATATCGATAAATATCACATCCATACATACTCTTAATTAAAAGAATACTTGATATTACATAAACAATCGAAAATATGCCTTAAGGCCGTGTTCAAAGAGTAAACATCATCGAAAGATAAATAAATCAAAAGGGCCTCTATGATTTGCCATAGACAATCGACTGAGGCTACGACCTAGTTATCGTCGTCATCTTTATTTCTAAAGCCAGACGTATAGAAGTTTTCATACACCGGGTCTTCTGTCTCGCAGTCCGAATCCACATATTTGAACAACAATGGTTGTCTTGCCAAAGGAGGGGTTTTATAGTTATCTTAACACAAGGACGACGGCGACGACACTGTAGGCATAGGCAACTACCTAACACGGTTTAAACCTAGAATTTGAAGCTTAAACTACCATCTACATGCTAAAACAAAGCTAACGGTGCCCATGGTGCTCAAGATGGCGTTGTGTGCCAAGCTATCCACAATGGCCTACGGCGGCGTGGGAATGCTACGGTTATCTAGGTGATTCACTGACAAGCCTACCTGGTTTGCGACTAGCTGGAGCATACTAGAACAGAAGGGCTCACCCATAATCCAAGCGAGTAAGGAAATCGAGTGTGGTGTCATGGTTGGTGCGTGATCCGGGTCGGCGACGGGAAAAGGGTGTGTTTCAGCGTCTCTCGTCCACGGCGGCAAAAAAGAAGATGGGCATTAGAAAGAGGAAACTGAGGCAAGCACCATGGGCATAGGCTCCGAGGTCGAATCTTACTAGGTTGAAGGGAACATGGCGACGATGGCTCATCGCACTTTGTCTTGCTCTGCGAACGGCAACAACGTTTCGTCCTCCTGTGGAGAAACAAGCACAAGGGCGAGCATGTGGAAAAGAAGGTCAAGGCGGTTCTAGAGTGCAAGAAGATGAGGACGAAGACTCACCCCAATGACCAAAATCGACGGGCGAGCACGGACGGTTGGAGTTGGAGAAGACGACCTACATGGCTAACTTACTCCACCCGGGTCAGAGTAGAGGGGGGGGGACATTGGGGGGGGAATAACATAGGAGAAGAGGCTGATTCACGTGACGCCCTCGTCTTGTCCTTAAATATAAAGGAGAGGAAGAAAGAGGAGGCGGTCGGCATGGCGCGAGCACAACGCGGCAGTCAAGTGGAGCGGCAGGCAACATGCACTGGCACACGGATGGGATGATCTCGCGGTGGCACAAGGCTTGAGAACGGCAGCCACAGGCACTCGAGTGCCTCTTCTTCATATGGGGGCTCGGTGACACGGAGAGAGCGAGCAAGAGAAAGACCGAACAGGAAAGAGAGGAGACGCCAGGAAGATGTACAGGGACGAGGGTTGGCAGGTGGGGTCGGGTCCATTTGGCAGTGAAAGCATGAGAACTGGGCTGTCGTTGCTAGCTAGGCTTAGCTCGCTCGTGGGCCAGCTGGGCCGCGGCGGGAGAGCAAGGAAGGGTGACTGTGCGGTTGAGCCGAATCGGCTGGGCCACGGGGAAAGAAAGGAGAGAGGGAGAGGCGACGTCGTGGGCTGGGCCGCGGGGAAGAGGGAAAGAAGGAAGGGGCTGGGCCGACGACTGGAAAACTGCGTGAGGGGAAGAAAACAGTTTGAAAATTTTAGTTTGCAATTTCAGGATTTGATTTGAATTCAAATGTTGAGTTGGTTTTGCACACAATTAAAATTTTAGATTTTTGTAAATCCAAAATTTTGAGACAAGGAAATAGTTTTAAATTTCTAAATTTTAGATTTATGCAAATTTTAAATTGGTTCAAAATTGGGCCGCTACAATTTGAGCCCAGCCCACATACGGGAGTGGGTCTAGCCCAGGAGCTTTTTCCAAATGAAACGCAACACTTTCTGTGGAGTGTAGCGTGGAGTAGAGGCTTCAAGGCGGTGACCCGAAAAGAGAGGCTCAACTCTCTGCGACAGCATGTTGCTTCTTCGCAACTCGATTCTCGGTTCTCGCGTGCTTTGTCCTTGCGTTAAGGAGCCCATGTCAGTCTTTAATCTCCTTCCTAATCAGACGCCATGGCGGCTTTACCCAAGAACACGAGAAAAAGAGGCTAAAGTACACGCACTTAATCCAGATGCTTGTTTCTGTTGGTCTTTCCTTTTTGTAAAGGGAAAGAAGATCGAGCTAGCTGCTGCCACTGACCGGCTGACTGACATGGGAAGAATTTCCCATCCAGACCTTGCCTTTTAGCTTTCCCGTAGCCATGGCTTAACTTTTCTTCTCATAGCCATGGTCTATCACTTCATTATAGTCGCTCTGTTCAGCCAATCTCTCCCTTTTTTTCAGGTGTGTTTAGTAGTGCACTACAGGAACTCACATCGTTTACAGATCAACAGTTGCTGCAAGTCATCGATGCCTTTTCTCATCACTGACTCTGAAAAATACGAAAATTGGAGGCCACAAGAATGCACATCCAGATCCAGGTGGACCAACGGATAACGCAGACAAGAGTTCGAAGCAAACGTTCGTTTCACGATCGTATCGTGCGTTCCGAGCCAACCACGGCCACACACGGACGGATCCCCGCGCTAGTTTCCAACGTCGAACGGCAAGGACAAGAAACAAATCTGCTTGGTACAGACGTCCACTTGTCTGTGCGTGTACGTCTGGTTGATCGCGGAGGAGAGCCGAGAGCTGCGTTACCCTTGGGAGGACAGGGGAGGGATTTGTACGGGGACACATCTCATGTGAGGATTCTCCGTAATCAGTCGTAAATTACTGGTTCTCTTTCTGTATATTTGATGAACCCGCGTACCTTATTTGTGACTGAAAGTTTGTTGTTGTGTTAGCATTGAGGCCATGGTTTACGCTGGATATTTCCTCCTAGTTGTAATGCTTAGTTGAAGCGCGAATCAACTGTTAGCTGAGTTAATGTGCTTGTGAGCGTTGTTCTTTAAATGGTGAACCAAAGTTCAGAAATGTGCAGGTTGATGCCGAAACTATAATCCTTTAAATGGTCTTGACTCTTGAGGCAGCATATGCCAACCAAATTTGCCCAGTGCTGTGGGGACAGAAACTGGGAAGGACGGCGGATGCAGGGCCACCAAGTCTTGTGGTTTGAACAGGATACATACAACAGTGCCATCCTATTTTCGTGGGATCTGGATTTTCTGCACACGGCAGAGGTTCATTGTGTGACTGTAATCTGCATTGGATTGCAGCAAATACTGTAGCACAGAAAATATCTGTTGTACCAAAAAACAAGGTAGCAAATGCACTGTAGCTATTAGTCTTGACCTTTGATTTTTTATCGGACGGTAGATCGCTCCCTAATGACATGCACCCTAGATCCGTAACTGAGTTTTTTTTCTATTACTCTGTAGTTTTTCAGATGGATCTGCGATCACTGATTATCGGATACTTGAGTTTCATTTCAGAAAGGTGTTTAGACAAAGATTACAAATTATCTGTCTTTTATGCCTGCTTCAGGCCTCCAGGGAGCTCTGAAAAGATCGTGTTTTTTAGTATATAGTGCAGGCTCAATGAATCTGTCCAAGATATTGGCAGCTCCCGTCCCCTGGCTTGGTCCCTGGTTAATCTGAGGTTCTGATGCATTCTTCTCATCGTCACTCGCCCTCTTCTTTTTAGCGAACAATGCTTCATGCTTAGTTTACTTCCGTTGCTGCCTTGAATCTTGATACTATTCTTCTGGGCGCAGCGACTTCCTGCTTAGCACTTACGAGTTACAAATTCAAGACAATTGGACGGCGCTGATATTTCCCCATGTTTTTCTACTAACTGAAGATAAATTTTATGTTCGAGTGTCCATCCCATTTAGGCCTTGTTTGGATCATGCGTTTTGTGAAAACCGGTTTTCCTAAAACCGTTTTTAGCATTGTTTTTAGGAAAACTCTGTTTGGATTGGGTAACTAACTCTCAAGATAAGTAAAACTGATTTCTCATAAGTCCAATATATTACGTTTTCCCATAAACGAGGGTTAATCGTTTTTTACAAAACCAATTTTACATACACCCGATCTCAGCGTCAACAAACTGGTGGCGGGCTGCTCCCGGCGCGCCATGCCATCGAGCCCGGCCAGCAGCCGCACGGCGAGCGCCTCCTTGGCCGTGTCGGCCACGGGCTCGCACTCGAACTCCCACCGCAGCTCGCGGCGGGCCGCGGCGGGAGAGCTCAGTCGACAACGAACGTGGCGAAGAACCCGCCGAAGCCCATGTTGTTGTCGTTCATCTCGTAGCGGAGCGGCGACGGCCGGGTCGTACGAGGAGCGTCGTCGCGCCGATCGGCGTCGAGCCGTCGCCGAGGCGGCTCCTCGCAGTAGCGCATGCACCCGTGCTTTGACCGAAACATGATGGGAGTGGCGATGCATGGAGATTAGACCGTGCTTTCACCGGAACATGATGGGAGTGGTGATGCATGGAGAATAGAGAGAGAGCGAGCGAGCAAGAGATCGATGTGCTCTGTGCTTATGTGGTGATGCGTGGCGAGAGAGAATTGAGGATTGAGGCAATGGGGAAAGTAAAGAGATATGGGGAGGTGTTGTACTGATGTGTTGGGTTAGTGACGGCAGAGTGGACAGAGAGAAGATGATGTATTGGAAAGTCGGTAGATCAAATGGTTGATAGATGACAGTGGAGTTGATCCAATTGTTGGAAGCTATCATGTTAAAATAGAACTGACGCAGTTTAAAAACTTCATTTTATCAAATATCTCAACCAAACATTGTATCCATAAAAACTCGTTTTATTTTTTCTGACCCAAACAGAATAATCCATAAGCTTACTCTAACAGAATAACAACTTAAAATCTGTTTTCGTAAAAATTCTACTAAAACTTGTTTGATGAAAACTTATTTCTAATGCTCGTGATCCAAACAACCACTTAGTGACGTACCCAAGGCAATGAAGAAAAATGGAAGGACGCAGTGTTAAACAAGCAATTAGAGATAGACATATGACATATATATTATGGTTAGTCAGATGTCGTTCGATATAGATGCTAGATACTGTTCGGTATAGATGTTGTTCTGTACAGATATTCAGATACTGAACTGAACCTGTTGTAATCTGTTTTATGTTTTCCTGTAGCACATCCAACACAATATAAATACAGAAAACCGGCTCCTTTGCAGAGCACGAAACTTCATTCTCTCAATACATTTTCACATGGTATCTGATGGAGACGGGGTTCTCGATCTTTCGATGAGATTGATAACTATCGATTTTGGTGGAGACGACTCTCACGATCCGACTACAACTGTACGACGACGCTTACGCCTTAGTAATTGTTAAACCAACTCCGCGACGTTATTGATCGTGCTGGAAGCGCGATCAACCTGAACATAAGGTTCAATTCCTGCGAGCAATCGAAGAACTAGCAAGAATAAAATATAGGCAATCTGATATTGCAAATAGGAATTGTAGTATAGATGGTATTGAAAAACAAATATGGGATCCCGAAGGCTGTCTTGACAGGTGGTCGTCCGACACAACTGAAGAACAGAAATTTGCACAATGGCTAAACCTAAACTCAACAAAATTCGAGTTCTAGCCAGTGGGATAGCGGCTCCTATATGGGAAGACGACCAGGGGTGGCGGCCAGGGAAGTGGACGCACGCCCCTAGGGTTACAAGGCCCATGGGCCTAAGAGGAGGTGGCGCAGCACCCTTTTTGACTCGGGCAAAAAAAAACAGACGTAGATTGTTTTATTTATTGTGGCCGGCTTGGTTGGAATTTGAAGCTGAGGTTGGATCCATTGGAAAGTAGACTTGATAAGCTTTCAATGAAGTCCAAGAACGTTCCAAACGGAGTCCGTATGAAAAAGTTACGACCGTTTGAACTTAGTGCTGTCGCAGCAGTCCGAACTCGAATCCAGAACGAGCCCAACTCGAACTCTTGCTTGGCTCGGACCCAAAGTGACGTGATGACCTCCATTATGCCTCCTATACTTGTCCATAACTCCACATACCTCTCCTTGGTTCTTTCCCATGTTCCTTAGCACAGTTAAATCACTTGCATTAGGTAGCGATCTATTTTCAGTAATATATAAACCTATAAACGAATTCACCTGGTGATTAAGTTGGCGAGCACGAGCTCGAGTAATTGGTCCTTGTAACATTGGTTGTGGATCAGTTGTGTGTGTAGGCGCGGTTGTATCCAAGTTGAGGATGTCCTCATCAGTATCAAAGCCACAAAATCTCGCCACCGAGATGTCAACCGAGAGTTCTTATCCTGTCAAGTCCGCTGGCTCTCGGTCTTCCGCCTCTCCTTCCAGCGATCTCCTTCCAACACCTTCCTTCAGCCATCTGATTAGTATGAAGCTTTCCTGTGAAAATTACCTAATGTGGAAAGCTCAACTTCTTCCCTATCTCAGAGGCCAACGGCTTCTTGGCTTTGTAGATGGGACTTTAAAGTACCCATAACTCCTGATCACAACATCAACAGAATCAGGAGCAAAGCAAGAAGAGAACCCGGCCTATCATGAGTGGCTGAAAAAAAGATAAAGTTGTGCCGAGTGTCCTCCTTTCTTGTCTATCGGAGGAGGTGCTCGGACCGGTCTTGTTTATGGCATTGACTCCTGAAGTATGGACTACGCTGGAGCATATGTTCTCCTCTCGCTCAAAGGCGTGCTTCGTCCAGATCCGCATACAGCTGGCAAGCACGGAGAAGGATGGCTCGACTATGACATACTTCAACAAGATGAAGTCTCTAGATGATACAACAGCAACGATTGGTCATCCTCTTCCTGAAGAAGAGATCGTGACCTACATGCCTGTAGGTCTTGACAACACCTATGATTCCCTTGTCACATATTTGACAACAAGGGTTGATGGGATGTTGCTCAGTGATTTCTACGCACATCTGCTCAATTTTGAGATATGGCAGGAGCGGCAGAATGTGATCGGCTTTGAGTCTGGCTCATCTGCGAACAGTGAATACCGCAGCAACTTCAACAATAGAGGAGGAGATCATGGTCGTGGCCACAGAAGAGGATTTGTCACTCCAGGGAAGCAAGGCGCAAATGGTGGAAACCACGGAGGACGCCCGTTCTGTCATGTCTGCGGCAAACCAGGACACACGGCGATCAAATGCTATTATAGGTTTGATCATACGTATCATGAGGAGCGACCAGCAGCAGCAGCAACGACACCAACATACAACATTGACACAAACTGGTACATTGACACATGTGCAACCAATCATCTCACCAATGGTCTTGACAAGCTTTTTGTCAAAGAGAAGTACCAGTGTAATGAACCTTAGTTCATAGAAGTAAACACCGCTAGGAAGAAGGCCGAGCGGCGTCGGCTTGGTGGGATGAGAGATTAGACTATAGACTGGGATGATAGAACCTTGAAAGGGAGACTAGATTAATTTATCTTTCTTGCTTCCTTGATAATGGATACATGTTATCCCTTTTATAGGGACGACCCGACTTGACCCCTAAGAAACAATCTCTATGTCTAAGAAAACTTATCTCTATTAGATGGAATATATCTCTAAAGAAGTAAATCCAACTAACAAGAAAATTAACAATTCTTATCTCTATTTCCAACTACTAACGCACCTGTGGGGCCGTGTTAACAGTGTGCGGTGCTACAGTACCGTGCGCACTGTTCACACATATGAACAGTCCGCCCGTGACATTACTCCCCTCCTTTCGCGACTGCTCGTCCTCGAGCTGTGGTGGCGGCCATGGCTGAAGCCCTAGGAGACCCCATGTTGACGAGAGGTTGAGATGATGACATAAGTCCTTGAAGATCATTGCCTCCACGTGCGGTTGCGGCAAACTCACCGATTGCTGCGACAGGCATGACAAAGAACCCTAGCAAAGATCGCGATGGCCACGACGTGCCGGCTGGGCGCGGCGGAGCCGGTGACACTATGGCAGGATGGGACAACGCCACAACAGGTTCCGACAGCGTTGCTGTGACTGCTGGAAACAACGCTGCTTCTTGTTGCGCCTTCTTCTCCTTCTGATCCGCGATCATCTTCTCTAAAGTAGCATGCATGTCGAAGAAGATGACCGCCACCTTCTTGTCGTTGTCGTTGGTACTCATGGCCATCTTGTTGGTGTTAGTTTTATCATAGCCAACAACTCGACGACAGGTATGATGGTCTGATCTGTTGCCATAATCATGGTAGCAGAAGTCGTGGGAAGGGATCGACTGCTCTGATACCAAATTATAATGAACCTTAGTTCATAGGGGTAAACACCGCCAGGAAAAAGGCCGGGTGGCGTCGGCTTGGTGGGATGAGAGATTAGACTATAGACTGGGATGATAGAACCTTGGAAGGGAGACTATATTAATTCATCTTTATTGCTTCCTTGATAATGGATACATGCTATCCCTTTTATAGGGACGACCCGAATTGATCCCTAAGAAACAATCTCTATGTCTAAGGAAACTTATCTCTATTAGACGAAATATATCTCTAAAGAAGTAAACCCAACTAACAAGAAAACTAACAATTCTTATCTCTATTTCCAACTACTAACGCACTCCTGGCCTCAGTGTGAATAAAGCACGGTGCGGTGCAAGATCTGCGTCGCGCACTGTTCACACACGTGAACAGTCGCCCGTGACAACCAAGGCAAGGATCATATTCAGGCAACAAATAGATCAGGTAAGCGTATTTATCATATTGGCCATTCACAGTTCTCTGATTCCTCTCGGCCCTTGCATCTAAAGAATATCCTCCATGTTCAAGTCAATAAAAACATGTGATCGATTAGAAAACTCACTCAAGATAACAATATTTTTGTTGAATTTCATCCCAATCATTGTCTTGTTAAGGATTGAGCTACGAAGGTTCTTCTTCTTAGATGTTGGTGTGAAGGAGGCTTGTACTCAATCAGATCCTCATCAAAAGGAGTCCTCCACGCTGCCAAAGTTCCTCAAGAACGATGGCACTGTCACCTTAGTCATCCCTTCTTGCAAGTTGTTCAGCATATGCTTCAACACAATAGTATTTCTCATTCCTTAGATCATAAGAAAACAGTGTGTTATACTTGCCAACAAGCTAAAAGTCACCAGCTACCATATTCCCTTTCAAATAATGTAGTTTCAGCTCCTCTTGAGCTCATATTTTCAGATGTATGGGGTCTTGTCCGATCATCAGTTAATAAAAACAAAAACAATGTCACTTTTGTTGATTCCTATAGTCGATTTACTTGGTTATATCTTTTTAAGAGTAAAGCAGACGTATTGCAAATATTTCTATAATTCCATATTCATGTTGAACGAATGCTTGGGACAAAGATTTTGACCATCCAAACTGATTAGGGCGACGAGTATAAAAAACTCCATGCCTTCTTCCAGAAAAACAGTATTGCCCACAGAGTGTTGTGCCCGCATACACATCAACAAAATGGTACTGCGGAGAGAAAACACAGACATGTGGTAGAAACCGGTCAGACACTTCTTGCGCATGCTAGTGTTCCACTTCGTTTTTGGGACAAAGCTTTTTCAACAACATGTTTCTTGATTAATCGCCTTCCCGGTCACACCACAAACATGTCGACTCCCCTTGAACGCCTAACTGGCTCAAAACCAGACTACACCATGTTGAAACTTTTGGATGCGCGTGCTGGCCGCATTTGAGAACTTGCAATGCTCGAAAATTGGATTTCCAGTATAAACTCTGTGTATTTGTTGGTTATAGCAGCTTATATAAGGGTTGTAAGTGCGTGCACATTCCTACCAGTAGAGACTATATTTCCCGTGATGTCATTTTCAATGAGAATGTCTATCCTTTCTCTTTGACAAATTCGTCACATCAGCTTCAACTGAGCATGATTCCATATGCTCTTTTCCCCCTTCTACTCCACAACACTCATGACTAATATGATAGTACTTCTTGTTCCCGGTTGGCTAACATTCCTGCAGGTCCATCATAGCAAGGGGAGGCGGTTGTGAACTCTGAAGAATTTAGTGCGGCAGAACCTGCTGTCACGACAGGAAATTATGATGACACGGTAGCCAGCGCAGCTGCCACAGCGGACAACTCTGCTGCAACACCAAATGATTCCATGGTTCCTTCTACTGTGACACCTCACAATTTGCCAGTACATCAAATGATGACCAGGCCGAGAGCTAACATCAGTCGTCCGAAGGAGTACCATGATGGCACAGTTCGCTATCCCATAAATCGGCGAACCTTCTCTACATAAAAGGAACCAAGTGAGCCAACTGATCACGAAGAAGCTCTCCAAGATGAGAACTGGAGACGAGCCATGGAGGAAGAGTATCAAGCCTTACTGAAAAATAAAACATGGAAGCTAGTGCCTCCTCGTCGAGGGGTGAACATCATAGATTGCAAATGGGTGTTCAAACTTAAGAAGGAGGTGGATGGGAGTATTGAAAGGCATAAGGCAAGACTCGTCGCAAAAGGCTTCAAAGAACGCCATGACATAGAGTATGAGGACACATTCAGTCCTGTGGTCAAATCAACAATAATACGACTCATTTTGTCAATAGCCATATCCAAAGATTGGCATCTCAAGCAACTAGATGTGCAAAATGTGTTTTTGCATGAAAATCTTGAAGAGGAGGTATTCATGCGGCAATCACCCGGTTATGAGAACCCTGAGAATCCTAATTATCTATGTAGATTAGAAAATACATTGTATGGAGTGAAACAGGTACCTCGCGCATGGTATTTCAAACTTAATCTGAAGCTACAAGAGCTAGGCTTCATGGCGTCAAAGGTTGACACTTCCTTGTTCACCTACACATGCAATGGTATTGTCATCTACGTTCTTGTTTATATTGATGACATTATTGTTGCTAGTTCATGCAAGCAAGCTACAGAGGGTTTTATCCAAGAGCTTTGGCAAGAGTTTGCTGTGAAGGACCTAGGGGAGTTACATTACTTCCTAGCAATAGAAGTGAAGAAGGAGCAAGAACAAGCTGGGTTAGTTCTATCATAGCACAAATATATCTGAGTTGTTGAAAAGATCTAACATGCTGAATTGCAAGCCTGTTACTACACCCATGGCCACAACTGAAAAACTCTACAAATCAGAAGGGGAGTTACTGAGTCAAGAAGAAGTATCGAGATATCAAAGCCTAGTTGGAGGATTGCAGTATTTGACTATAACCAGACCAGATATCTCTTTCCTGGTTAACATGGTATGCCAATACTTGCAATCTCCAACGCAAAGTCACTAGATTGCTGTCAAAAGAATACTCAGGTATTTGAAGCATACTATTACGATAGGATTACATATACATAAATCAACATCAACTGTAATCAGTGCATTCTCTGATGCGGATTGGGCTGGATCTTTGGATGATCGACGGTCCACCGGAGGATATGTCATATACTTTGGCACAAACTTGATTTCATGGAGTTCTCGCAAGCAAACAACTGTGTCTCAGTCTAGTACTGAATCAGAGTATAAATCTCTAGCAAATGCAACAACAGAAGTAATTTGGGTACGGTCGCTGCTTTGAGAACTTGGGGTATTTCAGAGTAATCCTCCTCAGTTATGGTGTGATAATTTGGGAGCTACATATCTTACCGCGAATACTATATTTCGCGCCAGGACAAAACACATTGAGGTGGATTTCCATTTCGTACGAGAAAAAGTAGCTCAGAAGATGCTTGAAATCAAGTTCATATCGTCCAAAGATCAGATTGCAGATATACTAACCAAGCCATTGGCTAACCGGCAATTTTCGGCACTTCTTGCACGTGGTTGTGATTGAGGGAGGCCGTCAAACAAGCAATTAGAGATAGAGATATGCCGTGTATATTATGGTTAGTCAGATGCCGTTCGGTATAGATGCTAGATACTGTTCGGTATAGATATTGTTCAGTTCGGATATTCAGATACTAAACTAAATCTATTGTAATCTGTTGTCTGTTTTCCCTATAGCACATCCAACACAATATAAATACAGAAGACCGGATCGTTTGCAGAGCACGGAACTTCATTCTCTCGATACATTTTCACACGCAGAAAGGCAAGACCCAGCTTTGGAAGCTCCTCGCCATCCTTTTTATATGGATCCCGTTACGGCTCTCAGAATTCAGGAACAGACAGCCAACCCGTCATTTTCTGCAACAGTTGTGCTGCATGAGCTTTCGTCTTTAGCAGAGGTCACTCTTGACTATTATGCAGGAGATGCAAACAAGAGTCTCAGCTGGTCATTTGTATTCACAACCACAACTCTATTTTCCTCTCCTTCCATTTTGTTTGAGATCGTCCGGCACATTCTTGCTGTTGCCGTAGTAGGGCTGAGAATTCGATGCTTCTTAGTTTTAGGCCTAAGAAAGTTTCGCTTAAAAATGAGCAGTGAGTTGGAATGGAGCAGCAAATACATCATCAATCAGCTCTCACTTGTCGGTGTCATCTTCCCGAACAGGAAGAAAATTCAAACCGCCCCCAAAATCAATCCAATCTCACTGCCCACTAGCACCACTGTATTTGTACGACATCGTGATCCCTCCTAAAATCTCGAGAACCACTCGATATCCTAGCCTGATCACCAACTCCAAGTAAGCATTGGAGAACGATAGTAACCGCACAGTTATCTTTACTGTTATAAAAGTTTTATAATTCAACGGTGGTAGTTAGTCCACCATCTATCTTTCCACCTCATGAGTTAGTAAGATCTTTTTTTAATGAATAGATACGTGCATACATACACTTATATCATATGCACATTTGGTTTATGATAAGATTCTTTGTGACTTGTTGATCAGATGTTAATTTTGTATGTAACTTTTAAATACAAGGATAATTACGTTATGCATATTGATTTTTCAAATTTAGAACGTATATACGTTTATTTGAGATCCTTTGCAACCCACGTCAAGTTGAAACGACCGGTCAGCTAAGCTAAGAAAACACAAACAAGTTGATCGATCAACTTCTCCGGACCAACCAAACGAACGGTATACCAACTCATACGCGCCTATTCACATCGACATGTGATTTACAGTCGATCGTACGACGCTAGCCACGTCGATCGACGAAATCTCTCACCTTGATGGAGGGCTAGAGGATATTTTTTTGTCGAAATGACACTATTTAAAGCATGATTAGCAAAAATGGCATCCTCACAGTTGCAATTGAAAAAATGACGCTCTCGTCAGCATGATCACCGTGCGAACAAGCTACAGGTGGACAAGCGCCACATATCGTCCCGTGGCTTGTCCGCACAGCACGTGTCGTTCTGTGGCTAAACCGCACGGTGACTGTACAGACAAAAACGTTATTTTTGCTAATCATGCTTTAAATGTCACCGTACGGTTTAACCTTTACGTGTTGCTCTATGGCTAAATCGCACGATAATCGTACGGACAAGAGCGTTACTTTTGCTAATCACGATTTACCTAGTGTCATTCCGGCCAAGGAAGAACTGAGAACAATACTACACGGGAAACGGTAAGGAGCCACGCCCGCCGTAAAAGGGCGTTTCCCCCGCATCTGAGCACTCCGCCCACCCGACGTGAGCTGTTAGCCGCCCAAGCCAACGGGATTACCGCCGTCGTCAGAACCGGCAAGACGCCAAACCCGGCGTGCCCCGCTCGCTCCTCGGCCACCACCCACTCGCCCCGCCCCGCCCCGCCACAGCCAGTTGGGCCCCCGCACGTCACCCCTCGCTCCCTCCCAAACCCCCAAATTCCCCCACCCCGCCCGCGCCAAGCCCACCCAATCCTCCCTCGGACGCAACGCACGCGCGCGCGGCACGGCCTATGCACGGGCGGCGGCGCGCGCCCACCAGCACGACGCGGCACCGGAGGAGGGACGACGCGGCGGAGAAGCCCCCGAAATCACGCGACAAGGGCCGCGCGCGGACGGGGGGATGCGCATCGTGGTGCCGCTGCGGGGGGTGGTGCAGGGCCGCGGCGGGCTGGTGCTCGGCTCCCTCATCCCCTGCGCCCTCTTCTACTTCTTCCAGCTGTACATCAAGCGCCATCGCCCCCCGCCTTCCGGATCCCCAAGCGCCGCCGCCTCGGGCTCCAACGCGTCGCCCGCTCCCCTGCCCGCCCTTCCCGCCCGCTCCCCGCCCTCCCCGCCCGCGTCGCCGTCGTCCGCGCGGGGGACGAGGACTCCCTCTACTACGCCGGCCTCCGCCGCTGCGCCGACGACCAATACCACCCGACCTCCAACCCCGCCGGCATCATCCAGCTCGGCCTCGCCGAGAACCACGTACCTAGCTTTTCTTTACCCCTTGGTGTGTTGTTCCCGAAACCAGTAGAGATAGATTGATGTGGTGGTGGTGCAGCTGTCGCTGGATTTGGTGGGGAGATGGATGGAGGAGCACGCGGGGGAGGCGCTGATGGTGGGCGGAGGAGGGGACGAGGAGGAGAGGGAGCTCACCATCAGGGGGCTCGCCACGTACCAGCCGTACGACGGGATACTTGCCTTGAAGATGGTAAGCCAACCGAATCCGCCCCGATACCATCCATCCACAAAAACACCTTATTCTCTCAGAAAGATAGTACGTTCCAACTCTGGAATAAATGTTGCTACTGAAATGTTATGCTGTTGAATCCCCTTGGCTCCATTGATAAAAGCAGCCATTTTTAAGGGCTCGCACCGTTTTGATCTTTAGAAAGTTCTTTTGCTACCGCCGCTACCCACTTTCCTAGTGACACTGTTCCATTAAAACTTATTATGTTGTGCAGCAGTGTGATAATTTGTTGTCTCGCATAAAATTATATCTTTTTTTTTTTAGTTTTCTCTTTAAAATGTTTTGTTTGGCATTGGTAGTGTTAAGTGACTGTATTGATTTGGTGAATGTGGCCCTGGGCACTGTGTTGCACTAGATAGCTCGATCAAAGAACAGTGTCCAATTGATTGTTGAATCATCATGCCAATTCCAGCTGACCGTAGTGGCGAAGCCTGATGTGGAATATGATTGTGGACATAGTGCTGTGCAATTTTGTTTCCTTTTGCTTTTGATTTTTTGTGGCCATATATATCTTATGTGTAATAAATATGTGTCAAAGAGTCACTATTTCACTTCTTTTTATTCTTGTTGTCATTTTTAGTTGCGATGGCTGCAATTGTACCATCTGTCAAATCTTGACTAAAACTGAAAAAGGCATCATCGTCTTGATCAGCTTGTTCCTAAAACAATAAAGATTTCAAGAGTTTTAGTTCCATGTTCCTGTGCCTTTCGCTGCTGTGAATCTGTGCCAATTTGAATTGAGATTTTACACCATACCATACTGCTAGATGGGTCACACTATGTAGTTCAATGGTGAATGATATACTGCTAAAACAGTGAGTATCCAACCAAAGTTGATAAATACGATGTCTCTTCTTATTGGATGCTTCAATTCATATGTCGAAAGCACTGCTATTTTAGAAGTGGAGCTATTTTCTGTTTTTGCTCATAGCCTTTTAGTGAACTTTTTCCATCCAAATCATTGAAGGAGTCTAATAAAGCTGTTTTGAATTGTGATGTTTCAATGAAACTGGACTGCCTACCTCATTTTGGTGGTTCTATTTCTAGACTAATGCCGGAATGATAGCAGCAATGAAAAAAATATTATTCTGGTAATTCTAGTGAGAAAGAAAGCTTTGTCTATGATGAGGCTTGAAAATAAATTTATGTATTGTTTATACCATCGACCTACAGAATATGTTCTTAAGCACTTGTTGTCAGTCATTAAATTTGAAGCAGTGCAGCATATGCTAATGTGAACATTGCAAGATCTGTATCGTATCTTGCTTATAATTTTACTTTGCCCTGTCTTGCGCTTCATGATCCGTCATTGTCCAAAATCTGTATATCCTTCATAGCCTCAATGTTTCTCCCGATGAACTTTACAAAATCAATCTAGTGCTGAGTTTCTTGGGGGCACCAGTCATTGAGAAATTATGCTGAGATGTCATTCTGTTTTTGTTTTCCACATCATATATTGTTCCTTGTTCAATGTTAGCTAGATATTTGGTCATTAATTTAGGTACAAGAAGCTCTAAGCCTCTAAATCTTCATTTTTTAAAGTCTAGTTTGAATCTGGTGCCAGATACTCAAACTAGTTTCCATGATTTTTTTTTATGGGGTAATTTCCCAATATGCACTGATCGATTTCACTTTTAGGCTCTTGCTGGATTTATGAGGCAAATCATGCAAGAATCAGTATCCTTTGATCCATCTCAAATGGTGATAACATCTGGTGCAACTCCTGCAATGGAAATACTGAGTTTCTGTCTTGCTGATCCAGGAAATGCATTTCTTGTTCCATCGCCATACTACCCTGGGTACTTTTATCTTCCTCTCTCTCTAGGTGAATTTGCACACATTGTTTGGTCTTGAAAGTCTTTCACTTTATTTCTGCAGGTGGGACAGGGACGTAAAATGGCGAACTGGTGTTGAGTTGATACCTGTTCCTTGCCGTAGCACCAACAACTTTAACATTAGTATCACTGCTCTAGAAATAGCTTACAAGCAGGCAAAGAAGCGAGGAGTCAGGGTTCGTGGGGTTCTCATATCTAACCCTTCCAACCCTACAGGAAGCTTTGTGCCCAAGCAAACACTGCACGATCTTCTAGAGTTTGCTACAGAGAAGAACATACACTTTATTTCTGATGAAGTATTTGCTGGCTCAGCATTTGGAAGCGGTAAATTTGTCAGTGTGGCAGAGGTTGTGGATGAGCTAGTAGACTTTGATAGAGGCAGGGTTCACATAATATATGGACTCTCAAAAGACCTCTCTCTTGCAGGGTTTCGAGTTGGGTTGATATATTCCTATAATGAAAGCATTGTGTCTGCAGCTGCGAAGATTGCTAGATTCTCATCTGTGTCAGCCCCGACACAACGCCTGCTTGTTGCCATGCTTTCAGACCAAAAGTTCATTTCGAATTACCTGAAGATTAATAGGGAGAGACTCCGGAAGATGTACCTTTTGTTCGTTGATGCTTTGGAACAAGTGGGCATCGAGTGCTTCGAGAGTAGTGGAGGATTCTATTGCTGGGCAGACATGAGCAAGTTCATCCGGTCTTACAGCGAGAGAGGAGAGCGCGAGCTTTGGGATAGGCTGTTGGAGGAGGCGAAGGTCAATGTTACTCCAGGTTCATCTTGCCATTGCATTGAGCCTGGATGGTTTAGGTGTTGTTTCACAACATTGAGCGAGCAGGATATTCCTGTAGTGGTGGAAAGGCTCTGGAGGGTTACAGATGGCCACAAATCAAACCGTTGAAAAAGTACAGATCTCCTTTTGAGCCTGCAAGGTACTATCAAAATAACTGCTTCGCCAGGTGCTCTGGAGAGAATGCAGGGACACAGGAAAAGAAAAAAAATGCCGGTTTTGATCAGAGGAATTCTGCCTTGGTCTTTACCATGGGAAGTTGGGAACTGACAGTTGGTAGAACCATAGAAGCAGTCGCGCGTCCTTGATTGGTGGAATGAAGAATGAGAACCTGGAAACATGTTCATATTGCCCATGTCTTCTCTGTTCCTGATGAATCCCCGCGCTGCAGATCCTTGGAAGGTTATTGTTTGTTAATCTGATCAGCTCCCCCTGTAGGCACCTCGGGCGGTAAATGGCCCGTCTGGTGATAGGTTGAGCCAAGCCTTGTGTTCATTCACTCATGTTATCTTTTCCCCTCTCCTTTTTTTTTACTTGTGGAACGAGCAGATAGAGATAGTCATCAGTTTTGTTTCTCCTTACAGATTGGTTTTTTTTTTGGTGATGATGAATCAATGGCCATACTCCATTGTTTCTTCCTGTTGACTCGAATTTACAGAGACAGTAATAATGGAACATTCTCATTCTGGTAGATAGGACCTGCCTGGTAATTTTTTCCACGCCAATCTGTATTGCTGGTCTGGTACTTTGGTTTGAAGCCCGGTGACCCGTCACAAATTGTTCAGATCCAGTCGATTCGTTCGCTTTACACCGCGGTTCAGATAGACCAAAATTGATGGATTTTTTTTAGACCAAAATTGATGGAGTTTTGACCAAGCATAAGTGAGGCCAAAATTGATGGAGTTTTTTAGACCAAAATTGATGTAGTTTTGACTAAGCATGAGTGAGACCAAAATTGATGGAGTTTTGACTTAAGCATGGGTGAGATAACCAATTTGGCTCCGTGCCAGCGGGAAGAGATCTGAATTCGACACAAATCTGCGAAGGCAAAATTTTCCCGGAATTGCTAATGCACGACCGCCTAAAAACTGCACAAGTTTCAGTCGATTTTATCACGTTTGGATCGCTTGTGGAGATTCGTGCTCGAGGTCGTCTTCTTCTCCGGCCGATGGTGAGTTTGGGTTAGGGTTCATCCGGAGCGGCGGTAGACTCGCGGTGAGGAGGGTGGTGGGAGGTGGAGATCAGCGGTGGCGACAAGACCGAAGTGGTTATGAGACGACGAGAGGCGATGGCGGATTCGATGGCAGTGGCCAGGGCTAGAGAGGTGGGGTGTAGGAGGGCTAGAGAGGTGGGGTGTAGGAAGAGGAGGAGGAGGGGGACAAGGGAGGTGCTTCTCAGCGGAGCTCGCCGGTGTTGGAGGCAACGCCGAAGAGGTGGTAGGAGGTGGCGCGGGAGTGGAGGTGGGCACAGAGGCAGCGCGGGGTGCGGGGCTGAGGGGTAAAGAGTGGGTTAGGTTGGATTTTGCAGAAATTTTGAAACGATCTCAAGTGAAAAGTGATCGTGATTTTTTATAAAAAAAAAAACTCAGTCTAATGCGTAATAGACGCCCCCAAATTTTCCCTATCCATAAAATAGGGGCCCAACCCACGAGCCCAAAATGCGCACACCGCGTTCTAGACTCGTCTCTACTTTTCGGCCTTCCCTTCTCGGCCCGCAACACGCTCAAGTCGCAAACTCGCAAGACCCAACCACTCGTCGCCTCCTGAGGCTCCGACCACCGCCGCTCTCCCCTTCGTCCCTTCCGCTCCGACCCGACGCCATGGTAAGCAAGCTCCAAATCCCGACCACGTCTTGTCCTCTCTCTCTCTCTCTCCTCGAAAGAACCCTTGCGCTAACGGAATCGATGGATGGATGTTGCAGTCGGTGACGCTGCACACGAACCTGGGGGACATCAAGTGCGAGGTGTTCTGCGACCAGGTGCCCAAGACGGCGGAGAACTTTCTGGCGCTGTGCGCGAGCGGCTACTACGACGGCACCGTCTTCCACCGCAACATCAAGGGCTTCATGATCCAGGGCGGCGACCCCACCGGCACCGGCAAGGGCGGCGCCTCCATCTGGGGCAGCAAGTTCGCCGACGAGTTCAGGGAGTCGGTCAAGCACAACGCGCGGGGGATCATGTCCATGGCCAACAGCGGGCCCAACACCAACGGCAGCCAGTTCTTCATCACCTACGCCAAGCAGCCGCACCTCAACGGCCACTACACCGTCTTCGCCAAGGTCATCCACGGCTTCGAGGTCCTCGACCTCATGGAGAAGACGCCCGCGGGGCCCGGGGACCGCCCGCTCGCCGAGATCAGGCTCAACCGTGTCACCATCCACGCCAATCCTCTCGCCGGATAGGCCAAGGCTCTTGGCTGGTGATTGATCATGCCTCTATTGTTCTTGTTTTTGTTCTTGCTCTTGGAGGAGGTTAGCTAATCTTGGAACTGGAACTCCCTGCTTCTGTAATCCGAGCTATGGATCTGATCTTACCTACCTGAATGTTGCTGCAAGAACATGTTAGTACACTGGTGTAGTAACTATGTTGCAAGTGTTTGGTTAATGCTCACTGGCTGGTGATTGCTCATGTTTTTCTATTGGTCTCAGCTATAGGGATTGTTACTGCAAGAACATGGTAGTCTTGATTGTTTGCTCAGTGCTCGCTGTCCGCAGAGTTTGTATTTTCAGACTTCAGAATTTTCCATGCGAATTGTCATGATTTGTAGCTTGTAATTGGCTAGCCATTACTACTTGTCATCACTTAAGTACTTATTTGGAATGCAGAAATCCTATAGGAAATGACAGTATTCATGGAGTTCCCTCCAAGATCCCTAGGAAATTCGTGTTCCAGACCATAGTCACCGGGAACGGTCGACCGGATCGAGGAACAGGATCGTGTGACGTGGTACGTCACTTTTCCTTCTAAACCAGGAACGAGGGTCGTCACTTTTCCTTCTAAACCAGGAACGAGGGTCGACTGGATCGAAGAACGGGGTTGTGAGACGTGGTGGTACGTTACTTTTCTTTCTAAATTACATAAGAATGATGTACTATTTCCCATGAATCATACTAGGTCAATGAATCCGGTACGTGAGACGCGACATCGACTCAGGATCCGTGTGACTATGTTCCGGACAGACCTACCGGTACCGGTGGAGGTTCGTTTCCGTGTACAAGGTCAAATGGCCTGAAAAATTCTTGGGCTGTTTCAAGAGCGCTAGCCGAACAGTTCTGCAAGCGGCCTACCAAACGAGCAACAAAATGTTTGACATGAACGGCGCCTTGCGTTCACGGCAGCTTCAGATTCAATCACACCAAATGATTGGAGCAGCAGTAGATTCCTTGGAAGATAAAGCTGACGGGGGGAGTAGAGGAACAGGAAAAACATTAGCCATGCTCTTGAATAGGAAGGCTCTGAACGAAAATGCTAATAGCAATAGGCCTTCCACTACTACCACTTGAATCCGGCTGTCAAACTATACAACCATCTCACGATGAAGTGAATACCTGGGGACTACAATTACATTTCCATTCTCGATTCAGAGTTCAGAAAGGGAGAACCTACGGCACTGTGAACACAAAACTCTACCTACATCCACTAGAAACCAATAGCATTACAGAGATGGCACCCCAGGTATGGCTTTAGGGAATGCAGGAGAAGCAACCTTTGCCTGACGTCCCCCCTTTCCAGCTTGAATGGCACGGTCATCGACGGCCGCGGAGCTACCGGATTGTGATGTACCGGTTTGTGCCATGCTTAGCCCAGTGGTCCTTGAGGTCCACCGGGGTTGAGAGATCGTGGCCTTCGGCCGCTAGCCGGCTGAGCAGCTTTGTGAATGCGCCGCCGCTCATCTTCCTTCCACCCATGCGAGCGTGGCGCTTGTTGGGCATCACTGGGAGTGGGTACATGGAAATGCTCATGGTGCAGCAGGACGACTGCCACCCGCCATTCCCCCACTTGTAGCATTGCCGGAGCTTCCCCGTGCACGAGCAGGCGGGCGCAGGCATTGTCGACTCATCGAATGTAACCTGGTTCAGACCAAGGTCTTGGTCCTTCCATTCGTTCTTCATCACAGAGACACGGCCTGAATCTTCCCCTCCACCAGACATTCCGACATTCTTCCAATCGCCAGTGGCTTTCTTGGTTTTCCGGAGCACACCCGATGGCCTCTTCAATGGAGAGGCTTGGCCATTATTTTTCTTTGGCCTCTTTGCCTTTCCAATATCCCCTGGAGCTGTTGAGACAGGGTATGCTTCCGATATGTGCATTTCTCTCACGTGATCATACGGAGAATCCGCCAGTTGCAGTGGCGATGATTGAACATGAGAAAGCTGGTCATGGTGGTGGATGTTCTTTGCTCCGCTGAGAGATCCTTGGGGAAATCCATTCCTGTTATTCACATTCAATCCGTCTGTACGGGCCAGCTCAAGAGCAGCGAGGGCATTGTCTCGTTCCACGACTGCGGCATTCCGTTCAGCCATTGCAGCATCCCGCTGGGCGAACGCCATATCCCGCTCAGCAATGGCAGCTTTCTTCTCAGCCAGAGCATGGTCTCTTTCTCGGATGGCACTGTCCCTCTCATTCATCAGAGCCAGGAGATTCATACTGTGGTGGTCCTTTAGCTGCCTTTGAGGCATCATCCACTGAAACATAGGGAAGATATTATAAAGTCCCCAGTCTTTCAGAGAGCAATTCTTTATAGTAAGAAGTATCTTCAGGAAGAAGAAAAACATGTTTTCAACGCATGGTGGTAGACTGGTAGCTACAATTTTGGTGTTTGTGATATATGCGAAAAGCAGTATATGTAAAGTTCAACACCACACATTTCTATGACATTTTTAGGGTTTTCAATACACGTTAATACAAGTATTGGACTCAATAGAGAGTTCCATAGTATCTGCCAATTATTACGCTTGGTTATTCAAATGCCACCACTTGCTGGATAGTTACATAGAAGGAGAAAACAAAGAGCAGACAAGAACGAAAGAGGCTTGCAATATCTATTGTATTAGAATAATAGGGTGCAGCTGGAACAATTAAAATTTCCAAATTCAGCTTGGGCATTCCCCATTTAGAAGAACTTTAGGCACAACATGGACATTACCAAGGAAACAAAAAGTCATGGGCATTGCATGTTGGCCTACATACTTAACTGGCAAGTGACAATCTCTATACAACAAATTTTATTTATTGTTGTTATGAAGTTATATCTACAGGACTATACCATCTGGAGCACTGTAAGTGTGGGGGATACATTATTGAGACAAAGAAGTTGCTAGACAAAGTCTATCTAGACAATAATAGTGCAAAAATATAAACTAAGTGCAAGCAGGTTCAATGTTTCCCTCTTCTTGAAGATCGTGATGATAATACATTCTGACATGAAAAACAGCACATGCAACACAGGTTTCAACACAGTAAGTTCACAATTATGTTGCTCCAAAACAACTTGCTAGTCGTAAACCCTCAACAGCTCTAAGAATTACAAGTATTTCACTTATTTTTCCTGAAAAAACAACAAAGTGAACTAAATACATTATCATACAAAACTAGTGCATGTAGAAATATTGACTGGTCAGCATATTTACATTTTAGCTAACTGTTGCTATAGGGATTCTGTACTTCATTTTGTGCACACCATTTGTCATGCAGTACAATAAAAACTGGACAGCTGGTATCGCCAGCCTTTATCTTTGCCTGTTTTTGTATCAGACTTTGAGCTTTCTAACAAAAGCAGGGTCAATTTGCCTTTGATCTAAAAAAAGTATATGTGCATTTCAGGTACTCATCTTCAGCATATGATCCAGTCAAACATCCTTAATTAAGGTATGTTACAGGATAATGCTCACTGGCAAAAAACAATTGAATAAATGTTTTGTGCCATATTTAGTCGTGTGCAGTGTATCTTTTATGTGTCAAAGCAACATGTATAAATCTAAAACCATGCATAAGAATCCTTCATGATGAATTACACAAACCTGAGTATGAACTGCTTTATATTGGTCTGGCCTTTGCCTCCCATTTTCTCTGTGACCAAGGTTGTCCATTATTACATTTGCTTGCAGCCAGGAAAATAGGGCAACTATGAAATCACCTGTAAAATAAGAAGAGGGACAAAAATCAATGGTACAGTAAATGATATTCCAGGGAAAAGCATGTGCGAAAGAGTAACCTAGCTAGTTTGGCTTGTTGCTAGCTTGGAGCTCTAGAGAGATCCTGAACAACGGGATGAAGGAGAGGAAAGGGAAAAGGGAATCAGTATAGAGTAGAGACGAATGCCTTTCTCAGCAAAGACATGTAGCGGTCTAAAAAATGAGAGAGATATGAGAAGAAAAGGCACAAGTAAAACTGGGGAATGAGGAGTAGCTACGCATGTATGAATCCAGTAATGACCAAGCCATAGTTTGCTTAATGAGTAATAGCAGGCAACTAGTCATATTAATGTATTACTATCTGTCCAAAAGCATTAGAAGAGGAATATTTATTCATGGGTTATTTAGATATAAGGGCAATTTGCCCAGTAACACTAAAATGATCTCACAAGTTGAAAAATAACATCGGTTTGTCAATGACATGTGACCCCGTAGCCCACCTGTCATCCTCACATTAGATGTTATTTTCCAATTTGTATATCTTTGTAATGTTACTGCACAAATTTTGAAATATGCCATTACAAAGTTTTTTGTTCTACAAATGCCGCTACAGAGTGTCCATTTTTTGAGATATGCCACTGTGGAAAAGTTAGGACCATAATGCCCCTGTCTTTTCCTTTCTCTCTTCTTCCCCACCTTCCTCCACTCTCTCATCCATGGCTACCTCCTTCCTCATCCATGGCTGCCAACCCATCCTCTGTCGCCACCAAGCTCCACGTTCGCCGATCCATCTTAGCTGTCCGTCCGTTCTGTGGCCGCTCCACTAGCTAGCTGTGTATATAGGGACCACCCACGTACGCTGGCCCCTTGCTTCTTCTTGTGCTGCTGCTCGAGTCTTCTATCTCCCACTCCCCTGCTTTCAAAAGAAAGGAAAAAGAAAATGTATCTCCCTCTGATATGTGGTTCTTATGCTAGCTTCCGATATGTGATTTGGTATTTGGGCTGGTCAAGTTCTTGGTTATTTAATTACCCCTCCATGCTTGATTCTTCTTTAATCTTAGTATATGAGAGAGAGAGAGAGAGAGAGAGAGAGAGAGAGATGGAGAGACGATGGTGGTGCCATGGGCGGTGTGAAGGTGATGGTTGCCATGGGAGGGGTGGAGGAAGAAGATAGGGACATTGTTGTCCAAATTTTTCCATAATGGCATATCTCCAATTTTGCCTACTTAGCGGTGGCATATATCGAAGCTGAAACTTTGTAGTGGTATATCTCAAAACTAGGAACTTTATAGTGGCATTTGTCTAAATAACCCTTTATTCATTGTCCAAAGTCCAAACCAAAGCCTTGATATTTATTCTCAAAGCCTCAGACTCAAAAGTACCACAAGATTTTGCAGCTGAATATACTAGTACCTCACCTCTTGGCTCTAGCTGTTTCCTATATGATCAAATGCATAATTCTTGGAATAGCAGCAGGGCATGCAATCTACAATTCTCTAACATTTTTTTTATCAGAGATGCTCACCAAGGAATTTTTAGGCTTAACGAGTTAGCATGGCATATGCAGAAACAAAAATAATTATACTAGAATGCAAAAATGTGATTCATCCTTCTCCTCTGAAGGTGTAGGAGCTTCTCACAAACCTTATTCCTACAATTAACTCATATGGTAAATATTAACATTGGGTGAGGAAGAATTATTGATATGGCCCTTAAATCCAGTGCTCAAGTAGTGAAACCAAAACCTCGCAAATACATTGGTCAAAACCGCAGACTCAAACCACACATAATTTTCCATATTAAAACAAGTAGTACCTTGTATCTAGTTGCTTCCTACTTTGCACACGTGGTTCGATCAAGTGTGCACCGCAACATCATGACCACTAGGCAATGCTCCAACTCACCAGAAATTTTGGGGAGTTAACAAGCCAGCAGCAGACGGCACAGGGAGCAGCAGCAGCAGCAGCGCCAAGTAGAGCACCAAACTCTGATTCTACTCGCTGGAAGCAACAGCGCTTCAAACACTCAAATGTCTAAATGCGCATGCGCGATTCACGCCACCAAATGATCGCATCAAGCACGAACACTACTTACTACCAGCAGTACTAGTACCAGTTCACCATCCAAATACCCACACATGAGCATGCGTAGCGTACACAACCCCGGAAGCAAACCCACTTGGCCGCACGCCCCCCTTCGTACTTGCTCCGAATTGATTAGACCAGGAGTTCAAAACATATGCGGAAATAACACAGAAACCCAATTCGGGATCGATAAACCCTAGATCACCCACTCACCGTGCAACACCACCACCAAAACCCGCGCGGATTCGCAGGGTGAATCCCCTACTCCCCTACTCGACCAATGCAGCCTCTCTCACACAGAAAAATTTGGGGGAAACAACCTCTCGTGTATTTATTAGAGGCCGAGAGACGGGGAGAGGGAGAGAGAGACAGAGAGACAGCTACCATACACTATCAGCAGCAGCACCCTCCCCTTCTAGAGGCTGCCATGCGGGGAGGAGAGGTGGGGCCCGCGCGCCGGCGGGATGGGATGGGGGACTCCGCCGCCGGCGAGGAGCCACGGCCAACGGCGAGCGAGCGGGAGGCGGCGGTGCGGAGGCGAGGTAGGGGTCAAAGCTAGTCGTCACCACCACCGTTGTTTCGAGTTTCTCTCTCTCTCTCTCTCTCTCTCTCTCCTTTCTTGTTTTTGTTGGTGGGGGTTGGGAAGCAAGGGCAGCAGCGGCGTCGATCGCCTGCGGCTGCGGCAAGCGGAGGGGAGGGGTAGGGGGTGGCCCACGGTTCAGAGGGAGGGGAGGGTATGCGGGTGCCTTGCGTTGTGCCTCTGCAAACGGGGCCCACTAGGGATGGAAACGGGATCCAATACGGTCGGATAAAATGGTGCAAGGCTATGTTATGTATGCGTATACGGGAAAATAGATGATCTGTGTCCATGGATAATGTTCACACGAGGATTCGCTACTTTTCTCGTTGCTTGCAATGGAGGACTTTTCACTCTAAAGATGAAATTAGATGGGAGTTGCTTTTCTTTTCTTTTTCCCTAAAATCGCATGTGAAAAGACGACATCCCGCTTCATCCTCACCTCCCCTCCTCTCCTCTCTTCCCAAACCTGTGTCCCCGTTCCGAAGACTAACGTGCAAGCCAATCCTCCTATTGCTAGCAATTATCCTCTTTCCCCACCAACACACTACAATTTCCTCCAAATCCACCACCTTGCCGTCGCTGCGTGCCTCCTCTATGGACATCATGTAATATGATTCTAATCTTAGTATGTTTAACAATTGATATCAATGTTGATGTGTTTAGGAGAAACCTTTGGTTTAGCAGAGTGTCGTTTGACTATTAGATTGTATGCGGTCTTATCGGTCATAGGGCTGGTCTGACCGGCCCAGGAGTGGTGGTCAGACCGGCTGAGGTCGACGGTCAAACCGACCAGAGGTGGCGGTCATGTCAGCTGTGACTGGCGAAGTGGAATTTTGAGGAATGTGATCAAACACTTATGTGGGAGTATTTTGAAATATGTTTGAACTAGGTCTCGTTGAAAATGGAGTCTAGACGCAAAAACTAGATATAGTTTTACCGAAAAGTACATAAAGATGTGTTCTAAAAATCTGGGGTGCGGTCTCACCGGCCGATGGCCGGCGGTCTGATCGGCTAGGGTGGCGGTCAGACTGGCTAAGGCGTGATCATGCACAGTGAAGTGCGATGATCTTGTGGAATTGGCCAAAATCATGGGATTTAGTACAAAGGTGTTGTATGATGCATATTTTGACTAACGTGGGCCAAGTTACGAGCAACTTGTGCCCAGGATCAATTTCTTGATCTATTGTTGTGCAGGTGGCTTAGAGTCAACTACGATCAACAGCGATGAATGATCTGGACTAGACTAAAAGAGCTGAGGTCCAAAATGATCAAAGATGCCGGATGAAATGGTTGGACTCAAGCATGGTGCAAGCTGGACAAGAACAATCGGACAAAAAGTTCGGTGCAATGGTTGCATCAAGTGGCTTCGGGGTCGGTGCAAGTGTTACGGTGGTTCCGATGAGAGTCGGATGGGAAAGATTTGCCAAAGAGCCATTGATGGACCTACGTGTGGTGAAGCATAAGGTTGTTTCATGTTGATTGGGTTCGGTCTTGGAGAAGGATTGAGAAGGCGTATTTTAGTATATTCGCCAAAATACCAAGTTGATGACCTTGGAGAAACCACAGCGCAAGAAGAGGTGGTTTAGGTCAAGAGAAGACAGAGATCACGAAGAGACGGATTCGGGATACCCGGATCGTCATCCGCTTTAAGAAGCGTGCGTGACTGTAGACATGTTTGCGTGTGCGCTTGTTAGGTACTCGTTAGGGTTGATTTTCTCTCTAGACCTAGCCTCCACTATATAAGGGGTGGTGCAAGTTTGCACATCAATTCAAACCTTGGAAGCCCTACCTTATGATTTCTGGAAAGTTGAGGAAATAGAGGAGGCTAGGTTTTGAGAGAGGTGGATTGAGAAATGATGTGCTCATGTGTAAGCGTTTGTCATCCATGATGAAGTGGTTGTAATTATATAATCCATCTAATCAATCTAATCAAGATTGCCCTAAGACGAGTTCTATCTTATTCTTGTTCTCTCTTTGATGATTTTGGAGATTTTGTGTTACAAGGGTTTTGGTCGGGTCTTTTGCTATGATCTAGCTTACTAGGACTTGTGGGAGCAAGCTTTTAGATTAAGTTTTGGTTTTTCCCATTTGGTGTGCCTTCTTGATCTCAATCAAGAAATTTGTGGAACATCGGCTTCGATTGTCCCTATCGTCGACTGGAATAGGTTCCTGACCTTATTGATAAGTTATGTCTAAAATCTCAGGGATTTTGATTAATGGATCAAAAGTTAGATCGTTTTGTGGATCACCCGAGCTGTTGTTCTTGCAACTGGCAGTCAGGCCGATTAGACCGGCCAAGCAACGGCGGCCAGACCGGTCAGGAGGCTTTATGCTCTGAGTTTTTCAATTTCAATGCAAGACTTCTGTTGTGATCCCGTGTATTTGATCTCCATAGCTATTGAAATGGAAAAGAAGTTGAATACTGAAGGCGGTGAAAAACACCCACTAGCTTATTCTGTCCAACATTCTCCTCATCGTGCGACCAAGCCCACGTGCTCCTCATCATCTCTCCTCTGTCGATAGGCCCAACCCCAACCCCATCGCCACTATCCGTCGCGCCCACTGCCTCTGCCTGCACCTACTGCTGCTGCTTTGGATTGGGTGGATGCCAGCCGCATGCATTGCATTGGCGCCATCAAGCATTCAAAATTTTGGCGCAAATAGCACTGCTACGATGCTTTATTACGGAAGTAGTGCCCGTCGCAACGAAATAGCAAATTTGAAGCTTCATGTGCACGATCACCGGCTAGACGTGATGTCCACACGACACGTCACCTCGTCCGGCCCCTGGCCAGTCGTACGCTCCCCCACGTGCTTCCTCTGGCCCGTAAACGGCCGGACGCCCTCAACGTCGCCTTCACGTCACTCGTCCAGCCTGTGACCGGCCGGACGCCGCCTCCATCGGCCCGTGATCGGTCGGACGCAAATTACAACCGACGCCGAAATTAATTAGCAGCAGAAGCCATCGTACACTGCAGTTAATTGAATAACCATGGAATAATCTATTGGTATTGTATTATATTAGTTGCATTTTTTGGAAAAGGAGATGATGTATCAACTTTGCCCTAGCGGTTTGCCTGTAGGCACCGAAAGCCGAAAGGCTCTCTTTTCCATTTTCACATGAACTAGTCATGTTGATACACACACAAGATTCGTCCCACATACGGTCGGATGCATCGAAAGCGCCCTTATGTCTTGTCCATCGCCCTCATGTCTTGTCCGTCACATCTGTCCCCCGCATGCATGCATGCAATCCCCCGCGCGTATTTCCCTCCCAACGGACCACGCTCCCATCCTCGCTATGAATGCGATGTTGCGAACAAGGCTCTTCGCTCGCACTCACTCATTTTCGCTCGCACTCATTTTCACTCGCATTCATTTTGGCCCGCTCTCTCTCGCCGTTTCGGTGTTTCTTTTCGCAAATGATTAAATGTTGTTTAGAGCTGTCATTAGCGGTCATATCAACATGTAATTTTTATGTATTGACTTTATTAAATGTGTAGTTAGCTAATTAGTCGTGATTAATTACTTGTAGTTATTTAGGCATAATTAATTTAGTCCCCATCATTTAGTCGTTATTAAATTTGTGCTGTTAGTTAGTAGCGATAAATTAGGTCGTAATGAATTAGTCATGTTGATTACGTTAGCCCGAAATAAGTGGTTGAATCTACATGACCATAATTAATTTGTTGGTATTTAACAACTTATAGTTAGTTAGTGGTAACTATTTAGTTAGTGGCAATGATGAAGCAACTTCACACTTAAATTTAGGTAGACTTTAGTGGCAATGACGAAGCAACTTCATACTTAAATTTAGGTAGACTTTCATGCCTCAAAAATTAAACAATATTATCTCCATTCTCACCCTTGATGTACTCAAGATTTTCATACGACAGTAGTTATTGGCCTGAAGCTTTTTGTCATGGTAGTGATGTACATCACCACAAATTAAAAGTTCAATGGCACTGAACCAAGCAATAACTAGCTATGAACATGGTTATTAAGGCGGTAAGGCGAGGCGAGGCGACCCACCCCCCTCACACCTTTTAAGCGATAAGGCGCAAGGCGAGGCGACGCCTTACACACACCCTAAGGCGGTGGTCTGCGGTGGTCTGTGCAACCAAACAAAGCAGCCGGAGGGAGAGGAGAACAAGTGAAGAAGAAAAAAGAAAAAGAAAAAGAGAAATAAAAGAGAAATAAAAAAAGAAAAGGCAACTTACCTTTTGCGCCCAACTTAGCCCAAGCCCGCGTCGAGAGTGGCCTACGACCTGCCTGGTGAGTGGCCGCAATGACCGAGTGAGTAGCCCCTTCGCCCCTTCCTTATCCCTTTCCAATGTCCCCTTTGTCGCCCCTTCCTTATCCGCGAGACCGCGATGACCGAGTGAGTGGCTCTCGCTCTCAATTTCCACTCCATCCTGCTGCCTCCTAGTTCCTCTCCACCGACCACCTCCTAGCTCCCTGCTACTCCCCATCCCGTAGCTCCCCAGCTCCTCCGACGCGCCGCCGGGTCTCCCTTGCTTCCCCGACGTGCCACCGACCTCCCCTGCTCCCCCGACGCGTCGTCGGGCCTTCCCTACTCCCTTGCTCCCACCTCCTGCTTGGCTCCGGCTCCCCGACGTTGCCCCGAGCTCTGTCCCGCCTGGATCCGGCGCACGGGTCCTCCTCTACTCTGCCTCCCGCTCGGATCTGGCTCTCTAACGCCGCACGGGCGACGGGCGACGACAAGGCGACGAGCGATGGCAAGGCGGGGGCGACGCCTTGGCCTCCAGCGGCGCCTTACCGCTTAGGCGACGCCTTAATAACCATGGCTATGAAAATAGACTAGAATGGAATGTACATTTTTAGTCTAAATAAGGACCTTGCGCCTGCAAATGTGATTCTGCTTTCAAAAAAGCGTGCAGATGTGATTTAGCTTTTCAACCTTTGAAGGTTGACACCAATCAACCTTCCAAGCGCGAATCTTATGCTGAATATTTACCGTAAAATAGTGTAATGTGGTATACTTAGATGTCTTGTGTGCAAAGAATTGGGTTGTTGTTGCTTACATGCCTTGTTTGTTATAATGTGTTGTGTACATCAGGTTGTTGTTGCTGTAGGTCATTTCAAACATGCAAGACTTGGTAGTATTTTATGGCGATGGTCTCGTACGGACCGGACCCGATGGGTTGGACCTGTCGAGACGTTAGTACAAGGTGGTCCGGGCAGAGGGGCTCGATGCAATGAATATTCATGAGCTTTGAAGTTGCATCCGGAGGGAGTTCGTCGCGGAAGCAATGACGAAGAAACTTATGATCGAGGGGATTACCTGAACAAATGATGTGTGGGAGCTGGTGAAGTTGAATGGAACCGTAGCATGAAGCCAGTACACGCAAGTCGCCTCCCATCTCGAGGTGGGCCATTTATGGGAGGTCGATAGTGTACATGGATTTCGTACGTAGGGCGCCGGGAAACCTTAATGATGTCGAGGCCTCGACAAGCCGACAACCACGGGTGGAGCTTGAAGATGATAGCATGGAATGTGTTGTCTCAGAGGGAAGGCTGACGCATAATTTTGTGCAAAATGAGGGGGGGAATTGTGATGGTTGACCCGCATTGACTGCCATGAGTATGTATCGGACCAGCTTATCAGGTTGGAGTCCGATAAAGACGTCAACCAAGGCTCGGATGGTAGCGACGATGACACACACCAGGCCGATGGTCCAACCGGGGGAATTGTGTCATCGGAGGTGCCTTATATGGCATTGAGACTTAATGATATCACAATGTGTTCCCTCGTACTACCGCAAGAAGGAGGGTCACAGTGGGGGTTTGTGCCGACACCCTCTTAGTTGGGCAGTGCTTCCCTAGCAAGATGGTCGTGCAACAAGCTATAGCATGGTACGTCTTGTCCACCAGCTATGTGTACCGAGTGCACCGGTCCAACCCAGGATATTACGCAGTGAAGTGCGTAGTGAAAGACTGCCCTGGCATGGTCAGCGGTCATCGAGCAAAGATCTTCGGCTTAGTCTTCGCGGTCAAGGCAGTGACCAACCACACTTGCGAGCTTAGCGAGCCTGCGGCAGCATCGGAACATGACTTCCGCATATATGGTAAGCCTCATCAGCCACCTGGTTGTGGCAGACGTGTTCGTCTCCCCCAAGATGCTGATGTCGAAAGTCCCAAATCTGGTTGGTTATCCAGTCAGCTATAGCAAGGTCCGACGTGCCAAACAGAAGGTCATCGAGTCCATGTACGGGGACATATGAAGAGACGTACAACCTTATGCCGAGATTGCTTCACCAGATTGCCGAATCAAACCCCGGCATGTACGTAAACAAGCTTGAAAGTGAAGATACCGATGGAGGATCCAACTGCTTCATACTGGATCGGATTTTCTGGGCTTTTGCCCAGGCCGTTGAGAACTTCAGTTCTGTCGTCCTGTGCTTACGATGGATGACACTTTCCTCACGGAGAGGTACAAGGGCACCATTCTCACCGCGGTGGAGGCCGACGCGAATGACCAGCTTCTCTCGATAGCATTTGCCATTGTGGAGAGCAAGAATATATCCTGTTGATTGTGACTCCTAGCGGACGGTGGTAGGAGACCAGCGCAACGTATGCGCTATCATAGACCGCAATGATGGGTTGTTGTCGGCCCTGAACATCATGCAACATGGAATGGGACCCCTCACCAGTGGAACGACGTGCAAACCTAATGGTGCATGAGGCATCTTGTATCTAACTTCTTCACGAGGTTCTGTAGTCAGAAAGTTATGAAGACGTTTAAGACATTGTGCCTGCAGAACCAGATACAGAAGTTTGAGTCCATTTGAAAAAACCTCGAACACCGAACTACAAGGCATACATGTGAGTCCACTCTAGAGGTACTGGAGGGAGAGCAACCTGGGAGTGCCATAAGTTTCTCTGAGTGAATTTGCACTGTTGGTTATTTCATCAATAGAGCTACCGCAGCCAAGCGGCAGATGGACTAGAAGATGGAGAAGGCTCGAATGCACGATATTTAGGTGATTGATGGCCTCAAGAGAAAGTACGAGATCAAGCTTCGGCAGAAATGTGTCAACAGTCATGCCGAGAGGAAAGGAAACAGGCATGCACCCTGGGTGAAGTGGTGAGATGCACCTGCAACAAGCCGAAGCTCCTGCACAAGCCATGCTTGTATGTGTACAAGACGTGTGAGCAAATGAGGCAGATGTCCACATCGTACATCTCCGAGTACTACGACATGCAACACATTTTCGCTGCATGGAGTGTAGAGTTCCACTCGTACAGCTTGGATATGAACTACAAGGATCTTTGATCGGACAGGGTACAATGGGACCCGAACAAGGCCTTGAAGACAACAGGGAAGGGTCGACAGCAGACGCGATGCTTCCGGAACGACATGGATACCAGCCAATGTACTAGTATAGTAGTATTAGCTGCACAATCAAGTGCATGATATGCAAGACCCCTAGACACTCAATGAAGGATTGCCCCAACAGACACAACTCGTCTGGTTGTCATTCAGTGTTGTAATTTAATGTATTGTCCGCCTTGCTTTGTTATGTACAGCAAAGCTTCTATGATACCCAAATATGCCGGACTCATTGGCAAACTTCTACGTGAGGATGTTGCAGAAGCGCAAATGGCTTGCGCAGAAGGCCAAACATCTACAATACCTAGATTTTTCAATGAAAGATGCTTCGGTACCACCACGGTTTTCGGTTCCGCAGAGTGTGTGACGAGCTGGCGGAGATCATTCAGTCCACACATCCAGACACCTCGTAAGTGTTTCTTTCGCACACATCGAGTTTCCTTTTCCCTACGTTGATATTCGTAAATTATAAACTCTATCCCCATATAATGGCAGTCTGAGATGCGCTACCACTACTTCCAGTGGATCGACGACCCAGAGATGTACAATATGGCGTTCATCCAGCAGAAGTACATGCTGAACTTCTCTATGCGGGCTGAGACCTTCGTGCGGTGAAAACCTTACGTACCAGACCCTGTTGAGGAGGCACCGGAGGAGCCCAGGACTTGCCCAACGGACAAGGAGAAGGCTCCTGTTACTGGGACCGGCGATCGTTGTAGCTTCTCCCGTCGCCTGAGAGTACTCCATATTGAAGATGTGAGTTACCTACAATTCGCGTCTTGATTTTGTATGACTTTTCGTTCCTCTAACAACATGCAATCGCACAGCCCGTACAGCAGAACATGGGGGACTTCGACACACGACACCAACGTGGGGAGTCCCGAGACAAGGGGAAGGGGAAGGCTGATGCGACTAAACCCGGCCGCCAGAGCGTATCCACTCGCTCGGACGCACTCCATATCGACGACATGAGTTATGTAGAATTTATATCATTGTTACGTTTTTTACTGTACAATGAACTTTCATCATGGAATCGTAGGATATGGACGATTTCGACATACGACATCAACATGGGGAGTCCCACGATAAGAGGAGGGGGAAGGCTTCTTCAACTGAGATTGACCGACGTCGTAGCGTATTCGGTCGCCCGAGCGCACTCCGTATCGAAGACGTGAGTTATATACAATTTACATCCTTGGTATGTTTGTTATTGTACGATCAACTTACATCATGGAATCGAAGGACATGTACGACTTCAACACTCGCCGCCACTGTGGGCAGCCCCGAGACAGGGGGCAGTGGCTATAGCGCCGCGGAGACTAATTGCAGACATCATTGCATAGATGATAGATCCAACTACTCTTATGAATAACATTGTTAAATATGATATTCTTTGTTAATTTATCGGTTCAATGTGGGTGATATTCTTTAACATTGTATTGTATCACATACTAGATAGCCTTGTACATAAACCAACCAAAGGAATTACGTAACATACAGATCATATAACAACATACTGTAGCCTTCGAAACGTACACGAATTAGATACTACGATACATTGTTATATGATCTGCATGTTGCGTATTTCCCTCAGCTGGTTTATGTACAAGCTTATCTAGCATGTGGTACAATACAATATTAAAGAATATCATTCATATTAAACTGATAAATTAAAAAAGATTATCCTATTTGATCAGAGTGTATGTGATAATACCCCCTCCTTCATCTCGATTGCAATAAATCCGTGTGTGTATCATGTAATGCTTATAACACTTAAAATGTTGTCAATGTATGAAAAGTCGCATTGCAACTCCATTGAAAATATCGACACTCCTTGTTGTACACACGTAACACACAAAATATGCATACATACAAAAATAGCAAAACAGAATCGCATAAAAAAAGAATATAACATGACTCACTCGTCTGAGCCACTGCTAATTTATTAATACTTAATTCCGACAAACTGTTTTGAACTAATGAATTGAATTTAAAAAATATACTTACGACTAATTGATTAATTGATAACTAATACCTGCGTTACTTAATTTCCAACTGCGCGGCTATTCCGTAATTTGCGTTACTTAATTTCCAATCGCGCTAGTTAATTTCCGTCCGGCCAGTTAATTCCCTATCGCGCCAGTTAATTTCCGTAGTCTAATTTGTGTCCGGTCAGTCACAGGCCGGTGGAGGCGGCGTGGAGCCGGTGGAGCGTGCTGGCCATCCACGAGGCGACATGGAGGCACGTCCAGCTGGTCACAGGCTGAACGAGGCCGCATGTGGCTTGGACCGGTGATCGTGCGAACGAGACACCAAAATTGCTTTTTCATGGCGAGACGCTGTTTCCGTAAAAAAAACATCGCAACTGCTGTTTGCGCTAAAAATTCCAAGCATTCAAGCCGTGCTTATCCACCCGTCTCGGCAGCGCGCCTAGTGCATACCAAGTACAAACATCCCTGTACTCGTCGTCAGAGTTGAGATGCTGTGTGTGTGTGTGTGTGACTTCCCTTCCGCTGAACAAACTAGCCAGAAGGCTGCCTCCATTGCCATGAGCCATTCTCTGGAGTGATCCAGCAGATTCATCCATCCCCTAAAGCTAATCCAAAGAGAGCAATCAAAACCAGCATACAAGACAAGATAACACCACGATCACTCGACAAAGATGAGTACTACTCCATACTAGGATCCATCCATCTTATTGAAGCCTCCTCGTCAGGATGAGTGCTACAGTCACATTCTTCTCCCAAACCAAACCAAACCAAAAACTAGCAGCAGCAGCAGCAACACCAGAAGCTAAAGAGAGAGCGCCCTTATTGCCAGAAACACAGGTGGTATCTACAACACAGAGAGAAACAGAGCGCTCGATCGATCAGACGACGACGACCATACTATACTAGTAGTAAGCAGAGCAGCGCTAAGCTATAGGACAGGGGGTACATCACACGGCGCGACGGATGGCATCAGGCCCTGGCCTTGTTGGCGGTGCGGATCGACCTGGGCTGCTTCGGCTGCGCCGGCGCCGGCGCCGCCTTCTTCGCCCTCTTCGCGCGCGCCGGGCGGGCCGGGGCCACCGCCTTCTTCGCCTCCTTCGGCGCCGACGGCTTCTTGGCGGACCGCCTCCTCTTGGCCTTGGCCGCCGCCGCCGCCTTCTCCTCGGCCGCTGCGAGCTTGAACGAGGCCTTCACCTTCACGAGCCTGCCCTTGGCGGCCAAGTTCCGCAGCTGCACGGCCAGCACCTTGCGGTAGTTGGCCGGGAGCACCTCCTTGTGCTGCTCCCCCATGTACTTGGCGATCGCGTACGGGCTCGACCCCGACTTGCCGTCCAGGGCCAGAATCGCCTCCTTCACCATCTGATCACCACCACCACGAGAAATTTCACAACTCTTCATTAGAATCCAACGCAACTCATGGATCAATCATATGATCACATCAAACTACTAAGCTAGAGCCTTTTCCTCACCTCGAAGTAGGGAGGGTGGTGCGGCCCCGCCGACCTGGGCTTCCTCGCCTTCTTGACCTTCTGCTGCTCCCCCTCCCCCTCCGCCTTCTTCCCCTCCCCTGCAGCTACCGCCTCCGTCGCCTCTACGGCGCCAACCGCCGCCGCCTCCTCTGTCGCCGACGCGGTCGCCATGGACTCCACTGCCTGTGGCGTGACCAGGTGCGGATTTGAGGCGCGCAGCTCCAGTTTATACCGGTGAGTGCGGCGCTCCCATTGGTCAGATGCTGTCTCTCGCGGATCGGGATCCCCGGAGGAGAGATCCCGGACGCACACGTGGCGCGGCGATGCGGGCGTGTGCCGTCTGGGAGCTTCTGGAGTTTTTCGCCGCTGCGTTGGGGGTTTTCCGGCGTTCGGGGTGTGTTTTTTCTGCCGATTTTGGGCGGACGAATTTGGGGCCGCGGATCTACGGTTTGGTCGGGGGGTTTTGGTTTGGGTGGAGATCGGGAGTGAGACGCGACTTGGGGTTTTGAAATTTTGGCGAATGGTTCTGATTTGAGGGAGAATTTTGGGGGTTTGTGAGGTGGTGCGTGCTTGTGTGTGTTTTTGGGAGGGGTTCTGATGCTTCGGGCTTCGGGCTCTGAACACTGAGCGAGAATCCATTTAATCATCGTCCACCTCACGTTGATATGGTCCGGTCCATGTATCGTTTCTCACTAAAAAGGAAAATGAGTAGTGATGGGATAAAGCAGAAATATGTTGATTACCTTGAATAAACCTTTAGTGGTCGATGTTTGTATATCTACCGTACCACCATTATTCCGTCTAATTCTTCTTCTAAGTCGGTGAATGAGATGTTTCTTTACCTACCGAAATCTCTATTGCTTAAAATTACAGGTTGCTGGTGATCTGATCTCTCCAAAGCTGGTCAAACGGGTCGTGCCCGCGGCACGACATTGCTGGCCTAGCCCCAGTTCAGGCACGACACGGCCCGCACTATTCACAGCCGGCGGATCGACACGGTCCGCACTATTTACTGGGGCCGGTCCAAGACGGCACAATAGCCAGCCGTGCTCGAGCCGCCACTCCGACGACGACGAGTCGACACGACGACGACACGAATATCGTTTACCGGGCTAGCACGACCAAGCACGACACGGTCCTGTTAGCCACAACACTGTTTTAATGTACATATATGATTTTATTTTTATTTATTAATATTTATATAATTTTGTTTCCATTTTTATACTTATATGGTTTTATTTTGTAGTTTTAAAAATTTATATAGTTTATTTTATAAGTATATATAAATTTATTTGAAGTTTTTTAAAAATATATTTTTTTCTAGGATTGTTTTACATGATTTTCAATTTTTCATGTCTTATTAGCTAAATGACAAATGTTTTAACGAGCCAGCTATTTGAAAATTAATAAAATTCTATTATACTTTCAATATGCTTATCTCATATTTTTTTTAATAATTTTTATGTGTATTTTGAATTCTACATATTTTTATGATTTTTTTAAAATTTCGAGCCAAACAGGCTAAACGGGCCTAAACGGGCTCGTGTTGACCCAACACGACACGAATGGCCGATAGACCGTGCTTGGGCCACCACCCCGACACGTGGGCCGATCTGGCCCAGCACAAATAGTAGTCGGGCCAGAATAAGTCATGCCAACACGGCCCGTGCCGTGCTGGCCGGGCCACCCATTTGGCCAGGTCTGGTTCTCTCCACCCCAACAGGCGGCCCCCGTTCATCAACAGAACTCTATACCGTTGCGCATTCCTCCCCTCCCGTTCTTTTCGCTTGCACCGCCGCTCTTGTGCTCGTCTTCCCGTGCCAGCGCACCCTCCCAACGAACCCACCACCGTGCGTCGCCTCTCCAAGCACCACCTCCCCATCATGAATCGTCGGGGTGTGAGGAGAGGTAGGGACAGAGACAAAACTGTGGACATCCTCTTCCTCCTCACCGTAGCCTTCTCCGGTGTTGTAGTCGATCTCATCGGCCTCGGTGACAGAATGGAGCTAAGGTTATGGATAGGGTCGCCGAGTTTGGGGAAGAGGATGCAGAGGGTTGTTGAGGTGGCCGTCGATGAAAAAGGCACTAAGCTCTACTATGGCTCGACCGTGCGGGTCTTGTCGGGGTCACTTAGGCGGCGGCGACGGAAGATGGAGCCATGGAGGCGGAGTCTGTGGTGACGGATCCAAGCTAGGTGGGGGAGATGGTAGGCGGTGGATCCATGTGAGTAAGATGTGGTTGCGGTGGGTGGTGATGAGGCGGAGATAGAGCGGTCGTCGACGAGTTGGCCAACCTTGCCGCCACTCGAGCTTGAGAAGTGGGGCAAAAGGAGATAGGAACCGAGCTCTGCTCAAGGGAAAATGGCTTAGCGGATAGGGTCATTGACCAAATCGGTCCCATGGCGGTTTTGTCGATTGGTCCTCAAATTCTTTGATGTTTTTATTTACGTCCTTGACAGCTTTACCATCTTATGTTCTGCCCCTTGGATACGGTATAGACGATATATTCTTAGTTTGATCATACGCGTTCACACGGATGCGTACTTTTATATGGAGCTATATCGCAACAACATATATTTATTTATGTGTCTCGATAGCTTCAGACTACAAAAAAAATTTACGTAAACTATAAACTGACCATTTTTTTCAAGAAATTACAACATAAATTTTTGTATTATCATACTTATATTATGTCTATTTAAAATCTGTTGCAACGACACTCGGCTAGTACGAACCGATGTCTAATGCTCTTGTAAGCAGCGGTCCATAACTCCGTATCGTATTTGGGTTTCTACGGAGCAATTCCTGTTTACTCCGTAGTGGTAACAAGCTACCAGCGGGAGCTGCGAATGACAGCTGGGCCCAACAGGTAAATGGATATTACAAGTCGGCCTAGCAAGGAGCTAGAACTGACAGATGGGCCCAGGAAGTAACAAGGTAACAGGAGGACCCGAATGGCAGCCGGCTTCCCAGCAGGCATCTGGAAATGACAACAAGTAGGCCCAACAAGGTGCTAGAAATGAAAGGTGGGCCCCCAAACTAGGTAGGGAAAAGGACACTGATAGGTTGTCCAAGTCTAACCTAACCTCTATTCTGTGGGCCATTGGGCTTCCACAGTTTTTTGAACCTCCGAAGTTGGTAGAAACACCAAATGACTCGATTCCAACAGTCCAAACCCAACCGCACGTTGGTACAAAATTTACCCGGCACCGACTCTGAACTCTGAAACCGCGCCGCGCTGGTGCGGGCTCGCCCGCCTCCCCTGCCGTGCGGCGCGGCGCGGCACGGCGCCGCATCCGATCTCCCTTGCTGGCGAGTCCTGAGCCGTTGTGAAGCGCCGCCACCGCCACCATATTCTGCCACGGCAGCAGCAGCGTTGCCCCGCCACCTCGGCTCCTTTTGAGCCTACCCGTGTCACCGACCCTTTTGTCGGCGTCGAACCCATGCTAGCGTCAATTTCTGACGAACGACGCCAAGCCACCACTGCCGCTATGCGCTTGAGCCGTCGCCACCGTGCGGCTCCACCCGCACCACCACCACCACCTATAGGGCCCTCGAGACGCTGCCATTCCAATTTGCCCCTCGCCGCCACTCCGCTGTTCCTCCCCATCTCTCCCACTGACTATGGGGAAGTGTGGACACTATTGGCCCTCCAATGGATAGTAATTCCAAATCTAGCCTCTTTAGATAGAAAATTCCGTTTTTGGCCCCGTGATCCCACATGTTGCGGCGAGAAGCAGCGATGGCCAAGCGTCTTTGCGGCGAAGGAAAGCAGAAGGCTATTCTGTAGCATGATCGCAGACTAGTAGCTGCGCGTCCAACAAGCAACAAGGAGCTGCTTCCTCAACAACAAGCGAGTTCGCTCTGATTGCCATGCGACAGGAGAGAGAAAAGTGGTGAGAGGAAAGGAAAAAAAGATAAGAAATTCAATTTTTTTAAAAAAGTAAATTTCATAAAAATTCATAAAAATTCTTGGAACATGAATAGATTTAATAAAATAATTTTGAATTTTATTTTATTCATTTAAAACAATTTTTCTAAAATTTCAATTAAGCTTTAATTAATCCAACAAAATACAAATAGTTTATTTTATTTTTTTAAGCTAAAATGATTTGGGCTTGAATGAGGTAAAATGGGAAAAGCGAAAAGAGATTTGGGCTTGAATGAGGTAAAAATTATGAATCGAGCACATGGTTTAATTAAATTTGGGCTTGAATCGAGGAATAGTTTACAATTTTAAATTTAAATTTCACTAAGTAGGGTTTTAGCGATCAGAGAGAAATATAGGCACTGAGATCCACTCCAGGTAGCGACGTGACCACCCTGAACGGTCCAGGTCCGTCGCGTACGATCGCGTTCCTGTGAAACACGAATAGATCTTTAATCTCTGGCATGAAGACCCTTCCCTTGTTTGAACCAGACGTTGTTAATCTCCAGTATAGTGGTCAGAGATATATGATTTGTCCAACCATGTTCGAGCACCCTTCCCTTGTTTGGACAAATCATATATCTCGACCACTATATCGAGATTAACAACGTCGTTCAAACAAGGAAGGGTCTTCATGCCGAGATTAAAGATCTATTCGTGTTTCACAGAACGCGATCATACGCGACGGACACGGACCGCTCAGGTGGTCACGTCGCTACCGAGTGGATCTCGTGCCTATATTTCTCCCGATCGCTAAAACCCTACTTAGTGAAATTTAAATTTAAAATTGTAAACTATTCTCGATTCAAGCCCAAATTTAATTAAACCATGAGCTCGATTCATAATTTTACCTCATTCAAGCCCAAATCTCTTTTCGCTTTCCCATTTTACTCCATTCAAGCCCAAATCATTTTAGCTTAAAAAAATAAAATAAACCATTTGTATTTTGTTGGATTAATTAAAGCTTAATTGGAAATTTTAGAAAAAAATTGTTTTAAATGAATAAAATAAAATTCAAAATTATTTTATTAAATCTATTCATGTTCCAAGAATTTTTATGAAATTTACTTTTTTAAAAAAATCGAATTTCTTATCTTTTTTTCCTTTCCTCTCACCACTTTTCTCTCTCCTGTCGCATGGCACTGTAGCAAACTGCTTGCTGCGTTTGGAGGGAGCAGCTCCTTGTTGCTGCGTTTGGGACGCGCAGCAGCTCGTAGCTGCGATACGCGATAGAATAGCCTTCATGTTTTCCGCCGCGCAAGACGCGGCTATCGCGCTGCCTGGCCGCAGCATGTGGGATCACGGGGTCAAAAACAGAATTTTCTATCTAAAAAGGCTAGATTTGGAATTACTATCAATTGGAGGGCCAATAGTGTCCACACTTCGACTATGGGCCCATTGACTCCGCACGAACGCAGCTTGTCCGAACGTTTGCGGCATGGACTTTAGGACATATGGCGTGCAGAGGAGATGGTTGTGCCCTAAGGCACGAACTTAATGCTATTTTTGAAATTTCTGCCAACAGAGGACGGTAGTATACAGCGTCAAATTAGAAGAAAAAAATTACACCTAAATAAGATGAGTCACAAGCGTGATGCACGTGCATCCCAATTTCTCAGCCACACGTCAATCTGCAGTTCCCTGGATACACAGAACAACGCGAAACAAACCAACCAGTATAGGATTACGAACAAGATGCAATTACTTAGTAGTAACAATATACAGTAGTCTTTTAACCTCTGTTTTGCCTAGACGCAAATCAAAGGAAGAACACAGAAGAGACTTGTAGCTATCCCCATTTGTACACCAACCAACAACCAACCCACCGTAAAATGAGATCTAAATCCGGAAGGGAATCAATGAGTTTATGACGCCAATTCGATCTCCCTTCACCTTGCTTCTAACTTCTAAGAAGGGCGGCGGCGGTGACGAGACCTAAGCGCGCTCGCCGCGTATGCGGCGCGCGAGCTGGATGTCCTTGGGCATGATGGTGACGCGCTTGGCGTGGATGGCGCAGAGGTTGGTGTCCTCGAAGAGCCCGACGAGGTAGGCCTCCGCCGCCTCCTGGAGCGCCAGCACGGCGTGGCTCTGGAACCGGAGGTCTGTCTTGAAGTCCTGCGCGATCTCGCGGACGAGGCGCTGGAACGGCAGCTTGCGGATCAGGAGCTCCGTGCTCTTCTGGTACTTGCGGATCTCACGCAGCGCCACCGTCCCGGGCCTGTAGCGGTGTGGCTTCTTCACGCCGCCGGTCGTCGGCGCCGACTTCCTCGCAGCCTGCAACGCGAATCAAAACGCCTGAGCGAAAACCCTTCTAGCAAACGACAGATCGGAACGGCACAAGGCGAGGAGGGAGGAGACGAGACGCACCTTGGTGGCGAGCTGCTTCCTGGGGGCCTTGCCGCCGGTGGACTTGCGCGCGGTCTGCTTCGTACGGGCCATCTCCTCTCCTCGAACTCGAGCGCTTCAGCTGCGGGGGAACTCGGACTCGACGGCGACCAAACTGATGCGAAAGCGCGAACAGGGAATGAAAAGATAGTCGGTTGGGGTGCATTTATAGGCGGGGCGTGGTGTGTGGGAGGCAGGAGACGCGTGGACCGAGGCAGTTTCTTGTGCCCGTTGGGGAAAGGTTTCGGGATCGTGATCCCATCGGACGGCCGCAGTTCGCGCGGAGAAAGCACACGATCCGTGTGCTCGTCGCTGGTTGGTGGGGAGCTAGCAGGCGCGGATCGGTGACGTGGCGTTAGGCTTTGCCCAAGATCTCTTCTACTTGAATTTTTGTTTGAAACGACATAGATTAAAAGCTTGTTTGGTTGGTATTCTGAATTTTATGTCTGGGAAAAAGTAATGTCTAAAGATAGTCTGAAAAATAGATAATTTTTGTCTGATCAGGCAAATCTGAAGATGAATTGTTTGGTTGAAAGTCTAGACCGAAATTGGTGAATGAAAAATATAACACTGGATCGAAACTACGAACGGTGGATCAGACTATCTAGCTCCCAGGCGCAAGTTTTCAACACCTGGCTCAACGCTGCTTCCTGGTGTGGCAGCTTACACAGGTACCAAAGCAATCAATGAACCGGCAGTCACCAGGTGCTCCTCCGGCCAGACAAAAGGCTCCGGTATCAAAGCAAACGGGCCCTAAGTCTTGATTAACAAATCTAGCATTTTTCTAAAAACAATAGTAAAAAGGGCGGTTCAATTATTTGCTACTGTACTTTGGTGCGTAATTCAAGAATTTGTCACTATTGTGAGTACGTCATACTCACATAGAGTGGTAAATCCTGAAATTCACTCGATTACAGTGGCAAATAATGAATTATCTCTAGTAAAAATGGTACCGCAAAACTAGCAGCGTTTAACACCTTGTCGAGTCCGATGTCCATGGGGCTAGACCTCGCTCGTTTGTGCCGAGGGGTCCAAACTCTCCTCATTCGTTCATCAGGGGACCGGACACCCCCTCCTTGCGCTACATAGCAAAAATGTGTCCCTAAGGGCCGGAGCTAGCTCGTACGTGCTCTTAAGAGCCGGAGTTAGCTCGTTCGTGCCCCAGGAGTGCACTACTGCCTTTGTCGTTGCTTTGGGACACGATGCTACCTTGCATATTCTAGTATGGGTCAATTAATTGAGAAGTAAAATGGCTACTCCTCGAATTGAACACCTATAATTTGAATTAGGAAGAGATATGTGTTTCATAAGTACATAATTGTATGGAGGTGTGACCGATATACACTTGTTGCTACTCTGCATTATTAAATTTTCACATCAAACCTCTATACCATTGTGGTTTCGAGTACGTTTGTACAATCAACACTAGTGGCAGTAGTAAGTAAGAAGTACAAGCTAAGTGGCTAGTACTAAATTGTGCACCGACCACGGCGAATGTCTAGTAAATCCATCGAATGTTCCTTATCCCACACTACGACTAGCAAATTAATCTATTTAGTTGTCTAGACTCCATCGTGCCCAGAACAACGGCAAAGGCAAGACTGTCCCCCTGGGGCACGAAAAAGCTAGGTCCGACCCCCAGGGGATCGGACTCGACGATATGTCGAGCACTGCTAGCTCCACTGTGCAATTTTTGCTTTTGTTTTCGGGAGGGGGCTTTATTTGTTAGTCACGACATCACTAGTGCCATTTCAGCTAAAAACTCCTGCGCTCCCTCCTCATGGGCTCAGCTTTGTGCCTTGGCAGTCAGCATGGATTACACCATCTATAACTATAGATGATTTTGATTGATTAAACTTTGCACACTCTCCTGTTATGTGATGGTTTAAGTGTTATTGCTCAAGAGATACTTATATGTGTGTGTGTGTTTGTGTGTCATATCATCTATTGAAATTGTTATATATAGCTTATAGTCAAAATAATGGTTGAATGTTGTGTAGCTTGCAAACTGGCTATTGTATAACTCCAAGTTCGTCTTTGAAGTGAGTTTTCCTTATGTGTCCTATTCGCTATGTGATTGGTCCTTGTATCCTCATTTGCATGTTAGTGACGTACTCTCATGATGGACCTATCAGCCATTTTAAGCAAAATCAAATTACAATGTGAGGTTACTTTATTTTTGTAATGCTTCACATATGATTCCCACGATGAGCGCACATAACATGCATAATATTTGATGCAGCATTAGGAATTTCGTTGCAATGGACGGGCGCCCTACTAGTCGTTCATTAAGCTCAAGAATACGTTTATTTGATAATATGATGGTCGATCATAGTTCAATAAAGATTTTACGGGGGTTTACTTGGTCTATGCTATTTTGAATAATTTCCTATTTTATAGGAGATTTTGGTTTTGGTCCCTTATTTATATTTCTAGCATTAACCAGTCTGGAATTAGGTGTAGCTATATCACAAGCTCATGTTTCAACAATCTCAATTTGTATTACTTGAATGATGCTACAAATATTCATCAAAATGAGTAATTTCATAATTGAATAAAAACGAGCCGAAGATTATAGAGGGCTACAACTACGCTTTTTGCAACACTGAACACGGTTTCGGGTCGGGTACTCAAAGATATTGTGTTTCAAGAGGTATAGATAGATAGGACGTAGTCTTGCTCGGTCCGCAACAAGCAAGGGCTTGCGCTTCCCGCATGAAAGAAAGCAAAATGTACATACGAACTAAAATAATAATGGACTTGAACCGTCACTTCAGTTTTCAAGATTTTGTCCTGGTTTATTTGGTTATCTAATCTTGGTTGGCCCTAATCAAAAGATAGGTTATTCTGTGGGGTATTGATTTGTCGTAGGAGAGTTTAGGTTATAGCAGGGTGGGCCAACTCTCATACAATCGTTCTGTTTTTGGTCTCCGGTGACAAAGTCCAGTGATTGGTTCTAGGTGTTCGATTAGTAATTCATTTTCTTGAGGAGAACAAATACGATTTGAACACTCCTAATAGCTCAATGAGCTCGTAATGTGCTAGACGGTCAATGGTGATAAAACACAAGACGACGTGTCAAATTTTGTATGGAGATCCACCTGTCTTAACTAGGAATGAGATATGAACAAATCTAAATAGGTGTTACTTGAGTCGATAATGACTTTGTGTTCATCAAGTTTGAAGCCACTTGATTCGGTGTTGGTGCCAGTATGGCGCAGGTGATGATTCCTGTGTTTGCGGGAGAACTATGAAATGTGGAAGATACAAATGCGAACGCTGCTACTGCTACTATCGCAAGGATTGTGGGATGATTCCTGCGTTTGCGGGATGTACTGACTATCTCGCTGACCATGTTTTCACGCTGGAGTAGATCAGATGAGAACTGATTCAGCAGGGTGTTGCGGAGAGCTTGTTTCTGCTTATTGGTGCCACGAAGTAAGCATGGGTTATTTTAAGAGAGTTCCAAGGTTCTGCGAAGGTGTTCGAAGTGGTCCAGGTGGAGAATTCTACTAGAATGATTTCAAATAATTTTTCCAAGAACATGGTGTTTGAAGGCAATTGACAACATCATGCAGTGCTCAACTAATGATGCCGCTGGAAAAAACGGACTTAGGGATAAACAGTTGTTATCTATATCAGTCCTACATGTCATCTATAAACTATAATCTAGATAAATTTCGTCTTTATATCTAACAAAATCAAATTTCAATTAAAAAATTTTGGCCAAAAACAGGTGTTACTGCTACCCTTCGAATTTTTTTCTTACGGGTAATTTTTCACTGGTACAAGCCTGTATTTTTTTTGACGAAAATCTACTTTACAACTTTGAACTATTCGAAAAGTCTGGATTCCAACGCTAAACTACAAAACCAGACATCCTACACCTTTAACTATCGAAATCGTTCATTTTACCCCCCTCAACCTAAACAGGAGTGAGTTTAGGTGATATGACGCTGACATGTCAATGGTTTTAACATGTAAGATTCTTTTCGATGACATGGTAATCACTTAGCAAATAAAACAAAAAATCTATTTAGAGAGCCCACATATCATCCTCTCTATCCCCATTGCTTCATCTCCTGGTGGCGCCTCCTCCTGCCCGACTTGGTCCCAACGCCGCTCCCGGTCACCAGCTGCCGGCGCCAACGCCTTGGCTTGGCCTACCCTCTCGCTCCTTACTGGCATGCATTGCGCCCGGCCTGTGCTACACCCGGTTTTCCCTTCCCCTCCCATCTGTCCATCTTTCTCCACCGAGTTCTAAGAGCCCGAGAGCAACGTCGTTCGGCCGCACAAGCCGCCGCGCACCATCTCGTCTCCCCGCCGCTCCGACGAGCTCAGCCGTCGGCCGACCGCGTCACACCGCGCCACCCGACTCCGCGAACAAGAACCCCGTACTAATTGGAAGGTCCGTCCATCGGAGCGCCGCGTCGACCGCATCTTCCCCATCCACAGTCAATTCGTCGCCAACACCTTTGTGCCCTATCCGGTGAGCATCTCCTCACCTTTCCTCGCCATCCATTCGAGCTTTCCCTGCTCGCAGCACCACCCGCGGTGCCCTCACCATGCCACCGCCGGGCTTGCGTCGTCGAGCCATCCGGGCCTTTCTTCGTCACCGGCAACTGCACCGGGTGGTTCCCCCACACCCCGCGAGAGCCTATGCGCGCGCTAACTCCCCTCCTCCCACACCTAAGCGCTAGCGACTCTTATCTCTCCCACGCCCGCCGCCTAGCTCTGCCACACGGTTACCACCGACCCTTTTGAGCTGCGCCGTCTCCTCCCCTAGTGGTGGGCGACGCGATAGAGAGCGAGAGGAGGTGGCAGGGGCAATTCGAAAGAGGCATGAATAGGGAGGGTGGAGGCGGCTTGAGGTTGGGAGAGGCATGTAGAGGAGGGGACAAAGGGCAAACAGGGAGGGAGGGGGCGACCATGTAGAGACACAGAGAAGGGATTGAGAAAAAGAAAAGAAAATATATAACTGACATGTGGTCCCTACCTTACTAAGAAAAAACGAAGGTAGGAAGGGGTGAAGATGGTCTCCTGTTTTGAAGTTAGAAGTTGTTTTTCAAACTGTTTTAAAAGTTCAGGACCATAAAGAAGACTTTTCTCTTTTTTTTTGCAGTTTCTATTCTGAAACTAATTCCGACAAAGGCCAATCTGAATCAATTCCGACAAAGACCAATCTGAACCGAACAACGTTTGAAGCATGGTTTGATTAGAATTGAGAAGTCGATAATCAGCCATGTGAAGGGTATTTGGTTGCGTTTGCTATGAACATGTACCAGCTGAAAAATAGTGAGATGTTCATTGTGCGGATGGCACAAAAGGATACCAATTATATAATTTAACGGTTTCGTTAGTTTTAAATTTGCTTAAAAAATTTAAATTTAAATCATTTGCTTAACTATTAAATTTATATAAAGATTAATGTGTTATATAATTATTATATAATTAAATATTGATTCAACAGGTATCATATAATTAGATATTGATTTAATGATCATAACAACAAGTAACTTAAATTTTAAAAAAATTAGACAGCTTATAAATAAATAATCCTATAATTTAAATAAAGAAAAACCCTAACAAGCATAGATGTCTTTCACGAGAAAGCTTTTGGGGAAAAAATAGTAGTATTTTAACATCTGTTGGCTTGGGCCCGGCTCAAAAGAAATAGCACAAAAGTCTTTGTAACGAGTCCTATTTTTACACCAACCAACAACGAACCAACCCTATTACGGCTAATCAGATCTGAACCCGGAAAGGAATCAACAAGTTGGTGACGTCATCTTGACCTCCCTTCCCCGTTGCTGCTAAGGGCAATGGCGTGGCGGTTTACGCGCGCTCGCCGCGGATGCGGCGCGCGAGCTGGATGTCCTTGGGCATGATGGTGACGCGCTTGGCGTGGATGGCGCAGAGGTTGGTGTCCTCGAAGAGCCCGACGAGGTAGGCCTCCGCCGCCTCCTGGAGCGCCAGCACCGCGTGGCTCTGGAACCGGAGGTCCGTCTTGAAGTCCTGCGCGATCTCGCGGACGAGGCGCTGGAACGGCAGCTTGCGGATCAGGAGCTCCGTGCTCTTCTGGTACTTGCGGATCTCACGCAGCGCCACCGTCCCGGGCCTGTAGCGGTGGGGCTTCTTCACGCCGCCGGTCGTCGGCGCCGACTTCCTCGCAGCCTGCAACGCGAATCAAAACGCCTGAGCGAAAACCCTTCTAGCAAACGACAGATCGGAACGGCACAAGGCGAGGAGGGAGGAGACGAGACGCACCTTGGTGGCGAGCTGCTTCCTGGGGGCCTTGCCGCCGGTGGACTTGCGCGCGGTCTGCTTCGTACGGGCCATCTCGTCCTCGCCTCGGCTTCCGCTCCTCGAAAACTCGAGCGCTACCCGCTGCGGATTGGGGTTACTCGGACTTGGAGGGCGACCAAACTGGTGCGTAAAGGCAAACAGTGAGGCAAAAAGGGCAGGTGGGGGCGGTTTTATAGGCGGGGGCGTGGGGTGTGGGAGGCAGGAGACGCATGGACCGAGGCGGTTTCTTGTGACCGTTTGGGGAAAGATTTCGGGATCGGGGTCCCATCCAACGGCTGCGGTTGCCACTGAGAAAGCACAGTATCCGTGTGCTCGTCAGTGGTTGGTCGGGAGCGAGTTGACGCGGATCAGTGACGTGGTGATACCATTTGGGCTAGGGTATCGTTGTGGGGCTTTGGGCCTCGGGGCGCGCGGTGGACTGACGAAACCTTAGTCGCTGGGTCGGAATTGGAGTTCCTCTCGCGTGAGAGCGTTTCCGACTAGGATTTTGCCTTTTAGGTTTGGGCCCAACGTAGAATAGACTAGTCTTCTTTTATATTATTCTTTTCTCTTAAAAAAAATGCTAAAACTAAAAAGGTCTTGTACTTTTGTAACTAGAAAGTGTCTATACAACATTCAACAGATTATGGGCCTGTTTGGTTGGTGACCAAACTTGCCACACCTAACCTTCTAAGAATCGTGGTCGCCACAAAAAGTGTGGCGAGCAAAATCGGCCGCACTTGTGCAAGGTTTGTACGAAAATGAGTCTATGACATGTGGGGCAGGGTGCTAAGAAAGTGTGGCGTGCTATAGGCCGTGGCGATGAACCAAGCAACCACTAAAAACTATGGCATGACTAACCTTTGGCGTGGCAAGTTTGGTCACCAACCAAACAGGCCCTATATCTATAAAGTGGGCAAATTGTGAGCGAGAGATCGATTCACGCATCTAATCTCTCTTCGGTAATATATATATAATTCTCTCACCTCTCACCACCCCACACCGTCCAAACCCTAGTGCTGCCACTGTCATCCTCCCGCGAGCCGCTGCCTCGTTGGCTATACTGGTCCTCCAACGAGCTACCCCGTGCCACCTCTCTTCCTTCTACATTGCTACCCACATGTCGACATCGCCTCTGACTTTGGCGTCCTCCCTGGTGCCCCGCCCCCTCCTCCTTCTTGTCGTCACCTCCGACGTTGGGACACGACGTCTTCGGAGCATCACCTTAATATAAGGAAAATAAGGTGGGCATACGGTGAAGCAGTCACTGGTCGGAGGGGGCATACGACGGGGCGAAGCATTTGGCAATGACGGCGACAAGTCGACTTCGCCGGTGATAGCGGTCGCGGAGGCAATGCTGTAAGATCGAGGAGGCCGACTAGATGGGAGGTGAATAGGCGGTTTTAAAACTTCTTTGGCTAAAATCAAGCTTTAATGCGGAATTATAAATCAATTTGATTTTGCGCAATTAAAACATAAATCAACTAGTCTTGACTAAATGCACTAACAATATAAGACAATTGAATGATAGCAATTATACAAAGATGAATAAGCAATTGAATGCAAATTGCAATAGAGTAAAGTACAAGAATGCAAACCACAAAGACACGATGATATTTTATTGTGGTGTTCAGAGACTTGCCGATCTCTCCTAATCCACGTTGAGGTAAACCCAACCACGTTGGACCGACTCCACAAATTAAGCCAACACCTCCGAGGTAAGTTTAACCACTTGGACCGGTTCCAAAACGAACCAACACCTCGATCCACTCGCGGTTGCTCTTCCTCCACTCCGGAGATAGCGAGCACCAAGCCACTTGCAACCATCGGGCCTTCTCACAAGCTTTTTTGATAAGATCACCGGACCACGACGCCTTCACGCCATTTAGGTGTCGGCAAACACCAATAGTAACAAGCCTATAACGCTCACTTGAACAAATCAAGTGTCTAAGCTCAATAGATACATAATCCACTACCTAATGTAACACATACACTAGGATTTGCCTATCAAAGCTCACTAAGTGCAACACATGCACAAAAGAGTGTAGAGAGCTTCTCTTTACTCAAAGGAATAGGATAGCACCAGCAACGTCCCTCTCAACCGACCAAAGTGGGTATATATAGCCCACACACAAAAACTAGCTGTGGGGATACACTTTAGTATGCTACACTACTATATTACTAGCAATTTGTGCCCTGGACATACATGGTGTTTGGTCGACAGCCACACTTTATCGTCTGCTTGTCAGCATCGACTTCAACACCCTCTATATCACAATTCAAAACAACACCATGTCTCAAAAAAAAAACACCAAATCTTGCAATAATGGATAGATATCACAAGAATAGATAGAGACAAAGGAACACGAGACGAACCTTTGTGTCGAGTTGCTTCCTAGTGGCTTTCTATCCAATGGATTTGCATGTGGTCTGCTTTGTACAAGGCTACAAACCATCTCTCCTCAACATGGTGACTTTGCCTCAAATCTTGAACTCCCTAAAGCATGGACCAATGATATGGCAGTGGTATTTGGTCCGCCTCTATCGGGATCCAAATATGCAAATCTGGATCATGTGTATAATGCACTAGTCTAGGATCACGCTAATGCACACAGTGTCAACATAGATTAATATCTTTCTACACAAGACAAATATAAAAATTGAATACAAGTAATAGATTGAAAACGAAATTTAAAACGAATAGACAATAATAGTTTAACAGTTATTTTCACAAAGACATGAAGCCTAATTCATTTCTTTCACACAACCATACGAGTTTGTATACTTTAATCACAATATATAACTAGTGTAACTAGCATCAATCATAATAAAACCTTTCAGAAGTTTCATATCAATAATTAACTTATCTCCCAATGTTCATACAGTCGACCCCAACCTCACTCGCTGATCCGACGCACACCGTTGGATCTAGAAGTGGTGAACCGATCATAGATGTGACTTTCAGAATAGTACATATCTCCACCCATCACTGAGCACTTAACCTACTATCTGAGTAGTTAACGTTGAAACTCTACAACTTACTAAGTTAGGTCTGCCCCATACCAGACATGTGGTTGTACAGTTGTGAATCAGTTCAATGATGCACAAGTTTAAGTCTTTAATTGACCAAGGAGAGACTGCTAAATTTTAACTAAGTAACAATTTTTCTATTTTCCAATCACTAAGCTCCACCATATCACAAATCCTTTCCACTCGTCTCAGTCTAAATCTTTTCCCACCTTATTAGTTGAGTTCATCTCATGCCATCAACGAGTAATAGCACACAACACACAATTTTTACACAAAGTTTCATAATCACTTAGTAAAGTTTAGATTTATAACTCAAAATGATATCAATAACCCGTTGCATGGCCAACCAGACTATTCATATCTAACCAACCCACGTTGGTACTATGATAATACCAACTAATAATTAACCAAGATAGGGTGACAAAAGATCAGCCTAATGCAATAGGGGATGTGGAAATAATCAAATGGGTGTATAACTAATCCCAAAATATTTTAAAAATTAAATAATTAAAGTAACATGCAATAATTTGAATTAAAGTAATTTTAGAAAACTGGGTTCAACATGGTCAAAATGTACAACTTACCTTGGAACAAGTTTTGGTACTGGTCTTGAGCTTTATCAACTCCTTATTCCTCAAAAGCTCCCGGAGTATCAACGTCTACTCGCAAAACAAAGTGAAAACCAAACAAATACAAAATAGAGTAATAAATAAAGTCCAAAATTAAATAAAAATCTCAGGAAGGTAGATCTTGAATTTATATGAATTTAGGAACTTGAATGAGTTCAATCGGAGTTCATATGAGGAAGAACGAACTCTTGGAATATTTAAATCTAAGAAAAAGATAAACAAATTACTATTTCAAATTTTTAGAATTTTCGTTCTAAAAGAAATCCTGAAATATTGCATCAGCATGACGTTAGCAATGATTTCAGAATTAAAATAATCCAAAAAATAAGAAATAGAGGTTGACAGGTGGGACCTTGGTCTATGGACTAGGTATACAACTCTGGTCTACTGGTTTATGGCTCATGGGTCTATGGAACAGTAGATCTGATAAGTGGAGTCCACAGGTCAGTAGGTAGGTTCACCGTGAGCTAAGCCCACGTGGGATTGGATCTAGGATTTGGGTGCATGTGACACGCAGGCGTCTGACTCAGTGTTGACTGGGTGACACACAAACAAGGTGCACAGGTGGCACTGACGTGGGTGGCACATGGCATCCAAGTCAGCTTGATGGCGACAAAGGCTCGGGTTCCAAAGGTCGCCAGCGACTACGGCCTCAACGGAGTGATTGGAGGGGTGCACTGGGTAGCTAGTGCAACGGGGAACTCGCTGGTGCACTCACGAAGGCGAGGGGACGACAGAGCTGGCCGACGGTGAGGTCGAAGCGGCAAAGGCGTTCGGTTGTTGGCAGAATAGGAGCTCCAGTGATGCTCCGGCGTCTCCAAAGCGACGGGGACGTAGATCTCCTTCTTGCGATCTCAACGGAGGCGGCGATGAAGATTGAGATGTACTAGCGACGGAGGAGTCATCGACGGAATTCTCGACGGCGGCTTTGCTTCTTCGAGCGATTCCGGTGGCTAGTGTTAGGGTTTTGGCTCAACGGTGCGGCTGGGATGCAGAGAACAAGGGCGACCTCTCCCTTTATACCCTGGCGGTTGGGATAGTCTCTGGCGCAAACACCAAGAAAATGGCATGGTGGAGGAGTCCAAGCTGTGCTCGAGTTGGAGATGAAGAACAGTAACTAGCGGGACCCACATGTCAGCGAGTGCGGCTCAAGCGAAACTGCGTCAGAAATGACACGACAGAGACTGACTGGTGGGACCAAAGATGCGGGCGAGCTGGAGAGAGAAGGCGGGCAGCGTGCGGGACTGGGCTAGAAAGAGAATATAATTAGGCCAGGGTGAATTCCTGAGATTTTAATTAGCTTTTTGCATTTTAGAAATACGAGAAAATCCAAATGGTAAATTAAAAATAGCAAATGAACTAAGAAAAATTCCAAAAAATCTGAAAAATATTTCCAAGCACAAAGAACTCAAATAAAATAGTTTTAGAATTAATTGATGTTCAGATTAATCATATTAAATTGTTTTGATATGTGAAAGTCTCATTTAAGCTTGATTAAATTCAAATAAATTTGGGTGAATTTTTCTAAGGGTGAATTTTTCTAAGGGACTAAACTACTCAAAATATTTTGAAACTCGGAAAATTGGGATGTTACAGCCTTCTTCAAGGAGTGGGTTTCGGAGTTTGGGCACAATACAGGGTGAACTAGAATTAGACCCACACTTCGCTACGAATATTTCCATCTCTTTTTCCTCCCATAAAATATGTAAACTATGGAGCAACGATTTGAGTATAACGCTGTACAAAAACAATCTAAATGTAATCATATGTGTAGAGAAAAACAAGTCTCGCTGCATAATGAGCTTCATCTCTTGAATATTTTTGTTAGTGGTCTTGAGGTATGTAGTTAGTTTTTACAATAAAATTCCACTACAACAAAATGTGTGGCACACCACACTTTACTAAACTAATACTAACAATGTGGATATTAACCAAACAAGTCACCACACACTCCCCTCCCCTAAAAAAATCCACTGTTGTAGTAGACGATTTATTCGTTACAAAATGTCTAGTACAACCAAGGTTGTCAGGGTCAGAATCTTAAATCGAATTGGAATTCTCCGATAGGATTGAATCGTAGAGTCTAAAATGCTATCCAAAGTTTCGCTAGAATCATAAGATTATTAAGATTCTATCAAATTAAGGTCCTACCTAGAATCGAATCGGTTTAATAAATCTAGGGTCGTAGTATCGAAGACTTTATGACTCGAATCGAGATTATGACAACATTGGGTACAACACACTTGACAACTCTTTTTGTTTTATAGAAAGTGTGTATTAACCAAACAACCTCCATGGCCCACATTTTTAATGATTTATTGGAGAGTGGTATGATTCATTGGATTCATATCTGTCAATAAATATTGATTTAAGTGATAAAGTTGACTTGATTACTTGAATGAGGGTATGAAAAGAAGTGTCAAGGGGGATTTGATATTGATGGTTAAGGTGGTGCACTTGACAGAGGTGTTGATGTCGCATGCGGAAGTTGATGGTGGGATTGTAGTTGAGATTTGATTAGGATTAACGTTTATCAAATGAATGATCGCCTCTATACGAAGGAAAACATGGCAGTATATGGCAACAATCTATCTTATGTACAACCAATCGTACTTTCTAATATTTTTGTGTGATGTGGCAAATGCTTGAATTGTATTTAGGTATACTAATTATAAATAGTGGAGATCACTAAAATAAGAATAACACGTTACTTAATAACAACCGCAATATTTTTCAAGATAGTTTACTTCCAACACAAATCGAAACAACACCACAGAGTCTTATAATCCAAATCTTTTTCAAAAACCAATAACCTACTAAACATTATAAGACATAAAAAGAGGAAGGAAATCAACAAGATGGCTTCTCGATCTCTCTTCCCCTCCTAAGCATGTTGATGCCTTGGCCTTACACACGTTCGCAGTGGATGCGGCATGTTGGATGTCCTTGGGCATGACACGCTTGGCATGGATGGCACGCAAGTTGGTGTCCTCGAATACTCTGGCAAGGTAGGCCTCTGCCGCCTCCTACAACATTAACACCGTATCTCTATAATCGAAGGTCCATCTTGATGTATTGTGTGATCTTGCAAACTGGTGTCGGAATGGCAACTTGCGGATTAGCAACTCCTTACTCCGTTGCCACTTGCGGATCTCACCGAGCACTACTGTTCACGGCCTATATCTATAGGGCTTTTTCATGCCACCTATCGTCAGTGTTGTCTTCCTTACCGCCTACATCACACTCAAAACAACACCACATCTTAGCAAAATCACAACAAAAAGTGCTAAATCTAGCACCAGTAGACACTACATCTCCCAAGAAAAGGCAAACAAAAATGAACACAAGACATACCTTGGTGGCCAGCTGCTTCCTGGGGGCTTTCCCTCCCATGGACTTGCACGTGGTTTGCTTTGTACGAGCCATCTCTCCTCAGCTTAGCAACTCACTTGGAATCTTGAACTTGCTTAGGATTTTGAAGTAGGAGAAAAGTAGGGAGGAGGGGGTGACTTTATGGATTGGGTATGGGGTGTGAAGCGGAGGAGGCACTACAACAAAAAAAAAATCACATAATGGCACTTTCATGTACACATTTTTGTTTGTCTACAAATTGCCATATCACGTTGTAAAGGCATCTTTTGTGGCACTTTAAAATGTGCCTTAAATGTAGAGGAGCTATTTGAGACATTTTGGATAAAAAGAACATGAAATGTGGATTGTAGAGGTGTTTTTAAAAGACATTTTGTAAATTGTCAAAACAAAAATCATGCAGAGACATTTTTTGGGACACTTCTTAAACCGGATTTATCTTGTAGAGACGTTATTTGAGGCACTTTTGATTCTCTATAGATGTTTTTTTAGATGTTTGAGACACGTTTGTGTACCACTCATAGCAATTACAATATAAGCATAAACAAGTTGTGATGTGAGGTTGAGTTGTTAAGGAGGCTATTTGTTTTTTCCACAAGGTCTTGAGTTCAAGGATTGGTTCTAGCATAATGCCAATGTAAAAATATTTCAGCAAGTATCTCTTCGGCTGTAGCGACAGTGCACGTAGAGGCACCAGTGTGACATTAACTTTAGGCGATTCTTGCAAAAAGATTTGGAAGTTCCAATCTGATTTGACGGCAGGAGTTTGCATGGATAAAACACGTGTTTGATTCGTGTACTCGGTGTTGGTTGATTGATAGGTAGGGAAGTGTGGACTTTAGGCGATTATTGCAAAAAGATTTGGAACTTGCAATCTCCTATTTCTTTTTAAATTTCACAAAATTTAATATGGTATGGTATTTTTTATATGGATTTGGGACTGATGTAGAGTGGGTAACTTATATGGTATTTTTTCTTTTTCATATTTGGGATTGGGAAAATAGGGGGAACTAGAATTAAACCCACACTTTGCCTGCAAAATTTTCTCCTCCTATTTCTTTCTAAGTTTCACAAAATTTGGAGAAATAATTTGAGTAGATCACTATAAAAATATTCTAAATCTAATCGCATGTGCGGAGAACAATTTGTGTCATTTGATATTTTAGTTCGCGTCTAGTTCTATAACCCGTGGAATAATGATTGAAAAAATATATATCATATTATGTTATTTTGACTTCTTGATACAAAATGATACTTTTTTGTGACACAACACCCAAATTATGGTCTATATGCATAACGAGGTTTGCTTTTGATGACCCAATCCATGACACTCGTCGAGCGATATTATATACATTGTTGTATGAAAAGTCTAAGTGGAAGGTGAAGATCAAGGGTAGATTAGTGTATGTATACCATGCCAACATGATAGGCAAAGCAGCAAGCTTACATTAAGAACACACGAACCTGAGAGGAAATATACAATTCGTTCTTACTGAATTTCTCATGAGGATATGTAAAATCCATTTCCACTAAGGCCCTGTTTGGTACAGCTTCTACTCCTAGCTTCTCAATTGATTCTCGTGGAGCCGTACCAAACATCCTGATTCTCAAAACCACTCGATTCTGATTCTCGCGTGAAGCTATCAAAAAATACACTAACGAGGAGAAGCAGTCTTTCCTTGGATTCTCGTGAGAATCCAATTTGATAAAAAAAAATACCCATTGAAGTTAAGAGAAATTACCCACCGATTGCCATCCACTTACCCCCCCCCGAGGCCCCGAGTCCTGCTCGAGACCCCGAGTCCCTGCGCGAGACGCCCACCTTCAGCTTCCCTTCCCTCCTGTCTGACCACCGAGGCGATATCGCATCCGACCCCGAGCGCGCTGCCTCCGTCCCTGAGCACGCCGCATCTGGCCCCCGTGTGCACCCCGCCGATCCTCCATTGCGCCACCGCCAGACCCGGAGTCCACCGCCCGGAGAAGACGACGACCGCCGAACAAGGAAACCCTAGAGACCGCCGACGCTCCCCACCTTCTTCGCCGCCGCCGTTCCCGAGCACCACCGGCCGCCTCCTGTGAAGGTATAGCTCTAGATCCGGCCGTCCCCCTTGCCCTCCCTACTCCTCCCTTCGTCTCCTTCTTGTTCGTCGGCCGACATCAGTGCGCCGCCTCTGTCCCCCTGCCCCTTGCCCTCCCTACTCCTCCCTTTGGCTATGATTATGTGATTGGATATGTGTTTGAATCTGTGATTATTTGTGAATATTTTGAATGATAGCAATTAGTGTAGATTTCTTGTTCAGATTATCAGTTCTTCATGTAGAAATCAGTATTTTTTTGTAATGTCAGTACTGAAATCTGGTTGCTTCAATGCTCATCTCCCCAATCATTTTTCTCATATGCTTTTCTAATTGCAATGTTAGATACAAAGTCATGCTCTGTGATTATCATTTTTCTCATATGCTTTGCCGAATGTTTGTAATCTGAATTGTTAAGACTAATGTTCCATATGATGGTCAAGAAGAAGCATCGTACAGATGTTTTGATTGTGGCCTTGGTAAGATTAAACATTGATATTCTGTGATTGATTCAGTACCACTGTACGTTTCAGCATGCACCATTCTGAGAGGTGCTGTTGTAGAAATCCCCAATTATGTTCTTGCATGCACCATTCTGACAGGTAGTTGTCTACTGATTTCCTCTCCTGGAGTGGCTTGTGTTCAGAATATCAGTTCTTCATGTTGGATCATGAGTGTGTGTCATGGATGATGCAAAGTTTGGATTAGTTGGATCATGAGCTGCTTGATCTGCTGATACTTTGATCTATACTTTGATCTGCTGATACTTTGGATTATGACTTTACCCTTTTTGATACCTTCCTGTGTTTAGAGCCTGCATAGCTTCCTTTAGGAACCCCCCAGAGCACAGGGTTATACCTTTAGTTGCATATGACCATGTGTGAGAATAATTTTCTGCCTTACTGGCAAGAATATAATAAACTTCACTTTCTTAACACCACAATACATTAGCATGTGGAATGTCGACAAAAGAGAGCAAGAAATGAATACCCCCAATTATAAGGGTCCTCTTCTGAATAGCTACAATCGCGACTTGTTGCATATCCGAACTGGAGGAGTTTTGCCGGTTCGACCTCATCCGCGAGTAAATGAAGTTCCCAGTGATTCAAACAGGAATAACCGATGTGTTATCTGATTCGATCATCACTAGTATTGATTACTTGAAATTGCAATTTGCTTGATAGTAACTTTGCCTCTTTTTTCCACATGGCTTACACTTGTGCAGAAGCTCAGATGCCTATTTCTTTTTTTTAGTGTTGTCATTGATCCATGCTATGAACTGCAACAATGCCTCTATACAATTGAAGATGCATTGTATTGTCTTGTTGATGTCAATTTGATAAACAAAATTAATGGACGAAATATGCAGATGGCTGATAACGCTGAGTGGAACGACGAGAACACTAGGATAGTGTGTGAATTGTTCGTTGAACAAGTAGAGGCAGACAATCGTCCGAGTACCCATTTGAACAATCCAGGGTATACTCTTGCTATACAAAAATTTACAGAGAAGACTGGACTGCAATACAAAAAATTGCAATCAAAGAACAAATGGGATAAATTAAAGAACGATTACAACATTTGGAGAAAATTGAGGACAAAGGAGGCAGACTTAGGTTGGGACTATGAAAAGAATACAATAAAGGCCACCGCCGAACGGTGGAAGAAATTTAAAAAAAGTATGTTATTACTCATTACCTATTTTTAAATGCACTACTGTACACACCTAGCTCTATTATTAGTGAAGGTTTAACGTGTAACACTTGGCATTGACAGGAATATAAAGGATGTTCCAAGTTTGAGAAAATTTGGACTTCAAAATGAGGAGTTGTTGTCCAAGATGTTTGACGACATTCGCAACACCGGTGAAGACCATTGGTCTCCTGCAATGGGAACATTGCCTCAAAACCCTGTGTGTGCACCGACAGCTATTGATATTGAAGAGAAGAACTTGAAGATGAGTGTGATGACAAATATAACAGTGATTGTGAAGATGAATCACCAATTGGTAGGAAAGGAAAGAGAGCTTGCGGCCCAAGCAATGAGAAGGGGAAGAAACCAAAGAGTGGTTCTGTGGTCGTAAAGAAGGAGCAAAGGGAAATGTTTATGACCTTGTACAATAGTGAAGAACGATTTGCATAGCTCAAAAGGAAGTACGATGCCAAGTATGGCAAATAGAAAATTTATTGTAACGTTAGGATGATTTTGGAGACATTACTACAAGTAGTTTATCTTTTATTTCTCTATTAGTTGTAAGACTTTTTTTGGATTATAAAATATTTTTCACTAGTTATAAACTGTTATTTGGACCCAATGCGTGCTCATGTATTTTAAAATTGTCATTTATGTTGTTGTGTTTTTGTATGTTCATGTACATATGTCGTCTTCTGAAAGCGATAGTGAAGGGAGTAATTTATCAGATGAGGAACATGAGTGTGACGTACAGATGATGCGTCTGTGGCAAGACATGTCAAGTCACCTCGCTGCTACTGCAATTATCCAGGAGAATTATCACTCAACTTACTTGGACAAGAATGAGCCTAGGACTTCTCGGCTTAGTGGAATGGGTTGGGTGAAAGAAACTTTGACCACTCCGGGAGAAAGCTACCACATGTTTCGTATGAATGCTACGATCTTTCACAGTCTACATGACCTTTTGGTGAGTACATATGATTTGAAATCAACTACACATACAAGTTCAATGGAAGCACTAGCTCTTTTCCTATACATATGTGGTGGTTGTGAATCTAACCGAAGAGCGCAGAATCGGTTCAAGCATTCTGGTGAGACAATTAGCAGGAAGTTTGATGAGGTTTTGCAATGTGTTGTCAGAATGTATAAAGATTTTGTGAGACCAAAGGATCCAAACTTCTCTACGGTTCACAGTAGAATTAGAAATGATACAAGGATGTTGCCACATTTCAAAGATTGTATTGGAGCTATCGATGGTACACACATTCTTGCAACTGTTGCTCCAGAAGATCTAATTAGATATATTGGTAGATCAGGAAGTGCAACACAGAATGTCATGGCGGTATGTGATTTTGACATGCGTGTAACATCCCAATTTTAGGCTTGTGTTTCAAATGTAAGAAAATGAGTGGAAATTAAAACTTTTTCTTACATCCTGTATTTCCTATTGTACCAAGCAAGTATTGTACAAGAAGTTATGGAAATACGAAGTCACAAGTCTTTTGATCCAAATCTTGAACCTTCAAAAACAATCTTGTCAAACCTTGGACCAGTGCCTTGTTAAATTTTTGGAGGAAAATCCACAGCCCCAAAGCCTCTGAAAATTTTATGCTAGGTCCTCATTTGAGCTAGCAAGCTCCTGCAAAATTTCATAATTTTGGAGTTCTATTGCTACCTCAAACAATTCTCCAAATGTCACCTTTCTCTAATACCGAAAATTCAAATCGGTTGAGTCAAACCAGGGCTCGGACCAGCCCAACTCAACCAACTTGGTTGGACCATGTCGCCAACGCCACACTCGGGCTCGAGCTTTGTGCGCGCAAGTCGAGTCGTTGGATCTCCATCCACCGCCACGACCTCCCCATCGACCGAGGACCTCTTGGCGCCTCGGCGCCTCGAGGTGGTCCAAGCCACCTGGATGTCCATCGTGGGGCTCACGACCTCCCAGACCTCCTCGCCGCGCAAGACCTCCCCACTCGGCGATTCTTGGACGTCCATGACCTCCCGAGCACATCCGGGACGTCCGGGACCTCTCCCCGGCTCTGTTTCTCTTCCTCGCGACCTCCGGAGGTCCGGCCATCATGGCTTTCCCGCACCCATGCGTGTGTCGAGACAGAGCAGCGATTGGGAGCGATGGCACATCACTTTTGGTCCTTCCCAACGTCTCTTTCGCCATGCATTAAATGTGTCAGAGCCCACCCTAGAAGTCTTCCCTACCTACCTACCCTTGTCAAATCCAGTCGGTCCATGGCAGGGGCATGGCTCATGCTCTGATGAGGCTTCGCCTAGCCCTTGCCAAGCTCCCGTGCTATACATAGCCCGGGCCTTCTCTCCTTCTCCTTCTTCGTTCTTGGTTGTGTTGGGCTCCCCAGTTGAGCCGATTCCCAAACTCAAACATCTAACACCACCACCTCCCGCCTCCATTGTTGACCTTGAAGCTCCTTGAAGACCTCCGGCTCCAGTGGTTCTTCATTGCCTTTTAGTCGCCGCTTTGCTCTCTTGGTCACTCGAGTCTCCTAACTTGTGTTGTTTAACCTTCACAGAGGTGGACAATTCGGGAAACTTGTTTTCGGAGCTGTGTTGGTCGTCTTCCCCAACTCCAGCGGGCACCACCGTCACCGGAGCACCTCCTTCGGCATCGACCTCTCCTCCGAGTTCCTCCGACCTCACCTTGGCCCCGTGAGTCCTCGTTAGTCCTTTTAGCTCGGGGTTTAGCTAGATTAAAGCGTAGCAAGCCTTTTAGTGTTTGTCGGTTTGCCGAAAACTTAGTTACCACCCTCTCGGCTCGTGGCGTTCGAGTCGTCGCGCGCCGAGAGCACATCCTTTGGGTTCTGGACGTTATTTGGAATCCAACCATGCCCTTGGTTTACGCCGGCGAGGTCCCCATCGCCGCGGCAAACCGTTGAGCCCGCCGGGATTTTGCCGGTTCAAAACTCCGTTGCGTCATCCGTTAGGACATCTTAAATGCCCATTTATTACCAATCATCGGTGGCGGTGAGTAGTCTTAGCCGCCACCCTTTGTCATTGTCAGGAGGTCCCGCGCTTTACAAGCACCTTGGACCTCCTCGAGCTCTTCGTAGCCGTCTAAGACCTCCCACGTTTAGATCTGGACCTTTAGATCTTCCCCATGAAAACCCATAAGTGTAAGACCTCCCTCGTTTAATCTCGGCCATTAAGACCACCCTCGGTTAGATCTGCATCGCAGATGGGTTTCATGAAATTTCTAAGTCCCAGGACCTCCCTAGTTCTACCTCGGCCTTTAAAGACCTCCTGGGATTAGCTCTAGCCGTTAGATCTGGCTCTGTGTTAAATCTTTCGCGCTTGGACCTCCCCTTGAGTTGATCCTAGCCGTTTAAGACCTCTTGGAACTCCATCCGAGCCACTAGGACCATCTGCTGCGCAAAAGACCTCCTCGAGGTCATTTTTGTAAAACCACCTTCAAGACCTCCCGGGTCCTCTTTGTGAAAGATCTCCTCGAGGTCCTCTTCGCAAAGAGCACCCCTGGTCCTTGTTAGAAACCCTCGGGACCTCCCAACCTTGATCTTAGCCGTTCGCGACCTCCCGGCTTTAGATCTCGAGCGTTAGGTTTTATTTGTAAAATCTCTGGCGCTCAGACCTCTCCTCGCGCTGTTCTCGGGACCGCTCAAGACCTCTCTAGGTCTAATCAACCGCGGACCTCCCTCCGATAAAACCCGTGTAGGACCTCCTGCCGCTCTCGGACCGTTAGATTGAGATCTAACGGGCTGACCTCTTCGACCTATTTGCAACTCTACCGCTTTGATTCTCTCGTTATCGTTCGTCTTTAGATCTACGGCTCGGATCCGAGAACATTCGGACCCTCCGGATGCAATCTTGATCTGGGCCATCCATCCCAAGGTCCAAGGCCCAGATTCGTTGAGGCGCTCGGATGGCCGAACATCCCATCTCACGTTGGCCATTGGATCTAAATCCGTCGGTAGGGTCATTGGCGCTAAGACCTCCTCGGGAGATCTTAGCCGTCAAAGACCTCCTCCTTCCGATCTCACCGCCTGCACCTCCTTACGTGGATTAAGCCTTAGGACCTCCCTAGTGCTCGGGACCGCGGACCTCGATCCGCGGTCCACGACCTCTGCAAGCGCGAGACCTCCTTGCGTCGCGCGCTGCACGACCGGTCGTGATCGTTGGATCGATCTCAACGATCCGCACCTCCCATGCGGGAGGAGGTCTTGTGCGGGCTGGCTGTGCGTCGAGGCTCGTAGCCGTCAGACCTTGATCTAACGGCCCACGACCTCTCCTTGTCTTCCAGTTCGGTTGGACCTCCCGAGAGCTCAAAGTTTCCTAAGTCTTTTGCTGTTTCAAATTTCAAAAGTGCATAACTTTGTCATTTTAACTCCTTTTTGAATGATTCCAGTTGTTGTAGCTTTGTTATGGTATGAACTTTAATCTGAGAATGAAATTAGGCCCTGTGTCGTAGCAGAAAATGATTTTAACAGCATGATCTTATTTAATGCAAAATGATGTCTAGAAATTCATGGAAAATTTGTAAACCACGTAACTTCCTCTCTGTAGTTGCAAACTGAGCAAACTCAACCTGGTAAATTTGGCCTGTAGACATGCTTTAATTTGATCTAGGCTTTGTCTTTATTCATGTTCCTGAGAAATGATATATGCTAGTTGTAGAACTTAGAAAAATCATAACTAAATCATTCTAACTCCAAATGACCTAAAATTTTATATGGGTTACCACTACACCAGTAGGTAGCTACCATAAAAATTTCAGGTTCAAAACCTTTCTAGAAAATATTTTTGCTACAGTGCTAATTATGGCCGAAAATGAGTTTTTAAGTAATATCTTTTGCGCCACAAATCCAAATTAGGTTTTTCCAGTTTCTATGTCTTGGTATATTTGTATTCTACCTTGTGTATAAATTTCGTTGTATTTGGATAATTTTTGCTTGCTCTTTTGTTTAAGTGTTGCTAGTCTTATTGGTTGTTCTTGGTTCTTTTGCCTTTTTCGCTAGGATTCGACATTTGCGGTAATCCCGAGAACGACCCTCCACAACAAATTGAGCAACAGCAAGAAGGCAAGCAGTTTGATCATGTTAATCCAGTATTTTAAGTATTTATGTTGATTACAAATTCTATGTATGCATTGCTACTTTGTTTTAATAGTTGGCCTAGTAGATGCATTTCCTTAGCAAATGATTATCCTCTACTACCATGAGCCTAGGTTACTTGCGTGATTCGAGTTCGTGGATGGGCTCTTGTCACTTAGTAGTTGCGAATTAATTGCTTAGCCGTGCTTAGCCGGTAGAAATGGGCGGTTATCGACTTGTCGATAACCTTGATCACACAAAACTTATTATGATTTATGATTTCCACCTTGTGCCATGTCTACTTATGAAAACTAAAACTAAAAACAAAATGATTTAGACTTGGGCACAATGGTAAGATGGTGTGATTGTGGGGTGTGATCGAATGGTGCCCGGTCAACAAGGACCGAACATCTTGTTACACTAAACCAAGTATTTTAGCGTGCTAACCACATTAGAGGGTATGGGACCTCTCTTGACTTAGTACTTTGGCGTGTATTGGCTCCGAGTCGCAGGGAGTCGCAGGAGGATGGTGTTGGGAGCATTGTAGTGTCAGAAAGACTTCACCCGTGATGGGATTTGTCGTCTTTAAACTTGCAATGTAAGCGTATGGTGTTTCTACCCATACGAGCGGCTCGTAGTTAATACACAAGATTGGAAATGTCTCGTAGGACTTAGCCGTACAAAGATACCTTGGAAGTGTGTTTTGTGGCTTAAAGGCGATGCAAGTGTGGGTACATTGGTACACCCTGCAGGTTAAAACTATTCGAATAGCCTCGCCCTAGGTTATGGACACGCTTGGCAAGGTCTTTCAAGAGCTAGACTACAACCTTTTAAATTAAAACTTGATGGGTGGTACGAATCGGGATTCGTGCTATGTTGTGGTGACTATTGGGTTAGTCACTTCGTGTGGTTACTTGTATGTATCTTTACTTATCATTACTTTGATAACAAAATAAATTTGCAAACTTGCTTTTAAAAGGTACTACATTATTGCAAATAAAGTTGGCTTCATGCAAAATGAGACATATGACCTCCACCTAAATAAGCTTGCATGTAGTTTATGAATAGGTCCGCTATTCCACACGTCGGTCCTTATGTACAAAGACAATCTTTGTACTCGGTTGCTATGCTTAATTGTTTTGTTGCAGAGGAGGAAGGTGAGCTGAAGGGCCTCACTTTGCGAGTTGTGTTGTGGTAGCTTATGGGCGACTAGCTTGGCGGCCCGGTCGGTTGCCTTGTGGGTTATGTTGGCTAACCGGTCGACTTTTGTTCTAGCCATCTTATGACGCTTTTGCTTCCGCTGTCATTCTTGTATATTGTTCTATTTGGCCGGTCGGCTCTCTTTTGTAATAACTCTACTTTATGTATGTCGTTGTTGAACTTAGTGATGTATGTGTATGGAATTGATGTGTAATTTTGTGATGATGTACATATGCTGCAATTCTGGGAAGCATATGTCCATCGAGGCTTAGAATGTTTAATTAGTAACGCTAGAACCAATTGGAGGTTAAGTGTTACTAGTTAAATATTCCGGGTCCTCACAATGCGCTTCACATACGCATCTATTGGACAACCAGGAGCTATGCACGATACTAGTGTGCTTTATCATGCATTGGATGTAGACCGGGAAGTCTTTCCACATCCTCCACAGGGTAATTTTCTATGCTTCATATCATTTACAAAAATATTTACTTGTAATGTTCATGCATTGGATGTTGATATACATGAATTTTTCGTCTTATGTTGCAGGTAAATATTATCTTGTCGATGCCGGTTATCCGAACAGGCCTGGGTACTTAGCGCCATACAAGGGCCAAAGGTATCATGTTCCAGAATTTCGGAGAGGTGTTGCTCCTAGTGGTGAGAAAGAGAAATTCAACCATTTGCACTCGAGTGTTCGCAACGTAATTGAGAGGTCATTTGGTGTATGGAAGATGAAATGGAGAATTCTTCTTAAGATGCCGAGCTTTCCTATGTCCAAGCAAAAGATGATTGTTGCAGCAACCATAGGAATCCACAACTACATACGTGAACATGCTTCGCCGGACATGCATTTTTGTAGGTTCGATCGGGATCCTAATTATGTGCCCACAATACCATCAAGATACGCCAAATATGTCATTTCTCAGGATGCATCGGATGCGTCAACGTCGCAAACTAGTGCTACATCCATGGATAGTTTCCGTGATGACCTTGCAAGTGCAATTGCTCATTCAGGATGATGGACACACTACTTGCAAATTTTTGTGGTCTTTTGTTATGACCCATTTATCATTTTAATACTTGTACATAATATCATTTAATAATCATTTGAACACTTTTACGATATGAATACGATATATCTAGTTTCATCTATCGCAGCGACAACAGTACAAAATTTGCTTATACACAGTTGTAATCCATTATGAAGTGTAAATGCAATATAACCTGGCATTGTGTAAAGATACAACGTATATACATTCACATGGTCTAAACAAATTTAAGGGAAAAAAATCTGTAATTTATGTACAAATACATAGGAGAAAGACGCAAATACAATTGAATTATTACAACCAGGGGTAACATAGTCTATTTGCCTCTAATCCCCCTTATATGGTTTTGGGAGCCAACCTACCAACCAAACGTTTTTAACAGACAACTCTAGATTCTCAGAGAAGTGGATTCTCAGAGAATCAGGAGCAGAATCTGAAAAATGAGAATCCGGAGCTCTACCAAACATGGCCTAAATTTCGTCTTTCCTGTGAAAACATATGGATTTAGGGAGAAAATGTAAAATCCATTCTTACTAAATTCTAGAGAGAAAATGTAAAATCCATTTCCCCTAATTTCTTCTTTCCTGTGAAACATATAAGCACTAGAAGAAATGTAAAATTCATTTTTACTAAATTTCATTTTTTAAAAAAGTATACGTCGGATGCACACACGTGCACACAGTACACACACGCCCACACATACGTGAGTGCATTCTTAATACATGTCTAATCTAGAGTGCGGGTTGAACCCCACTGAGCGTGGGCACGAGTTTTGCCAACGTTTTGACAACTAAACGCACCTAAGTGTGCGTGTACTATTTCAAAAATCCAAAAATCCCAATGAGACATCCCCGAGCGTTGCTCGGTTCTCTTTTACTAAATTTCATAGGAGGAAATGTAAAAATGATTCTTATTTCGTCGTTCCTGAAGGTCTATGTGCCAAAAGCCCACCACACCTTCTCCAAAAGAATAAAAAAGAGTGCTTGAAGCTCCAAACAGTGAAGCGCATCCTCCCCATTCTAATAGGAATGTCGTGGTGCTATATGCCGTGATATTTATAAGATTTGAGCCGTCTGATTCGAGGAGAATGGATTAGATCAAATGCTATAGCGTTGCTTCAGTACCATAAATAGTGCTATCGCTCAGTATTTTTACTACATCAATGTTACAGTGTGCTACGGTTGTTTGTCCGATCTTATCCTCTCATTTTCAATCCAACGGATTGTAAATTACGTAATGTCACGCTAACTACGGCCCTATGCAATGTTTTTCCTCCAAACAGATGCATTCGCCGCCGAACTCGATCATTCCTACCGCTCCTTCGCCGCCGCCACCGAAGCTCCCAGAACCTTCTAATCGGGCGCCGAACATGGCCAATCCCGAGAAGCCGCGCGGCCGCCCTGCGCCGGACCCCATCGCGGTGCTCCGCGGCCACCGCGCCGCCGTCAACGACGTCTGCTTCCACCCTTCTCTCCCGCTCCTCTTCTCCGGGTACTCCCCCACTCCCCAAACCCTAAACCCCTCTCCTAACCTCCACAGCAGCGCGTATAAACCCTTGTACATGTGATTGTGTTGCGTGTAATGTCTGCTCCTTGGTTTTTGTTTTTGCTCATCCAGCGCGGCCGATGGGGAGCTCAGGGTTTGGGACACGGCGAGCCACCGCACCGTCTCCTCGGTCTGGTAACTTCTGCGTCTACAGCTACGGGTGGCTCGTTTTTGGGCGATTTGATGTGATGGCATCAGGCATGTTATTTTGTAGGGCTCATGGCGGGTCGGCTGGGGTGTATTCGGTCGCTGCTGGCGCCGGACTTGGAAACAAGATCATTAGGTGAGTGAATAGAGGTGAAGTTTGTCAGGAGCTTCTGGTTATATGATATCTAAAAATTAGCTCATTCTAGGATGCAATTGCACCTGGTTAGATAAGAAGTTTGAGTAGTTATTATTGCTATAAACATGTAATATCTATACACAAGACAATTTAGTTGAATCAGTGTTACATTCCAGGATTGAACTACAGTTGCAGTCTTGCAGAACATAGCTTTGCTAAATTAGTGTTGTACTGGAAGTAGGATTGAACATCTTAGGGGAAAAAGTTATGACCGAACCATCTATCTGATTTTAAATTTCTAGACAACTTTAGCACATTGTAGAATGTAGACAAGAGATTTTGGTGTGTGGCTTATTTTGAGCAGATCATTTCTTTCTCATTGTGATGATTTTGGTTGGATTTTGATCAATATCTATGCTTCTGATGTTGACACAGTCAGGGCAGGGATGGGTCTTGCAAATGCTGGGTGATTGAAGAAGCCGGGCTGTCACGGTATGACTCGTTGCACATGCAGTCTACTAGAAGTTGGGATTGGTATTTCGTTTGAATGCAACATGCTAAGGGTTGGCATATTCCCTTTTTTAAAAGAAAGTCAAGACCTGTTTACCTTAAACATAAGCAGGGAAATTAGTAGGAAATAGGTTCTCACTAACGTAAATGCAAGGAGAACACACATGTACACATAGACAAAAGATGTTTCAAATACTAGAAGCCATACAGCCCATCAAGAGAAGTCTTTACAAGACAGCTTCTAGCCCTGAATGCAGAACAACTATCTTTAGGTTTCAAGCCTATCAATTATCACCCCCCTTGATGTCGACTGTCGTCCACAAATCATATTCTGTAGCCACCCTTTGTCCACCACAAAGCTCAGCTGCCTAGTTAATTTGAGTCCAGTTCGGCAGTCCCTCTTTCTGTCACTGTCATCCTGCTTCAAGCCTATATTTCAGAGCTGAAGTGTAATAATATATCCAGAAGTATCACTATTATATTAGGATTCTTGGTCTCTAATATGATTAAAGTTCTACAACTACCATGTTGGGCAGGTTACCAATGATGCTATTGATCTTATGGTCGAACTCAGTGTAAGCCCCCGTGATCAATTAGCAACGAGCAAGATCTGGATACCAGTCTGACTACCATTTCATCAGCATTAAATCATTCATGTTTCCAGACAGTCTATTTCTTCCTGCTTATAGCTTGTTGGGAAGGCACATCCCATATGCGTTTTGAAGAACTTATGGCCTTTTTTTGTTTTTAGACCGATGTTGCAATGTAGCAATATGATACTCTTGTTGCATAGCAATGGTCTTCATCTGCAAACTGTAGTGATAAATTTATGAAGAACTTCTACAAATTAGCCAGGTGATTTATAGAACCAATAATTCTCTCTTTCCTATGTATTTTTCACTCCCAATTATTGGTCTAGATGTGTGCCTCTCCAGTTTTTGTTGAGAAGCACCTAAGGAAAGCCAATATGTATAAGGTTCACAAGTGAATCTTGAAGAATACATACTTCCTAGCAGGCTTTGTTGTTCATGCGGGGTATGCCTTGTATGAATTTGTATGGAATGTAAATTCAATTTCTTGGGTTCTTGTAGGAGGCCCATATTTACAATCAGAACAAGTACATACCATTTCTGCAAGATGTCACTGGTTAAGTCTCCCTGCTCTACACATGGCACACAACCTGGATTGAGCTGCTCAACTAGTGACGTTGAGCCACAAAGAGTAGTTATTGAAGAAAATACCGGATCACATGGTGTAAGGCCTGCAGAGGGATCCCAAGAATATGAACAAGGTAACGTGCAACTATTTTAGCATCCCGTCACTTTTAAAGACAGCAGATAGCTTCATAACCCCTATTGTAAAGAAAATGGCGTCAGATAACTCTTTGTTGTCTCTTTCTTCATTATTGACTTTATTGTGGATTTGCTAGGCATTGCCTCTGACGGACAAAATATAATGGCAATCGCTGGTCAAGAATCTTCTCAGGTAAGTTCCAAACTATCCTGCCTTTTGGGCAAACTTGATGAATCATATATGAATAATGAATTGCTTGGATGACCTGATGCAATAGAGCAAAACTTGCTGAGCTATTTTTTTGGTATTGTTTACATAATTTCTTGCATCTGCTTTCATACTGTAACTTCAAAGCAAAATCTACAGGTTGAACTTTGGGACATTACAAGTGCAAGGAAGATAATGAGCTTGCCCCAAACATGCAGTGCTAATATGGCAGATCACCCTACCAAGCAAAGAGGTTCGTCTTCACCACTCCAGCTGTAGTTGTTTTGTCTTATGACAAAATATCAAGTGTAGGTTGAATCCTGTATGTAGTTCTGGTGGTGATTTGATGTCTTGCTTAGTAGAACCTTCAAGTATTTATACTCTTATATCCTGGGTAGCCCCCACTATGTTTGTTGGTGTCATTTTTTGTCAACCATAATGTTAGGTTTTCAAGAAAGAGTTGGGAGAAGCAGAAACTTGGTGATAGTATTAAGAGCCGCATTAGTGCAAATTGTTATAGGCCGGTTGCTGGTATTGTATGAGGACAAGGATACCTTGGCTTTGCCTTGGTGGATAAGATTTCCCAAGCATTGCTCTATATCAGTTATGTATTTGTCTTGAACAGATTATTTATGAGTTTTGACATAATTTTACATTTTTACTTGTTTCTGTAATATGGAGTGTATTCGAGCTATTGCAGCCGCCCAGGGGATGCTTAGCCACATCTAGCAGAAAAATTATGAACTCTTGCCATTATTCCAGAAACATATGCTTTGCAATTTGACCAAACATCTCTGGCATCACTGAGCAAGGCTGTATAGATTTGGTTTAGGTGAACCCCTCTTCCATAATATGAGACTAGATGTATCTTGTTCATTTCTTTGCTGTTGTAGCTTGCTTGCTTAATACAAAATAGTGCACTGCATCAATTATTTTGTCTACAGCTATAGAATTGGTATAGTGCTCTGCATCTGCAGGACAGTCGTAAAACTCCCTTTGAATTGTTCGATGACATTTGTTTGTTTATGCTTTAAGTAATCCTTGAAAATTTTATTCTGTTGATTGTAGGTCTATGCATGGCTGTACAAGCTTTCATCCCATGTGAATCTGGAGGCTATGTGAATATATTGTCAAGGTTAATACCCAGATCGACCTTTTGCAAGCCCAATATGTTTGTAAAGTTATACCAGGTCAAATTATTATTGCAAATAAAGTGGTGCTGTGATGTGAAGTGTATACATGACTCTCTACGGAGTACAGATTCTTTCGTGCTTCACAATGTTAAGCATTCTTGAGTTCTTGCAATGGGTTTGTGCAGCGCATATTTAGGTGGCATTGCTCACGCATGTTCAATTGATCGGTTCGCATGTAAAGAGTTGAAGTAGCACACTTTTGCAAATTGAATTATTTTGAAACAACAAAACAAGTTTCAGTTACATAATTTCCCAGTAATCTGGAGAGAAGATTAATAAATCCATTAATTGAAGCGAGCGGCATATATACTTCAAGGGTTCAAGCATTTAGTACGAGTGAGTTGCTGACCAGTCAAATTATGAGTTTTAGTAAGCATCTCATTCTTGACTAGAGGGTCGCAATTCAATATGATCTGATCGTCAATATGTTACATCGATCTCTATTCCTATCAACACTTCCATGATTCATTCTTTGGCGGACAGCTAAGTACTTGATCTAATAAAGAATCCTATCCTATGCATCTGGGGTTGGTTACAGTGAGTTCTATATTTTATTCACAACAATTGCTTTTTCTCCTGGTCATTTTTGTTTAACAGTGTTCCTTTGCTTAACATCTGTTGGGTTGTTCTCATTGCAGTATGTCAACATTTCCAGTTCAAATAATGTGCCATTTTTATTAATAAACCTCGCTTTTATTGCTACTAGTTATGAAGATGGCAGCACCCTTTGGTGGGATGTACGAAAGCCTGGGTTACCATTATGTTCAATGAAATATCATTTAGAATCAGGTCTCATGCTATCCTCTCTCAATTTTAATTTGAGAAAATTGATTCTATGCCATCGAATAACTCCATTCTTCATGATTTGCCATCGAATAACTCCCTCTTCACAATATGCCATCAGGTTTCAAAATTTCTTTACAATATGCCAACGCCGTTAGCACACCGTCCAAACACCTCTGTTAAGCCATGAGAAAAGTCCATTTTGCCCCCGAATTTCACGTATCACTTCACGATTTTTGGGTTTGCTCAAGCTCAAATCTACTTCTCTCCTCTCAATCTCTACCAAAAACCAGAAATCGTGCAATGCATGTCACACCATAGTGTTCGTCATCTCGAGAGCGTTCTGTTTCTGCGACTCGTTCTCGTATGCAAGGTCATTCGAGCATTCGAGCATTTCAGGAGAAGAGGGAAGGAAGAGGTAGAGGCACTGTGGCCGTGGCTCGCTGCGGTCGAGAGGAAGGTAGCAGAGAGGGGGAGGAGCAGTGGCGGTGGCGGCGAGGTCGCTGCGGCGCATGCGGCGGCTTGGTGAGGCCAAGTGCCAACAGCGGCCGAGAGCTGCGACGTGGCGGCTCGGTAACGCGGCTCCGTGGCCGAGCTGAGCGTGGCGATGAGGCGTGGCCCAGCGGTGCATGCATGCAACTGGGGCACGACCTAGTAGCATGGCGAGAAACTGCCGCGGCTTACCCAGTGGCGGCGGGCGTCGGCATGGAAGCGGCGGCCGGTGCGATCGGTGTGATGTGCCTAGGTGATGCTGAGGCGAGGTCGAGTTGAAGGCGCATGTGGTGCAGCGCCGAGAAGGCGGCAGTGGTGTCGTGATGTGCTGGGGGCCGAGGGCGGCACGGCCGGGCCGAGGCCGAGCCCAGGCGTGCGGGCCCGAGGCAGCTGGCGGCAGCGCAGCACCGAGGATGCGGCATGGCGACGACGGGGGTGGTGTCGGCCTGCGGTAGCGGTGTGGCGCCGAGAAGGAGAGAGGTGTGGCGCAGCCAAGGGCACGGCGACTGCAATAGCTCGGGTGGCGTGATGCGCGGTCGGCTTGGCGCTAGGGGCAATGGCCCGGTCCAGGTGGCGTAGGCGTGCGGCTGTGGTTGGCGGCGCAACAGCGGTCGGGCCGAGGCGGTGTGGTAGCTGGAGCAGCCGGCGGTGCAGTAGGAATGACGGTGCGGCAGCTGATGCGATGGTGTGGCGCTGGAGCAGTCGGCTGGAAGAGAGAGGAGAGAAGGGGATCTGGAGAAAGGAGGAAGAAAGAACGGGGAAAAGAAGAAGGAGCCAGGGGCATAGAGTGAAACATGAAATTTGGGGGCAAAATTGACTTTTCTCATGGCTTAACGGAGGTGTTTGGCCGGTGTGCTAACAACGATGACATATTGTAAATAAATTTTGAAGTCCGATGGCATATTGTTAAGAGGGAGTTATTCGATGGCAAATCGTGAAGAACGGTGTTATTCAATGGCATATGATCAATTTCCAAATTTAATTTTTAGCTGTTTAACTTACCTTTTCCAATAATAGTTACATTTCTCTTCCTTTGTTAGAATGAAACAATGTATGATCTAATAAGATGCAGGTGTGCAGCTTTATCCATTGCTATTGATGGGTTATGCAATGGTGGGATCTCAGGAGGTGCTGATAATAAAATAGCCATGTTCACCCTTGATCACCAAAAGGTGTGCCCTCAATCATTCTGTTTTTTGTTTCCTGCTATATATGAATCTTTACCCTTATCATGAAAGGCTCATGCTGTGAGTAAACTTCTTTGTTATATACTTCCAGTACACTGAGAACCCGAGTTTACCTTCTATTCCTGGCAGACTCCCAAGTTGTCTTTTCAATGTAGTTATGCAGCACTAGTACAAGTATATGGAAACACAATCATACATCCAGTAAGTGCTTATAATAATTTATCATTATATAGGATACATATGTAAGAACTGAGATGTGTTCGCAGTGGGAAGGAGCGGGGGCCAGCACGCTATTGGTTCGGGATTGAGTCCCAGCTGCCCCGCTGCTTTGAGAAAAAAAAGAAGATTTGCTAAAAAAAACTTTGGCAGCCTTGTAGGCTTAGGCAGGGGTGTGAAAAAATCACCCTAGCCCGGCAAAAAGGGGTATGTTTCACGATGGATATCTTTGGATTCATTAGTTTCCTGTAACAAATGACAGTGCAATATCTTGTGTTTTTTACAAGGTTCATGAGCGCTTCCATATCCTAAATGACTGATGATGACAGCTATGTTGAAAGTCCTGTTTATCAGTAATTCATACTCGGATGTAGGCCTAGATTTGGAGCATTATATCTGTGTGATAACTGATACATGTGGTCCTAATTACTTTGCAATACCAAGGAAAATCAAACATTTCTATATGATCTACCTCATATTAATCCAGACTCGATAGCTCGACACAGCTGGCATGTTATCTACTGTGATTGCTGAATCTCTTCATGTCACTAGCACGAAGCTCCACATATATAGCAAGTTTTTTATTGATTAAATGTTCTGCAGTTTTTGCTATTTCTGGTGTCAGTAATCAAAATATTATGGAGTTCATCACAAACCTTAAATGTTTTTGTTCTTCAGGAGTGCTTGCAATTGCATTTATGAACATGGACTATTGAATTTCTTAATAAATCATGTTATCTTGATGTACTGGCATGTATATTTCTTATGATTACAGGGTACGTTTACTCTTAGGAAAGAAGTAGAACTTGAGCGACCGGGTATAGCAGGTATAGCGATTCGGCCAGACAACAAGATTACAGCAACTGCTGGTTGGGATCACAGGTTTGTTTTTCCCATTCTGGGCTTTTCTTGTTGACCAGGGATGCTAATATATTCTATTTTTAGTGGCTTCCTAAATCGACTTGCCCAAGTTAGTAGTTGCATCTGATTTGATGAAAATGCTATGTAGTGTTAGGCAAAATATACCTGAATGGAAAGTAAAACTAATCTAAACGATGGATTCTTGTGATTTTGAGTGCTACTAAAAGGTTGTGGACGACTTTCTACAATCATGTCTTCTAGCTGTTGATTTTAAGTTTGCAATTGTTGTACTTGTGTAATCTTTCATGTGTTATACATCATTTCAGGATTCGAGTGTATAACTACAATAAAGGAAATGCTCTAGCAGTGTTAAAGTATCATAGTGCTCCGGTATGCAGTTTCGTTCATCTGTTTTCACCCGTCGTTTTATTTTCATATTTGGTGCCTGTTGTCAGCCTCAGACCATTGATCTTAATTTTACCTCCCTAAGCTAGCCTGAAAATTCAATAAGGCAGGACTTTTTGATCTCTTGTTTATCTTATATTTGCACTTGTTCCTATAGGGCATGAGATTGATAATCAGCTCAATTACTCCTTTACATTCACTCAGCCAAATTCCGCGGAACATGTAATTTTTCTGCCTCTTTTTTTTTTGCTGGCAGTGCAATGCGGTGTCTTTCTCACCTGACTGCAAACTGATGGCTTCCTGCTCGGCGGATACTACGGTTGCATTATGGGAGCTCTATCCTCCCAAAACACCTAGCAAAGTTGACATCACAACGAAAGATGAGGCCTCCTGTTAATTTGGTCAGGGTCTTCCAGTGGTGTAATGTAGACGAGTGAACAACCATGTGTGCGCTTTTGTAGCTAATCTGGGGGTGTCTTGTTCGGTTACAACAGATAAATGGCAGTTAGGTTATGGCTTATTTTATCATTTTTTTGGGCAAGGCTGCTTACGATTTTGATGTTGAATGCTAAGGAAAAGACGTAACTCAAGTCTGATGAGTATCAAACATTCACACAGTAAAATCGATGCATATCATGCATTCCTCACGAGGCTCAAAAGCAGATTGCTTCTGAGATTATTTACGGCGATTGCCCTCTTGAGTAGACTGCAGAGACTAAGACTGGAAAAATAGCTCGTGGCTCGGTCCGGGCTCGTCACGGTTCGGCTCGTAAATTTTTGAGCCAATATGAGTCCAATTTTCAGCTCGGTGAAAATTTGAGACGAGTTCAAGCCACTCGCGAGCCAGGCGAAATCCCCGTCCAACCCACTCAGCCACGCCACGTCCCCAGCCTAGCCCACGCGAATTCCCTAACCCTAACCCCATGCGGCCACGCGAATTCCTCGTTTCCCCTTCCCCTTCCTCTCCTGGCGGCCGCCCCGTCCAGGTGTCCACCGCGTCGCTCCTCCGCTGCCCCGTCCAGCCTCCACCCGTCGCCTCCCCCTCGGTCCCCTCGCGGCCTCGCCCAGCTCCAGCCTCCACCTGTCGCCTCCCCGCCCCGTCCACCGCGTGCTCCCCGCCCCGTGCCTCCGACTCCGAGTTGCCACCCCGTGCTCTGCCTCCACCTCGGCCCATGCTCCACGCCTCCACCTCCGCCTGTTCCCTCACCGCCGCCGCCAGAGGCCATCGAGGCGAGGCGATCTTCACCGCCGCCGTCCTCCAGGCTCCACCCCACTGCCTCCGAGTTTCCGACCGCGCTATCGCCTCGCGGAGTTGCCTCGACGCCCTCGCCGCCGCCTCCGAGGCTCCGACCATGCCGTCACCTTGCGGTCGCGGAGTTGCCCTGCCGCCCTCGCCCCACCCCAGATCTGATTTGTCCACTTAGCGAGGATGCATATTTTTGTTTTGAATGAATGCTCTTTGGTTGCGAGGATGCAAATTTTTGTTGTGAAATGAATGTCTTGCGATTTCTTGCGAATGAACGCAGTTGTGATTCTTGCGATTTGCGAACGAACGCAGAACGAAGGAATGGATGCCGCTGCTCCTCGCGAGTCGGCTCGAGCCGCCCTCCTGGCTCGTGCTTAGAACGAGCCGAGCCATCTGTTGAAACGAGCTTGACCGAGCTAGGCTCGAGCCGACTCAGATTGACTCGTTTCCAACCCTCTGCCAAACGAAAGCTCATCAAAGCAAGCATACTTTCGCATATATGCCCGGGCAAAATAAGCTTAAATGCTTAATTCCTTTTACAAGTTCATCATCAGGTACGTCGAACACCTACTACCACATTCAAAGCCTAGCTAAACTGCTTGTAGTACAGATCAACAAAAAAAGATGCAAAAGTAGTATGTTCTTGATTACTCCAAAGCGGCGATCTCTAAGAAGACCGCCACAGCCTCTGCCGCGGCGGTGGCGACGACGGCGGTGGTGACGTACTGCTTCGTGGCTTCCTTGGCCGCCACCAGCAACGACGCCGGTGGGCACCGAGCTTATATACTAAGGGCCAGTGTAGGGACGGATCTACGGTGTATGGATCGTGAAGTGACACCGATGCTCTCCAGCTTAACACACATGATGCTCTTGAATACAAGCTCATGACCCTCTTATTATAAGCTATAAATTAGTGCTACCATCTTTTTGTCTCCATGATCGGCCCTACCACCGTGGTCGAGAAGCTCTCCATGCCCATCTGTTTCGTGCTCTTCCTCTTTGATCTCAAGAGCAGAGTTCGAAGCTGTGCGCTTGTACAAACGGGTTCAGGTGAGACGCAGCGTATTCATAGCTTGATTGGCACGGCATTGTGAAGTTTGCGTTATGCTGTCGCCGCTTCGTTTCTGACGCGGAAGCCGAGAACGTAAGGGGTTAGGACCCGACCTGCCTGTCGATTTGATGATAATCTGCAGTGCAGTCCGATGCTCTGCCGTTTGCTGTGAGGATACTGGCCGCATTTAGCGAGTTTTTGTTCTAAATGACATTTTTTCAGCCGGTATTTGCAAATGTGGTTCTGCTCGTGTGGTATTGCCAAATATGACAGTTCGGACGTGCCTCATGCCATCACGTATGCAATTCCGGTCACCCTAGTCCGAAATCAATATCGTCCGCACATCCACTGCCCGAACAGATGATGTGCCGACATGTGTGTCGTCCGCACGCCCACCGTCCGAACAAGTCTTGTCCGTATGCCCCCCAACACGGCTTGTTCGGGGCAGGGAGCGTGCGAGCACGGTTTGTCCGAACGATGGGCGTGCGGATAAGATTTGTCCGGACGGTGGGCATACGGACGATACACGTGTCGACACCGCCTGTTCGGGCGGTGCGGACGACATTGATTCTAGGCTAAGGGCGATCAGAATTTCACACGTGACGGCGTGAGACACATCCGGACAGCTATTTTTGGCAACACAACACAAGAGACGCTACTTCCGTCGAAAACTCGTGCAACAGTGCAATTCAGGGGGAAAACTCGTATTTAGTTAGCGCCAGCCGTCAGACGAGGCCTCCTCCGTATTTTCTCCTTGCGTGCGTTTGGATCTGGATTAATTCCTGCGGCACGAGCAGTCCTAATCCCAGATTTCGCCTTACAGTCTTGCACGGCCCAGCCCGCGCGGCCACCCTCAGCTCCGCACGCACGCAGCCCACCGAACTCACATCCACCAGAGCTTACAGCTGCATTCCGACGGCCCAGCCCGAAGCGCCGTCCGCTCTCAGATTCGGTGGATGAATTACGCGGCCCGTCTGATGCCGACGCGCCGCGGCTGCTGGTCCGCACGCCCATACAATGCGCGCCTGCAGACGCACCAATCGCCACCACGAAGCCCATCAATCCGCCGCCCGCGATTACCGTGGCCGAAATCCTGGAGAATCCTGCCCTCTTTCTCGGCCCACCAGTTAGTTCTCCACCGCGCCTCGTTCCTCTTACATCAGCCTATTTTTCATCTCTTTTTTCTTGTGCGAGAAAGCGTATTCTGATCTTGGGGTGATTCTTTATACATCACCTAATAACTTTGGATCTTCAGGTGTTTCACTGATATATAAGTTATAGATCTACATGTTAGCCTCATATTGGCTATTATATTATGAATTATATAGTTATTTAATGGTATATTGTAGAGTTTCTATTTCATCTTGGTACTGCTGCTACTTGCTACACACTTCTTTTGAGTGGACCATGCTTTAAAACTCCTTCTGAAACCACGAGTCAAACCGGTTTTTCCGTCTTGTTTTTAGTGTACGTACATTGGGGGTAGTGGCCAACTCGCAACATCACTGCACGTAATGCCGATAACACTGCAGGCTAGATACATTACCCTCTCCGTTTCAGATAAGAATTAAGATAACAATTAGTAGTACTAGGCACAGAATGCTTCGACAGTTCAACGGCACAAAAGCAACCTCCGAACCTCCCAGAGACGAAAAATCACTTGCGGAACCCATTCTTTTCAAGAAAAATGCATCGATGCCTTCCGCAAAAGAGATGCATGACATGATAAGAAACAGAGATTTTAGTCGTCTATATTTACACGCATCCTGTTCTGGGAAATGACGAAACCAAGAATAAAATGAGAAGGTTCTCATAGGATCATATTCTTCTTTTACCTCTAGACCCAATCTGTCAATGGATAGAAGTGCTACGAGGGTACTCAAGGTCCGACCGACGGTAGGAGGTGCTCTCGCCCCGGCTGCCCCTGTTGGTCCGCTTCTGGGTGCAAATAGAAGTATGGTAAGACGGCCAAAATCAAGCGGTGGCAAAGTTAGATTATCCTAGGGTCTAAGAACGCTTAGGACAGGACAAAGCCAGATAGAACAGTAAAATAATTCTGAAAATTGCTAGGCGTTTCCTCCTTCGCCGAACATGTCGTGCTCGAAATCATCTACGGAGTACAGCTTACATTAGATTAGACTGGTCAGGCGATGTGCAACGTGAGTTCACATTCAAATCTCTTCACTTTCTTTTCGTTCTATAGTCGTCCTTGGATCACGTAAAGGATAAATTCGGACGAAACCTGCCTAATTTTCACTTTGCTTCGTTGCTTGCTTGAGCACGAAATTTATACGAGTATACAACAGAGTAGTAATAGACAACAATCCAACCACGTATTGCTGATGTTGCTGTCTCTATCTCACCAAATCTAATCCTCACACAGCGCTAATAAAGTATAAGTCGTTGACGCAACGGTATGGCAAAAAATTCTTTTAGCTCACCATCTTTTGAACGATGTACATGTTGTATTCGTCTTACTTTCTTAAAAAAAAGGGGGTCTTGAGTTAGCTTCTGGGAATCTCTCTAGACACGTTACTTAGTGTTGGAAATATAGACAATATTTTAATTCTAGATTTAATTATGAGGCAAAGATTATATAAAACTAGGGATGTATAAAGCAATATTAACAACATGCAGCTCATTGCATTTCTAAACAAACACAATAAAAAGACTATAACAGAGTAATTTGGTCGCATAACCAACTTACAATCGAGCGTGATGAAGAACAGAAAACAGTGTAGACTCGAAGCAGTGTAGAACGTGGATGGAGCAGCGTAGGCTCAAAGCAGTGCATAACGCTGATGTTGCTGTCGCTATCTCACCGATTCTAATCCTCACACAGCGCTAATAAAGTATAAGTTGTCGACGCAACGGTATGTCAAAAATTCCTTTAGCTCACCATCTTTTGAACGATGTACATGTTGTATTCGTTTTACTAAAAAAAAATCTGAGTTAACTTCTGGGAATCTCTCTAAACACACGTTACTTAGTTTTAGAAATATGGACAATATTTTAATTTTAGATTTTATTACGATGCAAAGATCATATAAAACTAGACATGCATAAAGCAATATTGACAACTCATTGCACTTCTGGACAGCACATCTGCGAGACCGCTCGTTGTGCTGCTTCATCTACATTTTGCACTGCTTAGAGTCTACGCTACTTCGTGTTCTTCATCACGTCCGACTGTACATTGATTGTGTGACCAAACTATCCTATTATAATCCTTTTATTGTATATGTTTAGAAGTGCAATAAGTTGCTTGTTAGTATTGCTTTATGCATCACTATTTTATGTGATTTTTGTCTCATAATAAAATTTAGAATTAAAATATTGTACATATTTTCAACACTAGTTCTACGAACGAAATAACAAAAATGATACCCCTACCGTACTATTTTGCCACAGAACCAATATTCCGCGCACCCAGACCACGACAGGATGACGTGCCAGTGCACAGGCCCACTCGGCAGCCATCCTGTCGCGGTCTAGATGCGCGGAATATCGGTTCCGCAGCAAAATACTATGATAGGAGTGCCATTTTTTTTTTGTTGAGTACTAGTTTTGTTTTTTTCGTTTCAAAAGGAGGCCATTTTTTTTTCATCCAAAGACTCTGTCAAAGATGCCCCATTCTTCTTCTAAACACGTCACATTCGCATGAACAATTCAACCGTTGTTGGCTACATAGCCTAGTGTCGGACTGACCAATCTTCTTGTAACTGACTATATTTTAGTAACAACTATGACTGTTCATACCTACCAACTTTCAATTAATCAACTATAAACGTTCTGTCGTAAGTATATGCAATATACTAACGATAAGCTACGGTCTGCGAAGAAGCTTCACTACTAGTCCAACCATTTCACTTTAGATCGGGAAGGTGAGCAATCTAAACCAAAGGTATTATTAATCTAACAACGTTGGTAATCAAGTCCAAACACACTTGCTACGACGTCGTCGCATACGAGCGTCTCAGCGACTGAAAAGAACAAAACACCGTCTTTTTTGGACGATTCACGCTAAAAAAGCCTCGAGTCCAAGGCGCCTCAACTCTCAACGACTGCTGGCCTGGCAGCATGCGAGATCCTGGTTGAAACATAAATGCACGTCGCGTTTTCACGCACCAACCGTTCTCTTTTCTCAAGATGTGCAAAAGCTTGTAACCAAACAAACAAAACCAAACCCTCGTAAAGGAGGGGTTACAGACTAAACGCGACGATTATGCTAAGCACTCAATCGACTGCCTAACAGAATGGCGCAACGACAAAACGACCACAACAAGAACGACGGAAAACTATAAAACAGAGAAAGCGATAGACAAAACAACTACTCCTAAGTGCCCGCGTCCAGATCGTGCGCTGTCATACGCCAACTCTGATGCACCAACCGTTCTCGAGTCCCATCATGCAGCAACAAAAACCCTTTCTCAACACCTTTCATTTTTGAACGTGTAGGCGAAAGATTTGCCTACCGCATTCGTTAAGGAGAAGAGAGTTTAGGTCGCACAGGTTTTATGAACAAAAGGTTGAGATCCAGATAAAACCAAAAACCGAAATTTAAGGTCTCCGTATAATGGATTGTAGGCACACTGCACCCGTAAGGCATCACGCTCTCGCCTCGTCTTCTATTTTTAGAAGTAGGATTTGTGGCATGATGCTTCTGTTTTTGAAAACTCTCTCATTTCGCTCATTCCATTTTTCCCATGTAACTAGGAGTAGCAATCTTGCAATGGTCTTTCTCTGCGCCCCCATTGCATTAAGGCCTGTGTCCCACTATTGGTTGGTTGTGACCGGCCTCGCCCTTTGTGATGGCTGAAGACTCATCAGGTCTAACCAATTGGAGACCATGTTCCATATGTGTGTGGAATACCTGCAAGTGGCTCGCCGCCACCGGCCGAGCCCGCCGCCGCCGCCCTTTCCTTCCCCTTCCCGCCGGCCGCCGCGCTCCTCTCTCTCTTTCTCTCGCCGAGCCGCCTCGCCCTCCTTTTCTTCCACCGAGCAAAGCCGCGCTGTGGGCGCGCCGCGCGCAGTGGGGTGCGCCGCGCGCAAGACGTTGATTCGGCCCGTGCCGTGGGCCGGGCCGATTTCGTGTATTTGGGCCGCGCCGGTTTTTCTTTTTTGCTGGTTTTTCTTTTCCTTTTTCTATTTTAATTTAAAAGTGAGACTTCAAAAATAAATAACTCCCCCATTTCAACTCCAAAAATTGTAAAATAAATTTCTAAAAATTTCTAAAATCAAGATCTTGCTAATGACATAGGTCTTGTTCCATTTGGAGTTCATTTGTGTATTCTTGTGTATTTAATTGCTCTCGTTGCTTGTCGTTTATTTTGTCGGTACTTCGCCCGCGTAGATTTCGGAGACGCCGGAGACCTCCACGTCGATCAAGGACAAGACTACTCGGACTCTCTCCCCTACAACCAAGGCGAGTCAATACTTTGATCATATTGAGCCTACATTTTATGTAAATTATATTCTTTTAAAATAGCAAATTGCATGCTTTAATTCTTTAAACAAATGTATGTTAAAACTTAAGGTAGTTAATTACCCATTTGTTGAATGATTAATTATTATGTCATCCTTGACAACTTGAATCCCTTAACCATTGTCACCCTAGTAACTATATGGTAATACTAGCTATAGGTTGTACTTAAGCGACATGCTAGCCTTGCTTAAGTAGGGACATTAAACCGTCCCAATCATCATCCTTTCAAATATAAAATGATTTGGCGACCATTACGGGTAAATGGTGAGATGGTTGAATTGTTGCGCTTTTGCTTCTCAAAACCCTAAAATTGCTATTACCATATCCGGGTGGATGGAGAGGTGGATGGTATGACAATGGGTGCTAATGTAGCCCACGGAATGTCATTTTGTGGATGGGATGTGGAATGAACCGCCTGAGATAACTCCTAAGGACTTCATCTTGTCACGACCTCCGTGTAAAACAGTACAACCACAAGTCTGCGACAAATCGCGACTTGGCTTAGTAAATTTATCGAATCACGAAAGTCATCTCACTGGTGGATAAATGGCGCGCGCAAGCTTGCGGTACATCCACTTGACGGGGACACCGATAAAGGTGAAGTTGCCAACGTCGTGCGGTACATCCGGTATTTGCGTTACAACATCCTCGCGAACGTATGGGCGTAACCCCATTTGGGTGAGATGATGGAAAGGACGAGGTAGTTGAAAAGTTATTGTGACAACCTCTCGACTACACGACTACGAATCGTGTAGGGCAACGAGTTAATTGTCTTTTGTGGGTAAAGTGTACAATCTCGCAGAGTTATAAACTGTTTAAACAATAGTGCCTACGGTCAAAGGCGGACATGGGAACTTAACTTGAGTTAGTTCTATTTCAAAACCTTGTGGGTGGTATGAAATTGTGGCGGCTCTCCTAGCCACGAGATTGGATTTTCCACGAGTTTTGGACTCGGCGGTTAATAATTGAGGTAGCTCCAATCAAAATAAACATCGTAGAGTTTAGAAGGAGGATTCTCTACGATACCAAATATTGCACAATTACTCTCTTTAACTAAAATGAAATTTGTTAAAAATGCTAAGTGCTAGGAATTTGTACTTATGATATTTAAAAGTATTGCTTTCGCAAATAAAAGAACCGAGCCATCCTTGTAAGCCTTGCATGTATATTATTGCATTGTGTATTGGCTCGCGAGCACGGAAGTTGTGCTCATTCTCGCTCTCCCCCCAAACCCTTCAGATGACGCTGATGAAGGAGACTATGCTTACTACGAGAATCCAGAAGTCGATGGGCAAGGAAACGATGAAGAGTAGTCTAGGATCTGTAGTCTAGGCCTCGACGCAGTCTAAGTTGACTCGTTGGTACTTGCGTACAACCGATATTATCCGGGTCCTTGGATAATATCAGTCGTACACAGGTTGCCCCAGTCGCTTGCCTGTGAAGAGATGAGCTCTACCCTTTTGCTTCCGCTACCGTATTCGGTGTTGTGTATTGTAATCAATTTGGCCCGATCGGTCCCTGTTGTAAAACTCGACCCGACGTGGTCTATGTCACTCTGTTGATTGTAATAATGATACTTTAGTTCACGCCATGTATGAATGATTCAGCAAGGTATCTGTGAGTGCTATCTACTGATCCAGGGGATAACACGGTATTTTCACAGAGGATTCGGGTCAGAAAATCCGGGTCCGACAAGATATGTGTCACCGTTTCCGGGAGTTGGTGGCAAAGGACGCAGATACCACTGTTTGGCCAACCACGGCGCTGCAGCTAGTCCGAAGTCCAAAGTCTATTCTGGATCGCTAGCCAACCGAAGAACTTATATTTTGGAGGCATCCAAGTTTTCCATATTTTGAGTGAAAGTCTGTCTTACTTGAGCCTAGAAATTGGGCCTTGTAAGCCGAGGCCAACGAGTATGTACATTTGACGTGAGTTTCCAGGATATTTGATCCTCAATTTCGGTTTGGAGTGTTGCCTCCTGTAGTTGCTCTTCTCAACACTTCAAACATGCTGATCTTTCAAGTCCCAGATCGAGTCACCTCAATCCGTCAATTTTTATCCAGCAATCAGATAAGGAGCATCTGAAACTTTGGATGTGAAGGGGGAAAACTTTGGTTTTTCTCGCAAGAAGTTGACACTCATTAGTTCCAGCAATCGTTCATCCATGGTCGATCTCGACCGTCGATCGGTGTCATGATCAGACGGCTACTGGATGGAGCGTGCACATGTCACTGTAGTCTGTAGCCGCCTATAAATCTGCATCGAGATTCCAGATTCGATAGGCATGCACTAACTGAACCCAGCGTGATCATTAATTCATTAATTAAACAGAGCAGTGCATCTGCCATGATTACTCTGCAGTTGTAAACTTGTACTGCAGAAAACTGTTGCAACTGCCGGCATCAAGATGTCGCAACATTGCATTTGAAAACTGGAGTTTGACGAGTCTAGAGCCAGCTTGACGTCGTTGTTTAGCGGTTTAGGTATGCCTCTTGAGTCTTGACCTTTGACCTTGTTCCATAGCCCTGAATTCACTTCCATCTTAATTAAAATGACATGCGTTCTAAAAAAAAGTCATCAACTCACACCAGGGTCCAGGAAGCTGCTCCGTTCTTGTTGCAAGTTCACTTTTTTAATCTACTGAAACTCGAGATAGGCCTTGTGAAACATGAGGATGACATGCAAGGTGTTGGAGTGCTTCTGACCGTGCAACGTCAATGTGTAGTGTTAACAACTATGATTACTGATTAGCACTTCAAAAAATTCCTTTTTGTGGACTTGCCTAACATAGAGATGTCGCAAAAAAATCAGATGTCTGAAGCAAAAAAAATACATGAAAAGTTCAACTTTTCAAAGAAATGAGCAGATAGTTACTGACCTAACTATGCAAGGTATACCTTCCAATCTACGACGCATCATGCTGGTGCTGCTGATTGCTGGAAGAGATAGGAACAGAACACGTATTTATGTTGAGTTCTCTTCTCTTTCTCAGTTCGGTGGTTCATGAACCACTGTTTCCCTCTAACCCTCTTGTCTCTACTATAGCCAAATCCCATCATTGCCTTTTCTTTTCTGATCTTTTCTTCTTCTGTTGGAATATATGCGCATATTAAATCTCTCAGAAGAAAGAATAAAGGAATTGCCATTGTGTATACTCGAGGAGTGGAAGTCGTCCGGAGATGTCCTCAAGCAGGTCACTTGCTCGATTCCTGTCAATTGTCGTCGGCACATGAGATCATGAGATTCACTGCAACAGAAGGGAGGAAATGAATGTTGCAATGGTTTTTTTTTTTTTTTGAGAGAGAGATGTTGCAATGGTTTAGTTGCTTTAGAGTTATTTTAAGGTGCACCACTTGGCCCTCAGGAGGTAAGAGTTTGGGTGAATCCTAACCTTCCATTGTCTAAGGGTAGTTTAGGAAAAAAAAATTATTAACCCATTATTGCAGGTTAGTGGGTCAAAGCTTAAAAAAGCAACACCATAAATGATTCCACTAATGATGCTAAGGAGTGATGCTACGCATGCAACCACAAAATTAAGTACAAAACACTAGTATTCAAGATTAAGTATTTGAATCTGAAAGCTGTTGGCAGATTTTAAGTTTTATTGATTATGAATTTAAATGCGTAGTGAGGATGTAGAAAAAGCATGTAATACACTATCCCAACATTACTAAATATTTGTTTCCTTACATAATATGTGGTCAAAAAGTCTTTATTACCCTTGAATTTTAAGTGGTGACCTATTACCCCCTACATGTTAATAGCAGTGTTGTAAAATACGAAATACGGTTGTTGGACGGATAGGGTATCGCCAAGCGATTAATTGGAATACGGATGATTAATCGGAATTATGCGGACAATTTGACGTTCTCACATATTTGATCGTAATGCTAGTTTCAGAGATATTTGAACACATTATATTGTCAATACTATCAAATAAACTTATACCACCCTTTAATTGTACATGATAACTTCATTACTAACTCAAAAGATAACAAGATTGATCGGCGGACTATTATAGTTCTACACCAAAGTACGACTTGCAACGTGTTTAGATAATAGCTAGATTAAAATTATGCATTGTCACATAGACTAAGCTAACTTAACACACTGGCGAGATGACTACCAAAAGAATTAAGTTTGAAAATTAAATACACAAAATAACCCACCACCACGAGAGAATCAGTTACTCTGAATCATTGTCAAGCATAACATCACCACCAGACATTTTGGTCTCAGGCTCATCAGAAGCAAGGAAATCCTCTTCAGAGGCAACCAATTCTGTCACTTTCACTTTTATCAATTGCTAGTAGTGTAGATTTGGAACCACGACTGTACCATGCTATGTGAGACAATCTTTGTATACGTTTTGCTGATTTCTTGTTGTAAAAAACAGTCGTGACGCCGATTAATCGTCTGTTTATGCGGATTATGCGGGGTAATTATACGGAAACGGCCGACTAATTGGATAATGCGGCCGATTTGGCGTTCACAAGCGTTAACAATGCTCCGATTCATGTATACGTGACGGTTTGCCTGCCGACTCCAATTAAACGGCCGACTAATCGGCCATCACGACCGATTTTTACAACACTGGTTAATAGAAATATCAACAATTGGATCTTCTAAAATGGATGGTCTAAAGTAAGCTGGGTTAAAAACTTTTTACATCTGAACTAGCACGAATTTACAATACGTTGAAGCGAAATTGCAGTGTTAGACGTTGTACTAATGAAATTGTCACAGTGATGCAAATGGAATATTGAGATAGTTTATTCAGAGGAAAACGGTGAAATAGTTGACTCGAAAGAGAGGTAAAAACAAGATTATGTACTGTTCATCTACCAGCCATGGATAATACAAGTTGAAGTTGGTCTTGTGGCATGTAGAAGCTGGACATTGGCAACAACCCCTGTGGTCACAGCAGTGGAGTAACCCTGGCCTTGTGTATATCAGCATGTATCCATGAATGTGCACAGCAATTTACCAATTTCCAATGGTTAAGCCATCATTGTTCTCCTCAAGAATGTGTGGACTCTCTTAAGGATCACACTTTCAGTAGGAACAATCAGAACTAGGAATCCTCAAGCATGTTGAGATGCTAGCAGAGTAGTAGCAGCTCAAGAAGCATACCATCCTCTCTCCCAACTCTAACAGATACAGCAACAGGTGTCCGGAGTTCCTGAACCTGAAGAATGCTGCTACGCCGCGTCCCGCGGGACACAAAAGTCGTAGAAACTTAAACACTTAGCCGCCGCCGGCCGGAGCCGCTCACCTACTCCGGTCCACGTATCCAGGAATCCGTCGTGCTGGAGCTTCTCTATCTGGTCGATATCCAAAACCGCACATGAATTTGGGAGAGGGGTTCTTGGAATATGTTCGTGCAAGCTCCTTGCAATATACATCTACACGCAGGCTCATCCTACCAACCAGGCTGACAAGTGACATGCAAACAAGCGCTATTTTTTTTCCAGGTTACAGCAACAGGCAGCTGAGCCGAGCGTTGAATGACTTGAATCCGCAGCAACCCACCGCGCGATTGATTGAAACCCGAATATCTTGGGGTTTATTCAGTGATTCCAAAGCGGAGCATGTGCTCACAAGAGCGACATGTGCCTGGACCGGACTGAACCGAGCAAAAACTTTTTCTTTGTTTTGTTATCCCCATCATAAGGAAGCTGAGTAGAATCCAAGAGAGCAAAGCAGCAGAGCCAGAGGAGGTAGCCGTTTCTTTCCCGCCTCTTTCTCTTCCTTTTCTTTTCGCCTGCACATTTCCAATCTCACTCGCCTCGGAAACCTCTGCAGCTACGCAGCAGTGTTCGTGTCGCCTTTGGTGACTTGAGTTTACCTCGTGCAGAAACAGAATATCATGAAACACCATTTTTTTTCTTCTTCCAAGAAAGTGTCAGGACAAATAGAAGCACTGCTCGAGGTTTCCAGCAGATTTGTTTCAAAGCAATCACAAGGAAGAAAGAATCACAGCAAGCAACAGAGATAAGGCAAAAAAAAAATTGTAACTTCTCTACGTCTTATTGAAGAGTCCTTATTGTCCTTCCAGTTTGAACTTAAAAAGAGAGACGAATACAATGGACAAGAGGGGGATGGGGATTGAGGAGTTTGAGATGCCCTCACCAATCCACACATCCCCATCTCGTCTCATTGAATCCACTGCTCACGGCGAAATTATCGAACAATCAAACTAAATAATAATCGAAAGAAACTTATTAGTTCCTCTTCTTATTCCCAGAAAGGAGCGAAAACAGTGGACACTGACGCTTGCGAAATAAAAAGTTGCGCCAAATACTCCGGCGAAACTACGGCGACGAGACGCCCGACGACTACGAACATGACACGATACAACACTGGGCTGAGATTACCATCCACGACGACTGACAACTGCTGGTAACATCACCAGTGGGACAGGTACAGGGGAGGAGGAGCAAGCTCGCTCGCATGTAGAAGCTGGCGCTTCGTCACACGGTGAGCCCGCGCATGAACTCCCACTCATCATCATCCTCCTCGGCGGCGCTGGCGGCCGACCCCTCCGAGTCACTGCTCATGCCGCTGCTCTCCCCGCTGGCCATCACCGCCGCCTCGGGGTCGAACGCAAGGTACGGCATTGCACCAAACGCTCTGGCGAGAGCGGCGGCCGTGGCGCCATCGGTTCTCTGCTTGAGGACCTCGAAGATGACCTCGGGCTCGTGCTGCATAGCGCGGAGCACGTCAGCGCAGGACGGCCCGGGCGCCGCGCGCGTCACGGCGAAGCAGTGGGGGCCGTCGCTCTGCGACACGCGCACCACGCTCGGCCCGCCGAACAGGTTGTGCAGCCCGCCGAGGGCCTCCTGGTAGGCGCCCCCGAGGAACATGCCCAGGTAGTACCCGCGGGTGCCGTGGCTGGGGAGCTCGTGCAGCGGCAGGCTGTGCCTCCCGCCGATGAACTGGTTGACCTTGCCGTCGCTGTCGCAGGTGAGGTCCGAAAGGACACCTTCGATGGCTGGCCGCTCCTGAAGGCGCTGGATTGGAATTATCGGGAAGAGCTGCTCAATGGCCCACATGTCCGGCAGGGAGGTGAACACAGACAGGTTGATGTGGTACGTGCGCGGCGGCTCGGCCGCGCCCATGCCGCGCGCGACGATCTCGCAGAGTCCATCGACAGCAGCAAGGTGCTCCAGGCCAAGAACCCCCTCCTTGAACTGCTCGGCGCAGCGCCGCTTCAGCTGGTCGGCGTATAGAGCACAGGTCTCAAAGTCACCGCGCACAGCGGCGGCCATGAGGTTGCGGTAGTCGGCGCGGCAGTCATCGGTGAGCTCATCAAGCAGGTAGGCCGTGGCTGTGTCAATGCGGCCAGGCGCTGAAGCCGAGAAGGCCTCGAACACCAGGACGGAGTGGTGCGACACCAGGGCGCGGCCGCTCTCGCTGCAGATGATGGGGTGCTCCACCCCCTTGCGGTCACAGACGCGGCCAACGGCGGCCACCACGGCCGCCGCGTACTCCTCCAAGCTGTATGCCACTGACATGTCGGTCTGCGCCGAGTGGGTTCCATCATAGTCGATGCCGAGGCCGCCACCAACATCAATGACGCGCATGGCCGCGCCGAGGCGGGCGAGCTCGCAGTAGATCTGCGCGGCCTCGCCGACGCCATCGGCGAGCAGAGCAGTGGTCGGGATCTGGGAGCCAATGTGGAAGTGCAGGAGCTGGAGGCAGTCGAGCATACCAAGGGTCTTGAGCTTGGACACCACGGACAGTATCTGCGCAGCGTTCAGACCGAACTTGCCCTTCTCCCCCGACGTGGAGCCGAAGTGGCCGGCGTGCTTGGTGCGCAGCTTGGCGCGCATGCCGACCACCGGGCGCACGCCGAGGCGGCGGCTCGCCTCGACGACAATGTCGAGCTCCTCCTCCTGCTCGAGCACGATGACCGTACTGAGTCCCATGGTGCGCGCGATGAGCGCGAGTGAGACATACTCGTCGTCCTTGTAGCCGTTACAGATGAGCAGGGCGTCCGGGTTGCCGCGCGCGGCGAGGCAACCCATGGCGAGCAGCAGCTCCGGCTTGGAGCCGGCCTCCAGGCCGAAGCGGAACGGTGCGCCGAACTCCACAATGTCCTCCACGACGTACCTGTCCTGGTTGCACTTGACCGGGTACACGCCCTGGTACCTCCCGCCGTAGCCGGTGGAGCGCACGGCGTAGTCGAACGCCGCGTTAAGGGTCTCCACGCGGTGGCGCAGCACGTCGGGGAACCGCACCAGCAGCGGCAGCGGCAGACCCAGCCCGCCGGCGGCGCGCGGCCCGGCCGCCTTGGCCACCACCTTGGCCAGGTCGATCTCCTGCCCGGGCAGCGTGGCCGCGCCGTGCGGGCGCACGGCAACGTCGCCGTCCTCGTTGACGAAGAAGTAGGGCGCGCCCCAGCCGTCCACGTTGTACAGCGCCGCAGAGAGGTCGGCCGACCACGCGACCGCCTCGGGTTCGGCGGTGGGGCCCAGCAACGGCGCAGGGAAGTGCGCCGCGTCGCACGCGAAGGTGTGCGCCACAGGTGCAGCAGCGTCCACGGCGATCGCAGGCATCTCGTCACAACCGGAGAACGCTAGAATCCACAGAAAAAGTTAGCCTTTTTTTTTTGTTCGTGCTGTAATTTTTGCTATTTCGGTGGCGTTAGCGGCGAAAATTCAGAACAAAAAAAATGGTGTGAGGCGGGCGATTGATTAATAAAAAAGAAGAAGAACAAAAAGAAATGGAACGATAAGAAGAATCGAAATCGAGATTTCGATTATCTGGGATGCCAAAAGAGGAAGTTCTGGAAGGGGAGGTAGAAGAACTTTAGGACGGGATTTTTGATCCTGTTGTGAGGAAGGGGGCTTTGAAAGCCGCCGAGGCCGGAGCCCCGGCTACCCCCGCAAACGGAGCAGGCGGGGGGAGCGCTCGCGGAGAGGGTGTCGTCGCCGGTGGTGGAGCCCGGGCACCCCACGCCGGCGGTCAGGAGAAGGCCTCGGCGAGGAAACGGACAACCAAGACGGGGCGCGGTGAGGCGGCTAGGGTCAAGGTTAGGGCGTCGGAGGCGGCGACGAGGGTTTGTTAGGAGCGGGCGGCCAAAGCCAATCGGAGAAGCGAAGGAATGAAACGAGATGTGAAATGGGCGACTGCGTCGTGGCCAAGGCGAGGGTAGCGCTGGGCGTCCGGGCTCCTTTTATAGGTGGGGGGGGGGGGTGGGGGCTCGGCCCATGGGCCCCACCGCCGCTCGGTTTTTTCCCGCTGGCCTCCCCCACTCCCGCCTCTCGTTGGTGCCGTATGCGAATGCGTAAAAACTCTCCCCTTTGGCGTCCGCGGACGCAAAAACACGCGCGTTTCCTCGTTTCATTTCTTACCGACTCGGTAGGTGCGGCTTGAGCCTGACAGTCCGGGCCGGCGAGTCAGCGGCGCAAAAGCATTGTTCAAGGAAGGCTCGTGCCTCGTGGGTCCTGGCTGGGTAGTTGGGGGTCGTGGACAGGACCCGTTAATTGCCACCCATCCCTTGGCTCGCATCGCGTCGCGCGCACATGCCTCCCCATCAGCCGCGAGCGGTGGTGGTTGTTGAATGTTTCGCCGGGGTCACGTTCTTTGATCCCTGTGTTGTTTCTGTTGCGCCTGCCACCGCATCTAGGCCGTCCCGTCCAGTCCAGGAATCCGGCGGCCGGGAGCCCCCGAGATCGGACTTCTCCCGGGTTTTGTATGCAGTTTACGCGGCTCCCTCTCGGATTCGCTGCGTTGCGGTAGCCGGTAGGGTGGGGGTGTCGCATCGGCAGCGCCTGCGGCGGTGGCAGGGGACGATAGGGTGGGGCATCGCACGGGCTCGAGCCAGGTGTGTCTGTGTGAGCGTAAGCGTGAGCGTGAGCGAAGCGGAATTTAGGATTTCGCCGCTGCTCGTTTGGAACTTTTTTTATTTAATCTATTTTTAAAAAATATTTTAAAAATACTATTTCCCTAACTTTATTTTCAATTCTGATATCTTTAGTCACGTCACAACCTGATAAAAGCACGTTGTCACACTAAGGATCTCGGTGTGGCAAATGATGTGACAGAACTTAGTAAAAAACAAACGCATATTAACTCGAAAGGCTATCGTGTAAGTTTTGATCACACCGTGTACATGACGTGACAGAGTATTTTTGTCACGCCTCGTGTTGTGGCGTAATTAAATGGACTATAATTAGAAATAAAGACAGGAAGAGATTGTCTTTAAAGTGTTTTTTTAAATAATAAAAAGCAAGCTCGCTCGTTTGACCGTGCCGGACTACGCCGCTCGTTCGTTTTTTCGTCAGGCAGCCGCACGCTTTTGTCTTTCTTTTTGGGTTTTGTTTTCCTCCTCCGTGCAAAAGGATTGGAGGGGGAAAATGACACTGTCTTGGTGACGAAGGGGAGGGGATAAGGAGCCTTGAATTGCGGAGAAATGGCTGCTTTTTCCCACTATCTCGGCTCGACTGACGAAATATTCCACTTGGCTGGTGGATGCGATTTTTGCTGGATTTTTGTGCAGCCGATGGAATTTTAAAAACAATTTGTATGTACAAAATAGCAGTCCGTACTTTGCAAAACACTCTTCCACAGTCAGGTAGCCGCGTGTGCTTTTTTTAGAACACGCAGGAGCTCCACGCGTCATTTGATTTGATTGATTGGTATTAAAATGAGAGACATGTCAAAGGAACTACGAGTAAGTGGTGTATTTGGCTGTTGGTATCAAGTGGTATATGTATAAATTGGTTGAAGAAGAAAAAATTATCTATGTATTTGGTTGCTCGAATGAAATCATCTCATCCTAGATGGTAGGATACAAATTTGTGAAATATCTTTTTAGATGTTGAACCATCTCATTCATCATAAACAGTTGAATCATATGATCATCTCATCTCATTCAACCACATCCGACCAACCAAACACACTCTAAGGCACATCACCCCTCGTAACTAAAAGTTATGGTGCACAAGCACAACGGAGTTCGAACACGACTAAATGCTTTATACTTGATATTGGTTGATACTTTTAAAAATTAATTTTAACCCTCTCTTTATGTTTATTCTAAAAAAACTTTTCGCTAAACGATCGTATTATTGTAAGTAAATTTCGCAAAATTGTAACTTTATTAGCATAATTATCAGTTTGCTACAACTTTAAGTGAGGATTTAGGGTGACTGCACCTTTAAGAGAGCAATTTTTCAAAAATTTGGTAACGCTGTCACGAATGGACCGCCCTAACAAGCCGATCCACACGTCACACGTCACACACAAACACCAACACATTGCACATCAGCGGCGCAAAAGCTGTAGTTTGTTGATGCTTGGACGGAAAAGTTGCATGTACGCAAATTTTACTCTTTTTTTAAAAATGAAGGCTACTAATTAGTGACTCATTTCTTTTAACTGATTTTTAAACTGAACCAACATGCGTACTCTTCTTGGCAATGAGACACTTTACAGTCCAAACTATCAATAAACTGCAATTTTTACGCCGCCGATGTGTGAGCCTCGTTGGCGTTGCATGGTGTGTGATTGGTGCTTGTATGACACCTCGTAACAGGCTCAGCGTCACATGTGTGTATGACATGTGAGTTCATCTTATTGGGACAACTTGTTTATAAAGGAGTTGCATTTTTTTTTATGAATTGGTATGTTAGTATTAAAGATGCGGCTACTTGAAATACTAGTTTAAAGTTGTAGCAAACTGATAGTTTATCAAGTAAATTGTAGCTTTGCGAAAATTACTATATTTTTGTTAGAAAATGTTTACTTAATAGTAAAACCAATTATATGCCACCATGCTACGCGGCCTTTCTCTGTTCGCGTACACTCTTGTAATATTACAAGTGCTACTTTGGTCTTATTTTACTTTTTCGACATTCGAGGATTTGTTTGCATTATTATTAGGGCCATATTTGGATAATTTGAACGGAGTCTCGTACAATTTGCTCTACTTCCAACAGAAATCATGTGTTCCGCGTAGGACCTAAAAAAGATCTTAATTTTAGCCGTACCTAGGGAAACACCACTTAATTAAATGGTTTTACTAAACAACATTCGACTTTTTTTTTTGTCAAAATAGTCGAATTTGCATTTGTCCGATATGCTTTGAGATTTGTACTTCTTCTCATCTGATGAATTAGATCCGAATTTATTATGATTTTTTTTCTCAGAACATAAGAGTTCACCACGTTGTCATATTTTGTTAGTCTAGATTTTTTTTCTTTGTTTTTGTTTAATCTCTCAAAGTGTATGTTAAATTCCGAATCATGTGATGGAAATATGAGTTATTAAGACTTTCGAGAATAATTAAAGTGACCAAAAATAAAAATTACATAAATAATTTAATGCAATTTATGTATAATAAATGAAGTTGTAAATGAACTAAAATTTGATTGTTTTAAGCCGAGAAAATAGTCGAATCTTGTATAGAGGGACCTAAAATAAGTCTAGTTAAACAACATTTGACTGTTTTTTTTTATCAAAATAGTCAAATTTTCATTTGTTCGATATGCTTTAAGATTTGTACTTTTTCTCATCTGATGAATTGAGTCCGAATTTAATATGATTTTTTCGTCAGAACATAAGAGTTCACTATATTGCCGTATTTTGTTAGTATAGAATTTTATTTTATTTTTGTCATTGTTTTTGCTTAATCTCTCAAAGTATATGTTAGATTTCGAATCATGTGATGGAAATATGAGTTATTATTACTTTTAAGAATAATTACAGTGATCAAAAACAAAAATTATATAAATAATTTATGTATAATGAATAAAGTTATAAATAAACTAAAATTTAACTATTTTAGACTGAGAAAATAATCTAATCTTATATAGACGGACCTTAATTAAAAACAAGTCTCTTCAACACACCACCAAAAAAATGTATGATTTGATTTCCATGCGATCCACATGAGACGTATACGATCCAGAGAGATTTGACGGACGGGCAGCATCAAAGCCCGTCTCTTCACGGGGAAAAAAAACACGGACCCCGAAGCACGTCGTCCACCCGATCAGACACTCGCGACTCGCGCGAGTAGAAGAGGGGGGAAGCGGAGCAAAGCAGAGAGGACGGAACGAGCACGACGTGATTTGATGGCCCAACGAGGGGCTGCGCGGAGAAAAGATCCCTCCGCTCACGGCTCACGGCTCACCGCTCCGGTGCCTCTTCGCAGCGATGCGCGCTGTTGGTTTCTGTCTGGAAAGGATCGGTGGATTTGGCCTGTGTGTCTTGGGCGGAATCCAGCGAGATCCGCGTCGAGATGCCGCGTGGCTGCCGGTGGGACCGGGCCCCGTCCCTCTCCCTCGCTCGCATAATTGCGTTTCCTCCACCTCTCCCCCTTTGCTCGCGCCGCGACGGCAAAGCGAAGCAAACGAGGAGAAGAGGAGCTCGGTCGACGACGACGATGCGTGGCTCCTGTTCTCGCGCGCGCGCGCACGGCCCGGATCGAGTCAAAGCTACCGCTTTCGGCTCGCCCGCCTGAATTGTTCCCCCGTTGATAAAAAGGCGACGAGTCCGGAAATATCGAGATTTTATTTCGGGGCATGGACGCGCGTCGGGGTGCACGCGGGGACGGATGGACGGGCTGGATCGGTGCACGTGTGGGTTGGACGGCGGTGCTCTATCCAAAACCTGGCGTGCGCTGCGTTTTATCCGGCTATCCTAGTCATCGTTTCCCCTTGGTTCTCCCTGCAGTGACTTGGTGACCGGTGGCTGCTGGTGAGTAGCGTACATCCCACAGCAGTACAAGTTACCGGACTATTATATTTTGCTGTAAACCCATCCAGCGCGAATGCAGCTTGAAGAAGAGTATCATGTACGCTCTAGCGTGTAACGATGAGTTGTCGAGCTTTGAGATTATCTACGGTGATTCTACGTGAATATATCATTTATACCTATTTTGGGTTTTTTTTTTGGCCGTATTTGCGCTTTTTGTATTTACAAGAGTGACCGTCGTCGGATTTTATTTATAAAAATAACACACTGCCGCACGACCACCACCGTGCGGCAGGCTCTCCCTGACTGTCACCTGCTCTCTTGCTGCACGATCACCATGTGGTGGCACCTGCTGCATGGCCACCGTGCGGTGGGTTGCTCCCTCCCATCATGTGCCCTCCCCTCCCTCCCGCCAACCACCCCTCCCGTCACGTGCCAAATAAAAATTCTATAAAACTGGTCCAGTTCTTTGGAGAAACAAAAAACCGAACGACTGTCACCTTTCCCACTGCACGTCCTCCCCCCATCTGCATATCTGTAAACTCATCGTGGCTGTCCCCCTTGCCCGTAGTGCTGCGCGTAGACAACGCATCCGGAATTCCCAGCGCAAACGCAACGGTTCCTCCTTCACTCGGCTATAAATATCGAACTCTCGCAGTCGCTCTTCGCTCATCCCAATTGCGTTTCGTTTCTCGTTCTGACGCTCGTCGCTGAGAACTCAGAGAACGTAATATAATTAATTTTTTTTGGAGATTAAATATTTGCTTGCTTCTCATTGCTCGTCGCTCGGCCTATTTTGATAACTTTCCCCTGAAGAGCAGGTAATTTGTCGGATATTTTTTTCGTTATTACCGTAGTCGTAGTTAATCGGTCTTAGTCAACAAGTCGTAATTAAATAGTATAATGGTAATTAATTAGTTAGTTTACAGATAATTAATTAGTTTAGTGGTAAGTACTTAATCATAATTAGTTTAGTAGTTATCAATAAGGCATATTAAATTAGTGAAAATAAACTACTCGTAATTTATTTAGTGGTAATTAATCTGTTGTAATTAGTTAATTTAGTCATAATCAATCTGTCGTAATTAGTTAGTTTAGTCGTAGTTAATTAGTTTATGGTAACTAATTAGTCGTAATTAGTTTAGTGGTTACTAGTCCGACATATTAAATTAGTGGAAAATAACTACTCGTAATTTTTTTAGTGGTAATTAATCAATCGTGATTAATTTGCTTAGTCGTAATTAATTAGTTTAGTGGTACATAATTAGTCGTAATTAGTTTAGTGGTTATCCGCCCAACATATTAAATTGGTGGAAAATAACTACTCGTAATTTATTTAGTGGTAATTAATAAGTCGTAATTAATTAGTTTACTGGTACATAATTAGTCGTAATTAGTTTAATAAGAGCTTGTCAAGGTGAATGAAAGCATAGCACAGAGTTACTACATGCAGATTGGCTCCCAACCCGAGGCGGCCATTCACAGGAAGACGATGTGTACAAGAATTGCTTCAACCGGATTGCACTTCGGGCGGGTACACCGCGCGAGCTCGGCATATAAATACAACCCCTTCAGCAGAGGATTCTCCTACATCAGGACTGCAACACTAGCTCGTTCATATGGAGAAGCAATGGGACGAGATCACCCAACTCGCAAGGGCTGCTGCAGCCCGGGACGACGGCGCCCGTAGCACCAACCCCTACCTCAACATTCTCAATGAGCATTCGTTGCAAGACCCGTCCAAGGGGGAAACACCGCCCTTATGTTGATGCAGGAACATATGCAAGTTCTTCAAGTCCAAGAAGCGGCTGAGCTTGGGAATACGCTACTAGGGTTGTGCTAACTATGCCTGGAACTATCCCGATCGCCATAGGGACACGATGCGCTACCGGCAGCTAGTATGGAACAGCTATAGTATATTCCCCTAGCATTTATATTTGAAAGTACACACTAACGACCTCTCCCGTCTACCCATAGTCTCCGGATCCGCTATGCGCCTACCGCAACTGGATCCACCTACAAGACCAGTGATGTCTTGACTGCGGAGAGTGGGATGCCCAGAGGGACTGCGAGAGGAGGGAGGAGCGGCGCCGCGACGAAGAGCACAACGAGCTTATCCGCTAGGAGATGCAAGCTCATCTTGAGACGTGCAGGCGGAGGAAGCGCGAGGCTCATGAGGAGGAGCGCGAGAGAAAACCCAAAATGACGGCTAGGGCCAAGGCGGTCGGCGAGGAGCACAATGCCGAGCACACAAGGAAAGGCAAATGACCCTGTTCCACACAGTAGATCGAGCCATTCCATAATGGTCTCCCATCCCCCCCGCCATATTTTTCCTTTCTACAGAAGGCACGTATGCATACATGGTCCGGATGCTTGTGTCGATGTGTATCGTAGTAGTAGCAAGGTTGACAGAAGCAGTTAGCCGAACCATCATGCCATGCAACCACATGTAATATCCGTATGGAGTTGTAATGTATTTTTTTTCATACATTCTAACTCATATGAAATCATGAAACCCTAATTTCCAAAACTTAAAGTCCAAACTTTTGAAACATAAATCCTTAATTTTCGAGACAATTTCATAACACATATAAAATTATCGAAACATTACACAATCAATTCCACAGCGTGAGGAGTCTTCAAACAAAATTCATAATTTTTGGAGCTCGTTTTCTATATTTATAAATTCATACAAACAGTACACTTATATGAAATTGCGAGAAAAATTCAGAACGAATAAAATTATAACAAATTACACAAGCAAGTACATTGTGTCGGGGGCTCCACATAAAATTTCATAATTTGTTGAACGTATTTGCTATATTTTAAAATTCATACAAACCGCGTTGAAACCCTAATTTTGGGAACGCTGAAACCTAAACTGGGAGGAGAGAGAAACGAACAACCACCGCACGGTGGTTGTGCGGCAGGGCCCCCACCGCACGGTGGCCGTGCGGCAGGAGGGCAGGTGGAGCCCGGGGAGAGCCTGCCGCACAGTAGTCGTGCAGCAAGGGGTCATTTTTGCAAATAAAATCCGGCAATGAGCCTGAAGCACGGTAGCCGTGCGGCGGAGGGTCATTTTTGCAAATAAAATCTGGCAACGACCACTTGTAAATACGAGGCGAAAAGCGCCAATACGGCCAAAAATTCCTATTTTGATGGTGTACACCCGCCATGTACACTCGATGTTGGCTCGCTGAGATGAAGCGGCCACCCGGTTAATTACAACCTTCTCTCATCACGAACAGTAACTTCACTCCAGAGTTACGTGCCTGTACGTCTAGCTTGTAACCGCAAATAGTTAAACACCACCATATTCTACGCAAGATTCGTAAACTACATTGTACTCCATCCGTTCTTTTTTACTTGACGTTTTTATTTTTTATGGTCTTGGAGATGCGGCTTTAATCATTACTTTTTATAACTTTACATTATAATACTATGAAAGTATTTTTAACGATAAATCTAATAATATATTTTTCATACAACCAATCTAGATAATTTTAAATTTCTTAACAGGTAAAAACTTTTTTTTGACGACATGAATTATAAGAAGTCAGGTAAAAAAGAAGGGAGGTATCTAGATGCTAGTTACTAGGTTGCCTAGAGTCCTGGACCTAGGCCGCTGGACCAAGAGAAAATTGCATCTCGGTCGACGAAGACGTCAAGCGATGAAAGGAGCCTGATTAGCCAGGACAGTCGGACAGGTGGATGGGTCAGATTGGGTGGGGGCACGGCGCCGTACACCTTGTCTAGTTTAGTTATTTTGTTCATTTAATATCTTTTTTTGAAACGCGATAGCAAAATTAGTTTTTTCACCGTCTACATCTGAAATAACAAAAATAACATTTCTATCGTGCAAAATCATAACGGAAGCTGACGTGTCGTGCAAAATCACCACGAAAACTAACGTGCCGCGCAAAATCCCCCAAACTACGGCAAGCCAACTATCATACACTCAGACTGCGGCACGATGGCTTGCCAACGCGGCAAGAAACGTGGCATCCATCCTGCCATGTACTGTGTGTGCGCAGGTCGCCTGTCGCGATCTAGGTACGTGATACTTTTGCTTCCGCGGAGATTTCGCGTGCCGAGGACTCGCCAAGCTACTCTCGCCGCGTTGGTTGCGCTGGTTTTGTCGCGCCGGTGCCGAGCCGCGCGCGCCGTCGAGGCCCGGGCGGGGAGGGCGTAACCCGGGGCAGCACGATGCGGCCCGGGGCGCCCGCACGATGCACAGTTGACAGATGCGACCACGCGCGAGCGACGTTTTCGCGAGATTCCGTGGGGGCTACGCCTGCGCGAGAGATCGCACTCGGTCGCCGGGTCATGTTTCTTCTCCCGTCTCTTTCTTTCGCAGCCGGTCGTGTTGATTGCCTACCTCCTCCTATAGTACTTAGTCCCAGTTGCCATCCTTACTTAGATCACATACACTTGTGTGCATATTGAAATCGAGCGAGGAAAATTACCCCTCTCTCTCTCGCTGCAGTTTTTCCGTGTGCTTCTTCACTACTCACATTGCTCGATCCATCTAGCACTACTGCTGTGTGGAGTGTAGAGGATTGGTGCTACACCGGCCGGTAGCTCTTTTCCCTGAAAACAACGTGCTTCAGGGAAGATTTTTATGGTCCTGGTACATTATTTTCGTGGTTTCAACCAAAGCTTTCAATCTAGAATAAGGGAAAGGAATGGGAAACGGATGAAGCGGGAGGAAACTGCTGCTTTCGTATTTCCTTTTCCATTCCTTTATTTTTTTGCTTTCTGATGAATGGTCGAATCGCTTGGAGAAAATACTGAGAGTTGCGCCATCTTCTAGAATAAATTAAGGGGTTTGTCTATCCATCATTCACGAAAATTACCACAAAACCAGTCACTTTTTCAACGCACGATCTCAATCTAATAGTCCAAATCCTTCCCCCTATTTCTATACAAACCAAACCCTAACCCAACATTATTCCACATCCCCTCCACACGCCACCCCCATCCCCTCCGCCTGTCACCGTCCCCAGTGACGATGAGGTTCGCCGGCCCCACCCTAGCCACCGGTCCACCACTACTGCCTCCTCTTCCTCCACTAGCACCGCCTGCCTCCTACGTCGCCGCTTCCACTTCATCTTCCTCCGCTAGCGCCGCCTCCCTCCCCCGTCGCCGCCTTCTTTCCCGTCTCTGGTGGCTACCGTCGCCAGAGACGCTATCGCCACCTCTGCCTCCTAATTTCTAGTCGCTTCCCGTCGCCCCGCTGACCTTCACCGCCCACTACCCTCTCCGACCCGCGGTCGGTAGCGTCACGCCGCCTGCCGCCCTGTTGTTGCCCACCATCGTGCCTTCGTCGCCTCTCCCTCGCTCTATAGCTGGTCCCCGGTGAACCCTAGCCCTAATCCGGCGAAACCCCGCCCTAATTCGCTGCCGCCACCACCCGAGAAGACGATGTCGTCGACCGGAGCACGAATCTCTAAGCAAAATGGTAAGGTCATAAATTTGACTGTTTCCAAAAAAAACATGTGACGGTTTTTTACCAATTCCGTAAATTAAAAGGCTATGTTAGGACTCAGTACCTGGACTGGACTATATTTGGGTGCGCCATAAAAATAACTCCAAACCTGGAACAGAAAAACCGCAGCCAATTAATTACACAGTTGGTAGTCTGTAGTTTGCTAACATCATAATCCACGAGGTTGAAAAATAGGAGATGATGGCCTTTTTTCCATATAAACCCCTTTCGTCAGCGCCAACAGATCACCCCGAGGAGGCGAGGATGTCCTAGGCATCGTGCCGTTTGAACTCTGAAGTGACGTACTGATGCTCAGCTCATCCTCGTGATTCACATGCAAATTCACCCCCAGCGAATAACAATGCCTGGATCATCAGCTAGTACAGCAGTAACACAGCACTCCTGCCATATAGCAGCGGTTTGACCTCATTTTGACCGTCTTTGGCGCGACTGCTATTCAAGCATCACGTACTACAGCCGCAGTTTGCGCTGCCGATCCAGATCGGACGCAGCAGGCTCTTAACTACTTGCAGTTTGCGGCAATTCCCGACCGTCGGATAAAAAACGAACGTTCCATATGTCATCTTGCTGCCGTATCCGGTTAGCTGTAGCATCCGGATTTCTGCATTGTCCGGTTTGCTATGCAGTACCGGGTTTTCTAGAGGATCGGTCAGCTACGTTGCATCATCGCATGGGGACAGATCTGGCCTTCCCTTGCTAATCCAAGGGCTATGGAGCTACTACTCGATATTGTAGCAACGTGCAGTTGCTCCTCAACAGCAGTAGAGATCTGCGCTGCGCTGCGCTGCAGGTACATAACCACGGGCCATCCCAGCAAGCACCAGTGTTAAGGCCCGGCTGGGACGGTTTTGGTTTTAGCTTTTTGTTAGGAAAAACCATAAATCATTTCAAACGGATGGCTTTTAGTAGCTGTTTTAAGAAAAATCAAAAGCTGCATTCAACATAGGGAATCCGGAAATGAGAAGCAGATCTAGGGCAGCTTCCCATAGCTTTGAGGGCTTTTGTGAGGTTGGGTTACAAATTTACCCTTGAAACTTGGGTAGAATTACCCGCCTCATACCAAATATATAAAGTCATTTTTCCCCTTCTCCCAACCCATTCCAATCATTCCCACTCGGCTCCTCTCCAGTCTCCACATGTCGCCGCCCCAGCTTCCCTCCTCCTCCCGTGCCACCACCATCGTTAATTGTCATCAATTATTGTTAATTATCATTATTTGCCTCAGGAGAGCTTTAGTCAGACTGCCAAACTCCAAATGTCTCTATATTAGCCGTCCAACCATTCAGCTTAGCCGAAAGCTGCTTTTCAGAAAAACTTCAACTCTTCAGCCTAGCCGAAAGATGCCTTTCAGAGCCATGACAAACACGGCGTAAGAATCGTGCAGGAACAGAACATGAGGCTATGCCCGATGGGCATGTGTTTGGAATGGTTTCGGCTTTTCGCTCGGAAAAGACAGAAGCCGTTCCAAGTGCCTTGTTTTTCTCCCCCGTTTTCCCCGAAGCCAGAAGCTGCTATAACGGCCAAAAGCCGCCCACGGGGAGCTTCCTGCAACCCCATTCCAACTTTGCCCCTAAAGTTGAGAGAAAAATACCAACTTTTGCCACGGAACAAAACCCCTCCCACCTCCTCCCACACCCGAACCCTAGCCCTTGCACAGTCCTAGCCCCCAGCCCGCCCATGTCCTCCCTCTTGCCCCGCTCCTTCTCCTCCGCCTCTCTCCTGTGCCGCCGCCCTACCCCACCCTTGTCATCCTCCCGGCGCGCGGCACCCTCCCCTCCTCCTCCCCCCTCGAGCGGCGCCCCCCGCCCCCTCCTCCTCTCCTAAGCCGCCACCATCCCCTTCTCCTCCTCCAAGCCATGCCGCCTACGCCATCCTTGCCCTACCGCCTGCCCACCCACCCCCGACTGGATTTGGGCGCTACCTCCCCCCTCTGACTGGGCCCGCACGTCAACCGCCTCCTCCAGGTGCTGCCGCACCGAGCCGTCGCCGCCATCCTCCTCCTCCCCCCGGCTACCCCCCCCCCCGCGCTGCCGCCTCAATCGTCATTCTCCTCCCCCGAGGTGCTGTCGATATCCTCACTCCCCCCGCGTCGTCGTCACCGCCGAGCCGCTGTTCCTATCCCTTTTAATTTCTTTTTGTTTTCTGTTGTAAATTAATTAATTACATAATAATTGTTTATTGCGATTATTTATGTAATAATTATTTATTGTAATAATTATTGTTAATTACGGTTTATTGCGTTAATTGCAGTCTATTGCGGTATATTGTGTTAATTGCCATCAAATACGATCAATTGTGTTAATTATGGTAGTCGTTGTTAATTGTAGTCAATTGTGGTAATTGCGGTGGTTGTCGTTAATTGTAGTCAATCGTGTTAGTTGTCGTTAGGTATCGTTAATTGTCATTAATTACTGTTAAATGACATCAAACAAGTCATTACTTGCCTCAGGGCATTTCAGACATTACTCATCTCAGAAGCTTTAACCAGCCTATCTAAAAGCCAGACAACAAAACACCAAACCTCTTCAGCTAAGTCGTTCAGTCTTTAAGACCTGTAGCCCAGCCGGAAACTACTTTTCAGAAAATGTACAGCCGTGCCAAAGTGCCCTTAGCTTTTTATTCAGTATAGAGGTGTGTAGTGTCTGGACCGGATCACAGGAATCTTTAGCTCTGAAGGAAAAAAAGAAGAAGAGAGAAACAAACAGTTAAACAGTTAGTAGTAGTGCCGCCTTGATGCGACCAATCGCTTGCTATCTACCTGCTCAAATCTCTTCACTCCCCGTGAATTGGCTGATACACGAGTACGTCGAATAGATTCGTTTGTCTGCTTCACCCGGCCCGGCAACGACTGGATCGATGGAGGATGCATCGCACCAGGCATATGTGCCCAGGAACAACCCACACCACATCCTTCCAGTGCTGCAATAGTTCTTGACTCCTTCTGGGTGTTCAGTATTGTACCGAAACTTTTCTGGATTTCTTAAGTCGCAGCGGAAAGTTAATTTAGTTGATGTCTGATCGAATCAAGAAGAAAAGCACCATCACTACGTAAGAATGGATACTAAAAGTTACGTTTGGTAGTTTTGCCATCTTCAGAGCAGGGAGTAACATTTCCACGAAGGTTACTTGAAAAATGAAAAGGTTAGCACATGTCCACTAACAAGGACCTAAATTTGGTCGCGGCAGCGTGCCTGAACAAATCCAAAAGGGACGCACCAAATCTGCTATGTGTTTGCTGATGATAGGCTTACATTAAAACAAATGTCTAATATTATGGACCTTGTTATATGTTATTGTCACAATGCACATTCTCTATTTAATACCCGGTTGCTGTCTCAGGAAATATTTCTAGAAAGACTCTAAAATTAACAACTAGCAAGCACCAGTTACTCTCCTGGACTCCTAGTGGAGGTGGAGGTGGAGGTATTGGTTCAAGGCTTGAATTTGTTTCATCTTTTGGCATTATAGAATCAGAAAAAGGGCGTCCTGCTACCTACTTGATAATTGATACCTAATTCCATCCCTCTCTTTTCCTCCGGATATACCGAATTTGCTATCTCCATGTCGCCTCTGAAAATTTGTAAAAGGCCTGACTGAGGATAGGTGTGTGATTGATCTACTTTGTCCTATATGTTTCTTTAATCCCTGAATGGTGCTGCCTCTTCAGCTCACGTTTTTCACTTCAGGAGCTCAGGATCAACTTAGATGCTGAATGCCTTCAAATCCGTCCTACGTTTGCCAAAGCCTGTCATGTCAGAGTGGAGACACGCAAGACAGACACAGTGGAGACATCTCTTGCTACCAAGATAAGAGGAGACTTTTTTTTTTAATAAAAAATACATTTTTTTTAAAAAAATCACAGAAAATAAATAGTCAAAATTTTTTAATCCTTATCACCCATGTCGCCAATTCTTCCGTGTCATATACTCTATTTAGACAAGAGCAATTTAGGAATTCAGCTCTCTATTGCCAATTGAATTGGCGACGAAGAACTGAATTGCCGACATATTCGTCAATTGTCTAGTTTTGTAATTTTCTTCTTCGACTATTTATTTTTGTAATTTTTGTAATATATATATATATATATTTTTAAAAAAATCCGATAAGAGGACCAGCACGCGTAAGTTCTCCGATGGACTAAACGCGTAAGTTGGTGTGGTGCGTCAGTGTAAGCACTGAGGCATCCAAGATTGTACCACTGTGACAACAGCCTCGTACGCCCACTGCGAATTTCTTGCGCAACGCGAGGCACGGTTATACTTCTAAGCGCGCGTACGGCGTACGTGCAAATGCCCGTGATGGAGTCGACAATCACATGCAGACGCAGACGCAGACGCGCGCGGTGCACGAAGCTAATTAGAGGCCGAGGTTGCGTTGCGCCGAGCCATCAGCCAGCCAGCCAGCCATGCGTTCCACGCCTCCCGTGCGTGCGCGCGCGCGCCACGCAAGGTGAGGCGACGCTGACGCCGAGATCACGCGCGTTCGTGGCTGCGCTGCATCCGGGTGGCCGGCCCCACGCGAAGCGAGTGACGGGGATAAATGGACGGTCACAGTTGGGCCCAAGCTTGCATGCAATTGAGGAGCAGCCCACCCTGATACCGGTGCGGACGAGAGATTCACGTTGTCTATCTCGTCCATCCGCGCGAGGCCCACCGTGCGGGCCGAACTTTCGATAAGACGTGCTACGTAGCAACGCAAATCGCCCGTCGTACCGGCGAGGACTTGATCCTTTCGAATCGAAGAAATTTTATTTTAAATTCTAAATTAATTCGAATGAATTGGGTCGGATCATAATGTATCCAAACAAGACCTAAAGGGGAATGCAGGAATGGAAAATAGAGAGATGGAGAAAAACATAGGAAAGATATACGAGATATTGGAACGTAGTGGCAAACCTAGAATTGGAAAATACTGGAAAAAATATAGGAATTAGGGCTTGGGACGCAGGAGTAGGAAGAACCAGGATTTTTAAAGGAAAATGCATCACACATTTTGCAGCGAACAAGTCGTCTGAGTGTGGACTACAAGATTGTTTGGTTGATATCCACACTTTTGTCAGTATTAGTGTGGTAAAGTGTGATGTGCACATTTGGTGGCAAACAAATCGTTTGCCCCACAACTATGGTAAATTATCATAAAAAAACTAATTGCATACTTAAAGTCCATGACAAACAAGAAAAAAAAACCATTTATTCAAGAGAGACGGAGTTTATTGCAGCGGGATTCTTGTTTTCTCTCTGCACACATGATAAAATTTAGAATTAATTTAATAACGATATACTCAAATCATCTATCTATAGTTTACAAACTTTATGAAAGGAAAACAGACAAGAAAATCTCCACAAGAAATCATGGGTCTAATTCTAGTTTCCCCTAATTTTCTAACCTCAAATTCGAAAAAATTAAAAATTAAAATATGTTGTAAATGTTACATACTCTATATTGGGTCCAAATCCAAGCCAAATCAAACCAAAGAATCACGATAAAAGGAAGACGTGTGTACAAATGCACACGGCACTATACACGCGCTCATTCGTGAGCAAACCTCTTGAGCACAAGCTTATAAATACAAAGGCTCAGGACAAACCCACAACCTTACAAGGTGCCTACTGAGGTATATACACGTGCGATTAACATCAGTATTTAGATTATAATGAGTGAAGTCGGACGTCCACAGTTCGTTAACTCTGCCAACTGACCAAGAAATGATTCCCAGAAGTCTCCCTCGAACACACATTAACGTATAGTAGCCGGTGAATAATATAATGCCACGGGACCCATGGACAATAATCCTAAAAAAACAGATCTTATGCGCGTGAGTTTAAAAACATGACACGTGGCTTTAAAAATTCATTCCATTAACTTCTAATTAGCTCACCCATAAACTTCAAGATTAACGTTGCTAAACGTAGCATAGTCGACGTCAGGCCGCGACGACGAGGCGAGGAGCGAGTGGAGATGAGCTCGTCGACGTCAGGCCGCGACGACGACGCGCCGGACCTCGTAGGCCAGCTGGATGGTCGACGCCCTCTCCTCCGTCCGCTGGAAGCGCCACCAGGTCAGCTAGCCCTTGCGTCCCTTATACATGCCGGAAGCGTACGCTATGTCCAAGAACCATCCTGTCCTGGTCCGATGTTAAAGTCCTTTTTCTCGTGGGGAAGGACACGGTGCTTGAGCTGTCGGAGCACGGCATCGTGCTTATCGTGGAGGAGAGCGGCTGTCTCCAGGCCAAGCTCTACCTCAAGCGCGAGGTGAGTGCGCTGCCTGCCCGTCAGGTGTTTGCGTTTATGCCTCGCCGCACTTGGACGTTGAATTCTGCGGGTATTGGGTGTCCAGCTGTTTGCGGAGTACGAGTACGCGGCGGAGGGGCGGTCGCGGTTCGGACTGAGCCTGGGGCTCCTCGTCCATTGCCTCAACATGTTCTCGTCCCCAGGGCACGCCTCCGCCGTCGAGATCTGGTACCCGGGCCCCGACATGCAGCTTCTCCTCAAGTATGGCACGTGATAGTATCATCATCCTTTTTAGTTACATTTGAATTGCTATCCTCTTATAATTGATCATGTAACTCATCAGACATTTGCAAAACTCTGGTGGATAATTAGCTAGTTGTTCATCCTTTTGTAGTTGCATTCATGAATTACAATCCTTTTAAAGTTGATCTCATAATTCATTAGACATTTGGGTAACTGTAGCGGATAAATGGCTAGTTGTTCATACTTGGGATGGAATACACAACTAGATCGGCTTATGTATTGTTATAACTTACCTGTGTATAGGTTTGTTATTCGTGTGAAATTCATGTTCAGATGAACTGGAAACCTATGGGTGACTACATTTTAATGATTTTATGATGAGATTATCGAATCATACTTTACATTATATTACCATCTCAGCCTTGGTAAAAATTCAAACTCTTGCATTCAGCTCAAGATTCTAAATTGGCTGTGGAGATCGATGTAGCTTAAGTAATGTAACAAAGGAAAATATGCCAATGCCAGGAGATATTTGTGGGATTTTGCTCATACAAGGTATTCTGGTAATGCCAACCCCAGATGCATGTATGTATGCAGAAATCAGAACCAGAATTCCAGATACAATCTCCTGGGATTACCATTTTGAGCATGCTGGGAATACTCCAGTCACTTTTACTGTTAAGGTACTTCCAATACTTTCTCTGTTTCTTTGGTGGCAGTATGCGTCAATAGAAGTTTCAACTTTTAGTGCCTCAGAAATACATAATTCACGTCCTGAAATTTCAGTCTGCCGTCAAGAAAGAATCAATTGCAACCAGACCCCCCATCAGTAATATTCAAAGACGAAGGGCATGGTGACTTGCAGGTGTGTAATGAGTTGGTTTCTATTCTTCAGGTAGCTTCCAATTGTGTCCATAACCCACTGCTAGTTACCCCATTTGGCAGATTGAATTCCCCTACTATGCAAACATTGATCTTCTAATTGTATTCCAGTGTGACCGTGAAGTATGGTACAGGTAAAACTCTTGTGCCTGGAAGCTCTGATGGTATGCTTCTTTGTGCTAACCCTACTGTTTTCTGCAAGGTATAAGTACAAGTTTCTTCTTGCGACTACCTCAAATTTCCCAAGTAATGTCATGAAGGAGAATAGTGGGAGTAAGGTGAAGATCGGGAGGGGAGGGATGCTCAAAATCCAGCACCTGGTTTCGGTTGTGAAGCCAGGTATGCAATACTTTCGTAATGTTGTTGGAGGGGTTCAACAGCCAAGCCGGATTGCTTATATAGAATTCTTTGTAAAGCCAGAAGAAGATGAGAATTCTATAAATGATGCCTAGAATTTGTGGTATAGGTTTTATGTTGTTGGGCTTGTGTCATCCATTAGGTCTTACTTTATCTTCACCAGTTGATTACTATATACTAGTTTCAGCTTTGTATATCTTTCTTGTACGGTGACTAGTTGATATTTGTGAAACTGAAGTAAGGTCAGTATTTTTTCCCTAATCGATGACCTTTGTCGTAAATTCACATTGCCTCAAATCCTGTTTCTTAGTTAATATTTAGAATTAAGTTGGGATATGTATCCTTTTGTTCCTTGACCTTTCAAATCAGGTCCATATTTAAGCCTTTGACTGTCAAATAGCAATAGTTAACCTTTGATTTTGAAACTTTTGCCCAAAAGACAAGAAAATATGGACCACTCAATAATTTGGAAAACGGAAGTTGGAGGACAGAATTTGAACAATTTTAGTCTTGAAATGGATCTGACCCTCCGAATTCGTGGATCAGTAAGATATTTATCCTCAGCTAATTTTGATGACTATGGTTATCATGAAATCATTAGATTTATCAATGGATAATATGGGCCTTAACCACTGGTGATCCAGCCTTGGAAGCAAATGGTCATGTTACAACATCACATATTCCCTGAAAATAAATCTAATGTTCATAGTGCAAGCTAGTTCAGCTTGTGTCTTTGTCTCGTCATAACCTCCCATTGCTATCATCAGGCCCCCAATTAATCTAGCTTAGTACTATAAAGAACCAGGCCACTACTGAACGGCCCATTGATCAACTGCTAGCCATTCCCAGGTGAGAGCTGTGTATCGTCTGTTCTTCTTGTTCCCTCTGTTGTTGTTGCTTGTGTTTATTTTGCACCTCATATATTATGTGCTTGCTGAAGTTGGTAAACTTGCACATCACACTATCACAGCAACTGCTTAGTATAACAAGCACTTAATTATACAAGACGTGTGGACTAGCTATTTACTAACCATGAGACGAATGCCAACTAAGAGTTCTTTTAGCTGAAATAGAGAAGGCAAAATAGAAGTCGGCAGCATTGATTCATCACTGAACAATCTTTATCAGTAAAAGATACATGGAAAAAAAAGACTACATCCTGAAAGGACATGAGGACAGCACCAAACCTCCTTTACTTTTTTGTAGGCCACTCTCTTGATGAAAGGTAAAGAAATCTTCTCCAATTATCAACTCTTCTAATCCTTCCTAGTGACAACTCACAAGCGATCACTGTACTAGGCAAAAAGATTGTGCTAAACTAGCTAAGCCAAGAGATGATTGTTTATTGGATTATTAAAGCATTAGAGGGTGTGTTTTTGTGTTTACTTGTGAACTGGATGTGTCATCGTCCATTGAGTGACCCAAGAGACAATTCAGAGGCCTCCAGTGAGATATATATATTCAACGATCTGTTTGATGTACCTAATGGCCTTTCTCCACCCTTGCGACTGCGAAATGGCATGTTGATGTTACAAGGTATCCACCCGTGAGGCGCATATTGGGAAAGCCCCTATCCTGTTGGAACTTTTTTATATATTAATTAACTTATTTTTCAATTTATTTTTATTACTAACCTTTTGTCAATTTTATTTTCAAATCTGACCTTTTTTGACTACACCACCACATGTGGTGTGATAACACAATACTACTATGTTATAGGGCAAGTCTAGCTAAATATCACTTCTTGATTATATCACTGGTGGTGGTATGACTGTATGACTAAACAACACTGTCACGTCACTGGTGGTGGAATTAACAGGATTTGATCACGTTATGGTGTCGGTGTGACAATGTTATTTTACCACGTCACGAGTAGTAGCGTGGCCAGGAGGGTTAAGAATTAGAAATAAAGTTAGCGAAAGGTTAGTAATGAAAATAAATTAAAAATAGATTAATTAATAAAAAAAAGTTCATCCTGTGGACTGAACGTGATGTGGGCTCTTAAAACAAAAATGACGAGACATGCACTGTGAGCACAGTGCCAACATAAAGCAGCAGTAACTTTTAGCAATACAAGCTTGCATAATTCGAGAAACAATTGTGCCATTTCAAGTAGATTTCTTATGCAGCCAGTACTCCACTGTAGTTCCTCTTAATGAATCAGCAGCAGTACTCCACTAGTACACAGAAAACCAGAAGTGCAATGGTAGAACTTAGGGAGTTTGGGTCTTTGGGGCATGTGCTTTGATTATGCACACTCTTAGTGCCAACTAAAGTAGGAGCATAAGCTTTAGCCTCTAGATCCTGAGCATGTACAATAGGCAAAATACTAAGCACCGTGCCATTTCTGTTCTGTTTATGCATGCTACTTTGCTATAGTCTGTCACTTTCACTAGATAAATACCAATCAGTCGCCGCAATTAGGTTCCCGCGGCTCCTATGTTTAGGCGAAAAACCGCACTCGTAGCTGAGGACAAGCACGGCTTGTGGTTAACATGTCATGTATAGCTACCGGATGATCGCGTAACAACCCTCTGTACTCTGTTTTGGCGTGATCCTACCTTTCGTTTCTGATTTATTGCATATATTCCCAATAACTCCAATACATTGGCCTTGTTTGTAACCCAGTGCATTCCCTACGAAATTCCGGTAGGAATCCTAAAATAAGACACTTTTTTTTTTCTCGATTTCGTCGGAATTGAACGCCTTTTCTTGCGAGATTCCTGCAAAATTTCTACGTTTCAAACAGCCCAGATATAAATCTACCTCCAAAACTCTAGGTTCACTAAGTCAGTGATTCAGCTTTAGCTCTAGGCCCAGTTTGAAATCCAGGAATTTATCATGGAAATTGAACTATTTCTTGTGAAGGAATTTCATGGGTTCCAAACTAGGAATTTTTTTGCCGTAATAGTACTGTTCCCGAACGTATTAGCGAAAATGACTCTCTTCCCGCCGTATTTGTAAAAATGGCCGTCCAGACGAGCTAAGAAGCCGACACATGTGAATTCCGCACGGCCACCGTGCGGAAGAGCCTCGTCTGCACCGCCACCGCGCGGACGAGGTGCCACGTGTTGGCGTGAAGCTCATTCGCACTGCCGTCGTGCGAACGAGATGTCAAATTTGTAAATACCGTACGAGAAGAATCACTCTCGCAATTACATCTCGATACAGTGCCATTTAAGCCAAACCGTCCCAAACTAGCCCCGATTGTTGTGAGGTCACGAATGAAATCAATACTATAACTTCATCTTGCTTGTAGCCGTGGGGTCCACTTGTCAACTCCATATGCAGTTTATTACAAGTGTTGACACGTCGTGCTAGCAAGGGCAAACAGTAGCAGGCACGCATGTTATATCCCCTGCAGACATGTGGGTAGCACCGTAGCACCTACTAACTGCTAAGATGTTTGGTGTACTTTTCAACGAAGCCTGTGTAAGACCAGACTCGGACCGGACCGAAGTCACCAAACTCAACCCAACCCAACCTATTCGGGTGCCATTAATGGCAGACCGACGCCATCATCAATTCATCACATAATTTCAAGATACGTTCCAATGAGCTCGCAATCGCATCGCTCTAGGAGTGCTAATGGGTTAGGTTCAAACAGGTTCAACGGGTTGGGTCTTTGATTAGGTTGGCTTTGAATGGATGACAACGGGTTGAAAGAGCTATTGGGTTGGGTCAGGTTAGGTTTCCTCATAGAAAGGGTTGGGGTGGGATGGGTTCAGAAATCTGGGTTGAGAACGGGTTGAACCCGAATGTGTTGCAATAGGGTTCGTTCTATGGGTTCGGTGGCTCTCCTCCTCCCTCGATTTGCGCCAGTGAGGTAGGAGATCGATCCAGCTAGCTAGCTCGCCGGATTGCTACGCTGCAGCTCAGAAGCACTAGAACGACGACGGCCGCGCCCTCTTGGCCGGCCGCAGCGAGATCTCGAGCACGGCGAATGCGTCGCTGTCGCTCCAGTACCTCTCCCGCACGTGCCCCTGCTTGGCCTTGGCCGTTGCTGGGGCCACCATGGCGGTCGGCACCTCTTCGAGGCCCCACGCTAGCGTCGGGATCTGTAGCACGTGCGGCGCCCACATGCTGCACTTCTCCGGCCCCCAGCGACCACATTGAACAAGTCCGTGTCCAGGAACGACACATGCTCATCGCGCCCCTTCTGCTTCCAAGAAGCGCCAATCTTTTAGTGTTCACTCCTATGATCCATGAAACTGTGGAGGGAACACGGCGAAGAGGTAGCTAGAAACTTACCGCAGCGGTGAAGGCGACGGCGGCGAGAAGGAGGTCCTCGATGCGCCAACCGGGGCAGATGTAGATGTTGGTGAGGTAGTCCAAGATGATGATGATGCTGCCTCCTCCTCCTCCTCCCCCCGTGGCTGTCGTCCAGGGAGGAGTCCTCGACGGCGACATCGTCGGGCTCGTCGGAGCTTCCTTTCGGAGAGGGGATCTCTTGGTCGACGAACGGGGCGGAGAGCTTGGCCCCGACGAGGAGGAAGTGGTTGTGCTTGGCGGTGAGCTCGTTGGCGTTGTGGATGGACTAGTTGCAATCGGCGCACAGAATGGCCCTGTCCTCGACGCAGAACACGAGCACCTTCCACTCCTGCAATCCAACACCACCATGAGCATTAGCTCAGCTCGGTATCGGGCAGATAGGGAACACACCTTGCAAATGTTGCAGAGCGGCGGTGCTTGCCGGCGAGCCTGTTGGCTTAGTGGACGCGGCGATCATAGGTGGAGCACAAAGCGGCCTTGTCGGCGTAGCAGGGCACGGCCGTTGGCTGGCTGGCTGGGATGGGTTGGAAATGGGTTGAACCCGTATTGAGGAAATTGGGTTGGGTTGGGTTGGGTTGGGTTTTAGAGGTGGAGCCATGGGCTGGTTTGGGTTGGGTTGATGTGCTGCATTGAAGTGGGTTAGGGTGGATTTGGGTTGGGTTTCAATCCATTAGCAGGTCGCTCTGGAAAAAAAAGCCCGGTTCTTCGCCACGATCCATCACTTGTGGTCATCATTTGATATGTCGACTCAATGTGTTCATCTTGTCGGAATTCTTCTAAGGTTTTTCATGGCCATTTCTCACATCACTTAAGTTCGATCGCACAACCACCGGAGCGTCTCCATTATCCATCTACATTTTGAGGAGAGTAAACAACCAAACAATGCAGTTTGGGCCATCTACGATGAAGCAAAGGGAGAGCCTCTCGGGGTCACTTGGTTAGCACATAGGTGGTGGATTAGCTAATCTGGATTTGAATCCTCCTTAAATACGTTGTACGGAGGAATAAGTACTAACGTATTATCTCTCCACACCAGCGTTTTACGACGAAGCAGAGGTGCATGTAACCTCTTAGCCCTAATATATCATGTTCATCTCGACAGGGACATGATCATAGCATCATGTACGGAGGGATCTGTGTTGTGTGGGATGCAATTGGCTAATCAATTAGGGGACATTAGCGTAAGGCTCACTGTATTTGGCTGCCCTCTTCAATAATTTGAACCGGCACATGTACACCACGGAAGCGAGCACTAATGGCGCTTAAATTAGCCGGCCGGCCGGTGGCGGCAACCGTCTCACCGGCCACCGCTTGCGATCTGCAATGTCCCACTAGCCTGTGTCCACTGTACGTACGGCAAGCTAGCGATTCGTCTACCACTACTCGTGATGCAAAGACAACATTGGGCTGAACATTGGCACGGGCGGAAGTTCGTATCAGAACCGTGCCACATTATCACTGGCAACCATGCTTCGTCTGAATTCTGCCTGTCGGTTGGGCGTGCGTCAATTAAACGCGGTGGTTGAGGAGTTTTAACTCCAGCTCGAAGCCTATTGGAAACTTGAGCTTCCTTAAATAGTAAGAGTGCAAACGGAGCGGATAATTCCCGACTGATCGAAAGCTTGCGGAGCTAATTCGAAAAAGATAAATGGTTATCTGGTACTATCCGTGTCCGACTCCGACTCCAAGAAAAAAATACGGAATAGGATGCGGGATGAGCGATATCCGTCTGTATGTATCCGTACTTCACTTAGAAACAAGATAACAGATAGGTGAGTTGTTGTATCTGAGTAGGCAGGGGATACCGAGTGTTTTTCCTTCGATATCTCGACGATTAGTCTATTCGTGTTTGCTCTGATTGTACTCATACTATCTAATATCCTGTGTAGAAGGTAAAAAAAAGTGAATAATATCTGTCCAACCGATCGACCGAAGACGGTGCACCCCTACTAAATAGGCAGCGGCTTTTTAAAAGCACCTTCTCATTAGCTTCTCTATGAACTTCGTATACAGGGGAACTAAACTCTTCCCAACAGACCGATAATCGTTGCGTACTTAGTATCACAGTGTCACTTGATGACTAGATTAGTAGCATGTGTGCATGGGACTGGACCAACCGACCACAGCCCCAGCCAGCGGTTGATCATCATCAGTCTGCGCAATGAAAAGTCGCCAGAGCTTGACCATTGGGCGACGGAGTGAGCCCCACGAGAGGCGTTCTTTTTCTCCAGCAATCCTGCATGCTCTCCATTGCTCTCTCTCATATCTGCAATTTTGGGCTCTTAAATGGAAGGATGCTACGAGCAAGGAGAAGAAGGGTGAGTGAGAGAGAGAGAGAATCGGCTTGAGACAAGGGTGCACATCAAGGCTTTCGGTGATGCGTGCGCAGGTCTGTCTGTACCTCCTCTACCCTACCATTGCTACCAATGCCAAATTGCCAATGCACGCACCTTGCACACGCAACAGCTACAGTGCGGCGACCTCAGCCAGCTGAACAGCTGCAGACTCCTTCCTCCTCCCTCTTCCTAGTTTGAACAACCAAAACTTGGCCAAATTCAACATCCCCTCATTACAGGGATGCATTTTTTTATGACAATTTAGTGCAGTGGGTTTACATATATAGACATAGATTGTTTAGCAGACAGAATTATTTAACTGCAAAACTTGGCCAAATTCAACATCCCCTCGTTACAAGGAAGCATTTTTTAACGACAATTTAGTGCAATGGGTTTACATATATAGACACAGATTCGTTTAGTAGACAGAATTGTTTAACTGCTTACGTATAGGTATAGGGTTCTCTGCAAAATATCATGTGAAGATACACGAGGTAACAAAGAGAAGAATAATCTTGCAGGCTGGGACAATAGGTGACTTTATCATGATTACATTTGCTGTTGATACGGTTGAGACCTCATGCATCTATTAGTTCTATGTAGTGGTCGCATAAATAGCTTGTCCTGGTCGAACAAAAGGGAATTGCTCGTCGTTCTTGCAACTCTGAACAGGTTTTCAGTCTCCTAATTTAAGTGAACCAACGCTTATAATTTCAAGCAAATTTATATTAATTTCTTGCATAAACAGACAGCTAATGATGACATGAATATTTAATTGATATGCAGGTTCTTTGAAAAAAAAACTATATATAATCACATGGAGAGCTAGCAATCAACATCACCCAAATTAAATGTCGCCACCAACAAACAAGAATCGGTTAAGACATGCATGGTTCCCGGTTTAATCTTCTCGCTTTTTCGAGAAATTTTTTCCCAGATTAATCTGAATGCATGACTCTCCTGTGTATATCTGAAACTAATGTCAGCGTCAGTGAGCATCAACTGGGCCAGCAATAAATGTTCTTGATCAACACCTAAAAATTCTCAAGATCACAACGATTTTATTATTCTCGCATAAATTCAAATTCTCTCCTATTGCAAGTTAGCATATATAGTAGGTAAATAAAAACAAAATTTTAGAAAACTTTTTAGTTGGAGAACAAGCACACAGAGCCCTACTCCATAATATTCAAGCCACGTCAGCTAAATTTTATGCATGGACCGCTAGATTAGATACTCATCCTATCCATCATGTTACATCGTGTGGGAAACCCCCGGTTTCTACAAAGATAGTTAAAAACACTCTTAAGAAGGCAAAAGAAAAAAGAAAGTGGAGACCAAGTTTGGTTACAGTAGGATCTTCTTCGTGTTGGAAATTAACTCTGAATTTCAATCTTAACACAGCGGCATGATGATATTCCGTCTTGGGATATCGTTGGTCAGCAATGCAGAGCAGTCTTGAATTTTCTTACTACAGTACGCCTACACGAACATACGCATGATGTAAGATCGACACGGAGGATGCTGTTGCCATCAAAACGATAAACGAATGTCAGATACGCTGTTAGCTCCTAACAGTAGCCTAATAGGATGTAATCAATCAAATTGAAGTGGGGGATCGAGCACCAGCCGATCTGATCAGCACAGCTAGCAAGAGCCCAAGAAATGCTCAACAGTAGGGAAATCCAACTGTGCACACGCCATCTTCCAGAGTGGGGAACACCGGATTAATCCCCATTAAAACCGGCAAGGATGAGCTCGTACGTAAGTCGCGCCCGTGTTAGCGATGTAACTTTGCTCATGGGTTTCGAGTTTCAACAGGGTGAGCAGCGTCGATCTGCCCATGCCGTCAGTGGCGTCGTCGTCGCCGACCCTCGTCAGGCTGTAGCTTTCGGATGGTAATTAACTGACCGCGTTTCAGTTCAGTAGCGCTTCAACTCGCTTTCGCCGATTGATTAATGCAGATTCCTAACTATCCGGCTCTGGCCGACTACAATCTTCGTCTTCCACAAATACTTCTTGATGATGTGCAATTAGGAGTACAAATCGTTTTTGATCTTGCAAGTAGGTGTGCATGTCAGATCATTAACTACAGGGTGTAGCCGACTGCGCCATGCTCTCCGTCAGATTGTAGCTTTCAGAAAACCTTGTTTAGCTAGCTCTTTCGCTTTCGTGAATTTATTTATTGATGTGTATTCCTAAGTTCAATTTCGTTGAACTTCTAGCTACTATCGGACTCGATCGTGCGTCGTCAATGGTTACACGCACACCTTAGAAATTAAGTCGCACGCACGCACGCTGCAATATCGGCTATAAGATGTTTCAGCGGTTCATATGTAGAGAAGTTTACGCATATCTACTTGCTGTCAATATTGTTGGGCATCAATCGACCATCATGCCCAGCTAGCTCCCCAATACTTCTCGTGTCATGCTCCTCCACTCAAATAGGAGTGTAGTACATCATACATGCTATCAGTCAAATCCAGCCGCTCAAATCAATCACGTTTTTTAATACACGTAATGCCGCATACCAACTTTTATCAGCAAGAAGTTCATGGCTGCATCAGAGAAGGCAAAATTGACTACAAGACTCAAGTTTTATGGTATTTGCTTTAGGACACTAGTTTTTTTAAAATGTTTTTCCCCCTAAAAAACATTGCACTTTTACGGTTCTTTGATGAAACACGCTCCGACCAATATAATATCATTTTCGGTTAAAATAGCGAGAGAAAAAATAGAAATAATATCCCGTGCCCCTGGACATTAGCCATTCAACCCGTTCCAACCACGCCTCGCTGCCTTATACCCAAAAACCTTAGCCGAAATCCCCTTTCCCCAATTGTATCGGGGCAGTTAGCGACGGGTCCAATCAGAAGGGTAAAATAGACTTTTGACTAACCTTCTCTCCTTTTTCTGTCAAAAATGATATTATATTTGCCTGAGTGTGTTTGAGTAAAGAGTCGTAAAAGTACAGTGTCTTTCAGTAAAGATACGGAAGACTTTCTAAACTAAATACCACAAAACTTGAGTGTTAGCCTATGTGCAGAAGGATGCACATGCATACGAATCAGTCGCTTCGATCCACGTACACTGCAGAATGATTCTACACCTCCCACTGCATGCCTGCGACACGACGTATGGTAATCAAGCTGCATTTCCATATTACCTTGTTTAATTCTTGAAAGGCCTAATACAAAACCATTCAAGTACATAAAAGTTCGGGAATCGTTAATGCACGAAAAGTCCTTTACATGGTCTTTTCCAAGCTCATGCTCATAACCAAAGTTAAATTCTGATTTAATTGGTCGACGCCATCGATCGATTGATATATTTGAACTCAACTTGATTTGCTTGCAACCTTCAACAATAATCTAGCCTGATTTTGCTAAAAATTTTTTTCAGAACTCGTATCGTACATGCAATTTGCGACCGACCAAAGATGGACTGTAGTGCTATAGCGCGGATGTGACATCGAACAGCTGCATATACCTGGAAATTAATCGGAGCTCCGCATCTGGTCGTGATTCTTGCCAAGCCGGCCGTTTTCGCCATTGATTCCAGCATGGAGGGAATTCTGCCAAACTTATCCGGTATGTATCATTTCATCATTTAAAACGGTATAAAGTAGAAGGGACGGAATTGGTCACGGATCAAGTCTCGGGTGACCGAGCTGCTCTTGGGCTACGGTCGTATTTTACTAATTTTTAAAGGATTTTTACACGAGCTTTTGATCACGAGCCTCGGGCCTATAACTCTGCCCCCTGTAGAGTAGGTATGCGTTCTCTACTGGCCTCGATCGATACCGGTCAATACCATCCATATCGCTCATACCGGCTTCGACACCGGATAATACCGGCCATATCAGTGGAATTGAAAAATACCGTCTATTGAATTCATTGAAGTATATGTTATATTTGATCCTACTACTATGTATTTAGGACTAATATTACAAGTGAAATTTAGTGTATGTATAATTAAACATATATATACTTATAAACATGTATTATTATATTAAACTTCAGAACAGTACACCGATATGAATCGGTAACGAAATATACCATTATAAGAGCTAAACCGGTATGGTCTCCGGAATAGTAACGACAAGTATGAATTCTACGCATCAAAGTCCGGTTACTCCGGTACCGGACGGCCTACACCGTTGTTTCTCTCGCTAGGTTTTCTTCCCCGGCCGGGCGGCTGCGTGGATCACCAAACGCTGCGTCACTGCAAAGTTGGGACACACTCGAAACACTATTGCAACATGCAGCAGTGTGCATGCACCTGGTTGCCGTGCTAGCTTCTCGATCCCTGCCAAGTCTATGTACGCTGCTCATGATGAACTGTAGCACTGTATCCATGATTACATGCGTACATGCCGACCAATCTGGATTAGTTAGGCAACAAACATGTACGGTATTAGCGGCTCTGTTGGTCCGTGTAAGACTAACAGTGCGCTTCATATCTTGGAAGTCAATTTTTTTTGCTTTGCTTTGAGTGAGAAATGTGGTCTGGACATGTTTGTGACCCACCGTTATCGTAGGAATTTAGAGCCAAGGGATAAGTTACTCAAGTGCGAGCAAGAGATAAAGATATGAACCTAGGAGCCACTAACTTGAGAGCCCTGTATATATTGCTGGCCGCGACGTGTGCACACTAAGATCTCCATCCAATTTTAGTCCGATTGAATAGCATCAAGTTTGACATGAAAACAAAATCAAAGGACCCAAAGCATGCCATCATAGCATGTGCTTTCCCCCTCATTCTCTAGGGAGTGATATTTTCCTATCGAAACCCATAAATTAAGCCTTGAGTTATGTAGCTGTGAGTTGGTGAGTGTCACGCCGCCTACTGCTGTCTGCTGCTCCCGCGCCGTGTCGAGTGTCCTGCTATTGCTCTCCGCCCTGCGTCGGCTGCTGAGCCACACCGAGCCACAGGGACCAAGTGGGGAGGAGAGAAGAGGATTAAGGATTTTGGGTTGGAGATTGGCGAGGAGTTGAAGTATTGCACATGGAGATAGATGGAGATGGTTGTGGGTTGGTGAGTGGTGAGGTGGCTGTGGGCTGGTGGGAGCACAAGCGGGTCATCGGTTGTGAGCTGGGCTTCCAAAAGAGTGCACATCAAAGAATGCTACTAAAATGGCCAAATGCAAAACTGTAACGCCCCGTTCTTTCCACCCCGTTCTTCTTCCCCTGCCGGACCCCCCTCCTCGCGCGCGTGCGCTGCCCGTCGCCCCGCCCGCCGCTCCCGTGCTTTGCCTCCTTCACGTCGTGCGCACCGTCCCCGCCGCGCCCGGGTCTTGCCCCGTCGCAAGCCCGTGCCCGTCGCGCCGTTGCGGTGATGCCCTTTTCCCCCTTCCGGGTCAACCCCCCCGGACCCCCTTGCCAAGGTCAACCCCGTGACCGGACCCCCTCCTCCCTTCCTCCTCCGCGCCGCGTGCGCTGCTTGTCGCCCGCGCCATCTGCCGCTCCTCCGCCGCAAACCTCCCGCGCGCCCCGCGTCATCATTGCCCCGCGCCGCGCCGTCCTCCTCCACCCGGACCCCTTCCCGAGCTCCTCGTTTCGGTTTTAAAGCCCCCTTCGGTCCTCCTCCCATTCCACCTCCCCACCCCGAGCTAGAAGAAGAGGAGAGGAAGAAGAAAGCCGAGGGCTTACCTCCGTCGTTGTCGTCGTCGTCGCCGCCGTTGCGTGCCTCGGGACCCCCTCGTCCCCGTCGCGCCACCGCCGCGAGCCCTGGTCTCTCTCCATCTCCGTCGCCGCTCTTTCTCCCCCCGAGCCCCGCTCCTCCTTTCCCCGCGAGCCGCCGGCGCCCCCGAGCCCCTCACCTCACGCCGCCGCCGCCCCGTAACCCTTTCCCTCCCCGCACCCCTCCACTCCCCTTTTGAGGCCGCCGCCGCTTCTTTGGCCGCGCCGCGCGCGGTGGGCGCCACGCCTCGTGGCGCTGTTTTGCCTGTGCCTTGGGCCGGGCCATTTTCAACCGTGGGCCTTTTTCGTTTTCTTTTTTTTGTGGTTTTTCTTTTCCTTTTCTATTTTAATTCAAAAGTTAGATTTCAAAAATTATTATCTCCCCCATTTTAGCTCCAAAAATTATGAAATAAATTTCTAAAAATTTCTAAAATCAAGATCTTGCTAATGGCATAGGTCTTGTTCAATTTGGAGTTCATTTGTGTACTCTTGTGTATTCAATTGCTCTTGTTGCTTGTCGTTTATTTTTCCGTACTTAGCGCATAGATTTCGAGACGCCGAGACCTCCACGTCGATCAAGGACAAGACTACCGGACTCTCTCTCTACAACCAAGGCGAGTCAATACTTTGATCATATTGAGCCTACATTTTATGCAAATTATATTCTTTTAAAATAGCAAATTGCATGCTTTAATTCTTTAATCAAATGTATGTTAAAGCTTAAGGTAGTTAATACCCATTTGTTGAATAATTAATTACTATGCCATCCTTGACAACTTGAATCCCTTAATTCCATTGTCACCCTAGTAATTATATGGTAATACTAGCTATAGGTTGTACTTAAGCGACATGCTAGACTTGCTTAAGTACCGGGACATTAACGTGTCCTAATCATCATCATTTCAAACATAAAATGATTTGGGCAGTCATTGCGGGTAAATGACTGAGATGGTTGAATTGTTGTATTTTACATCTCAAAAACCCTAAACTGCTAATACCCCGTCTGGATGGGCGGATGGTAAGATGGTGGGTGCGGATGTAGCACGAGAATGACGGAATGTGGTTGAGCCGCCCGGATAACCCTAAGGACTTAATCTTGTCACGACCTCCCGTATAACAAGTACAACCACAAGTCCGCAACAAACTGCGACTTGGCTTAGTACATTTATCAAATCGAAAATCATCTCACTTTGGAGGGTTAAAGGAGGCACAAGCTGCGGTATGTCGGGCTTGGATGGGACACCGAGTCAAGGGTGAAGTTCGCCAACGCCGAGGTGTAGCCACCCACGCCGATCGCGAGGTGGACATCCGCGCAACATATGGGCATAACCCCATATGGGTGAGACGATGGGAAGGGCAAGATATTTAGAAAAGTTATTGTGACAACCTCTCGACTACACGACTACGGAATCGTGTAGGGCAACAAGTTAATTGTCTCTTGTGGGTAAAGTGTACAATCTCTGCAGAGTTACAAAGCTGTTAAACAGTGTGCCTACGGTCAAAGCGGACATGGGAACTTAACTTGAGTTAGTTCTATTTCAAAAATCTTGTGGGTGGTATGAAAATTGTGTTGGGCTCACCTAGCCCCGAGATTGGTTATTCCCGGGTCTTTGTACCAGTGTCGTTTAGTGGTGGATGTAACCACAATCAAAATAAGCATGAAGGTGGAGGTAACCTCACGATACAAATATTGCACAACTATTCTCTTTAACTAAAACGAAATTTGTTAAAAATGCTAAGTGCTAGGAATTTGTAATTATGATATTTAAAAGTATTGCTTTGCAAATAAAAGAACCGAGCCATCCTTGTAAGCCTTGCATGTATATCATTGCATTGTGTATTGGCTCGCGAGCACGGTAGTTGTGCTCATCCTCGCTCTCCCAAACCCTTGGATGACGCCGATGGAGGAGACTATGCTTACTACGAGGAACCGTGAGTTGATGGACAAGGAAACGATGAAGAGTAGTCTAGATCGTAGTCTAGGCCTCGACGCGATCTAAGTTGACTTCGTTGGTACTTGCGCACAACCGATATTATCCGGTCCTTGGGTAATATCGATGCATACAAAGTTGCCCTGATCGCTTGCTCGTGAAGAGATGAGCTCTACCCTTTGCTTCCGCTATCGCATTCGTTGTTACGTGTTGTAATCAATTTGGCCCGATCGACCCTTGTTGTAAAACTCGACCCGACGTGGTCTATGTCACTCGTTGATTGTAATAATGATACTTTAGTTCACGCCATGTATGAATGATTCAAGATGTGTATGCGTGAGTGCTATCTACTCGATCCAGGAATAGCACGCGTTTTCACAGAGGATTCGGATTAGAAAATCCGGTCAAGCAGAGTCGGTATCGAGCATACGATCGTAGAGTCTTAGTTAGATTGGTCGTTGCCTTAAGGACTTGGATCTTATTTTGAAAACTAAGAAAAAGCTTTGCTAAAAATATAGAGTATTTATTGCTTCTATTCTTCACTCCTAGTCTATACTTATCTTTATTTCACTTGAGTTTTACCTAGTTGACCTCCTCTTGTTTTCAAAATTTGTAGATGGCTACCGCGTCGTCGGATGGCGTGGGACCTCCTCGTTCACGGAGAGAACGAGGAGGCTTCGCGACATATCGCCACCGATGATCAGATTGTACCTTGGTTTTCCCGTCACCTACGTTCGAGGTAGGATGACGAGGATCGAGACCGCGAGTCCGGGCGATGGAGGTGTACCTCTCCGCCGTGGTTGGCGAGTTCACTTCCTACCTCTTCAGGCCGAGGTACCCGCGCGCAGCGTCATGACGCCATTCAGACGCCGCACGCGTCGCTTCCACCCGCTTGTGTTGGAAGTACGAGGATCTCTTGCCGAGGTCACCCTTACGCTTCTACCCGTATCTCCCGGATGAGGAGCGTGTCCCAGCGATTTCGACACGAGGACGACGACCCTCGCTGACGCAGCGAGTCCGGCTTACGCAGCGATGATAGCCACCATCACCGCCGCCATGGATGAGATCGACACCGCGGACACTCCTCACCGGCAGCTATGCCCACTCCGACACCCTCCGAGCAACATGATCCGAGTGATGAAGCTCACCCGCTGCGATCTGAGAGAGGATGCCGCGATGCAGAGAGGACGCCGCTCTTGCGAGTTGGCGCGCCTCGAGCCGCCGCTGCGGTCCCCGCCCACCCGGTTGCACCTCTCGCCGCCCCGTCCTCCGGTGCCGAGCCGACGCGTTCCCGTCGAGAGGACCCGTCTCGACTCACAAAGACGCAGAAAGGTGCGCGCCGCCGTCCGGCCGCCGCTAGGAGAGTCGGCCGTGGACGCACCCGACCCACCGCCCGGTTTGACGAGTCGAGCGTGGACGCCACCTCAGCCGTTCACGTTCCTGCTCCCGTTCGCCGAGTTTCGCCGAGCCGTTCCGTTCGCTCCCGCAACGTACACCTGTGGTCGGGCCCCCGTGGAGTAGTTGTCGATTAGTTTAGGTTAGCTAGCAGTGCTTGCTGAGCAGTCTTTTGGGTTGCAAGCACTTTTGTTTCTTTTCTTTTGTAGACGATGTGTTTGTATTCTGTGTCATGACTTAGCTTAGTGTATAAGCTTTGTTCGAGAGTCATGTAACACTTAACCCCCTTATTATAGTGTAGCCGCTCTAGGCTTTGTATTGTACTTGCTTCGTTCTTTTGTTGGCTTTGTTCTTGTCTGTGTGTGCCTTAGAGGGCTAGTGAACCTCATATACTCTCTCTAGTTCTAAGCTTCAGAGTTCCTTCAGGATGCCGCCAAGAAGAGCTGCCGCCCCGGTCCGTGGAGCCTTCGCCGCAGGCCGAGGAAGAGGCCGTGGTCGTGGCCAAGGCCGAGGACAGGAACTGCCTCCTCCACCACCAGCAAACCCAACAATGACTCAAGTCATGTTTCAGCAGACTCAGATTCTTCAGGCGTTACTAAACAATCAGCAGACTGGACCAGCCAGTCGCAACTCCAAGCTAGCAGACTTCCTCAGGACAAGACCTCTCACCTTTGCTGCAGCCAATGAACCTCTAGAAGCTGAAGACTGGCTCAGGGACACTGAGAAGAAACTTCGTCTTGCCCGCTGCTCAAATGAAGACAAGGTGGATTTCGCCACCCATCAGCTGAAAGGCGCCGCCGCTGCCTGGTGGGAGAATTACCTCGCCGCCCGAGGTGAAGAGAATCTAGAGGAAGAAGAAGCAGGAATAGCGGAAGTCGTAGCATCTACGATTGGAGCCCCACAAGATCCCGCTGCCTCTGCCGCCGCAATAGAAGAAGTTGCGGAAATACAACAAGCTGAAATTGAACCCGCATGGCAGCCGATTCTCTGGGAGGAATTCAAAGCCGCTTTCAGGGCCAACTTCGTACCAGCTGGAACAATGAGATTGAAGAAGAACGAATTCAGAGCTCTCAAGCAGGGTCAGATGTCAGTAAATGAGTATCTAACCAAGTTTAACCAGCTTGCTCGCTACGCCCTAATGATGTAGGTGATGAAGAAGAGAAAATCGACCGCTTTGTGGAAGGAATGCGTGAAGACATGAGAGGACAGCTTATCCTCCATGATTACTCTAGCTTTCAGCAGTTAGTTAATAAAGCCCTCATTTGTGAAAATGAGAAGAAGATCATGAGATTAGCCGCAAAGGAAGATGTCATTTCGGAGGCCACAAGGTAGCTTTCCCAGTCTACATTCCAGGCGGCTCATCTTTCGGATCATCTGCAGCCTCCTCTCGAAAACTCAAGTTTCCACCCGCGTCCCCAAGGAAGTGGATTCGGTGCTCTCCGCCCGCCGGCAACTACTGGCGAGCCAACCCGAAGAAACCTCCATCGCTTCGCAGGAGAAAGAGGACACTTCGCCAATCGTTGTCCTACCCGCCGAATGCTCGGCAAGACTCAACACAGAGTAACGCCGGTTCAAGGCGGACCCCGCCCCAAGCAAGAGTCACGGACTTCACAAGCATCAAGGTCTACACCAACACAAAGCCATGGCGTGTGAACCACGCCACACCGAGGAAGCTCAAGGTGCCTCAGAGTACTAATGGGCACGTTCCTGTTAATTCAGCACCGCACAAGTTTTGTTTGATTACGAGCTTCGCACTCTTTTATTTCAAGAAAGTTTGTTGAAAGGCTTAAGTTGCCAACCTATAAGTTAAAGAAACCCGTGGTACTTAGCTCACCCGGGACCCTTTATGCTACCTCGATCCACCCAGGTAGAAATTGCTATGGAACATTCCGATTCCTAGCAAACCTTCTTGTGCTAGAATCTCAAACTCTGGATATCATCCTAGGGATGGATTGGTTGGCCAAATATCAAGGATTGATAGATTGTGCCAATGTAAAAGTGGTGCTCACCAAGAACCCAGAGACCACAATAAGAGTTAGTGTGGATCGTTCCTCTCCTTTGAATAGAACAATCCACAACCTTGGAGAGTTGTCCCTAGAGACAACGCTCGTAGTTCAAGCTTACCCGATGTCTTCCCGGAAGAATTACTGGGCATGCCACTGAGACAGAGATGTTGAGTTTGTCATCAACTTGAAGCCAGGGACAACCCCAATTGCTAAGAGACCATACAGAATGGCGATGAACTTGAAGAACTTAAGACACAAATTGAAGACTTGCAAGAAAAAGGTTTCATTAGACCTAGTTCTTCTCACCGGGTTCGCCATTCTCTTTGTGAAGAAGAAAGATGGCACCGCCAGATTGTGTGTGGACTACAGAGCACTCAATGATGTGACCATCAAGAACAAGTATCCCTTACCTCGCATTGATGACCTGTTCGATCAATTGACAGGAGCATCAGTTTTCTCCAAGATAGACCTGAGGTCAGGATACCATCAGCTTAAGATCAGGAATGAGGATATTCCTAAGACGGCTTTTACCACCCGGTATGGCCTGTATGAGTTCACTGTCATGCCGTTTGGCTTGACCAACGCGCCAGCCTACTTCATGAACCTCATGAACAAGGTATTCATGGAATACTTAGACAAGTTTGTTGTCGTGTTCATAGACGACATCTTGATCTACTCAAAGACCGATGAAGAACATGCCGAACACTTGCAATTGGTCTTAGAGAAGCTTAAAGAGAACCGACTTTATGCCAAGTACGATAAATGTGAATTTTGGCTTCATGAAATCGGTTTCCTCGGACATATTGTATCCATTGGAGGAATCGCGGTTGATCCATCCAAAGTAGCGGCCGTAATGGAATGGAAACAACCCACATCGGTGTGGAAGTGCGTAGTTTTCTCGGTTTGGCGGGTACTACAGACGCTTCATTGAAGGATTCTCTAAGCTTTCCAAACCGTTGACCCATCTGCTTAAAAAGGAAAAGAAGTATGATTGGACAGAAGCTTGTGAAAAGAGTTTCCAAGAATTGAAGAAGAAGTTAACTTCTGCCCCAGTATTAATCCTGCCAGATATACATCAAGACTTCGAAGTCTATTGTGATGCATCGCGCCAAGGTCTTGGTTGTGTGCTCATGCAAGGAGGAAAAGTTGTAGCTTATGCTCCAAGACAACTCCGTCCTCACGAAGACAACTATCCAACTCATGATTTGGAGTTAGCAGCAGTAGTGCACGCCCTAAAAATTTGGCGACACTATTTGATTGGAAATCACTGTAATGTCTACACAGACCACAAGAGTCTCAAGTACATTTTCACCCAATCGGACCTCAACCTTCGACAAAGAAGATGGTTAGAATTAATAAAGGATTATAACTTGGATGTCCATTATCATCCTGGAAAGGCTAATGTAGTTGCTGATGCATTGAGCCGTAAATCCTACTGCAGTAATGTCATGATTCAAGAACATCAACCTGAGCTCTGCAAGGAATTTGAAGCCCTCAACCTTGAGTTAATAGAGCAAGGCACACTAGCCACAATAGAAGCGTATCCAACTCTAGAAGAGCGAATCAAGACCGCTCAAGAAGGGCATCCCGGAGTCCAGAGATTCAAGCATCTCATGGCCAAAGGAAAGGCCCCTAAGATGTCAGAAGATCAGCAGGGAATCCTATGGTATGGGAAACGTCTCTTTGTTCCCCACCAGAAGGAACTCAAAGATCTGATCTTAAAGGAAGCTCACAGTTCTGCTTACACCCTGCACCCAGGCAGCACCAAGATGTACCAAGACATGAAGATTTTGTATTGGTGGCCACTAATGAAAAGAGATATCGCCGAGTATGTAGCTTGTTGTGATGTATGTCAGCGAATCAAGGTGAACATCAAAGACCACCGGATTGCTACAACCCTACAGATCCTCGGTGGAAATGGGAAGAAATCGGAATGGATTTCATTACGGTCTACCTCGAACTAAGTCCGGATGTGACTCGGTATGGGTTATAGTTGATGATTGACTAAAGTCGCCCACTTCATCCTGTGAAGACAACTTACAAGGGAGACAAGTTAGCCGAGTTATACATGGCTCGTATCGTGTGTTTGCATGGAGTACCCAAGAGAATAGTCTCCGATCGAGGTTCTCAATTTACCTCGCATTTTTGGGCTAGTTTGCATGATGCCCTTGGAACACACCTTACCTTCAGCACAGCCTATCATCCGCAGACCGATGGTCAGACGGAAAGAACAAATCAAATCCTAGAAGACATGCTTGAGCTTGTGCTTTGGAGTTTGATGAGGCGGAAAAATGTCTACCGTATGCCGAGTTTGCATACAATAATAGTTATCAGTCAAGTTTGAAAATGTCCCCATTTGAAGCACTCTATGGAAGAAAATGTAGAACTCCTCTGCATTGGTCAGAATCAGGTGAAGGATATATCTTTGGACCGGATACTCTCAAGCAAGCTCAAGAGAAAGTTCGACTAATCGAGATCGCCTTCAAGCGGCTCGGTCTAGACAGAAGAGTTATGTCGACAACCGTCGAAGAGACTTAACCTTGAAGTTGGAGATCTTGTGTATCTCAAGGTATCGCCGCCGTGGAACCGAAGATTCAAAGTTAAAGGCAAGCTCGCACCAAGATACATAGGTCCGTTCCGATCACCGCTAAGCGTGGAGAAGTTGTCTATCGGCTAGAGCTACGGAAGTTTGTCAGACGTCCACAACGTGTTCCACGTCTCTCAACTAAAGAAATGTCTCAGAGTGCCCGAAGAGCAGACTCCCGGCGAAGCCATCGCACTTGATAAGGATTTGACTTATCCGGAGCACCCGATCAAGATCCTCGATGTCATCGAGAAGCGGACAAGACGTCAAGTCATCCGCCTTTGCAAGGTTCAGTGGAGCCATCACTCAGCCAAAGAAGCCACCTGGGAGCGAGAAGATCAACAAGCTGGATTTCCGTCCCTGTTCTCGGAGCATTTCGAATCTCGAGGTCGAGATTCCGTTTAAGGTGGGTAGGATTTGTGATGCCCCTTTCCACCCCCCTTCCCGGTCAACCCCACCGAACCCCCTTTGCCAAGGTCGCCCGGCGGACCGGCTTTGCCTCCTTCCTTCCGCCCGTCGCTCGCGCCCGGCTTGTCGTCAAGCCTGCGCGTCGCACGCCATCGCCGCTCGCCTCTCGCCGCAAACCTCCGCACTCCTCCCACGTCATCATTGCCCCGCGCCGCGCACGTCCTGCCCTCCACGCCGGACCTCTTCCCCGAGCTCCTCGTTTCGGTTTAAAGCCCCATCTCCGGTCCTCCTCCCATTCCACCTCCCCACTCCCGAGCTAGAAGAAGAGCAAGAGAAGAAGAAGAAAGCCGAGGCTTACCTCCGTCGTTGTCGCCGTGTCGCCGCCGTTGCGTGCCTCGGGACCCCTCGTCCCCGCCGCGCCACCGCCGCGAGCCCCGGTCTCTCTCCATCTCCGTCGCGCCGCGCTCTTTCTCCCGAGTCCCGCTCCTCCTTTCTCCCCGAGCCGCGCCCGAGCCCCTCACCTCACGCGCGCCGCCGCCGCCGTAACCCTTTCCTCCCCCGCACCCTCCACTCCCCTTCAGGAGGCCGCCCGGCGCGCGCGCGCACGCGTGGGCGCGCGCATGCCGTGGCAGCAGTTTTGGCCTGCGAGCCTTGGGCGGGCCATTTTCAACCGTGGGCCTTTTCGTTTTCTTTTTTTGTGGTTTTCTTTTCCTTTTCTATTTTAATTCAAAAGTCGATTTCAAAAATTATTATCTCCCCATTTTAGCTCCAAAAATTATGAAATAAATTTCTAAAATTTCTAAAATCAAGATCTTGCTAATGGCATAGGTCTTGTTCAATTTGGAGTTCATTTGTGTACTCTTGTGTATTCAATTGCTCTTGTTGCTTGTCGTTTATTTTTCCGGTACTTCGCCCGCGTAGATTTCGGAGACGCCGGAGACCTCCACGTCGATCAAGGACAAGACTACTCGGACTCTCTCCCCTACAACCAAGGCGAGTCAATACTTTGATCATATTGAGCCTACATTTTATGCAAATTATATTCTTTTAAAATAGCAAATTGCATGCTTTAATTCTTTAATCAAATGTATGTTAAAGCTTAAGGTAGTTAATACCCATTTGTTGAATAATTAATTACTATGCCATCCTTGACAACTTGAATCCCTTAATTCCATTGTCACCCTAGTAATTATATGGTAATACTAGCTATAGGTTGTACTTAAGCGACATGCTAGACTTGCTTAAGTACCGGGACATTAACGTGTCCTAATCATCATCATTTCAAACATAAAATGATTTGGGCGGTCATTGCGGGTAAATGACCGAGATGGTTGAATTGTTGTATTTACATCTCAAAACCCTAAAGCGCTAATACCCGTGCAGGCGGATGGTAAGATGGTGGGTGCGGATGTAGCACGAGAATGGCGGGAATGTGGTTGAGCCGTCGGACAACCCTAAGGACTTAATCTTGTCACGACCTCCGTGTATAACAAGTACAACCACAAGTGCGCAACAAACCGCGACTTGGCTTAGTACATTTATCAAATCACGAAAATCATCTCTTTGGAGGGTTAAAGGAGGCACAAGCTGGGTATGTCGGGCTTGGATGGGACACCGAGTCAAGGGTGAAGTTCGCGATCGCCGAGTGTAGCCATCACGCGATCGCCGAGGTGGACATCCGCGCAACGTATGGGCATAACCCCATATGGGTGAGACGAAGGGCGAGATATTTAGAAAGTTATTGTGACAACCTCTCGACTACACGACTACGAAATCGTGTAGGGCAACGAGTTAATTGTCTCTTGTGGGTAAAGTGTACAATCTCTGCAGAGTTACAAACTGTTTAAACAGCCGTGCCTACGGTCAAAGGCGGACATGGGAACTTAACTTGAGTTAGTTCTATTTCAAAAATCTTGTGGGTGGTATGAAAATTGTGGCGGGCTCACCTAGCCCTGAGATTGGTTATTCCTGGGTCTTTGTACCCAGTGTCGTTTAGTGGTGGATGTAACCACAATCAAAATAAGCATGAAGGTGGAGGTAACCTCTGCTGATACAAATATTGCACAACTATTCTCTTTAACTAAAACGAAATTTGTTAAAAATGCTAAGTGCTAGGAATCTGTACTTATGATATTTAAAAGTATTGCTTTCGCAAATAAAAGAACCGAACCATCCTTGTAAGCCTTGCATGTATATCATTGCATTGTGTATTGGCTCGCGAGCACGGTAGTTGTGCTCATCCTCGCTCTCCCCAAACCCTTGGATGGCGGCGATGGAGGAGACTATGCTTACTACGAGGAACCGAAGTTGATGGACAAGGAAGCGATGAAGAGTAGTCTAGGATCGTAGTCTAGGCCTCGACGCATCTAAGTTGACTCGTTGGTACTTGCGCACAACCGATATTATCCGGTCCTTGGGTAATATCGATCGTACTGAGTTGCCCGATCGCTTGCCTGTGAAGAGATGAGCTCTACCCTTTGCTTCGCTATCGCATTCGGTGTTACGTGTTGTAATCAATTTGGCCCGATCGCTCCTCGTTGTAAACTCGACCGACGTGGTCTATGTCACTCGTTGATTGTAATAATGATACTTTAGTTCACGCCATGTATGAATGATTCAGCATTGCTGTGAGTGCTATCTCATCGATCCGAGGAATAGCACGGCGTTTTCACAGAGGATTCGGATTAGAAAATCCGGTCCGACGGTTGCCCCTCCGCCCCGGTTCCCTCGCCTCCATGCCCGTGCACGCCCGCGCCGCACGCCCGTCGCCTCCCTCCCCACGTGCCCCGCTGCCCCCGCTGAACTCCGCGCGCGCGCCTGCGCCCTGCCGCGCCTTGCCGCCGGACCCCTCCCTCTCTCCCCCTGAGCTCCCGCACCTCCCCGGCTATAAAAGCCCCGACATCTCCCTTCCCCTCCTCCTCCTGCCATTCTCCTTCCCCCCAAGCAAGAACCGAGAAGAGAGGAAGGAGAGCAAGAAAGGAAGAAGAAGAGGAAGGCCGAGACTTACCTCCGTCGCGGTCGCCTTCTTCGCCGCCGTTGGTGAGCGCCGCCGCCGCTCCCCACCGTGCGCCGTCGCCGAGCCCCTCGTCTCCTCCTCTGTGCGCCGCCGCCCGCTCCCTCGTTGTCGCCGTCGTCGTCACCATCTCCTCCTCGTCTCCCCGTGCCGCCGCCTCTCCCCTTTCTCCCCCCCGAGCCCCCGCTCCTCCTTCCCGAGCACCGCCGCCGCCACCGTTTCCCCTCCTCGCGCGCGCCGCCATTTCCCTCTCGCCGGTAGAGCCGCCGCCCCTTTATCGCGCGCGCGCGCCGGTGGGCCGCGCTCACGCCTCCGTGGGCCGCGCGTGCGCCGTTTTGGCCAGGCCGTGGGCCGGGCCGAAAGTGGTTGTGGGCCGTTTTCATTTTTCTTTTTTTGGAATGATTTTCTTGTCCTTTTCTTTTTTAATTTAAAAGTAAGACTTCAAATATGTATATCTCCCCCATTTCAAATCCAAAAATTGTAAAATAAATTTCTAAAAATTTGTAAAATCAAGATCTTGCTAATGGCATAGGTCTTGTTCAATTTGAAGTTCATTTGCTACTTCATTTGTATTTATTTGCTTGTTGTTTACTTTTCCGGTACTTCGCCCGCGTAGGATTCGAGGACACCGGAGACCTCCACATCGTTCAAGAACAAGACTACCCGGACTCTCTTCTCTACAATCAAGGCGAGTCAATACTTTGATCATATTGAGCCTACATTTTATGCAAATTATATTATTTTAAAATAGCAAATTGCATGCTTTAATTCCTTAATCAAACAATGTTAAAGCTTAAGGTAGTTAAATACCCACTTGATGATTAACTAATTATTATGCCATCCTTGACAATTTGAATCACCTAGCCATTGTCACCCTAGTAACTATATGGTAATACTAGCTATAGGTTGTACTTAAGCGACATGCTAGTCTTGCTTAAGCACCGGGACATTAAACTGTCTCAATCATCATCTTTTCAAAAGAAAATGATTTGGGCGGTCATTACGTAAATGATCGAGATGGTTGAAATGTTGTATTTTACTCCTCAAAAACCCTATAGCTTGCTGTTACTATCTGGGTGGATGGAGAGGTGGATGGTATGACAATGGGTGCTAATGTAGCCCACGGAATGTCATTTTGTGGATGGAATGTGGAAGAACCGCCCAGATAACCCCTAAGGACTTAATCTTGTCACGACCTCCCGTGTACAACAAGTACAACCACAAGTCTGCAACAAACCGCAACTTGACTTAGTAAATTATCGAATCCTGAAAGTCATCTCATTGGTGGAGAAACGGCACGCGCAAGCTTGCGGTACATCCAGCTTGACGGGGACACCGATACAAGGTGAAGTTGCCAACGTCGTGCGGTACATCCCGACGCTGCGGTACAACATCCCTCGCGAACGTATGGGCGTAACCCCATGTGGGTGAGATGATGGAAAGGACGAGGTAGTTGAAAAGTTATTGTGACAACCTCTCGACTACACGACTACGGAATCGTGTAGGGCAACGAGTTAATTGTCTCTTGTGGGTAAAGTGTACAATCTCTGCAGAGTTATAAACTGTTTAAACAGCCGTCGCCTACGGTCAAAGGCGAACATGGGAACTTAACTTGAGTTAGTTCTATTTCCAAAACTTTTGTGGGTGGTATGAAAAATGTGTTGGGCTCTCCTAGCCCTGAGATCGGATTTTCCCTGAGTTTCAGACTCAGCGCGGTTAATACTTGGAGGTAGCTCCAATCAAATTATGCATCAGGTAGAGTTCCCGATGGAGGAAACCTCTGCTGATATCCAATTATTGCACATTTACTCTCTTAAAATAAAATACAATTTGTTAAAACTGCTAAGAGATAGGAATTTGTAATTATGATAATTGAAAATATTGCCTTTGCAAATAAAAGAACCCGAGCCATCCTTGTTAAGCCTTGCATGTATATTATTGCATTGTGTATTGGCTCGCGAGCACGGAAGTTGTGCTCATTCTCGCTCTCCCCCAAACCCTTCAGATGACGCCGAAGAAGGAGATTACGCATACTATGAGGATCCAGGAGCCGATGGGCAAGGAGATGATGAAGAGTAGTATAGTTCTGTAGTCTAGGTCTCGATCCAGTCTAGCTGACTCGTTGGTACTTGCGTACAACCGATATTATCCAGGTCCTTGGTTAATATCGATGCATTACCTGAGTCGCCCTGATCGCTTGCTCGTGGAGAGATGAGCTCTACCCCTTTTGCTTCCGCTGTAGCCGACGTTGCTTTTATGTAATGTAATCAATTTGACCTGATCGGCCCCTTTTGTAAAACTCGACCCGACGTGGTCTATGTCACTCTGATGGTTGTAATAATGACACTTTAGTTCACGTCATGTATGAATGATTCAGCAATGTATCTGTGAGTGCTATCTACTGATCTATGGAATAGCACAGTGCTTTCACAGAGGATTCAGGATTAGAAAATCCGTGTCCGACAAAAACTGATCTCATGAATTGTTTTTTGGTTTTTGGCTGCTGGCTCCGCCCATGACTTGAATCATCTTCAGACACAATCCACAACATATTTAGTGAGTATATACAGCTCTATTGTCCCAATGCTTATGTCAGTTTCTTCGACAGCACCATCCACTTTAACTTGGCATGGGGCACCGACAAACCGTGCAATTGTCAGCTAGTGTAACCCTGAACTTGCTCCTACACTCGTGGAAACCCACCCCACAGCCCCACTGCTGTATAATCTACTAATCTCCTGTACGCATGCATGAGTGTTACTCTCACGGATTACTACTCTCTACCAAACGTAGCAGCGGTTACCCGGTCCCGGTGCAATTCAGCCGTCTCTCTAGAGAAAATCTCATCAACTTGTCAGCGACGTTTCGTGACGGCCATGCGGGTGCAGCATGGCTCGCTGCGGCCGCGCTGATGTCGAGACATTCATGGCCTGATGCCTCTAATCTGCCCATGAATTTCCCTGGCAAGGAACCACCCATGGCGACGCGGTGTTGGTCCGGGATGTTCACGACAATGCCCGAGTCAACGTGAGGCGTCAGGGAGATCGATCCAGCTCCGAGCCGCCGCGCGTACGTTGTCAGTAAACACTAGTAGCTCCTACACATGCATGAGCAGCTCACTCAACTCCCAGTCTCCCACCCACTCGATCCCTGATATAATTTCTGTCACCGGTTAGGTTTGGTATATACTCCGATTGCAGAAAGTCCAATGTCCAGGCAATTTGATTGAAAATCGACGGTCATATTTTGTATTGCTCCCTCGAAATTCATGTAAAATTTCCTAGCTAGCTTGTAACCCGTATTTAGGCCAAGAGGTATCACGCGTATGAGTTGCAAAGTATTGTACAAGTACTTGCTTGACCAGAGGACATGCATATTTGCACAACGAAAGTGTGCGAAAAAAACACGCACAGGCAAATACCGAATCGATCATTCTCGTTTGGCATGCCGTAGCGAGGACTACACCAAATGATCATGCATACCTGAAATGCTGGATAGTTACATTGCACAATCCAGTCTGATGAATAGCTGTTTTCTTAGAATTCTTAGTTTATGAATTTGTTGGTACTCTACGATTTTCGAATGTGTTGACTGTACAATCTTACTATTTGGGCTGCGAACTTGTCAGAGGCCGCATCTCAGCAGCCTATCTTAATCTGTCTGATACACGAGCAATGGCGAGTTTAGGTGAGAGTTCATTAATCCAAGGCACCAATAATATTGCCGGCTGCCAGTAAATATTTGCATGAGCTCACTGTATCGTTCTCAGCTCAGCGGCCACCTTAATGTCTCCGAGAGTCTTTGTTACTACTGTCGGTTAGAGTACTACTTACAGTACCTGTCCTCGGCAGCTTTCTGACGTAATATCGTTGAACATCAATTCGACTGAAAATTGTACTAGCTGCAACTTGCAAGTGTATGTGATCACGGCACTTGTCAAATTGATTGAATTTTGATGGCGCATTACAAATATCTAAATCCATACTGTACGTTACTTATCAGTGTAATCCTTAAATCAGAAAAGACTAAAAATTCTCTTATTAACCGGGAGAAAAGGGAAGATCTACACCACTTACTTTGATAGGATCAAATGATAACAGTGCAGATTAATCACGTATAGATATTATATCTACTAAAATTGTATAACAAATACAACTATATTTTTGAAAGACAGTAGAGTCAGGGGCGAAGCTGGGCCTCGGGCCTCTGGGGCAATGGCATGAGGGCCTGGATCAAAAGCCCATGTAAAAATCTTTGAAAATAGTAAAATAATACTTCAATAAAAGCAGCTGGGCCGGCCCCTCCTCCATGAATAGAGTTATACGGCCTCTGGGGCAATGGCCCGAGGGCCAGGATAAAAAACTCATGTAAAAATATTTGAAAATAGTAAAATAATACTTTAGATAAAAGCAGCTGAGCCGGTCATAGTAAAATAATACTTTAGATAAAAGCAGCTGAGCCGGCCCGTCGTCCATGAATAGAGTTATACGGCCTCTGAGGCAATGGCCCGAGGCCCAGGATCAAAAGCCTATGTAAAAATCTTTAAAAATAGTAAAATAATACTTTAGATAAAAGCAGCCAGGCCAGCCCGTCGTCCATGAATAGAGTTATACAACAGATACAAACATATCACAATATCTTAGCCGCTCAATTGCGCGAGAAATTCTGCTAGTTCCTACAAAATTTGGGTCTAAAACAAGGTTTAACGAAAATGATCAACGGGCTAACCCTCCTCATTGACGGTGCGCAATTAAATGCTGATCGAATCGATCCATTGCTTTCACTCGCAACACGCGGTGCCTCAGCTTAGCCTAGCCCACACTCTATTTAACACGACCAAACCCTTTGCCCAAACGCCCACAAAAAAAAACCCTCAAGAAACCAAACCACCCGCCTCCAACCGCGCTTAAATGCCAGCTTTTTTTTTTCTTCTCTAAGCTAAACCATACGATCGATTATCTACTCGTTTACTCTTACAAAAAGCCCACTCCTCTGCGTTTAAGCTAGCAATAACACCTGCCGCTACTCTACTATCCAGCCGGCCTCGCGAGCGGCAGGCTCGCCTCCGCCGCTGGTTGCTTGCTGCTACCCACCGGCTGGCCACCGCGCGAGGAGCTAGCTAGCAATGCACATTGCCACCTGCGTGTGGCAAGAGAAGGCAGCCATGGGCGGCCGGGGCGGCGGTGCCGGTGGTAGGGGCGAGTGGGCGTGCAGGAGGGTGACGCTCGGGGCGCTGGTGGCGTCGGCCGGGGGCGCGCTCAACTGCGCCGTCAGCTTCGTGGTGTTCTCGTTCCTGGACGTGCTGGACATGGTGCTGTGCCTCGTGTACAAGCTGGTGGACTACGCCGTGGAGGCGGAGTGGAAGCCGTGCTACTGCTCGGCGGCGGCGCGGGAAGGGGGCGGAGCCGGGGCGGGCGCCATCTTCGTGCCACCGGCGGCCGCGCCGGGGCCGAAGGTTGTGCGGCTGTCGTCGTCGTCCGCCAAGATGCAGCTGGAGGACGTCTCCGATACGCTGTACGTGCGGACGTCGCTGCTGTCGGACGCCACCAAGAAGGCCGGCCCCGCCGCGCCCACGCTCACCGTCAGCCCGGCCATCGCCGAGATGATCCGCGGCAAGATCGACCGCTCGCCCCGCCCGCCGCGCCAGGCGCCGTGCTGGTCCGACTGCGACTGCAAGGTCTGCCACTCGTGGAGCACCTCCTCCCGCTCCTCCCATCTCTACGCCCACGTCCAAGCCCCGCCAAGTACGCACGCTTAATTCCCAGCTTCTCTCCTCAGTTCCTGTACGTCGACGTGTGTGCACATGCAAACGTACAAGTTAGCTGCTAGCTAGGCACGCACGAGCTGGAACCTGACGACGACGTGTGCCCTCGTGTGTGGTATGTGCCGTGCAGATGGCGGTGGCGGCGAGGCGACGGAGGACGTGGTGTTCATCCACGGCTTCATCTCGTCGTCGGTGTTCTGGACGGAGACGGTGTTCCCAGCGTTCAGCGAGGCGGCGCGGGGGAGGTACCGGATGTTCGCGGTGGACCTTCTGGGGTTCGGCCGGAGCCCAAAGCCGGCGGACTCGCTCTACACGCTGCGGGAGCACGTGGAGATGATCGAGCGCTCCGTGCTGCAGCGCTACCGCCTGCGCTCCTTCCACGTCGTCGCGCACTCGCTCGGCTCCGTCCTCGCGCTCGCCCTCGCTGTCAAGTACCCCGATGCCGTCAAGTCCCTCACCCTCCTCGCTCCGGTACGTGCCGTGCCCGTGCCCGTTGGAAACTCCCCATTTAATCGCACGCTCATGCCCGCCCGCGCGCCCGCCGCTTTATGTCGTCTCGTTTAATTTCCTGCAACTGCATGTGTACTTCACCCCATCCCACACGCTGAAAGAAACAGTATCTTACTAACAATTAATCAACGCCACGGCGCATGCGAGTCCACAACGCTAGTTAACTGTATGCAACTTATGCTGGATTTTACCTTCCTCTTCCTCGCTGACACGGTTTACTACTACCTGACAAGTCAATCACTCTTAACTGCATGATCAATGGTATGATGAAAATTATGTTTGGTTGGATTTTTGGTGTGTACAAATACAGCCTTATTTCCCGGTGCCCAAGGAGGAGGCGGGGGCGGCGACGCAGTACGTGATGCGGCGGGTGGCGCCGCGGCGGGTGTGGCCGCCGATCGCGTTCGGGGCGTCGATGGCGTGCTGGTACGAGCACGTCAGCCGGACCATCTGCCTCACCATCTGCAGGCACCACCGGATATGGGACCGCCTCTTCAGGCTCTTCACCAGGAACAGGTAACTAAACTGCTCACTTCCTTCATTTAATCTCCGTATTGCTTTTTTCCCCGACCACCTGATCTGTTCTGGCCTGCATGTCCTGCCGCTCTCTTCTTCTTTCGCCGCAACACATGATGCACAACATAGAGCCGACAGCAAACAGTTGGCAAATACGAGTAGAAGATTCGGATTAAACTGAACTCCTCTGATCTCATAGCAATATACAGATAATTCTGCAGCAGTGATCAGGATTTTAAAAACACATTATTCGCATTTAATACGTCTGAAATCGGTAGATGAGGCACAGCTGTCGATTATATTAATGCTCTTCTTCAGTTCTACTACTACTGCTACTAGTATCTCTAGCAGCAGGTCTTTGCCCGGTTGACGTCATTGCTCTGTTCTTTGCAGTTGGCCTGCAGGCCTTTTTCTTCCGTATCCTAATGATTCTTCCTCTTCCGTGGCAAAAACCTCACACAAAAATGTCCTGGACTTGCTCGTGAAACGTTTATAAAATCAAGGGTTAGATATTAGACGCAGCGAGCGTCCGAGAAACAGAGACAGCGACGGCGATATTTGGAGTCACCAAATTATTCTCGATCGCTGTCGTTCCCTTAAATGATCGCCCTCGAACGCTGTTCACTGACAATAGTTCGCCGGTGCAAGCTGAGGCTGATGCAGTGTTTGTCCGGCCGAAATTAATAACCGGACGATTCTATCTAATCCACACTTATAATCGTCGATCCTCTCCCTAGTGGAACCTACAGTTTGATTAGGAGCGGCACCGTGCAGGAGCAATGCTATGCGTACGAACAAGCAAACGAACGGATTCGTCCGCTCATACGCGAGTTGGTAACACCCACTGCCGGTGGGCGGGCCTAAACCCGGTAGCCAGCCGGTGTTGTACCACAGGTTGGCGCGCCCGCGGTGAGGGTCGCCAACGGCATGATTACGAATTCGCTCGTACGCGGAGGCTTTTCTCCGAGTGTGCGAACGAGCTGAGTAACTACGGTAGTAGGCGTGTGGAATATTTTGCGCATGGGCGAGTGAGTGCAGCCCGTGCCTAAATTGGCGGTGGCTCACGACGGCGCCATAAACGGCACCCGGCCTGGCCCCAACCATCACGACCCACAATTATTCGGCAGCATGTATATACACAGAAATTAAACAGCCGCAAAACCATCATCATCATCTAGTACGCTCGCCCTTAATCTTCTCCTTAATGACGCTGTAAACTCCTGTGTGCTGCTAGCTTTTGCTCACCTTTTCTCTTGTGCTTTTCGTTCAGTTCTGCTTCGATTTCGAGCTTAATTCAGAAGCTTTGCATCGTGCTAGTTTGCCATGCCGTCCCATAAATATGCGCGTAGTGCTAAAGAGAGATTTTGAACCAATCTACGAAGAAATTAGAAAGACTGCAAGTTGATCTTCCTATCTACGTCGATCGTTCTGAAGGAAAAGGCGCCGGTTTGCCCGGAATTAGCAAGGGTTTGCCGTTTGCAGGATAGATTCGGTGTGGTCACGGATCGGTATGCAGGAGGCGTGTCGTTCTGACGATGGTAACTAGTAGCTGCTAGCTAGTACCACACCCTTCTCTTAATTGTTTGGGTTGTGGAATCGTCTGGTCGATCGATGGGTTCACCTACCCACATATCTTGAGACGAAAGGCTTCCTCTTCCTTCTCCTCTTTGCATTCCGATCAGCTGATCATGGAAACGTACCAGGAATCCAAGTCTCTGTCTCTGTACGCATGTACACTACGCACTAACGTACAGATTGTGCGTATCAAGTGAAGGAAAATGTACTAGCTAGCCAGTACTCCACTAGTATACATACTAACTGTACTAGAAGAGGTTACCTGCAATGCTAGCTAGGACAGTGGAGGGCAGTGTGTGGGACCATGTCCATCCATGTGAACGCATGGCCTGAGATCTAGCAGTTAAGTTGGATCGAAGTTGCAAATTTTATTACTGGATTGTGCAAGTACATGCACATGATACATGGTCCAGGCAACTACCTTCAGAAAGCAAGTAGAGTAGCAGTAATTAATGAGTTGTGGCTGTGTATAACCAGACGCTGCCACGGCCAAGATTTTCCTGTTACTGCTGCTGCTGTTTCTACTACTGTTGCTTGCCGGGACATGAATGGATGGATGAACGAATGAATGAGTGACAGATGTGCATGTATGCAGGATGCGGACCTTCTTGATCGAGGCGTTCATGTGCCACACCCACAACGCAGCCTGGCACACCCTGCACAACATCATCTGCGGCAGCGCCAGCAAGATGGACAGCTACCTCGACGTCGTCGCCGGCCAGCTCGCCTGCAAGGTCGCCGTCTTCCACGGCCGCGACGACGAGCTCCTCCCCGTCGAGTGCGCGCTCGCCGTCGGCGCCAGGGTGCCCAGGGCCCGCGTCACCGTCTACGACAACAAGGACCACATCACCATCATCGTTGGCCAGGAGAAGCTCTTCGCCGCCGAGCTCGAGGCCATCTGGAGGAGCGCCGGCGAGTAGCATGCATGCAGCTAGCTGCCACTCTAGCTAGTGTCTACTCTACAGTGAGCATTATGCAGTACGTACTATGCTAATCATCGAACAGTGCACAGGAGAGAGAGAGAGAAAGAAATTAATGGCCGGTAAAAAAAGAACGCAAAATGATTACCCTGCAAGAAGAAAAAGAAACAAGATGCCGGCCTAGTAGGATGAGCAATTCTATCCTACCCTTTCTGAGAGTTATATATATATAGTTGTTTCCTTTCATTTCTTTGCTTTGCTTTTCTTCTCCTTCAACTTCTTCTCTGGTATAAAGTGTCCTTAATTGTACAACTCTTCTGTATTAATTGTTTGATTGTACCAAACTTGGCCTCTTGTCATCAACTCCAGAATTGTAATATAATATGGACGTCAAAGCAGAATTAATTAAGCTGTAGAAGTTGGTTTCTGAGATGGATGTTTCGTACAATAGCATGACTTGTGACAGGCATGATTTGCTCGATCGCCCTGCTCAGAATTAATTCGGCATATGTCTATCTAATGGAGCGAAAGAGACTAGCCCCATGCCACCAACGACTCTGTATGCCTATGCGTCTGTCCATGCCTATGCGCTGTCTTTCCTTTCCTTTCCCTGTGACTTTTTTTTTCCAGTGAGTGATGATACCCATATGAACAAAATGCTAATGACTTAATTTATACAAGTAATTCCCATTTGGTGTTTACGGATCGATCTCCATTTATTTGCTGCTGGGGAGGGAAGGGTGGAGAATTATTGCCTCTGAACTTTGAAGATCCCAAGGCCGCATCTTCTTCAGATAAATGAAAATATACAAAACTGAGAGGATAACCGCAATACTTCATCCATTTGAAACTTAGAATAGGACAATTTAGAGCTCTCAGTTTGCTACCTATGGATCATTCGATCATGGATGACCATATATTTCGATTTGCCGCTGGCAGGGAAGGATTGCATAATTGCCTTTGAACTTTAAAGACCTGGATGCCTATGCTTCTGCCCCTGGATGCCTCTGCCTCTGCCTCTGCCTCTTCTTCAGATAAGTCAGTACGAAACTGTGAGGATGGTCGCAATTCTTCAGACCATTGGAACCCGGAATAGGCCCAATAACAGCACGGAGTTCTGTTCTCTGCTTTTCCTTACCCGTTTCTCACCCTTTTCATTTGTTTCCTCCGCGGTTGGGGGTGCACCCGGTTACGACTGGTGTATTAATTATGGTTATTTGTGCAACACTATCTACTAGCAAGGTATTGTTTTTTTATTATCGTATTTTGCAATTTTTTCCTAGTTATGTGTGAATTTGGATTCCACAAAACTGTTTGATATATGTTTGGTAAGTTTGTCTTGCGTTAGCTTTAAACTTAGAGCACCCCATCTATTTTTGTTGTAGCTTTGCCACTGGGTGAAGACGAAGGTGATAACCTTGCCTAGGTGTTGGCGGAATAATATAAATGAAACCCATAAGCTCCACAGCCCCCAGCAATCTAACTGGGCGAGTTGGGTTTGGGCGCAGCACAATGGCAAAGGACTGGACGAGCCTGTTCGGTTAGGTAACCACTAGTCCACTCTACAGCAGCTTCTGCCCGCCTACCGGTCTGTATCGACCGAAGTCGTTGGCAATGGCCGTCAGTACTCCTTCTGGTCGGATGCTTGGCTACTGTGTGGACCTTTGTGCCATCACCTTCCTGCCCCGATTCTCCCATTGCTCGAGGCCATCGGACTTGCCGCGGCTGACCGTCGTGGCAGTGTCCGAGATGACGATGCTTGATGATCTCCTGGCTCCAGTCGTCCTCATTTCCACGGTTGACATTCGCTCTAGGATCTCCGCCCCATGCTCCTTCATGTGGAGCACGTCTGCTCTGTACCGTCTGCACAACACCATGGCCTCGAATGCTCCAACTGGCGCTTCATTTGGCACAGTACAGTGCCACACCACGCTGACTGCTCGTCCACGTCAGGTTGCACACAAAAGCCAACCTTCTCTGCACAACCCTAGTGGACACTGTTGCCAGTGAGGTATGCACGGACAGCACTGAGAATGCCCCAACCTGGCTGCTCATCCACATCAGGGTGCACACAAAAGCCAACCTTCTCTGCACAACCCTAGTGGACACTGTTGCCAGTGAGGTATGCACGGACAGCACTGAGAATGCCAACCACCTCTTCTTCGGCTGCCCCTTTGCTCGCTCCTTTTGGAGGGACCGCACTCGGCTTCTCCTTCAGCACCCCGAGCATCACGGCCATGCTCACATTCCCACGCCCCTGGGTGTCCCGCGATTAACTATAACTCCTTTCTTCTACTTTGTATGTAGCGCTTGTGGAATCACTGACACGATGTCGTCTTTCGGGTGTGCGACTCGTCGCTCTCTTACCTCATCAACTCATGTATCGAAGATTTAACAATTTGGGTGGAGAAAATGTGATCTCAGGATCGACATATGACCTTCGCCTGGAAAACTCTTCTCTCCTCGTCCCTTCATGTGTCACGTTAAGTTTCGTAACAAGTCAATACAATTCAGGTAGGGATGTCTCCCCTATGACTTCTTTGGAAAGAAATATATATAAATGAAGCGAACGCTGGGGGAAATGAAGGATGCAGACGACATTGCTTTTACTGTGCAGCAGTCGACTTTCAAAAGTTCGTGAAGGAGAAGGAACAAACAGTTAGGAACATGAAATGGACCAGGCCGTCAGAGGGTATGCAAAGGGCGCAACTAGCACTCGGACGTATGATCCGAGCGCTAGTGCCGTACGCGGTACGCCCGAGCGCCAACAAAATTGCAGAACGTGCGCAACATATCAAAAATTCCTATACAACATTTTCTCTAAAAAAATCTCAGAATCAAAACAAAACATTTGGAAAAAAGGACGTAACATATCAAAAATCTCGGAATCAAAACAAACATTTGGGAAAAGATGCATTAAAAAAATATTACAACATCACCGTGAAACAGTATGCAATGTCACCATGAAAAGTATGCAAATATTTTTTCCCAACGGGTCGCAACATATCAAAGAACAGTATTCAACATTTTTTTTCAATGGGTCACAACATCTCAAAGAACAGTACGGAATATTTTTTTTAACGGACTGCAAATATATCAAAAAAAAAAGTTCAAAGAAGCAACAATCAGACACTTGCCAGAATTTTTTCAAGCTTCTTGAGGGTCTTGGAGTCGGTGGCAACGAGGTAGGTGAGGGCGGCAGGGACAGAGACGTACACCCTAAAATTGGCGATCTCCAGGATCCCCTTGGACGTCCCCAGCAACGGCATGGCCGAGACCCCCGACTTCCCCTCCTCCCTCCAAATCCAAAAATCTCTCGAGCGGTGGGACTGGAACCGTGGACGGAGGATGGTGTTCACTTCGCCCTCTTCAGCGATTTCTTAGCTTGGAGGCAATTTGGAGAAGAAAGAGTAGAGACTAGAGCAATGTGTGGGTGGAGGGGAGTAGGCAGATGTAAATGGGTTGTACTGTGGTTGGAGAGATAGAGGAGCAAACATGTGTAAAATAGTTGGTTGAGAGCTGCACGAGAGAAGATAAGACGGAATGAGTGGCGGAGAGGCGTCCGTTTTTTTTCCCCTTCGCGCCGTAGCTGGGGCTACATCATCAGGAATGAGCAGGGGGGATTGTAGTGGGGCAGGAGGCGGCAAAATCCAGAACGTGCATGAAGAAGCTTCTCATGCGGAAGCAGAAGCTTGTATGCAAGGAATGAAGGCAGCAGCTGAGATGGGCACGGAGAATATTCTAATTGTCCACAGCAGACGTTGTCGAGCAAACACAAGGCGCAGCAGCTTACGAGTCTCCCGCTGCACAAAATTTTACCCCAAATTGTTTCTACAAAAGCAAAGCGTTGTTCGGATATTTGGATGTAGCAGCCAATATTGGGCTACACGCCGGGCAGATTGTAACAATTTCGGTCTAGTCTCGCAGTTCGAGCTGTAATTATCGTTTACCTCCCTAAAGGGCTTCGCGTACACAGGCAGGCCCGTCTCCGCCTCTCGTGCCACCGCCCGCATCGCCGCTGCGCTGCGCTAGGAGGCGGCGTGGCACGAGCTCCCTTCCAAGACGCCAGTAGCGCAGCTCGATTTGGCGGCGTAACCCCAGGCACCGCCTCCTCCCAATGGCGCAACGCGAGCGGGGAGCCGGCAAGAGCGAGCAGCTGGGAGGAGCCGACGAGCTGCACACGCTCGACCGCGCGTTCCTTCCTGCTCGAGCTTTGGCCCTCCAAATGCTGTGAACTGAGAAGTATTGGGGGGTTTTCCCCGTGGGGTTCAGCGGGGAATGTTGCCAAACAAGGCCTAAGATAGTCCACGGTCTAAAGAGGCCCCCTCGTCCGCGTAGCGAATTTTTTTTAAATGATATTGTTTTTTTAAAAAAACTACAAAAATAAATAAATAAAAACCTATAAAAATAGGCTATCATCGTCAGTTGTAATGACGATTGTAGCCCTGTCGCCCACCAAATGTGTACTAATCGCTTTTGGAATGATGACAGAAATCCGTACCACTCTGTCGCTATTCCAAATGACGATAGAAGATAGGCTATAAAATCCCTCAAAATTTGGCCAAAAAGTCACTTTTATTCGGAGAAAAAGAGAAGAGGGAGAGGAAAAGTGACCTAGCGAAGCGCTGCCAATTCGTAGTGGGGGAGGGGAGAGAGTGAGGAGCAGATCCAGTCATCCACCTTGCAGGTAAATATTCTTGCATTTTTGTATATAAATTTGACCCTGGTAAGTTAGCAAATAAAACTAGCAACATAGAATTTAATAGATTAAATAATTTTAGATATATTTATATGTAGTGTAGTTTGCTATAGTACATCATTTTAGATGTGTATAGTTTTGTTTATCGTATAGATATTAATGCATTGTTATGTAGTGTATTATCCTGCAGTTTAGTTTTCGATACGTCGTTAATCGTGTTGAATTCCGTTTTGTGTCATAATTAAGAATTATTTTTTCAAAAATATTGTTTCAATAAAGAATTACAAAAATAAATACTCATTTTTTTAAACAAAAATGGGCTATGAAAAGTTGCCAGTTCGTACCGGAGGTTGGAATCACAAAATAGCCCATTTTTGTCAAAAAAAAGATATTTATTTTTGTAATTATTTATTAAAATAAAAATTTTAAAATAAATAAATCTCATTTATTGAAATAATTAGATAGTTTTAGATGGAATGTATTGCTGTGTGGTGTAGTATCGTGCAGTACACTATTTTAGTTGTGCGTAATTCAGTTCTGGACAAGTCGTTAAACTTGTAGAATTTATTTTGGTGCAATAATTGAATTAATTACATAGTTGTAGATGGAATGTATTGCTATGTGGTGTAGTATCGTGCAGTACATTATTTTAGTTGTATGTAGTTTAGTTCTGAAGATTTTGTTTTGGTGCAATAATTGAATTAATTACATAATTGTATATGGAATGTATTGCTATGTGGTGTAGTGTCATGCGGTACATCATTTTAGTTATGTGTAGTTTAGTTCTGAACATGCCGTTAATCGTGTAGAATTTATTTTGGTGCAATAATTGAATTAATTATATAGTTGTAGTTGTATTATGCAGTTTCAGATATGTTGTTGATCTATTTTGTGGTGCCGCTAATCACAAAGTTAGTTTGCGGTATGCTTCTTATCAAGTTTTGTGTATGTTTCGTATTATTAATAATGTAAGCATTAATTTTTAGGTATGCCAGTCCGAGAAGATGTTGCGTAGTGGCTCTACGAGTTGCTTGACCGGCCGTTGACGCGGATCACCGTAGCCGCCTCGGTACCATCCTCTCCCAGCAGGGCGAGACACCCATTGAGCTTAGCGCGTTGCGGCTGCACACGCCCACGAGGGCATGGAGGGTCAACCCACGTTGTGTTCCGAGGTATGTGTAGTTGTGACCTTTGTGTACTCAATTTTAGTTCGACTTGTGGGGGTGGACTCACATATATTCTTAATCCTTTCGGCGCCGGTTGAGAGTGCCAGGACTGCTTCCACTAGCGAGGATGGTGGAGACGACGTGGAAGGACGACCAGGACATCGAAGGCGGTGATCGTATGTCGAGGCGGTTTCTATACGACCGGTGCCTCCTGATGGCATTGGTTGTGTCATAGCCCCAATTTTATTAAGTTGAAATTTAGATGCATCTCATAAGTATACATGTAATTCTGGAGCATATGCACAAATTATGCATTTGAAAACTTTGAGATCAAACTTAAACTCATAACTCAAATTGAAGTTCCCAATGAAAAACTGAAATAAATGCTTGTACATACCTCTGGAAAATATTTTTAAAATACTATAATAATTATCATGAATAATTATGATTTTTCTAAAATTTTTAGAGTTTAACTCGACCTTGAGAAAAATCTATGCTCAAGATATAAACTTATTCTGTTAATGAATTAAAATAAGAGAATAAATCATGAACAATGGTGTTAGAAAATTTATCTGTGTTATGAGTCATCCCAGAAACCTCTCTGAAAAATTCTAGAATTTTCTAATTTATTTGCTATTTTTTAAAAGCCCGGTCAAAGTAGAGGGTTTCAATTTCCAATTCAATCAACTATTTGGGTCTAACACTGTTGCGACCGAACCAGACTTAATGGACTTGATCGGACCGCGCCACATCGCTCAAGCCAGTCACCGACTCGCACCACTTTGTGCAGTCACTGACACTCCGGTCCCACTTGTCAGTCTCGTCTTCTCCACGCCGCCAAGAGCTCTCCAGAGCGCACCTGGAGGTGGCATCGCGCCCGTGCGTCTCCGTGCATGCAATGCCACGTAGTTTTGCTACCGTTGATGCCGTCCAGTCTAGAGATGCCATGAGTGGACGCCGTGTCCTTTCCGTCTTGGAAGCCCCTCAAAGCATCGCATTTCACCTCTCGGCCGAGTAGATGAGGTCGTTCGTTCTCCCTCCTCACTAAGAAGTATCCTCTCATTCTTTCGCCTTTCTTCCTCTCTTTTCATACCATGTTCGCCTCTTTGCTGAATGAGTTTTGAGAATTGAACTATAGTTCTAAACAGGTGTATTGTTTGACAATGGTAGTAAAAGATGCTTTATCTTGTCATAATTGAATCATCTTCTTTTACATAGTTTTTCATGACAGTGTTTTGCATCTTCAGATGTGAATTGTTCTGATATCTTTGTAAATCTTCCTGATTTGGTTTTTGAGAATGAGTGTGTGAAAATTTTGATCTGCTGGACATGATTTACATCATCTAGAATGTTTAGTGTTGGCCAACTTTGTTTTGTAACTGGAAGACCAAATCGGAAACTTGGTCACCAGAGTTCTTAAATTTGCATTTTCTTGTGTATATTTTGAGTTGAAATCGAATTTATGAGGCTCGGCATCTCCCATTAGTGACACTGGACTATACTAGGGGGAGTTGATCCCTTCTCTTGGTCCTTTTAGGATTTAATGGGCCTAAGTCAAGTGTAGGCTTGGGCTTTATGGTTGGATACTGTCATTGTCCTAGCCCAAGCTTGGTCCTGGCAGTGTAATTTCAGATCTGTCATCAGCTTATCGTGAAGGCCGATAGAGAGAATGTACTCCAGATCGGTACTCTACTTACATGGAACAACTACAGGAGGTTTCAATTGTAGACTTATAGTCCACTCATTTGCATCTTTTCAGGCTGAACCTGACTACTAGAAGTCTCCTTTCTGCAACCACAGAGTTACTTGCTGGTTATGACTGAAAAAATACATATACAATTTTGACTGCTAATGATAAAATATGTGTGGTGGGGTCTAAAAGCTAGCTGTATAGCCTGTATTGCTTTGGATCTACAAAAGAAGACGTAGAAACAAGTGAAGCAGATGCGAGGGTAAGGGTAACCAAGGTTCAAAATCCCAGCGGTTACCGGCCGGTTACTGGAAAACCCGGCGGGATCGGGATTTTAAAAATCGGCGGTTTTTTTTCAGTTTAGCAAATTCAAATTTCAGTTTTTGAATTTCAGCCAGTTTTTTTTCGGTTACCGGCCGGTTACCATTTTCGGCCGCCGAGCGGTTTTTTCCCACCGGTTCCGAGATTTTGATCCTTGAGGGTAACTGTAAGTCAACATGCATTGAGTTGAGGCTAACTAAATATTTTCGAATGCCTATTTTATTGTGCAAATTGGAAGGCAATATGTACAATTTGAAATGAAGTGTAGTTAGAGATTAGCACTTTGAGTCTTGTGAGAGAGCGTAATTATGGTTTGAAAAGGTGTTGATTTGATCTCCGCCAATTATCATGGAGATGCAATACGTTGCATGCATGGCCAACTCTGCTACTAGTGCTGTGTGATTATTTCGTGGTGAAAATCACTTGGAAAGTAATTTGTGGTTACTTTGTGTGTGATTAGTATACTGATTGTCGTGGAGATTAAATGTTTATATTGATTTCTACCCCGACAGGGGAAAAGGAAGTGAGATATCGAGCTTATTAGGACAAATCTTACTAAATCTTGATTATAATAAAAGTTCGTTATGTTGTGTAAACAGGTCGTTTCCAGACGGTGGAAGCACTGAATTTTGATCATTAACAAGGTGGAGCGACTTTTCAAGTGGATGGAGCTATGCATGCTGAAGCCTCGGTTGTAATTTGCCTAGTAAATGATTTCCTTTTGGTGTGTTAACATCAAATCTTTAGGGAAGGCACTCCCCCTCCCATTAGTGCCAAGAGCCGATTTGGTGTTGAAAATTGCATGCTTCCTTATCGTGAAGAACCATGTTGCTAAAATAAACCAGGTTTGTTATTCCTCTGTGGTGCTGTGGCCACTCTCTAGTCTCGTCACTAGCTGTTGGCTTGGTCATATATGCTACATACATGGACAAATGTTAATCCTGGTATGGGCTCTCTCGTTACCTTTTCTGTTATGCTACTGCTTAGCTAGGGCAAGATTGCATGCATCTTCTCCATGAATGACTTTGGTGACGAGTCACAATCTAATTCCCAGATGGTGCTGCCTTGATTTGCACTTGTTGGCCTGTCTCCCCATCCTCTGCATCCTCTGCACTGGGAGTTGGACTTGGAGCTGGTCTGAGCCCAGAGCTGCAAGCTGGACAGTCTTGTGAGCCTGCACGTAGGCCTCTGCTGATGGAAGCAGCCACTTTGCTTGCTGAGTCTGATGCCCACTACACTGCAACTACACATGCCAAAGGAGAGGAGAAAGAGTCATTGCAGTGCAAGCTGTCTGATTCATGGGAAGAAAAAGTGATGCGCATATTCCTGTAGTTAACTTTCTTTCATGTGATGGAAGAAGGAGAGGAATTAAAAGTGAGCTATGGTGTATCCAGAATCTGAAATCCGAATCCCCAGTTGTGCTGACTGACTATGACTGGCAGTTTGATCAGAGGAGAGAGCCCCTTTGGTCCAGCTGCTATCAGCTGCAGCACCTGTAGATTAGGATGCAAGTTTGTGAGTTACTTTACCAATCAGAAAGCAGGCGAGTTTTGTTATCAAGGTGACATGTTAGATTTTTGTAGACCAATCTTCTTATGAGCTTTAGCTTTGCTTGTTTGCGAAGCCAGATGCTTGTAGAGTTAAGGTCTTTCCACCGGTAAATTAGCAAAAGCGCTCAAGCGCAAGGTTCTCTATTCTCTACGCCATGTCAGATGTATCTCTAATCACGATGTGTCACCAAGTAATATTTTCTCACAGTTAGTTTTTTTCTTCAAATTCATTTGTTCTGTTATCTGGATGCAAGTGGCTGATCTTGCAAGAGGCTCTCTGGCCTGCACCTGGCCAGGACATCCGGATTAATTACACCTGAATGAAGAAGGTTCAGGTTCTAATGTTGCCCATACCTGGAGCGGCCGCTGATGAATGGCAGAGGGGACACCGTTGCCATGGCCCATATAACATATTCTTCCTGCTCATATTTGGTATAGTGGTCGTTTGGTGAGATGAGGCTGGAAAGGAGCTTCGAAATAGCCAAGCAGGACCAAGGAATGACGGTTCTGGCCAAGGTAACTATTGTGCAACCCGAGCAAATGCTTCTTCCCATAACTTCAGCTAACCCTGGTAATAACAGTACCATTTTTTTACTAAGTTTTTTACCTCTTTCTTTCCTTCTATATCATTTTTGGCAGTTTCAGTGTTAGGTGCTGCTGTTGTGAGAGCATCTCCAGCAGGGCTGTCGGACCCGGATTTTCTAATCCGAATCCTCTGTGAAAACGCTGTGCTATTCCCTGGATCAGTAGATAGCACTCACAGGCATTGCTGAATCATTCATACATGGCGTGAACTAAAGTATCATTATTACAATCAACAGAGTGACATAGACCACGTCGGGTCGAGTTTTACAACAGGGGCCGATCAGACCAAATTGATTACAATACAGAACACCGAATACGATAGCGGAAGCAAAAGGGTAGAGCTCATCTCTTCACGAGCAAGCGATCGGGCAACTCTTTGTGTATGATCGATATTACCCAAGGACCGGATAATATCGGTTGTGCGCAAGTACCAACGAGTCAACTTAGATCTGCGTCGAGGCCTAGACCACGATCCTAGACTACTCTTCATCGTTTTCTTGCCCATCAACTTCGGTTCCTCGTAGTAAGCATAGTCTCCTCCATCGTCATCATCGAAGGGTTTGGGGAGAGCGAGGATGAGCACAACTACCGTGCTCATGAGCCAATACACAATGCAATGATATACATGCAAGGCTTACAAGGATGGCTCGGTTCTTTTATTTGCGAAAGCAATACTTTCAAATATCGTAAGTACAAATTCCTAGCACTTAGCATTTTTAACAAATTTCATTTTAGTTGAAGAGAGAAATTGTGCAATATTTGTATCAGCAGAGGTTACCTCCACCTTCATGCTTATTTTTATTGTGGTTACATCCACCACTAAACTACACTGGTGCGAAGACCGTGAATAACTAATCTCGAGTGGGTGAGCCCGCCACAATTTTCATACCACCCACAAAGGAAATTTTTAAATAGAACTAACTCAAGTTAAGTTCTCATGTCCGCTTTGACCGTAGGCACTACTGTTTAAATAGTTTATAACTCTGCGAGATTGTACACTTTACCCACAAGAGACAATTAACCCGTTGCCCTACACGATTCCGTAGTCGTGTAGTCGAGAGGTTGTCACAATAACTTTTCTAAATATCTCGCCCTTCCTCGTCTCACCCATATGGGGTTATGCCCATACGTTGCGCGGGATGTCCACCTCAATGATCGGCGTGGCGTGGCTACACCTCGGCGGCGGCAAACTTCACCCTTGACTCGGTGTCCCATCCAAGCCCGACATACCTGTGGCTTGTGCCCTTTAACCCTCCAAAGGAGATGATTTTCAGGATTTGATAAATGTACTAAGCCAAGTCGCGGTTTGTTGCAGACTTGTGGTTGTACTTGTTATACAGTGAGGTCGTGACAAGATTAAGTCCTTAGGGTTGTCGGGACGGCTCAACCACATTCCCGCCATTCTCGTGCTACATCCGCACTCCACCATCTTACCATCCGCCTGCACGGGTATTAGCAGTTTAGGGTTTTTGAGATGTAAAATACAACAATTCAACCATCTCAGTCATTTACCCGCAATGACTGCCCAAATCATTTTATGTTTGAAAGGATGATGATTGGGACAGTTGTAATGTCCCGGTACTTAAGCAAGGCTAGCATGTCGCTTAAGTACAACCTATGGCTAGTATTACCATATAGTTACTAGGGTGACAATGGAATTAAGGGATTCAAGTTGTCAAGGATGGCATAATAATTAATTATTCAACAACTGGGTAATTAACTACCTTAAACTTTAACATACATTTGTTTAAAGAATTAAAGCATGCAATTTGCTATTTTAAAAGAATATAATTTGCATAAAATGTAGGCTCAATATGATCAAAGTATTGACTCGCCTTGGTTGTAGGGGAGAGAGTCCGGGTAGTCTTGTCCTTGATCAACGTGGAGGTCTCCGGCGTCTCCGAAATCTACGCGTAAGTAACAAGCAAAATAAACGACAAGCAACGAGAGCAATTAAATACACAAGAATACACAAATGAACTCCAAATTGAACAAGACCTATGCCATTAGCAAGATCTTGATTTTAGAAATTTTTAGAAATTTATTTCATAATTTTTGGAGTTGAAATGGGGGAGTTATTCATATTTAAAGTCTAGCTTTTGAAATAAAAAAGGAAAAAGGGAAAAGAAAATCGACAGAAAAGAAAACGCACTGCCCATTAGATTGAAAACGCCCGGCCCAAGGCACAGGCAAAACGCCATGGTGGCGGGCGTGGCGTGGCCCGGGTGAGGGGCGCGGCCAGAGGGCTCGCCTAAAAGGCCGAAGGAGAGGGTGCAGCGCGCGGGAGGCGGGGAAAAGGGAAAGAGAGGCGGCGGCGCTGGGGGAAAGGAGGCGCGGCCGGGAGGAAAAAGGGAGAGGCGCGCGCGCGAGGGGAAGATGAGGCGACAGCGGCCGGAGATGGAGAAGAGGAGCTCGGGCGCGGTGGCGGGCTCACGAGCGGCGGCGACGGCGACACCGAGACGCACGACGGCGGCAACGGAGAGGTAAGGGCCTTCTCCTTTCTCTGTCTTTTTTTTTGCTTCTTCCTCCTCGGGTTCTTGCTTGGGGAAAGAAAGGGAGGGCACCGGGTTTTAAGGCCGGGAGGAGCTCGGGAAGGGGTCCGGCGAGCGAAGGACGCGGCGCGCGCAGGGGAATGATGGCGGCGGGGAGGCGTGCGAGAGGTTTGCGGCAGGGGAGCAGGCGATGGCGTGCACACGACGGCAACGCGACGCACGCGAGCGCGGGAAGGGAAGGGAGGAGGGGGGGTCCGGTCCGGCGAGGGAGGAACGAAGGGGGGGCCCGGCGAGGGTTGACCTCGGGGAGGGAAAACGGGGCATCACAAGGGCCTCTATTTGAGCCCATAAAATCAAATTTGAGGGCTTTAGGCAAAAACAGAGGTCCAGCAGGGCCCTACTAGAGCCCTCAAATTTGAGGGGCCCCTAAAATCCCCCCTCAAGCCCTCATTCCTGGGGGCTCTAGGCCAAGCCCCCAAATCACGGTTTCCTGCGCGCCCTGGTCCCGATTCTTCCCCCGCCAGCCTTTTTCCCCTCCCGCGCCCGCTCCTTCCCCCGCCCAAATTTGATGATTATGTCATTTGATTTGCAGAGATGTTATGAACTATGTTATAATTAAATTCGGACCAAATTTGTCTTTGAATTTGAATATTTGTATTTTCATTCATAATTTTAAGTATAGTGCTTTAGAGTTATAGTTTAAATAAATTATTATATAATGTGATGTTCTCAAATACATATGCATATAGTGTGTGAGGAAATAGAGGGAATTAAGAAGTAGGGGTCTGTTTTGAGGGCTCACTGGAGTGCACTCTGAAAACAGACCTCAAAGTAGGGAGCCTCAAATTAAAAGTAGGGGCTCTGTTTTGAGGGCTCCTGCTGGAGATGCTCTGAGCAAAGCAGAGCAGGGAGCTAAGGAAAGAAGGTTCTGAGGCCTTTTGCTTTGGTCTTTGAAAAGAGTCTCAAGCATTGAAAGGGAATCGACTCAAGCATGGATCAATCATTCGAGGAATATAATGTGAGGGGCATCGGTAATGGTCGCGTCCACTAGCTAGAACTAGTGTGATGGGTGTTGCTACAGACTAGACGGCCGAGCTCCACGGCAATCGCAGCGGCAACGGCAATGGCGATGGTGCAGCTAGCCGAGCGCCGGGTGCTGGCTGCCATGATGATCAAGGTGCCGGACATTTGGAGATTACATGTCGAGAATCCGAGCCTTTTCGCGCACTTTGCCCGTGCGCGAGTTAGGCCGTTAGCGCGCATGATGCCATCCTGATGGCAAAACTTTGTCACAACTCGCGACCTAAACATAATCTAAACTAAACTCGATTGCGAGGATCTGTTAATTTTTCGGTTGTTGTGTATTAACCGCTCGTGTGGTTTGGGGGCGATGCATGCGTTCGGTTGAACAATGAAAGCACAGCGCTTTACCTTTTCGTTTGGCAAGTCGAAATGCCAAGTACAATGGCCAAATAAGTATGTGGTAATCATCACATGGAGATAGAATGGAACTATTTGAGGGGGCATTACTCTTTACAAGTTCAATCCTTAAAGTACTGATCATCTGAAGCTACTTGAATGGATGAATGAAGTACCCCACGCATGACTTAAAGGGATCAATTATGAGAATCCATGCATACACTGGGAGAGCTAGCAGAGAGTTCTGTGCTTACTTTTCAGTTAACTGACTAACTCGGAAATAAAATATCTCAGTGGAAAGTAGAGACTTCATCTGTTAGATATTTATGCTGATCATCTAAAAGGAAATCCCCACGGCTCTGGAGCAGTACACAGGATACATCAATCAATGTACATATCCCACGATCTGTATGCTGCTGATCCTGGAGTGAGTGTAAGCGGCCTATCCTCCCGGTTAAATGGAGGCAGAAAGGGGCGCAGAGATACTGGTCACGTCGGCTGCTGCTGCTATTGTCTCCGCCGTCGGATCGGATCTGACATTGCGTTCGCACGCACTGCTTCTGCCTCGCCACGCGTGGTCGCGCGCAGAGAGAAGGGGACCGGGCGGATCGGCCGAACGCGCTTCCCTGGTCATCTTCCTCCTGCTTCGTTCCTTCTTCTCTCCTTCCGCCGCCACTGAAGAAAGAGAGAAAGAAACCCTTGCTAGCTAGTTGTTCCTGATACTCCTTTGTTGTAGCTACCTGCTAGATGGAGCAAGGGAAGTGCATTCTCCTTGTTGTAATGCCAATGATACTTTATTTTGCATTTTAGAATGCTGATTGTTCAGATTTTTGCTGGTTATTTTTCGTCTGTTGGTTAATATTTCTTGAAAAGTACCTATCATACCAACTTTGTATGTGTACTGTGGTTGATTTTGCGATTCCTGTTGGTGATATCAGGCTTTTGCTGAAATTCTCCTTTTGTATATTTACTCAATAGTATTTTAGTTTCAAAAGTAGGAAATTGAAGGTTGGCCTGCTGAGGAGTTTGTGATACCGAGCATACAAAAAATAAGATAAACATATAAAACAACCTTTCATTATTGAACATCAGTTGACGTCATTGCAAAAATAATGCTATTGCTTTTTAGATTTAATGGTTGGATTGGAAGTGTGAGGACCCGTGTTTTTAGCCTTAATCTCGTAGCAGTAATCGGTGCTTAGCAGCGGTTAATCTTATCTTAGTGGTGAGTTGACGATAGTATTAGATCGTTGTTAAGCAGCTGTTTCGTTGTCAGTGCGTTGGTTTCGTTAGGTTTCGTTCGCGAGCATTGCATAACTAATTAGCTCAATCATAACGCATCATTCATACCTTCGCATCATCCATGCACTCGTCATTCAGCACAACAGTTTGATCAATAAATAAATAGAATGCATCGTCATTGGCATTAGACAACAATCAGCAAGTGCATTCGTTACATCAGTAGTTCATTTTACATCCACAGAATCTAGAATCATTGACATCATTTACATTCGTACATTCTGCATCATGCAACCCTAAATCAATTGGTAGCACAAGTGCCTAAAACCACTTCCCGCTGCTCACAAGCATCATAGTGTATCACAAGTACAGTGCATTCTCATCCATTCACCCCCTGCATTCCCAGCCGAGAGCATCCTCTATTTCCCAGCCACCCCAACATCTGTCCACGTTTTCCTCGACCGCCAACCAAAAACACAAGACCGGTGTTAGACCAAAATCAATAAAGAGGAGTTTGAGAAGGAGAAGATTGTCGTCAGATTATTTACGAAGGTCATGGAGGCTTCCCAACCACCCTAGGGTAGTGGCACCATCTCGCCTTCTGTGGGCCTCATCACCCGGCAATATTAGAATCGGTGCCCACATTTTACCGACTTACCTCCATTAGCAGAATATCCGAAAATAGCCTCAAAGCATTCTTGGACCAAAAGGTCCTTAGCCCAAATAGTATCACAAGAGAGCATTGAGGATAAGGGCAAGGGGCATAGTGGTCTTTGGCCAGCCACAAGAGAAGCCAGCCGAAATGCATCCCCCTGATCAGCCATGCTCATCCACAAGCCCCCCTCATTCTCAAGCACCTCAAGCAAGCAAAGGCAAAGCTAGCACCAGCCAAAAGCCAACACCACACACATCCCACTCCATCTCCTCATCAACCGAAGGCAACCAAGAACAAGAAGGCCAAGCCTGCACACACACACAGCAGCACAGCACATCCATTCCCCCTCCCACTTCTTCTCACCAAAGGCCAAGACCAGCAGCAGGAAGGGAGCAAGGAGGAAGGAAGCGAGGGAGAAGCCGGAGAGCAAGGGTGACGCGGCGGGCCCGAACGCAGCGACTCATCAAGGCCACCCGGGACGGCGGGAGGAGTAAGAAGGAGGTCAGTGCAACCCCACAACCGACCCAACCCCAACACCTCAGGTAAACCATCTCCATGCCTTCCCCACAACCATATTGCCATTCACCCATACACAAGCACATCCGTCATCAGTAGCAAAATATACCTCTCAGTCCATTATCATCACAGAGCACAGGAGGGATCAGTGGGGAGAAAGGAAAGGGAAGGATCTGTTTATACTTCAATAGATCCGAGTAGTAGCCATCGATTCCACCAAGCCTCATACCACCTCCATCAGCATGTATATGCATAAATAAAGAGCAATTAATTAACATCAAAACTTGAGTATCAGGCAGCAACTTTAGTAAAAGAAATCAGTCCATCTTTAAAATCAAGTTTTAGAAGGAGAAGAGGGAAGGGGCGATAAGCGGCGGCTGCCTCTCGGCGCGCCAGAGGAGGCGACCGATGGGAGGCGAGGGCCAAACCGAAAGGGGGCGGCGCCGGCTCGGCGTCGGCCGAGGAGGCAGGCGGCAGGGAACCGGAGCTGAGCAGGGCAGGGCCGAATCGGGTGAGCGTGAGGAGGAGCCGGGTCCAGCGGCGGCGGCGAGAGGAGGCCGAGGAGGAGCCGGGTCTAGCGGCGGTGGCGGCGAGAGGAGGCCGAGGAGGAGCCGGGCACGAGGCTGGAGCGCCGGTGCGGGCGGCGTCCCAGGGAGCTGGCGCGAGGGGAGCTAGGGCGGCGGCGCCTTGGGGTTGGAGGGGGAAAGAAGGGGAATCGGGAGAGGAGGTGGGGAGTGCTCTGTGTGTGGGTGTGGAGTTGGGACCAAGGGGGAGATTAGGAGGTAGGACCGGCCGGGTAGGGGTGAAAAGAGAGAGAGAGAGAGAGAGAGAGAGAGAGAGAGAGGGAAAAGGGGATTAGGGTTAGGATAGGACTTTAGATTTAGGAGGGGGTAAATCTCAGTTAGTTGTGGACTCATACTATTTTGGTGGTTGTATTGCTAGAGTAGATTGTGTAGCTGTTATTCCGGTTGCTAAAATGCTAGCTTGGGCGTGTAGACAGTAGGGCGACCTTCGGGAAGTGCTAACTTCGCTTAGGTCTCGAAAACGTTTTAGTTAAGTAAAATCTGTGCTAACTTGTAGTCGCCACTAACTTAGGTATTACTATTATCACTCAAGTCATATATGTAATTACTTATATTATTATTATTGCTGCCGATTTGCTACAGAAGACGAACCAGCACCGACAGGAGCAGTTGACCAGAACTTCCTCAGCACCAACCTTTCCTTCTTTTGCGAAGGCAAGCGATCCTCTTGAACATTAACATAGTTACTTTAAAAATATACCCTATCTTGCACTATTATATGTATTGCATCAAAATGGTTTTCCAAAACTTAAAGAAAATGATTGAGATAAGATAAGATGATTAAGGAAAGAATGAGGCTTATTAGGAGGGTAAAAGGGGGCCCTGGCTGGGGAAACGCGATGATGATGTTGAGGTAAGAGGTGGGCCCCTTTTTACATATGGTTATAATATAAGGACCAACAAACTCTTGCTCGGTCGGATGTCGTAATCGATTGCCAACCATTTTCCGTTTGTGGGCGAAAATGCTACCTTGTTACGTGACTATGCTCTCCACATCGGGTAAGTAATAGGTGTGTGTGAGTGATATGGAGGAACCCAGGACCGGTGGGGGATAGTCCGGAAGTGGGGGATCCAAGGCGCTATAAGCGCTAAGGTGGAGTGTTGAGTGCAGGATAGAAGTCGCCTCAACCAACCTCACCGTAACTCGGTGGATGATGAGGTCGCAGTGCGTGACTTAATCTGCACGGCGGAAGGTGATGGGTGGAGAAATTAATCACGTAACACGAAAACGTTCAGATTCGATCTCGAACCCGCATCTAAGGCAATGCGGTGGACCCTGTTCACAGAGAGTTCAGAATAGCTATGGGTAAAGTGGTACAAAGCCTGCGCAGTGCTAAACAAATCATGAATTCATGCGGTCTCGAGATTGGAGTCTCACGGAACCACAGGGTCTTTCGTCTCTCCGAGTGACTAGTAGAGTTTTTCAGTATTAAAACTTGCCACTTTTTTTTGTCGAGATCTATTTTCTAAAGTGAGATGGTTTAGAAATTGTGATAAAGAGTAGAGATAGTGCATCCTTTGCATCTTTTTCTATTAATGCTTGCTGAGTACATTCATTTGTACTCAACCTTGTTAGTATTCTCCTTTGTAGACCCTAGTCCAGCAGGGAAGTATCCCTAGTGGGGCGAAGGCACCGCAGTGCTGATTTGAGACCACCGGAGGCGAAGATCCTTACTACGAGGCGCAGGGCGAGATGGACACCGTATTCGACTCATGGGACGAATAGGAGACCAGTGGAGTGTGGCAGGCAAGAAGGGGGATTAGTCTCATTTTGGCTATGTAAATTAGTATGTGTACTGTAAGACTTTAGCCCTGCGTGGCTAACTGTTGAATAAAAGACAGTTTCTATCTTATTGTTCTGATGCGCTAACTCTGGTAAGGCTTACTATTCGTTGGAGCGGTGTTCTACCGGGCAAACGAATAGTAATCCGTATGCTTAAGTGTTATTACCCCTGGGGTAATAACACGGGGCGTCACAGGAAGTTAGAAAGATATACAAGGTGACAAGAATAAAACACAGCAATCCCGGAGTGGTTCTTTCACTATTTGATAAACATTTTTTTTCAGATTATAATTGTTTTCCTCTGATGCCGAATATATTTTATTCAATTATTACTCTGTAATTTAACGTCAGTACCTAACATATGCCGCTATTTTCTTCCTCTACGCTCCACGTGCTCCTTGACTAGTAGAAAGAAAGAGCCGTCTGAGGCTCCATGCATGCATGCAGTTAATTAAAAACGAAGCAAGCATCCATAACAGCACACTCTCCATAGCTAGTTAGTGTTAGCTCGTGTAATGTCAAAATCAGCTCTCCATACCCCCCCCCCCTCCCGTCGATCGACCGACGGATCAATTATCCAGAAGGAACAAAAAGAAACGAAACCAAACACACACACTGCAGAAGGAACAAAAAGAAACGAAACCACACACGCGCATATATATATATATAGACACACACGGCAGAAGGAACAAAAAGAAATGAAACCAAACCACACACACGCGTGTATATACACACACATATATATATGGTTTTGCTAGTTTTAAGTTGCCTGAAATTTTCTTAAGTTTAAGTCACTTGTTGTGACTATTAGATTTGTGTAAAGATTGATGTGTCATATGATTGTATATTGATTTAATGGTCACAACAAGTGACTTAAACTTTAAAAATTTCAAACAATTTATGAATAGACAGTCCCATATACATATATACCCTCCCTTTTTCTTCATTTCCTTCATGTTGAGTATTGTGACTAATATCCCAATCTACTAGGATTTGGAGAGGTGTGCTACAATAAAAATATAAATGACTCCTAATAGAATTAGAACTCGTACTTCATCTTTAGACCATGATTCATCTTTAGACCATGATTCCTACTTTACTTTTGAGGAGGACTATATAAAGTCATGGGGTGTAGCCATATAGACCCAAGCAAGAGGAGCTCATCCAAGCATAGAGCACGAGGGATTAGATGCTAGATTGTTCTTTAGCACTGGATTCTTGTATAGGACAAAGATCCGATGTTCTAAAAGGTTCGAGAGAATTATGAGAGAGCGACGATCTCTCGTCATGGTTGTTTCATCGCCGTTATTTCGATTCTCTCTACGAGATTCATCTACTTCGTTCTTGATATCCTGCACCCTCGTGCCATATCTCACAAACTCTTATCCAATTCAGGAGTTGCTGTGTATAAGAAGGGGTATCAGATAAAATACTTCTCTTAATTAAAAAAAAAAAGAGGGAAAAAGAGGAGCAGCAGCGTACGCTTGTCGTTGCCGACTTGTACTGCACGCATCACAACACGTACTATCAGGCAACAAGCAGAGATCGATATCTATCTACAGATAGATCGATCACTAGCTCAGTAAAACACACTAACTCCATCGATCGATGGATGGACCGTGAGATTCCTATATTCCAAACCCCACCAAGAAATACCCGGGAAAGGGAGGACAATTGACCCAACAAGGACGCCACATGTAGGCATGCAGCTCGCTCCTTCTCCCTTTTCTCTTGTTCAAGTTACTGTCTGTGCCTCGCCTTATCTCACTACCACCTGCTGCTCATCTCACCGGTCAAGTTACTGTGCCTCGCTGTCTCGTGGAATAACGGAATTCGCGTGTTGGCGTCGGAAAGCAGGCGTTGGCATGGAGAGGCCACGCGCAGTCACGGACCAACCCACTCGATCGATCTCATGTATGCTTATGCTAAGCAGGGCCCAATTAAGCTGCATACACACACATGCATATCGATCATCGGCTCGATCTCGTCGTTGCTACGTCCATCCATCCCATGATTGCCTGTAGAGAAAGTAAGGGATTACATGCATTATCGAGCTAATGCCATTACAGACCATTATAATTGCGCTCTAGAAGTGTGCACAGCCTCCACTAATCCTACTCCCCAGAAAGGCAGCAGCGCAAGTGCGAGGCCGAGAGCGAGAGATCATCATGTGTGACAATTCAGTCCTAACGGTGCGCACTAGCTAGCTCAGCTCAGCTCAGCTCAGGTCAACCAGTGACGAGGCTAGCGTTACATGCTGCTGCTGCTGCAGGAAGGGGGAGGGAGGGAGAAAGTTGTTGTTGTTGCCGTCTAGAACGAGTACTGGTGCATGCATGTGTTCTCATCCTGGCTAGGACACTTGGAGCATGGGGGTTCCTTGCACTGCTACCCACGTAAAACGTTGTCAGAACGCGCGACGACGGCAGATAGGACGCAGAGAATAATACGTGTGGGTCGATGGATATATCGATCGTGCCGTGCGTATGTTGTTGGGGTCGTGACTGCGATAAAGCGCATGTCTGGTCGCTAGCGTCGATCGCTACAGTTCAGAATCTGCAGGACCCGGCTCTGCTGACTGGCTGGCTAGCTATCACGCTACCCGATCCTCCCATCTATTAGCTAGCTATCTGTCGACCTGACCGTACGTGCTGCTATCAGATGTAGTGTTTGGGTTCCCGCTAGCATGTCCGGCTGCTGCTGGCTGCTACCGTCGGTAACTGGAAATCCTCGTTGGTCTCCTAATTTATCTCCGTCACCAACACCGGCCGGCTTTGTTATGTCGGAATCTGCGTCCGATTTGCGAACTTTCAGACTGATGGTTCTGAAGTCGATATTCATGTTTCTCTTTCGACTTACACCCTACGTATCCTATTCCTATACAGCTATACTGTGCGCAGTATACGCTAGCTAGGTCAAGTGATCGTGATCCTGACACGCAAATTAGTACACGCGTACTTACACCACCAACCGCTACATGCCGACTACAGCCGATCGATCGGTCGATGTAACTGACCAGTAAAATACTGCGAAAAGGCGTCCCTTTCCGAGTCACTCGACGAGCAGAATCCACCGGCCGGTCGAGACGATATCCATCGGCCGACCGAATCCGATCGACAGATTATTGGCAGTAAAACTTATCCGGCCCCGGCCGTATGCACGCCCGCCCATTTACGTCCATCTGTGCCTCGACTTTTTGATCGATCCAAAGGTAAACAATAGCTAGTAGCAATTAACGTGCTATCAACACGTCCGGATTGAAGTGAAGTGAAATGAATTAAAATAATTAATCTCTGCGTCCATCTATCCATCGTCGTCGATCGTTGGCTTCCCTATCGCCTTCGCGGCGAGCCAAGTCGCGAGACTGGATGCTGTGACTCATATATGCCAATTAAATCAGAAATCACGTCCATTAATCGATGGGCAACTAGTCTGGTGGTACTGCATGGGTCATCCTCACAGTAGCGGTAACAGCGGTGTAGGGCCCTTTTTTTGAGGCCAGCAGCAGGACACATCGGGGCCAGATTGGCCATTAGCAAATCGACACAACTTCCAATTAGCATCGGTCGTACAGCCATGAAGGCGCGTTTAATTTGATTAATCGGTACATTAGGCTGGGAGGCCTCTCCGAGAAGAAACCAAATATCCTTGCAACTTGCTGCAGACTCGGACGCAGCAGCTTAAAGTGCTTCAATACTCTCCCCAAAAGTGAAAAGCACTATGTATGTACATTTTTTTTTCATCAGTACGCACTCTACTAGTAACAGCAATCTGCTTTACAATTTGTGACTTTGTGTACTTTTTTTTTTTTTGTGCAATGAGTGTAATTTAGTTTTTGTATCTGAAGAACATAAAACACTACTCGAACTACTTGATTAACTAGACATCTTCCGTGCGTACCACTGCGAGAGAGAGAGAGAGAGAGCAGATGAAGCGGCAAAGTTGAGGAGAAGAATTCATTGCTCTTTTGGTCCTGACGTCACTCAATTGCAAAAATAGCTCTTATCCTGTTTTATTTACAAATCTAGTCTCCTCTCTCCTTCCGTGGTCGGGGAGTGGGGAAGGTCACTTTCCCCACTCAGGGAGCGCAGAAAGGCATGGGAGGCTGGCCCAGCGTGGGATCGACCACTTGCCGCGGTGCGTGAGTGCGGGAAGGTCCTTTCCGCGGTGGCCGAGCGCGGAAACCCCCGGTTCCGCGGTCGCCGTTCATTCCCGCGAAGATTCACGTTGTTCACCCACCTTCCGCGCTCAACAACCGCGGTAGGAGAGGGAGGAGGCTAGATTTGCAAATAAAACGGTATGAGAGCTATTTTTGCAATTGAGTGGTATAAGGGGGCCAAAAGGACAATGAATTCTGAGGAGAAATGAGTGGCGAATTGATGTACCCCCAAACGTACGTAGAGGGTGCAAAGCGCCTGGCAGGCTTGGCGCGGAAGCCAGCCAGCTAGCTAGCTAACAACCTGGGCTCGGCTGGCGCCGTGCCGTGCGTGCGTGCGTGTTTCCCTCCGCCACCGCGCGCGCCCGACAGTTCGGATCGACCGTGCCGTCGCTGCCGACGCGCGGGCGCGCGGCGTATCACCCCACGTCCGAACCGCAACGACTCGCAAGTTGCAACTAATTAATCTGCAGTATCCCCGCTGAAAACAATGTGCGCTAGCTAGGAGCCTAGGATGATACGTACGCACGCACGGTGCCAAGCAAAGTCAGAAAAGGAGGGGGTTGCACGGTGCGAACGGATGTTAACGCTTGTGCTGACATGTGGGCCTATCCGGTCGGAGGGTGCCAGCCGGCCGGCCTCGCTTGTCTGTCGCTGTCCCCGGGAGTGTTCGCACCCATGCATGTTAACTACGACCTGGAGCTAGCGTGTATATGTACACACGTACGTACATTAATTTCAGTTTGCACCGAATGGACCAATAGTTGACCTAAAAAAACAGATCAATAGTAACCTTAATTAGGCCATGGAGGGTTGTGTTGATTTCCCCCTTTTTTTTGAATCAGGTTGTGTTGATATTGAAATTGTAGCTTAAATCCTGAGTTATATATCACTACTACAGAAAGAGTCATCACAGACGGTTTTTGAACCGTCACAGACGGTTTGTGAGCCGTCTGTGATAAGTCACAAGCACAGACGGTTTTATAGTATAAACCGTCTGTAAAATCCTACTATCACAGACGGCTACGACAAAAAACCGTCTGTGATACGTCGGTCATCACAGACGGTTATATGTACCAACCGTCTGTTATTGGAAATATATGACAAACGGTTAGTAAAACAAACCGTCTGTGATATCCTACATATCACAGATGGTTGTTGGTGGTAGCCGTCTGTGATAGTAGGTCTTCACATACGGTTTATACCAAAAACCGTCTGTAATAGTTCCCTCTGTATTTTTTTTTTGTTTTTTAGCTGGCCTCAGGAAATGCTAGTCATGCCCTCTGAAAACAATATGCAGATAATATATGCAAGCAAATACACAGATACACATATATCGATCACATATCACTACTACAGAAAACCTCATCACAGACGGTTCGGAACCGTCATCACGCATTTGCACGCCGTCGTGATATGAGCGGTTATCACGACGGCGGTTTTGAGCCGTCCGTGATAAAGCTATCACTGACGGTTCGGAACAAGAGCGTCAGGAAAACAGCTATCACAGACGGTTGAACAAGAACCGCTGCGTGATAATCAATATCACGAGCGGTTCTTGTTCCAACCGCTCGTGATAGTTGTTTTCACTGCACGCTCTTGTTCCGAACCGTCTATGATAGTTTTTTTATTGCAAAAAAATATTACCATTTTATGGATACACTCATACACATACACTGTCATTTCCGAAGCCTTCCAAATATGGATTCATTGATACACATACATGGATTCCCAACTGCTAAGCCTCCCAATAAATTTCTCAAGTCATGGATACACGCATACACTCGATCATATACAAGTAACAACAGAAGTAGAATCTGGAGGAGAATCTAACAGAAATCTGGATATGAATCTAACACAAGTACCACAAGCTTAGACATACAAATCTGGATATGAATCTAATAGAACCTCATATACAAAAGTACCAATAGAACCTCATATAACAGAGACATCGACGTCGGAGGAGGACTGGAGGAGCTCGGCGTCGGCGTCGGCGTCAGAGGAGGACTAGAGGAGGTCAGCGTTGGTGTCGGCGTCGACTCTCAGCTGTTGGGGAGGAAGACCACGTCGAAGGTTGGGGACTGCGGGAGTAAGGGAGGACCGAGCACGGAGGTGTAGCGGGGCCGAGGAGGCGGGAGGACCGAGGAGCAGCTATCACCGAGCTCGGAGGAGGACGGCCGAGCAAGGGAGGACCGAGCCCGAGAGGAGGACCGGGGCTGGAGTGCGAGGCGGCGCCTAGAGGAGGTCGGCCATAATATATAAGGACATATTTTGCCTCCGCGCACGCATTCAAAATTTTCAAATTCCCGCTACGAATCACGAGCGGTTTCATACAAAAACCGATCAATGATGACAAATCACGAGCAGTTCAGATCACGAACCGTTCGTGATAAGTACCGATTTTACCATGGCTTAGAATCAAAATCACGAGGCGGTTGTTAATCCCAACCGTTAATCCTCGTGATGAGGTACTTATCATCGACGGTTGGTATCACGAACCATCGTGAAGTATCATAGACGGTTTGTTATACTAACACGCTCAGCCGTGATGAAGTATCGCTGCACGATTGGTAATAAGTAACGATGCACGATGCGTGATGAGGCACTATCACAGACGGTTCCAAAGGGAACCGTCTGTATAAGTTCAACACAGACGGCTCCTTTGGAACCGTCTGTGATGAGGCATCCAGTATGACCTGTTTTGTAGTAGTGGATACACATATATATCACAGATAAATAAATTTACAGATTGATTATAGATGAATTGTCATAATATTTTTACAACATGTTTACAGATACAATAAGAAAATATTGTTTGTCACTAAAAAATTTATTCAGTCCCTGCCGAGTGAAACTCTCCTTTTGGGTCAATGGCCGCCATCTTTAAGAAGGTGGCGAGCCGTCCTCGAATTTCAGAGAGTTCATTCATTTTGACTGTACTTGAACCGATGTTGATGCCCTATCGCTAGAAAGAGTAAAGTCGTATATATATATATATATATATATATATATATATATATATATATATATATATATATATATATATATATATATATTAATTGATAAGTAGGGAATAATTACTAAGATTTCTGAGAGTGTTGGCCAAATGGGCGGGCCTAACGGCCGACACGGCACGCAGATCGTTGGCTCAAGACGAGCACGGTCCGCCCGTCTCGTTCATGGGCGCGGCCGGCGACGACGACCGGGCGTGCACAGGCCGCCACCTCGCAGACGGTGGGCGGCCCGCACGACGCATACAACGATGTCGCCGCGTTGTGCACACCGTAGGCACGGCCTGCGGGAGGTGGGTCGGGAGGCGAGGCGCGAGGCCGAGGCGGCGGCGTCGCGGTGCTACGCGGCAAGCGCAAGGCGGCCGAGAGAGGAGGCGGGCGCGGCGGCACAACGCGACAGAGCTCAGCTGCGCGGACCGGCCGTGGGGAGGCGAGGCGTCGGCGAGGACGAGGTCGGCGAGGACCAAGGAGACGGGGCCGCGGGGAGGCGAGGAGGCGGCGGGGTCGGCTAGGGCGGTGGGGTCGTCGAGGCGGCGGCGGGGCCGCGGGGAGGCGACGAGGACGAGGTCGGCGAGGACCGAGGAGACGGGGCCGCGGGGAGACGAGGAGGCGGCGGGGTCGGCTAGGGCGGTGGGGTCGTCGAGGCGGCGGCGGGGCCGCGGGGAGGTGACGAGGACGAGGTCAGCGAACGGCGAGGACCGAGGAGGCGGGGCCGCGGGGAGGCGAGGAGGCGGCGCCACGGCGGGGTCGGCTAGGAGCCTAGGGCGGCGGGGCCACGAGGAGGCGGCGGGGTCGACGAGGACGCCTAGGAGGTGGGGTCGCGCCGTCGGAATTGAGGAGCGGGGGAGGCGAGGAGGCGGCGGCCGCTCGGGGCAGGGGCGAAGAAGGGGAAGGGTTGGGACCGGGGAGAAGAAAGGGGGCGCCGGGCAGGTGGGCAGGCCGGGCAGGCGGCCCAGCAGGCTGGTGGGCCGTGCCTAGGCATGGCACGGCCCAAAAAATCCGACGGGCTAAACGGGCTCGGGCCAGCCCAGCACGACATGAATGCCTGATGGGCCGTGCTTGGGCCGCCACCCTGGCCCGTGGGCCGGCACAACACGACACGAATAGTACACGGGCCGAAGTGGGCCGTGCCTAGCCGGGCTCGTGCTGTGCCGGGCTGGGCGGCCCGTTTGGCCACCTCTGGATTTACAAACCTCTGGATCATTGGTTGTCCTGTAGGTACCACCCATGATTTCTTGCAATTGGCGGCAAACATAGTATCCACATACGTCGCCCTACAGCTACTGGTGGCACTGCAAAAATAGAATTACATACATAAGTTTTTTTTAGCTTCAGAGGCATCTTTACGACATGTGATATAGGATTATTGTGTAGTAGTGTGTACCAAAAATTGTGTCACATGTTTTAGTGTGGTGTTCCCTTCCACTTGTCTCCCTCCTTTGGCAATGTACGCGGCGAATAACCTACATGATTTGAAAAAGTTAGCCTCAGCCATTGCCCATGAAGGATACATAAAGTTATTTATGGATGAAATGAGTTTACCTATGATTAATCGCTGCACAGGTGTGAAGTTGTGCTTGCTCTTGTTTAGGGAATCAAGTTATGTTATCTTGTTCAACTTTGGTACAATGACATTTAGAATCTAGTGCCACATACACATGTATGTCGCCATAGTCCTTAAAACTAAGTTCGTGTTGTATAAGTACAAATCAATAAGTATAACAATGAGTGAAGCACTTGCACCTCGTTGTAGGGTAGAAATATGTAGTCCTTATCACTGTGAGCATGCAGTCCCGTTGTTACGTAATTCTCGACGTAGGATGCATCGTCGTTGATGTATTGTTCAGACACCAAGTGTGGGTCGAGAAAACCGATAATGATCACATATAAAATCAGCATAATTCTTATATTTAATTTGATTATTTATTGCTCTTAGATGCCGGGCTGCACAAGATAAAATCTTGGCTTCCTCGCCGCTATTGTCTATACTCTTCATAAATTAGATACGACAACCAAAAATAAGACTTTGAGCTCTAAAGAATGCTTTACTAATATGTTAAAAATTTATCTCGTAAACAAAAGACAACAACTTATGCTTTCGACCAACAGAAAATCGTCAATGCAAAATGATCACATAATTCAACATTTCAATCTATAAGCCAACAGAACACTAATAAACTCACAGTGAAAGGAGATCACAAGGTTCAACACTAAAGCCCTTCGCCTAATAGAAGAACAATCAGGATCATAAATTCACAATACAAGATGATCAATTTCAGTTATGCACCACCAAAAGTAACAAAATTGCTAGAGATGAAACGACAACAGTAAGCATCACAATTAGAGCTTAAATCTGAACTAGCTATCAATCCAATTTTAGTATATGATGATTATCTTCATCAAGCATTTAAACCCAGCCCACGGAAACACTAAGCAATATCTCCCAGTACTAGTATCAAACCAATTAATCACAATTTCAAATTTCGACCAGTATAGCACATCACAATTAGATTGGAACTGCATTAGGACACAACGAAGTAGAATAAAATCAATACCTAAAATCATTATACTCGACTAAGGAAACAGCTAATATTTGAGCACATATACATACAAAAAATATTGTTCCACAGTCACAAAACATCTTAAGCTAAGCCGAAAAAAAGCACACACAAACATCAACCAATATTTAAGCAAATATATATACATACACATAGCTATTGCTATAAGGATACAATCACACATTCAAAGTCAAGGGGGGTAGATGATAGTTTATTACCTTCACATTGGACAGAGCAGGGGGCACGGGGAGGAGGCCGGTGCGGGGAGGAGGATGGCACGTGAAAGAGGATGTCGCGGGAAGGAGGCAGACAGAGGGAAGACGCCGGCGCGGGGAGGACGACGGTGCTGGAAGAAGGCCGGCAGAGGGAAGACACCGGCACAGGGAGGAGGACGGCATGGGAAGGAGACCGACAAAGGGAGTATGCCTGCGCGGGGAAGAGGTCGGGGGTGCTCGGGTGGGAAGGAGTATGGTCGGGGGTGCTCGGGTGGGAAGGAGTATGGTCGGGGGTGGTGAGTGAGGAGTAAGGGTAGAAACCCTAGCGGTGCCCTACTAATAAAGAAATATCATAGAAGATTCCATAATATAACCGTCTGTGATATGGTCTAATATCATAGACGGTTCTATTTTAAAAATAGTCTGTGTTAAGTATCACAGATGATTCCATAATAGAACTGTCTTTGATATACGACCATATCACATATGGTTTATATTTTAAAATATGTCAACCTCGTCTAGTATTCACGGCACAGAAGAGTAATTGGTTTTATGAGATAGCACATTTCGCGTGTCTTGCCCGATTCTACTCGGTGGCTTTGATCCTATTTGTCAAAAGGCTAATTTTACGACAATATGATTTAACTATGATTATTACTACTGAAATTATATTTGAATATTTGCTAAAATCGCTAATTTTACGACAAGTAGTTCAACATCTGTGCAAAGAACTTGACATACTCATGCCTAATCCTGCAGTAGTCGCTGCAGAAGACGACGTAGTCACCCCACCCTTCCATCATGCCGCAGCCGATTCTCGTACACCGGTGGTCGTCCTTCGGCGGCACCAACACCCGGCCCTGTGGTCCGGCCATCTTCTTCCACGTTGCCTCCTGGAACGTGTCCACAGCGAGCCTCCGGCATCGCCTGCACTCCCGATTGGTCCTCTTGCCTGTCTCACACCCGCCGTTGGTCGGCTCGCCCTCAACCTGGCTGATGTAGTGCTTCCCAACGTCGCACGCCTCGTCGCCCATGTAGAGGAGGAGGCCGAGGACATGGGGCTGCGCTGCATGTCCTGGTGCGCGAAGACGAGCGTGAGGCTGACGATGAAGGAGGCCTCCGGGTTGTCGGCGCTGGCCCGGTGGTTGACGACGGTGAGGTAATGGTCATTATCCAGCCACCTCATCGCTTTCTCCCACTCGAGCACCATGCGCCTCCCTACGACGCGCTCCTTGGATACCTCGTACATGGCCTTACAACTCCAATATACGTACACAATTCAAGATGTTAGAATCTTAATACACAAATTACTCCATAAGGGAATATTAAAATGCCAAATTAAGAGCGTTATTGCTGGTTAGATTAGTGACATGTTTCTCTAAAAAATAATATAAAAAATAGTAATGTATGCATGCATGGATTGGTTGCCGCCACAAACAGTAGTACGTATTTTTTAGTTATATAAATATGTACATGGCTCGTAGGCTGCAGAGGTTAGCCATGGGCTGAGGAGAGCTCACGGCCACGTGGTCGACGATGTCGACGATGACATCGTGAGGAAGAGCGACTTCCTCGCTTTGGTCCTTGCCATCATGCTCTGCGTGCTCTCCATGGCATACGACGGTACTAGCTAGTTGCGTATGTATTGAATACTATGCATGCATATATTAATTGCTGCTCTTCTGCAACAAGAACTTGCTTGATTACTGCTAGATATGGAAGCATTGTAACGTCGACACGCGAGACGAAGAGACGCATCGCACGAGAGCCAAAGCGGCATTGAACATATCACATACACTTTCAACCACAAACTGTCTGTGATATAAAATTATCAAAGATGGTTCTTGTTAAGAACCGTATGTGAATTATCACATATGTTTATATTTAAAAACAGTTTGTGACGTCTGCAATAATCACATACGGTTCTTGTTAAGAATCGTCTAGGAACTATCACAGGAGATTCTACCCATCGCTAGTAACATAGACGATCACAGTTGTAAAACCGTCTATGATAATTACAACACCGATGGTTTCTAGGGAACCGTCTGTGATGAGGTGTCCAGTATAGCCTCTTTTGTAGTAGTGTATGTATGTGGCTAGGTCTATAAAACTCTTTAGAGTAAATTTCGATGAACTACATTTGTTGCCAAAAATATTAGAGAACTACACATTTAAGGTTTCATCTCATAAAACTACACCTTTTGCACAGGATTTAATTAAAAAAACATTTCGTCATCTCACCCGTTACCTTACATGCTGTGCGCACTAGTCATCTGCATGTGCATCCCTCCTCCGTTTCTCCCTGCTAACTGGACACGCCATGCTAGCCCATCCTCGGGCACATGGATAAATTCCCTTGCATTCCCAATTGGTCAGGGATAGACAAGGAGGGAGGCGTTTGTCGTCTTCGTTTTGAACGTAAGAGGAGAGGAGGCCGTGGGAGGGCTCGGGCAAGCTCAGCACTGGCGGGGGAGATGACAGCGATAGCCGGCGAGGGCAAAAATGGATTCAGAGCCTGGGCGAGTAGTAGTGGCGGCTAGAGGAGTACGGTAGTGAGCCCTGGCAGCGGCGAGCAGCGGTAGCAGGTGCTAGTGCCAGCGGGAAGAGGCGATTAGCTAGCCAGGCCACTCACCCGCCCGAGCCACGACGCACCCGGAAGGACCCACACAGCCATTGCTCCGAACACGCTGGGCCTGATACATGTTGTGGGGATCAATTCAATGGCACAAGTCAATGGCCAGGCGTACGCAATAGGCTCAGGAGCATGTGAGATTGATGGATGGGCCAAACATGTCATGCATGTAACGGGCGAGATAAATGTAATGGTTTTTTTCGAAATTTACTCTAGTCTTAAAGTTTGAAGGTAGAGTTATATTTATCATACAACTCTTAACAACTATAATTTGTAATATTTGCTAAACTATAGTGGCTTTAGCACATATTGATTAACTTGTACACTTATAATTAGTGTCACCAAATAAATGATGTAGATACTGTAGCACAATGCTTCGACTTTTTTCGTAAATCTGGCTCGACGAGGTGTGAGAGGCAGGGACATACCCCTACCCCACCCCCCAAAGAGCAGCTCCAAACTATCATTGCCATATCCCCCTAAGTGGAGGCGACATCCCCACCTAGCAAGTTGATCTATCCTCCCGCCAGCCCTCACCGCTTCCACGGATCCATGGATCGTGGGGGAGAGAGGGAGGAACACATTTTTTAGGCAAAATATACTGACATTTGGATGCGACTACTAATGGTTATTGTTGGACCAGAACGACGACTGGGGGTGAATAGGAGCACTACTCTTTTTCAATCCCGACCGATTTCGATCAACTTCTTCTTCTCCTCAATAGCTATAGAAGCTATGAAAATCATAAACACAAACACAACAGAAGTCTAGTGTGAAACCGATGAACCCCGAGGCAAAACACCGAAACATCTCACAAACGCGGTTCAGTCTGACCGCTAGGGATGGTCGGTCTGATCGAGCTCTGGCCAATCTAACCACCAGGTATGGCTGGGCTGACCTCCTGTGGCCTGTGAGCAGCCCGCGAATTTCTTAGATAAGATCAAGAAGGCACAAGAAATGAGAAAATTCAAACTTTGTTCCAAAACCTACGTTGGTTGATGAAACTCTGATGGATTCCCACACGCCTAGCAAGCTAGTGATGACAAAATCCCAAGAGACATCAAAGAGAGAGAAAGAACAAGAGGAAAGCTCATCTTGGAGAAAATCTCGCTTGGATTGATTCAAGAGATGGCTTTTTCAACACGTAGTAGAATTCTACTCTACTTTTCCCAAATCACTAATTAGGGTTTCTACTTGGGAAGACTCAAGAGGCACAAATCTTGCACCTCTCCCCTTTATAGTGGAGTCTACGTCAAGAGAGAAAATCTTTTCAGCACCCGTTAAGCCCACACAAAAACGGGTCTACACTCATGCACGCTTCTCAAAGTATAACGAATCGAGCTTACCGAATCCGTCTCTTCGTGATCTTCATCTTCACTTGACTTAAATTGACTCTTCTTGCACCGTGGTTTCTCTAAAGGTCACCAACCCGGTTTTTTGATGAAGATATTAAAATACCCCTTTTCAGTCATTCTCCGAAGACAGAGTCCAATCATCGTGAAGCAATCCCATGCTTCACCACGTGTAGGTTTATCAATGGTTCTCTTCATGAGTTAATGTTTGCAAGTCTCTCACATTCGGCTCTCATCGGAACCACCATGACACTTGCACCGACTCCCGCGCCGCTTGATGCAACCTGGCGCACCGAACTTCTAGTTTGATCATCGTAGTACATCTTGCGCCATGTTTGAGTTCAATGATTTCACTCGACATCGATACTTGATCATTCTGGACCTCAGCTCTTATAGCCTAGTCCTGATCATCCTTATCATTGACCGTCATTGACTCCAAGCCACCTGCACAACAATAGACCAAGAAATAGTTTTCAGGTACAAATTCTTCATAACTTGACCCACATTAGCCTAAATATGCATCATGCAACACATATGCACTAAAAACCATGACTTTGGCCTAACCCACAGAGTTCACCATCGCCCTGACGCATGAACTGGCATGGCCGGTGCTGAGGATTAATCTCTATGTATTACCTTAATACATAGTTGAAGACTACACGTCCTTCGTGGTCGTAACCCCCTAAGGCTAACGACCCCGTGATCGTAAGGATTCCAAAGGTTATAATGTGGGTACCCTAGACGAAGGAGGTCTTGTACCTAGTCCCTGATTAGATGACTGCTCATAGAGGCAGTGAACTGGTTCATGGATCCGTTCTAAGTATATTCCTTCGTGTGATGAATGGAACATGTGTTATATTTGCTCCAAACCACATGATGTTTATAACCCTAAGTCACTGACAATAACCACCATATGGTTATGTCTACCACTGACATCAACTGCTTGATAATTGGTATTTCACCAACTGCCACCAATTCTCTGACCAGACGCGACACTTCCAAAGGGTGCCTCTTCAAGGAGTAATTGCCATCACTTCATCAATTATTTAAAAGAAGATCATGGGAGGAGATGGTATAGATATCCGACTGAACAGACAAGACCTAGTGATTCAAAGACAATTGAAGCATTAGAATAGCAATACATTCTATGTACTTAGGGCTAGTCCTCTGCCTGGTCAAAGGCACCACCTGTAATTTCCAGTTCATAGCAATAAAGAGCAGTCACATTCTCTCCTAAGAACTCTTTGCTATTTTTTTCTATTTTATTTCGTAAGATCGGTGACTCGATCGTCGACAGCCGATCAAACCGTCACCCATGGCCGGTCTGACAGCTAACCAGTGGTTGGTTAGACTGCCTAGAGACTTAGCCAAATTTTCAGCCTTGGAAATCTGCACCCTCTATGGAATTTTAAATATCTATCTACTTTCGGTTCAAAGCTTCAAAAATTATGAGACCAAATGCAACACATCCTCTCACTTACTGTCATACATGATTGTTGGCCGATTGCCAAAATTCAACTTTTCAAAATGGCCGGTCGGGCCGCCGCCTGTGGCCGGTCAGACCGTCACCTTGGCCGGTCTGACCTCCCGAGGTGTGACAACAGTCTGTTTCCCAAAAACGAGGTTTCGCCAAACGCCTCGACGCTATTACAAATTATTCAGCACATTGAGATTACGAGAATATCCCCATGACATCCACAGTTATTGCAAAAACACATAAGTGGTGGTACGAGGGATTGAGATACGATCTGAGGTGTACATTTTAGATCGAACAGTCATGATCAATGGAAATTTCATTTACCCATCGAAATTGGATCATTTCACTTGATTTTTTCCCCTAGGTAGCTAGACAGATCGATAGATAGTTAGAAAAAGAAGGTTCTTCGCACAAAAATAATTGTTTTTCCATGTAATTTTGGTCAAATAATTATTAGATAGTATAATTTGAAACTATATAGTCAACACCTGTTGCTCTCCCTTGACGACTTATGTTAGCAATTAGTTTCAAAGATAATTATTTCTATTGATTGTAGTCTACATCTTGGGCTTTTTGCTCTTGAAGGAAAAAAAGAGGGGGAGACAAATGTGCACAACAACACTTACAACTGAACTGCAAAATGAGGACCGAGCTTCGCTCGGTTGGCTTTCGTAGCTGTCGAGCATGTAGCCCGTCTGGGCTCGAACCCGGACAGCCTCACTGGGTAGGGAATTTTTGGGATTTTTGGAATAGTATACGCACATGTAGGTTCATTCAATCATCAACGCGCGTGTCCGTACTACGTGAGGTCTAAGCATCCGCTCTAGATTAGACGTGTGTTAAGATCACATCCACGTAGGTGTGTATGAGAACGTACGTGTGATGTGCGTGTGTAGGTGAGTACGTCCAACGTAAACTTAAAAAAAAAAGGAACTGCAAAATTATGCACATTTCTTTATTGTTTTCTTGAACAAGTCAAAAAAGCTAATGTTTGCTTCTTGCTTGCTTCTCCAATAGCCTTCTCAGCTGGCTAAGCTAGTACAACCAAAATTATTATTATTTTCCTTGTGCACCTTTAATACGAGCCACAATATCTTGAAACTTAAAAAATAACATATCCTTTCTGCTGCTGTTGCTGTTGCTGATGCTGTTATTGTTGTTGCAGTGGTTGCTGCGGTGGTTATGCTGGCCATGCCAGACATGCTACTTGAATTACCCCCGGCCCCGAGATGCAAGGTAGTTTCGCCTGTGCTTTTCCTGTAGATTTTAAGGTCGTGTGTCACGCCTCTGGATGTTGCCTCCTCTCCTTTCTCGCCCCTCTTATGCACACCATTCCTATTCCCCTTCCCTCTCTCTCCTCCATTTCTTCCCTCTCTTTCGCAGCCGGGTACCACACCCTGCTTTCTCTCTCCCTCTCTCTCTCAAGGTTGGTGTCACTTCCCAAACCTTGCGAAACTAATCCCAACTAGGCAGTGTCACTAGCTATATATAACCACCTCCATTGTAACTTGTTCCCTTGTACCCCATCACCAGCTTAATTCCCTCCCATCGATTACTTCCTTCCAAGCTTCGTAGCTAGCTTCTTTCTCGATGTCGGTCGACGTTTGATACACACGAGACAAGTTAGCTAGCTAGAGCATTGCACTGTGGCTACAGTCTCTTCCTCCTCCTTTAAATTAGCTGTTCTCATCTGGTGATTTTGATCAGCACGTACTGGTCGATCTGTGAGCTAGCTAGCTAGCGAAAACTAGTGATCGATCGAGAATATGAGCATCGCGGTGAACGGCCAGTCCGTGGTGCCGCCGGGCTTCCGGTTCCACCCGACGGAGGAGGAGCTCCTGACCTACTACCTCAAGAAGAAGGTGGCCTCGGAGCGCATCGACCTCGACGTCATCCGCGACGTCGATCTCAACAAGCTCGAGCCATGGGACATCCAAGGTACGACGTACATGCAGCCAATATTGCACAATGCTGCACACTTACACGCACTGCTAGCTAGCACCAGTACGTGTGTACGTAGGTACCACTGCAAGGTGGTCAACATGTATGTATATTCACACGTGCGGCGTCCGCCATGGATGTTGCAGAGCGTTGCAGGATCGGGTCGGGGCCGCAGAACGACTGGTACATCTTCAGCCACAAGGACAAGAAGTACCCGACGGGGACGCGGACGAACCGCGCGACGGCGGCCGGGTTCTGGAAGGCGACGGGGCGCGACAAGGCCATCTACAGCAGCTTCAAGCGCATCGGCATGCGCAAGACGCTCGTCTTCTACAAGGGCCGCGCCCCGCACGGCCAGAAGTCCGACTGGATCATGCACGAGTACCGCCTCGACGACATGCACCCCGCCGCCGACCCCAGCAACCACCCCTACTACTCCTCCGGCTCCTCCCCGGTACGTACGTACACACCCGCACATACCGCATCGCTTCGCCGATACGATTCCATACGTACGTTGCTGCACCTGCACTGCATGCACGCCGACCGCGTCGCCGACAGACGGAGATAGCAGCCAGCTTGAGGTCGATGCCTGTCCACACACGCGTGCAGTAGTGTGTACGTCCACCACATATGCAACCACTCTACACGACGTAGCAAGTATGGTTTGATGGCTAGGTAGGATCGATCGATGATGGGAAATTGGTGGTTGGAAATGGGGCATGGTTTGCGAGTGGGAGCGGCGCTTTCACTCGCTGTCAGGAAAGGGAGAGGGGGTAGTGGGTAGGTTCAGTACTCTTGAAGGAACAAATTGAGCTGCTACAGCTAGGAACAAGGAAGGCCGGGCGCATATGCGCGCTGGTTGTGGTGGTTAGTTGCGTCCATTTTGGGGTCAAGGCAGCAGAATCTGCGCACCAGCAAGATCATCAAACACATGCCCCCATGCGACCCGATCCAACCCAACACGTACGTACTTGACGGGGCCGGCCTGGACACACACACACACACTCGCAAAGATGAAATGCGTGCTACTGCTCCTACTCTTAACTAATGGATCAGAACACTACTGTGTAGTACTGTGTGTGTATGTATATACGTGCATGCATGGCCCAGGGAACTTGCCGAATTATGAGTGCGACCAATTTGGCTCCCAGAGACGCAAACTTTTGCCGAATTTCGTAAACAAATTCTCGTGTCTCTTGTGTACTCGCTGTAATTGTTTTCTCGTCGTCGGTTCCAACACGAAGGGAACAGTGGACTTTTGCACGCGTAGACACCAGCATATATATGGCTGTATGACAAACCTACTCCGTCTCTTTCTGGAGGTCAACACTACATCTACATGGAGCTCGCTTTTGAGCTGGCTCGGCTCAGCTCATGGGAAATCTTGCATATGACTCTAGGCCGGCTACTACGAGTGCTTCTTTTTGTGCAAATGGACCTGCAATAACTAGCTTTGGATGCGTCGTTGAGTCACCTTTAACCCTTTATGGAAAATTCAACATCATGACACGCTAGTACTTGTAAGCATGCACACACTTGTAATTGATCAATTGATCGTCACGGTTGCTGAACAGATGCGTGGCGCGGCCGGAGACCAAGCGGCGCAGGAGGAAGGGTGGGTGATCTGCAGGGTGTTCAAGAAGAAGAACCTCGCGCACCACGGCCAAAGCAGCGGCGCGGCCGGCGCCGCCAACGTGACGAGCCACTCGGCGGCCAAGCTGGCCGCCGCCATGGAGAGCAGCCCGAGCAACTGCTCGTCGGTGACCGTCAGCGACCACATCAAGGCGCAGATGCTGCAATTCGCCAGCGACGACGCACTCGACCAGATCATCCCGTACATGGGCAGGTCGTGCAAGCAGGAGACCAGGCCTGCAGCACTGGATCACCTCACCCCTACTACTACTGCATGTCCTAACAGTCTGTATGGAAAGTTCATGAAGCTTCCGCCCCTCGAGCACGTGGCCGGTGGCGGCCTCCTGCCGAACCCGGCCCAGTACGCCGCCGCCGCCGACGCGCCGGGGATCGCCGACTGGGACACGCTGGACCGGCTCGCGGCGTACGAGCTCAACGGCCTCTCCGACGCGTCCAAGAACATGGCCAGCTTCTTCGACGAGCCCAACGCCGCCTTCTCCTCCGTACACGGCGCCGGCGACGGCGACCTTTGGAGCCTGGCGCGGTCGGTGTCATCGCTACACGCGGACTTGACGATGAACAACGTATAATTATCAAGTGAGGCATGGCGTTTGCATGCACTACTAACTGGATCTCTACATGCATGCGCGCGTGCGTGCATGGCCGGTATTGTACGCACGCACGTGTACGCGAATAATTCCTAGGGACACAAAGCGACGCAAGACTCAAGATAGGCGGCCCCCTGTACTCGACGACGAGAGGGATCGGCCGGAGCTGTTGATGATGTGAAAGAACGGATTAAAAGGACGGCGTGGTAGGAGAGAAACATATGTATTATTATTGTACCTAAAGCTTATTATAAAGCCCTTTTCTAGTGCAGTGAGGTGTGATTTCTTTTCTGAACATATCATGCGCGAATCACCGTGTGCCGGGCGCGTATTATTGTGATCGTCATCGATGGAATTCAAGGAGCTAGCCAGCCCTGTGTGTGCTCAATTCTTCTTCGTGTGTTTGGATGGAAATCGTTGTCTCTCGTGTCGTGTCGTGACTCGTGACAAGAGGAAAATAGTTCAGAGAAAGGCGTACACCTTTGGCCCCTCCAGCTGTTTTGTGTAGATATTTGGAGCCAATGCAAAAATGAGACGTGAAGGCAGACCACCAGGCACTGCGCTCTTTTGGCTATCTTGCTCGATCAGTTTGTTGAAATATCGTAGAGGTTTCGACAGCCTCGTGCCACATGTACAAGAATTCTTTTATCGCCTTGTCGCGGTCAATTGACAGCGTTAAAATATTACGCGATCTGGGCTTTGTTTCTTCTCCATACCTTTAGCTTTGTGTACTGCTCCTTGATATAGCTAGGGAGAATTGTTAAGAGTCCATCACGTGTATCATGGATCCGTGCCTTGTGGAATTGATCGATGATCGATCGATGCCTTTATATGTGATCCGGTCGAGATCTGATCATCGAACTATTGTGTGGTATATTTGTATGCATGCACGGGAGAATTTGATGTAGGGGCATTTTGCAGCCATGCGTGGTGCTAGACAGTGATGAATTCACTGAGGATCGATCGATTGGTGTGGAACCAACCAAGTAGCTAGGAATGTATAAAAATTGTAGGTAAAAGCACTACTACAGAAAATATCATCACAGACGGTTCAAAATCGTCATCACAAACGGTTTTTTGAACTGTCTGACTTTGTGGGTCTGTGATGATATGAGTTCATCGCATACGGTTTTTGAACCATCTGTGAAAAATTGTTTTTTTAACCGTCTGATTTTATGGGTCTGTGACGATATGAGGTCATCACAGATGGTTTTTAAACCGTCTATGAAAAATTCTATTACAGAGAGTTCTGAACAAAAATCATCTGTGATAATCAATTATCAAGAACCGTCTCTGATAGCTTTTTGACAGACGGTTTTTAGTAAAAACCGTATGTGATAGTTTTTTCTATTGCAATTTTTTTTTTGAATTTTGAGTCAAATCAATCAATTGCTGGACAGTTAGACCTGAGTATCTGTATATGGTTGATTACACAATCTGAAATGAAATAAAACTCAAACTGGACGGTGAACGAACGGCGAAAACAAGTGCTGAAACTTCGGAGGCCGTTTTGATACCCTAAACGACCTTTTTTTTAAGGGTTTTCACTTTTTCAGATTTGCAAATTTCGCTGCTGTGTAGAGGCCCTATCTAAATGAATCAAAGATTTCCTATGGATTTTCGGATGCAACTTTTCGTTAGCTTTCCAATGAGCCAAAGAACATCGCAATCCGAGTTCGTATGCAAAAGTTATGGATGTTTTACCAGACAGTACGCGATCTAAGGTGGAGGCCGGGGGCAACGATGTCAACGGATGCTGGGGGCGACGAGGTTGGGGGAGGCTGGCAACGACGAGGCCGGGGCGAGGTGGAGGAGGCCGGGGGTGACCAGGTCGTGGGAGGCTGGGGTGAGGTGGAGGAGGCCGGGGGCGACGATGTCGGAGGAGGCCATGGGCTATGAGGTCAGGGGAGGCTGGTGACGACGAGGCCAGGGCGAGGTGGAGGAGGCCATGGGCAACAAGCTCAGGGGAGGCCGGGGCGCAAGGTCAGGGCGAGGCGGCGGCACTCGGTTAGGGTTGGGGAGAGGAGAGATGGCAGAGGAGGAGATGGAGGTGTGCGGTGGATAAGGGTGGCTTTTAATATAAAACGAGTTTCGGCAGCCCGCCCATTAAGTCCAAAATTTTGTTTTCCCGCTCAACAAAACAAAAGTGTCAGAGATAGTATTGTCTGCAAAACCGTCTGTGATATGATTATAATCACAGATAATTCATGATAAAAACCATTTGTGATGATTCTCAGACCGTTTGTATTTAAAACCGTGTGAATCATCTCATACGGTTTTAATTATCACAGACGGTTCTATCCATCGCTACAATTCACAGACAATTCTTATTAAAAATCGTTTGTCATAATTATAACACAGACGATTCCACAGAAAACGTCTATGATGAGACATTCAGTATAGCTTATGTTGTAGTAACGAAGAGTGACATATACCAACCAAAGCTTAGTAATTGCATCGAAGTTTCTTTTTTTGTTGGATAGAGAAATACTTACATGCTCTTGTATCCACCACGTCAAACGTACAATCATGTCTCATGTAGCTCTGAATAGATATTTTCTTTGCAACATTTCGATACCAGCAATGGCCTATTGCACATTTCAGAACCCCCTTGACATGTACAAGACAATCTTGCTTGTAAGGGGAAAACATTGAACCTCTAGTTAGTTTCGTGTTAGTGCTACTCGAGCAGGGGAAGAATAGATATATCAACCATATGCATATATATTACTCCAAGCAAGAGAATCTAAATCTTCATGCTCAATATATTTTACAGTGTTAAGACTAATTCACAAGGTGCCAAAGGGAGAGAAAACACAACCTTAACCTCCTAAGTACGAAGAGGGACAATTTATTCCTTCTTTACATATAGCACGTTAGATTCGACAACGACGAGGCACCGAAACCATTCCTACCAAAAGCAAGATGCAACGATGTTCTTAACTAATCAATTTCATGTGAAAAACGTACTTAATTTGGAGAATCAAAGGATCGTTTCCTGGCCGGCCGGCACCTCAATGTGCCCTTTACGATTCCTATATATCGGACACAGCTTAATGATTATTGAAAACATGAATTTTATTGATTGAAATGATGGAGCACACTGATTTATTGTACAGTTTATTTTAAAGCCTAAATGTTCTTTGACTCACCAGAAGGGACCCAACAACTATATATCATTGCAAGTTGTTGTAGGGATGGCCCACCACCCCCAACGCCAGCGAAGAGCCAAATGAATTAGCCCAATTCGGCATACGCGAAGGGGAAGGACACCATCTCAGTACATTGGCCAATTGGTCCTCCACCTCGGCCTTTCTCGAATGAGGAAGTTGAGGCCCCACAATGGACCAAGAAAGGTGGCGTGGTGGACACCATCCACGGAAGTCTACTGTGCACCGAAGCTACCAACGAAGGAGGAAAAGATTACGAGATCCATATAGTCGTAGAGTCTTTATAGAGGCACTGTTGTAATATCATACCTTCTAACTTGTAATGGTATAAATAGGTCATCTTGCCTACCAAGCAGCAGAAGACTTTGGGTGAATTTAATACAAATAAAGATATCATCCATTCCTCTGTACCGTTTTTCATACTTTAGGAACCTCGAGACCCCTACCACCCTCGCAGCAGGCAGTGGCACTGAGGCTGAGGCTGTCCGTTTTGTACTGTTTGCTTTGTAGCCACGACACATACCATCTTCTTTACTTGCTCACCCACTCCTGCATTGGGCTATTACAGGGCCCACTTGTTCCTGGCCCATGATGGTCTCAGGGCCTTAAATCTGGGCTTGGATGTTAACGGCGTAATGACCCTTACTATGTCATCCAACAAGGACATTCAATCCGAAACGGCAGTATATTATAGCCTACTGCCATAGACGACTAATGCAGCAAGTACCTTGGAAGACATGGCTACATGCCTACATGTAGACTGTAGTGTAGGGAATAATGCCAACGTTGTCAGGGTGTCTATCTCTGCACCAACCTAACCGAAGTCTACGAAAGGCAAGGCATGGCGAGGGCGAGGCCAGCGACCCGCCTCCTTTTTGCGACGCGATTCACGAAAGGGGTCGATCCAAGTGTAAGTGTTTGTGTTTGTGTTTGTGTGTGTCGACGACGGATGGATGGGATGGACAGAGCTGGGACGTCCGTTTCACGGAGGAGCAGGTCGATCGCGTGAGGCCTCGAAAGATAACAGACGAGCCTTATCGGCGGCTGCCGCGTCGCTGTCGCCCGTCTACCGCTTGAGTGACTCTAGAAACACTCCGAGCTCGGCTGCGCTCGGCTGCGGTGGTAGCGTTTCACATCTGCCTCTCAGAAATCTGTGTTGGTTAGTACCGCTAGACCGAAGCAGATTAGAGGTGATTAGACAGAGGACCAACTCGGCCTAGGCGGTCTCATTGGGCTGCCACGCATGATGACCCGCTCGCAGCCGAGGCGGACGGAGTGGGCGCGTTTCTCGCGGCCCAGCCTCCCCCACGTCGCGGAGCAAAGTGGGCGTGCGCCCGGCGGCTTGGCACGGCCGAGGCGCACCAGGTGGGCGCGTTTCTGACGGCCCAGTCTTCCCAGTTCGCGGAGGGAAAGTGGGCGTGCGCCCGACGGGTTGGCACGGCCGACGAACCCACTTGCTCGGAGCGTGCGCATCGGGCCGGCTGACGAGAGTTCGGAACGTGCAGGTTTGGAACGGCGACCACGCTGGGAGCGGTGGATAACTCGAGGCCAGGAACCCGTACAGGCAGACGTGAACAGCTCAGAGCAAAGGCAAGCCCGTGTAAGCTGTTCTAGCTTATAAGCATTCGCGCATGTTGAATATCCTTAATGCGCTGACATTTGTGTGTTTATTGCTTTTCGGTTTTGCATGGCCGTGGGCGTTGATGTTTCAGTTTCTAGTAGCAGTCGTGCGTGTTAACGCTAATTAGGATGCTAGTTATGCCACTGGTAGTAGAGTGGCGCATGAAAAGCTAGCTGATCGTGGGTTTTCAGTACCTCGTTGTGCGTTGAATAAAAGGAGTAAGAAACTTGCAGCTCCAAAAATCACTGTCTCACGTTTGTGCTGCAGCTCTCTGGGACAACAATTGGTATCAGAGCTTCATGCTCTCATGTCTGCGAAGATGGCACACGACGGCTCGGAGTCTTCCAGTGTGCTCGTGTACGTGTGTCCAAGGTTTTCGCATGCGTAATCGCCGGCGTAGCCAACAATTAGTATCAGAGCTTCGCGCTCTCCTGCCAGTGAAGATGTCGCGCGACGGCTCAGAGTCTCCATCGCGTACCAGGACCCGTGTCGAGGACGGCGCGAGCAGCGGTGGCGCTGGCTATGCACTGGTGGTATCGCCGGTGAGGAAGGGAGCTGTGACCCTCCAACACCCCATGCTCACGGAGAGCAATTACGGGGTGTGAGCGGTGAAGATGAATTTTATCATGCGTGCGCAAGGAGTGTGGGCGGCAGTGGAGGGCGAAGAATTGATCGATGAGAAGAAAGACCAAATGGCTCTTGCCGCCATAGTCCAAGCCGTGCCGGAGGCCATTGTAATAGCCATATCCGATAAGGAGACTGCAAAGGAGGCTTGGAACACGCTCAAGAAGATGCATGTCGGCGAAAAAGTGTCAAGAAGGCGCGAGAGAGTTTGAACGCATTTACATGGGGGACTCAAAGAAAATCACTGAGTTCGCCTTGAAGCTACCACCATGGTCAACGAGATATGTGCTCTCAGTACCAAAGTGGAGGAGAGCGCTGTCGTGGAGAAGCTCCTACGCTCCGTCCCCGACAAAGTCCTACCAATTGTTGGCACCATTGAGCAATGGGCCGATGTATCAACGATATCGGTGATGGAGGCCATCGGACGCTTGAGGGCGTATAAGGAGAGCTTGAAGGGGCGGCGGCACGACAAAGAAGAAGGAGGGCATCTACTGCTCACACACGCCGAGCGGGAGGCCAAAGCCGCTGAAGAGAAGAATGGCGGGCGCGGCGGTGGCCATGGTCGTGGCCAAGACGGCAACAGGAATAAGCACCGCGGAAATTTCGACAAGTCGAAGATCCAGTGCTTCAATTGTCAGGAGTTCGGTCATTTTCACGTCCGAGTGTGATGAGCCGAAGAAAGAATGGGCGTATCTCACTAACGCCCAAGTGGATGATGAGCCGGCTTTCCTAATGGCAGTGGCATGCGAGCATGTCGCGGTCGTCATCATGCTGAAGAAGGAGGAAGAGGAGTGGCTCACATGTGCCAAGAAGAGGGAGCAAGATGGCGACTCCTTCGGCGGTGACAAGGGCAGCGGCAGTGGTGGTGACAACCGCCGCAAGCCGAGGTGTACCGAGCAGGCCCACCTGATGCAAGCCACCGCCGATGAGCCTATGCTTCTCATGGTGCAGGTGTGCGCACTCACCAAGGCATCCATGGCGTGGTACTGATGTGTTACTCAACAAGGTACACGCGTAGGTGTATCTAGGGCGCGAGGAGGATGCCCATGACGACGGTTGCTACCTGGACACCAACGCCAGCAATCACATGTTCGGGTGCCAAGCAAGCTTCGCGAAGATGGACAAGGGTGTCACTAGCTCTATCAAGTTCTGCGACGGCTCGGTACTGGATATACGCGGGTGTGGCACCGTCCTATTCTCCTACCGAAACGGGGAGCACCTTGTGCTAACGGGGGTATACTACATCCCACGACTGCGTAGCAACATAGCGGGCAGCTCGACGAGAACGGCTACCAGACGCTCATCCAGGACGGCAAGCTCACGATCTGCGACCAGCAGCGTCATATACTTGCTCGGGTAAACCGCACTCACAACTGACTCTATGTGCTTATCCTTAGCATTGCATAACCGGTCTGCCTATCCACGCGAGCGCGGCGATGGCGTGGTGGCGCGCATCGGGCGCGACGCGGCGCGGAGTCCGAACGCAGGGCGGCACGCGAGCGGCGGTGCGCAGCGGGTGCGCAGCGCGCACGACACGGTGGGCAGCTGCGGCGAAGGCGCAAAAGAGTGGCAGTTGCACGAACACGTGCCACGACGTTAGGTCGGCAGCCAACAGCGCGATAGGCGGTGCGGGCATGGCTCAGAGGGCACGACGAGCGGCACAGGAGGCCTCGCGGCGACACGGTTGGCGCGGCGGCAGGGGCGACGGCGGCGCGGGGCCCGCGCACGGCCGGCAGGGCCATGCGTCGGAGCACACGACGTCAAGATCAAGACTACGTCAAGATCAAGAAAACGCATAAAAATTAAGGGGTGTTTGTTGAATAAAAAAAAAATTAATGCGCTTATATTTGTGTGTTTATTGCTTTTCAGTTTTGCATGGCTGTGGGCATTGATGTTTCAGTTTCTAGTTGCAGTCGTGCGTATTAACGCTAATTAGGATGCTAGTTAATAGTTATGCCACTGGTAATAGGAGAGTGACGCATGAAAAGCTAGCTGATCGTGGGTTTTCAGTTACTCGTGCGTTGAATAAAAGGAGTAAGAAACTTGAAAAGCTGCCAAAGTTCAGCAGCACCAAAAATCTCTGTCGCGCGTTTGCAAACTCGTTCTTTGCGTTGTACGTGTGTCCAGGTGTGCTCGTGTACGTGTGTTCAGGTTTTTCGCGTGCGTGATCGCCGGCGTAGCCAACAACGCACGGGCCATGGCCATGCAAAGAACACACTCCGTTGTGGAGGAGGCTAGCTAGAACCAGAATCCGTATCCGGTCGATTGCCAATCTCAAAAGAATCCCATCAATTGGAGCAGGAGCATCAACGCCCGTCAATTACATCTCTTCCTCCTCTATACAGCAAGAATGAAGACGTACAGAGGAATCATACGAATTGGACGCGAAAACTATGATCGATGAATCAACGGCTTGCCTCACTTTTGCCCATGCCTGCAATCTGTATCTCTCTCTACAGCCTCCAGGTCATGACTAATTAACAGAGCCCGGACACCATGACTAGGACGATGGCCATCAGCGAGCTTTCCACACACCGCCACCTCTTCACCTACGGAAAAAGGAGCATGCATGAGGGAAAGTGACGCGTATTACATAATTCAAAAGGGAAAACAAAAGCATGACTAGTGCCAAGCATGATTGCTCACTTGATGAGCAAATCTATTGTTTTTCTTTTTTAAAAAAACATAGGCATGATCTAAGAGCATGGCATCTTTAATTCCTTTTTAAGTCGAAAACATTATTGGCAGCTGGCACATCAAATTTGTTCTATGGCTAATTTCACACACTACTAATTAGGCCACTAAGAGACCAATATCATCTAACTAACTAGAGTAGTAGTATAGTGCATGAACCGATCGAGACAGCGCCGCATAATTGTACTTTTCTTCTATTAAACTCAAACCACAATGAAGTTCGTCAAGAACCACTAACAAAGTTAACGAGCAACAAACAATGCATTACAACGTGTAATTATACGTACCTTGTGTGTGGCCGCAGACACGGTGTAGTACCCAGTGCCCGGCCCTCCACCGTCCGCCCCGCCGGGCCCTTGCGCCACCACGAGCCCGGAGCCACCGCTAGTGCCATTGCCATTCCCGCTCCCCTTCCAACCTCCGATCGTCGGCGCCTTGACGCCGACGTCGTACGCCGGCGTGCTGTCCGGCTTGAACAGCCCGTAATGCCGCTCGGACGCTGGCCCGGGCTTCAGGTTCTCGTTGAACAGAGCGAACACGTACACCTGCAGCGCCTCGCCGGGCGCGGCCGGCGTCCCCTTCCCCTGCGCCACCAGCCGCATCAGGTTGCCGTTGTACCTCGCCGCGTTCTTCGGCGTGGCACCCGCCTCGTCCTCGTCCCCCTGCGACGGCCACCCGGTCTCCGACACCCGTATCTCCACCGACTTGCCGTAGTTGGCCTTGCATATCGCCGCGCGCACGGCGTCCACCTGCGCGTGCAGCATGTTGTCGTAGCGCAGCCCCGTGGCTGGATCAACGACGCCTGCGTTGGACTCGAACAGCACGTAGTTGAGGTTGACACTGTCCGGGTCGGCCTTGTAGGCGAAGTAGGGGTAGGCGTTGATGAGGAACGGCGAGTTGGTCTTGGCGAGGAAGCCGAGGAGTGGTGTCATGTACGGGAGGAGGTCGTGGCGGAAGGCCGCGGAGGAGGGCGGGAAGGAGGAGGACAGCACCGCGAGGGAGTGCGCGGTGGTGACAGCCACGCGGGAGGTGAGGTTGCAGGCGGCGAGGGCCGCGTGGAGCGACTCCATGGCCGGGAGGAGGGAGCGGAGCATGGTGCTGTCGTTGCCAGTGAGCACCTCGTTGCCGACGGTGACGGCGGAGATGGACGTCGCCGGGAGATGGGGCAGGATGTTAGCGCGGACCCACGCGGCGGCGGACGAGGGGTCGGCGGCGAGTCGAGAGACGAGACGGTCCGGGAGCCCGACGGTGAAGTCAGCGCCAGAGCCCGCGAACGCGCTGAGCACGCGCGCGTCCGCGTCGTAGAGCTTGACTTTGGTGGCGTTCAGCGCGCGGAGGAGCACGGCCGCCGCCTGCGGCGGCGGCAGGTTATCCGCGACCTGCCCATAGTTCACGCCCAGCGAAGGACCACCCGCTGCCGCCAAATCCTGTGCAAGTACGGCGACGGCGACGGCGACGGCGAGCAGGAGCCGAAGCGCCATTGGAGCGGTGAGTCGGAGGAGGAGTGGAGTGGGAGAAGAGCTCTTGACAACGTTGGAAATGCTAGCCATATAATAAAAGCGCGTGCATGTGGTGGCCGAAATGTCCTGCTTTATAGGAGGCCTTCCTGCTTTTGTTATGCCGGAGTTCGGCTTTGCGAAGGTGTCGTGTCTGCCGCTGGTGGGGTGATCGTCGCTTTGATCACCACCGTACAGTTTTGCCTGCATAGGAGTGCGTGTTCTTGTGTGGTCGTCGTCTTGCACACGAATCACGATGCTGATTTACAGTTTGGAGATGGACAGGTCGAGTTTGAAATCGGTCAAAATGGGGCATGGAATATGGGGCAATGAAAGGTTTTCTTTTCTTGACATGTTGGTTTCATCAGTTTTGAGCAGAGTTAGAGGCTCATGTGGATTGATAGTCCCTGATGGAGCAGTGATAAGAACAACATTTACCTTTGGCATATGTTCTTTGCTTGAGAAGTTTGCACTTTTATTTTATTCTTTCAGCAGATCATTAAACTAGCTGATCAAAGAAATGGACTCAAGAATCATGATATTCAGATTGTTCTCAGTTAGAAGAGAGGAAAAAGTGGATGCATTCATGGATAGTATTAGTATTGAAAGGTGCTATTTTCCCCCCAATAGGAGCATCCTCTCAGGAAGAAGAAAACAACTGAACCTACACACTCCACATTTGCCGGATCAATACATTGAACGCAAAAAATCAGCGTAGGACCATGGGAGTGTCTCCTTGAGTGCATTACTTTTCAGTGAAACAAACTGCAGTGCAGGATTCGGCTACATATCTGAATCAAGCTAGTGCATTACAGCACTACATCAACTGCCTTGAGTTCACGCCAGTGCACTACTTATTTGCCATTGTGCCGACTTAAACCCTGCAGCATTAATCCAAGTCGGCACAAAATATCTCTGCAGGATGACAATAACTTGAGTGAAAGAATTAAAATCCCAATTTGAGCCAACACTTTAGCTTTCCCTCACTACTTTCTCTTGCTTCAGGGCAGCTTCGCTTTTCCCCCGGCCTGGTCCCTTTTTTTCCAGCTGCCCATATGATCGAGAATTCGAGATGAGAGGAAGATAACGGATGGCTCCAAAAGAAGGTAAAGTATCACGTATAGTGGCCACCTTTAAAGTGGTGGTGTGCGTCGCGGCCTTTACTTATCTGCATAGCGATCGATCACAATTCAGAATCGCCTTGTTCCTGACCCGATTCCGTGTACAGAATATCGAATGATCTATGCATATATGACCGGAACGGCATCAACTTAAGTAGTTGCAATTTTTGCCGCCTAGGTTACGAACTTACCACCCTAGCTACCTATCAACGCCGTGTAGCCTGACAAAAGGTACCGTGCGGAGATTGAAGGTGAATTTGAAGTTACGGCCAGTTTAGGACTTCAGGGACAGTGAACACTGTCAAACTCAAATGCATGTGCAAAACACAAAAAGAAAAAAATATTTAGTGAATAGTGACTTGTCTTCTTAGTATCTCTCAAATGAGATTGGGTTTGCTATTGAAAATTTTCATATCACCTCCCCTAACTCTTCTAATTTATTTTAGAATAGTTGAAAACTTCTAGGCCGATTTCCACGGCATTTATAATATTGACTGCATTTTCACATGATAGTGATACACACCCCTCCAATATACAGGCATTTGTAATATTGAGTGCAAACACACCCCCTCCAATATATATATATATAGGCCTCCAATATATATAGGCATAGCCGCATAGAGATATACACGCTCTCTCTTTACACTTTCACAAGGGGAGGAGCGCCCGTTGAAATGGAACGGTGCAAATCAAAGCAAAGAATCTTTCGACGCAAAACATTAAAGATGGTCAGCCATGTGAGTTGTGACAGATGAATAATATAAAGAGAGTTCCTGCAGTGTCAATTCGCATCTGATTCTTCATTCATAGCACGGTTATAAATTGCATTCCATTCGGTAGGCACAGTTGTAGCCTTGGCCACTTGGGAGAGTAGGGTGCACGGAAGTTTTGAATGGGAGAGGAGGTTGGGAATGTTAAAGTATAGATTATGTTGGTTGACATGTAGCTTCTAGTTCTCTGTTTATCTGTAACTCAAACAGCATTCAGTTGTAATCTTTGTTTTCTGATATGCTACAGTGCGTGCTATTCACGGCACCGGCACAGCAGTTGTGCAGTCTATAAAAAGGCTCTCCGGCGACTCGGTTTTGAGTGCGCTTCTGATCTATCTTTGTCATCTATTTTCGCAGGGAATGCCTTGTCAAACAGATGGCGCCACACTTGTAGTACTTGGTACCTGCCAAGTTTGCTCATCTCAGTGCTGAGAAAATAAGAACATGTGATTGTCTACACAGGCAGCCTGCTGCAGCCTGCAGGAAGGCAGCACAGCTGTTGGAGAACTCTAATGGGCTTAAAAGAGACCAACTTTTATAGGCATGCACTACTCACCGTCTTAATCTATTTCTCTCAAATCCTAGCCTTCTCTATTTCCTTCACTTTCTTCAAATCACAAATTAGGGTTTCTCAAGGTTTGAATATGCAAGTCTTGCACCCTCCTCTTTTCTAGTGCAGGCTAGGTCTAGAGAGCAAAATATTATCAAGCACCCATTAAACCCACACACAAATGGGTCTACACCCACGCACGATTCTCAAAACAGATGACGAACCGGGTCTTCCGAATCCGTCTCTTCGTAATCTTCGTCTTCTCTTGACCTAAACTGCTTCTCCTTTGCGCCGTCTTGCACAGCGGTTTCTCCAAGATCACCAACCTGGTGTTTTGACGAAGATACCAAAATACCCCTTCTTGATCCTTCTCAAAGGCCGAGTCCAATCAACGTGAAGCAATACCATGCTTCGCCACACGTATGTAAGGTCGAGGAGGCCGACTAGAAGGAGGTGAATAGTATTTTCAAAAAATCTCTAAGGCTAAAACTGATTTCTAATGCGGAAGCGAAAGTCAATTCGGTTTTGCACAATTAAAACCTAAATATTCTAGTTTCTCTTAAGTGTACCAACACCATAAGTCTAAGTCAAGGTTTGCAATCAATTTAATTCTAGAAATGTAAATTTCACAGAGTAAATCACAAGAGAGCAAACAACAATGGCGTTCGGAGACTTGCCGGTCTTCCCTAATCCACATTAAGGTAAGCCCAAACGAATTGGACCGGCTCTACGAATTAAGCTTACACCTCCGAGGTAAGCCCAAACGAATTGGATCGGCTCACAACTTGAATCAACACCTCGATCCACTCGGAGTTGCTCTTCCTCCACTCCGGAGATAGCGAGCACCAAACCACTCACAACATATCAGGCCTTCTCACAAGTTTCTTGAGAAGATCACCGGACCATGATGCCTCCACGCCATCTAGGTGTCGGCAAACACCAAGAGTAATAAGCTAAGTCTCTTGCTTGACTCTCACCAAGTGCAACACATACACAATTGGATGCTCAATCAAATTATAGTTGCAACACATACAACTAGAACATCTCTCTTTACTCACAAGGTGCAATACATGCACGATTGAGAGAAGAAGCTCACACTAGCTCAAGAGAGTGAAATGATATGTCAAGAGTTGCCTCCTAACCGGCCATGGTGGGTATTTATAGCCTATACACACAAAGATAGCCGTTGGAGGCTAAAAGGGCTAAAAACAGCGAAACCTGGTCTGACCGCCAACCAACGGTCGGTCAGATCGGGCTGCAATGCAACGATGAAGAATCTAGACCCACCATTATGTGTTAATGAAGTATTTTGGTAATTAATGACAATCGTCATGTGGACTAACATTTTCAATGAGATGGTAAAATAGGATGAGACCCATCATGATAAAGACTTTGGGTTGCATCGTAAGTTGATTATCATCAAGATAAGATTCGGGATGAAGGATATCATCGTGTGTTGATGAGCACCAAGACAAGATCCCGAAGTGAAGAAGATCATCATGTATTGATGATATTCAAATCAATAACTTAGAGTAAAAAAAAATCATCATATGTTGATGATTATCAAGTCAAGAACCCGGACTTGGAGTGAAGATGTTCATCATCAAGTGATCACTCCAAGATGGATGTTTGTGAGGACCCCGGTTTATTCGGCTTGTACTGCTTAGTCGTCTATTGACCCTAGCATCACAAATCAAATAAACCAAGCATCGAGATATGTATACTTCCCAGAAATGCAGTATACACACCCCGTTACAAAATCATGCATCAATTCCATTCATTCACATAGAACCGAAGCACAACAACAAACCAGAAGTTAATTATAATAGAGAGAGTTAATACAAAAGAGAGGCCGACCGGCCAAACAACATACAAAAAACTAAGTAAACAGCGGAAGCAAAAATGCCATAAGATGACGATAAACAAAAGCCAATTAGTGTGCCTTTAACCCACAAGGCAACCAATCGGACCGCCAAGCTAGTCGTCAAACCCGAAGCACATCTCACAAAAGTGAGGCCCTAGGGGCTCACCTTCTTTCTCTGCAACAAAGATATTAAGCAAACAGTAACATACCTATACATATGCTACATGCAAGCTTATTTAAGTGGAGGGGCTCTGGACTTACTTTTAGCATAAAGCAAGTTTTCATTTGCAATAATGTAATAGATTTAAAGCAATTTGACAAACTGTTTGTAATTGTTGAAATAACAACGGTACAATAATAATAACAACAACGAGGACAACCTGAAAGTGACTAACCCAATAGTCACCACAACAATAGCATGAACTATCCGTTCATACCACCCAACATCAAGTTTTAATTAAAAGGTTGTAGTCTAACTCTTGGAAGACCTTGCCCAGCGTGTCCACAACCTAGGACGAGGCTATTCGAATAGTTTGAACCCTGCAGGGGTGTACCAATGTACCCACACTTCAGACCGCCTTTTTGCTAAGCTATTAAGCACACTTCCTTTGGTATGCCGGCACGGTTAAGTCCTACGAGACATTTCCAATGGATTGAGCTAATCAAGAGCCGCACGTATGGGGGTTAACCCTTAGTGATCTGCCGACGAAATATGGATCACAAGGACCCATACGTGGAGTAGGATACACCGGCCTCGGCTGGTGCTCCCCTCCCCACAAACATGCCCATGTTGCATATATTTCATATGCAACCCACCACGCGACTCATTAATTAACACCCCCCAAAGTACTTAGTCAAGAGAGGTCTCATATATCTCTAGTGTGGTTAGCACGCAAAAATGTTTGGTTTAGTGTAACAAGATGTTCGGTCCTTGTTGACTTGGGCACCATTCCAGTCACACCCAAAAGCACACCATCTTACCATTGTGCCCAAGTCCAAATCATTTTGTTTTTATTTTTAGTTTTCACAAATAAACATAGCACAAAGGTTGAAACATAGAGTCATAATAAGTTTGTGTGATCAAGGTTATCGACTAAGTCGATAACCGCCCAATTCTACCGGTAACTAAGTATTGCTAAGCATCATATCGCAAAGGCAATAAAAAGACCATAAATCATTCACCGGGCTCTAATTCACCAGTGCGGATAATAACCTATGGCGGTGGCAGGGGTGAATAATTTCAAGGCAACGATGCAATGGGATTAACTACCTTTAATCGATAAAATTAACTTTAACACAAAAACATGCATACATACAATTTGTAAACAAAGTATTAAACTTGAGAATAATGGGAATGAACTGGATATGATCAAACTGCTTGCCTTACTGAAGTTGCTCACTATGCTGCAGAGGGTCACTCTCGTATTCAAAGTAATCGTTGGGACCTAACGAAAGAATCGAGAAGAACCAATAAGAACGAATAACACCGAATAAACACCGAAATTCAAAAAGTCTCCAAAATTAAGAAGTTAATACAGAAGAAGGATATTTATTTTTGATGAATTTAGAAGCATAAATTATTTGATTCAGAGTTGAATGGAATTGGTTATGAATTACTGAAATTGAGATTATAGCATAAGATCTAATGTTGATTGACTAACCACTAATTTAATTTTTGACTCAAGATTCATTTTTTTTTTAAAAAAAAACCTTATAGATTAGATACTAACGGCTAACAATTATATTTTCTAATCCACTTGCTAAAGTATAAGAGTTAGCTCTATCTCTCTAGAATTGGTCCTGCTGCTAGCCGCTTACAAAAATAATACTTGTCAGGTTAATGCTATTTATCTACAACAGCCAAAATTCCTTCAGAACAAGGCACTAAAGTCTGAACTTCTTTAAACCCACTTTCAGATTTTCTAACTAAAGTGACCTAAAGGACATACTTCTAGAATTTTCCAAGTAACCTCAAAGATTTACCCACTATCATGGAGCATTCGGTTAAGCCAGCAACAAAAATTCTTTGGTACAGCCTTACAACTTATTCTCCAATACTCTCACTAACCAAAGCCATTAGTCCTTACTTAAGCTAAACACAAGATAAATGACATGCTAATCAACACCATTCACTGAGAGGAGAGCATATAGTGAAGAGAATGAAACTGAAGCTAGCAAAGTGGATGAACAGTAGGGAATCAAGAACACCAAGGCCGAAGTGGCTCGGGACTGCTCAATGTCGACGGCGAGGGGAACTCCGGCAGTGGCCGATAATGACCGGATCAGGACCGGCACGAGCGAGGCGGCCTCAGGGTGGAGACGGCGCAGCTCGAGCGGCTGGTGGCGACGCTTGAGCATAGGTGAAAGGGACAGGGATGGCCGAGGCGAGCTCTACCTGTAGAGAAACAAAACATCCCTTGAGGCATTTATACAAACACATGGAGAGCAAGGAGGAGGGGACCAAAGGCGGCTCGGCATTGGCTTGCCGCCGACGGTCGGAACCAGCAGGGCGACTGCGTGCGGCGGCCATGGCGTGGAGGAGCTGAAGCGGCACCAGCAGCAGAGGGGAGCGGCACGGGTGGCAGCGCACGAGCCAAGGCGCAACGTGGGCGTGCAGCTCCAGGGAGGAGGTCACGCATGTCGCCGCCGGCACCCTTGGTGGCGGCTTGTGCAGGGTAGCCAGGCCGGCCAGCTGGGAGGAGGCTCGGAGCGGCGAAGGTGTCGGTGGAGGCGGTGTAGCTCGGGCAGGGCTCAGGCGAGCTAGTGGCAGCAAGCGGCTGCCGAGCGCGGGGAAGACCGGGAGGCGACGGTGCTCGGGATGCCGGGGTGTGGCGACACGGGTTGGGGAGGATCTGGGGCGACGAAGGCGGCGGCGGCGGCGGCGGAGCAGCCGGGCCGCGTCGGCGGAGGGAGGAGCCGGGGTGGATCCGGACGAGCGCCGGGCCGGGCGATCTGGGCGCATGGGCCCTGTGGCGCGGGAGGTGCCGGGTGCTCGTGGTGCGGCGACGGCCGTGGCTGTAGGGTGGGCCGGGCGCGAAGTGGGTGAGCGAGCGCGCTGCTGGGGCCAGAGGAGGAGAGGCACCAGGGGGCGGCGGCAGCAGAAGAGGGCCGACGGGTCAGGGGGAGGCGCGCTCGGCGGTGGAGGCGAGAAGCTGGGGATGGGGAAGCTGGGAGGCAGCCGGGGCGAAGGAGCAGCCGGGGGCGAGTGCGGCACCAGAGGAGGAGGGCCACGCGGCTAAGAAGCACCAGGGGGCGGCGATAGCATCTCCGGACCGTGGTGGGAGGTGGCGGCTTTGCACTAGAGCTGGGGGTGAAGGGGACAGAGGCAGCAAGGAGCAAATGGCTCTGCGGTTGAAGAAAAGGAGGAAGGGGAAAACGGCATGGGGAAAAGGAGCTGCAGTGTTGTATAGAAAATGAAATGGAAGAGGGCTCAAAATGGTGAGGTGGAGTCAGAGCAAAAATAGAGGGAGTATGGGCATACGAAACTGCGGCACTGAGGGCGGAAAACTGACAGCAACGAAAATTGGGGTTTCTAGCCGTTGAAGGTGACGCACGGCGACGACGACGCCATGGTGTGCGTAGGCGAGGTGGTGAAGGCGCGGCTGCGACGTGGAGAAAGGAGGTCTAGTTATCGGGCTCCACTCGCCAGCAACATCATGAGAAAAGCTTGGGTCGGTGTTTAAATGACCGGGTCGAGTTGTGACCGTTAGATCAAAATAGGAGGGTCCATGTGACGGCAACGTTCGGACGGTCCGGTCACCAACTCGATCTGGATAGTTGCTTCCCAATCGGATGGTCTACACGAATGGATGCGCTCGAGAGGTGCAAACAGCTCTGATCAATCTGGACCGTTGAGCTAGGATCGAACAGCCTGCATGCAATGGTGCAGTTAGGCGGTGCGGTGCAAACAAGTTCACTCGGGTCGGAACAGTGCAACGACTCGAGTCGATGCAACAGGCGAGCCCGAAGTTTTAAATTCGGTTTGACCGAAATACAATAGGTTTGACTGAGGCTTTATAAATAGCAAATAAAACCTATAATTTTTGAAAATGTTTGAAGGGATTCCTAGGGTTACCTAGTGACCAAATAAAATTTTAAATCTCATTGTTCATGAGTTATTTGCTTATTTTAAATTCAAACTTACAAAAGGTTATTGAATCAAGTTTGAATTTTCTGTGGATTGAGTTTAACCCCAAAAATTTGGGACAAATCATGTTTATTCATGATAAATATCATAAGATTTAAACAAATTATTTCCAAAGTTTTACTTGAAGTAATTTCTTTTCCCAAAAATTATTTTAAGTGTATGCTCTTGATATTTGACTTAGGATTTTGAAATGAGCTGAATCTTGGAAGGATTTTTAGGTATAGCAAACTAGCTCCAAAATTCTAAAATTTTGACTGGAGGTTTTTTACTTTAGTCAATTAGGAATTTTGATTTTTGATTTTTCCCATAATTCCTTTACAAGAATTATAGAAAAGTTCAAAAACTTCAAGATGCAAGAAAAGTTTTAAATTTTACACATTTTCTTACATTTGAAACACAAGTTGAAAATGGGGATGTTACAAACCTCCCACCCTTACAAAAATCTCGTCCCGAGATTTGGCTCACTCGGGAAAGAAAGAAGGGTAGTCTGAACATAAGCACAGAGCATGTCTTCCAAGACTAGGTTGACTTGTTCCGTGTGACCATTAGTCTGAGGACGATAAGCTAAGCTGGAAGAAAGATGAGTTCCCGCAGCCTTTCGCAGACTATGCCCAAAATTGAGAAGTGAATAAAGAACCGTGATCTAAAACGATCGCCTTCGGTACCTGGCAAGCTCATGATCTTTGAGACATAAAGCTCAACCAAGTCCGGACTGACTGGCCCTGTGCCTGTGGTTTGACCGCCCTTCCTGTTTCGCACAAATTCTCCTCTAACGGCTAGTTTTTGTATGTTGGTGTATAAATACCCCTTATGGCCGGTTGTGGGAAGTGTGTTGGTGTTATTTTCATTCCCTTTGAGCAAAGAGCAAGCCCCCTCCTCTGTTTTGTTCATGTGTTGCACTTAGTGGGCTTAGAAAGCAAAATCCTATTACATGTTTTGCATTAAGTGTTGGATTTTGTATCCATTGAGCTTAGATACTCGATTTGTTCAAGTGAGTGTCTCCGACCTATTACTCTTGGTGTTTAGCGACACTTAGACGGTTTAGAGGAGTTGCGCCGGTGATCTTCTCAAGAAGCTTGTGAGAAGGCTCGGCGTGTTGTGAGTGGCTTAGTGCTCGCCATCTCCGGAGTGGAGGAATAGCAACCCCGAGTGGATTTAAGGTGTAGGCTTAATTTGTGAAGCCGATCCTATTTATTTGGGCTTACCTCAACGTGGACTAGGGGAAAATGACCAGCTTCCGATCACCACGGGGAAAAGTTCAAGTGTACTTGTGGTTTGCTTGCTTAACTCCTTAGGTTTGAAGTCCTTGTCGTTGTCTTTGCTTGTTGGTACACTTAGTCAAGATTAGTTGATTTAAGTTTTAATTGAGCAAAACCGAATTGATTTACAATTCCGCATAAAACTCAGTTTTAACTAAAAGAATTTTTTAAACTACCTATTCACCCCTCTAGTCGACCTCCTCGGTCTTACAAACGGCTATAAAACTAGCCGCTACAGACAATTCCCGGTAAGACCTCTCTCACAGGGTCTGGTCTCCGGTCAGCCCGGACCGGTTATACCAGACTTCCGAGATGAAGAAAACTCAAAAACATACCCTCAGAAAAAGGTTGATCGTGTAACAGCCCTAACTTAGGGTTTGTATTTCAAATGTAAAATTTTGAGGAGGAATAAAAACTTTTGTGTCTCTTCAAATCATTTGGAAGTTTTCCAAATTTTCCCTAGCAATTTCCATTTTCTAGAATTAAATTCTTGTGAATGGAAATTGTTATCAGCAAATTCTTAGCTTTCAAACTTGTGATCATCCTCTGAAATTATTTTTCCTATCATCTTGATCATCCTGTCTACCTCCCTGAATTATTTCACAATTTTTAGATTTTATTTGCTATTTCAAATGGCCAAGTCAAACTAGTTGAAAATCTGGTCAAACCCTAGGTCAGCATGCTTGTGAATTTTCTGCAGAACTTTTCAGTGCATAGAAAGTTCTGGAAAATTTATACAAGGTTTTTCTCTGTCTCAAGTAGCTACCATAAAAATTTCAAAATTTTTGGAGCTCAGGAGCTACCTTTAAAAATTCTCCAAACTCTCTCACCTTTTAAAACCTCAAATCGAAAACACTGTTCCTCGGCCGAACCCAACTCAGCTCGAGTCCGATCGCGCCACTTGACTCGGTCGCGTCAACTAAACGCACGCGCGAGTCCAATCGATCGTGACCGTCCGATGCAAATCGAACGATCCACGCCGCGGCGCAACCGACTGTCCGAATGCATACATTGATCTCACCGCCCATTAGCGATCGAACGGTCAAGATCTTTCCGATCGAGTCGAACCTCCGCTCGCACCGCGCTGCGCTGCCGCCGACATGTGGGCCATCCTCGCCGTTCTTCCTCGCCGACCGCGCCACGGAGATCGCTGGCGCTTCGCAAGATGCGTGCCACGCAGCTCGTCGCTGCCACGCCGGGGACGCGTGTCTGCCTCCAGAGGATCGCCCGGAGTCCATCTACCTCCTTGGGTCATCCATTCTTCCTCGCGTTCATTCTTGCATTTTCTCCGCCCATTTCTTAGCTTCGGCCGGAGGAGAACCCGAGCCCAGCGCCACCACCTCGTTGCCGCTCGTGCTTCTTCAACCCCATCTTCATCTTCCTTGTTCCTCGCCGCATCCATTTTGCCCATTCCGAGCCCTCGGTGTCCAGTGTATCGCCGGGAGCGTGTTCGTCGTCTCCAACTCCGGTTGCGGCGGCCCCGCAAGCTCGTTTGTGTTCTGGTGAGCCTCTAACCTCGACACTTGGTCCTTTAGGATCGCACTGATGCACTGAGTCTAACGGTGGGCTTGTTTCTGCCTTTTGTGCGTCGCTGCGGGCGTGCGACCAATTCTTCTCCAAGCTCGGTTTCGCGCGCGGAAATTCCGCCACCTCGAGCTTTCTTCGTCGGCATGATCGTGTGCTTCTTGCTCCTCGGAGTTGGGGCGGCTCGCGCACCTTCCGAGTCTTCTAGAAGTTCAGACGCCTTCTCCGCGGAAGCCGCATCTTCTTCTCCGCCTCCGTTCGCCGCCAGCTCGCCGCCGGCATTCCCGTGACTCCGCGTTACCGTCATCGAGTTCGCGAGGTCCTTGCGAACCCGAAGGTACCACTCTTTCGCCCAGAAACCTCCTGGTTTGCAAGATCAGTTGCGCGCCGCGCCACCGTGCCCATGCTCGCCGGTGAACCGCCGGTGATGATTAGTTTAACTCTAATCGTGTCTTCTTTGAGTCTCTGATTGGTGGGCCCTCTCTGGTAATCGTGTTTAGTAAATTCTAATCCAACCGTTATATTTCCTCGAGTCACCGCCATGTGGGCCCATCTTTGTCGCTTGTTGGTTGTGTAGCTCGTTATACGTTTTCTCTGCTTGGAAACGATTTCTGTGAGTATGTGTTAGAAGTACACTTTGATATGTCAAAGGCGTATTCTTAGAATACGCCACGCCACCTTCGCGCAACTGCTCGTCAAGCATTTTCGCGCCCCCGCCGTCGATGCGGGTTAGTGGTGTGGGTGCAAAAAGGGAATAAGTGCATTATAGATTTGGAAATGATTTAGTATTTACGGTTTTAGTTTTTCGTTGAGTCGTTAATTCAATTAAACTTGTAAAATGCATAACTAATTCAATTTTTATCTAAATCACGTGAATCCAAAGGTTGTTAATTTTCATTTTAAATGTATTATTTACAAAAATTAGTTTCATCCATGTCTCTCAGAGCAAAAATCTGTTAATTAGTAAAATGATGTCTTATGTATCTTCTAAATTAGAAAATGCATATCTCTTCCAATAATTGTCCAAATTCAATGAACCCAATTCAGAAAATTTCATTTTCAGTATACTAACTATTAGGATAGCTTTTACACACTGTTTTTGTTCATGAAAAATTTGTTGAGTAGTTAACTAGTGACTTGTTGTGTTTTTAGCTTAGAAAATTCATAGAAAAATTGCTAATAACTTAAAATGATTTGTTCTCTGTTTCTAAAATTTTGTTATTTCATGCTTAGGTCATTGTATGAGTTTTGGCTTGTTTGATGTTGTTGAATGTTTGAGTTTTGTCGGTGTTATTCGCTCTTATTTGTCGTTATGTTCGATCGTTAGGCTTCGATATTTGCGGCAACCCCGAGGACGATCCTCCGCACCATATTGAGCAACGACAAACTGCAAGCGATTTGATCATGTTTATCCCAGATTTTAAAGTCTAATATTTTGTTTCAGCTGTATGTATGCATTGCGTAATTTGTGTTAAATTGATTAGTTAAATCCGTAGCTGCATATCCTGTAGACAAAATATTGATCTTTACTACCTGAGCCTAGGTTATTTGCTGTGATTAGAGATCGCTGGATGATCTCTTATCACTTAGTAGATCCGGGTCAACTTGCTTAGACATGCTTAGCTATCGGTAGAACTGGGCGGTCATCGACTTTAGTCGGTAACCTTGATCACACAAAATCTACTATAACTTTATGTTTCAGCATTTTTGCTAGTTTAATTGCAAAACTAAAACTGAAAACAAAATGATTTAGACTTGGGCACAATGGTATGATTGGTGTGATCTGTTGGGTGTGACTGGAATGGTGCCCGAGTCAACAAGGACCGAACATCTTGTTACACTGAACCAAGCATTTTGCGTGCTAACCACACTAGAGTATATGGGACCTCTCTTGACCTAGTACTTTGGCGTGTATTGGCTCCGGGTCGCAGGGGGTCGCAGGAGGAATGGAGGTGGGAGCATGGTAGTTGTCCGAAAAGCTTTATCCTGAGTGGGTAGTTGTCTTTTCGGCTTTACCATGTAAGCGTATGGATTTCTATCCATACGAGCGGCTCGTAGTTGATACACAATATTGGAAACAGTCTCAGAGGACTTAGTTGTGCTTGCATACCTTCTAAGTGTGCTATGGCTTAAAGGCGATCTCAAGTGTGGGTACATTGGTACACCGCAGGTTAAAAACTATTCGAATAGCCTCGTCCTAGGTTATGGACACGCTGGCAAGGTCTTCCAAGAGTTAGACTACAACATTTAAATTAAAACTTGATGGGTGGTACGAACTGGGATTCGTGTTATTGTGGTGGTGACTATTGGGATAGTCACTTCTAGGATGTTTTTACTTACTCTTTGTTATTATTACTTTTATCTGTATTTCAACATTAAAAATGAATTGCAAACTTGCCTTTAAACCGTATTACATTATTGCAAATGAAAATTGGCTTTATGCAAATAAAACATATGGCCTCCACTAAACAAGCTCGCATGTAGCATATGAACAGTGCGCTAGTTCACACGTCAGTCTTGCGGGTACAAAGACAATCTTTGTACTCGTGTGCTTTGCTTAATGTTTTTGTTGCAGAGGAAGAAGGTGAGCCTCGTGGTCCTCACTTCGTGAGTCGTGTTGCCGCCGTGGACGACTAGTCTTGGCGGTCCGTCCGATGCCTTGTGGGTTGAAGGCACACCGATTGGCTTTGTTTATAGCCATCTTATGGCACTTTTGCTTCCGCTGTCGTTCTTGTCTTTCTGTTGTTATTTGTGTATCTTGTGGCCTGTCGGCCTATGTCTGTAATAATGTTACTATTTGTTTATCTTCCGTTTGTAGCTTGATGTTTGGACTCTATGTTTGGAATGGAGTTGATGTCTAATTTGTAACGAGTGTGTATACCGCTCGGGAAGTATACATATCTCGAGGATCAGTTTATTTGATTTGTGATGCTAGAACCAGGTGGTTGGTTAAGCATTACAAGCCAAATAAATTGGGGTCCTCACAAAGTTGGTATCAGAGCCATTCTGACCGTAGTAACCCAAGCATGGTCGTCCTTAGGATATTTTGAAAGTCTTATTTTCAAATTATAAAAAGGGTTTGTGAAAACCTAGACAGATTCTCAGATTTTATTCCTTACCTATCTTAGCTTTCTACTCTCATCTTACTCTAATTTAAGTTTTGAAACTTGGTTTCTCTCTTTACCTTTCAAAAGGTAGTTACTACCGGTGGAATTAGTCTGGGAAGAACCATGAAGTTTAATCCAACTAAAACTTGTGGGGATAATAGGGTAAGATGTAAAGTGAGTAGTTATGTGTCCGATTTTTCTTTGGTCGAACTTTATCCCGCCTTGTGTTTGTTTCTCGACTTTCATGAATTTTGGGCTTTCTTGCTCTTAAATTTGTTGCTAACTTGTCTTAGTAAAACAGATGGTGGGAGAACAGCGTGGCGATCAGCGGTGGTCATGATGAGGAGCTTCCTCCTCCGACCATGGTCGAGGTTCTCGCCGATCGAGCGAACCGCATGGATCGACGCGCATCCGGAGGTTATTGCTAGGAATACCTCCACTCTGCCGGTGGTGGCGCCACCGGACTCGCGGGGACTTGCGAGTTCCTCCGTACACGCCGCCGACCTTCTCCCGCTCCGAGGACCTCTCGATGCGGATGATTGGTCGCGCATGGTTGAGCGGAAGCTCAACATAGCTCGATGCCAGCGCAGACAAGGCACTCTTCGCGTCCCACCGGCTTGAGGGCGCAAAGACTCTCATGGTGGGAGAACTATCTCGCCATGCGGCCGCGCCATGTGGTCGCGTGGGAAGAGTTCGGATCGCTTTCCGTCGGGCCCACATCCCCGATGGCACGATGAAGTCGAAGAAGAAAGAATTCCTCGCGCTCAAGCAAGGGCGCAAGTGCGTGACGAGTACCATGCACGAGTTCAATCATTTGGCTCGTTATGCTCCAGGAGGTGGCCTCGGATGAGGCTAGCGGGAGAAGTTTATGGATGGCTTGTCCGAGGAGCCGCAGACAAGTTATCTATCGTGGACTTCCCGACTTTCGTGCCTTGGTAGATAAGGCCATTGTTGCCGAGCATAAGGCAAAGCGTGGCGAGTCCCCATAGCGCAAATGGGAGGCGATCGCCTACTCACACCGGCCTCGCCGTCCTCGGCCGGGCCGGCACCGATGGCCCGCTCTTTTGCTCCACTGCGTCGAGGCCATCTCGCACCAGCTCTCGCCCACCGCAGCCGTGTTTCAGCCCGCGTGCGCCGCGATCCAGACAGAGCGGCCTCGCAATCCGGCGCCGAGGTTACTTGTTTCGTTGCCACAACAAGGGCCATTATGCGAATGCACGCCTCGAGTGTTGCGGCGAGCCCTCGCCCTAATGGAGGACGCGGCGAGGAGTGGTCATCCACCGACCGAAGGTTATCCGAAGACCCGAGTGCGCGAGCAGCGGTCGAGTCAACCACCTTTCAACCGAGGAGGCTCGGGGAGGCGGATGTCGTGATGGGTACACTTCTTGTTAATTTCGCCCTGCGCAGTATTATTTGATTCGGAGCATCGCATTCTTTTATTTCAAGATCATTTGCTGCTGCTAGTGGCCTTCACTGTGTTCCTTTGGGAGTTCCTTTGCTTATCCGCTCTCCGGGGTCGGAAATGAGAGCTGATTTACAGTGTCGGGATGTTCCTATCGTAGTTGAAGGAGTGGGATTTTTGGCAAATCTTATTTTGCTCAGTTCAGCGAGTCTCGATGTGATTCTTGGCATGGATTGGTTGTCCCAACACTTGGGGCAAATCGATTGTGCCAGGAAGACTGTCTATCTCACCAGCCCTTCAGGCGAGCAGGTCGGGTTTCCTCCGCAGCTTCAGGGGCCGCATCTATGTGCATTAGAAGCGAAGCCAGCCTTGCAAATTCAAGATGTTCCCATGGTATCTGACTTTGTGGATGTCTTTCCTGAAGATTTGCAGGATGCCTCGGTTCGAGATCCGAGTTTGTCATCGAGTTGTTGCCGCATCGCCCGATTTCAAGGCGCCAGTCGGATGCCTCCCAATGAGCTAGAAGAATTGAAGAAGCGGCTTGGTGAGCTCCAAGCAAAGGGTTTCATCCGTCCCAGTTCATCTCCTTGGGGTTGTCCGGTGATCTTTGTGAAGAAGAAGGACAAGACTTTGCGCATGTGTGTTGATTACCGTCCTCTCAATGAAGTGACGGTGAAGAACAAATATCCTCTGCCCCGCATTGATGATCTTTTTGACCAGTTGTCTGGAGCTCAGGTGTTCTCCAAGATTGATCTGAGATCGGGCTATCATCAAGTCGGATCGGATCGAGGACATTCCGAAGACGGCTTTCACTACTCGTTATGGCCTGTACGAGTACACCGTCATGTCTTTCGGTTTGACCAATGCTCCAGCGTTGTTCATGAACCTTATGAATTCTGTATTCATGGAGTTTTTGGATAAATTTGTGGTGGTTTTTATTGATGATATTCTTATCTATTCCAAGATCAAGCGAGCATGCCGAGCATCCAAGATTGTTTTGGGCAAATTATGGAGCATCACCGTATGCAAAGTTCAAGCAAATGTGAGTTACGTTGAAGGAAGTGGCATTCTTGGGCCATGTTCTTTCACCGAGGCATAGTTGTGGATCCCAAAGAAAGTCGGCGATGTTCTATCTTGGGGCCACCAAGTCGACCAACGATGTGCGGAGTTTTCTTGGTTTAGCAGCTACTATCGCCGCTTTATCGAGAACTTCTCCAAGATCGCAGCCGATGACTGAATTGCTCAAGAAGGACAAGAAGTTTGTGTGGTCCTCTGCTTGTGATGAGAGCTTTCAGGAGCTCAAACGGCGATTGACTTCAGCTCCAGTCCTCACTCTTCCTGATATCCACAAGAGCTTCGATATTTATTGCGATGCCTCTCGTCGGGGACTCGGGTGTGTTCTTATGCAGGAAGGCAAGGCAGTTGCCTATGCATCCAGGCAATTGAGGCCTCATGAGCTCAACTATCCCACCCATGATTTAGAGCTTGCTGCAGTGGTTCATGCACTCAAGATTTGGCGGCATTATTTGATCGGAAACCGCTGTGAGGTGTATTCCGATCACAAGAGTTTGAAATACTTGTTCACTCAGCCAGATCTGAACCTCAGGCAGAGGAGATGGCTAGAATTGATCAAAGATTATGACATGGGTATTCAGTATCATCCTGGCAAAGCCAATGTGGTTGCTGATGCACTTAGCCGAAAAGTGTATTGCAATACTCACGATGATCCAAGAGCAAAGAACTCGCGCTTCTTGCGCACTTCAGCGTCTCAACTTGGGTTTGGTTGAGCATGGTTCCCTTGCTGCCTTAGTTGTGCAACCAACCTTGGTGGACCAGATCAAGGCAGCACAGCAATCAGATGATGGCGTGGGTAAAATCAAGCAGAACATCAGGGATGGTTCAGCCAAGTGTTTCACAGAGGATGAGCACGGTGTTGTATGGTTTGGGCAGCGTCTCGTGGTCCCAAAGATCCCCGAGTTGCGGGATTTGATTCTTCAGGAGGCCCATGATTCACCTTTGTCCATCCATCCCGGGGCCACTAAAATGTATCAAGATCTGCGTCAGAGATTCTGGTGGACTCGCATGAAGCGCGAGATTGCCAGGTTCGTTGCCAGATGTGACGTATGTTGTCGTGTCAAGGCCGAGCATCAGCGTCCAGCAGGTCTTCTCCAGCCCTTACCTATACCGGAGTGGAAGTGGGATTCTGTAGGCATGGATTTCATCACTGGTTTGCCCCGTTCACCCAAGGGAAATGACGCCATTTGGGTTGTCATTGACAGGCTAACGAAAGTGGCACATTTCCTTCCTGGTCAAGAGTCACTCGTGTGGAACCTCTAGCCGAGCTCTATGTATCAAGGATTGTGAGCTTGCATGGTGTACCCAAGACGATTGTGTCTGACCGTGGGGCGTTGTTTACCTCTCGGTTTTGGCATAGTCTGCAGGAGGCCATGGGAACTCGTCTTACTTTCAGCACGGCCTATCATCCTCAGACCGATGGTCAGACGGAGCGCGTCAATCAGGTGCTTGAAGATATGCTCCGTGCTTGTGTTCTTTCCTATGAGAAGAATTGGGAGAAGTGCCTACCACTTGCCGAGTTCTCTTACAACAACAGCTTCCAGGCTAGTCTCGGTATGGCACCATTTGAGGCCTTGTATGGACGGCGCTGCAGAACACCGTTGAACTGGTCAGAAACTGGCGAAAGGCAGTTCTTTGGTCCAGATTCCATCAATGAGGCTGAAAGTCAAGTGCAGTTGATTCGTGAGCACTTGCGCGTAGCTCGATCAAAGCGTAAGAGCTATGCGGATCGGCGTCGTCGTGGTGAGTTTCGGCCCAATGACTTTGTGTATCTCAAAGTCTCACCTCCGAAGGACATCGTCGTTTGATTGTCAAGGGCAACCGCTCCTCGATATGTCGGGCCGATCGCATCATCAAGAAAGTGGGAGCTGTTGCATACAAGTTGGAGTTGCGGCTACACTCGAAGGGTGCATGATGTTTTCCATGTGTCACAGTTAAAGAAATACCTTCGTGTTCCTGTGGAGGAAGCGCCCTTGGAAAATATTGATGTGCAGGAAGATCTGTCTTATCGTGGCGCCCGTTCGTATCCTCGAAGAAGTGAACGAGAACAAGGAACCGTGTGATCAAGTTCCTTAAAGTTCGATGGTCGAACCACTCGAGGATGAAGCCACTTGGGAGCGGGAAGATCGTCTTGAGCGCGATTACCCATCCTTCTTCTCCCAGTGATCAGAATCTCGGGGCGAGATTCCTGTAAGGGGGGGAGATTTGTAACAGCCCTAACTTAGGGTTTGTATTTCAAATGTAAAATTTTGAGGAGGAATAAAAACTTTTGTGTCTCTTCAAATCATTTGGAAGTTTTCCAAATTTTCCCTAGCAATTTCCATTTTCTAGAATTAAATTCTTGTGAATGGAAATTGTTATCAGCAAATTCTTAGCTTTCAAACTTGTGATCATCCTCTGAAATTATTTTTCCTATCATCTTGATCATCCTGTCTACCTCCTGAATTATTTCACAATTTTAGATTTTATTTGCTATTTCAAATGGCCAAGTCAAACTAGTTGAAAATCTGGTCAAACCCTAGGTCAGCATGCTTGTGAATTTTCTGCAGAACTTTTCAGTGCATAGAAAGTTCTGGAAAATTTATACAAGGTTGTTCTCTGTCTCAAGTAGCTACCATAAAAATTTCGAAATTTTTGGAGCTCAGGAGCTACCTTTAAAAATTCTCCAAACTCTCTCAGCCTTTTAAAACCTCAAATCGAAAACATCGTTCCTCGGGCCGAACCCAACTCGGGCTCGAGTCCGACCGCGCCACTTGACTCGGTCGCGTCAACTAAACGCACCGCTGCGAGTCCAATCGATCGTGACCGTCCGATGCAAATCGAGCGATCCACGTCGCGTCGCGCAACCGACTGTCCGAATGCATACATTGATCTCACCGTCCATTAGCGATCGAGCGGTCGGCATCTTCCGATCGAGTCGAACCTCGGCTCGCACCGCCGTCGCCGTCGCCGACATGTGGGCCATCCTCGCCGAGTTCTTCCTCGCCGACTCGCGCCTCACGGAGATCGCGGCGCTCGCGCATGCGTGCCACACGCACTCGCCGCCGCAGCGCCGGGGCGCGTGTTCGCCTCGGAAGGATCGCCGAGTCCATCTACCTCCTTGGGTCATCCATTCTTCCTCGCGTTCATTCTTGCGTTTTCTCGCCCATTTCTTAGCCGGCCGAGGAGAACCCGAGCCCAGCGCCACCACCTCGTTGCCGCTCGTGCTTCTTCAACCCCGTCTTCATCTTCCTTGTTCCTCGCCGCATCCATTTTGCCCATTCCGAGCCCTCGGTGTCCAGTGTATCGCCGGGAGCGTGTTCGTCGTCTCCAACTCCGGTTGCGGCGGCCCCGCAAGCTCGTTTGTGTTCTGGTGAGCCTCTAACCTCGACACTTGGTCCTTTAGGATCGCACTGATGCACTGAGTCTAACGGTGGGCTTGTTTCTGCCTTTTGTGCGTCGCTGCGGGCGTGCGACCAATTCTTCTCCAAGCTCGGTTTTCCGCCGCCGTGGAAATTCCGGCCACCTCAGGCTTTCTTCGTCGGCATGATCGTGTGCTTCTTGCTCCTGGAGTTGGGGCGAAGCTCGTGCGCACCTTCCGGAGTCTTCTAGAAGTCTGTATCGCCTTCTCCGCGGAAGCCGCATCTTCTTCTCCGCCTCGTTCGCGCCACCGCCATGCGGCATTCCGTGACTCCGCGTTACCGTCATCGAGTTCGCGAGGTCCTTGCGAACCCGAAGGTACCACTCTTTCGCCCAGAAACCTCCTGGTTTGCAAGATCAGTTGCGCGGCCGCGCCACCGTGCCCATGCTCGCCGGTGAACCGCCGGTGATGATTAGTTTAACTCTAATCGTGTCTTCTTTGAGTCTCTGATTGGTGGGCCCTCTCTGGTAATCGTGTTTAGTAAATTCTAATCCAACGTTATATTTCCCTCCGAGTCAACGCCATGTGGGCCCATCTTTGTCGATTGTTGGTTGTGTAGCTCGGTTATACGTTTTCTCTGTTTGGAAACGTATTTCTGCGTGAGTATGTGTTAGAAGTACACTTTGATATGTCAAAGGCGTATTCTTAGAATACGCCACGCCACCTTCGGCGAGCAATGCATTGCAGTCGACATTTTCGCCGCCGCCGTCGATGCGAGGGTTAGTGGCTGTGGGTGCAAAAAGGGAATAAGTGCATTATAGATTTCGGAAATGATTTAGTATTTCTGGTTTTAGTTTTCTGTTGAGCTGTTAATTCAATTAAACTTGTAAAATGCATAACTAATTCAATTTTTATCTAAATCACGTGAATCCAGTGCTGTTAATTTTCATTTTAAATGTATTATTTACAAAAATTAGTTTCATCCATGTCTCTGTAGCAAAAATCTGTTAATTAGTAAAATGATGTCTTATGTATCTTCTAAATTAGAAAATGCATATCTCTTCCAATAATTGTCCAAATTCAATGAACCCAATTCTGTAAAATTTCATTTTCAGTATACTAACTATTAGGATAGCTTTTACACACTGTTTTGTTCATGAAAAATTTGTTGAGTAGTTAACTAGTGACTTGTTGTGTTTTAGCTTAGAAAATTCATAGAAAAATTGCTAATAACTTAAAATGATTTGTTCTCTGTTTCTAAAATTTTGTTATTTCATGCTTAGGCTGCTGTATGAGTTTTGGCTTGTTTGATGTTGTTGAATGTTTGAGTTTTGTCGGTGTTATTCGTTCTTATTTGCTGTTATGTTCGATCGTTAGGCTTCGATATTTGCGGCAACCCTGAGGACGATCCTCCGCACCATATTGAGCAACGACAAGAACTGTGCAAGCAGTTTGATCATGTTTATCCCAGTATTTTAAAGTCTAATATTTTGTTTCAGCTGTATGTATGCATTGCGTAATTTGTGTTAAATTGATTAGTTAAATCCGTAGCTGCATATCCTGTAGACAAAATATTGATCTTTACTACCTGAGCCTAGGTTATTTGCTGTGATTAGAGATCGCTGGATGATCTCTTATCACTTAGTAGATCCGGGTCAACTTGCTTAGACATGCTTAGCTATCGGTAGAACTGGGCGGTCATCGATTTTAGTCGGTAACCTTGATCACACAAAATCTACTATAACTTTATGTTTCAGCATTTTTGCTAGTTTAATTGCAAAACTAAAACTGAAAACAAAATGATTTAGACTTGGGCACAATGGTATGATTGGTGTGATCTGTTGGGTGTATTGGAATGGTGCCGAGTCAACAAGGATCGAACATCTTGTTACACTGAACCAAGCATTTTGCGTGCTAACCACACTAGAGTATATGGGACCTCTCTTGACCTAGTACTTTGGCGTGTATTGGCTCAGGGTCGCAGGGGTCGCGGGAGGAATGGAGGTGGGAGCATGGTAGTTGTCCAAAAGCTTTATCACGAGTGGGTAGTTGTCTTTTCGGCTTTACCATGTAGCGTATGGATTTCTATCCATACGAGCGGCTCGTAGTTGATACACAATATTGGAAACAGATCTCGTAGGACTTAGGCGTGCTTGCATACCTTCGGAAGTGTGCTATGGCTTAAAGCGATGCGAAGTGTGGGTACATTGGTACACCTGCAGGTTAAAAACTATTCGAATAGCCTCGTCCTAGGTTATGGACACGCTTGGCAAGGTCTTCCAAGAGTTAGACTACAACATTTAAATTAAAACTTGATGGGTGAGTGCGAATGGGATTCGTGCTATTGTGGTGGTGACTATTGGGATAGTCACTTCTAGGATGTTTTTACTTACTCTTTTGTTATTATTACTTTTCTTGTATTTCAACATTAAAAATGAATTGCAAACTTGCCTTTAAACTGTATTACATTATTGCAAATGAAAATTGGCTTTATGCAAATAAAACATATGGCCTCCACTAAACAAGCTTTGCATGTAGCATATGAGCAGTGCGCTGGTTCACACGTCGAGTCTTGCGGGTACAAAGACAATCTTTGTACTCGGTGCTTTGCTTAATGTTTTTGTTGCGAGAGGAAGAAGGTGAGCCTCGTGGTCCTCATACGTGAGTGTGTTGCCGCCGTGGGCGACTAGTCTTGGCGGTCGGTCGGATGCCTTGTGGGTTGAAGGCACACCGATTGGCTTTGTTTATAGCCATCTTATGGCACTTTGCTTCATTGTCGTTCTTGTCTTTCGTTGTTATTTGTGTATCTTGTGGCACGTCGCCTATATCCGTAATAATGTTACTATTTGTTTATCTTCCGTTTGTAGCTTGATGTTTGGACTCTATGTTTGGAATGGAGTTGATGTCTAATTTGTAACGAGGTGTGTATACTGCTTTCTGGGAAGTATACATATCTCGAGGATCAGTTTATTTGATTTGTGATGCTAGAACCAGGTGGTTGGTTAAGCATTACAAGCCAAATAAATTGGGGTCCTCACAAAGTTGGTATCAGAGCCATTCTGACCGTAGTAACCCAAGCATGGTCGTCCTTAGGATATTTTGAAAGTCTTATTTTCAAATTATAAAAAGGGTTTGTGAAAACCTAGGATGATTCTCGATTTTATTCCTTACCTATCTTAGCTTTCTACTCTCATCTTACTCTAATTTAAGTTTTGAAACTTGGTTTCTCTCTTTACCTTTCAAAGGTAGTTACTACAGGTGGAATTAGTGCAGGAAGAACCATGAAGTTTAATCCAACTAAAACTTGTGGGGATAATAGGGTAAGATGTAAAGTGAGTAGTTATGTGTCCGATTTTCTTTGGTCGAACTTTATCGCCTTGTGTTTGTTTCTTTGCTTTCATGAATTTTGGGCTTTCTTGCTCTTAAATTTGTTGCTAACTTGTCTTAGTAAAGCAGGATGGTGGGAGAAGCGCGTGGCGATCGGTGAGTGGTCATGATGAGGAGCTTCCCCCTCCTCAGGCCATGGTGAGGTTCTCGCTCGATCGAGTGAAACCGCATGGATCGGACGCGCATCACGGAGGTTATTGCTAGGAATACCTCCACTCCTGCCGTGGTGGCGGCCACGGACTCGCGGGGACTTGCGAGTTCCTCCGTACACGCCGCCGACCTTCTCCCGCCTCGAGGACCCTCGATGCGGATGATTGGCTGCGCATGGTTGAGCGGAAGCTCAACATAGCTCGATGCGAGCGCAGACAAGGCACTCTTCGCGCCCCACCGGCTTGAGGCGCGGCACTCTCATGGTGGGAGAACTATCTCGCCATGCGGCCGCGCCATGTGGTCGCGTGGGAAGAGTTCGAGATCGACTTTCCGTCGGGCCCACATCACGATGGCACGATGAAGTCGAAGAAGAAAGAATTCCTCGCGCTCAAGCAAGGGCGCAAATGCGTGACGAGTACTGCATGCGAGTTCAATCATTTGGCTCGTTATGCTCCGGGAGGTGGCCTCGGATGAGGCTAGCGGGAGAAGTTTATGGATGGCTTGTCGAGGAGGCTGCAGGACAAGTTATCTATCGTGGACTTCCCGACTTTGTGCCTTGGTAGATAAGGCCATTGTTCTTGAGCATAAGGCAAAGGCGCTGGCGAGTCCATAGCGCAAATGGGAGGCGCATCGTCTACTCACACCACCTCGATGCGTCCTCGGTGGGCGGCACTAGTGGCCGCTCTTTTGCTCCACTGCGTCGAGGCCATCTCGCACAGCTCCTCGCCCACCGCAGGCGTGTTTGACCACGTGCGCTGCGATCAAGAGCGAGCGGCCTCCGCAATCCGGCGGCGAGGTTACTTGTTTCGTTGCCACAACAAGGGCCATTATGCGAATGCTCGCCTCGAGTGTTGCAGCGACCCCTCGTCCTAATGGAGGACGCGGCGGGGAGTGGTCATCCACGACGAAGGTTATCCGAAGACCCGAGTGCGGCAATGTGTCGAGTCAACCACCTTTCAACTGAGGAGGCTCAGGAGGCGCCAGATGTCGTGATGGGTACACTTCTTGTTAATTCTCGTCCTGCTGCAGTATTATTTGATTCTGGAGCATCGCATTCTTTTATTTCAAGATCATTTGCTGCTGCTAGTGGCCTTCACTGTGTTCCTTTGGGAGTTCCTTTGCTTATCCGCTCTCCGGGGTCGGAAATGAGAGCTGATTTACAGTGTCGGGATGTTCCTATCGTAGTTGAAGGAGTGGGATTTTTGGCAAATCTTATTTTGCTCAGTTCAGCGAGTCTGGATGTGATTCTTGGCATGGATTGGTTGTCCCAACACTTGGGGCAAATCGATTGTGCCAGGAAGACTGTCTATCTCGACCCTCTTCGGCGGTCGGTCGGGTTTCCTCCGCGGCCAGGGCGCATCTATGTGCATTAGAAGCGAAGCTTGACCTTGCAAATTCAAGATGTTCCCATGGTATCGACTTTGTGGATGTCTTTCGAAGATTTGCAGGATGCCTCGGTTCGAGATCCGGAGTTTGTCATCGAGTTCTTTGCCCGCATCGCTCGATTTGAAGCGCCGTGTCGGATGCCTCCCAATGAGCTAGAAGAATTGAAGAAGCAGCTTGGTGAGCTCCAAGCAAAGGGTTTCATCCGTCCCAGTTCATCTCCTTGGGGTTGTCCGGTGATCTTTGTGAAGAAGAAGGACAAGACTTTGCGCATGTGTGTTGATTACCGTCCTCTCAATGAAGTGACGGTGAAGAACAAATATCCTCTGCCCCGCATTGATGATCTTTTTGACGGTTATGCGGGCTCGGTGTTCTCAAGATTGATCGAGATCGGGCTATCATCAAGTCGGATCGGATCGAGGACATTCCGAAGACGGCTTTCACTACTCGTTATGGCCTGTACGAGTACACCGTCATGTCTTTCGGTTTGACCAATGCTCCAGCGTTGTTCATGAACCTTATGAATTCTGTATTCATGGAGTTTTTGGATAAATTTGTGGTGGTTTTTATTGATGATATTCTTATCTATTCCAAGACTGAAGCAGAGCATGCTGAGCATCTGAAGATTGTTTTGGGCAAATTGCGGGAGCATCAGCTGTATGCAAAGTTCAGCAAATGTGAGTTCTGGTTGAAGGAAGTGGCATTCTTGGGCCATGTTCTTTCAGCTGGAGGCATAGCTGTGGATCCCAGCAAAGTCAGCGATGTTCTATCTTGGGGCCAGCCCAAGTCAGTCACTGATGTGCGGAGTTTTCTTGGTTTAGCGGGCTACTATCGCCGCTTTATCGAGAACTTCTCCAAGATCGCAAAGCCGATGACCGAATTGCTCAAGAAGGACAAGAAGTTTGTGTGGTCCTCTGCTTGTGATGAGAGCTTTCGGGAGCTCAAGCGGCGATTGACTTCACTCGGTCCTCACTCTTCCCGATATCCACAAGAGCTTCGATATTTATTGCGATGCCTCGTCGAGGACTCGGGTGTGTTCTTATGCAGGAAGGCAAGGCGGTTGCCTATGCATCCAGCGATTGAGGCCTCATGAGCTCAACTATCCCACCCATGATTTAGAGCTTGCTGCGGTGGTTCATGCACTCAAGATTTGGCGGCATTATTTGATCGAAACCGCTGTGAGGTGTATTCCGATCACAAGAGTTTGAAATACTTGTTCACTCGGCGGATCTGAACCTCGAGCGAGAGGAGATGGCTAGAATTGATCAAAGATTATGACATGGGTATTGGTATCATCACGGCAAAGCCAATGTGGTTCTTGATGCACTTAGCGAAAAGTGTATTGCAATACTCACGATGATCCAAGAGCGACAACTGCGCTTCTTGCGAGAATTTCAGCGTCTCAACTTGGGTTTGGTTGAGCATGGTTCCCTTGTCGCCTTAGTTGTGCAACCAACCTTGGTGGACGGATCAAGGCGACAAACAATCGAATGATGGCGTGGGTAAAATCAAGCAGAACATCAGGGGATGGTTCAGCCAAGTGTTTCACAGAGGATGAGCACGGTGTTGTATGGTTTGGGCAGCGTCTCGTGGTCCCAAAGATCCCCGAGTTGCGGGATTTGATTCTTCAGGAGGCCCATGATTCACCTTTGTCCATCCATCCCGGGGCCACTAAAATGTATCAAGATCTGCGTCAGAGATTCTGGTGGACTCGCATGAAGCGCGAGATTGCCAGGTTCGTTGCCAGATGTGACGTATGTTGTCGTGTCAAGGCCGAGCATCAGCGTCCAGCAGGTCTTCTCCAGCCCTTACCTATACCGGAGTGGAAGTGGGATTCTGTAGGCATGGATTTCATCACTGGTTTGCCCCGTTCACCCAAGGGAAATGACGCCATTTGGGTTGTCATTGACAGGCTAACGAAAGTGGCACATTTCCTTCCGGTCAAGAGTCAGCTCCGTGTGGAACCTCTAGCCGAGCTCTATGTATCAAGGATTGTGAGCTTGCATGGTGTACCCAAGACGATTGTGTCTGACCGTGGGGCGTTGTTTACCTCTCGGTTTTGGCATAGTCTGCAGGAGGCCATGGGAACTCGTCTTACTTTCAGCACGGCCTATCATCCTCAGACCGATGGTCAGACGGAGCGCGTCAATCAGGTGCTTGAAGATATGCTCCGTGCTTGTGTTCTTTCCTATGAGAAGAATTGGGAGAAGTGCCTACCACTTGCCGAGTTCTCTTACAACAACAGCTTCCAGGCTAGTCTCGGTATGGCACCATTTGAGGCCTTGTATGGACGGCGCTGCAGAACACCGTTGAACTGGTCAGAAACTGGCGAAAGGCAGTTCTTTGGTCAATTCCATCAATGAGGTGAAAGTCAAGTGCGATTGATTCGTGAGCACTTGCGCGTAGCTTCGATCAAAGCGAGAAGAGCTATGCGGTCGGCGTCGTCGTGGTGAGTTTCGGCCCAATGACTTTGTGTATCTCAAAGTCTCACCTCGAAGGACATCGTCGTTTGGTGTCAAGGGCAAGCGGCTCCTCGATATGTCGGGCCGTATCGCATCATCAAGAAAGTGGGAGCTGTTGCATACAAGTTGGAGTTGCCGGCTACACTCGAAGGGGTGCATGATGTTTTCCATGTGTCACAGTTAAAGAAATACCTTCGTGTTCCTGTGGAGGAAGCGCCCTTGGAAAATATTGATGTGCAGGAAGATCTGTCTTATCGTGAGCGCCCCGTTCGTATCCTCGAAGAAGCTGAACGCAGAACAAGGAACCGTGTGATCAAGTTCCTTAAAGTTCAGTGGTCGAACCACTCCGAGGATGAAGCCACTTGGGAACGGGAAGATCGTCTTGAGCGATTACCCATCCTTCTTCTCCCGGTGATCGAATCTGGGTGAGATTCTGTAAGGGGAGATTTGTAACAGCCCTAACTTAGGGTTTGTATTTCAAATGTAAAATTTTGAGGAGGAATAAAAACTTTTGTGTCTCTTCAAATCATTTGGAAGTTTTCCAAATTTTCCCTAGCAATTTCCATTTTCTAGAATTAAATTCTTGTGAATGGAAATTGTTATCAGCAAATTCTTAGCTTTCAAACTTGTGATCATCCTCTGAAATTATTTTTCCTATCATCTTGATCATCCTGTCTACCTCCCTGAATTATTTCACAATTTTTAGATTTTATTTGCTATTTCAAATGGCCAAGTCAAACTAGTTGAAAATCTGGTCAAACCCTAGGTCAGCATGCTTGTGAATTTTCTGCAGAACTTTTCAGTGCATAGAAAGTTCTGGAAAATTTATACAAGGTTGTTCTCTGTCTCAAGTAGCTACCATAAAAATTTCGAAATTTTTGGAGCTCAGGAGCTACCTTTAAAAATTCTCCAAACTCTCTCAGCCTTTTAAAACCTCAAATCAGAAAACACTGTTCCTCGGGCCCGAACCCAACTCAGGCTCGAGTCCGACCGCGCCACTTGACTCGGTCGCGTCAACTAAACGCACCGCGCGCGAGTCCAATCGATCGTGACCGTCCGATGCAAATCGAACGATCCACGTCGCGTGCGCAACCGACCTGTCCGAATGCATACATTGATCTCAGCCGTCCATTAGCGATCGAACGGTCAGCATCTTTCCGATCGAGTCGAACCTCTGGCTCGCACCGCTTCGTCGCCGTCGCTGACATGTGGGCCATCCCTGTCAGGTTCTTCCTCGCCGACTCCGCTGCCTACCGGAGATCGCTGGCGCTCGCGCATGCGTGCACGCACTCGTCGGCCGCCACGCCAGGGACGCGCGTGTACGCCTCCAGAGGATCGCCCGGAGTCCATCTACCTCCTTGGGTCATCCATTCTTCCTCGCGTTCATTCTTGCGTTTTCTCCGCCCATTTCTTAGCTTCGGCCGGAGGAGAACCCGAGCCCAGCGCCACCACCTCGTTGCCGCTCGTGCTTCTTCAACCCGTCTTCATCTTCCTTGTTCCTCGCGCATCCATTTTGCCCATTCAGAGCCCTCGGTGTCGATGTATCGCGGGGCGTGTTCGTCGTCTCCAACTCCGGTTGCGGCGGCCCCGCAAGCTCGTTTGTGTTCTGGTGAGCCTCTAACCTCGACACTTGGTCCTTTAGGATTGCACTGATGCACTGAGTCTAACGGTGGGCTTGTTTCTGCCTTTTGTGCGTCATTGCGGCGTCGACCAATTCTTCTCAAGCTCGGTTTCGCGCCGTGGAAATTCCGGCCACCTCGAGCTTTCTTCGTCGGCATGATCGTGTGCTTCTTGCTCACGGAGTTGGGGCGGCTCGTGCGCACCTTCCGAGTCTTCTAGAAGTGCATATCGCCTTCTCGCGGAGCGCATCTTCTTCTCGCCTCGCGTTCGCGCCGACCGCCGCCGGCATTCCCGTGACTCCGCGTTACCGTCATCGAGTTCGCGAGGTCCTTGCGAACCCGAAGGTACCACTCTTTCGCCCAGAAACCTCCTGGTTTGCAAGATCGATTCTTGTGGCCGCGCCATCGCGTGCCATGCTCGCGGTGAACCGCGGTGATGATTAGTTTAACTCTAATCGTGTCTTCTTTGAGTCTCGATTGGTGGGCCTCTCGTAATCGTGTTTAGTAAATTCTAATCCAACCGTTATATTTCCCTCGAGTCAACGCCATGTGGGCCCATCTTTGTCGATTGTTGGTTGTGTAGCTCTGGTTATACGTTTTCTCTGTTTGGAAACGTATTTCTCTGTGAGTATGTGTTAGAAGTACACTTTGATATGTCAAAGGCGTATTCTTAGAATACGCCTTCGACGTCACCTTCGGCGGGCAACTGCTCAGTCGACATTTTCGCGCGGCCCATTGTCGATGTGAGGGTTAGTGGTGTGGGTGCAAAAGGAATAAGTGCATTATAGATTTCGGAAATGATTTAGTATTTCTGGTTTTAGTTTTCTGTTGAGCTGTTAATTCAATTAAACTTGTAAAATGCATAACTAATTCAATTTTTATCTAAATCACGTGAATCCAGTGCTGTTAATTTTCATTTTAAATGTATTATTTACAAAAATTAGTTTCATCCATGTCTCTGTAGCAAAAATCTGTTAATTAGTAAAATGATGTCTTATGTATCTTCTAAATTAGAAAATGCATATCTCTTCCAATAATTGTCCAAATTCAATGAACCCAATTCTGTAAAATTTCATTTTCAGTATACTAACTATTAGGATAGCTTTTACACACTGTTTTTGTTCATGAAAAATTTGTTGAGTAGTTAACTAGTGACTTGTTGTGTTTTTAGCTTAGAAAATTCATAGAAAAATTGCTAATAACTTAAAATGATTTGTTCTCTGTTTCTAAAATTTTGTTATTTCATGCTTAGGCTGCTGTATGAGTTTTGGCTTGTTTGATGTTGTTGAATGTTTGAGTTTTGTCGGTGTTATTCGTTCTTATTTGCTGTTATGTTCGATTGTTAGGCTTCGATATTTGCGGCAACCACGAGGACGATCCTCGCACCATATTGAGCAACGACAACGTGCAAGCAGTTTGATCATGTTTATCCCGGTATTTTAAAGTCTAATATTTTGTTTAATTTGTATGTATGCATTGCGTAATTTGTGTTAAATTGATTAGTTAAATCCGTATTGCATATCCTGTAGACAAAATATTGATCTTTACTACGAGCCTAGGTTATTTGTTGTGATTAGAGATCGCTGGATGATCTCTTATCACTTAGTAGATCCGGGTCAACTTGCTTAGACATGCTTAGCTATCGGTAGAACTGGGCGGTCATCGACTTTAGTCGGTAACCTTGATCACACAAAATCTACTATAACTTTATGTTTGACATTTTTGCTAGTTTAATTGCAAAACTAAAACTGAAAACAAAATGATTTAGACTTGGGCACAATGGTATGATTGGTGTGATCTGTTGGGTGTGAGTGGAATGGTGCCCGAGTCAACAAGGACCGAACATCTTGTTACACTGAACCAAGCATTTTGCGTGCTAACCACACTAGAGTATATGGGACCTCTCTTGACCTAGTACTTTGGCGTGTATTGGCTCAGGGTCGCAGGGGTCGCGGGAGGAATGGAGGTGGGAGCATGGTAGTTGTCCAAAAGCTTTATCTGAGTGGGTAGTTGTCTTTTCGGCTTTACCATGTAGCGTATGGATTTCTATCCATACGAGCGGCTCGTAGTTGATACACAATATTGGAAACAGTCTCGTAGGACTTAGCTGTGCCGGCATACCTTGGAAGTGTGCTATGGCTTAAAGGCGATGCGAAGTGTGGGTACATTGGTACACCCTGCAGGTTAAAAACTATTCGAATAGCCTCGTCTAGGTTATGGACACGCTTAGCAAGGTCTTCCAAGAGTTAGACTACAACATTTAAATTAAAACTTGATGGGTGAGTGCGAATGGGATTCGTGCTATTGTGGTGGTGACTATTGGGATAGTCACTTCTAGGATGTTTTTACTTACTCTTTTGTTATTATTACTTTTCTGTATTTCAACATTAAAAATGAATTGCAAACTTGCCTTTAAAGCTGTATTACATTATTGCAAATGAAAATTGGCTTTATGCAAATAAAACATATGGCCTCCACTAAACAAGCTCGCATGTAGCATATGAGCAGTGCGCTAGTTCACACGTCAGTCTTGCGGGTACAAAGACAATCTTTGTACTCAGGTGCTTTGCTTAATGTTTTTGTTGCAGAGGAAGAAGGTGAGCCTCAGGGTCCTCACTTCTGTGAGCTGTGTTGCCGCTTCGTGGACGACTAGTCTTGGCGGTCCGGTCAGATGCCTTGTGGGTTGAAGGCACACTGATTGGCTTTGTTTATAGCCATCTTATGGCACTTTTGCTTCCGCTGTCGTTCTTGTCTTTCTGTTGTTATTTGTGTATCTTGTGGCCTGTCGGCCTATGTCTGTAATAATGTTACTATTTGTTTATCTTCCGTTTGTAGCTTGATGTTTGGACTCTATGTTTGGAATGGAGTTGATGTCTAATTTGTAACGAGGTGTGTATACTGCTTTCTGGGAAGTATACATATCTCGAGGATCAGTTTATTTGATTTGTGATGCTAGAACCAGGTGGTTGGTTAAGCATTACAAGCCAAATAAATTGGGGTCCTCACAGATCGGCCTTATAAGAGCGATCAGACCGGACTTTCGGTCAGTCTGGCCCGATCAGACTGGGCTTGAATTTCAGAAAACTCAAAAACATGCCCTCAGAAAAACGTTCATAACTTTTGACTTCGATGTCGGAATTGAGTGATCTTGGACTATATAAAAAGCTCATTCAGAGGGATACACAACATATCTATTTGATTAATCTTAAACACATTTGATCAAATCAATAAACACAACTCCAAAGAGCCAACACATGGCTTATGCCTAAGAAAAGAGCAACGAGCAATCTTAGACCATGCCAAGCAATGATGCATGAACTTCAAGAATTTGCAAAACACATTTACAAACTTTAGTATCATGCCACAAGGAGTAGGTGCATGGACTCAACCATTTGCAAAACACATTTGTAAATTATAGCCTCATGCTACAAAGAGTTAATGCATGAGCTTCAATTATTTGTAAAATATATTTACAAACAATAGCATCGTGTTTGGAAGAGCTAGAGCAAGCGAGGTTGAGCTATCAATATATGATGAAACTCAAGCTACTAGACAAGACCCCTCTTAATAGTACAACAACCTAAACTAGCAATCCGGTCTTTCAACCAAACACCGAGTCAGGTAAAAGAGTAGGAACACATCCTTAGCCTATGCTAGTCATAAATTTGTCTTGAGCATCCATCTTGGAGTGATCGAATATCTCCACTTTAAGTTCGGGTTCTTGACTTGATAATCATCAACACATGATGATTTTATTTACTCCAAGTTCTTGACTTGAATATCATCAACACATGATGATCTTCGTCACTTCTGGATCTTGTCTTGAATATCATCGACACATGATGATTTTATGTACTTTGCGATCTTGTCTTGATGCTCATCAACATATGATAATATCCTTCAACCCGAATCTTGACTTGATGACAATCAACTCATGATACCACCCAAAATCTTCATTATCATGGGACTCAACCTGTTTCATTAACTTATGAAAAATGTTAGTCCACATGACGATTGTCATTAATTACCAAAATATTTTATTAACTCATAATAGCGGGTCTAGATTCTTTAGCGTAGGTTCATCAATAGCTCTCTTCATGCCAGCAACTCTCTCCCACCGGCTCCCACCAAATCCACCATGACACTTACATCGACCCTGAGCCACTTGATGCAACCCGTTGCACCGAACTTCTCGTTCGGTCGTTCTTGTCCATCTTGCGCCATGCTTGAGTCTAACTACTACACCTGACATCCTCGATCATTCTGAACCTCAGCTGCCCTAGTCTAGTCCCGATCATTCCCGTCGTTGATTGTAGTTGACTTTTTCCAAACCGCATGCACAACAATAGACAAAAAAACGATTCCAGACATAAATTTTCACAAACTTGACCCACGTTACTCAAAACACGCATAATGCAACACATATGCACTGAATGACATGACTTTGGCCAATTCCACAACGTTCACCCCCTTTTCGGTGCATTAACGTGCCTTGCCCGATCCGATTGCCGCCCTCGGTCGGGCTGACCGCCAACCATTGGCTGGTCTGACCGCTTCCCAACCCGGGAAAACACTCTCTCTACACATTTCAGCAAAACTCTACCTTGTTTTGCATCCAGACTCTATTTTCTATGAGACCTGGTGCAAACACACCCTCAAACACCCCCCAGAGAAGTGTTTGATCACATTTCTCCTAATTCCAACTTGTCAGCTACGGGCGGTCTGACCGCCACCTCTGGCTATCTAATCGCTTGCCTCGGCCAGTCAAACCAACGCCCCAGGGCCCGGTAGAGCTAACATAGGCTACGGACATGTACAATAGTATAGACAACTGCTGTCTGTAGTATCTATCTATGTCATTTATAGATAACACTAAAGACAGTTTCTACAATAGATTGTCTCTTTACATATCTCTATAGACAATTCCTTCATGTATAATGTGTCTTATTTCTCGTGTTACAGTCGACTACTGTATAAGAGACGGTCCAATTCTCTATACTCTCTCTCTCTCATCCACGTCATCTAATATCCTACGTGACAACTCTATCAATTTGGTCAAAGAGGATTGGTGCTACTTGTTCACTAGCTTGGCTTAAATTGGTAGGGGAGTGTTTCTCTAAAGATATGAGAAGAAATAGAAGCTCTAGAAGGAAGAATGATATATCATCATCCAATAGATAGTGCCATCAATGAGCAAAGAAATGCCGACTACATGTGTTAATGTGTTAATTAAGGGTTATGTCAACGGCACGAGTCTCGACCCTCTTTGGCCCTAATGACCCTCCGCCACTGGGTGCAAGTGTAACTTTTGTCCACCGAAGGATACCAATAAACCAAATCGCTTCTTCAATGATACCATGAGCATATGTGAGTTTAGATTTGTTAAGATGGTGCAAAGTGAAACTATAGTAAAATTACAAAATATAAGACACGGGCTACATAAGACTTCACAGCCCATTGCAAGCCCAGGAAGTTGGGATTGGGCCAACCAGGCCCCCGATAGAGAGAGAGAGATTCAGGCCATTGATATCAAGCACGGAATATCTAATCGAACGGCTGATGTGCCTCGCAACATCACATGACGCTGTGGATCAGATCGACGGAGCGTCCGAGCTGTTTCCGGATGAAATCCTTGGGACTCCGACATCCTGCGCGCTCCCGGCTTCCGCGCTCCGAGCTCGATCCGGAAACCAACACGAAACGCCGTGACCAACCCTATAAATCTGCACCCGACCGTGCCGATCGATCCAAACACAAGCAAAGCAAGAAACCAAGCAATTGCATCCGAATTCTGCCGCTTCAACGAGCAGCAAGGGACTCGCATCGCACGTCCAGCGAGCCTGAAGCAGATGGCCATGGAGAGGTTCTTGACGACGCTGGTCTTCTGCGAGGCTCCCTTGGACGCCGCCTACGGCACGTCGGTGACCACCGGCGTGAGGTCGGTCTCCAGTACCAACCCCGGCGGGATGATGAAGCCGGCGGCCGCGGCGCCGGAGGCCAAGGCGGACGCCAGGACGCACTGCTTCTCCGGCAAGTCGCCGCAGCGGCAGGCTGGGTACGACCCGGCGTTCGATGGCCTCAACTGCTTCGAGACCGTCGTAATGCACTGATCCACCGATTAGGGACATGTGATTGTAGTACGTACCGGCGCTTTATTCGTTTGATTGTAGTAAGCATTCGTTTTAGTGAATTGAGGAAGAATTTAAGTGGGTATTGCTCCATTTTCTTATCTGTATCTCTCTTTGTTTGCTGAAATAGTATCAGTTCGCGGCTTTGTGCATGCGAAATCTGACCAGTGATTAGGCCCCTTCTGTGAAACTGCAAAGAATTGTTGGGACTTGCATGGATAAGGGCATGGCATATTGGCATGTGCGTGCTCTTCTCTCTTATTTTTCTGTTGGTTTTGAGGAACGAAAATGCAAAGCTACGACCGGTTGCAGCTATATGCACTGTCACAGCCGTTGGCTTGCTCCGAGATCCGTGCCTCCCTCCCCCTTCTCTCTCGAACTCGTCTCGCCTGAGCCGGTTCCGGGGCGGCAGCCGGCGAGGGTTCCAGCAGCGGTGCGGCTCTGGCCGGAGAAGAGAGGAAGGAGTCGAAAGGAGAAGGGGAAAGGGAGCAATAATAGACAGAGATAAACACGAGGGTGTGCGTGTCATCCTCCGCCGGCAGACGAGCCGCCGCCCAAGTCAACAGAGGCAACGGCGATGTGGCCTGCACGCTTTCATCGTTTGACCGCGCCAATACGACTAGCCCTCTGACTGTTCGACGGCCGACATGAAAGTCACTTCATCCCCTTTCTTGTGAGCTGCCCTGACGATTCGTTGAGAGCAACCTTTTCCTCGCAGAAATCTCGTACTACTCTCCTAGGAGCACCTTCTTCAATTCCTGTCCAAAGGGGAGCTGAATTTGATCTGTCTGGATCATCTCTCATCCGGTAGACACCAGGAGTGCTATCACAGCGGATACAAACCGATATCTTTCGCCCTGTATTTTATTTTGTATTATTTTTAGTTAGAGTTATACACGGATAGTATTGGATACCCATTTCTCCATCTGTATTCGCTCCGCGAGCATTCGGTCAATCGGTCAGACGAAAATTATCCACTTCTTTTGCACTCCTACATAGAACATTGGACAGTAGGAGTGCAATCAGAGCGAACACGGAGAAACTAATCACTGATATGTCAAAAGAAAAATACTCAGTATCCTCTGTCTACTCGAATACAGCAACACATCTATCTGTTATATTGTTCCTAAGTGAAGTCACAACAGGTTTTTCTCATACCACCTGATATACGGATATATACGAACGGATATCGCTCATTTTGTATCATATTTCGTATTTTTTTCTCGGAGCCAGAGTCGAACATAGATAGTATTGGATACCCATTTTTCTAACAGAAATTCGCTCCGTAAGTCTACAGCCGGTTGGACGGAATTTATCCCCTCTGTTAGTTAGTTAGTAGGCACACCGGCAGCAGTAGTGCAGTACAGCATCGTTATATTGAAACAATATCGTCTTACTAATTTAATTTATATGATTAAGTAATAATTAGGATGAAACTAAAAGTCTAGGAGTTAATTTGTGGCACATTAACCTATCTTATGTAACATCTAGATTCTATTTTGTTCCCAAAATTTTAAGTTAGTATTGAGTCTAATTCGTACTGTACAAGTACATGATATTTCATCACCCCACATGGCTGCATATTTAGAGTTTGATCATACACTTCTTCTTCGTATCTGGCTTGTCACATCTTCCGTGGTTCCGTGAAGTGTGCATGTGCACTAAACTCTACCAAGGTCAAGTTATCATCCACTATGATCATTATTTATTTTCTATTGTTCTTTCATATAAAAAGTTTTCTCCTATGAAAACTTTTTTATAAGGGAAAATTGAGGATTTGCCACTCCTAATCATCTTGATTTAGGATTTAACACCTTTTAAGTTTTTTTTCTTCAATATGGAGTGGTAAATGCATCTTTTCACAATGGATTTTGGTGCAAAAAAAAAATACTGGAATACGCTCAGATACCAAATCACAGGTATTTAGTGCTTACGAGTGGCAAATTATCAAGAAAAAAAATCTAAAGGTGACAAATACTAAATCAAAGAGTTTATGAGTGATAATTCTGAATTTTCCCTTTCATAAATAGCTTAAATTGAATGATAACAAATTAATGTCTCTCCTTGAGCTATCGGCCTCCCTGTAGTCTAATCCTGACTCCGCCCTGCACAGATCAATTTGCTTACAAGGAAAAAAAGACTTGGTTCCATTTATGCAGGTAACTCTGTACAGCCCGTGGTCTCAACTAGCAACAACAAATAAATGCACCGATCGATCACCATACACAAAGTCAAATGAAGCAAGAATCATCGTCATATGGCTAATTCCAAGTATCTCCTAACTAGCTAATGCGACACAATGGTCTCGAAGCAGTCGATCCCGTCGAACTCCAGCGCGAACCGCGGCCTCATCTCTTCCCGCGGCCGCTGCTCGTCCCGGTGCTGCTTCGCCTCCGCCGGCTGATCCCCCCGCTGCCTCTGGCCCGCCTGCTCATCCGGGTTCCTCCTCCGCCAGGACAGCCGAGCCCAGTTTCCGCCGGCGACGGCGGCCGAGGACGCGCTCAGGATCGAGAAGGCCAGCACCTTGTCCATGACGGCAAGCTCAGAGGCTCCTGGATGAGTAGCGCTAACCTATGCTTTCTTGCTCGCTTTGATGCGCGTGGGCTTTGCACTTTTGCTTCGATCGATCGATCGATCGCTTGCTCAGGTTGGTAATCGAAGGCAGCAGGCAGGGGAGCTTTAGCTTATATACCCGCAGGAAGCAACGGGACGGTGGTTTCTTGGTCGAACGAGTCGAGAATATTCGTGAACTCGGGCGTACGCGACCCACTCTCCTCGCCTCGTGACGAACGAGGTCGCGTGGAAGTTACAACTGCTTTGCGCGCAAGTTTTTTCTGCCTTGTTGATCCGGTCAGGGACGGAGCATGGCCGACCTGGGTCGTGGCTCCCAGCGCATCTCTACTACTTAAAAGAAGGAGTTGGTGACGGTCGTCCGTCCTACTATCAACCACGTCCGTCCGATCTGATCAATGGCTCAGATTTCTCGCACGGACAGCAACAAGCCAGAACCCTAGCGCACTGCCGCTGCACTCCTCACTCACGCCCCCACCTGCATCGGCCCGACCTCCCCACCCGCGCCGCCTCTCCCGCTCCCCACACGCGACTGCGCGAGCCGCTTCGCCTTATGCGCGCGGCGCGCCGCGGCGCTTGAACCAGGACGCCGCCGTCGCGGCAGCTCTGCGGTCCGCGCGCTCGCGCGCGCACGCACGCCGCCACCAAACCAGTTCATATGTAGAATTTGATGAAGCACATTAGTTGAAAGCTGAAACCTTATCAGTCCCTTGGTCAGTGATGATGATGCGGTTCCATTAGGAGACCTAAGGAATTTTGTAGCAGCTAATTGACTATCCAAAAAACTATAAATTTCAACCATACATATAATTGTGATAAGTGAAAATAGACATACCCGAGCCATTACAATAGCCATCTTCATGTTGAGTAGTTCATAGCTGCAAGGTTTGTCGACAAATCCTGCAGGCCAGGTTTCGTTCCAGATTCGACTGCAGATCAGGCAATAAAATATATCAAAATAGACGTAGAAATGAGTAACAGAAAGTTTGTCAGGGAACATGCCCAACTAGACACCTCCTTGACTGCTCAGCACTGTAAGATATTGTGCTAGCAGTCCAGCGCTTCTAGCATGAAGCTTTGTTACGGTAAATGTAAAACTACATCAGCATTATCTCCCCAAGAAATATCATCAAGAATACGAATATGTTATGACAAGTGATAGGCATTTATAGTTTTGTCAAACAAATTGCAAAAGGCTAGGTTATGATGTTCAAGTTCAGCATTCTGCATCCCTGATCTGTAAAATTGCCCCACATGGTTTTAAAATTTAGCCCTTGTTTGTTCATGAAATGTCTTAGTTATGACATCCCTGATATGTAAAATTCCCCTTCCATCCTTCACTGTTAATGGTTTGACACGCTCTGACTCAAATTTGTCTGGCTTCACCAAGAAACGAACGTCTTCGGTTCTCACTTCTCACTTTGCAATGAAATGAATGAAAAACTTCATCTGGATGGTAGCAGAAATGAAAATGTTACAGAAACAAAATTCTTATCGAAGGCAATGGACTGGGAAGACGAAGCTGACCTCTGGGCCTGCTGTGTGGTATATGACATACTATGCAACTTTAAACCTTTAACTGAGTGCACACATAATACCTGTTTGCTATTTCAGCAACATTAAATGTTCAAATATTGTTGTGCTTCCTGACATACTCTTATGTGAAACTTGCTATTTGTCTCTATCTTTTCTCTGTATGTAATCTTCATGCTTGAGTGTATGCATTTTCTCAACTCATTATCTTTCTGTCCAAGGCATATTTGAGTAGAGTTTCGAATACTTTGAAAAGGTGCTGATAAATGTTGTTCATCATGATGTTCAATATTAGGGAAGAAGAGGGGTTATCGCAACAAGAACCTAACACCAAGTAAAGAGGTGCGCTACTTTTGGCTTTCTGATCAAGTTGTTTCTTGTTTTTCAAAAGTTTCCTCTCTGAATGCATGTGTCTTTTGTCACTTGTATTGTATATAGTATATACTACTATCATAGAACTAGCAGTTTATCATGCAAGTATAGAGGAGCAATTGTCAGCCTTTTTACCTGGTATTCACCCATTACTCATTGAATATATTGTTCCGTTAGTTAGCTCCTCTGATTTATATTGTACATCCTATCCAAAACATAAGGATAATAAGAATTCTATCCCATAAGTCCTTTGTTAGACAGCCATGTCACAGTGCCATTTGGTGTTATAATATTTGTTTCAGTGTGGTGTACGACATACTATGCAGCTTTAAACCTTTAACTGAGTGCACACATAATACCTGTTTGCTATTTCAGCAACATTAAATTTTCAAATATTGTTGTGCTTCCTGACATACTCTTATGTGAAACTTGCTATTTGTCGAGATGCATTGGTCTAATGCACTTGTTTTGAGAAGGATGTACAATTTGGGGAAAAGATTTCTAGCTTTTTTCCTTTCTCAGTTGAACTGTGTTGTTCCTTCGAGAACAATATGTTAATTTTAGAATCTCATGAAACCTGGCCAGCACACTTCTAAAAAAATTCAACCACAGGATGGGCATTGGAAATGAAATCATATGTGCGATTCGAATTATGTGGATCAATTATGTCTGTATCATTAACACTAAAGTCTCTTTTGCTTATTTTTGCCCTTGCATCAATTATGTGGATCAAGTCGATTTGAGTGCGATTCGAGATCAAGTCGTAAGGCACAGAAGGACTACATCCAATCAGGCCAACAACAAGGTCAATCCTTTATCTATTGATGACATGGTCTAGCACTGTTCTATTTCACAGTTCCTTGTTTTCTTAAAGATTAATCATTAATGGTTCGGTGATTAGCAGCATTTGCTTTTCTGTCATGTCCAATTTAATTGCTTGATTGTCTAGGCTGTTAGTGAAGAAATTTGCCTTTGGGATGTGGATACTCTGTATGCCTTCAATAGGTCATGCTATATTTAAGATATTGCAGTAGGCTGAAATGATTAATGCCATGTTGTGTTTGGATGTAGATACTCTTGATACCTTCAATAGGTCTAGCGATATTTAAGATACTGCACTAGGTTGACATGATTAATGCCCAATGAATATATGACTTGATTGATTCAGTTAGCTTTTTATTTAAAGAATCACTCTTTAGATTATTGCTTCACTACAAAAAAATTGATGATTAGTATTCTGTCAGATTGCATATTCTCAGTTAGGTGTTCATTTAAAGAATCACTTTCAGATTATTGCTTCACTACAAAAAAATGATGATGAGTATTCTGTCAGACAGCTAAAACATTGTGATTTGCAAGGTTATAGTTTGTCTGTTTCTTTCTCCTTCAATTTAAATGGATTTCTTTGTTTGCCATGGATTTGCAGCAGTAGCTAGCTGTTGATGCTTTTCTCCACTTGCTAGATAGAAACTTTCTTCTGTCCCATGCCATACAACTTACTGTTCTTCTGCTACAATTCTGCTTATGAAGAATTTAGTTTTTCATTGCCTATAGTACATCATATAGTCTGGATCCCTGATTCACCCAATAAATAATCCAGTAAGCTTTATAAAAAGAACCACGTCACGGATCTCTCATCCCTGTCATGACCAAGCTCTCCCCTCTTGCTCTAGCCCCTAGACATGCTACAGCCTCACACCATCAACATCTCTCTTTTCTCTTCTGTTCTTTCTGCCTTGACAAAAGGCTAACTTCCTTTGACCTGCCATAAAAGTTCATCAATATCTTCATGTCCTTGTAGTACAACTGTACAACCTACATACATAGGTGCACCTGATGGGGCCCTATTGGGATCTTTCAATCAGATCAATCAACACTAGGGCACTACACATGATTTCAGTCATTTTATTTTCAAATTGGTTTGGTTCCTTAGTATCAACAGTGTTGTTGTCTTTACAATTCTATTAGTGCTATGTGATTGACTGATTGTGAAACATACTTGCGGAGGCTACCATGAAAAAGAAAACAAATTTTTATGGTAAGGTTCCTAAAATATATTTATTTTATGAATGATTATGTAGCTCAATGGCACCAGTTAACCGAATGCGAAAGAGAACGTACGCGATGTTTTCCGAAAGCCCAATGGTGCCTATGTGAGTTGTCCTTAAATGTCACGTCATTTTAAATAGGAAAACAATAGAAACTATTCATATGTTCCTTTATTATAGATTCAAGGAATTCGACGACATTGAGTTCGCGGATGTAGATAGATGCTGGAGCATATGTGTTCGAGTAGAGGTGAAATTTCCTGTTGAAGATAATGGTGAAACGCTTCGATTTATCTTAATGGATGCGACTGTAAGTCTCGCATTTAACTAAACTGCTAAAATTAACATTAGTACCACAAGCTAACTTGGTTTATTTTACACTTAAAGGGATCCAAAATTGAAGCTTTTGCGCGGGGAAGAAATGTTTATAGATTTAACATAGCACTCGATGAAGGGTGCAAATACAACATTCATAGAGTTGGGTTCCAGCCTAATTACGAGGAAATCCAGTTTCGAACCATTCAATCCTCTTATGAGTGTCTGCTCACCAACCGCACAACTGTTGAACCTTATGCGGTGTTGATGGATTTTCCGCTCTACCCAAAGCGTTACATGCCATTTCAAGATGTGTATGCACGACCAAACAAAAGTTTCGTAGGTATGGTTTTAACTTCATGTGTACTAAAGGATAATAAATGATATTTTGGTAGCAACAAATGAACTTACAATAATTCGTGCAGATATAGTTGGAGTGGTTGTGCATGTTGGTGATCTTAAGCACCAACAATCCTTTCCACGCCGTATAGCCAATAGAGAGTACACACTCGTAGACGCAAGGTATTTCTATTTTCATCGAAGTATGGTTTATTACCAATCTAATAATATTCGTACTAAGATTGGCTCATAATAATGATATGTTTTCTATGTTCAAATTGTAGCTTTAATCTCGTAGTAGTTCAAGTTTGGGATGAGCATTTAACCCAACATATGCTCAGTTGGTCGGCCGCTGAGGCTTGTCGCCATATCATTCTTGCAACTATGTTGAAAAAGGACAACAAACACGGTATTCGATTCATTTCCCTACAAAATATTACATGCTAGAGGCAATATTATTCCTAACATGTTGAACTTGATAATAGGGCGTGTGGAGACTACCCAATACACAAAACTTGCATTCACCCCGGATCTTCCCACAACACATGCACTTCAAAGTAAGTGGTCGTTGTAGTATGCAATGACTCCATCTCCATTTAAAAAACTTCAATTTGGTTTTTCTAATACACGCCACCAAATTATTATTGTAGACTTTCGACGCCCTTTGGTGGCAGGAGCTTTTGATCTCACATTCATTAGAAGATTTATCGAGAGGAGGAGGGAATACCTGGCTCGTGTGGTGTAAGCAACATTTGTTGTGGTTATGAGCGCTACTCATCGATGCCTCTGGGATTAGTATTAGTAGAGGTTTTGTTGAGATGATTAGTGATGTAATTGGATATTACAAGTTTTATTATTGCGTTCACATGTACATTTGTAGTATTGGCATGTTTGTGTTATGATCTATTTGGGTATTGGAGATGTTGCTGAGATGATTAGAGATGATTATTCACTACGTATTATGTAATAAGCAATCTACGACTGTAATTCACATATATTTCTAGATGTCTTTTTTTCGAGTGATTTGAGTTTCTTTGTCTATTTTATCTCAAATTTCTTGCTTACTGTTGAAATGGCAAAATCATTTACTCTAGCTTGCTTATTTTTCTTAGCAAGCACTCACTTAACTTTTTAATTTAATTACATTATCCAACTTTGGCAGCAAGCATGTGCCAATCTGTGAGTTACAATGAGAACAAGTGAACAACGATACTCATCAATTACTGATGTTAGGGCTTAGTATTAATTTGAGAGCAGCATAAATATAAAATACAAGGCAAGATAAAGCAACACCAAACCTACTCATTTATTAATATATATACTTTATTCTTGTGGATTTACTTGACTATATTTGTAATTGCAATTTGTTTGGCCAATCCTTACTGTTTTTTACCACTACTAATTGAAAGATACCACGATAAGTTAATGAGTGATGAATTCAGAGTTAATATGAGAATAGTGATGAATCTTTGGTATTATGTCAATCAAGTACGTTTAGCAGATAGATTATTCCTAATAACTAATACAAATACAATATGGAATTATTCCCAACAGTAACAAACAAAGAAAACATAATTTAAGAAGATTGCATACGGATCTAAACTGTGATTATTTTTTTAGGGCTGTAAAGATGTCGAAAAATCCAAACCAATCGTCACAGAAAGGAAAAGAAGGTTGCTATGTTGCCCACCTTTTTAATATTGCCTATATTATTCCATTCGCGTGATAATATACATGAAAATATGTGTGCTTTCTTTTTTGATCTATCATTTTAACAGTGGTAGATGCACGTCATACTCCAAAGAGACCGCGTACCAATAATGTGCCACTAGCCCCTACTGGGTTGTTTATACGTGAAGCATCCAATGCTGTATACCAAAGTTCTTCGTCAGACGACGGAGATGAGCCTAATCAAACGCATATGCCATATACATTTCCATCTCAAAGTACCTTCACGACAGGCGTATTGCTACAAGGCGATTGCTCAAATGGTACAAACATTTTTTTTCAAGTATGTTCTAATGTTAAACACATTGTTGCACCTCTTATTAGTTAATTATTATAGATGCACTATACCCTTTAGGTAGGAAGCATGACTGTGACGTGGTGGCAAGTTCTGTTACCATGACACCGGAGCAAACACAACCAAGTCGTGCTCAAGCAGAGGTTCGCATTACATCAGAGCAAACTGATCGACATAATGCTAGGTATGCAGCTCTGACACCAGAACAAAGGCTAGCAAGGCGAGAACGTGATAGAGCACGTCGCCAAAGTTTAACAGCCAAGGAGAGGGCTGAGATAAATACCCGCCGAAGAGCACGTCGCCAAAGGTTAACAGTCGAGGAGAGGGTTGAGATAAATACCCGCCGAAGAGCATGTCGCCAAAGTTTAACAGTCGAGGAGAGGGGTGAGATAAATACCCGTCGAACAGCAGCCAGGCAAAGCATAACACCCGCGGAGAGGCAAGCGCTGCTAAATGAACGTAATGCAAGGTACAAAGCTAGGAGAGACACCCCATGCGCCGAATCAATTGCAATGCAATGCCCAGAGCCGGTTGCTTCAACGGTGGTCAATCCATCATCGAGCTCACATTCATTGACGATGATTCATCGTCGACTTCGCCGCCTTAACGCTCTGCGTATCACCCAACACAGTCATGTATTACGGATGATGGTAACGTCTACACTTATATTTAACTTTTTCCTTAAGAAGAAAAAGAACCATGATTAACCCGTACTTATGCAAATGTTAGGTGGTCTGCAAACCATCCTTGAAGAGGATATAGATGACGAGTATTACATGTTTGCTGGTAGAGGTATTTCCAACACCATTTGTCTATTCTATCCACGCCATACAACACATATCGTAACCCATTCACTCTAAGCTCATCCAGGTGACGACACAATGGAAGACACAAACTTTGATGACCCAGCAGATGCGTCCGTCGTAGGCTCTAACGTGCAAGATCCTTACGACCGTGTGTATAGCAACATACCAGATAGCATGCATGTGCTAAAGCATATGGCAGACTGCGACAAATGTGGCGCGAAGAGGTTCCAGTATGAGACAAAGGGGTTCTGTTGTCGGAACGGTCAAATCAGGCTGTTTGACCCAGAGCCACCCCCTGAACTCCGAAGGCTCTGGTCGAGCGCAGATTCTGACGCTAGGCATTTTCGGGACAACATTAGATTTTTCAATGGTCACTTCTCCTTCACCACCCTCGGTGTGAGCCTCGACGAGAACTACACCAACATGAGGTCAGGAGTGTACACGTTCCGGGCTCACGGCCAGATTTACCACAACGTACATTCGTTTGGTCCAAGCGACTCTGGCCCGAATCATTTGGAACTCTATTTCTACGACGACGACCCAAGTCTAAATCATCGGTTCCGCCACTCTCCTAGCTTTGGACCAGAAGTCGTTAGGAGGTGGTCGGCATCCTTCGAGACAACCCCTACTCTCAAACTTTTCGGAGACTGGGCCAGGCCGAAGACCTCGAGGAATTCCGCGTCTCGCTGAACACTGACCTAAAGATGGACCAACGGGTCTACAATAGGCCAATAACGTCGAGGTCGCGTGTGGGTCGTGGGAACGAGCAGCTGCAGAGAATTCAATCCCAGTGTAATCCTTTACGGTAACAATAACGAGAAATACAATATCAAGCCATACTACGGATGCTACGACCCCTTGTCGTATCCACTCTTCTTCCCAGGAGGGGAGCTCGGCTGGCATCCAGAGATCCCGAAATATGGCGTGCCCATGGAAGCTGTAGTCGGGGCAAGTGACAACAACGACGAGAATTCAAGTTAGTATTGTGGTTACATGGCATTTGATCATTCTTGTTATCCTATCTATCAACAATTGCCTAACATTTTATGGCCCCTTCTTGTGCATAGATTCAAATAGTCGGCTCTGCGTATCTGTAAGAGACTACTACTGCTACAAATTTCAGATGCGTCGTGGGATATTCAACGCCGATCTTGTCGCGCAAACGCTGTTCGCGAGAAGCGGTTGACATGTACATCAAGGTGGAGAGTTCAAGGCTGGACTACATCAGGGGTCACCAGACGGAGATACGTGCCGACCTGTACCAAGGCGTGGTTGATAGCATAGAGTCTGGAGAGAGTCGTGCGCATCTTTGTGGGCAAAAGGATCGTGCTCGGCATCATTCATCGGGGGTAGCAGAGATATGAAGCGAAGATTCATGGATGCTATGGCCTTGGTACAGAAGTATGGGAAGCCGGACATCTTCCTAACAATGACCTGCAACCCCAACTGGGAAGAGATAACGCGTGAGCTCGAGCCTGGACAAACTCCACAGGACCGCCCTGATCTCATCGTTCGGGTATTTAGATCCAAGCTAGAGGACCTTAAGGAACAGGTACTCAAGAGGCACATCCTTGGCACAGTAGCTGCCTATGTCTATGTCATCGAGTTCCAGAAGAGGGGTCTCCCGCACGTTCACTTTCTTTTGATCATGAAAGGAGGGTACAAGCTCACGTGTCCCGAGCAGTACGACTACCTCATCTCCGCCAAGCTCCCAGACAAGAACAAGTACCCGGAGCTATACGAGATGGTCGTCAAGCATATGATGCATGGCCCTTGTGGAGTCTTAAATCCCAAAAACGTGTGCATGCAAGACGGTGCTTGCAAAAACTACTACCCACGCCCTTTCAATGCAGCTACCCTACAGGGCAAGGACTCGTACCCCGTGTACAGGAGACGGGACGACGGCCGTCATGCAAAGGTTCGAGGGCGGATGCTTGACAATAGGTGGGTTGTGCCGTACAATCCTTACCTCCTGAGGAAATATAATTGCCACATCAACGTGGAGGTCTGCTCAAGCATAAAGGCTGTGAAGTACCTTTTCAAGTACATTTACAAGGGCCATGATCGTGCATCTGTTTCTCTTGATGAGCCCGATAGCAACGGCGACATCGATGAGATTAAGCAATTCAGGGATGCGAGGTGGGTTACGCCACCGGAAGCTCTGTGGAGGATCTACGGCTTTGACCTCAGCAAGGTCTCCCCACCCGTGTTGCAGATGCAACTGCATCTCCCAAACATGCACATGGTCTCGTTCCGTGCGGGACAGGATCTTCAAGATGTCGTCGCCAGGCACGGCGTTGAAAAGTCCATGCTTACGGAGTATTTCGAGCTGAATCGGACAAACGAGAAGGCTCGATGCATCTTGTACAGGGATTTTCCGACGGCATTTGTGTCGCGGCAGTCAGAAGCAATGGAAGACGAGGACAGAACGCACACAAGTTGGCAGAATCGTGTCGGCCCATCCGAACGAGGGGGAGCGGTACTATCTCAGGGTGCTCCTAAACCACGTGCCTGGAGCCACTTCCTTTGAAGACCTCAGGACGGTGGATGGTGTAGTCTACCCGTTCTTCCATGAAGCCACCGAAAAGAGGGGACTTATCGAGGCCGACAACACCCTCGAAGAGTGCCTTAATGAGGCCGAGCTGTTCCAAATGCCATCCTCACTTCGAAGGCTGTTCGCGACTATATTGGTCTTCTGCGAGCCAAGCGACGTGTGTGGGCTCTGGGACAGGCACCTCGAGGGAATGTCGGATGACTACCGCCGATCCCACGCATGCTCGCACACGGTCGAGCAAATGGTGCTGTTGGATATCCGAAATATACTCCAGTCGATGGGGAAGGACATAACATCGTTCCTCTCCCGCTATCGATGAGTCGCACAACAACGCCGAGGAGAGGCGGGGAGATCTTTGAGGAGTCAACGATCGAGTTAGACCCTGAGGATGCGTCTCTATCATCCTCCCTCAACCCCGAGCAGAGGGGTTGCGTATGACGAGATATTATCTGCGGTTGATAGCGGCGACGGAGGTGTCTTCTTCGTAGATGGCCCGGGTGGCACTGGAAAGACATTTCTGTATAAAGCATTACTCGCAAAGGTCCGAGTCGAGGGCAAGATAGCAGTGGCAACCGCGACGTCCGGCGTCGCCGCCTCCATCATGCCTGGAGGCAGGACAGCGCACTCGAGGTTTAAGATCCCACTCAACATTGATGATGGGGCGGTTTGCAGCTTCACGAAGCAAAGCGGGACCGCTAAACTTCTTCAGCGGGCATCGCTGATCATATGGGACGAAGCCTCAATGACAAAGCGACAGGCGGTCGAGGCCCTAGACAGTAGCATGCGTGACATCATGGGCCGACGTGACGTACCGTTCGGGGGGAAGACAGTCGTGTTCGGTGGAGACTTCCGGCAGGTTCTTCCGGTTGTTCGCAAGGGGACAAGGCCACAGATAACCGGTGCGACGTTGCGTAACTCATACCTATGGGAATGCATGCGTCAGCTCAGGCTCGTCCATAACATGAGGGCCAGAGCGATCTTGATTCGCGAGTTCCTACTTCGGTCGAAGCGGCGAGGAGACCAATGAAGATGGCTGCTTACGGCTTCCAGACGAGATCTGCGTGCCGCATACCGGGAAGGACATCGACCTCGATAAACTCATACAGAGTGTGTTTCCTATGCTGGATGAGAACCTTTCAGACCCAAACTATATCACATCTCGAGCTATCTGTCAACCGGAATGAGTACGTCGGCGGGATCAATATGAAGATGATTAACCTGTTTCGCGGGAGAGATGGTGTACCATAGCTTCGATCGAGCGGAGGGCGATCCACACACTACTACCCCGAATTCCTAAACAACGACCCCTAACGGCCGCCTCGCATGTACTCAAACTCAAGATTAAGCGTCGTGATACTATTGCGGAACATTGACCCGCTTATGGACTATGCAACGGGGCGAGGTGGTGGTACGGGGTTCCAAAGAATGCGATAGACACCGAGATCGTGTTGGGCAAGACGCTGGGAAGAGGGTGTTCTGCCTCGGATACCTCTATGCCCCTCGGCGACGATATGTTCCGTTCGATTCAAGAAAGCAATTTCCGTCCGGCTCGGCCGCGATGACGATCAACAAGGCACGGGCGGACCATCCCGAACGTCGGTGTCTACCTCCCTGATCCGGTGTTCTCTCACGGACAGCTGTACGTTGCGTTGTCTAGAGCCACCGCCAGAAGCAACATCAAGATCCTCGCCATTACAGATAAGGAGAAGGATAAACGTCACAAGTCTAGGAAGACTCATGGGACCTTCACAAAAAACATCGTCTACAGAGAAGTTCTAACTGCATAAACGAGGTATTGATCACTCGATTGTAATTTTATGGTTGCTAATTACATAATTCCTTTATTAATTTTTTTAATTGAATTTTCTTTGTTCAGGTTTGGAGTGGCTAACAAGGTAATCAAACCTTTTTGTTACAGTGTAGCTTAATATCTCCATTCTACCCTACATTTGACCTTAAATGTGTCATTGTAACCGACTAACTGTGGAACCATGGAACCTTCATATAAGACACTGACAGTACTATCTTCTTGTGGATTTAATTATTGTGTTTGTTTGGTATCTGGGGTGTTTGTTCTTGCATACACAAACTGTTCAGGTTTATAGAAGTACAGAATTATATTTGACTTGAGATCGTACTTTGAAAAAAAAGATATGTGGAACTTTGCCTCGTAAAATTAATTTCACCATGCTACAATTCCTGATTTGAAGCTATATATTTTTAGATGACCTATGTTGATTGTATTTTTCTTGAAGGATTCCATATACCACAAGGAGGCGAAGTGCTTCTTGGGGAGCATAATGTGTTGCCTAACTATTTCAAGCAAAATCAGGTACACCAAACTTCTTTTATGATGACTTTAGTATCTCATATGGTATGGTTGTTAAGTTATTTTACTTGGTCATAATCCTATAGAATAACTGCAACATCCCATCAGCCTGGCATTATTTCAGTAGTAAAAAAACTAAAAATGGTCTATTCCAATTAGATTCATGGGATATGATTTCACCAGGCAGAAGCTCTCGATTTGGAGAAAACCGTGCTGGATACTATAGCAGAAGCTGCAGAGGATTGGAAACTTGATGATATCAAAGGTCTCCTTGGTCGTTGTAACCGGGGATGACATCTTTGGATAGAAAGGTTCAATTTTTAAGTGGTGGAGAGAAGGTAATGTGCATTTTTACAGATTTAAGTTTGAATACATCAGTGTTTAAGTGTTAGTAATTTGTGTACATTTACGGATTTACCCATTCTTTATCTGTTTCCTCAGGCGAGGCTTGCCTTTTGCAAGTTCTTGGTGACTCCATGTACTTTACTGATCTTGGATGAACCGACAAATCACCTTGATATTCCATCGAAAGAAATGCTTGAGGTTGGATGCAGTTCTCATTCTTTGCACAATCATTTTATTTTATTTTATTATCAATCAGTTCCTTGTTTTTTGTTGACATTTCTTGAGCATGCAGTTCTAATAGATTCTTTTGCATGCATGACAGGAGGCAATATCGGAATACACGGGCACGGTGATAACAGTTTCCCATGATCGGTATTTTGTAAAACAAATTGTTAATGAGTCATTGAAGTGAACGATCAAACTATCCAGGACTATCAAGGAGATTACAATGTAAGTTCTCCTATGATCTTGAATATCATCTTACATTCTGTACTTGCTTCAAATTTCTGATTGCATTGGGAGTGAAATAAGTTGAACTCTTTCTTGCTTATGATATTTTCCCATAGTACAGCAACATACTTGTTGTTGTGTTCTCCACTTAATGCGGAGTTACGTGCTTCATCTTTTCTACAAAATTATTAGCTGGTCGCAGGCTAAAGTAGTACGTCTGCTACTTTGGCAAGGGCAATGGTATAAATTAAGATATAGATCATATCACAGTGACAAGCGTATGCAGTGAAAGATAATGAATCAGAAGTTTCCAGTTTTATCAGAAGTTCCCCTTTTCAATCTGACATGAACTTTTTGGTCAACAAATGACTATTCAGTGATAAAATTAGTAATAAGTCTATGAATTTTAATCTCAGGACATAAGTACACCAGAAAAAAAAAACAGAAATGATGAAATTTTCTTCTTCATGTTTGCGGTATTATCTTGAAAGGATCCTTGAGGTCAGAGAGAGGGAACTTGCACGTGAGGAAGAGAACTTGAGGAGAAAGCCCCCAAAGTAAAAGCCAAGTCGAAAATGTCGAAGGTGAGCATCTCTACTATCTGTTTGCTATAGTTTAGTATGCCAAACTAATCTTTTTCTGAATTGCAATGCAGGCCGAGAAAACTGCTAGAAAGAAACAGAAGATGCAGGCCTTCCAACAAAGCAAGCAAAAATCGAAATCGCTGAAAAACGCAAAGAGGTGGAAGTGAGTTGTCATGATTCTGATTTGATGGCATTCACAAAGATCCGTATACCGTCCATAACACGGTGCGAGCGATTGCACAGTTTCTTTGCAATGCTACAATCCGTATATCAACAGAAGCACGGTATACATACATCAGCAAGGAAGTAATCCCAGTAGTAGCATCAGAGAAGACCAAATGTTGTAACTAAGCAGGAAATGGTACGTGACCTTGTACATAATACATGCAATTTCTGATGGAGGCATGGTTTATTTTGTAATGAATAGAGATGCCATTTTGTTCTTCCAGCTTTATCACCCCACAGAAGAACCACACGTTGTAGAATGCGAGAATGAACACAGATTTCACGTAGCAACAAACCTACCTCCCTCTCCCCTCACACCTCCCACAATAGCTGCTCCCAATATCTCATCACGATTCTTCTCCTCCCTCCTATTCTCCCCTTTCGCTCTCTCACTCCCAACCGAACACCATCGCCACCGGTCTCCTCCCACCGGTGTTGATGCCGCCGTTCCCCGCACGCCGTGTCGCCGCACAACCTCCACTCCTCGGCCCCTTAGTCCTCGCCCTGTCGTCTCCTCCCTACTCTTTCCCTCCCAGTCCGAGCCGCCCTCCAGCCTACGAGGAGGACGGGCGAGAGGAGGAAGGGCCGACCAAGCCGCCGCCGTCGGCCACGGCACACCAGCGGCACCGTCCTTCTCCAACGGATCGAAGCCTAGGGATCTGAAGGACCTCATCGCCGACCTCCTCACGCGGGAGCTCGATGGCGCCGACAAGGTAACGACTGCTTTGGTTTGGGAAGTTTGGGGCGATATGGTGTGGTGATCACTGGTTCTAATGTTGTGATCGCTTCGTTGGTCATGATTCATGCTAACCGAAAGAATCAATACATCTCCATGTTCTTTTGTGGCTAATTACCTGTTTTCGCCATCCGAATATGTCGCCGTCCGAATATGTTTGGCGTACTAAATTTATTTTGCATAGTTGTTTAGTCCAACCTGCAGTAAGAAAGTCTTATTGGCTCTATTGCAAGACATGAAAATTTTAACTTACCGTGCGTTGCTACGAAACATCTCATAAATGTTATAGTTTATCAATTAAAGTAGATATAATATATCTCAATTCGTCAATACGCGTGGAGCAGAATAGAGCAGAAGAGCAGGGGCAGAGAGGAGGAAGTGAGACATGTCCATATTCGGCCGATGGAAGCGGCGGCAGCGGCGGAGGGGCGGAGGCATGTGTGGAATAGAGCAGAAAAGCAGGGGTGGAGGCGAGGGCGCAAAGGAGGAGGAAGCGCAGGCGATGTCACATGTGATGCTGGGAGAGGAGGAGTAGGGAGCGCACGATGCGAGAAGATAATTTGCTGATAACGTGACCCCCATGTCAGTAGAGAGACACAGGGGTGGGACGGTGAGGAGGATGGACGACAAAATAGGGAGATTGGTGAGCTGCAACAAAATATTCTATACAAAAATAATTTTCCGTTGCAACGCACGGGCATGTGACTAGTCAGAAGAAAGAACTAACGGTATGTATGTAGTCAACACCGGTCCAATTTAGTTATGCTTGATCAATATAGAAGATATATTGTTGCTCACTGGCCCCTACTAGTTACGATACTACTCAGCGAGATAGCGATTTCAATCGTACGGCGGTGAAGCACGGAAGCAGTAGACGAGACGATGAGGCGCTGGCCGCCGGTGCGTTGCGGGCTGGCTACGGGTGGGCCCGACGATGATGATAGATGCGCAACCGATGACCGGAGAGGCAAATCTGTATGCTGCACAGGGCGTGCATCCAGTAGTGATCAGTATGCTTCTGAATTAGTGTTGGTTTTTGACCCTCTTTGAGATTTTGCTCAAGCTCTGTCACTCGGTGGCAGTGGCAGTGGCTGTGGCACCCTACATGGCCGTGACACGTCGTGTCAACTAGCGAGTCTGGACTGTCTTCAGCGGGTATTTGATCACCTGCCGGCAGCAGAGATTAATCATGGGCCGGAGTAGACAACTGGGAGTCTGGGGGTAATCGTGGCCTATCCGGCAGAAAGCAGAGAAGCATTTTACATGACAGATCGACAATACATGCCGCAACCTGTGCTAGACCGCACCAGGCATTCGGATCCGGATTCTCCTATAACCAGGGGCGGATCCAGGGCTATATTTTAGGTAGGGCGAAGTCGTAAGTGTGGATCAAAGACCCCTGGTTGCCTTACCTCGCCGACTCGTTACAAACCTGATGGCCTGAGCCCTTGTCGGCTGCCACCGCGCGCCCTCACGGCCCTCGCCTCGCCCCCTGGCCGCTGCGCGCTCGAGCCATCTCCCCATTACCGTTGCGTGCCCGAGCCTTGCCGTGCCTTGCCTCGCCTTGCCCGCCGCCGCCGTGCGCCCGCCGCTTGGTTAGGGTTAGAGGAGGAGAGGACTGAGAAGACATGAGTTAGTGAGAAGCAGAGAAGGCCATGAGCCTAGGAGAAAAATGCGGTGCAGTTGTGGGCTATGGGTAGTGCCTTCTAATGGGCCGGTCGGCTAGACCAGACCCAATTGAACAAACCCCACAAGGCCACGACCATGACCACGAAGCAGCCTCCTTTTCAACCTCCGCTCGGCACTCGGTGCTTTGGTAGCCTGCTCCTCGCGGGCCGCCTATGCTGTGGATGCTGGGGCCTGAGGTCTAATCATGTGGGAAGGGGGTCTGGCCGGAGGGGAGCTCGGGCGGCTGCCCGACCATGCCCAAAGGGAGGGTCCGCCCCTGCCACCCCTACGACAAGAGCCCCTCGCGACGAGGTCTTGTTTCGTCATGATTGAAACCGCGTCTGGTTCAGGGAAATCGTTACTAGCGAAATTTTGTTGGTAACCGGCGGTTACCGGCCTTACCGGTGGGGGCCGGTAGCAATACAAACCGCCCCTGAAAAAATGGTTTTGATGAAATTTGTCCAAAAAAAAATCGAATTTGCTTGAATTTTGTTCGAATTTGCTTTTAATTTAAAGATAAAAGGGGCCATATGTTAGGCCGAGTTCCCTATTCGGCCAGTCTCGTAATCTTGTTTTGGTCGGAGCCCAGTTATTCTCTTGTTTATTTGAAAGCACTTTCTTATTTTATTGGGTGGCTATGTAAATATATTATCTTTCGAAAATATAGTTGTATCTGTGGTACGATTGTAATAGTTGTTGTGATATCTATATATGACTAATTTATGTTGTTATAATCTCAACTCACCTAAATAAAGTGGTGGACATCTTCTCTTTTTCTCTTGAGAGAATTTTTTAATTTTATATGATTAATTTGCATTGTTGTAATATGACATCGCCAAAATAAGTGGTGGATGCATTCTCTTTTTTCTCTTGAGAATTTTTTTTATTTATATATGATTAATATGCATCATTATAATTTGACCTCACTGGAATAAGTGATATAGATCTTATCTTTTTCTCTCGATTAATGAGAGAATTGGTAGGAATTTTGTTGTTTTTATTTAAGGATTATTGTAAGATTTTTTTATCACCGGTTGTTTGTATTGTAAAAAGAACCGAGAAATTAACTGTCGAAGTTTGGAGACAGCAAAAAATTAAACCATGCCTTATAAAAAATCAATGGAAGGAGTAAGCAGCCGCTAGGTAACTTGCTGCTTCTCTAGTGTTTTGAGTAGCAATAAACAACAGTTCACTGAGGAATTTTGATTTGGAGGAGGCTACGGCCCAGTTTGGGCCCAACTAAGGTCGGCCCTTCGACACGTGATTCCTATAAGAATTTTGAAGAAACCACACATCCATAAAAAAAAAAAAGTGGATGTTTACTTTTCCACGTTCTAAACTAGACCTTAAATCCTCTAAAAAAACTAGGCCTTAAATTTTTAGCCCTACTCACTTAACCGGTTAGCTCCTTCGGTTATAGTATATGACTGTTTCTATATGGTTTTATTTTGTAGTTTTTTTAATTTTATGTAGTATATGGCTGTTTCTATATGGTTTTTTTTTAATTTATTTTGGTTTTTTTAAAGTTGTATATATTGTCTAGGATTTTTTTTCATGTCTTATGGGCTAAATGGTAAATGTTTTAACGAGGCAGCCATTTGAACATTAATAAAATTATTTATTATATTTTTAATATGTTTGTCTTATTTTTACTGTTTTTTATATTTATTTATGAATTCTAAACATTTTTCTTTTCTTTTTCTGTTTTTTTATTTTATTTTTAGGCCTAAAAAACACTAAGTGGGTCGGAATTGGCCCGTCGGGCTAAATGGACAAGGCTAACATGGCCTGAAAGGCCGTCGGGCCATGCCTAGGCTGTCTCACCGGCACATAGGTCGGCACGGTACGGCACGACTCATTTAGTTTGCAGGCCAGAATGGTTGTGCCTAAACGCACCAGAAGTCGGATCTTTTTTAATTTTTTTGTGACGGCAGAAGTCAGAGCCAGTCTTTTTTTTCCTGGTTGGCGAGGACAGAAGTCGGAGCTTGCAGTCACAAGTTGGTCAAACATGTTTGGAAAGAGGCAATGGCATGTAGCAGTCGCAGCAGCAAATGCTAAGCTAAGCAGAGCTGACAACTTGACTGAACCCCATGCGGGAGGCGCGAAACGAGAGATCACCGCATAACTCTCTGCATGCTGATTGCTGAATAAGCGTGTTGAGAACAAGCCGGCGGTTGGTCGACATCGCGTAATGCATCGGCCAAGGTTTTAAGTTCGTTGGCAATAGGCGCTGATGGAGAGGTCGCCCTGAACCAAACAGGAGAACTCGGCCCCAAGGTAGATGACGCGTTGCTCCTTGTTGTCGCGAAAGAGGGCTTCGGCGCGTGTTCGGAGATCGAGGGCGGTTTGGTTCGGCTCCATGATGACGTCGAGAATCTCATCAGAGGTTGAACCGTACAACCAGGTGAGGATGGTGAAGTCCTGTTGCGCCCATTCGTGATCAGACGGCAGTGATATGGTGCCATTGACATTGGAGAGGAGGCCGAACTTGCTGACCATGGTGAGAAAGAAGGTACGTCACCTCGTGTATTTCAAAGCCTTAAGATGAAGAGTCGCCGGGATGTAAGTCTTGATACTCGCAATGTTAATAGCCTAGGAAACCGGGGCCATGGTGGATTGGGCAGTTGACGCCGTGGAGTTGGCGAGGACACCAGCAGTGACAGAAACATCGAAGAAGAGGACGTCATGGCGTTGAAGCGAAGTTGGATCAAAGATCAAGCTGATACCATATTGAGTTGCATGCATCAACCAATTCATCAAAAAACTTAAGTTGATGAGGAAAAGTAGACAATATACTTCAAAACTCACTCTTCCTCACGTCTAGGCTCTATCAGGCCTAAGACGTGAACTTGAAGTGAGCCACTATTTTTTTTAATATTGTGTTAGCCAGGTCTTGAACTCAGGATCTCTTAGCCATAATATCATATTAGGTCTCATGCATCAACCAGTTTACACAAAACTTAAGCTGACAAGGAAAAACAAGCAATTCACCTATACTAAAAAAAACTCTCATGTGTAGGCTCTCTCAAGCCTAAGATGTAGAATAGAAGCGGTCTACAATTATTATTTTTAATCGCGTCAGCCAAATCTTAAACTCAAGATCTCTTAGCTCTGGTACCATATTGAGTTGCATGCATCGACCAATTTACCCCAAAGTTTAAACTGATGGGGAAATATCCACAATATACTTCAACACCCCTCCCAACGTCTAGGCTCCATCAAGCCTAAGACGTTGACTTAAAGTGGGTTAACATTCCTCATTAACTTAGAGCTCTTTGGGTGAATTAGTTGGGCCATGCAACTCAATATTTTCAATATTTATAATGAGTACATAAAAATGGTATGTATAGTTTTGTCTCGAAAAGAACTTTCATGAAACTACAATTTTACGAAGTTTTATAAATATCTTTTAATAAAAATTAATGATTAAATTACGTTTTAGGGACGTGTCGATGTTCAAAACAATATTTTTTTTCGTGACTTGAGGGAGTAAGTAGCAGTAAGTCGTTGCGCCGTTCAGAACAGTAGAGGTTCTCAAGAATCAAGATGAGGCGTGAGAACCTCCCCCGAAAGGCAAGACATGAAGCAGAACGATGCATTGACAATTGACAAATCACTGGGGAAATTTTACCATGTCAGGCTCTATGAATACCAGCATACGAATCCAGAAATCACTGGGGAAATTTTACCATGTCAGGCTCTATGAATACCAAGCATACGAATCCAGAAATCAGTGTATGCCGTGTAGATCCTATCTCGATTACGACGGCAAGAACAGTGGCTGACTGTAAGCAGGGTGAGTAGTTAATGACTGAATAGGCATAAAGAGAAGATTGCATCTTTGCAAAGTTGCCACATGAAGGTGCAGGCAGAGCAAACCAGTGAGTGAGAAAAGTGCCAGGAGTACAACATTTGACTATTTGAGATTTACTTATTCACTGAGGTCCAGTTCATAACAACTCTTGCCAAAATTTAAAACCAATTCAGCGCGAAAGAAAGCAATGCACAGTACTAGACCCGATGGAAGTGAGTGTTGAGCTAAAATAACACGATTTTTTATTGGGATAATTAGCTACAGGACACTGCCCATTGTTCACCTTTGCCAATAGACACTGGAAACACGTGGTTCGGCCAAAAGACACTAACATTTTGTGATATTTTGCTATAGGACACTGATCCCATTAAAATATTATTTTCGGACTGAAGAGGAGAGAGAAAGGCGGTGAAAAGTCCATTTTACCCTCTATCTCCTTCATACGTTCCCATTCCTCCTTCGTGCTACACTAAGTGGCTCGGGCCGAATTGGGGCGGCGGCCATCGCCGGCGATGGGGCAGCGTGGAGGCATCGACCACCCCCAAAATGGGTCGACTAGGGTTAGGTGATCCTACGGGAGGTCTCGGAGCGGCCGGAGATGCACCGGAGTGGGTGCGTTGCGGTGAGCGGCGACGGGCCTTGGGGCGAAATGGCATCAGCAGTGTTGAGTGGAGTTGGGGAGGAATTAGCGGTAGCATGAGCAGCCATGGTGTGTGGGGAACTTACCCAAGTGGTTGGTGAGGGCCGAGGAGACCGGAGTCGGGCCGACGATGCGAACCGACGGCAGCACGGGGAGGCCAATGGTGGCGGCGACCTGGAGAGGAAGAGAGAGCGGGTGAGAGGTTGGGGGAGGTAGAGGGAAGCTAGTGGATGCTCACTGAGGAAGGAATCGAGCTCGGGCTCGCTGGAGGAGACGCGGCGGCAGTGGAGGCGGGTTTGGCCGGAACCGAGGAAGAAGAAGCGCGAGCAGCTCCTCGGTGGCGGTAGCTCCAAATTAACCGAGGGGAAGGCCTCCTTGTGGTGTAGGTCTCGCCGTGATGCGGTCGGGGAGGGCCGGAGGTCGCCGGTGCGGCTGGAGCGACGAGTGGCCTCGGCAGTTGAAAATGGCATTCGGGGCTTTGGAGCTGCAGGACAAGCCCTCGCCGCGTCGACCCCGTCACCACGCACCCCCCACGCCAAGGAGCTTGTCCCCTAAAACCGATTTGGTTTTGGTCCACCGCAGTGCCCCCATTTCGCGTTCTTCTTCGTCTCCGGCTACTTCCTTCTCGACCACCATTCTCCGGCCACCGTCTCTCTCCGGTCCCCATTCTTGTCCCTATAAGTTCGTCTCCTCAACCTCCGCTTTGTGCTCACCTTCCCCGGTTCAATGCACCGCCAGAGCTCCTATTCCGTCGTAACCGTGCTGCTGCCGCCGCTCCGGTGAGCCGCCGATTGCGCCACCGCCACCATCAGCTCCGCTTCGCCGTGGGCATCTCGTTTTGGTCCTTGATGGCCGCCACCGAGCCTCCCTTCGCCGGCGGCGAGCTCAGGCCGCAATCAACCGAGAGCTTAGACCAGACTGAGCATGCGGGCGACGTGGAGGACATGGCCTGCCAGTGGGGCTCGGCTGTCAGCTGGAGGGAGGTGAGGGCCATTGAGGGCATTGAGGACATTTTACAAAGTTTCTCTCTCATAATCACTCGGATATATTATTTTAATGTGAGAAGTGTTCTACAATAAAATACCACAAAATGTTAGTGTCTTTTGACCAAACCACGTTTTTCCAATGTCCGTTGGCAAAGATGGACAATGGGCAGTGTCCTGTAGCCAATTATCCCTTTTTTATTTGTAATAATTAAACTAGCCTTCCTCAATCAAAATGACAAAAACAGCACTCTACAGTGCTAATTTGCCGTAGAAAACCATGTGTCGCGCTCCCAGTCTACGGTAGGAATATGTGCAGATCGTCTGTCACGTTGACATGCCATCCTATCACGGACTAGGAGCGCGGTAGGTCGCCTACCGCGAACCGGTAGCGCGGCACGTGGATAAGTGCTTTTTTCGCAGCAAATTAGTACGGTAAAAGTGACTAGTTTTGCTAATTCGTAAAAAAAAAAAAACTACATAAGCGAAACCTCGGTGAAACTCTGCTCTTAACCAGAAACAAACACATTCCACTCGTTCCTAAAGTCACTGTGAAAACTGAAATCTGAGCCACTGAAACCGTAACAAAGTCACGCTGCTACTCCAGCATATCTGCAGATCACTGCTCATCAGTGTAAACATAGCGACGTCTTTCTGAAGCATGCATGGGCGCCCACGAATTTCCACTGCGAGCCTGCAACAAAACCGGGGTCTCTTTAATCGATGTACTTCGTTCCAAAAAAATTTTCCCCCCTTTTATAGCTCCCTTCCCCACTTTTGCCGGACACCCCGGCCCCACCCTTCGTTTGTCCACTCGAGAAAGCTTACTGGAGCTGCCCATCCCACTGACATGTGGGTCCGAGGTGTCGTGGGTCCACGTGCCAGCGACGACGTTGAGCTGCTGCCGAGGCTTCCTTTCCCGCTATGCGACGAGACGCGGGTGACCTCGGCCGGCCGCTGGTATCGCGGGTTCGGGCTTAGATCCGAACCCGCGCGTGCTGGGCCGGGCCGGGCCCGCTCGGAAAATATCTCCATCGGGTGGCCCACGGTGTCAGGCCAGTGGAGCCATGACACGTGTACGGTGTTGCCATTCACAGGAGAGGCGTGGGCGGTGAGAGCAGAGGGGATCTGGCAAGCGGGCCCCGCTGACAGCTGGGCAATAACGACGCCTCATGTAGTACACTCGAGGGCGCGCGCACTTTGCCCGCGCTTTTTTACTCGCTGCGTTCCGTGGAGGTAAAAACGCGGCGTGAGTCGAGTGGCGGAGCGTGACTTTCACAGTGGAGGTAAAAATTAAAGGTAAGTGTTAAGTTTGGTTTTTAACTTTTCTCATGTAATTTTATGGCTAGCCCCATTGATAAGTAAGAGTAATTACAGGGAAATTTACTGAGATCTCAAGGACATGTGGTACAAGAGTTAGGGAGTAGAAACAACCTACATTCCATTTAACCCCACACAAAACAAAGCAACACGGGGAACAAAAAAGTTGGAAGGGCGGATCCGGATTCTCCGGCATACGAACAGTGTTTTTAGAGGAAGAGAGCAAGCAATTTTAATGTTGTGAAAACACTGTAGTAATTGGCGTGGAGCTTCGATTTTTGATTGGACAGTGAAGATCGCTTTTAATGTCATGCTACTGTAGATTCTCTGTATTGACTATTTTAATGTAGATGATTCCAATTATAAAAGAGCCTAAGCCGAGAACAACATCTCCTCTACACTCATACAGTTGCACTACAGTAATTGATATGGACGTTTAGTTTTCGATCAAACAATAGAGATCACTTCTAACGCTCTATTATTATAGATTCTCTACGAATGACTCCCAATCAGAGACCCCAAACTAAGAACAGTGTCTTCTCCTCTGCACTCTCACTCCACTCACTCGCCTCCATTTCGCCCTTTCTATAAAAGCATCCCGAGCGAAGAACCCCCCCAAAACCGCCACCTTCCCTTCCGTCCTCCGACTCCGCTAAAGCTCGCCTCCCCGCAATGCACCACCTCGCCGTCGTCGTCTTCATCCTCCTCGCGCCGCTCGCCGTCGTCGCGTGGCGCCCGTGGCCGCCGCGCAATGACTCCGGCGCCGGCGCCGTCGCCGGCATCGGCGCGTCCAAGAAGTTCGAGGGGTCGTCGGAATTCGTGAAGCTGGAGTACCACATGGGCCCCGTACTCGCCGCCGACATCACCGTCCACCCCATCTGGTACGGCCAGTGGCCCGCCGCGCAGAAGCGCACGATCCGCGCCTTCCTCCGCTCCCTCTCGCCGTCCACCTCGTCCCAGGAGGGCATCCCCTCGCCCTCCGTCGCCATGTGGTGGCGCACCGTTCGGCTCTACACCGACCAGACCTCCGCCAACGTCTCGGCGGTGGTGACGCTCGGGCAGGAGAAGTCCGACGCGCGCATGTCCCGCGGCGCGACGCTGTCCCGGCTCGACATCCAGTCCGTCGTCCGGGACGCGGTCACCGCGCGCACCAGGCCGCTCCCCGTCGACTCCAGCGGCGTGTACCTGGTGCTCACCTCCCCGGAGGTGCTCGTGGAGAACTTCTGCGGCCAGGTCTGCGGCTTCCACTACTTCACCTTCCCTTCCGTCGTCGGGTACACGCTCCCCTACGCCTGGGTCGGCAACTCGGCGCGGCGGTGCCCGGAGGTGTGCGCGTACCCGTTCGCCATCTCGTCCTACGTGCCGGGGCGCAAGCCAGAGTCCCCGCCCAACGGCGACGTCGGCGTCGACGGCATGGTCAGCGTCATCGCGCACGAGCTGGCCGAGCTGGCGTCCAACCCGCTCGCCAACGCGTGGTACGCCGGCGAGGACCCGTCGTTCCCGACCGAGATCGCGGACCTCTGCGAGGGGATCTACGGCACGGGCGGCGGCGGCGCGTACACCGGGCAGCTGCTCACCGACGGGCGGTCCGGCGCGTCGTACAACGTGAACGGCGTCGGCGGCCGCAAGTTCCTGGTGCAGTGGGTGTGGAACCCCATACTCAATTACTGCTCCGGCCCCAACGCGCTTGATCAGTAGCAGCAGCGCTCCACTTACCATGTATCATCATCATCTCATCTAGTAGCACCCCTCCATTGATTCCTTTCTTGGGACATCCATGGGAGCGTTCTTGTACAGACTCAGTCTGCGAACTGAAGAAAGGTGGCGAGTTGGGTTAATGTTTTGGGAAGGGGCTATTTTGGGTATGGATGGTATGTTTGAGGAGACTGCTTTGGAATTTGGAGTTTGATATTATTTTCTCATTTCTGGCTATCGATTTGTTCGAATTTGGTTTCGGCCATTCTCTTACGTCTAAATTTCGCATGAAACCGTGGCCAAGGGCAAAGCGGTCAGAAGCATTGCGGAGAAATGAGTAGCATACGACTAAGTATAAAGGAAAATTTGATCATATACCCTCCCCTTAGATGAAAATTCAGGATTTACCCTCCTGGCCCACATGTCATTGACCTATGGTGACCCCACATGTCATTGAGGTGGGAGGGTAAATCCTGAAATTCAGGGAGGGTATATGATCCAGTCCCCAAGTATAAATGTATAATCCATCCAGGAGTGAGCATTGCTGCATACTTCTAAGAAATGATTACTGTAGTTCAGTACAGTGCAAACGGTGGGCTACAATGCAGACAAGTGACTGTTACTGTCACACCTACATCTGCAAGCTTGTCATGGGTAGACAATGGCCATTAATCACGGAACTAACTGGTGCCCGTGAGCAGGTCGGTGTGTGCAATGCAAACGTAGAATTGCAGAGGCAGTGCAATGATTCAGTTGGCTAAAATGGCACCTTAGCAAAACTAGCCCCTTCACAAATTAAAAACAAAAATGATATGCCCCAGGCGATCATATTTGTCGTTCAATACAGCACGGATCCTCCTCCCGAAAAGGCCGATAGTTGTAAGATTTTTTTAAAATATAAAAAATAAGCTCAGAAAATTATGATATTTTTTGTAAAGGATTCTGACACAGTATTCTTGTAATTTTTTCAGAATTTTATCAGTCTTGCTTTTTTATCAAAAATTCTTTTAAAGCTATTGTGTTATGAGTCTTTACAAACATTATATAGAAAATACATAATATATAAAATTCTAAAAAATTTACACAAACAAGCACACTATGTCATGATCCTTCACAAAAAAAATTATATTTTTTAGCTCATATTCTATATTTAGAAATTTCTACAACTATTAGAATTTTCTAGAGGAGGAATCTATGCTCTTAGGGGCCGGACAAGGGGAATCCATGCCACTAGGGCCGGACGAGGTCATGTGTTGTTTGCACAACAAATCCGGTCATCTGGGACAAGAACAAGGTTTTATTCTATCTTTGTTGCGTGGAGAAAGCTAATTTTGCTATTACACACGATAATGATACCATTCTAGCACACAAAAAAAAACTCCAACGATTCATGGTCATTGTGATTTGTTGTGTAGCGCACTAGGGTTTCATCAGTTAGTTGTTGTCGATCGGACACAGCTGGTGCTCCGTGCTCGTGTAGACCGGCCGGCTTGCTAGAATTATTGGCCTCCAAAATAGTAGTAGCTTGCTGCTGTGAAGGAGTGACATCCATATTGATGGCTGCCCGTGTGCACTCGCCTGTGGTTCGTGTTTCCTGCTGGACAGCAATGAGGGCCGCCCGTGAGCAATGCTCATAAAATTCAGCAATCGGGCGGCTTCTTCCTCTGTTTCGTTCACTCTGCACAAAAACATTTTGGGTCGTACAACTGTGTGAGATGAGATGCAGTAACGCAAGAATTCCACGTGAATGTCACAAGAATTTCTTGCAAAATACTAGTTCGATTCTCACAGGAAACCGGTAAAATCCCCGTGTTCCAAACGGGGCTAAACAGAGTGCTAATTGAGAACGGCCGTGTAAAATATCTTTCTTGTCATGTTAGAATCGGTATTACAGTCGTACGCAGATAAGATCCAGTGATCCACCACCAAGAGAAGAAATATCTTTCATGATCAAAGGGGCGCTTTGATCACTTTGCCATCCTTGTTACGATTCCTCCATGCTGCTGCTGCTGCTCTCTCTCTCTCTCTCATGGCGAAAGCGCAGGTCCTAGCTATGAATTGATCATTCTGTGTGGTCATGCCATGTTATTGTTTGTCCTTGAAACTAGCTTATTCTCAGCGCCTTACTCGATCGCATAGGCGATAGGCACTTGAAAGGTGTACCGGGGAGAGTCATCAATCTCTTTTTATAGGCTGCATCATCTACTCCATCTACATTAGGTCATCAGCCGCTAAGCTTGCATGAATGCGATCGAGAGAGCGAGCATAAATGCTACTATTGGAATGGAACTCAATCGTGCAGATGCAGTGCAGCACTCACTTGCATGTGTACCGCACCACCGCTCACCATTTCACCCATCATCGTTGTCGTTGGGAGACTCGAAAGCGAAGGGGGCAAAATATGGTCGCTTCGTCGTTTTTTTTTCTTTTCTCGTTTAGTTTGAAATAGCAAAACTAGTTTTTTCGGAAACGAAATGATAAAAATAACATCTTTACCACATAAAATCACCACGGAAAACCGCTTGCCACGAATTGGGACAGCGGCGGGTGGCCTGCCGCGTACCCTGCGGTGCTGCCTACAGTGCAGTAGACCATCTGTCACGGTTCCAGTTTGGGACAGGTCGTCTACCGTTGTTCTAGTTCACGGCATGTGGCTTTATGTGGTGATTTCACGCGGCGTGTTGTCTTCCACAGTGATTTTGGACGATAAAAGTGCTATTTTTTGCTGTTTCCTCTAAAAAGAGGCCATTTCAGCTACGACTGCTCCTGCCGCTTTTCGTCACTTTTCCTTTTCTCCAAGCGCTCTCTCTCACTTCTGATCATTCAGCTGCACTAATTTATCCGGCCATCTCGGGGACAATGCGTTCTGTTGCTTCTGCTGCCTGCACGAGGAGATCGAATCAGGATCAAGGCCGGTCTTGATTGATCGATCTTGGAAGATCAGAGGGACCGCTAAAGCCAGTCAAACCTGGCAAAGGTGAAGAAAACTTTTTTTTGAAGTTATTAGCCCCACTAATAAGTAACCTGCTGACTGATGTGGGGGTACTAGTAGTAGTATGTGATGCCATTTTTTTTACATTGATTCTCCTGGGGTTAAAGTGTGCCTCCGTAGAGAGCAGACACACTGGCGTGTGCCGCTTTGATTACCATAAGCTTTGCTCATCCATACCAGTCTTTGTGTTGGCAACAAATGAAAAACGCATTGGCAATTTGGCAAGAGATTGATTGTATTTTGTATGTATGTTGAAAGCTTCTTGTTTACTTCTTTTTACCAGCTTGGTTGTATTGAACATGCATGCTAGTGCATCAGTCAAACAGGTGGCAATCACATAAACGGAGGCGACCATGAGAGGAATACCGAAAGAGAGGTAAGAACACGCGGGAGCAGGAGATAGCGGTGGGGAAAAAAGCTCGAGGCTTGCGAACCAGCTCGGTTCGGCTCGTGATGTACACAAGTCGAGCTGAATGTCGTTCCCAGGTCGCCTCATTTCCGTGTTGAGCCCGAGCCACTCGTGAGCCACTCGGTAAGCTCGTTTGGCTTGTAGGCTGCCAGCGGCCCAGCCCATACAGACATTGAGGCCTAGTATCCTAGCCCAATTCTTGTGAACCCTGTAGAAAGGCAGACAACTACACAGCCAGCTATTCCCATCCAGATCCTCTGTCCGCCTTCCTCTCTCCTAGTAGCTCACACCATCGCCCCTCTCGCCACTCTCTAACTGCCACTGCCCAAAGTCACACAGCCAATGATTCCCATCCAAATCCTCTGTCCCCCTTTCTCTCACCCTGCAACTCATGTCACCGCCCCTCTCACCACCGTCCGGCCGCCGCTGCCCAAAGCCACACAACCAATGATTCCCATCCAGATCCTTCGTCTGCTTTCCTCTCTCCTCATAGCTCACACTGTCGCTGCCCGAAGCCGAGCACTGCTGCTGCCCGAAGCCGAGCACCGCCGCCGGCACCTCCCTCTGGACCCAAGCACCGACACCTACCTCCAAACTTAAGCACTGACGTCACCACCTCCCTTCGGACCCAAGCATCGACGCTGCCACCTCCCTTCAAACACAAGCACCGCCGTCGCCGCCTCCCTCCAAGTCCCTCCTCGTCTTGTCCAGTTGAGCCACCACCATCTCCGCCCCGCCACGATGTCGTCGCAGTCGTCGTCATCGTCCTTGTCGTGTCGGAACAAATCGTCGTTCTCCGTGGGACACCGCTACCCGCCAACCTCCTCGTCCTCCTCTAGCTCCTACTTCACCGACCGGCTCATCCCCCGCTCGTCCCCCCTCTGTCTCCTCCCATTTCTACGTCGATGAGGGTGCCATTCCCCAGCGCGGACGAGCTCGTCATCGAGCCGCGGAGGAGGAGGGGCTTGGCAATGGAGAGGACGTCGTCAGGGCAGGGGGAGGGGGATGCAGAGGGGAAGAGGAGCGGAGGTGGTTGAGGTAGGAGTCGCTGGCGCGGATGGCGTTGGGCTGGCGAAGGAGTTGTTGTTCTTCTCCGTGTTGGTCTGGATGGAGGAGGAGCTACGGCGGCATGGTGGATGCGCAGATGGAGAGCTGGTAGAGGGACACGAGCCAGCTCGAGCCTCCTTTCAAGCCGAGTTGAGCATAGCTTCTGGCTCATTTCATTCACGAGCTGAGCTGAGCCATTGTTTCAATCGAGCTTGAGCGAGCCAGGCTCGAGCTGACTCGGCTCGTTTCCAGCACTAGTAGGAGACATTGGGAGAGAAGCAACCGTTGCTCGACGGATCCATTGTCCTTTGTAGCTTTCGTTATCTCTACAGTGGACATCAGGAGAGTGCTAATGGACACAGGACGGAGTCAGGATTTAAAAATGAGGGGGTCCAAATAAGTTATACAGTGTAATTTTATTTGATGAAAGAATCAAATAGCACTAACGGCATCTTAAAATTGGCTTGTAGTGCAAATTTGTCTAAGACGCCGGAGCCTGACCCTTTCCTTCGGCGGACGGCGACACGGCCAGCTGTACTGCCAGGAACAGAAAGCACCAGGGCTTTGCAATCCTCAGTGTTGGAACGGCAATCCTCAGATACTCAAGCCTCAGTAGTTCAACAGTTGAGTATGGCCTAACTTTGTCACGTACAGCAAAGAAATCTGAAACATTATACACTCGGTTTCCACCGGAAAGATCCTTCACCGATAGCCTGTAACAAGAGCAGCAGCCCCTGCTACTTGCTAGTACTCCACAGCTCAAGATGGCATGTGTAGGAGCATTGTTCTCTGAGTAAAAACAATTGTCTGTACTCCACAGCTCAAGATCGGAGAAAGAGAATCCTTCGGTGCCCGTGCTACATCGCCCAAGATCAATCTCTCGTGCAACATGAACAGTGAGGTAGCACAATCTTCCGTGCAAGATATGTCTCCAAGAGCTCGTCTTTTCTTTTGAAGAACGACGAGGTATATGTTCACGAGTAATAACATACATTTTCCTATATATTCTCCACCAACCTTCAGGTGTGTCAGTACCATACCATTCTCTCTCTCTCTCTCTCTCTCTCTCTCTCTCTCTATATATATATATATATATATATATATATATATATATATAGTATGTACTCCCACTTCCAATATACCACTTAAACACATATATTATACTTCTTTATCATTTTTAGTATACTTAAATACAAATTATAAGATACTCCAATACGATTTGATTGAAAAAAATTTATTGGAGCCCTTTGTTTTTTTGTTATATACCATTTTTCATACATAAAAGAAGTATATACACAAATTTTGATATAAAAGTGGAATTTAATGAAATTTTTCATAAAACTCACTTTGGGGTATCTTATAATCATTATTGGAGTATGCTCAAATAGATAAAGAGGTATCATCATACGATTTAAGTGGTATATGAGAGGTGGGAGTACGTACTCCCAGGAGTACCATACCATTTTCTATATATATATATATATATATATATATATATATATATATATATCATAACATAGGGAGTATTTTGTGCAATCAAAAGTATGTATGTGTAGTATACGAGTATATAATACCAGCCTAGGTGGTATTTACACATTTTCAAGGGTGGTATGTACAATTTTTTTAGACATACTCCTTTTTATGTGCAAAATAAAGGTATTTACAAAATATACTAAAAACTATGAACTCTCTTACAAATTTTTCATTTAGTTCACGTTGGAGCATCTTATAATTAGTATATGAGTATACCCAAAGTGATAAAGGAGTATGTCAAGTTCTTTTATGTGGTATATCAAATGTGAGAGTAACTACTCCCGGGAGTAGAAAGTATTAATCTTATACACACCCTTTTTTAAAAATAATATATTTTTTCAATGTTTTAATATAAACTTATGAAAAGAATGCTAAAAGGGACCTCTTTAGTCTTTACTCGATACTACACATGGATGAGATACAGAGAATTCAGACAGATTCGAACCTTCTCCTGAGAGAATAACAACCATAATGTAGTGTTCTTGTATTGATTGTGCTTACAACCAAAAAGAAATCACCGGAGGCTAGAACTAATGACTTCTGCTTGTTCTGTTGCTTGTGTCACCCCTTGTCTCTGTCCACTGGTGTTATCCCTTATATAGCGTTTGAGGGGATGGTAGTTGTCCATGCTAAAAGGCACCTCAACGGTTGAAGAATAGCGCACGTTGATAGTAGTTACTGTCAGAGAGACAACATCTCACGTTCTGCTTGCGGTTATGCCAAAGATAGAGACTAATACGCACAGTTATATCAAAAGATAATGACACATATTTACTGTTGTGTATAATTAAACATAGCGCATGAAGTCTCTAGTCAATTGGACCCACATGTAGATGGTCCTTATCAATCATAGGGTGGTTATAGTTGACCTGCTCGTCGTAAGGCTTACGACCATAAGATGATCGCAGTAGAACTTACGATCAGTAGTTGATCGTAAAAGAACTTACGACTATGAAGCAGTAGTATGATGGCCTACGACCATACATGGTGGTCGTAGAATAGCTTACAACCACAAGATATTTATAATCTCTCTCATTATTGATACTGAGGGGTACCTTTGAAGGTTGTAAGAAGACATTATTATCTATAATTAATATTACATGTAAATAATTTAATTAATTGAGGATTATTAGATTCTCGTTATCTAGCCCACCAACTTCAAGTGAAAATGACTTTCTTAGAAAAGAGGTTACCATGATCGAAGATTGAGTGTCTTCGACTGGTATTTCTTTTGATCACAAATTAACTTGACCAAGAAAGGTATTTTTACTTAAGTTGTAAAATAAATTTTCCTTTTCCCGAATAGACAGAATAAAGAATGTCAACCGTCTCTTACAATTTATATCCATTGGGAGCGGTTCCTGAAGAGGTTGTAACTATTGGGATCCCACGATCTTTTAATCTGGACTAGCGGTTATAAATAGCCCCCCGGGGGGTAAACTTATGGTTTTCACTTTCCTCAATAGTTCCAATCTCTTGAGTTCTTGCTTCCTCTGTTTCCACCCCCAATCACATTTCCCCCTAAATCTTCAAATCCAAAACAAATCTCCTCGAAGAAATGGCCAGAGTTGCTTCTAAGTGGGAGAGATCAGAGATGGATGCAGAGAAGATTACGACTCTCGTTGTTGCGGAGAAGATTCCATGGCGAGCCTTGTTGAAATGGTCTGAAGCCGAAGGACAGTACTGGCCATCAGAGGAGGTGGGAAAGATCCCAGTGTTCTAGGCATACTGCGATTGTGACCTTCGACTACCTGCTCACCCATTCTTAACGATGGTTCTCGAGTACTTCGAGGTGGAATTGGTGGAGTTGGTTCCCAATTCCATCACGATACTGAGTGTTTTCGTGTACCTATGTGAGGCATATTTGGGAATCGCCTCAGATCTAGACATCTTCAGGTACTATTATAGAATGGGGAAGCACCGGTCGATTGCCGTCAGTTGCGGCTTCCAACTCCACGACGGGATGTCGAGGGAATATATTTTGATGTTCACTCGGTCGTCGTGGCCGGGATGGAGAAAGGAGTGGTTCTACTGGACCGTAACTAAGGACGACAGTCTTTACTTCAAGGGCAAGACCACGTTTGGTGGCTCCTGCCATGGCGCAAACGCTTTGCCACGCTTCCAAAGCGCTACATGTGCCTACTACGGTGTTATTTTTGTAATTTCGATCGACGGGACTATGTTTGCTAAAACAAATAAAAAAACCAAATCAGCCAAAGACTCAACGTAATTCTGGGCACCCTGAAAATATGAACACAATAACCATGTGCTCCTACACGATTACGGTAGGAAACCCGGTGTTTTTCAGCTAATTTCATGTGAAATTCCCGTGAGGTTCGTGCTTTTTTTGGTACTGGTTTGTTCCGCATAGGTATTTTTAAACTACTCTACCTGCTGATATGGAGAACTACTACTATGTGATGCCACTTTTTTCATTGATTCTTTAGGGGCTAAAGTATACCTCCGTAAAAAGCAAACACACTGACGTGCGCTTTGATTACCGTGAGCTATGCATGCATCTGCCTCCTGGCACAAAGAATTTCGGTGCTCATCCATGCCAATCTTTTTGTGTCGCCAACAACTGAAACGCATTGGCAGTTTGGCGAAGACCTATACGTACAAGATTGATTGCATTTGTACCAATGTTGGAAGCTTTTTTTTTTCTTCAAAAATAAAGCAGTAGTGTTTTGTAATTGGGCTTGATCTAATCAACAGTAAAAATTCGTACCGGGATCATTTGGATCGAAAAAGAGAATCCTTTGGTGCCCTTACTACATTGCCGAAAGATCAATCACTCATGAAACATCACGTTGGACCGAAAAGGCGACTAGAGGGGTGGTGAATAGGAGCTCAGCCTATTTTTCCGCTTTGATCGGATTCAACTATGATATTGACTCTAATAGCTATGAAAACTATGAAGATCAATATATATATATATATATATATATATATATATATATATATATATATATATAAGCGTAGTGAAAGACTTGAACTGAATCCCCTTCACACCCCTAAAAGATACGACCAAAAACACAAAAGCAGTATGATAAATAGTACTGATAAACAGTACTCGAGATGAATAGTACTCGAAGTTACAGTGCTCGGTGAACAGTACTCGTGGCTTGTACTCGAAATGAATAGCGCTCGATGCTACAGTGTCGTGCTGCAGTACTTATAGCTTAGCACTCGTGATGAATAGAACTCGATGCTACAATACTCGATGAACAGTACTCGATAAAAAAATAGAGCTCGAATGAATAGTACTTGGTACTACAGTACTCGTGGCCGATACTCGAAAACGGATAGCTCTCGAAAGAATAGTACTCGTAGCTACAACACTTGGTACTCGGAGCTACATTGTTTAGTGAACAGTAAAATCAGCCCAGAAACAGAATTTCAGCGCGATTTTAAAATCAAAAAATAGTCCAACTTTTGATCTACAACTCCAAACTTCATGAAACTTGAGACACACCTTTCTAAGGATGTCAGGAACCTATTCTATGCGACGATCGTGAAGATCCTTGCCAAAATTCCTATCTTTTTCAGTTTGAACGAAGGATACTCTAAAACCGAGTCAAAATCGAAATATGATCTAGAGACTTGCTCGTGGGTGATTGATGATCAAGATGATCCTAGATATGTTCCCACATGTCACAGCAAGTTAGATCACAGTAAGAAACCAAGCAAAACTCACGAATCAAAGAAATACCTCAAATCACCAAATAGAGAGAAAGAAAGCAAATGAACTTATCTTTGAGAGAACTTTCTTTGGATTGATTTGATATGGTATTGGTTTACAGCCACTCCATCAATAGAGGACAAAAACTCAATACATGAGCACGAAATCAAATCCAACTCTCTAGAACCCTAACCTCCACTAATCCTCTCTCTAAGCAAACTAGGGTTTTAAACATAATGAAAGGGTTGAGGGGGTGCAGTCACCTCCCTCACCTATTTATAGTCGAGACTTAGACCTTCTAGAAGAGTTTCCCTAATGGGCTCCCGTTAAGGTCCAACCCAAACGGGTCACATACGCACGCATTTTAAAGTGTTGTCTTCATCTCCTCTTGATCTAATCCGCTTCTCCACGCACCGTCTTGCGCCGTGGGTTAGCAAAAGGCCACCAATGCGGTATTTGGTAAAATTACCAAAATACCCCTTCTCGGCCCCTCTTCAAAGACCGAGTCCAATCTTCGCGAAGCAGTCGCATGCTCCGCCACGTGTAGGTTGATCCAACGGCTCTCATCATGTCGGCAAGTCTCTCCCATCCGGCTCCCACCGAAACCACCATGTTACTTGCACCGACCCCCACGCCGCTTGATCCAACCCGTCGCACCGAACTGCCCGTTCGGTCACCTTTGTCCATCTTGCACCATGCTTGAGTCCATTGACCTCAACCGGCATCGTCGATCGTTCTGAACCTCAGCTCTCCAAGTCTAGTCCCGATCATCCTCGCCGTTGACCGTCGTTGACCTCCAAGCAACCTTCACAACAATAGACAAGCAATTTATTCCGGAAAAAAGTTCTTCACAACTTGACCCACGTTAGTCAAAACATGCATCATGCAACACATATGCACTGAAACCCATAAACTTGACCTAACCCAAGCCAGACTTTGACGAAAACGCGTGTTTCAACAAACCGTTAACGACATTGCCAATTATAACATCATCCAAAGATCACAAGCATATCCCCATGATATCCATACATCAGCACTGGGTAGTAAAATCTGTCAATCAAGAATTCAAAGACTGAAACGATCAGTTTGTGTTCAGAGTAATACCACGAAACCAACACAAATGAATGCTCCACCAACCTTCGCATGTGTGGATAATGCTTTTCCCCCATAGATATACCACTCCATCTTCACCTGAGTATGTAGGCAGCGAGCTCCATTGTTCCATTCGTCCACTCCCTGATGTCGCCAGCCCTTGTACTGTACATCAATTGCTAGCGCATCAATCGAACAGGTGGCAATCACACAAAAAAACAGAGGACACGGCGAGAGAAGAGCCGAAGAGATGTAAGAACACGCGGGAATAGGATGCATCGGGAGAGAAGCAACGGCTGCTCCTCTGAACCAGTGGCCTTTTGAGCTCCTTTGATCCAGTGGCCTTTGATGCTCCTAGCAGGTGATCTAATCTACTTGTAGAAGCTAGAGCTGTAGTCGCTGCCTGATAGATGGGCTTAATTGGGTGTTAAGGACGAGCTGCTCGATCAGGGGCACACTTTGCCCGGCGAGAGCATGGCCCGAGATAGGAGGCATCTTAGACAGCTGAAGATGGCATGTGTATGAGCATTTCCAAGTAAAAACACTTTTCTGTCCTGAAATCCCAACAGTGTGAGCATTATTTTCCAGACGAGAGCATGACTTGAGATAGGAGGCATCTTAGACAGCTGAAGATGACATGTGTACGAGCATTTCCAAGTAAAACCACTTTTAAATCCCAACAGTGTGAGCATTATTTTCCAAGTAAAAACAGCTGAAGTGTTTTACAAGCTTAGTTGTAATTGGCCTTGATCCAGTAAGTCGTACTAGGACGAGGATCATCAAAAACGCATTACCAGCCCTACAGACGACAAAAGGGCATTGAGATTAAGTAGTAATCTTCGTGCTAGGATCATCGAAAAAGGATAATCCTTTGGTGCCCGCTACATTGCGAAGATCGATCACTCATGCAAGATGAGCACTGCAGTGCCAAAATCATCCGTGAAAGATATATGTGTCCAGGAATTCGCCTTTTCTTTTGAAAACGATGAGGTATATGCTCAACAGTACTAACACGGAATGAATACTCCACCAACCTTCACTCGTGTGAATAATGCTTCCCCTTTAGATATACCACTCCACCTTTACGATGGCAATTCGTTATATACCATTAAATAACTTCAAACTTTAGTAATATGACACTGACGTCTCACTGACATATAGGTCATAAGCCCACCTGTCAGCCTCACAATGAGTGACATATTATGAAATACGTAGTTATTTAGTGTCGTACTGTGAATTTTCTCTTGTTCCATTCATCCGCACTTTGATATCACCACTTCATGTATATGTTGAACATGTTAGGACATCAACCACATGATCGAGCAGAGGAGACGATGAGAGAGAAACACCTAGGAGATGCAAGAACAGGCGGGAATAGGAGACACCGGGAAAGAAGCAACCGTTGCTTCCAGCAGCCTTCGGCGCCTAAGGCTTCCACACAGCATGCTGTAAAAGTATCGTTTGCGCCGCAAGCAACCATGATGGGTTCGGTTCTCTTTATCTAGACCATACAAGACTGCAATGATTCTAAGATAAGAAACAAAGGAAAGAGATAAGTGCAGATCAAATACAATCGGCAACAACCAATGCCGTGTCGGATTATCTACAGTATTTGCAACCGATCTGCACTTTCTTATTCCTGATAGTCTATGCGTGGTCTTGACATGAATAGCAAGATATAGGATTGAGAGGTATTGGGAATCTAGGCGATACAACCGTTCCAAAACCTGTAAGTACAATGGCCACCAACTTGGAAGCTTGCCTCTCATTTTTTCGTCTTCAACTGAGCCTGTTACTTAATTCGTTGCACATACTTTGAATGAAAAGTGCTTCCATAGTATTGTAAGAAAGAAACTGCCTAGATCGACTAGAGTTAGGTTAGTTTAAAATTGAATGTGTTTAAGTTGAACTACGTCTGATCATTCATAACACGGAGTTGAACATATACCTTTTTTAGTTTGGCCGTGGAGAAAACAACTCTATGTTACAGATTGGGGGTTTTTAGAAGATTTGAAGGAGGGTTTTTTAATCGATGTGTACTTTTTCATTAGGCTGCAAAATCATGCAAAAGAACAGACTTAATGGTCATCAAATCATAGTGAACTCCGTGATTTTGTAGCTTCTCTTGCGTGCTTTCATTGTTACAATTCTATTACAAACGTAGACAAAAATATCCAATTAATCCTTTGTAAATAATTACTTTGGTCGCCTTAGTGAGAGGTAGATGCCAAACATATTCCCCCTTAAACTTGCTTTATCCCACTCTTCCTTCTGTTTTCCCATGTAAATGACTATTTTTATCTAGGTTACAAAAAAACGCTGGTGTGGAGGGATAAAACTTATTCCCCCACACAACATATTTAAGTAGAGAAGATTCGAACCTAGATTGGCTAGACCACCATCCGTGGTGCTAACCAACTGACCCTAGGAGACTCCTCGTCTAGGTTACCATGGACCTCGCTATTTCTACAAGGTACTGCGAAGTGTGCTCTGCTTCGCCGACGGATCTGAATGTCCTATATATATGCCAAGGTATGCTACTATGTGGTCTTTCTGATCACTGCTGCTTCTTTTATGGTTGTCGCTGTTGCCCTTTTCATTTTTGCTTATACGAGAATCTAAATCTTCTTAATTACTCCACAACTGTTGTTTATCTTCATGTCCAGTCTCTATGCGGAGCAGAGATACTACACATCATTGTGCTCCAATTCAGTACGGTTAGAGCGTGAGTACTGAAGAAGAAAAAGAAGGATCAAAAGGGTTGCGAGTTACGACCATTTCGCTGAAAATAAAGGCCAGTGAATCAAAAGGACGGTATATTTTTTTTTGACGTAAAGGACGATGTATATTTTAAAGCTCAGAACTACCAGCCAGTGAAGGAATGGGATTGAAATTGAATGCACATATTTGGCATTTGCATCTGGACGAATACTTGCGCATAGTATCAGTTTTTCCCCTGTTAAAATACATATACGGCTTTAAAAGTGTACGTGCTACGACACTACATATATCTGTAAAAGGGAACACACCGAGTTCGAAAGAGTCTTTGAGTTTTTGGCTCAGTTAGCCTCTTTTTTAAGCGAAATAATAAAAAAGCTTTAAAAATGAAATGGCAAAAATTGTACCCTTACCGTGTGAAAATGTCATGGCAGGGAGCCTGCCACACACCCATACCATGACAGACCACCTACTGCTAACCCAGTCCTTGGACATATGGAGTGATCGGGCTAAGGAGGATTATTTTAGTGTGGTTGCTCATTATGTTAATAATGATTGGGTAATGGAGAAAAGAATTATAGGTTTAAAATTAATTGATATATCACACACGGGTGAAAATATTGCGGACTGTATTATCAAAGTCGTGGAAGACTTTGGTCTTACAGACAAAATATTCTTAATTACTTTAGATAATGCCGCTTCAAACTCTAGGACCATAGATATTCTTACTCCAGTGTTAAGTACATACGCCGATTCCTTCTTGCTACATCAGCGATGCGTTTGTCATATTATTAACCTTATAGTCAAATATGGTTTGAAGATGTTGAGTCTGTATATAAAAACTTTTCGTGATGTGATTTTTTTCTTGAATAATTCTAACGTAAAAATAGCAGCATATAAGAACTTCTGCAGGGCGATGAGTGTACGTCCAAGAAAGTTCGGTTTGGACAGACCGGTAAGATGGAACTTTAGTTACCTTATGCTTAAGAGTTTTTTTTTATCATATAAGAGTATTTTTTCTGTTTTTATTCAAACGCACTATGAGAGCACTGGCGGTAGTATACTATTGATTGAGCAACATTAGTTAGTTGCTGAGAAAATACTATAGTTTTTATAAATTTTTTATGAAGCCACTGTTATTTTATCTGTTGTCTACTATCCAATATCTCCTATCATTGTGTATAGTATTTTACAGAATGCTCACGTAAAACTAAGTTATTTTCATACATTTTGCAGTCCGCTGCTAGCCTGCCCGGTCGCCTGCCCGCACCCCTACCCACCCCTTTCTTCTTCCTCCCCTGCCCTGTTCGCACGTGTCGTGTGTGCCTGCCGCACGTGCCCGAGTGCGGCAAGCCGCAGTGCCGCTGCTGCCGCCGTGCCGCGCCCCTTCGTCCGCCTCCCTCTGCGTCGGCCCGCGCCCCTTCGCTCGCCTCCCTACGCGTCGGCTCGCTTCTCGTCGCCTCCTCCCTCCACACCGGCCCGCGCTGCACCGCCTCCTCCTCTCCTCCCAGCCTCCTTCCTCTACGCCAGCCCGCGCCCCTTCACCTGCCTCCCATCCGCACCGGCGTAGTATCGCCTCCTCTCCTCCCGGTCTCCCACCTCCGTGCCGCCCCGCGTCGCGCCGTCTAGCCCTCTTCCTCTCCTCCTCCTTCTCCCTCCGCGCCGGCCCCTTCTTTCTCCACATTGGCGGCGCCCCACCCTCCTTCCCCTCTTCTTCCTTCCTCTGCGCCAGGGCCGCCCCGCCCGCCTCTCCTCCCGGCTCCCTCCCTCTCTGCACACGAGCCAGCTGGGCCGTGTCGTGCTCGTGCCATGCCTGGCACAGCCCGACACTGTTCGTGCCGGGCCGGGCCAGCCCACCGTGCCAGGGTAGCAACCCAAGCACAACACGAACCGTCATGTCGGGCCGGCATGACCATAAATAGTATGGGTCGGGCTGAGCCTCGGTCGGCGCAACAGCGACCGGCACAGCCATCTGGCCAGCTCTACCTTCACCACAGCACGCACCAGACAAATATGTGAAGCAATCGTGTCCATCCAGAACGAAATAGACGTTCGAGATTTAGTACGCCCGCTCCAATTTGCTGAAATCGCTAGCCCAGAAAGAACTGGGCCCTTTCAGGCCGGCCATTAATTTGGATCAGTCCCAACTTGCAAACCAACCCAACCTCACAAGAAAATTATGCACATTCTACTAATGCTATTTTTCGTAGTGGACATCTGTGAGTATCACAAATTCACAATAGATAGTTTAAGCCTGCAACTCTATATCAGTGATCGAAATGCAACATAATGGCTCCATTAAACCAAAGGTACTGATATCCTATGTATTGATTGGTGTAAAATGCTAGTACTCACTTCAGTTCATAAAACAAGTTGTTTTGGAATGTGTGCAGTCAAATTTTGAAAAATTTCTCTATCAATATCTTTTTAAATATTTAGATTAGATGCATGAAAATCATATATGTAGGTTCGTCTAGAAAAGTACTTTCATACTATTATAATCTTGTTGGGTTTTATAAATATATCACAATAGTAATTAGTGATGATAGTTGTATTTTGGGGATCATGTCGACGTCCAAAACGACTTGTTTTTTGTGAACTTGAGGGAGTAGTACTTTTGGTTTAATGAAGTCATTATGTTGCATTTCAACCACTAATAGGACATCAGAAATGATTATCAAATAAAAGGTAAGAAGGATGAATCCTTGAAATCAGCTACTTGAAGATCCCATAAAGAGGCACTGAAGAACCTCCATGTCCATATACATGGCCACCATATCAGGTCTCTCAGAGTCATCTTATTTTCATGCCTTTCTGTAGCTATCGACCATCTATGCTTGTGCAGAGATCCCACGAAAACCGGTGCAATGCTAGGGTTAGGAGGCGTCGGGAACGAAGCTCCCATTGTAGCTTGTGACCAGCAAGCAGATCATAGTGGATACTCCATAATTGGACACAAGTGTCGAACTTTATAGTTGATAATTGCGAGTATCACAGCTACTACGTGTCTGCTAAATAGGTCAGTAAAGCATAACATATCAACAAAACTAGGAGATCAGAGCTAACCGCTTTGAACTAGCAGCTGCTGTAGGCAATATTACTACAAGGCATAAGCCAGTTGATTCCCTTTGCTCTTGCAATTAGATGACAATAGAGTGAATCATTGCAAGCATGACATGATCGATCACAAGCCTCCTTACATATTTTATATCCGCCTTGATGGCTAATGGAGATCATTTATGCCCATGCAGAGCTCCAATGGCATCCTGCGCTTTCTGGGGTTGAGCGAGGTGTTCTTCCTGTCCTTGGTCGTCGGGGTTCCTATCCTTCTACCTTGGTCGTCGGGGTTGAGCGAGGTGTTCTTCATGTCCTCGGTCGTCGCTCTCCATTGCAACGCACACCGATGACGTCCCAATTGATGCAGCATTGTTTTGACTGCCAAACGTTGCACAATGTTCTGATGCCTTCTTTTGTCCCTCAAAATCTCACCTCAAAGATTTGGCATTTTTACTGGAACGAATGAATAGCCTTGAATCTTCATCGCATCAAGATCACAGGAAAATTTCCGGATATGCACCGTATAGGCTCCTATTTTCTGTATTCAGAAGACTGATAGTATCAGAAATCCCAGAAACATAACCTTTTGTAGAAAACTTGTTCGTCTTGTCAACATTCATCTTGAACGATTAAGCGTTCAACAGACACGCGGAAGTCTGAATCCTTAGTTTGACTCACAGTCACATGTAAGTTCGAGTTCTTTGTCCAAGGTTTATCTGAGGTTTCTTGTTTGGAAAGACAGACTTTATAATGAAATGATAAGTCTTTTTTGTATTGGCGAAAGAAAAACGACAGAGAAAGCAATTCAACAAATATTTCTAGAAAGTTTTTCATCATTTACAATATCTAGTACTGGTATGTACAGGAACCGATCTTTAATAGTTTCGCAGTTCGCATCTGAGCTTCCCTGTGTCGTTGAAGAGCAAAATAGCTAGCCTGTAAAGCCGGCATCTCTGTATCAGTGAATGAAATGCAACTATGCCACGATTGAAATCACTAGTACTGTACTCGTTTCAAACATTTCACTTTGCTCTTTTCTAGCTCGTTCTATCAACTCTGTTCTTTTTCTTTAAGTAAGAGCACAAATGATACATATAAATGTATCGATCTGAATGCTGCAGCATAGCGCATTTACGGCTTTCATGTTTCATCTTGGATGTAAGCAAGCATGACAATTGTACTAGAAACATCAGCCTATTGAATTCAACATTCATGACATGTTAGCAACCCTATGATCAGAAGCATCCATGCTGCATTGAAGATAAGATTGCAGATTGAAGATGAACTTTAAGAGGGGCGGTCGAAACTGATAAAGAAAAGCAGGAATGAGGTGAAACTGAAGACCCAACCAACAAGCCAAAAGGATGAGAAAAGGCAAGGCAGTGAAGAGTGTTCATGTCCATGGCTACGGGCTACCATGTATGGCCTCACCAGGTCTTCTTATTTTCGATGCCTGCTCGGTGGCAGCCATCTATGTTTAGAGATCCCATGACAGCCAATGAATTATAGGATTCGGAGGTACTGGGAAAATAGCCCCAACATCTTTATCCTGCATTCCAGCGGCCCAATCCAAGGTAGGCTAAGTTCGGATGTAAATCCTATTTGAAAAAGGGGGTGTACATGACATCTAAGAGAAGGCCAGTCCTGCAAAGGATAGTTTTTTCTGTTGTTGGATTAGTCGTTTGCTGTTTGGATCAGCTTACAGAAGTTATTTCCATTAGAGCAGTCACCGGTATAAGTAGTTTTTTAGTTGATCAAGAAGCATATGCTCTTGGGCATGTTTCGGTATTATCAGAGTAATCTCTTTCCTCACGTGAATGTTTGATGCCTTGATGAACTTTTTTTACGGAACTTAATGAACTAATTTCACTTTTGGAGTTGGAAGCGATGTAGCTTCTGATGTTAATATATTAATAGCACCAAAGTTGATTCCAGCACAAAATTAATTTGCAATCAATCAGGAAGGTCTGCAAAATTCATCCCTTGTCCTTAATGTTTCAGTGCAAAATTCATCCCTTGTTCACAATCTATTCAGCGCATCTACATATTCCATAATTCACAAACTACTAGTTTTCCAGTTTGTCATTCATGGCCAGAATTATATATGACCTCTGATACAACTCTTCACTAAATTCACCAGTGTCGTACTCTTTGACACAGCATTCAAGCAAAACTCTTTAAGCATTTGCATGGTCATGCACACTGTCATGAGCGTGGGCAGGCCAGCGGTCCAGCCCATTAGCCGGCGCACAAGCAAAGGGCAGCCGCATGCATATCTTCATATTTGGATAATATGGATATGATCTTATCTTTAATTGATTTGTTGCATTAGATCATGTTAGTTTTTATATTGTTAGAGGCTAACCTCGTCTATATAAGAGAGAAACCGCACCATTCGTAGGAAGCAAGCAATAAAGAAGAATTAATCTAGTCTCTCTCCCAAGATTCTTCATCCTAGTCCATGGTCTCCTCCCTCTCTTAAGTCCCCCTGTTGTGTTGTCACATCCCTCCTCTGTACGGTAATTACCTGTCAAGAACTAGATTCGTGACAATTTGGTATCAGAGCCAGTCACCATGACCTTTACTACTGAGTTGTCTCTCTGGGCCAAAAGGCTCAACGTTATTATCAAGAAGCTTGACAAGATTGACATCATCAAGGCGATCAAAGGTCGACAAGTTGGCCACTAATAGTTGGGCAAGATTGACATCATCAAGTCAAAAGTTGGGCAATAGGTGCTTTGTGGGCTTTTTGGGGTTGGATTTATCCTTTTGCCACGAGTTCGTGGAAATTACCCACCACTGTCACCGAATAAAAGGGCTAGAAGAGAGGAGCCCTAGCCCATTCGTCCCACATCCCCACCCTCCCGTTCGGCTCGTGAGAGCGACTCCATGCTGCCACCGCCTTCCTCCCATCGTCGTCACCACCGTCATCTCATCCCTTCGATGCAGACGAAGCCTCTCGATGCCACCGGCACCTGGATCTGGCCCACTCTGTCCCGAGCATCCTCACAGCCGTCGCCCCCAGCCCTTTCGACCATCGCCGCCACCAACCCTCTAGGTTGCCACCATCATCTCCCTAGTCGCTACCGCCAACTTGCTCAACATCGCTGCCACCTCGTCCTGTTGGCGCCGAGCAGGCCTCCCGATGCCACCACCACCGCCAGCTCTAGATCTGGCCCACCCTTCCATCCCATGCATCCTCACGGCCGCCGCCCCCCGACGCTGTCGGCCATGTCGTCTCGTCGACACCGAGCAGGCCTTCTGACACCGCTGCTAGCTCCAGATCTAATGAATGTTGTTAAAAATCAATCTAATGAATGTTGTTAAAAATCAATTACTTCTGTGCATATTTGATTGTTGTTCATATCTGTTCATGGATGTTTAACATGGATTGTTGTATACAATTTTTTTATTGTTGTGTACAAAGTTTTGACACAGATTCATACGAGATTGTTTTCTGTTCTAAAATATTTTGTTTCTAGTTAAGTATGAATCCGGTGCAATTTATTGCATTTTTTGGGGGGGGGAAATTAAAAAAAATCACATTAATGCTAAATTAACACATAAACATGACATTATTTCCTAGGAGTATTTTAGATATTTCACGACTTATAACAGTCAGTTAGCCCAACGAAAAGCCAGATTGTCAAACGGTCTATCAGGAAAAGCTACAATCACCAGCTACAGTTGCTTTCCAGCCCAGAAAGCTAAAAAAATGGTTTTGGGCAAAAGCTGCAGCTCCGCAAACTGGCCTAAGCTTTCGTCTCTTTCTCCCGATTTAAATTTCACCATGAACACCAACTTGGAAGTGGTTAATTGGGACCAAGGATAGAAAACCCAGTACCGGAGGAAATCCCGGCCGGATGGCGGTACCGGTAACTGGCCGGTTACCGGAAATCCCAGAGAAAAATCGGATGAAATTCAAAATCTGAATTTCGAACTGCAGTTTTTGAAAACCGGTTACCGGACTGGTTACCGGCCGGTTACAGGAAAAACCGGTCTAAAAAACCGGACCCAAAACTAGAAAACCTAATGAATGATTAGGTTAGAAAGAAGTGCCATATTTTCGAGAGAACTTTGAATAGCATTGCTCAATGACTTCAACCACTAACTTTTTACCAAGTCTACATGGGTGTTGCAACAAAAGAAAACCAATCAGCTGCAGCGTGGGCAATCCAGATTAGTTCAAAAAGTTAAGAAAGTAGCTTTTGAGACTCAAGAACATATTTGATCATATGTGTCTGTTAATCTAAACTACATGCGTATACAGAAAAAAATGTAAAATGAATAACTGGATTGCACGAACTATTTTGTTAAGCATAATACCAAATCCAAGGGAAACAAAAATATATAGAGTACTAATGTCATACATACAAATTTGTAAAAGACCAGAGACTTTGTTTTAGAAACAAACATCAATCTATTGAGGCTTAAGAGGTCATAAATAATAGAGATTTGATAAAACGAAACCTAGAAAGTGCATATTTAGCTTATACAATGTGTAATCTAGAATAAAAAAAAAGGCCTAAACTAACCTAAGAAGTGCATTACACATTCAAAAATTCAAATTTAAATCTAAAATTTTTCGGGTGGTGGGTACTGTTCACCCGGTCCCCACCGGTAAAACCGGCTACTGGCGGTTACCGGCCAGGATTTTGATCCCTGATTGGGACTATCTAGCATTGTCACTGCGCATGAAATTAACCAAGTAGAGAGATGGTGCCGCACCCGAATGAGTTGCGTAGGCTTGGAAGGCAATTTGGTCCTTTCAGCCCCTGTAGAATTGTGAAGGAGAGGACTCTCTTCCGCTCCCACTCTCCCCCTACGCCCGCACAGGCCATGGCTAGTACCTCTGCCTCCGTTTCCTCCACCACCAGCACTCATGCACCACCGGCCACCCACTCCACCAACCTCCAGCTCGTCAACATCCGGCAACACGTCCCCATCATTCTCGATCTGTAGGATTCCAACTACGCTCAATGGAGCACTCTCTTCAACGTCGCCTTCGGCAAATTCGGCGTTGCTCATCACGTTGACGGCACCGACGACCACCACGACGATCCAACTTGGGTCCAAGATGACTACACGATCGTCTCGTGGCTTTACACCACGGTCAGCGGGGAAATTCTCAACATCATCCTCAAACCCACTGACACCGCATATGCCGTCTGGACTGCCACTGTCGGCCTCTTTCTCAACAAACGGGGATCGACTTCGACGAAACATTAAACCCAGTGGTTAAATCGGCAACAATCCGAATCGTGCTCAGCATCGCCTCCTCCCGCGCCTGGCCCATGCATCAACTAGACGTGAACAACGCCTTCCTGCACGGGTTTCTCCACGAACACGTCTACTGCCAACAGCTGGTAGGCTTTGTCGACGACATGCGCTCGAACCACGTATGCCTCCTGTCCAAATCTCTATACAGGCTGAAGCAGGCACCGCGTGCATGGTATGAACGTTTCGCCGCATTCATTCGCTAGGTCGGATTTGTTTTGACCAAATCCGACCCCTCCCTCTTTGTTCTACGGCGTGGGAACAACATGGCGGTTCTACTGCTCTACGTTGACGACATTGTACTCACAGCATTATCCACTGCTCTCCTTCGGGCCATCATCACACAACTCCGCCATGAGTTTTCGATGAAGGACCTGGGGCCGCTGCACTTCTTTCTCGGCATCAGCGTGACCCGCTCGCTGGCTGGCTTCTTTCTCTCGCAAGGAAAATACACCGAAGAGCTGCTCGAGCGCGCCAACATGACAGCATGCAAGCCCATCTCCACACCAGTGGATACAGGCTCCAAGTTGTGCTTTACTCCTCTCCTTCTACATTTTACGCGTGTGAGATTATTGTCGAGGAAGAGGCCGGTAGTGGCAGTCCAGGACGGCATATGCAGTGTCAGCGGGTTTGAGGATGATGTTGAGAATTTCCCCGCTGACCGTGGTGTAAAGCCACGAGACGATCGTGTAGTCATCTTGGACCCAAGTTGGATCGTCGTGGTGGTCGTCGGTGCCGTCAACGTGATGAGCAACGCCGAATTTGCCGAAGGCGACGTTGAAGAGAGTGCTCCATTGAGCGTAGTTGGAATCCTACAGATCGAGAATGATGGGGACGTGTTGCCGGATGTTGACGAGCTGGAGGTTGGTGGAGTGGGTGGCCGGTGGTGCATGAGTGCTGGTGGTGGAGGAAACGGAGGCAGAGGTACTAGCCATGGCCTGTGCGGGCGTAGGGGGAGAGTGGGAGCGGAAGAGAGTCCGAGGATGAGAGTACTCGGTGTGATACCATGTAGAATTGTGAAAGAGAGGAGTAAAGCACAACCAGTGCTAATCCTTGTATTGATCAATGTATATATAGACATACAATGGCACAACGTGCAAACAACAGAACGAGAGAGAGAGAGGTGGGCGAGTGAAGCGGAGCTTGACCGAGCCAACCGGGAGACGTTAGCGCATGCAGAGGTGTTCGCATTGTGGACCGAGTTAGCCGGAGAGTGCGATGCTTCATATCCGTTAACAGCCCCGCCCAGGGCAACGGGAACGGATAGGCTGCTTTGGTCATCTGTGCCCTCTAAGAGGCATCAGATATTCAGATGTGCATGAAGCTAATACAGTGACTTTCTAACTTGCGCATCCACGGGCCTGACAGGGGACGCACAGGTTTGGTCACGATGGCAGTGGGCGGCGTGCTGGACTTCCTGCGCTTCTCTTTCACTGCAAAAGAGAGGCTCCACCGGATCAGCCCTACATCAGCCTACATTTGCACTGAAGCTGGCAGAAGGATTGCACAAGCCGTTTGGCAGGGATCGTCGAGTCTTAAGCGGTACGACCACGAAACACCGTGTTTCCAAGATGGTGTCCTGCCGTTGTGATCTCTGAAAAAGGACGAGCTTTGCCATGTACACTGTTCTTCTGCTAATCCGTCACTTTCTGCACGAGCTACAGCAAACGCTAAGCGAAAGGCGAAGACATTGACCAGAGAGGCTCCATCAGATCCTGACCTGAGGCTCCAAACACCTTAAAGAAGACGACAATGTGGATAGCGGATTAGCCTATCTTTGCCTCAAACACCTCGAGCCACAAGCATTTCTGACGACCTCCAATTTTAGAGGCGGAAAAAACAGGGGCCTTGAGATGAAGCAGGGCAAGCAGTGGAGGGAGTTCGTCTTAGCCGTACCGGGTGGCACTCCAGGCTCATCTCTGTTCAGTGAACAGCATGGCCATGTAGGCCATAGAAAGGGAGATGGATAGCTCTTCATGTATCTTGATGTACAAATATCTTTAGATGGTGCTACGACCAAGAGTCTAGAGAGTAGACGCAGCAAATCTGAAAAATGCATGAGCTATGCTGAAGCAAAACATGCTGCTTTCTTCACTTGGTCATGAGCATTGCATTCAGATGAAATAGATGATGCCAAATCTGCAAGTCGAGACATTTGAGCTGAACAAAGGTGGTTGACTATGTTCTTACCAGACTTGCAACAAATGCAAAAGAAGTCGGGAAAATAGCTCTGTCAAGTTCATCAACACACCAAACAGATGGAAACCACTCTATATTTATTGCAGTAACATTAGGCATTGAAACCTTCGTAGGGAGGAAGGAAAAGGAGGACGAAACATCGTAGCAAGGCCAAAACCAGCCCCCAATTTAATCAGGCTCACCTTCATGAATCATCTAAGGGGTGATCAAATAAAACCAACGTAAATGGAAAAGCATTGTTTATTACAGACCTAAAATACCACTCACGCTTCGATGCAGGCGTCCTCTCCCTCCATTATTCCAAGCTTTGGGCACAGGACCTTGAAGTATAGTGTTCCTTGGCATCAATGGTGACAAAAACTCAAAACAGTGTAATCTTACAGGCTCTTGGCTGCCGCAATGACGTTTTCTGCAGTTATACCGTACTCCTTGTAGATCTTTCCAGCAGGAGCACTTGCACCGAATTTGTCGATACCAATAGCCTTGCCCTTGGCTCCAATGTACTTTTGCCATCCGAGAGTAGAGCCTGCTTCAATGCTGATTCTTACAGTAACAGCCTCAGGGAGAACACTCTCCTTGTATTCATCCGACTGTTCCTCGAAAAGTTCCCAGCAAACAAAGGACACAACACGGACAGTCTTCCCCTCCTTCCTCAACTCATCGGCAGCCTTGGCGGCAATCTCTAGCTCAGAACCGGTACTCAGCACAATGAGATCAGGCTTGTTGCTAGTTGAGTTGTCAGAGATGATGTACCCTCCCTTCTCAACACCCTCAATTGAGGTACCAGGCAGATGAGGAAGCTTTTGCCTGGAGAGAGCAAGAACAGATGGCCTCTTCCTGTTGAGGACCGCGATTTTGTATGCCCCAGCAGTCTCATTGCCATCGGCAGGACGAAGCATCAGAATGTTGGGCATTGCACGGAAGCTCGCCAAGTGCTCAATGGGCTGATGGGTCGGACCATCTTCTCCAAGACCAATAGAGTCATGGGTCATAACATAGATAACTCGAGCTTCGCACAAGGCTGAGATTCTCATGGCAGCTCTCATGTAGTCGGTGAAAACAAAGAAAGTAGCGCAGTATGGAATGAGCCCTGGGCTGTGCAGAGCAATGCCATTGCAAATGGCGCCCATTCCATGCTCCCTGACTCCAAAGCGGACATTGCGCTCCTCAGGTGTATCCATCTGGAAGTCACCAAACATCTTAAGCAATGTCATGTTGGAGGACGCAAGATCAGCACTACCTCCAAGAAGACCAGGCACAACTTTAGCAAGGGCATTCAAGCACTGCTGAGAGAGATTCCTAGTGGCATCTGCTGGGCTCTCTGGAGTGTATTTCTAGAGAAATCAAGTGATATACCATTATAATCTCATCATTTACATATGACCTCAAATATCACGAGTAAGTATGCCAAAACACTTACAGGAAGAGCATCAGCCCAGCCAGCGGGCAACTCCCCTGAGACGATACTCTTCAAGGTGGCCGCATCTTCTGGGTATTTCTTCTCATACTCTGCAAACTTAGCATTCCAATCACCCTCAAGCGCAGCACCTTGGGGAACATGGCGGCTCCAGTGGCTGCAACAGTCCATGCAAATAGATAATAAGGTGAGTGTTAGGCAATTTCATCATCTCCTTCAGATGACCATAACATATGATAAACAAACCTCTTGACATCCTCGGGCACAAAGAATGGCTCATAGGGCCATGAAAGATTCTGCCTGGTTGCTTCGACCTCTTTGGTGCCTAACGCACTTCCGTGCACACTGTATGAGTTGGCCTTGTTGGGAGATCCAAAACCGATTGTAGTAGTCACCTAAAAATAGTGCATCTTAGCTGAATGTGATGAACTCTACAAAAAAAAAAATGCCCAGATAACAAAAGAAACTAACCTTGATTAATGTGGGCTTGTCGGTCACTGCCTTTGCTTCCTTAATGGCTGCACGGATCTCGTCATACCCGTTGTTGCCATTCTTAACCCAGATCGTGTGCCACCCAAGACCCTCAAAGCGGGCGCTCACGTCCTCTGTGAATGCAATCTCCGTGTCTCCATCAATGGAAATGTGGTTGTCATCATAGAAAGCAATCAGCTTGCCAAGACCCCAATGCGCAGCCAATGAGCAAGCTTCATTGGAGATACCCTCCATTTGGCACCCATCTCCCAAAATACAATACCTGCACAGAATTCACATATCATGCTACCAAAGTTGCACTGCTTGCATTAAAGTGAAACACGAAGCATTCACAACAAAATTATTACGTGTAGTGATCGACGATCTCACTGTCAGGCTTGTTGAAACGGGCAGCCAGGTGCTTCTCAGCAAGGGCCAATCCAACTGCATTCGCGACACCCTGACCAAGGGGTCCTGCAGAACAACCAAACAAGAAACTGGGTCTTTTAAGTTTTGTATTACAATTATAGCATGGCGGGCAACAATTAATATGAGCTCAGTTGAGATGAACATACCAGTCGTAACTTCAACTCCGGGAGTCTCAAAGTTTTCAGGGTGACCTGGAGTCTTGCTTCCCCATTGCCTGAATTGCTTCAAGTCCTCTTCCTGAAGCAGCATACTGGTCATAGTTACAACAAGTTCCATGGTATAAGAGCTTATGTAAATTAGCCATATTAAACATCTAGCAGCTTGCTCCAGGTTTTACACTAGCAAGTTGCTCAACTAAACTGTCTAAACATGAGTGATGAGTCCAAGGTACAAAGTCTGAAGTTTCCAACTAATCTTCCTAGGAACTTTAGATTCCACTAAACAGATCTCTGACAATTCGATAATGGTACAGCCTTTACCAGAAAAAAAAAATGAAGCCGCCACAAAAAAAAATGGCAGTCAAGATCGAAACTTTCCACTGTTTCACCAAACAAGATCCGAACTTTGCACAAACCTACTCCCGATTTCGCCGCTCCAACCAATCTGCAGCGAATTCCACACGCCAGAAACAGATGCAAACACCGCAACGAAGCAGGATCTGAAGCGGTGGCCTTACCTTGACGGCGTCGTAGCCGGCGAGGTGGAGCAGGGCGTATTGGAGCATGCACCCGTGGCCGGCGGAGAGGACGAAGCGATCGCGGTTGAACCAGTAGGGATTCTTGGGGTTGTACCGCATGACCTCGTCGTAGAGTATGTGTCCCATGGGCGCGCACCCCATGGGGAGCCCCGGGTGGCCGGAGTTGGCCTTCTCGACGGCGTCGATGGCCAGGAACCGGATCGTGTTCACCGACTTCTCGAGCAGCGCGCCGGTGGCGGCCTGCCCCTCGAGCGTCTCTACGGCGGCGGCGCGCACGCGCTGGCGGCGCGAGGCCGCGGGAGCGCGGCGGGGCGGGAGAGGGGAGCGGAGGCCGCGGCCTGCGAGCGAGCTGAGGCGGAAGCCGAGGCGCTCCGATGGGGCGGCCGCGCCGCCGCCGGGCGCGGAGCCGGCCCGCGCGGCGATGGTGGCGTGCGCTGCGGCGACGGAGTGCGCGGCCATGTCGCGAGGTGTTGGGTGGTGTGCGTGCGCGGAGGCGGAGGCGGAGGCGGAGATGGCGAGGTGGGAGAGATAGAAGGCGGGGGTAATGTATAGACTTCGGGGTGCATCTTGGGGACTCGTTGGTAATAAAAAGGTAGTCGCGAGGATGGCTACGGTGTTTCAGTGGACACGGTCCATGGACAGTGGTTACTGTAGCACGCCTAAGATGATGTCGCCGGCGGCTAGTGGGATTAGTCGCGGTTTTGGGCCGCAAATACTGAATCCGTTAAGGCTTCAGTGTTACATAAGTATGGACCATGTTAAAACTAATTTCTGAGGTTAGTTCATACTATATCATTGCATTAGTAAGAAGAATGTGATTTTTGTCATCATTTTCATTGATAGTTTAGAACTATGATCAAGCGCTACGCCGAGAGCTAAGGGTAGTATGTTGCAGGTATAAACCCCTATTTGGCAATGGCGGATCTACCATAGGGTGTGAGGGGGCTGAAGCACCAGTTCCGCTCGCCGCATCCTTGGTACCCACTTAGTATCCTTGTTATTATTTGCATCACAAATCTAGTTAATTTTGTTCATAAGATTGCTATTTGTGCATATTTCTGGGCATTCGAAACGAACTATCCAATAGTACATTTAATATATTTTTCTTACTGTGTTCCTCAAAATTTATAATTTATGTATCAATTTGGATGCACATGACATTTAAATGAGTATTTACTAGCTCACCTCACGATAACTTTGTCCCACTAACACCACTGCTATTTGGTATCTCAACTTTCGCAAAATGCTACTCCAACGAGTTTCAAAAGGAACAGTTATGTGTGGACTTGAAAGCTATAACCAACAGTAGAAAAACAGCTTGAAAATACAATATTTTTAAAATGCATGTCTTTTATGAAAAATTAAATGCAGAAAATATGCTGATGGAATGAATAAACTAGCACGATCCCAACAGAAGCTATATTTGTGGTTTTGATTACGTTTGCGCGTATGGACCGGGCGCGTGGGGGGTGGTGAGGTCGGTTGGTGGATGAGGGGATCAGCGGTGGCCGTTGATGACGGCAGATGAGGAAATCCTGGCCGTCGGAAGAGGGTAGGAAACGACTGGATATTATTAAAGAATTTTTTGGCCTTCTGTTATTGGTCTGGTGAGCCTTTTGAAAAAATTTGTTGTGGGTCATATCTTTTTTTATTAAAAAGAGAGAGAGAGTTAAGATTGGCTCTTTGTTCATGTTGGGGTCGTCGCCGTCACGGTTGTTTTCTGGTGTAATTCCAACCTTGATGGTGATGTGCTTGATGAAATTTTGGAGTCAAAACTCTTTTAGATGCAGAGATTTGGTCCTGGTATTTAAATTTAATTTTTACCAAAAGAAATAGCGATTTGTTCTCTCGTGTGATTGGATGGGCAAGTCTATTGATGAAATCTAACCACAGTAGAATAATATCAAAACAGAACTAGAAGAACATAAGAATCTATCGATTAGTTTTGGGCTCATTTAGTTTTTTTTTTAAGCGAAGTAGCAAAAATAGTGTCTCCTCTAACGAAATGGAAAAAATAGCACCCATATCGCATTCAAAATGCACAATAGGGGGCCTGTCGTGCCCCCACTACACGATAGGCCCACATAACCCGTCGCTCGGTGGGTGCGCGACAGATCACCTGCCTCTCGGTGGTGACATGGCAGGCTGATTGCTGCCGAATAGGAGGCCGCCACGTGCGGTAGACCCTCTACCGTGCATTTTTTTGCACAGCACGGATATCATTTTTTTCAATTTATTCGTGGGATGAGCTATTTTTGTTACTTCGTCGCGAAATAGTGTCATTTTAGCTGATAATTCTCTATCAGTAGGAATCTATTTTATGGGAATATTCCTTGGTGCTTGATACTTTTGTAACAACATTCATGCATGTATGGGTTTTTTTTTCGGACCTTCACTTCCGCTCACCGGGGACCGCAATGTTCATGCCTTATTAGCCGCCGAAGATTGTGCAGGCACATGTTTGTTTTCTTTTTAAAAAAAAAAAATTGTTGCTGGACGAAAACTCTTTATTCGAAAAGAAAACCCTTTTTTTTATCTCGTCCGTTGTCTAGAACGCCACCGGGATCAGTGCACGGTGCTTTACTCTTAATACTAGTTTAAGGTTACAAGAGTCATGCAATAATCTATAGACATGGTTACCTTCTCTTCTCTGAGACTCTTGACCCTTCAATAAGCCACTACAACCATAGGTGGCTGCTGCCACATTCGAAAGAAGCAACAGCAGCCAGCTTATTATTATTATTATTTAATCTATTTTAAAAAATATATTTTATAGATAATCTCTTTCTAACTTTATTTTCAATTCTGATCTTTTTGGCTACGCCACAACGCGCGACGTGGCAAAAACATATTATCACGTCACGAATCTCGGCGTGGCAAACGAATGCTGTCACATCACTCTTCTTGGCGTGACAGGATTTAGACCAAAAACAGATGTATGTTAGCTTGGAGAGTTATTGTGGCAGGTTTGGCTACACCGCGGTCGGTGACGTGACAGCCTATGGTGTGATTAAATATATCAGAATTGGAAATAAAGTCAGAAGGTATTATCTTTAAAATATTTTTTTAAAAAAAAATAATAAAAAAAAAACTCAACAGCAGCACGCACATGAGTTGTGGAGCATCTTTGACTCTTCGTTCGTACCTGCAACCTTTCAGAGTCCCAAAGGAAGGGTCCCGGGCCGTCATTGGCTACTTGTTGCCCAAAAGAGCAGGATTAAGATGCTCTGATGCTGGCCGGAGACGTGCACGAACTGTAATCTGTAACTAGTAGCACGAGCACTTCAAGTACTTGTTTCTGTTGGAATTTTTCTTAGCTGACCTTGCTACTTAACAGTAGTTAGACTTAGTGCTTAACTGATGGGTGTTTCGGTCTCGATAGCCGGCCTATCATGATGCGGATATCCCTACGACCAGTTCGGATATCCTTACGATCAGTTATGTTCGGGTACATGGAGACAACCTGAAACCGGTCGCAAGACGAGTCAGAAGGAAACGAGGTCCACGACCACTTCAAGAATGGCTATGACCAATTTCACCATCTCTACGACCAGTTGGCTCAGACTTACGACCAGCTTTCCGATCAGATCTACGATCAGTACTCGGTGAAAGGAGTACTTGTCGGGAACAGTACTCGTCAGGAACAGTCGGGAGGAGCACTTGTCAATAGTACTCGACGAGAACAGTACTCGGTGGGAACAGTCTTCACCCATGTTTTCAACCAAGTGATCTACGACCACGACTAGGTGACTACGACCACAGCCAGGTGGTCTACGACCACGACCAAATAGATTACAACCAGGTCTACGACCGGGAGATCCAAACTAAATCATGAGAAGGATTTTTGGAGCTTAGATATTTCGTTTGTAGATAAGTACAGTATATATTTTTTAGATGGAGTTGGTTGTAATATTTCCATAACTGTATTAGGAAAAAAAAAATCTCTGTACGATACGAGAGTTAGAGGTAAAATCGGCATTAGGCTGTGTGTGAGTTTGCCGTATCCTTATGTGTCAATATAAGGTCAGGGCATCGCCTATTGTAAAGGGGGGGGGGAGAATTTTAGAAGAAAATACAGAAAAGTCACGGCAACTTTGTGGCGCAATATCTTGCGTATTTGTTGAGGTTTTCCCATCTAGGATTTGTTGAGATCGGTGTAAGGTAAGAACACGTCGTTCTTGATATTGCCTACCGAATCTACACCATTCAACTCGTCTAATTCGAGATCTTTGCTGCTCACGATTTAGAGAGGCTTCGAGTTCACGCTTCTAATGGTCTTTGTGATTGATTAGTGTGTGAATATCTGGTTATCCATCTACACAACTACAAGAAGAAGAAGCTGTTACTGACTTCGTCACCGCCAGAGTTCAGGAGGGAAGAACCCTAGCCACAAGAAGAATGCAAACTTCATCGTTTGTACCGCGAAAGATCGAGCCACCCTTGCGCATCAGCTAGTTTACTAGTTGATCCGTATCATACCGTGTGCTTACCGAGCGGCAAGTGACCTGCTGACAACACTTGCCACTCTATGGACGCGTGGCTGGCAGGCAGGCAGCTCACTTCTTGGCCTACCCTGCGGCGGGGGTGTGGTAGACCTGTTGTTGTGCATTTTAAGTGAGGCATAGGTGTTATTTTTAACAATTCATTTACAATGGTTATTTTTACTATTTTATCACAAAACGTGCTAAACTGACGAACTGTAATCTGTAACTAGTAGCACGAGCACTTCAAGTACTCATCTCAGTTGGAATTTTTCTTAGCTGACCTTGCTACTTAACAGTAGTTAGACTTAGTGCTTAACTGATGGGTGTTTCGGTCTCGATAACCCGGCCTACCGCCGGGATCACCACTTCCCATACATATCGTCATATATGTTGAGTTGTGGCTTGAGGTGTTCTCTTATCTTTGGTTAAGCATGTTCATACTATATATATATATATATATATATATATATATATATATATATATATATATATATATATATATATATATAATTTTTGACCCGATATCCTATACACCCTAGTAGATTACTGTAGATCCACTCCTGCCGCATACCCAACGAGCGATAGGTGGCCTGCCCGCAACATTTGCCTCTCTGTGGGCGCGTGGCAGGCAGGCAGGCAGCCCGCTACGTGGCTTACCATGTGGCAGGGGGCGCGGTAGGCCGGTTGTTGTGTATTTCGAACGCGGTACGGGTGCTATTTTTAACAATTCGTTTGTGTAGACTATTTTTGCTATTTGTTGCCGAACAGTGATATTTTAGCCAATAGCCCCCGTGCCTCTCCTCCGGTCGCATGCAGCCACGTAGGCGGGACACGTAGCCCGTCCCCGTGCCAAGCTGCGCCGAGTTGGTTGGTGCGATGGAAAGGAGAGAGCACCTGCTCTGCACCATGGCGCGAGGCCTTCGCACAGAGAAGAACGTGTAAACGGGCCGGGTAAGGGAGGAAAGCTTTAGACCCGGCCCGTTTCAGGGTTACGTGGCCCGAGGTTGATTGGTCAGCTTGCTTGGCTAGTCAGCTAGTCAAGTCGTTTGTTGCGTCCTTAACAACCGAGTAAACTTTTGCCAAATGCCGATCGGTAAGTAGCCTAATCGGTGTGCAGATTTATGAACGCCCTGATAAATGTATATTGAATTAATTATTTTTGCTGAATTCGAAATTTAAGCCCATGACATCTTTTGTCGTATGAGTCTTAAGATAGCTAAGTTAACAAACTTGACTCTAATACGAGAAATCAACTGTAAGGTAGTATAATACGAAAGAAAAGGCGAGCATTTGATCCATTTCTGCAACAATAATACACTTACATGATGTCACAAAGGTTTTTTAATGATGTATGTATACTCGGCTGTTTACTACCCTCAGTCACAACAGAACGTCGTTTTGGACATCGACACGTTCACAAAACGCAACTTCGACAACTAATTTATATTATAATAGACTTATAAAACCAATAAAGTTATCCATTTATGAAATTTCATTTTGAGACAAATCTATACATACCATTTTCACGTTTCAATATAAACATTGAAAAATATACCGATAGCTAAAGTTTAGAAATTTCGACTGCACTTACCCCAAAACAACATTCCTTTGTGACTAAAGGGGGTATAATATTACAATGAAATTGACACCTATCTTAATTTATACAGAAAGATGACCAGACAGAACCATCCGAAGAGAAAGGTTTAAACTCTGTCACATGAAATTCTCTTCCTTGTAAAATAGGGTGGTGATTCTCAGGGGCATAGCCAGCCTATGGCTAGGTCTCGGGCTGGCCAAGCCGTGGCCCATCTCATAGTCTCTTTCACGTGGAAAATTTTAGTCTTGTTCATCAATTTCACTTGGGAACTTGAGACCATACCTTGGACCACTGTCTTGGAGACCCGAGGCTCAGCTCCGCCACCAGTTATTCCAAAGTCCTTGTGTCTGATCTCTTGATCCTAGAGGCCGTAGTGTCGTACTGTATCTTGTGCAAAATGACTAAAAAAAATTCGAATCCTCTACACTACTGCAGAGGCCCACTATATAAATAGTACTTAAAGAATGGTGATTATTTCAAAGTCCTCCTGTTTGATCTCTTAATCCGGCAGGTTGTAGCGCCGTACTGTATTTTGTGCAAAAATGTGTAAAAAAAAAAAAGATCTGGATCCCCTGCACTACTGCAGAGGCTCACAGTGGTCTACCACATACTGTAGCAAAGTATTGCAGCAACCACATTATCTATTTATCTGGATTTTTGATTTTTTATTAGAAGATTGAGATCGTTTCTATGCCATATACTGTGGATCCTGTGCATTAAATATCGGTCGGTAAAAAAACTGAACCGTCTCTCTGGTCTGTACTGTCTTGGATCCACGACCCATTAGGCCACCGTTACCGATAGCAGCTCACGCGAGTCGAGTCGCGGGGGTTGGTGGCAGCGGCGCACACTCACGGCACCTCGGCTCGCCTATTTCTTCCTCCCTCCCGTCCACCCCACCAACCGCAACCCAAATCGCCCCACCAATCCCGACGCCCCCACCGACTCCCACCAACCCAACCACGGCGGCATCGGCAATGGCGAGCGCGGCGACCATGGCGTCGAAGGCGGCGGTGTGCCTGGACCCCACCGCCCTCGCCACCTCTGCGTTCTCGCGCCGCGCGGCCGCGCCCCTCCGGTTGCCCGCGCGGTCCACCCGCCCCGCCGGCGGGCTGCGGATGCGGGGGCGCCGCGCGGTGGTCGCGGCGTCGGTGGCGGCGCCCGCGAAGGCTGGCGCGGAGGAGATCGTGCTTCAGCCTATCCGGGAGATCTCCGGCGCCGTTCAGCTGCCCGGGTCCAAGTCGCTCTCCAACCGGATCCTACTGCTCTCCGCCCTGTCCGAGGTGAGCAAGGACTCGGCTCCTCCTCCTTTTGGGGCGAACTGGGTGTAAAGATGAGATTTTAGCGGGTTTAGGAGAGGTGGTTTGTCTTGCTAAATGTTTGCGAAATTCGCGGGAATTCCCGGTGAAGTCGATCTAACGATGAGGTAGACCTCGGTAATTTGTTCAGTAGCCAATTCCTATGCTCGGTCATCGAATCATTAGAGGGAGTTCTTATGTAGCTTGTATCTTGGTTAAGAATAAGATGGTTAAAAATGGTATAAACAGGACATCTTCCCATGTCAGGCTACTAAATTTTCACGACGTTGTGTTCTATCTAAAAACAAGGTTTCTTTGGGAGTACATGAAATTTGTGTAAAATAAAACAGGATTGATCACAAAAGGGCAACAATTTAGGTGATTCTTCTCGAGTTATTATTTGTAGCATTATTTTTTCACGAGCTATATAGATACTAAATGTAGGATCCTACAGGGTTTATTCGGTTTCCATTCATGCGGAAATTCTAGTGAAGCATGCATTGTTAACTTATTTGTAAGAAGTTGAAGAAACTGGTACTGGTTTACTTCGCTGCCATGCCATCTTGAGTTAATCCTTTGATTAATTATTGCTGGTTTTTACTCTTGTTAGGGGACAACAGTGGTGGATAACCTGTTGAACAGTGAGGATGTTCACTACATGCTTGAGGCCCTGAAAGCCCTCGGACTCTCTGTGGAAGCAGATAAAGTTGCAAAAAGAGCTGTAGTTGTTGGCTGTGCCGGCAAGTTCCCGGTTGAGAAGGATGCGAAAGAGGAAGTACAACTCTTCTTGGGGAATGCTGGAACTGCAATGCGGCCATTGACGGCAGCTGTAACTGCTGCTGGTGGAAATGCAACGTATGTTTTTTTTTTATGCCTGTGGAAATAAGTATGAAATCCATTGGTATGTTTTGAGACTTACGGTATATCTTTCTGGGACTTCAGTTATGTGCTTGATGGAGTGCCACGAATGAGGGAGAGACCCATTGGTGACTTGGTTGTCGGATTGAAACAACTCGGTGCGGATGTTGATTGTTTCCTTGGTACTGACTGCCCACCTGTTCGTGTCAACGGAATTGGAGGGCTACCTGGTGGCAAGGTTCGTTACTCGCGAACTTGCATGTTATGCGCTTCTGTACACATTTCAATCTCTGTCAAGCTTTTGCATTTCTAAGGAAAGCATAGTATGGTGCAACTCAACCTTACACGGCACAATAACTTGAAAATAGTCATGCCTAACCAATAAGCGATGTTTCCGTTAAGCCAAGCAAGCAATACTTGGTTTGTGTCTAGCAACTTATTTTTGGTCTATTTGCTTTTTTTGGTCTTAGATTGTGTGATTTCTCACGAATAAGCACTTAAAATTGAATTACATTCAACAGGTTAAGCTCTCTGGTTCCATCAGCAGTCAGTACTTGAGTGCCTTGCTGATGGCTGCTCCTTTGGCTCTCGGGGATGTGGAGATTGAAATCATTGATAAACTAATCTCCATTCCTTATGTTGAAATGACATTGAGATTGATGGGGCGTTTTGGCGTGACCGCAGAGCATTCTGATAGTTGGGACAGGTTCTATATTAAGGGAGGCCAAAAGTATAAGTAAGTTTCTAACTGTTTTACTTATTCAAATAGTAGGGTATTTAAGATTCTACTTTTCATTTGCCCAACCAATTACAGATGCACCCATATTTGAATTATAGATAAACTGGGGAAAGAAAAACATGATGGAATTTTTTTTTACCATGTAAAGAACTTTATTCATCTGGAATATGACCAAACTGGCGAACTGTACTAGCAAATCAATGCTTAGCCTAGGTAATAACCCCTCAACTTACAATGCATTCCACAGGTATATTACCTGGTGCATAAACATGATAGCACCAGAAGTAGCATTCTTGATTAGTTTCTTTGTGCCCCTGTTATGTTATGCACCTGCTGCCATATGGCCTATCAGGATAGTCATCCATGTTTTTACCGAACATACTTCTGTTATGTACTCGAAACTTTAGTTCTAACTTAGAAAATTACATTCATCATTCCCTAAACTAATCCTCTGTCACTTTGGAATTGACAGGTCCCCTGGAAATGCCTATGTTGAAGGTGATGCCTCAAGTGCGAGTTATTTCTTGGCTGGTGCTGCAATCACTGGAGGGACTGTGACTGTTGAAGGTTGTGGCACCACCAGTTTGCAGGTAGAATTCTACTGTGCATTCTTCCCTTTTGGTTAAGCATAGTCAAATACTATCTGTATAATATATTCTATGATATGCCAGTGTCAACCAAACATGCTTTAACTAGAGGATATTCATATAACCTAGCTTAATATATCAAACCAAACAGCTCTGCAAGTGGCCTTTTGTGCTTTCATTTTCCCTGGCTTAAATACTTAATTTTGCAGGGTGATGTGAAATTCGCTGAGGTACTTGAGATGATGGGAGCAAAGGTTACATGGACTGACACTGGTGTTACTGTTACTGGTCCACCGCGTGAACCATTTGGGAGGAAACACCTAAAAGCTATTGATGTCAACATGAACAAAATGCCTGATGTCGCCATGACTCTTGCCGTTGTTGCCCTCTTTGCCGATGGTCCAACTGCTATCAGAGATGGTAAACTTTCTAAGGACTACTGCCTACCATACCTATTATGTAGCACCAGTGAGAGAGAAACCATCAGAATTCGTTGAAAAAAAAAGAAGTATAATGGATTGGGATATGTTCATTTTGTGTAGCAAACAGTAGTTAATGTGGTTTAGACATCCTCTTACTATGGAGTGTGTTGCTGTTGAATTTTTCGAATGGCTTCAGCCACATTGCATGCTTTGTTCCTGATAATTATTCATTCTCTTGCACAGTGGCTTCCTGGAGAGTAAAGGAAACAGAGAGGATGGTCGCAATTCGGACCGAGCTAACAAAGGTGAATACATTAAGGTTCTGTTCTTCTTGTAGTTCAGCCGTCTGTTTTTTCCCAGTGTATCAACGTGCCTATTGTTTGTGTTGTGCTAGCTGGGAGCATCGGTTGAGGAAGGGCCAGACTACTGCATCATCACACCACCGGAGAAGCTGAACGTGACTGCAATCGACACCTACGATGACCACAGGATGGCGATGGCCTTCTCCCTCGCGGCCTGCGCCGACGTGCCCGTGACGATCAGAGACCCCGGGTGCACCCGCAAGACCTTCCCCAACTACTTCGATGTGCTAAGCACTTTTGTCAAGAACTAAGCGGGTTAGTTAGAGAGTCGGAATGAAGAAATTGCGTTTATACTGTCCATGGGCTGAGGAAATTTGGTTCTTCTCTTTCTTCTTTTCGCGAGATGAGAGATGGGTTTTAAGTCTGTAATACTTGTTTGTAGCATGCCAGCGTGACACGAGTCTTGAGAATTGAGATAAAATAAGATGTATTGTAGTTGTACACTGAAGACGCTTTGAGACAGTGTCTCGAGATAAGAAATAAATTCCCCTCGGATGATTCTAAAACTTTGCCTTGCGTTCCTGGAGATGCCCAGTTGCTACTCGGCGGCCGTTTCTTCACCGTGCCCGGCGAGGCGGCAAGCGCCCCGATCCTTACTCCTCCGCATCTTGGACGCCGGTCATTATCGGATCACACGACCGCCGTGCGCCCGTGCCCCTCAAATAATGGCCGAACACCGGGTAATGGCCACCAAACTGGTGGCTGTGCTCGGGTTGTGCGGATCAGTTGATCAGTGGCACAGAATTGCCACAAACACCGGAATAGGTAATAGCTAGACAAGGGAATGAAGTAAGGGACAATCAGTAAAATGTCACTCAATAGAACGGTGTTCTACGTTTTACCATCATATACATTGTAATTCACATTTTGCCATTATATAGAAATACCTATCATTCTTTTACCATTTTCTCCTTTTATCATCGTTTTTGTTATTTTCCCTCATTACCGCTCACGTGAAGTTACCTTCGTGCTCCTGGGTCCAATGACCGCGTGCGATCGGGTCCGGTGGCGCCTTAAGCCCAGTCACGCTCAGTTGGCCCCCCCACTGCGCTCCTCCCCACTCAAAACCCTAGTCGTAGCTCCTGGCGGTGGCGTGCTACAACGAAGGAAGACGATAGCCATGTCTTAGGGGTTTTCGTTCGTGCGCTCAAGTGAAAGCATCTATACCCATAAAAATGACTTTAGTAATTAATGTTAATAATGTATTATGGGACTAACATGTGTGCTAAGATGTTTAAAGACTTAGTCCCGGAGTTTGAATGATGATATAGAAATAACAATGCAAAGATGATAAAAGATCAACATGACTCGAGTCAAAGGTATCATGTAGCTAAAGGATCCTTTTGTAGTTTTACCGATCTCGGTGTTTGGGGAAAAGACTGGATTAGTAGGCTAGACGTCGTACTATAAAGAGAGATTATGGCTAGTAGCTTGAAAGTTTAATTTGTGTTATTTTGATCAACCATATGACATGCATTGCATTTAGAATTGTTTTGGTTTTTGCCTCTGGAAAACTGTTCAGTAAAGTCGGTATGACCGCATGTAATAAGCGGTACTACCGCAGGTCGGTAGTACCGAATTCTAGTTGGTGGTACGTATTTTTCAGAGAACATGTTTTTTAGACCTTTTCTTGAATTCTGAAAATAGTATGACCGTATTTGAAAAGCGGTACTACCGCAGGTCGGTAGTACCAAAATCCAGATGGCGGTACATATTTTCCAGAGAACATGTTTTTGGGAGTTTTTGTTCTCCCTTAGAAAACAGTATGACCGCATTTTCTGCGCAGTACTACCGGAGAGTGGTAGTACCAGGCTTTACATGGCGGTGCGTTATTTCTAGAGATTGTGTTTTTCGTGTTTCTCAAAACCTCTGGAAATCGGTAGTTCCATTCTAGCCGAGCGGTATTACTTCTATGCGGTAGTACCGGTTTTTAGTTGGCGGTAATACCGCAACTTTTTTCGTAACGACTAGTTCAAAGTATTCAATGCTACTGTTCCGACCGTTGATCATGAAGAACGGTAGTACCGGTTTTGTTCAGAGGTACTACAACAAATGCTGGACTTTTAGGAAGTTGGTTCAAACGGCTAGTTTTGTGGTTGGGGCTGTAAATACCCCCCCCCCCCTGCACCAAGCTCAAGATCTTTGGCTATATTGAATACTCTTGAGGTTTTGGTACTCTCTCTTCTACTCACTTGTACTCAATTCACATTTTGAGGTCGTTGAGAGCATTCAAGTGCATTGCATCATTAGTTGATCATTTTAGCATTTGATTATCTTCAAGCAAGCTCTGCGATTAATTACTCTTAGTGCTTGCCAGCACCTAGACGACCTGGAGAAGTGTACGCGGTGATCACTTCAAAGAAGCTTATGAAGTGACCCGGTAAGAAATTATGAAGTGGTTGCGTGCTCACCATCTCCGGAGAGGAGGAAGAGCAACGATAGTGATCGAGGGAAGTGCTTGTGTGGAGCTGACTTGATTCGTTCAAGTTTCCTCAACGTGGACTAGTGACTTGATTCTACATTGTGGTTTTTCTTCTCTTGTATTTACGTTTCTCGCATTTACAATTCTAGTTATCATTTGTGTAGAATTCTTGCTAGAATTGTTTTAGTATAATCTTGTATTGCCTTAGCAAATATTGATCGTAGACTTTAAACTTGTGCTAGTATCTCTTCATTAAGAACATAATTGTTAAAATTGTTAATTAGAGTATAATATTTTTTTATAACCCCCTATTCACCCCCTAGTCGGTCATCTTTAATCCTACAACAAGCAGGGGGATGGACCCGAAGCATGGACCCTTGGGTCTACCCCTGATTCTCTGCCCCATATGCCAGGAAGAGAAGGTCATCAAGCTCATGTCCAACATGAAGGTAAATTCACGCAATCGATTCTTCAAGTGTCTGAGGAGTGAGCCTAATGTAAATAAATTTCACTTGATTCCTTGTTGATTTGGTTTTAACCTTCGTGTTCGTGCGGTCGCACTATATGGTCAGGGTTAGGGTTACGGTTGGATTTTGTTTAGGGATCCCTTTTGTTTAATTTTGTTTCAATTAGCTATGAAATCAAATAAGTTGTGAGTTTGTTTTCATGCAGATACCCGATAAATGCAAGTTCTTCATGTGGCTTGAACGATATCAAGCTCACCTTGTTGAAACCGGTGTAATCAACATGGACGACACCTACCCTGAAGATGTAATTCCTGAGCTTTTTTAGGTGACTGACAACCTTAGGGAAGATTTTAAATCCATGAAAGGCGATATCAAAGACTTGAAGGACTGCATTGCCGGTATAAAGATGAGCATGGAGAACCTAGGTAGGGAAATTCTGAAGTTTGTGTGGAGTGAATATGGTGCTTATTGTGCTGCTTGTGAAGGTAATATTATGGAAGTAGTTGTTCATTCATATGCTATAAGAACTAAATGGTGTGAGTCCAGTGGATATGGTTATCCTTATACTATAAGAATTGAATGGTGTGAGTCTAGTGGATATGGTTATCCTTTTGTTGTAAGAACTCAATGTCATATATGGTATGTATGAACAAAGGAAGGAATGGATGAATGGTTTGGGTATGGTTATCCTTTTGTTGTAAGAACTCAATGTCATATTTTGTATGAACGTGTATGAACGTGAAATCAATGTGGCCACAAAATATTGTATGTTCCTAATGGCTTTAGGTCATACATGTAAGAACAAAATGTTGAGAAAAAATGTTGCATGTTACTAACAAAAGGCTCAAAGTAATTCACATTTTGGCATTCTGGCTTCTATAAGCAAGTATATTTTGGTCGACTGACCTTCTGGCTTCTATAAGCAAGTATATTTTGGCTCGTTATCAAATGTTGATTTCATGCCACCTCCGAGCTGTTGCTATCCCAGACACAATGCAGTTCATATCCTCACTTCTGGACAGTGATCACCAACTAAAAAGACAAAATTCTCTTCTGGTAATTGATAGCCAGGAGGAAGAGGAAGAACCCTTGACTCAGGATGTCAGCATTGAAGGAAGAGAGAAAAAAAACCCTTGACCTAGGATGTCAACATTAACAAACAAAACTCCAAGATACTCAGATGCTCACAATGTGAAGAGTTGATCAATGCTCTCCCATTACCACATCTCTGTCATCCTCATTTGCCACAATGTGAAGGGTTGATCAATCCACCCTGCCATCCGATGCCCACGCACTGGTTAGGACCTCCTCTGTATATGCTTCATTAAAAGCAGGTACTGCATTGGAGGTGCCTGCTGTATTAGGAGATTTAAGCCGTGACATTGTGATAATTGAATGAGTGGAATCATGCTGGCTCTCATTCAATCGCTGCCTACATTCACTCCATCTTGTCAACAATTGTAACATAGAATGATACAAAATTGACTCTCTCTACTAGGCCAAAAAGGCTTCACATATCTGAATTGCATTATGAATAAACAACTCTTCTCCATTGTCCATGTGTATGCACCACAACTATACGTCTTGACAGCTACCTTATATGATCCACTCACCCAACTATTGCGAGAACTTGTCGTATACCCACGAGAGTAAACAAACCATTCAAAAGTCTGACGCTCAAATCTCATCATGCTACCATCCAGATGCCTAGCTACATACGGCCCAACTACGATAGATATATTAAACGCTCTTTGGGCATCCATTTAACTCGAAAGGGGAACAAAATGAAATTTCGAGTTAGGGTGGTGCTACTGTGTTCCTACATTCTTCGAACCACAAATATCCCCAAACAAAAAGGACAAAAATAGCATAGAAACAACTAACCCGCCGAATATGTCCTTCGGATCCATGTCGCGCTAGCTCCCGACTTGGTCAACCAGCATCCATCACCAGGGCTCCAGATCTAACCTCGCAAAGCTCCTCTGCGGTAGCACACCACCAGAGTTCGAGGGCGACAACTCCAGTTGCCTTGGCCGTCGCTACGCACAAGTTGGAGTGAAGCTAGGAGTGGAGATGAGAGCAGTGGGGAGGTCGACCGAGCACAACCTGGGCTTAAGGTGCCATCGGACCCAGTCGCACGTGAACACGGTCATTGGACCCAAGGGCACGAAGGTAACTTTACGTGGACGATAATGAGGGTAAATAACAAAATCAAGGATAAAATGACAAAATGACAAAGGAATGATAGGTATTTCTCTATAATTGCAAAATGTGGAACGACGTTCTATTGAGTGGCATTTTACTCATTGTCCCATGAAGTAACACACATCAATGAAGTAACAATTTGGTCTAAGAAAATGCTGCAAATGCCTTGTAGCAAGGTAAGCAAAAGGTGTTACCAACATCATTATAGATCAATAGCGAGTCATGTATTAACATCTGTTCGGACACACTGGAGCCATAAAATTCCTGATAACTTAGACAATAGGAACTCGGAATTACAATGCGAAGAACCTATAGAATAACAAAACCTTTTCCACCAGTAGAAAAGATTAGACGCTGGATAGCATATTACTGATCGCTGATAGTCACTTCAACCTCCACGCCCGGCTCGATGGTGATCGAGGTGATCTGCTTGACAACATCCGGAGAACTGACGAGATCAATCACCCTTTTGTGAACCCGCATCTCAAACCGATCCCAGGTGTTGGTACCTGAAACAAGGACACAAAACCAATGAACAAAATCATAAGAAAACCTAGAAAGCAAGTTACTTCCAAGTAAGTTAGCCACACTAGTTTTACAAAGAAAATAAGATTTTAAGAGGAAAAAACTGATATCCAATAAGAAACTAGGGAGTCGTGACAAAATAAAAAAAATCAGACAAGGGATGATTAACTCATGACAGGCTGAGCATCAGTTTTAAAAAGCTCGATTTTGAGACATCAAATATATCAGTAGAAAAATATGGTATCATCATCTGCTCAGCTTATCCACAAAACAACTTTTGTTCTGTGAATACGACATAATTCTGCTCCCAGCATAACTTCCACATATGAAATGCTTCCAAGTAACACAATTTATCCACAAGTTACCATTCATTCAATGTAAGAAAAAAGATCAGAACAAATCAGCAAACCACAAAACAAAAATTTGGAGGGGTACACGACGGGATGGAATAAACATAACTTTGCCATTAAAAGTGACTTAAAAGAACCAGGTCCAGAGTTTGCTCAAATTTAACAAGGGGAACATATTTAGTTTAAGGCACACAACAAATTATAATCATCCAGAAGATACATTGGAAATAGGTCATTAGTATTGCCTATTAAAAGGACAATGTTTGGACAATAACTATCAAGCATTGGATAGGCCAACCATCAGTTTTAAAAAGCTCGATTTTGTAAGTCCTCAAAGAAAATCTCAGCAATAACGTATTTCAGCATCATTTGGCCAGCCCATCATAAAACAACAATGCCCTCGAATGTATATCCCATAAAATTAACTCAGAAGAATAAGAATGAGGTCCTAAAAGAAAACAAATAGCAAATTCAACACAGATTCCTAGGAATTCAGACTTGTAACTGAAATTAGATCATGCCTGACGCCCCTAAAAGAAAATGAACGGTTGAGCTGCATAAACTTCATGCCATGGCATGTTGCAGAAGGTTAGAAACTAGAAATATACACATTCAATAATAGAATGTTTCCTAGAGTATATAGGGTCACTAAGAAACAGCAACAGACTCTCAGTAACTATCAGTTTCTATGGACGACAGAAAATCGCAATGTAAGATGACTAACAACAACAATAATAGCAACATGAAATAGGAAAAATGCAACACAAAACTGCACCATCACTATACAGCATCACCACTCATGTTTAGCTGAAGCCACGCAATAACCACAAACCCTCCATACTGCCATTCACTAGATAGGCCAAGTATCAGTTTTAAAAAGCTCGGTTTTAGAAACTTCAATGACGTAACCATAGTTACCGGATTCAAAGCAACCACCTTTGAACCCAGATCTGGATCACGTGATCTGATTCAGGGTTCGCTCGCGATCTGATTCGCTGGGATATGTGATCTGATTCACCAAAATGGGGTGAACCCATAAATCGAGGGGGAGAGGGTCAAGAGGAGATGAAGGGGAGAGGGGTAACTGCCGCTGTTGCTTCTCGTCGCTGCTTGATCTTGCTGCAGATCAGCCACCGCCGCCGCTTGAGGGTAGTTGCCGCCGTTGGCCATCCCCAGCCCCGTCATCGCCGCCTCTGTCACCCGTCACAGCTTGATGATGAGGCGGAGCAGCAGCAGCAGCAGCTAGAAGCTACCATGAGGGAGAAGTGGCATGATAAGATGGAGGATAGGATGAGGCATGGAGGCGGCGGCTTGAGAGGTGAGGATGAGGCAGAGCTTCTCTCGTGTCTCTCTAACTCTCTCTTCATGTGTGGTGTGTTGTGTTGCGTGAGAAGCCCTAGCGGCTAGTGGAGGAGGGGGACGGGATTTGGGCTGGTCTGTTCTGGTGGGCTGGGGCCGACCCACTCTCTTCCCCTTGTCTTTTTTTCCCTTCCTTTTCTTTTTTTGAAGCTACTTAAGAATCATTTGCACATAAAATTCCATGGACTGCTTACTGTTTTGCCATCTGTATAGAGAAAATATACTGCATACTAGAGTTGGCGTATGGGAATAGTTGGGTTCGCGAACCCCGTCTCGGATTCACAAACCAAAGAGGTATCCCCCCCCCCAACCCTACTTTTGTGAAGTGGCGTACCGCGAACCACGAATCTGGTAACTATGGATGTAACATCTCAGTAGTATCTCCTTGTAACATCACATGCTCAACCTCAACTACATTACGCCATGTAAAACTCAGTTCTCACCTCAACTACATTAAGCGACGAATAGAACTGCTCCCATTTATCTCTAAATGAACAAAACCAGTAACCTTACAATGATTTGTTAAGCATCAGTTTTAAAAAGCTCGATTTTTTTAGACATCAAAGACCCAAAAGATCTCAGTTGATGTAATGTTAACATCATCTGCTCAGCACATCATCATCATCACTGACCACTCCAAACACCAAACAAACCATCTAGTGTCTTACTTCTTGACCCACATCGACATTATTACGAGGCTAGCAGAAACACAGCAACTATCTAAACACAAATCAAGATCGTGAGGGAAAAAGAGAGTCACCTTCGCCACAAGGAGACTTCCTGGTGGTGATGTGAAGCACCTTGGTGGGCATCCGCACGGGGCCCTTCACCCTCAGCTGCTTATCCTTGGCTCCCTTCACCAGATCGGCGCAGACTGTTCACGCAACACAGTCATCACGGTCAAATCAACGTCGCACAAAGATCTGACAGAATCGCATTGGAACAACGAGTGCACGGATAGATCATGGATGGGTACCTTTCTCGAGGTTCTTCACGCTCTTGGAGGAGAGGGTGATGCGGATCCTGTGCTGCGCCTCCTGCAGGCCCTCGAACCCCGCCTTGCCGGCCTTCATTGGCGGCGCGTACGCCAGCTCAGCCGCCATCGTTCGTCGGATGAGAGGAGGTCGCTGGCTAGGGTTTCGCCTTGAGGATGGGGAGGGAAGAGGGAGGTGGCGGCGCGATGGGGAATCTAGGTTTTTCGGCGCAGCGGGAGGGGGTTATGTAGAGGTGGGAGGTAAGGGGAGAAGGTCAAGTGGCCGTTGGATCGTATGGTCAGAGTGATCTAGCCGTTGGATGGGAACTTTTTCATGGGGAGGGAGGGAATATTGGTGTTGTGCGGATGGCAGTGGGCCCAATTTGTCAGCCGGATAGCAGCACATCAAAAAGCAGATGTTTTAGAGTATATATAATAGTGTGATATCAGCAGTTGTCATACTATAGACAACAGTTATTTATACCATTGTATATGCTCTTAGTAGATAGTAGTGGATCATTGTAAATAACTTACACAACTTATTATAATACACACACATATGATAGCACTATTCAACACAGATCTCGAATAGTTATTCTACGTATGAAGCGCATGACCTAGGCGCGCGATGCGGCACTGGTAGCCCACGCTTCAGAATGACCCTAACTTAGGGTTTGTATTTCAAATGTAAAATTTTGAGGAGAAATAAAAACTTTTGTTGTCTCTTCAAATCATTTGAAAGTTTCTACATTTTCCTAGCAATTTCCATTTTCTAGAATTAAATTCTTGTGAATGGAAATTGTTGTCAGACATTCTTAGCCTTCAAACTTGTGATCATCCCTAGGAATATTTTTCCTGTCATCTTGATCATCCTATCTACCTCCTGAATTATTTCACAATTTTTAGAGTTTGTTTGCTATTTCAAATGGCCAAGTCAACTCTGTTTGAAATCTGGTCAAACTCCTGACAGCAGCTTGTGAATTTTCTCTAGAACAATGCAGTGCATAAAAGTTCTGGAAAAATTATACAAGGTTGTTCTCTGTCTCTAGTAGCTACCATAAAAATTTCGAAATTTTTGGAGCTCAGAGCTACCTCTAAAATTCCCCAAACCTTCTCTCGTCTTTTAAATCAAATTCTAAAAATATTGTTCCTCGGGCCCGAACCCAACCTCGGCTCGAGTCCGACCGCGCCACTTGACTCGGTCGCGTCAACTAGCTGCACCGCTGCGAGTCCAATCGATCGTGACCGTCCGATGCAAATCGAGCGATCCACGCGGCGGCGCTGCAACCGAAACTGTCCGAATGCATACATCAATCTCGGTAGTCCATTCGGATCCAGCGGTCGGTGCGTTTCGAACCGAGCCAAACCTCCGGTTCGCACCGTTTCGTCGTCGGCCGGCGGTGGACCCTACCGTCGAGACCACCTCGTCTTCTCCGCACTCGCGGAGTTCGCGGCGATGCGCGCATGCTTGCCACGTACCTCGCCACGCCACCTATTTGCCCTCGTGTGCGTCCGTGGAGCATCGCGAGCTTCATAACCTCACCGCACTCATTCGGTCATCGTTTCTTCGCTCTCTCACCTTCTCGCCCAAATTTTCCTCTCGTGGGAGAAGAACTTCGGCAATAGCGCCGCTGTTCTGAGAGCCGCCTTGAGCAGCGGCCGCACGATCGTGTTCCTCTCGCCTCGCCGCCTCCATTTTGCCTATTCCGGGTCCTTGGCGTCCAGTGGATCACCAGGGGCGGTATCGTCGTCTCCGCCTCCGGCGATCTCGGCCCCGCGAGCTTGCTAGCATTCTGGTGAGTCTCAAGCCTCAGCATTTGGTTCCACTTGATCGCAATGCTCCACTGATGCTCACGGTGGGTTCGTTTCTGTCTTTGGTGCATCGTGGAAGCCGTGCGACCGATTCTTCTCCGAGCTCAGTGTTTCGCCGCCGTGGTGATTCCGGCCGTCTCGAACCTCCTTCGTCGCCATCATCTTGTGCTTATTGTTCCTGGGATCAAGGCGGAGCTGTGGCGCACCTTCTGGAGTCTTCTCGAAGCCCGTAGCGTCTTCTCCGCGAGCACCGCATCTTCTTCTCCGCCTCGTTCGCCGCCACCGCGCGCGGCATTCCGTGACTCCGCGTCACCGTCATCGAGTTCGCGAGGTCCTTGCGAACCCGAAGGTACCACTCACTCGTCTTGAAACTCACTGGTTTGCTAGATCACCTGCGCGGCCGCACCGCCGTGCCAGTGCTCGCCGGTGAACCGCCGGTGAAGATTAGTTTAACTCTAATCATGTCTTCTTTGAGTCACTGATTTGTGGGCCCTCTCTGGTAATCGCATTTAGAAATCCTTTAATCCAGCCCGTTATTTGTTCTCTGAGTCACTGCCATGTGGGTCCATGTTGTCAGTTAGGTTTGTGTAGCTCTGGTAATATGTTTTCTCTGTTGGGAAACGTATTTCTTTGTGAGAGTATGTAGGTTTGCACTTTGGTGGCCAAGACGTATTCTCGAATACGCCGACGTCACCTTATGCGAGCGATCGCTCAGTCGCGTTTTTGCGGGCCCCTCTGTCGATGGTGGGGCTAGCCGTGCGTCGGTAGAAGAAGTATTTAGTGCTTTAGTATTTCTGAAATGCTTTTCTGTTGAACTGTTAAATCAATTAAACTTGTAAAATGCATAACTAATTCAATTTTTATCCAAATTGCATAAAACCAGTGCTGTTAATTTTCATTTTAAATGTATTATTTACTAAAATTAGTTTCACCCATGTCTTTGTAGCAAAAATCTGTTAGCTAATAAAATGATGTCTTATGTATCTTCTAAATTAGAAAATGCATATCTTTTCCAATAATTGTCCAAATTCAATGAACCCAATTTTGTAAAATTTCATTTTCAGTATACTAACTATTAGGGTAGGTTTTATACCCTGCTACATTCATGAAAATTTGTTAAGTAATTAACTAGTGACTTGTTGTGTTTTTAGCTTAGAAAATTCATAGAAAATTGCTAATAACTTAAAATGATTTGTTCTCTGTTTCTAAAATTTTGTTATATCTTGTTTAGGCTGCTGTGTGAATTTTGGCATGAGTTGATGTTGTTGTATGCTTGAGTTTTGTCGGTGTTATTCGTCCTTATTTGCTGTTGTGTTCGATCGTTAGGCTTCGATATTTGCGGCAACCCTGAGGACGATCCTCCGCACCTTATTGAGCAACGACATCCGAGCAAGCGATTTGATCATGTTTAATCCGTATTTTAAAGATTAATATTTTGTTTCAAATTGTATGTATGCATTGCTTAATTTGTGTTAAATTGATTAGTTAAATCCGTAGTTGCATATCCTGTAGACAAAATATTGATCTCTACTACTGAGCTTAGGTTATTTCTTTGTGATTAGAGATCATTGGATGATCTCTTGTCACTTAGTAGATCCGGTCAACTTGCTTAGACATGCTTAGCTATCGGTAGAAGCTGGGCGGTTATCGGCTTTAGTCGGTAACCTTGATCACACAAAATTTACTATAACTTTATGTTTTAGCATTTCGCTATGTTTATCTGCAAAACTAAAAATGAAAACAAAATGGTTTAGACTTGGGCACAATGGTAAGACTGGTGTGATCTGTTGGGTGTGTTGGAAAGGTGCCCGAGTCAATTAAGGACCGAAAGTTACTTGCGCCACCGTGATTGAGCATTTTGCGTGCTAACCACACTAGAGTATATGGGACCTCTCTTGACCTAGTACTTTGGCGTGTATCGGTCCCGGTCGCAGGAGGTCGCGGGAGGGACGGAGGTGGGAGCATGGTAGTTGTCCAAAAGCTTTATCACGAGTGGGTAGTTGTCTTTTCGGCTTTACCATGTAAGCGTATGGTGTTTCTACCCATACGAGCGGCTCGGGTTGATACACAATATTGGAAACAGTCTCGTAGGACTTAGTTGTGCGGCATACCTTCGGAAGTGTGCTTCGGCTTAAAGCGATGCGAAGTGTGGGTACATTGGTACACCCTGCAGGTTAAAACTATTCGAATAGCCTCGCCCTAGGTTATGGACACGCTCGGATACGCCCGTAAGAACTAGACTACAACATTTAAATTAAAACTTGATGGGTGGTACGAATGCGGGATTCGTGCTATTGTTGTGGTGACTATTGGGATAGTCACTTCTAGGTATTTATCTTTCGCTTTTGTTATTATTACCCTTCTTGTTATTTCAATCTTAAAAGTGAATTGCAAACTTGCCTTCAAACCGTATTACCTTATTGCAAATGAAAATTGGCTTTATGCAAATAAAACATATGGCCTCCACTAAACAAGCTTGCATGTAGCATATGAGCAGTGCGCTAGTTCACACGTCGTCTTGCGGGTACAAAGACAATCTTTGTACTCGGTGCTTTGCTTAATGTTTTTGTTGCGGAGGAAGAAGGTGAGCCTCGGGGTCCTCACTTACGTGAGTTGTCTTTGTCGCCGTGGGTGACGACTAGGCTTGGCGGTCGGTCGGATGCCTTGTGGGTTGAAGGCACGCGATTGGCTTTGTTTATAGCCATCTTATGGCACTTTTGCTTCATTGTCGCTCTTTTGTTATTTGTGTATCTTGTGGCACAGTCGGCCTATGTACGTAATATCTTTGCTATTTGTTTATCTTCCGTTTGTAGTGTGATGTTTGGACTCTATGTGTGGAATGGAGTTGATGTCTAATTTTGTAGGGGTGTGTATCTGCTTCAGGAAGTATACATATCTCGAGGATCGATTTATTTGATTTGTGATGTTAGGACCGGTGGTTGGTTAAACATTACAAACCAAATAAACCGGGTCCTCACAAAGTTGGTATCGAGCCATTACGACCGTAGTAACCCAAGCATAGTCGTCCTTAGGATATTTTGAAAGTCTTATCTTCAAATCATAAAAGGTTTATGAAAACCTAGGCGATTCTCGATTTTATTCCTTACCTATCTTAGCTTTCTACTCTCATCTTACTCTAATTTAAGTTTTGAAACTTGGTTTCTCTCTTCACCTTTCAAAAGATAGTTACTACTGGTGGAATTAGTTTGGGAGAACCATGAAGTTTAATCCAACTAAAACTTGTGGGGATAATAGGGTAAGATGTAAAGGAGTAGTTATGTGTCCGATTTTCTTTGGTCGAACTTTATCTGCCTTGTGTTTGTTTTCGAGCATCGCATTCTTTTATTTCAAGATCATTTTTGCTGCTAGTGGTCTTCATTGTGTTCCTTTGGGATTCCTTTACTCATTCGCTCTCCGGGTTGGAAATGAGAGCCGATATGGAATGCCGCGGTGTTCCTATTGAGGTCAAAGGGTAGGATTTTTGGCAAATCTCATTCGCTTTCGGCCAATGAGTCCGGATGTGATTCTTGGCATGGATTGGTTGTCCCAACACTTGGGGCGATCGATTGTGCGGGAAGATTGTCTATCTTACCGACCTTCGGGTGAGCAAGTCGGGTTTCGCCACGCTTCAGTCCGTGTCTATGTGCATTAGAAGCAAAGCCACCTTGCAAATTCAAGATGTTCCCATAGTATCGACTTTGTGGATGTCTTTCACGAGGATTTGCCGGGATGCCTCCGGTTCGAGATCCGGAGTTTGCCATCGAGTTGTTGCCCGCATCGCTCCGATTTGAAGCGCCGTGATCGGATGCCTCCCAATGAGCTAGAAGAATTGAAGAAGCGGCTTGGTGAGCTCCAAGCAAAGGGTTTCATCCGTCAGTTCATCTCCTTGGGGTTGTCAGGTGATCTTTGTGAAGAAGAAGGACAAGACCTTGCGCATGTGTGTTGATTACCGTCCTCTCAATGAGGTGACGGTGAAGAACAAATATCCTTTGCCCGCATCGATGATCATTCGATCACCGACTGGAGCCTGTGTGTTCTCAAAGATTGATTTGAGAATGGGGTATCATCAGTCGATCGATCCGAGGATATTCCGAAGACGGCTTTCACTACTCGTTATGGCCTGTACAAGTACACCGTCATGTCTTTCGGTTTGACCAATGCTCCAGCATTGTTCATGAACCTTATGAATTCGTATTCATGGAGTATTTGGACAAATTTGTGGTGGTCTTTATTGATGACATTCTTATCTATTCCAAGATCAAGCGAGCATCTTGAGCATCGAAGATTGTTTTGGGCAAGTTATGGAGCATCATTTGTATGCAAAGTTCAAACAAATGTGAGTTCGGTTGAAGGAAGTGGCATTCTTGGGCCATGTTCTTTCAGTGGAGGCATAGCGTGGATCCAGCAAAGTCGGCGATGTTACGTCTTGGGGCCGGCCAAGTCGATCCAACGATGTGCGGAGTTTTCTTGGTTTAGCGGGCTACTACGCGCTTTATCGAGAACTTCTCCAAGATCGCAGCCGATGGTGAATTGCTCAAGAAGGACAAGAAGTTTGTGTGGTCCTCTCGCTTGTGAGAGAGCTTTCGGGAGCTCAAACGGCGATTGACTTCACTCAGTCCTTACTCTTCCGATATCCACAAGAGCTTCGATATTTATTGCGATGCCTCTCGTCGGGACTCGGGTGTGTTCTTATGCGGGAAGGCAAGGCGATTGCCTATGCATCTAGGCATTGAGACCTCATGAGCTCAATTATCCCACCCATGATTTAGAGCTTCTGCAGTGGTTCATGCACTCAAGATTTGGCGGCATTATTTGATCGGAAACCGTGTGAGGTGTATTCCGATCACAAGAGTTTGAAATACTTATTCACTCACCAGATCTGAACCTCAGCAGAGGAGATGGCTAGAATTGATCAAAGATTATGATATGGGTATTGATATCATCTGGCAAGGCCAATGTGGTTCTTGATGCGCTTAGCGAAAGGTGTATTGCAATACTTTGATGGTCCAAGAGCAAACAACTCGCACTTCTTGCGAATTTCAGCGTCTCAACTTGGGTTTGGTTGAGCATGGTTCCCTCTTTGCCTTGGTTGTGCAACCAACCTTGGTGGATCGATCAAGGCAAAGACAAAGAATCGATGATGGCGTGGGTAAAATCAAGCAGAACATCGGGAATGGTTCAGCAAAGTGTTTCACAGAGGATGAGCACGGTGTTGTGTGGTTTGGGCAGCGTCTCGTGGTCCCAAAGGTCCCGGAGTTGCGGGATTTGATTCTTCAGGAGGCCCATGATTCGCCTTTGTCCATCCATGCCGGGGCCACTAAAATGTACCAAGATCTGCGTCAGAGATTCTGGTGGACTCGCATGAAGCGCGAGATTGCCAGGTTCGTGGCCAGATGTGACGTATGTTGTCGCGTCAAGGCCGAGCATCAGCGTCCAGCGGGTCTTCTTCAGCCCTTACCTATTCCAGAATGGAAGTGGGATTCTGTAGGCATGGATTTTATCATCGGTCCGCCTGCTTCTTCTGGGAAGGATGCATTATGGGTTATAATTGATCGATTGACGAAGGTGGCCCATTTCCTTCCAGTGCGATCGAAGATTGATGTGAATCAGCTAGCGGATCTTTACATATCCCGCATTGTGAGTCTGCATGGTGTGCCACGAACGATAGTGTCAGATCGTGGCTCTCTTTTCACTTCCCGATTTTGGCACGATTTACTGTGAAGCCATGGTACCCGTCTTTCCTTCAGCTCAGCCTATCATCCTCAGACTGATGGTCAGACGGAGCGCGTCAATCAGGTGCTTGAAGATATGCTCCGTGCTTGTGTTCTTTCCTATGGGAAGAATTGGGAGAAGTGTCTACCGCTTGCCGAGTTCTCCTACAACAACAGCTTCCAGGCTAGTCTCGGTATGGCACCGTTTGAGGCTTTGTATGGGAGGCGCTGCAGAACACCATTGAACTGGTCAGAGACTGGTGAAAGGCAGTTCTTTGGTCCAGGTTCCATCAATGAGGCGGAAAGTCAAGTGCAGTTGATTCGTGAGCACTTGCGCGTAGCTCGACCCGAGCGAAGAGCTATGCGGTCGGCGTCGCCGTGAGTGAGTTTCACCAACGACTTTGTGTATCTCAAAGTCTCACCTCTGAAAGGTCATCGTCGTTTCGGCGTCAAGGGCAAATTGGCTCCTCGGTATGTCGGACCCTACCGCATCATCGATAGAGTGGGAGCTGTTGCATACAAGTTAGAATTGCCAGCTACACTTGAGGGGGTGCATGATGTTTTCCATGTGTCGCAATTGAAGAAGTGCCTTCGTGTTCCGGTTGAGAAACGCCATTGGAAAATATCGATGTGCGAGAAGATCTGTCTTATCGTGGCGTCCGTTCGTATCCTCGAAGAAGTGACGCGAGCGAGGAACCGTGTGATCAAGTTCCTCAAAGTTCGTGGTCGAACCACTCGAGGATGAAGCCACTTGGGAGCGGAAGATCGTCTCGGCGATTACCCATCCTTCTTCTCCGGTGATCGAATCTGGGCGAGATTCTGTAAGGGGAGATTTGTAACAGCCCTAACTTAGGGTTTGTATTTCAAATGTAAAATTTTGAGGAGAAATAAAACTTTTGTTGTCTCTTCAAATCATTTGAAAGTTTCTACATTTTCCTAGCAATTTCCATTTTCTAGAATTAAATTCTTGTGAATGGAAATTGTTGTCAGCACATTCTTAGCCTTCAAACTTGTGATCATCCCTAGGAATATTTTTCCTGTCATCTTGATCATCCTATCTACCTCCTGAATTATTTCACAATTTTTAGAGTTTGTTTGCTATTTCAAATGGCCAAGTCAACTCTGTTTGAAATCTGGTCAAACTCCTGTACAGCAGCTTGTGAATTTTCTCTAGAACAATGCAGTGCATAAAAAGTTCTGGAAAAATTATACAAGGTTGTTCTCTGTCTCTAGTAGCTACCATAAAAATTTCTGAAATTTTTGGAGCTCAGGAGCTACCTCTAAAAATTCCCCAAACCTTCTCTGTCTTTTAAATCAAATTCTAAAAATCTTTGTTCCTCGGGCCCGAACCCAACCTCGGCTCGAGTCCGACCGCGCCACTTGACTCGGTCGCGTCAACTAGCTGCACCGCGCGAGTCCAATCGATCGTGACCGTCCGATGCAAATCGAGCGATCCACGTCTTGCGCGTCTGGCGACCTGTCCGAATGCATACATCAATCTCACCGTCCATTCCGGATCCAACGGTCGGTGCGTTACGAATCGAGCCAAACCTCGGTTCGCACCGTTTCGTCGTCGGCTGGCGGTGGACCCTACTGTCGGGACCACCTCGTCTTCTCGCACCTCACCGGAGTTCGCGGCGGCGCGCGATGCTTGCCACGTACCTCGCCGCGCCACCTATTTGCCCTCGTGTTCGTCCGTGGAGCATCGCGAGCTTCATAACCTCACCGCACTCATTGATCATCGTTTCTTCGCTCTCTCACCTTCTCGCCCAAATTTTCCTCTCGTGGGAGAAGAACTCGGCGTAGCGCCGCCGTTCGAGCCGCCCTTGAGAGCCGCGCCGCGATCGTGTTCCTCTCGCCTCGCGCCTCCATTTTGCCTATTCCGGTCCTTGGCGCCCGGTGGATCACCGGGCGGTATCGCGTCTCTCGCCTCCGGCGATCTCGGCCCCGCGAGCTTGCTAGCATTCTGGTGAGTCTCAAGCCTCAGCATTTGGTTCCACTTGATCGCAATGCTCCACTGATGCTCACGGTGGGTTCGTTTCTGTCTTTGGTGCATCGTGGAAGCCGTGCGACCGATTCTTCTCCGAGCTCAGTGTTTCGCCGCCGTGGTGATTCCGGCCGTCTCGAACCTCCTTCGTCGCCATCATCTTGTGCTTATTGTTCCTGGGATCAAGGCGGGTGTGGCGCACCTTCCGAGTCTTCTCGAAGCGTGGCGTCTTCTCGCGAGCACCGCATCTTCTTCTCCGCCTCCGTTCGCGCCACTCGCGCCGGCATTCCGTGACTCGCGTCACCGTCATCGAGTTCGCGAGGTCCTTGCGAACCGAAGGTACCACTCACTCGTCTTGAAACTCACCGGTTTGCTAGATCACTGCGCGCCGCACCGCGTGCGGTGCTCGCCGATGAACCGCCGGTGAAGATTAGTTTAACTCTAATCATGTCTTCTTTGAGTCAGCGATTTGTGGGCCCTCTCGTGTCGCATTTAGAAATCCTTTAATCCGGCCCGTTATTTGTTCTTCGAGTCAACGCCATGTGGGTCCATGTTGTCGATTAGGTTTGTGTAGCTCGTAATATGTTTTCTCTGTTGGGAAACGTATTTCTTTGTGAGTATGTAGGTTTGCACTTTGGTGAGCCAAGGCGTATTCTCGAATCACGCCGACGCGTCACCTTATGCGGGCAGTCCGCTCTGGTCAGCGTTTTCGCGCGGGCCCGCCTGTCAGTGGCTGGGGCTAGCCGTGCGTCGGTAGAAGAAGTATTTAGTGCTTTAGTATTTCTGAAATGCTTTTCTGTTGAACTGTTAAATCAATTAAACTTGTAAAATGCATAACTAATTCAATTTTTATTCAAATTGCATAAAACCAGTGCTGTTAATTTTCATTTTAAATGTATTATTTACTAAAATTAGTTTCACCCATGTCTTTGTAGCAAAAATCTGTTAGCTAATAAAATGATGTCTTATGTATCTTCTAAATTAGAAAATGCATATCTTTTCCAATAATTGTCCAAATTCAATGAACCCAATTTTGTAAAATTTCATTTTCAGTATACTAACTATTAGGGTAGGTTTTATACCCTGCTTCTGTTCATGAAAATTTGTTAAGTAATTAACTAGTGACTTGTTGTGTTTTTAGCTTAGAAAATTCATAGAAAATTGCTAATAACTTAAAATGATTTGTTCTCTGTTTCTAAAATTTTGTTATATCTTGTTTAGGCTGCTGTGTGAATTTTGGCATGAGTTGATGTTGTTGTATGCTTGAGTTTTGTCGGTGTTATTCGTCCTTATTTGCTGTTGTGTTCGATCGTTAGGCTTCGATATTTGCGGCAACCCCGAGGACGATCCTCCGCACCTTATTGAGCAACGACATCCAGCAAGCAGTTTGATCATGTTTAATCGAGTATTTTAAAGATTAATATTTTGTTTCAATTTGTATGTATGCATTGCTTAATTTGTGTTAAATTGATTAGTTAAATCCGTGAATGCATATCCTGTAGACAAAATATTGATCTCTACTACTGAGCTTAGGTTATTTCTTTGTGATTAGAGATCATTGGATGATCTCTTGTCACTTAGTAGATCCGGTCAACTTGCTTAGACATGCTTAGCTATCGGTAGAAGCTGGCGGTTATCGGCTTTAGTCGGTAACCTTGATCACACAAAATTTACTATAACTTTATGTTTTAGCATTTCTGCTATGTTTATCTGCAAAACTAAAAATGAAAACAAAAATGGTTTAGACTTGGGCACAATGGTAAGGCGGTGTGATCTGTTGGGTGTGGTGGAAAGGTGCCCGAGTCAATTAAGGACCGAGTTACTTGCGCCACCGTACTGAGCATTTTGCGTGCTAACCACACTAGAGTATATGGGACCTCTCTTGACCTAGTACTTTGGCGTGTATCGGTCCCGGGTCGCAGGAGGTCGCAGGAGGGACGGAGGTGGGAGCATGGTAGTTGTCCAAAAGCTTTATCTGAGTGGGTAGTTGTCTTTTCGGCTTTACCATGTAAGCGTATGGTGTTTCTACCCATACGAGCGGCTCGGGTTGATACACAATATTGGAAACAGTCTCGTAGGACTTAGTCGTGTTGGCATACCTTGGAGTGTGCTTCGGCTTAAAGCGATGCAAGTGTGGGTACATTGGTACACCCTGCGAGGTTAAAACTATTCGAATAGCCTCGTCTAGGTTATGGACACGCTCGGATACGCCCGTAAGAACTAGACTACAACATTTAAATTAAAACTTGATGGGTGGTGCGAATGCGGGATTCGTGCTATTGTTGTGGTGACTATTGGGATAGTCACTTCTAGGTCATTTATCTTTCGCTTTTGTTATTATTACCCTTCTTGTTATTTCAATCTTAAAAGTGAATTGCAAACTTGCCTTCAAACCGTATTACCTTATTGCAAATGAAAATTGGCTTTATGCAAATAAAACATATGGCCTCCACTAAACAAGCTGCATGTAGCATATGAGCAGTGCGCTAGTTCACACGTCAGTCTTGCGGGTACAAAGACAATCTTTGTACTCGGTGCTTTGCTTAATGTTTTTGTTGCGAGAGGAAGAAGGTGAGCCTCGGGGTCCTCACTTACGTGAGTGTCTTTGTCGCCGTGGGTGACGACTAGGCTTGGCGGTCGGTCGGATGCCTTGTGGGTTGAAGGCACGATTGGCTTTGTTTATAGCCATCTTATGGCACTTTGCTTCATTGTCGCTCTTTTGTTATTTGTGTATCTTGTGGCACATCGCCTATGTACGTAATATCTTTGCTATTTGTTTATCTTCCGTTTGTAGTGTGATGTTTGGACTCTATGTGTGGAATGGAGTTGATGTCTAATTTTGTACCGGGTGTGTATCCGCTGCAGGAAGTATACATATCTCGAGATCGATTTATTTGATTTGTGATGTTAGGACCAGGTGGTTGGTTAAACATTACAAACCAAATAAACTGGGGTCCTCACACTTCCCCTGCGCTACGCGCAATTAGACAATGCCCCCACCTCTTGCTGAAGATCGGCAGTAAAACCCTCCCACGCGCGTCAAAATGGCAGTAAAAACCCTCGCGTGCCAACACCCACTTGAGTTCGAGAATAAAATCCTCGTGCTCGAGAAAATCCTCTCGAGTGCGTCAAAACGGTAGTAAAACCCTCACGCGCACCAGCACCACACTCTAGTTCGGCAGTAAAATGCGTGGGCGCACATCAAATAATGTCGTAAAACACTCGTCACCCCTGTGTCGTTATAAAAAAGATTTTACTGCCGTTTGGGTGAGGAAGATAGGACCATGATATTCGGGTGTTGGGGTTTACTGTGGAAAATGACGACATGTTGCTAATCCGGTTAATGTTATCGTTTACCGTGAATGTTACCTATTATTACTTCGAAAAGCATGTCATGTTACTACTGTAAAACTTTTTTTCGCTTTGTGTTTTTTTGTAGTTACTGTGAGTTTGATAACATTGTACTGCGTATTACGTTGATATTACTGCCTCATACTTTTACTTCAATGGCTTAATGTGTTTACTATATGGTGCCAAGAACGTTACTATTACACATAAGGTTTTCTTAATTGCTATATGTCCAACTAGATTTAGTAAGTTATGAGTACGTTTTTACTGTCAACGTTGCACGTGAGCGGAAGGTTCTATTAAGCGTCGACCAAATGATGCCTTAAGCACATCAATGTCGCTTCGGCTCCCGATGCGTCTCTTCGTCTTGCGCACCGATGTTACTTCTTATGTTATAAGAATGACCATCCGCCAATAGAAGATGGATTATCACATCGTTCTACTCTCTTTCGCACTCTCCATCAACAACTAGAAGAGTTAAAAAAAATGGCTCCCCACTATTCTCCCTTGATGCCTGCGTTGATGGCTTACTTGGCCATTCTGTACGAGCACCTCTCCGACTGTGCGCTGGCGGATGCTGTGAAGGGGCATTGTACTAATAGTGTCCTACCTCTTCCGTCGAACGTTATACCGAGACACATGTCGGCGACGTTCCGTCATTTGGATATCCTCCTCCGTTGCGTCTTCCGTGTCATCTCCAGCTTCCGTCTAACTAACCTTGCCATCGACATAGTCCTACAGAACAACGTTGCACGTCTCCTGGAGGACTACCGTCGCTTCGACTGCTTCATCGAGCGACGAACGACCGAGTCTACCTTGCCGAGACCCCTCAAGCAAAAGAAGAGAGTCTATGGGCACATTCAACTTGATTCTTCAGTCAGAGCGTCTTTGGACGACACTCGAGCGAGCGCGTCAGTGGATGGATGCATTTCGGGTTTCGTTCGCTGACCCCGAGCCTTTCGATGCCGACGACGTCGCCTACAAAGTTTTAAAGACAAAGATAGCAGTCTACCTCCGCCACTAGAGAAACTTTGATTATTTAAGTTTCTATTTTTTTTAATCTTTGTAAGAAGCGACTGGCCACGCTATTTGGCCATATATAAATACAAAAATGAAAAAAAAAACCAGTTGAATTTGTATTTACTGTCTAAGATGAAACCTTTACTGCGTATCTCCATTTTATATTACTGCCTTCACGATATATCCAGTTTGAATTTTTGTTTACCGTCTACGGTGAAACTGTTTACAGCATACAATGAAACCCTTTACTGTTCTACAAACGCTTGTTTACTTCATTGGACCTCATCGGCAGTGGCGGAGCCAGAAATTTAGCACTGGGGGTGCACACTTAAGGCTAAAAAAAAATCTTGTATGATACATATGTAATTTCACAAGTCTAATACAATTACACAAAAGAGTTCAAAATTAGTTAATAATGCAATACAAATAGTTCAAATAAAATCTTACATAAATAAAAGAGTCCTAAATAGCTAATGGAAATCATAATACCACACGACGCGATGTCATTCCTTGAAAACACTTGATTATATTATCATCACTAATTTTCGAGAAGATATCTCGCTCTATAAAGGTGACTAAACAATCATTCAATACTTGATCGTCCATACTATTTCTCAACTTGTTCTTCACAAGATTTATCACCGAAAATACTCTTTCAACGCTCACCGTTGCCACCGGTAGGAGCAATACCAGTTTGAAAAGCAAGCACATCAACTTGTAAATGTCATGTTTTCTTGTTTCAACAATTTTAGTAGAAAGCTCACCGAAATTCTTTAGGCTCTTAAATCTATCATCGCTTCGTATATCATCAATGAAGTTATCAAGTTGGAAAGAAAAGTCTTATTAAATCCGTGCTTGAAAAATCATTAGGATAAAAGTTGGTAAGGCAATCATAAGAAACAAATGAATTCAGAGGATTTAAAGCGGACATGCAAACAAGCAACTCCATATTAACCTTGTCAAACCGATTGTCAAGCTCTTTGAGAACATTATCGATGATACTAAGATACACTTCCCTTCTAAAATGATCATCATTTGTTTGTTTTGGGTAAAAATATGATGATATTTTATAAGGCATATATCTACCATCCGACTTAGGAACTTTGATGTCGTATTTAATGCAAAATGATGTTACCTTTTCTTGAAGGAATTCTTCCCACCCATCATACATCATTTATTGCATTTTATCCTTAGTCAAATTAACAATTGCCACAACATTAATAATATTTTGGTCCCTCTTTTACAAAGACTGAGACAACTTATCTGTGTATCAGTATGACAAGCATCAAATGTGCATTGAAAACAAAGTTAAATGACTCAAAAGCTCCCACCATAGTATGTATTTTTGGCCAATCATTCTTCTGTGAGGGGTCTTTTCCAAGTTGTATGAGTGTTTTGCGGATTGTTGAATACATACTAATAATATGCAAAATAGTTCTATTTTTGTTCATATATATACCTAGTTAAAAATTGCTCATATATATACCTAATTAAAAAAGTTTTGCAATTTTTTTGGGGGGTGCCTGTGCACCACAGGCACCCCCCCTGGCGCCGCGCCTGCTCATCGGTACCCCGCAATGCAATTACCTTACAAGATAGCTAGGGTTTTACTATCATGACACTAACCTTTTATTGTAAAAGACAGAGATTGCAAAATAACAGTGGTAAAAAAGGGAAGTTGATTACTATGTGCGACGTTAAGTTTTACTAACTGACGTAGGAGCTTAGAAAAAACATGTTTCCTCGAAACACGTAGTAAAAGGGATACACGTATTACTGTTACAACACCTGATATTTACCGTCAGATCCAGACCCTCACAGAAGCAGACGTTTCGGGGCCGCCTCTACAGTTGATGGGCCAGCCGCATGAGATTGCGAGTGCGTGCGTCACACCTAGCCTGGATCACGCGCAGTGGGCTACCTAGACGTAGAATAACTATAATTATACACACACAATGCCCGTTTCGTACTCTCTCTCTCTCTCTCTCTCTCTCTCTCTCTATATATATATATATATATATATATATATATATATATATATATATGACACACGCACACATAACGTAATTCTGTGACTGAAAAAAAGTTCTACTTAACAGAGCTGCAATGCAAGTTATCATTGATTTGTACATATGTGTTTGTAACATCCCAAGGTTATGTTACCAAAATTAAAATAAAATAAAATAATTATTTTATTGAATTTTCTGAAATTTGATAGAGTTTCATTGCTTTATTTGAAGTTTTGCAATTTTAAAAGTCAAAATTTAAAATAAATTTGAAGTTCTTGAAGTCTCATTTGGTTTTATCTGAAAAATAAAATTTTAATTAATTTCTAGAATTTTCTGCTTTTTTAAAAAGCTTTTTCCTAAATAATTTAAAGCCAAAACAAATTTATTTGCAAAATTAAAAGCCAACTTTAAGTGGGAAATAATTTTATTAAGTCCAAAATAAGTATGAGAATTTCTGTGAATTTTCTCATAATTTTTGGATTTTATTTGCTATTTCTAAAAAGCCAAAAGGAATTAGCTGATTATTTAAAATCACAAATCATTTAAAATCCGGAAATGCCTTTTGGGCCGAAACTCCCTCCGGCCCACTCCTTCCCACCGCGCCTCCGGCCCAATCGGCCCGCCCGATTTCCCTCTGTGAGGACCCGGAATATTTAACTAGTAACACTTAACCTCCAAATGGTTCTGGCATTACTAATTAAACATTCTAAGCCTCGATGGACATATGCTTCCCAGAATTGCAGCATATGCACATCATCACAAAATTACACATCAATTCCATACACCTACATCACTAGGTTTAACAACGACATACATAAAGTAAAGTTATTACAAAAGAGCCGACCGGCCAAATAGAGCAATATACAAGAATGACAGCGGAAGCAAAAGCGTCATAAGATGGCTAGAACAAAAGTCGACCGGTTAGCCATACACCCACAAGGCAACCGACCGGGCCGCCAAGCTAGTCGCCCATAGCTACCACAACACGACTCACAAAAGTGAGGCCCTCGAGCTCACCTTCTTCCTCTGCAACAAAACAATTAAGCATAGCAACCGAGTACAAAGATTGTCTTTGTACCGCAAGATCGACGTGTGGAATAGCAGACCTATTCATAAACTACATGCAAGCTTATTTAGGTGGAGGTTGTATGTCTCATTTTGCATGAAGCCAACTTTATTTGCAATAACGTAATACATTTTAAAAGCAAGTTTACAAATCTGTTTTGTTATCAAAGTAATGATAAGTAAAGGTACATACAAGTAACCACACAGGCGACTATCCCAATAGTCACCACAACATAGCACGAATCCCGATTCGTACCACCCATCAAGTTTTAATTTAAAAGGTTGTAGTCTAACTCTTGAAAAACCTTGCCAAGCGTGTCCATAACCTAGGACGAGGCTATTCGAATAGTTTTAACCTGCAGGGTGTACCAATGTACCCACACTTGGATCGCCTTCAAGCCACAAGCACACTACAGAAGGTATGCTACATCGCTAAGTCCTCTGAGACATTTCCAATCTTGTGTATTAACTACGAGCCGCTCATATGGATAGAAACCCATATGCTTACATTGCAAGTCGAAAGACAACAAATCCCATCACGGTGAAGTCTTTCGGGCACTACAATGCTCCCAACACCATCCCTCCTGCGACTCCTGCGACTGGAGCCAATACACGCCAAAGTACTAAGTCAAGAGAGGTCCCATACCCTCTAATGTGGTTAGCACGCTCAAATGCTTGGTTCAGTGTAGCAAGATGTTCGGTCCTTGTTGACCCGGGCACCATTCGAGTCACACCCAAAAATCACACCATCATACCATTGTGCCCAAGTCTAAATCATTTTGTTTTCAGTTTTAGTTTTCATAAGTAGACAAGGCACAAGGTGGAAACCATAATCATAATAAGTTTTAAGTGATCAAGGTTATCGATAAGTTGATAACCGCCCATTTCTCTAGAAACTAAGCATGGCTAAGCAATTAATTCGCAACTACTAAGTGACAAGAGCCCATCCATGAACTCTAAATCACGACAAGTAACCTAGGCTCATGGTAGTAGAGGATAATCATTTGCTAAGGAAATGCATCTACTAGACCAACTATTAACACAAAGTAGCAATGCATACATAGAATTTGTAATCAACATAAATACTTAAAATCTGGGATTAACATGATCAAACCGCTTGTCTTCTTTCGTTGCTCAAAGCTGTTGTGGAGGGTCGTTCTCGGGATTACCGCAAATGTCGAACCCTAAGCGAAAGGCAAAAGAACCAAGAACAACCAATAAGACTAGCAACACTTAAACAAAAGAGCAAGCAAAAATTATCCAAATGCGTGAAACTTATACACAAGGTGAAATACGAATATACCTAGACATAGAAACTGGAAAAACCTAATTTGGATTTGTGGTGCAAAAGATATTACCTAAAAACCCATTTTGGCCATAATTAGCACTGTAGCAAAAACATTTTCTAGAAAGATTTTGAAGCTGAAATTTTTATGGTAGCTACCTACTGGTATAGAGGTAACCCATATAAAATTTCAGGTCATTTGGAGTTAAAATGATTTAGTTATGATTTTCTAAGATGCAAAACTAGCATAATGCACTTTCGAAATATAAACATGTGCAAAACCTATTTCACATTATAGTATGATAACAGAGGGATTTCTAACATCAAATTTCTATTTTTAGGATTTACAGGAATTACTGGTGTCTATTACATCATTAAATGAATTTTTAAGTGCTACTAATAAGGTTAAATCTACTAACATATTTTTAAGTCTTGATTTAGGCCTACCACCATTTTTAGATTAAAGTTTAGTTAATAACAAATTTATCAAAGTTAAAATCATACAATTATCGGATATCTGAGAAAAGATATGCATTTTCCAAGTTTTAATACAATTCTGGAATATATAAAAATAGCAGAAAACAAGCTATAAAAGATTACAGAATTTTCTACTACAGAAGCAAAGCTAAAAGCATTTTTATATTAAACTTTAGTGAAATACAAATTTATTGCAGTTGGTTTCATGTAAAAAGGATTTATCTTGAATTAGTTATGAATTTCTAAAGTTTTGATACAATTTTGGTTGATAAATAAATACTTACGAAATAAAACCAACCCAACGAAAATAAGCGCGTGGGCGCTCGTGGGCCGTTGATGCAATATCCAACGAGCCACACGCACGGAGAACAGCGCACGCGCGCGATTCAACAGGAGCCCACCGTTGGATCAAGATCCAACGGCTCACGAGGACGAATGCAACCGGACGGTGCGGTTGCCTTGGCCGCTCACAGCCGTAGATCTCAAGATGAACGGCACGGAGAGCACTTCCCGTCGGAAGGTCCGATTGCACGCATGATCAGGGCCGCAGATCAAGCGATGGACGGCCAAGAATGATGAGAGGCGGATGGTCCGAATGCATACAAGATGCGGGCGCGGATCGCAAAATGGACGGCGGTCCAAGATTGAAGTGCAAACAGGAATACTGACACGTGGGGCCGCATGTCAGTGACTGAGAGTCACACATGCGAGTCTTAACACACGTGCACAGTGCACGTGGACCCACCTGTCAGTGACTTAAAGGAGGTTTTAGGCGGCTAATTAATTACTAATGACCAATGATTAATGATGATTAGCACTTAATGTGTCCTAACGATTTTGAGCGATGGTGATTTTAGGAATGAGGCCCACACGATGACCCAAAAGGTAATTTGGACACATTTATTGCTAACAATGATTAGCAATAAATAACCCAAAATCACCTAATGACTTACGGTTTTGGTTTTGAGCTTATGGGCCCACCGCGATGTACGGGGGTTATTCCGACGACCAATAGTGCGACACTTTAATTAACCCATGATTAGCATTAATGATGCCTAAACGCACGGATAAAAGCTAGCGGGTGATTTAAGGGGTGGACCCACATGTCGGTGAGACATTAGGCGATTAAGACACCATTAATGCTCTGCGATTGGCAATCATTAAACATTAAATGTGTCCTAATTATCCGACGAAAGCGGAGCTTCTCAACCGACAAAACCGAGTGGCTTTGCGGCGACTCGATCGTGGCGGCGCCACAAACTATCAAAATGGGTTCGCAATAGTGTTGCGGACCAGCGATGATGACCTCGCCGGCGGTGGAAGTGCAGAACGCCGCGAGCGAAAAACAAAGAAAGAGGCGACACGGCAAAACACGAAAATAGCAAGATGCTCATTGCGGTCCAAGGAAGCGAGTGCCATGACTTCTAGGGGCTATATAGGAGCTACCTTACCGAGAGGAGCTCCAAAGATGGCGGGAAGACTTGAACACGATGAAGTCCACGGAGCGAAGAAGATGAAGTGGAAGATGAGGTTCGAGCAAAATGAGTGGAACCAAATCACCACCACAGCTTCATTATAGCTCAAAGAGGCTCCAAAAGCAAATAATTGCAAAAGGAATCACTTACTGAGTGGGAAGAAAAGGGGTGAAGCCAACTGAAAATCTCCAAACTTAAAATTGAGTGATTCTGTGAATGCAACCCAAAATCAAGTTAGGGAAATACAAAGGAGGTTGAGGAGTTCAAAAGGGTGCAAGAAATGTTGAAGATAAACCACTTTGGACACCAAGGCCGCCATGGGAGCTCTACGGTCAACAATGATGGATTGAAGGTTTGAGATGGTTTTGAGCTCAAACACAGAGAGTAGCTAGGTGTGGTGCAAAGAACACCGGGAGGACCTAGAGGGCCAATTTATAGGAAAGGAATTAGGGTTTTGGCGAGAACCCGAGTCCATGGTGGGCTCGGTTCATGCTCCGATTGTAGGCCAAGAAAAGATGGGAGCAAGTGAGCATGGTGACAATGGAGGAGAAAGCACAGTGCGCATTAAATGCATTGCGAGAGACGTTGACAAAAGCAACGTGGAGGTGACACATCACGCCGCCTCATTTTCTCTCTCGCCCATTGCGCGCGCGCGAGAAGCCGAGGAGGAAGAAGAACAGAGAAGACAAACCACGATCGTTGGATTTTAGATGGGCGGTGTGATTTAAAAGAGTTCGCCGGACATCAGATTGCCCACGTAAATCGGGCGGTTGGATTGAGATCCAACGGTCCCAATTGGCTAATGCAACCGGAGGGTCCGAACGACATCATCAATGCGGGCCACGCGATTGGGATCAACGGTGATATCGCACGCCCGTTTTAAAACGCGGCTCGGTGCGATTAGGTGGTTCAACCAAGTCAAATGGCTCGGACTCGAGCCCGACTCGAACCCAAGGAGCAGTGAAACTGGTTTTAGGTTTTAAAATATCTTTGAGACTTTTGAGGATTTATTTGGGGTAGCAAAATAACTCCAAAATTCTGAAATTTTACAGGAGCTTGCTGACTGGGACATTGACCATGTGTAAAATTTTCAGAGGTTTTTATGCATTGTAGTTTTCTCCGAAAATTCTACAAGGTACTGGTTTTAGGTTTGACTGAGAGTCAAACCGGTTTGACTGCCCTATAAAATATTCAAACAATTTCTAAAAATTGTGAAATTTTTCAGAGGGGTCACATACCATCCCAAGAACTTAGGAAAAATATTCCCAGGAGATGATCACAACATTTGACAAGAATGTTTTTGAAGGAACAAGATTTGGATCAAAAGACTTGTGACTTTGCATTTCCATAAGTCTTGTACAATACTTGTCCAGTACACAAAGGAAATACATGATGTAAGAAAAAGTTTTAATTTCTACTCATTTTCTTACATTTGAAACACAAGCCCAAAATTTGGGATGTTACACCCTCTCTCTCTCTCCCTCACTCCCCAGCCCCACCCGCCAGTCGCTCACCCCGCCGCTGCCAGGTGGTCCCGCCACCCCTGTCTTCTTCCCCCGCTTCTTCTTCCTCTCGCGCCCGAGCCGGCCACCATTTCCGCGCACACGGAGCTTCACAACCGCCGCCCCCACTGCCCCGCGTCCCTCGCGTTCGCGCGCACGACCCGGAGCCCCTAACCACCTCCACCCCCCACCTTCTCCTCTTCTCTTCGTGCCCGGTTCGCCCGCGAGCTCTAACCGCCGCCGCCGATCCCGCGCGCACGATCTACTCCTACGGCCACTCCCGACCCCTATAAAAGGGAGCACGGTGAGCCCCTCTCCCTCCTCATCTCCTCCCCGTCACTCACTCTTCCTCTCCCCCTCTGAGCTCGCCGCAATCGGCGTTTTCCCGCCGCCGGCCGCCACCTCTTACGTAGCCTCTAGCGCCTCCACCGCCGCCGCCGCGTCCACGCCGCCACCACCATTGGCATCGTCGTACCTTCGCGGTCCCGGTGCGCACCTCGCCCTCGTCGGAGCACCACGGGAGCACCTCCGTCGCCGGAGCCCGAACCACGCCGCCGCTTCTTCCACGCCGCCGGCCGCCTCCGTCCCCCTCCGGCCACCTGGGTGAGCGCACCATGCTCCTTGCACTCCCCTCTCCCTTCTCGCACCCTCACCGGTCGTCGCCGGAGCCTCTATCGCCGGCGACCCTTGGTCCCAGTGCCCGCGCCGCTCCGTGCTCACGTGGCACCGCACGCAGCGCCACCATGTCACCACGCGAGCGCCACCTCATCACTCTCGCCTACGTGGCATGCCTACGTGTCACCAGCGTGGCACGGTCCACCGCTACCGGAGTTCCAAAACTCGGTGGGCTGGGTTCACCATGAGCCGAGTCACCGACGCTTGGGGCCCGCATGTCAGAATTTATTTTAATTCTTTTTATTCCGGAAATTTGTGCGCTGATGTCAGTGTTGCGCAATAATCTGTTTTTCCTTTAAAAAAATAAATAAGAAAATCTAATAAAATCAGAAATTAGGTTTTAAAAAGGATTCAAACTTCAAAAATTCATATATTTTGAATCCCAACTCCAAATTGGGTGTTTCAACTTGCAAAATTTGTATAAAATCATTATCTAGCCAACCACATCAAAATTATTTAATTTTGAGTTCATTTGATCACAAATTTCTTTAAACCCTAAATTTATCATTTCATGTAATTTCAAACTTCAAAAACTTATATCTTTTGCATCCAAACTCCGTTTGAGCCCATTCAAAATTTTAAATTTGTCTAAATTCAAGATCTAGCTAACTAAACCAAAATTATTTAATTTGGAGTTCATTTGAATTGTTTTTTGAATTTTGTTTGAATTTGGCTTATTTCGCGATTAGATTTCATCGACTTCGGAGAGTCATATTTCGACGCCGTTTGAAGAGCTCATAAGAGGATTGATTTTGACTGTATGATCATCGTGATTGTACACATAGACTACCTGGAGGAAGTGCTTGTGAGTACTAGGTGATCTGTTAAGAAAAACAACATCACCTCAGTATCAGTTGATCTGTTCACCTCAAGCGAGGTAAGTTACATTCTTGATCATATTTGCAAATAAGCCCATTATTTAAAATTATTTAAATTCTGTTTCAAATTATTACTGCATGCTTAATTATATTCAAGTATTTAAATTCCTGTTTTTAAATTTATAGTTATGCCTAAAATCCTTTGTATGGCCAATTTTGGTAATTGAAGCAAGCATATTGTCACCCTAGATAAAAACCTAGTTGATACAATAGTATGGACTAGGATCATTTGGAAAATATTGTGCTTAGCCATGCTTATAGATCACATATGTTTCATTTGGGGAATTTCAGCCAAAAGTCAAATGTTGTTTAAATTGTACCCTTGGCATTGGTGTGTCATGGGAGTTTTACAAATGCTTGAAAACTAAAATAAAATGATGGTTTGGACTTGGCGAAATGGTTGTCCAGTGGGTGCGAGTTTATGCAGTGCTCAACCGGTAGGTTGAGGCCCGTGGTTCTATTGGTTGTCGCCAGTCGATTAAGGACCGGTCTTGAGCCGCATCTTGCTAAGCCACATCGTACCACCACATGTCTTGTATGGCGGGACTGGTGATTAATTTGCAAAGCTCCACCATGGTCGTTCCTATTGATGAGGTGGGTAGTCTTTCATGACTTTTGTTAGTCCAACCTGGCGCAAGAGGGGGCCTGAACCCTGCGGACGGGTAGTCCAACGGGGGTGAAACCTTAGCGAGGGAAGACTATGGTGGAATGACGCATTGTAAAGGCCTTGACACGGGCTCTAGACTGCTTACCTAAGGTAGTGAGCGGTGGTATCGACGGATGCCAAACAACTAGAGAATTCATGTCTTGTGGATAAAGTTGTACAACCTCTGCAGAGTGTTAAACTATTCGAATAGCCGTGTCCGCGGTCATGGACATGCTGGCAAAGCCACTCAAAGTTAGACTTCGATTTGAAAATATTTTTGTAAAACAGTTTTGACATGGATGGGTGTCCATGAGAAAAGTTATGGGTTGAAGCCCCGGGTTGGTGCCCGTGTTTATGTTGGTGTTAGGTTGGTGCCTACACTATCGTTATCAATTCAAGATCAATTTGATTTTATAAAACTTGAGCTTTTGAACTTAGTATGGTATTTAATGTCAAATCTTTGTTTTGCACAAATAACCCTATAAGTTATCCTACGTTACATCCATTTATGCATGTCATTCTGTTATTTTGACGGGTGTAACTTGCGAGCACGGAAGTTGTGCTCATTCTTGCTTAATGCAAACAAATTTCAGAGGAGAAGAACTTCGCCTGGTGTGGATCATGGCGACTAGGCGCTACGATCGATTGCTCAGTAGTGATTCTTTGGACCCTACTACTTCTTCATCGTTTTCCGCTGTATTTATTTAATGTTGTCCTGTAAGACTATCTTGTAATCAACTCTGTTGTTTATTAATAAATTTTAGCGTTTATAGTTGTGTTATCACACTTGTTTACTGTGTGAACTAGCCACTAATCATGAGACTAGTTCAGTTATGCACAGAAGATCTGAGATGTTAATCCCGGAGTCTTACAGTGTTTCAGCTGGATACAACATAAAATGTCACTTATACCCAACAGGGGCAACGGAAAAACTACATAGTGAAATGGTTGATAGAATTGAAAGGCATCATCAACGTGCAAATATGGTTATCAACATCAACACATAAGTATGTACAACCACAAGGGCAGTAGAATAATGTCTCCCTCTCACATGAGTAATGAATGTAACACAGCCCTTTCAGGCATCAAATACAGTGGATTTTCTTTTCCGGCAAGGTGACTCTTGTAAAGTGCATGCATCTGAAGTTCTCAACAAGAAGCCATACAGAAACTGCAGTGACACTAGTATGGTCTCTATCTTTGAAATGGTATCGGCTCTCGCCCTGGCCACGTTTCAATCTTCTCGAAGTATTTGACAGGAACGACACCATCAAAACCCTCTGTCAGTATCACCTTGTTGTCTGAAATGTATAGCTTCATTCCATCTGAGGAACAAATTCAGTTATCAAACATTAGCTTCTAGTGAGAAAATAAACGAAAACACAAATCATTTGCAACTATTTACAGGCAGCAATGGTACCTTGCAGTGCCTTGCTAACATCCAAATACATCAAGATGTTAACACTCCGCCGCAGACCTGAAGAAGAAAAATGTTTTAGTTCATGACGGTTGCACCTGCAGTGGAAGAAACAATAGACCACATGCTAGAAAGAAATTGCAATCAGTATGAGTTGATGATGCACCTAAACAATAGAACAATAACAATGATTGGAAGCGTAGTAGATTTACAACGGAAACATAAATAACCTTCAACACACTTTTACTAAGACAGCAGCCTTAGTTCTTCTACTTGTTTCCAGAAGAACAAACTCGGTAATAATGTGTTAGTAATGGCAAAGCATACCGCTAATCACTTCCCCGTCTGAGGGTAAGCCACTTGAGAAATGTACATGTAACCTCGCCATACGTTTTAGCCCCGATTGCAAGATCGAATCAAGATTTTTCCTGTAAGTTCCATGCACACAAACTGTGGATAAAAGGAATTAGCACAAACACATTACCATTCAGGAGTGGATGCAAAGGTGAGTTAAAAAATCACATACCTGAGACTTCATCAGCTGATAAAATGGGTTTCAACAAGCTCTCAGAAGTAACAGTCTGCAAAAGGTTTGCAGGATTATTATAAAGAAAACCAGATTAACCAGTTCAGGTGCAATTGCCTATGTCTGTCTAACCAGCGTATAGTGTATGACAAAAAAAGGACACCGCAAAACCCAAATAATTTAGTCGTTCTCCGGCCTGTCTTTCCACTAAGATGGTTGCTTGTAAACACAACTCACTTCATGAGAAAATGAAACTAGCAGACAGCATGCCACAACCCACAAGATAACAAAACAGGAACACCGGTTACACCGCCTAGGAGATACGCCAACTAAAAATGAAAACGCATAGGAGGAATCGTGTGCCTTTTAATTAAGGTAAGGGGATGGGGCTCAAACCCATGACCTCAACCACTGCACCTAGATGCTTTACCAATATGGTACATGTAACCAAAAAATTCAAATTGCTTACATTCTCTGACTTTAAATCTGATATGGTCTCTTCAAAAGTCAAAACAAACCCACAAGTTACAAAGCTATTAGGATGATCCTGTTGTAAAAGTGTTTACGGTATGCTGATGAAAAACTTGCTATTTAGCAAGATAGGCATCAGAGGAGACAGAAGCATCTTAATTCTTAACATGAAATTTGAACTGAAGTGCTACAGAAAATATATGACTATAGCATATAAAAGAAGCAATCAGAATAATTGCAACATCTTTTTTCCTAGTTCAGGCCAACAAGCAATTAAATGACATTTTTCTTAAATAACTAGTTAGCAATAGGAAAACCACTACTGAGATTATAATACTGTGGTAAGCATTTCCATCTTGGGATAAAACATGAAATGTATAATAGGGAGTATGGACAGCCTAGAAAGAGGAGCAACATGATCAAATGACCACACATGCCAGTATTACTGCTATTTTTAGATGTCTGAATTCTGATCCTCCAGCAGTTACAACAATGTTCAAGACATAACGATCAAGGACAAGATAAAAGCTACTGTATTTGTAAAACCTCAATACATTAGTGCAGGTGATCTCAGGCAGAGAACATACAGTTACTGTGTGCCCCTGGTTTGCCCGAATGAGCAGCTCACCGTCTTCCTCCAACAAACTAAACCTCTGCTTGTTATCCAGCCTTACCGCCTACAATCCAAAAAGGCGATATTGTACTCATCATGTTAAAAAAGTCATTCAAAATTTACAGCAATTTTCATAATAAAAAGACATTTACAGCACACAGCACCCCCGCCCCTGGTATTTCCCAATGGCAAGTTCATGATGCATGCTAGCAAGTTGAAACAACATCAACCTGTGCCATTGAAGAAGTCTACCAGGGGCTAAGTGCTTAGCAAGTTTCTCTACTGTCAGTAGACTACTGTTAAACAACAGGATGAAGCATAACTCAACCAGTATTTCTATTACCTCCCTAATTTCCTCCACCGTGTGGGACTTGAGAGGGATCTTGGCGAAGGTCTGCAGGTTGAGCTTGAGCAGGTCCCGAACGCGCACGTAGCCGTCGCTCCTCATGTCCAGGTTCAGCTCCGACGCCATGTGCCGCAAGATCCTCGTCCTGCAAGAATTCGCCAACCAAGAGTGAGAATACGAACACCAACAAGACATAAAGTTGGCACGCAACTCACTGCAACTGCGGAGAGGGGAGTGGGGATATGGCGTTAGTATTACATGAGGCGGCCGAGGGCGTCGATGCGGTCGCTCCCATCGCCGCCGCGCCCACCACCCCGTCGCCTGGCGCCGCCGCGCGGCTGCTGGGAGGCGAAGGCGGCGGCCTTGGAGTGGTAGCCGGAGGAGGAGGACGGGTTCATGGGGGAAAGCGGGAGACGCGGAAAGGGAGAGGAGAGGTGGGGGGAAAGGAGGAGGAGGAGGGCACGGTGCGGGGAGGAGGCGGCCGTCAGGGCCCTCATAGGCAAGCGGCCGGGCGCGGTCGGACTCGGACCGTCGGAGCCGGACGACGCGTGCGGGGTGCGGAAGCGGACGGTGGAGGTGGACCAGCGATGTGGCCGCGCAGAGGTGGGTTGGGCTAGATAGGCTAATTGGCCCATCGTGAGTTGGTGGAAAACGAATTCTCATTTCAGGGGTGTGATGTGTGGAGAAGGAGAGGCCTCTTCTGAGACCCTCTCCTATATAATTTAGGAAGAAATTTATTTTACATTCTCAAGTATTGACATGCAGACAAGTGATCATCTGGAAAAAAAAATCGGCCCTTTGACCCTCCTAAGTTGTAAAACCGGACATCAAGCCCCCTCTAGCTGTTTCGTGCGGTGGTTTTGCTGACGTAGCGTCCGGTCGGATCGGTTTCGCCAGGCTGGCTAGGTGACTTGGCTTCTTTGGCACTTAGGCCCACCTGTAAGTGATACCATAGCAATTAGAGCGTTTCATCTCTCCTTTATCCATTCACTCGTCGACACAGCTCCCGACTCACTCTTTTTGCTTCTTCCTCCTCCCATCCGGCTGCCGCTGTCGTTGCTAGCTGCGCCCGCCGCCAGCTCGGTCTTGGCCAGTCCGCACTCGCCCCACGTGCGCCCGGGCCGAAGCCTAGAGGAGGCCATCTTCTTCCACCGTGAGGTGCATCTCGGCCTCGTCGCCTCCCTCCAGCGCCTTTGTTGCCATCGCCCATTGCCACGCGCTCGGCATGCCACGCATGCTCCTTCCCACATCGTCGCTGGCCTCCACCCTTGGCTACTCCGCCCCCTCCGTAGAGCCCCCCCTTTTTCTCCAATCAAACACAACGGCAAAGAAAGCGTAGAGCCCGACTTCAGCCGCCGCACCGCCATTGTTGCCCCACTGCTCCAGCGAGCTCCGACGCCGGCGAACCGCGCCACACCGTACCACAAAGTGTGAGGACCATGTTCCCCCTGTCAATTTTACCAGTCATGCTCAGGAACGAGTCGGCAATGTTGTCTTCCCTATTTCCGTCCAGAGCCGCCACTATCGTCGCCATCATCTCTCCAGCCCCCCCTCAATTCTTTTGAGCAGGAGCACCCCCTCACCTCCCCCAAGCTACCGACACCTCTCGCTCGGGCTCTCCCCATCCCCAACGTCGCCGCCACGACACCCCCACCGCGCCGCCGCAAGCTCCCGCCGCTAGGCCGCCACAGCCGCCCTCAGTCCCCTTCCTCCGCTGCGGTGAGTTCCCCTAGACACACTCAAGCTAATGCTCTCGCTATTTTTGCCCCTCTCTCATCGGAGCACCGCCGCCATAGTGGTCGTGCCGCCATCGCTGCCTATCTTCGTTGCCCGGCCGCCACTGGTCACCTTGAACCGCACCACCACTTCTCCTGAGTTTGCCTCGCTCGGCGGTCCCCTCTCGCCTCGTGTGCGCGCCAGCACCTTTATCGGCCGGTGACCAGCGCCGCCCCGAGCACGGAGGGGCACAACCGGTGGAGACGGTGGCAGCAAGGCGGCTGCTGAAGCTGGACCTGAGCGGCAACAACCTCACTGGCGAAGAGGGTAGAGATGGAGCGGGCATATGCCGTGCTGGACGAGATGGACGCGAGGAAGAAGATGGGGGTAGAAGGCGGGCGTCGGGGAGAGAGACTGAGGAAGAAAGAGGGGTAGAAGCTGAGTCATTGCCATGTCGCAGCCGAGTCAGCGGTCAACTTGGCGAAACCGGCCCGACCGGACGCCACGTCAGCAAAACCACCGCACGAAACAACCGGATGGGGCTCGTTGTCCGGTTTTGTAACTTAGGGGGGGTCAAAGGGCCGATTTTTTTTCAGGGGGTCACTTGTCCGCATGCCGATACTTGAGGGGGTAAAATGGACTTCTTCCTAGAATTTATTTTCGAGTTGATGATCTCGAAGATGCAGCTCTGGCCATGAATCAAAGGCTTACCAGCCTAGGAGGAACTTGTCGCAAGGTGTTTTGGTACATGCATGCCATATCAGTGTTCACAGTGACAAAACCGCTACCAAAATCACTTTAAGGGCTTGTTTGCGATGTTCATTCTCGGCGCGGATCTACGTGGATGGCCCAAGAATTTGAACTAAAATACCAGTCCATCTATGTGGATGAGTAGGGATTTTGGTCCAACAAATAAGGCTAATGGTTATTTGTGTTACGAAACTCTTAAGGGTTTTAGTGGAATACCAAAACTACTTCTGGTGGGTTTAGTTTATGAATAGAACTTAAAAGAGAGAGTTGATACCGAATAAAAGAGTTTCACCCCTCACTCTCACACACATGTTGTGTTTATGTGATTGATTGATAATTTGTGTGATTAATCTACGTCAACAACGATACGGCGACTACCAAAATCACAACATGTTATCAGCTTCGATGACATTGAAACCGGGTATATCGTTCAATATATGTTGGCATTTAGACAAATTTCCAGATCGAAATCGATCTATATCGCTCTCGCATGACAATACTCAACATCATGGTCGATTTCTTCTCGGCCGCGTGCGTGCGAGTGGCAATCCTCCACGTTCGTGATGAATTGCTGTCGTTCGGCGCCGTTCTGTCTACGTCCGATCTGAACCGCCTTCGCCGCACGACCACTCTCGTGAATGGATCTGCGTCGTCGCCTTCCCCGATGGATTGGTTTGCCAAGATCTGCAACGAGCAAGCCGTGAGCGGTGAGCCACATACAAAATCAATCGATTATTGTTGAGTCTTGATGGCGGTAGAGCTATTCACTTTATTGCATTACCTATCAAAGTGGAGTTGAGATCCATTAGCTTTGTTGTGTGATTGCTATCTGATACGCAAATCAACGACTTAATCACCGTGCAATTTGTTTGGCCACAGCACGCATGGCACGGCCCCGATGGCCGCCCGGCCCAGTCTTCTTGCTTCCAGCCATGGCACAGCACCCGCTGCGCACGCGCGGTTGCCGCTCCGCGCCCGCCGCCCTGCGCTGAGTTGCCGCGCGCTGCGCAGCCACGCACCCGCCGTGCGCTCGCCTCTGCCGTGAAGCCGCACGCTTGCTGTCACGCGTCACACCGTCGCGCGGCGTCTCTCCGACCGTGCGCGCGAGGAACCACGATGCACCGCCACCGGACGCGTGCCGCCGATCCACTGTGATCCACCATCGAGCGCTTGCCTCGCGGGCTCGTCGCCTGCTGCCGCTGCCGCGTGCGGGGCCAACTCGCCTCAATTCGTCGATGCAAGCAATACTTATACCGGAACAAACACTGTTTGTTATCGGTGAGATTAAATATTTCTTATCTACATGCTTTGATACAAAAGATTTAGGAGAGTCAGATGTTATTCTAAAGGGAGGAGGACGTCCGATTTTGATCTCCCGTGTCGTACGCTTCCATATCCACTCGTGATTGCTACGCTTTCCACGGTTTGCCACGGCTCCAAGCATGCAAAAAAGCAACACTGAGCTCTTGAACACCTCCTAGATTGCATATTTGCATCACTCGTCCACGGTTGCCACGGCTCCAAGCACACTTATCGCCACACCCGCTCGCCCGTAGGTAGCCCATGACGACGTGGCTTGTCGTGTGCTCCCCCACGACCGTGACCGCTCCGAGCATGCTAGTCGCCGCGCTCACTCGCTCCCTGCTCTTCTACCCGCTGTCGTCGACCTCTGGCCCGTTGCCGCCCGGGCTGCCGCCGTGGAGGGCATACTAATCGTGAAGCTTCTATTGGTACATGTGAGAGGAAAAGCGTCCGGACCGTCCGGACGTAAGTACAATATGATTACCATTGTCCTATGATGTTACAACTGTTGTCCGGGGATACTGCAAGCGTTGTCCGGGGATGTTGCAATCGTTGTTCGGAGATGTTGTAACCATTATCCTAGAATGTTGCAACCGTTATCCGGGGATATTACAAGTGTTGCATCTATAGAAAAAAAATATTGTATCTATAAAAGAAAAAAAAATTGCATACGGTTCACGACGATGTTGCAATTTTTTCTAACGTGTATTTTTTTCTAGATGCCTTGTTTTGGTTTGTGATGTTGCAACCATTGTTCTAGTATGTTGCAACCGTTGTCCGGGGATGTTGCAACCGTTGTCCTAGGATGTTGCAACCGTTGTTCGGGGGATGTTGCAATCATGTTCGGGAGATGTTGCATGTAGTGGCGTAAAAAATGTTGCGTCCCGTTGAAAAAATGTTTATATATTGTTTACGATGATGTTGCAAGATTTTTTTCAACACGTTTTTTTTCATATGCTTTGTTTTGATTTTGTTGATTTGTGTTTATGGCACTGAATACCAACACATTGATTATTGGCTCGCAGTAGCACTCACACTCAATGCAACTTGGTGAGAGTCGACTGACACTTAATGCGGCCTAATGAACTCGGCGGCATGGCATGCAATAAATGCAAAGACCAAATGAAAGCAAAGCAGCGTATGGGACGTAGAGGACACTCTTCATTTTAATTCCCAAAAGGAGGCAGGTGCAATCGGCGTCCGATCCAAATGCTCGGTTCGGACGTACGAGCCCTAGTGGTTCCCTATTCTAAATATTAAATTGATAAAAAAATGAGAATGTGATCACTTTGAATCAATCTCATTATGCAGAGAAAATATTGAGTCGATTTGACTTTGAGAACTATAAGATTTCCCTAACTCCTTGTGATGCTAGTGTTAAGTTTCGAATGAATTAGGGATTAGAAAAAGATTAATTGAGATATTCACAAATTATTGGGTCCCTTATGTATCTATCTAGTGCCACAAGACCTAATATATCATTTATTGTGAGTAAATTAAGTCGGTTTACTTCTAACCCAGAAGATGGTCATTAGGAGGCACTTGAAAGAGTGTTGCGCCACTTAAGAGGCATAACTTCATATGTAATTCACTATACTGGATATCCATCTGTATTAGAAGGATATAGTGATTCAAATTGGATCTTTGATGCAAATGAGATTAAAGCTACAAGTGGTTATGTATTTACCTTAGCAGGTACTGCAGTTTTATAAAGGTCGTGTAAATAGACCATATTGACGAGGTCAATCATGGAAGCAAAACTTGTAGCACTAGACACAACTACTGTTGAGGCTGAATAACTTAGAGAGCTTCTGTTTGACTTGCCACTGGTTGAGAAACCAATACCAGTAATCTTAATGTATTGTGATAACCAAACAATATTAATTAAGATTACAAGTACTAAGGATAACATGAAGTCCTCCAGACACATGAAGTGTAGGCTTAAATCTGTCAGAAAAATGATGAACTCTGGAGTGATTACTGTGAATTATATTCATACTGAGAAAAATCTAGTAGACCATTTCACAAAGGAGGCTAGCACGGAAGACGATTTCTGTTGCGTATATGGATATGGGAATGAGGCTCATTGGAGTTACAACTCAACAGTAACCCATACCTTCTTGATTAGAGATCCCGTAACTTAGAAAATGGAAAAAAAAACAAGTTGATATTTTAACAAGAGAGTACATTTTAATAATATATGTACCCATGTCCTAATAGACAAAGTACTCTCAAATGTATGGAAGAATGGCTTAAAGCGTTAATTTATTCTAGTGTCCAATGCGGGAAAAATGTATTAGCTTACAGGATACCTAAAATGAATACACCTACTTGAGCTTAACTGTGATGTCGCAGTTCACGAGAATAGGGTATTCTCTAGAAAGCTCATGAGCAGATAAGGGAGCATGATCAAATAATGACCAAATAACTTTGCTCGGAATTTCTCTCAATTCTTTCAATTTTCAATATGATTATTGCAGGTTGATTTTTGTCAACTCATAGGATTAAGACTAAGGGTTTTAATATGACGATTGTTGGTTGATTTTTGTCGAATTGTAGGGTTAAGACTAAGCGTTTCAATTTGGGTTTTTGGAATACTAACCTAATTCGTTGCAAATCGGAGGCAAAATGGCAGTGATATGTGATCATGATCCATGTGCTCATAGTGGACCAAGCTTTGGATTTGACTTAGAGTATTTGGCTACAATGTCAAGTAAGTAAGTTTTTGGACGTATTTTTCTATTATATTGTTTTTGAACTGCTGAACATACCAATATGACAATATATAATTGAGTTTTCAATTAATCAATAATCGACAGGTAAATTTATGGAACGGTTTCTAAAAAAGAAAGCGTCACATAATGCTACTAATGCTTGGAATTGAAGAATTGAAGAAAGTTAATAATGATGCGGTGGTTTGTCGCTTCATAAACGTGAAAGAATATAAATACTAAAAAGGTAATGCATTACATTTGATCATTCTACTATTTTTTATTTGAAAATATTTAAGTAATTTGTTCTTTTTTATAGGTCATTGGGATCGGATGATGTATATTGCACATGCTGACCATCTTTTGTCTGTGGTTTCGCCCTTAGTTCCTTCACTTTGCTGCAACTAACCAATATTATAAGTGGGTTTCTTCATTTTTGTAAGCATTTTGATAGCTACTTTTTTTTTAATCATTGTACATTAGCATCAGTTATGTTGAATTATTTATGCTCAAAATTGCCAAACATACTACTATTTAGTACAATGTTGTTTGGAAATTAAATATTTTATTATATGTATGGTGAAGTAGTAAACCCCGATCATTTTTGTTCTAGTTCCGGCCATGTTGGTAGTAGTAACAGGTGAGGCAATAGGCGGAACCTTTGCATCTATAAAATTTGAAATTGTGGCATGGTGCAAGCCTACAGCAGGTCGCGGCGTCTATCGCCATGGGGCTGCTCTCGGTGGCGGTCGCCGCCATCCTCTAGCCTTTTCTACCTAGTGCCTTATGCTTTCAGGGCGTCCATATATATTTCTCTGCAACTGTGTTTGCAAGAAATTGTAAATAATTAGATTAACTTGTGACATACTAGATAGTTGTTGTTTTAGTTGCACTACCGATAGAAAGAATTTTCCATTTTAGAAAAAGCACAGTTGTAGAAACAAAAATTTATATGCCGACAACACACCATCGCTTTGTTGCTCTGTACTGCTATGCCGACACGAGAAACAGTAAGGAAGACCCCTGAACCCTGTACATCTTTGTATGACTTAGTGGAAGACATGTTGTTTTAACCTATTTGAGCCCCTCATCGTGTGGAGGAGGGAAGTCCTTTCCCCAGGAACACGGACGAAGGAAATCCCCTCTTTTAGAGAGGGGATGAGAACACATGTCGAAAGTAAATCCCTCTCCAGGAGAGGGAACGAAGGGGTCCAAGCATTCGTGGTATGGACGGGGATACATGTTGTCTTCCGGCGAGCCCGCGGTGATATTTTAGGTTTTGATCTTCGAAAGAGGACTAGATTTGCTATTTCGCGTGCCAGCAATGTCAATTAAGCCAAAACCTCGCCTAACCGACCCGTGTTGTAGCTGTGGGCCCGTGCAGTGCATTCCCTTCTGTTTTCTCCACCCCTCGATTCAACGAGGCAGTCAATAATAAAACTAGCCATGCTACAGTGTCATGCATGAATTCAGATCGAAAATCAAATGATAGTACTGTGGTGGTGCTCTTTGAACACGGTAGCGGTCACTGTTTGGTGGTCTTTAAGCGTTCGATTTTGTTGCAATTCACTATGGTTTGTCAGCATTTTGTTGTTGCTGAGGATCCCGTGCCTAGACTTTCGGGGGCGAAGGGAGAAATTTTCTTGTGGAGAGAAACTGCAAGCAGCAAACCTGCGAATCCACTGATTCTTAACCCCTCAGATTTTGTCAAAGTTTAAACCTAGAAAGTGACCAAAACATGGTTTGTTTCGTTTGTAACTAGTGAGTACGATAAATTTGTTTTGTTGTGCTGGTTTTGAACTTTGCCTGTCCCGTCTTGCTATCGCTCTAGTCCTCCATGCTCCCTGTATCCGTTTGGCACTTCCTCTTCTTCTTTTTTTATGTTCAGGATTTTATCTCATCCAGTCTATATTAAAGAAGAAGAAACACCTAATCTTACGAGACACACATGGAAACAACGTTCGAATCGTGACAGACTAAAAGCCTAAAACTCTTCTATACCAACGAAGCCCGGGATCAAACTCCCAACCAGCCTCTCATCTCAACACGAGCAGGCCAAGTAAGCTAGCCTCACTCCTCCACTTCCTCTCTTCTGCTAGCTCGTTTGCGATGCAGTGCCATTTCTTTCATGCAATTTCGCCTAGGTGCAATTACGCAAACTTCTAATGCTATCGTTCGGTCATTACGACTTCGCGGAGAAGTACCGTGAGATTGGACAACACACAATGCTGCTTTATCAAAAGGCCAATTTCTCACATGAAGGCCAATTTGAACTTGTACCATGCACACGGGCCAAAGAAAAATGTGCATTCCTTCTCCTAGAAAAGTTGAAGTACCGTGGAAAGGATGTATAGACGCAAACAAAAATGGAGAATTACCCATTTGCTCTGCATTACTAGCCTAAGCACCCATTGCCATTTCCCATTTTCAGGGTGACTCCCCGAAATAAATTTTATAACACCGGTGCTTCGTGGTATAAGTCCTAGATTCATAATAAGTAACAAGTATATCTGAGTTTCATGGCGTAGGACCTAGATTCATGATAAGTAACAAGTATCTCGGAGTTTTGCTACTGTACTGTAGCAAAATAATTTTCTGATTACACTATAGCTATCAATGTCGTCCGTGCATGTTCCGTCTCAACTCTCACGGGTGAGGATTGTCCATACAGAGAATCTGCTGTTGCTTAGCTTGATCGGCGGAGAATCCCGATCCCTCGAATATAATATTGAGTACTACTCCCCTCTAGTCTACACACACACACTCCCCTCTAGTCTCTCCTCCCTGCTTGCTCAGTACTACTCTCCCCTCACTTCGAAGCTTTCAAGCTTCCTGCTCCAATGGCGGCCGCACGCGTCCTCTCCCCCCTCCTGCTCCTCCTCCTGTCCGTTCTTGTCGCCTCAGCGCGCAACGAGGAGGAGGCCCGCGCGCTGATGGCGCTCAAGACGGCCCTGGACCCGGCGGGCCGGGTGCTGGGCTCGTGGGACCGCTCCGGCGAGCCTTGCGGCGGCTCCTTCGTCGGTGTCACCTGCGACGGCGGCGGCCGGGTCACGGCCATCTCGCTGCCGGGCCGCGGGCTCTCCGGCACCCTACCGCCGGCGATCGCCGGGCTCCGGCGGCTCACGGGGCTGTACCTCCACTACAACGGCATCAGGGGGGCCATGCCGCGGGAGATTGGGAACCTGTCCGAGCTCACCGACCTTTACCTCGACGTGAACCATCTGACCGGGCCTGTGCCCGTGGAGATTGCCGCCATGGAGAGCCTCCAAGGTGAGGTTTTTACGGTGTCTCCTTTTCAAGTTCTTGAACCGTGGGAGAGGGAAGGGAGCTTCGTGCTTGCCCTGTTTTGGGCTCCAAGATTGCTTTTTTTAGTCTAGTTTAGTTCATTTGTTGGTAAATGGAGTTTGTGTTGATCTTTGGTGCTAGTTCTTGTAGAGCTCTGGTGGTTTTAGCATTAGATTAGTAGTTTTGGCTCCTACTCGGCAGGAAGGGTCAGTCTTGGTTAGTTCCTTTTTTTTTCTCTCATCCCTCAGAGCTTCGAAGGCTAGATCTTCACCTGTTTTTTTTTACTCTCTTTCTCAGTTCTTGGGATGATTTTTCAAACAAAAGTGGCATAATAATGGCCTCTTGAAACACAAAACTATGAAAGCCTTCCATTTCCCACTGTTCAAGAACCAATGTACCAGATATGACCGTTTTATCTTTGAACAACTTTTATTATTTAATTTATTATTATTATTCTCTTACCAAATTTATTTCTAAATATGGTTTTTTTTTTATAAGATAGCACCACTACGCACGGGATAAGTCCAGGTAAATATTATTTCTTGTCACGGTGACCATGCTATGGTGACCATACGATGACACGACAAAAGGTCAAAATTAGACATAAAGAATTAGAAGTAAAGTTGATGAGAGTTTAGTAATAAAAATAAATTAAAAATAGGTTAAAAAAATAAAAGTTGCTTGTTTATCTTCGTTCTGGTTTGGTGCAAAGGCTCCATTTTTTTTATTGAGGAAAGGTTCGATTTTTCGTCGGTTTGTGGCGGGATTTTGGCTTAGAATGGGGGATTCTTTTGGCAATTTAGTTCAAACTTTTCTGGGTGGGCATTGGACCATTTAATCCTATGGTACGGTAGAAGTTGAGATTTGTGGGGCAGAATGCGAAGAACAATTGCTCTCATCAATTCGTAGATGTTGGCGACCCTCACCTTAGCAGTACGACGGTTAATTTTTGAAACGGGATGTTTGTTTACTTCTATAGCTCTATATACCTAATCGTCTATTTTGTATGCTTCTATTCCGAGTCTTCTTTTGGAGCAATGTGGCAACCACGTGTTCATCTTCTTTGATTTATCTTTCCTGGATTCCTGCACATGTTAAAAGATTGGATTTTTACTGCGTTTGTTTCATTATGCTTATGGGGGGTTTTGGAGCCACTTGTCTCAGTATAGATTCCCTTTTGTGGCAACTTCAGGTTGGATCTAGATAAAACACTGACCAGGCAGTAGGAATTTCTCTGATTTGGTTTGATTTTCGGCTGTTTCTGTCCAATGTTTGTGCTCTTTCTGTAAATGAACCCAGGAAAGAACAAGATTATTTTGTGTTCTTGCTGCTACTTGTCTCCGAAATGTGCACTTGCATCTCATACATGTGGATAAGGGCGTCCCCAACTATGTGATCCTTCTGTTCATGTTTTGGAGGCTTGGAGTTGGAGCCTTCAAGAGTGTACTGTTTCCAAGCGGCCAAGAATCAAATATTGTTTGCTTCTACTAGATTTATTTTCCCCCCACATGCAGTTTATTACTTCCAAGAACATAAACAAGAATAGCAGTACAATCTGTATCGTAGTTGCATATGTATCACCCATTCCCAGGTTATATTCATGTATTGTATACTTCACAAATTTCATTAAGCCCTTTGAGCATCGGATGATTTGCAGTACGAAGATTTAATTTCTCTGATGTAATTTACTTACCCTTTGCTGTTCTCTTTTGCAGTGTTGCAGCTGGGTTACAACCAGTTGACAGGCAGCATACCACCCCAGTTAGGCAACCTGAATAAGCTCGCTGTTCTTGCGCTGCAGTCCAATCAGCTGACTGGAGCCATCCCGGCAACCCTTGGTGACTTAACTCAGATGACGCGGCTTGATTTGAGCTTCAACAGCCTGTTTGGTTCGATCCCTTCAAAGATTGCAGAGGTTCCATTGCTCGAGGTCTTTGATGTTCGCAATAACTCTCTCTCCGGGAGTGTCCCTGCTGGTAATAGACTCTTGCTCAACCTTTCTGGAGTTCAATTTTTTTAGTTCATTGTATTAACTATTACAATTTGGTTTCTCATGCTAGGCCTGAGGAGACTGAATGGAGGGTTCCAGTATGTGAGTAACAATGGGCTTTGTGGAAATGACTTCAGTTTGCTAGATCTTTGCCCCTCTTCAGAAGATGGTCTGAAACCTAGCAAGCCTGAGCCTTTTGGCCCAGATGGTGCTGTCAAGACACGGCAAGTGCCCCAATCGGCGAATCCAGACAAGAACTGCGATGGTTCTCATTGCTCAAGATCTCCAAATGCCTCTGCAGGGGTTCTTATTGTCGGTGTGGTCGCAGTGGTTATTGGTGCCGCATTCTGCGGAATATTTGCATTCTCGTATTACCGCCGGCAGAAGCAGAAGATTGGCAGCTCACTGGAGGTTTCTGATAGCAGGCTCAGCACTGACCATTACCAGCAGAAGGAAGTCTGCCGAAGGAGTGCTTCCCCTCTGATTAGTGTTGAGTACTCAAATGGATGGGACCCTTTGTCAGGTGGAGGCGTTGGATCATCTGGTGAGATTGGTGATAGCTTTAGGTTCAACCTTGAGGAGGTCGAGTGTGCGACCCAGTACTTTTCTGAGGTTAACCTGCTAGGTAAGAGCGGCTTTGCTGCGACATACAAGGGAATCCTGCGGGATGGATCTGTTGTTGCTGTTAAAAGCCTCAACAAGACAAGTTGCAAGCAAGAGGAGTCAGATTTCCTGCGTGGTCTGAAGATGCTCACCGTGTTGCGACATGAGAACCTTGTTAGCCTGAGGGGCTTCTGCTGCTCCAGAGGGAGGGGGGAGTGCTTCCTAGTCTATGACTTCATGGTTAATGGGTGCCTGTCACAGTATCTGGACGTTAAGGATGGTTCCAGTGCTAGTGTTCTTGATTGGCCTACAAGAGTTTCCATCATCAGAGGCATTGCAAAAGGTACTTGGCACACTACTATCTATTCTAGCTTTCTCTACAGTAATTTAAGACTGTTCCATGAGAGTTTCAGTGTTGTTCAAATCCTTAATCTGTAGCGCAATTGCAGGAATTGAGTGCCTACACAGTAAGAAAAGCAGCAAGCCATCATTAGTGCACCAGAACATATCGGCCGAGAAGATCCTTCTCGACCACCACTTCACCCCACGGTTGTCGATCCCTGGACTGCACAAGCTCCTTGCCGATGACGTTGTCTTCTCGACCCTAAAGGCCAGCGCAGCGATGGGGTATCTCGCCCCTGAGTACGCCACCACAGGCCGATTCACTGAGAAGAGCGACGTCTTTGCGTTCGGAATCGTTGTTCTCCAAGTCATCACAGGCAGGAGGGCTGTCTCACAAGTGAAGGTAGGGACAGCGGCCAGTGACCTTGAAGGCCTGATTGATGGAAACCTCAACGGTGTCTTCTCGAGGACTGAGGCAGCTATGCTTGCTGCAGTTGCTGCACATTGCACGAGCGAGGCGGCAAGCCAACGGCCGACAATGGAAGCTGTGGTTCAGCAACTCAGCAGCAGCTGCCGAGGGTCTGAAGTCTGAACTTCGTTGACATGAGATGTATTTTGGGAACCTCATTGACCTGAGGTTTTTTGCGATGGTAGTGCGCTGATTAAGAGGGTAATGATCCAGTTGCCACTGACATGCTAATGTGGAACATGTTACTACTGGTTTACTAGTCGCTTTTCTAATGATCTCACCACTTTTTGAGATGGTTAATGTATCACTATCTTCTCGTCACTAGAATGCTGAAAGTATGTGTATGAGATGTGAACTTTTGGTTCTGTACATGAATGTAGTAGATTTGTAAGCAGTCAGGTGCAGCATTTCAGCAATTCGCCACTGGTCAGCTTTGTACCGATACGCAATACTAGTACGGTGATACGTAATTTTCTAAAAACAAGGATACACTAATACGTCGAGTATATATATATTTAAAAATTATAAAAAATGTATAGAGGCCACAAGAAATTGAGAGTTGAGACAATGAACCTTAGAGCATCTTTAGTGTATTGAACCGATGTTGATTCAAAGTCATGCTGCGTAAGCATTTTAGGAACTAAGCTTGTTTTTCTCCGATGCATTGAACCGATTTCTACTAATAACTAAGACCTACGTTACACTAAAAAACCATAAAATAATAATATCATGTCTCAACTGCACTCTCTCTTATGTAGTTATTTAATGCTCATATGAGTTGTTTAATGCTTTGAATCGATAGTCTGGTTCCATGCATTTTTTTTGTTGGAATCGACAGCTCTAATGTATTGAATCGATTCAATGTCTCCTCTCTCCTCATTTAAACCGGCTACAACATAACATTGGAGATGATCTCATATGCTGCACTCTTGGTACTTGACATGTACACAGTACGCAGTGACCAAAGCAGAGAAAAAATAAATGGATTTGAGGCTCCAGAGCTTCTCTGCATGAACATAAGATCGTACAACTGAATAGATCAACGCCTCCTTCGCTTATTCCTCACTTGGAAAGAAATCAAATCAAAGACATGAAACCACTTGGCCAAACAGGGCACATCAATCTCACTTGGAACTGAAGAACCAATGTTGCATTGTTGAAGTATAAGTGAATTGTTCGTCTTTCTCATCAGCTTAAGCTTTTGGGTGAACTGATTGATGCATGCAACTCAATATAGTATCAGAGCCAAGAGATCAGTTCAAAACCCGGCTAGTGCAATTAAGAAAATAATTACAACCCATTTTTATTCCACGTCTTAGGTTCGATGGAGCCTATACGTGAGGAGGAGTGTTGAAGTATAAGTGAATTGTCTGTCTTTTCTCACCAGCTTAAGCTTTTGGGTGAACTAGTTGGTGCATACAACTAAATATGCATAGCTTGAATCAAGATTTGATATCTTTCCTACCTGCCGAGCGCAGTGGTGACGATACCCATCTGGTACGATGCGACGGCGTCGGTTAAGAGGGGCAGCGGAGGAGGGAGAGGAAGGGAGCGGCGACGCTGGTGGAGAGGGGTAGCAAAGGAAGGGAGCAACGATGATGGTGGAGAGGGGCGGCGAAGAGGGGGGAGGGGCGGTGGGCGGGAGGAGGGGGCGACAGAGAGGCAGGAGGGGTGGCGGAGGCAGGAGGAGGGGCGGCGAAGGAAGTGCTGGCGGCGCCAACAGCCGGCTTGAGGTGAGGAGCAACACGTGTGGAGGTGGGAGGAGCAAGTCAAAGCTAGGAGCTAGGGTTTGTAACTGCTTCTGTGTTTCATGAGGTTGGGTGTTGGCCTGTCGGGCTAGGCCTTTTGGAATGAGCTTTCAAATGAATTAGGCTTCGCGTATCGGAAATGTATAGCGGAGTATTGTCGACGTATCGGGAATTTTATTTATTTATTTTTGAACCTAAATTACACTATATTCCGCGATACCGTATCGTGTACGAGAACGATAGTTTTCTGGAGTCTCAAGGTATATGAGAGGGGAAGGAAATTTGCTGAGAAAGGTTCTCACCATGAGACCCTTCTCATTGATTCCCCCTCGATCAACGGAACATCGCATTTTCTTCCTATCGGAGGTACCGGCATTGCGTGCATTGAAGCGCTCTACTGTATACAAATTCAGTTAATGGTTCTTACGAGCTCTCGTGAAGCATAGCTAATTGAATGTACAATGACCAGATCGGGAATTGACGTCCGCGTGGTCTTGACCCCGGCATGTCATTTATTGTCCTATGAATCCACAACTACTGCTAAGAAAATCAAGAACATCCATATGATTAGTACTACTATAGTCTATATTACTGAATTAAGTAGTAGTTCTCAACACTGATTCTACTTCCTGGTCTGTAAAATATGGTAGCAGTAAAAACTAGTTGCAACCAACAGTAGTACTGAACCTCTGATCTCAACAGAACTGTATATCAGACTAAAGATATTGGGAAGAACTTTAAAATTTGAATCTCTGAACAAAAAAAGGACACTTTCAACAGTAACATTGGTCTGCATTTTCTGTGCAGGATGCACGGGAACCGCAAGTGTGACTGAGTATGCTGCCATTTTGCTCCCTACCAACAGAGCCCTTGCCGTTGGCCTTGAACACTGTTTCTTTCTTCCTGCGTGTCATGATTCTTCCCATTTCAATTTTTTTTTTTCCAGAAATTCTACACATGTGACTCCACATGTGTTGTCTCAAAACTTTGCTAATTTCACTAAGCATGAGTGGATACATTACTCCACGCTTGAAATATCATCTATACAGTGCCACGGTACTACCCCTTTGCCGACAATGCCAAAACATTAATAGTAGTTCAAATGCAAAGTTTAACATGAACTAAGAAGGCTTGAACATCTGTACTATAAATTTGAATTGCCAGTATATAGAAAATTAACAGTGCATTCCACTAAAAAAAATGGTCATTAAATTGTGACAAAAGGCAGAATTCGGCCCAGTTCCATCAGCACGAGGCCACGAGCAGCAGCAGCAGGAGAATCTGCCCGTTCCTTGGAAACACAACACTTGAATTTGTTTAAGCAAGCCAAGAACTAAAGTAAACTTAAAAAGAAACCAACACAACTCATCAAGGCCCAATCGCCAACCACGCGTTCAATCACAGCGCTATTAGGACATGCCAAATCATTCTTTACTGCATTGTACGGTTATTACCAGACTAATGGAGTCTTTCTTGAAACGAGACAGTACTAACTTCAGCCGCATGCTTTGCTGCAATGATGCAATGTAGCATTGGCATTTGAAATGCGTGAGAGGAAGTGCAGGGAGTTTTTGGTGCATTTAGCGGTCTTTTGAAACGAAATAGCAAATTTAGTCAACTTACGTTCAAATCGACAAAAATAGTATAGTGTGCTCCCGAATGTGGTACGTGCCTTTTCGTGTTAATTTACTACGGTAAAGATGTAATTTTTGCTAATTTTGCTATTTCATTTAAAAATTTCTGTTGTGTTGTCTCTTTCTGTGCGTAAACAGGACAGCACGGGAGCAAAGCAAGTGTAGTGTAATTTTTACCATTTCATACGGTGTCCAGTCCAAGTAGTAGTAGTGTAATACTGGGTAATGGAGCTGTGTAGTCTTTCGAGGCTGCAATTCCAATCCATCCTTTTGTCCAAAGGCCAAAGCGGCGCTGGGCAATCCATCACAGGCGGAGATATAAATAAAGTTTGGCGTCTGCTCGGTGGATTCTAGGCTGTCTGCCATTTGGTGGTTCCTCTCATGGAATCCGGGCGCATTGACTCTGCACTGCACCGGGCGTTGAGATGGTTCCTCTCATGGCCCCTCTACTGTTTTGGTCAGCAGGCCTGCCGAATGCCCACAGAGCAGCAGGTAGCCTACTAAATGAGCCAAACACTGAGAGAGTCCAAGGATGCCGTTGGGTTGAGTAAAATCCAAGGTGAATGAATGGATGCATCAATTTGAATTCTCTTGTATTAGCACATAATTGAACATTTGAATGTCAACGTGTTGGAAAAATTGTAAGGAGAAAGCTTCCGGGTAGATCTAGGCAGAGGGCTGGCTGCTTGCTGCTTGAATCAAACTAAGGGCCTATTTGGTTCATAGGTGTTTAAGTTTGTTAAATATATTTTTGGAAAAAGTCCGATTTACTTTCTCGAACTATCAGAAAAGTCTGATTTACCTCCTGAACTACAAAGCCGGTTATTTAACCCTCTAAACTTGCGAAAACAGGACAAAAAAACCCTCAGGCCGGTTTGCTAGGATGGTTTTGCACGCGTAACAGCGGTTTTGCTGATGTGACACATATTTGGCCACATGGACATCCACATCACCGTCTCTCTCCATTCCACGTCTCCCCCTTTCTCTTCTCTTCTTCCTTCCCCAACTCCATTTCCTCTTCTCTCCCCTGAGCTCCTTCGGTTTAATGGCGCCACCACCTCCTACCCCAACTCGGCCCGGCTCCACCACCTCCGGCTCCCTGCGCCCTGACGCCGTCGGACTGCGCCTCCAGCTGCCCCTTCTTGCTCCCGGTGCGGCCGGATGGCTCGGCGCTGCTGCCTCCACCGACTCCACCACCTCCCTGTGCGGCCTCCTCCCCACTCCACCTTAGTTTCCCTCCGCCGCCTCCTTCCCCCTTCGTCGCCTCCTCCCACCACTCGACTCCTCCTAGATCTGGCCGGACGACGAGCGTGGTGACCGGGCGGCGAGCGCAGTGAGGAGGTTAGGCGTAGCAGCCAATGCCGATGAGCAAGGTGGGCTGCGGGTAGCTCGGTTGAACAGCGGCGAGTGATACGGTGGCCATGACGGCCCATCGGCGAGAAGGCGATTGCGCTGCGTCGCGGGAGTTGCTGCGGGAGCAAGGGGCGTTCTTGGCTCGCGCGCGCGCGCCGAGGCTTTGACGACCCGCCACCCCGCCGCCAAGCGGCTCCGGAGAAGGGCCGATGTTTATGTTCGGCTCGAGCCTCGCCTCCGCCGCGCCCGATGGGCGCGGCGGTTTTCGGCGCCGGCGCCGTCCTGCGCTTCTCCTTATCCTCCGTCGGCTTCTTGGCGAAGATGTTCGTCCCGCTTGCGACCACCGGCGATCGCGGTGGCCCGGGAGGTGATCGCGGCGGATGTAGCAGCGACGGTGGCGTCCTCCAGCTCCGGCTCCAGCTCCGGGGTAGTACAGTTATGGCGGCGATTGGGGAGCACATGGGAGAGAAGAAGAAATGGAGTTGGGGAAGGAAGAAGAGAAGAGAAATGGGGAGACGTGGAGTGGAGAGAGAGGGTGATGTGGATGTCCACGTGACCAAATATGTGCCACATCAGCAAAATCGCTGCCACTCGTGCAAAACCACCATAGCAAACCAGCCCGAGGGGTTTTTTTGTCCGGTTTTCGCAAGTTCGAGGGGTTAAATAACCGGTTTTGTAGTTCAGGGAGTAAACAAGACTTTTCTGATAGTTCGAGGGAGTAAACCAGACTTTTTCCTATATTTTTTATCTAACTTGCCAAAATCATGATCAAGAAAATTGGAACCGCAACTTAGCATCGCTTACGGAATCTTGTCACAACTTTTTGTATCTATAACATGTGGAACCTAGCTGAAAAAAAAGTTTGGCATGTGGCTAGAAAACCAAATAATAGCCTAACGTGATCAAATTTGCCTAGGTCACTTGTAGCAAGTGAGTCAACATTTGGCTTCTAATCAAACAGAGCCCCTGAGCCATTCACTTTTAGCCTTTGCTAATATCACATGGTGTAGTTGATAAGAAGTTTCCCGCTGAATTTCTTCGTGTCTTGCATACGATGGTAAAGGGATTTATTTGCAACTTTGTTGATCTCGATAGTAGGGTAGGGGGTTGTACTTTCGTATCACGTGTTCACGCTGGTCGTTGTGTGTCAGCGAGAAGCGCATGCGTGGGCAAATCTCTCTCCGTTACTTCCCTTTCTTTTGTTAGAAAAATATGCACTTGCTGACAGCCTGTTTAGAGTATTTGAGTGTTCCCCGGGCGCTAATCGGGCGACTGACGTCTAGGTGGGCCGAGACAGGATTAGGCGGGATCAATCAGCTAGGCGGTCTAGGCGGGAGGGTTGCGCCTAGCGTCTAGACAGGCGTCTAGGGGAACACTGAGCATCTGATGGTAAAAGTTGGAACTACAAACACTGGGAAGGAGGGTAGATATAGATTTGTCTTGAGTATAACTTTTATAAAAATATAATTTTATTAGATTTTATAAATCTATCGAAATAGAAATTAATAATCATGCAGTTGCTCCCACTTCCTACCCGTTGGACAAGAGCAGATGATCGCACGTGACATGGCTTCCTTCAAGAATCCGAGCAGGCGAAAGCATGAGTGGAACAAAACGGGAACAAAATTTACAAGCACTGTGCGCTTACCACTTTTACCGCAAATCATGCAACTGGATGAGAAAGGGATCATCTGCATTGACTCAATGCAGAGGATCTACGGTGTATTGGCATTAGGAGCGATCTTCACTGTCCGATCGAAATCAATCGCTACAGCACTTTTGCTACCGACCTTGCTACAACCCACTGTAGAGTACTGTTTACCCTCGCAAAAACACGATTCATACGGTGAACCTCTACAGTGATGTATGTGATCCGGATCCAACCGGATGACCCAACACAGGTCCGGAATCCCTGGTACCGGCGTCGAAGAAGAGGCCTCCCTGGTACACCTCTGTTGCTGGGCCGACTGTGGGCTCACTTCTAGTCTTCAAGTTGTTTGTTGGGCCGTGGACCACCCAACCCAACCAATTACATGGTGGCTTGCCTCAACCTCAAGTGTTTATGCGTCTGTGCCTCCAATCCTAGGTCCCAAACTCCCAACTCCCAACCTTAGCCCTAGGCGGCGGTGACAGAGCGCGGGCGGGGCGGGGCGAGGCCGCGAGTGACGGAGCGTGGCGGGCCTGGTGGCGCTGCTCCCAGGAGGCTAGGAGCGCAGGCAGTGCGGCTTGGGCGCGTCAGCGCGTGGGCGCATGGCGGCGTTGGTGCTGGGCGGGGCGAGCGATGGTCGACGAAGCGTGAGCAGCTCTACTCCTTGGTGCCGGGCCGCGCTGCTCCCTAGTGCGGGGCGTGGGTGGCTCTGCTCCCAGAGTCCCGGGCCCTCCACTAACTAGATTGAGGCGAGGGCCAAGGGGCAGGCCGGCAGGGGGCAGCGTCCGGCGTAGGTAGTGGCCCGTGTGCGGCGGCGCGGTAGCAACGTCAAAATCTAAGGCCGGTAACAGTAAATAATCTGTCCAGTATCTACATTGTCCTAATTAAAAGTAACACTATTTGACTCATAAAAGGGTATGCCCACATCTCTAACCGTTGGAATAAAACCAAAATCAGATGCATATACATCAATACATTCTTTTAAACTTTTTTTTTATCAATATTATGATATAAATTAGTTGTTAAAATTGTCCCACATTGGCTGTGACTACATACAAAATAACAAACATGTCAACAGAGTACCACTCTTTCCTAGCAAAAAATTAAATTGGTAGATATCTTTGTTCAAATTATTATGTTCAATAACTTAGTAGCAAGTTGTTAAGTAAGCTTCATTAGTAAGATATTTCTCGATGTCCTACATTTATCTTCACTTGTTGATTCCATTTTGTGTCACAAATTTATCTTCACTTGTTGATTCCATTTTGTGTCACAAACTCGTACCAGTGCGATTACAATATAGTTTGCATATGTTACAAGAGACTCTTGTAACAGCATATAGTTATAATACTCTTTGTCCGCACTTGCGATTCCACCAGACCCAACATACACCACAAACAGATGTGTGCCATATAGTTTTACATATCAAAACGCAGCACACAGCATAGACTCGGATGGCATTTTCAGTTTTCACAGTTTCGGACACACTAGCACGTCGGTCACATTCGGACCTGCAGGGCATGATTTTCTACGCAAACTTGGACATGAATCTTACCGCTGCCTACACAAACCAGCAGCTTTTATTTATATATTTACTTCGTGGACATAAGATATTCTCTCTTCAGGAGATTTGGATGACTCGTGATTTTGGCCGTCCGTTGCGATGCCTCGGATCACGGGCTTGCTGCGTTCCAGGAAGCGCCCGACTCCATGCAGATTGCCGGCCACGTCCATTGGCGCTATGGTTACCTGCGGTGCATCGACAGGTACACAATTGAAGATTAGAAAAGGCAGAGCATGCAAAATGAGCACTACTAGTACTGTCTAGATTTGCAACAAGCATCTTAGCAAACTACCAATAAAAGCCGGTGTATATTATGAGTTCAAATAGAAAATCACATCGCACTTGTCTGCAAATGTATGCTGAAATTTTGTTCCATACAGACGGGACCTCTGGAACTTCTACGCATCTAGAGTGAAGCAGTAAGTAAGGGTTCATCAGACCTAAGAATATGCCATTAACCACTTCATCAAACTTGTGAACCGGCTACTGGACACTAAATCTAACCTATGAAGTCACTTGTTAAACCTTGCCCACCAAGCAGCAAGCTAAAGAGAATTGGAACTGAACTGCAGTCTTAGGAAAGCTGTGACAAACAGCTAACAGAACTCAGTGCTTATAACTGCACTACCGGACCCAACCACTTTTGTAAAAGATGCTCAAGGTGTTAAACAAGTTTTTCTTTGCACTTTTCATTTTCCATGGATCATGTCAGCATTTGCCAAACTAGCTCCAGAGATGCTTCGGATTTTCCATTTGTACTACCTCAATTTGAGCAGTCAATATCTCCACTATTTATCCAGATATTAGAAGTGGTGTCCCACTAAGGTGTTCACACCAGAATAATCAGCATAATTTTTTCTACTTGATACATTTAAGCCTCCCACCCTCATCTTTCTGATTTTTTCTTCTTCTCTCTTTTGTGACTCCTCTATGTTTTGAGTTGTGACTCTTCTATACTATCACCAAATTCGCATGACCGACAAGAGAAGTGCAAGCATTGGGCCTTGAGAAGAACAGGATGGAAACAAGAAACATTTTGGAATGCTTGAATTAAGACAGATCAATTGTAGTATAACGGCGAATAACTCATCTTCAATGCAAGAGCAATTTTATCCCATGGTAAACAATGCTAGAAAAGTAGGTACTTATCTTCAAAAAAATAGGCAGTACCTCTAGTTCACTAAGACATTTATAGATGTTCTCACGAATATAAGACGTTGCTTACCAGAATTATTATTATTAGATGTACCAGCATTTTGGTCGCAGCCAGGCAAGTGATGTCCAGCATTCCCCTTCCATGATTCCTCAAACCCAGCTAGTTCATCTATATAGAGTATTTGTGTGAAAATTTTATCAAAAATGCATTGAAGGAACCGTGACCAAAGATAGAAATAGCAAACAAACCTTCATTAAGATTGTGCAATATCTGTGTAGTGTCCACCTTCCCATCTGAATTCAGCTTCCTTGTTAATGAATGTCCCTACAAAAATTTATTGAAAGGCAAATTAGTTATAGACCAAAATAGCACTAGATATGAACCTAGCTTCAGATGAGCAGAAGTTCTAGATGTTATTGTCTCTCGTTCTCGTTCCATTAATAATCTGATTATCCAAGTCTGTATGATAGACTGTGCTACACAATTCAGTGTGCATAAAGCTACTCAATATGATTTTGAATTTTTGATTGTCGAGTAGGTCCTTGAACATAGCAAGGGTTGCCTACCTTGTCATGAATTCCTCGGGAGACTCTATGTGTGGCCTCTTTAGTTGTTGTATCTGCTTCCTTGCTTTCTTCAACGGTAATCTGCGATAATCGTAATTATTGTCACTTCCAAGTACCAAACATGAGGGATAATTAATAGTTACATTTGTAATTTGCTTACTCCATCACTGCCAGTCCTTCGAGTCTTTGAAGAAGTGTAGTAAGCTCCATTAATACCACCATAAGTCACAGAAGAGCTCTGGTATGTGAACGTACGGGCTTGCGACTGCCCTCCATTTGCCCTATTGAAATCCCTTCTCTGCTGGATTTGACCCTCTTGCATCCCTATAAAGAAGCAAACCAAAACATGCGACTTTTTACATGTGATCCACACAGCGTCCAGGAAACTAGACAAGAAAACTGATACAATCCCAGCCCCTACCATCATTTCCATCATCTGGCTCCTGAACATATGACTCATGGTTTGACTGATTGTTAGTACGCCCCACATTCTCTCCTTCCTCCTCATCAAGCTCTGTGATGATAGGCCTTCTGACATTACTTCTCGCAGGAGCTTGCTGGAGGAATCCATCATTCCTCATATCTCCGAATGGCCCTCCCATCGGCCCAAAGAGACTAGGACCGAACATGCTAGGGCCACCCATCCGGCTTCCAAATGGCTGAGTAAAGAATGGATCATCAAAAGGATCCCTCCCTCCAAAGAAGCCAGAAATCAAGCTCCCCTGGCGACCAAATCCGCCGAATCCAACAAACGGGTCCCTCGCGTTAAACAAGTCATCCCTTCCATTCTGCCTTCTCTCCATTTTCCAGTGATTAAGCAGGCTCTGCAAGCTACAACAGTTATGGTAATAATTAGTAACTTGTAATATGCAGCACAGTAAGCAATCACGTCCAATTCCGGCGATATGAAACATGAATTTTCCCACATAGGCAGGCCCTTTGCTTTCATTCCTTCCACGAACTAAATGTTACCAAATTCCCCTCTGAGACAAGCTTTCTCGCCAAACACATAAACTGCGCACGAACATCACTAAAATGGGACGATCAGGAAAACAATTGGGGCCATAGGAAAACACATAACTTTCCCCCCTTTTCCATGCATAAGACACGCCTCATCGATTCTTCTTACAGTTCACCCAAATACATATTCTTTCACCAGAAAGCTGGACAGAAACACCAATCACAGCACTAACGTACTAACCAAAAAAAAAAAAAAAAACAAGAACCAACCGAAATGCTTAACAAGTTCCAGAAACGATTAGCACACTCCCACGGCTCCAACCAAGAAATTAACCACACAAGTATCCCAGGCATCTCGACCTGAGTCTCCCAAGGCGCACGGAGGAGGAGACAACCGCCGAGGCAGCGCGAAGGGTGGGATCGCCGGAGATTTGGTAGGGGACGCCCTTTTTTTTTTATCTTGGGTTGATAATGGGAAACGGGAGCGACGGAGGCGGCGTAGAAGGCTGTGGGTGTGTGGTCTGCGGAACGTTCGGGTTGTGGAGGTCCGAGAAGCGTCCGGACCCGGCAGGCTCCTTCTGGGCCGGGTTCGCACGCCGTTTTCTTTACCAGGCCGCAAGAATTTTGGCCATCAAACAGGGAACAGGTGATAGCCCTTTGTTTGGCTGTTTTTTCAGAACATATAGTACAACGTATAGATGTCCACACATACGCACACCATTATACATACATACTTATACACATGATGTCTACGGAAGACTGAACGAGCGAAGCTTGATGAAGAGATAACGAAGTCACCACCGACGCCTCGCTTACGACGGTCACGTCGCCTCCCACTGAAAGAATAAACTCCTAAATGAGACATGCAGAGCCAAATCAGGGTTTGAATCCTGGTAGACTGGGGGTACAACCACCTCCACTAGCAACCCAAGTAAGACTTGGTTGACTGTATTTGTTCGTAGCTCACCGTTAAAAAAGAACTAAATGTGATAAATATTTAATGAGAAATGATAGTACATATCTCAATTAAATGATAAACTATAATTATTTAATCCCTTTAAAAGTATTTAAGTAGGGATAGACAAAAAATGTTTACAATAACTACACTCTATATTCTCGCAATAGCTTCCGAGATTATGAACAAATATAGTGAAACAGAGTGCGTACCGAGAAGTCAAAACTGCCTACTTATGATGAACACCAAAGCGAACTGTTTGCTGAACCGGGATTCAACAGACAAATCAAATACAAAGTAAAACTACTAGCACAAACGCACATCGCGAAAAGGAACGGAAATACGATGAATATCAAAGTGAACCGTTTGGTGAAACGGATCGAATTAAACAGCGCAAATCAAAACCGAAGTAAAACTACTAGCACAAATGCAGATACGTTACACTCGTACGCAGTCTAAATATTTTACTGGGATAGCCCATCCCACGGGAACCAGCTCCACCGCCTTCATCGGCGCGGTGCCTGTAGACCGGCTCCGGCGAGTGCTCGATCACACCGTACTCGGTCCGCGAGTGGAGGTAGTAGAACTTGCCGTGGCATGGCGTTTGGCGGGAGATGATCCTCTGTCAGGCAATGGCTATTCAGGTCTAGCCTATCGCTTCCGATGTCGTGCTCGAGTTGATCCACTATGCGGTGGGTTCACCGATGTGGCACACATGGCACCATAAAAAACAATTTCGGCGAATTTGTGGAAATTTCTGTGATCTCCCCTCTGAAATTTTAATGATTCGCTAAAAAAAGGGAAATATTTGAATTTGGACAAATTACATCCTAAATTTGGCAACATTTGGATTTGGATAAAATTCGGCCAAATTTCGTCCAGTTTGAAAACCCGCCGAAATTTTCAACTGAAATTTCAGTGATTTCGTCCCCCTCCGAAATTTTTTCGGAAATGAAATTAGGGTTAATCCCGGCGGCTCGACGACCATCGCGCGGCGGCTGTCATGGTGGGCTTTACGGACAGCGCGCATCCGGACTCGGGCGGTGGCTGCGCAAACGACGGCAGCGCGATCTCATTGTTTTTACATAAGTTGCATGTAGTTTGTTCACGTTGTTAAGTGTACATCTATTTAGATGTGTTGCTTAGGATTGTACACAGCCTGCACGTGAGTTTGAACGTGTCCTTAGGAAAAAAAATACTATAGAATCTGGTCCACAACTCCATCAATGTAGAACAACTCTACAGTGTGACACGTGCTTTTTCACGAATATCAAAGTGCACAGTCTTATAAATTAATGATGTGAATTTTTATGAATTAAATACTGAAGGCTAACATATTACGCTTTGAGATTTGTGAAAAGACACGTGTCACGTGGTGAAATTAATCTACATTGATGGAGTTATGGATCAGATCCTATAGGATTTTTTTTTCGTGTCCTTAGTGGTTGCAGGGAGACCTTGGGTTAGTACCATGCATGTAGCTGTGTGTTAGTTGGTTGAGTACTTGAGTTAGTCGTGTGAGTGGCCGCTTCATGCGGATAGAGGCGTGAGTTGTGGATCACGTCGAGCTCCTCCTCCATGGGCGGGGAGGGGCGTACGCGACAATGCACCGATCACGTCGAGCTCTTCAGGCAGGAGAGCTACTTCGCTTATCTCTTCGGAGTGCGGGAGCCGGGGTTCTACGGAGCAGTCGACGTCGCCTCCGGACAGTCCGTCCTGTTCGCGCCAAGGTTACCGCCTGACTACGCTGTTTGGATGGGTGGGATAGAGCCACTGTCTCAGTTCACGGATAGGTACAAGGTCGATGAGATCGCGCAGGCTCTGCAAGATCGTTCCATCGATCACAGGGAGCCTCTCTTGTTCCCGTTTCTCCTGTACGGCAAGAACACTGACAGCGGAGATCACTCCAAGCCTGCAAGTTTCGAGGGGATGGGAAAGTTCGATACTGATCTAACTACGCTTCATCCGGTTTTAACCGAATGCCGTGTTACCAAATCTGACATGGAGCTGGCCCTCATTCAGTAGTCAGTACGCTAACGACGTGAGCTCTGAAGCTCACATCGAGGTCATGAGACGAGCAAGGCCAGGCATGGAGGAGTACCAGCTAGAAAGCATCTTTCTCCACCATGCTTACATGTATGGAGCCTGTCGGCATCGCTCTCTTTAGTCTTACACATGCATATGTGCTACTGGAGAGAACAGTTCTGTCCTCCATTACGGACATGCGGCAGCTCCGAATGACCGGGCTCTGAATGATGGAGACATGGCGCCGATGGACATGGGAGCCGAATACCACTACTGCGGATCCGACATCACATGTTCATACCATGTAAACCTGGAAATTCAGCAGCGATCAGGCAATGATCTACAACGCTGTCCTCAAGGCTCGTAATGCCGTCGTGTCGCGCATGCGGACTGGCGTGAATTGGATGGAAACGCACAAGCTGGCGGAGCAGACGACGCTTGAATCTCTCAAGGACGAAGGAATCATCCATGGGGATGTCGATGAGATGATGGCTGGAAGGTCGGGTGCGGTTTTCATGCCTCGTGGCCTTGGACATTTTCTTGGAATTGACACCCATGATCCAGAAGGCAGGCTATCCTGAGGGTCTAGAGAGGCCAAAGGAGCCAGGGATGAACTCCTTGAGCACCATTAGAGAGCTTCGACAAGGCATGGTTATTACGGTCGAGCCAGGATGTTATTTCATTGACGCTTTGCTGAAACCAGCCATGGATGATCCGATTTCCTCGAACTTTTTCGACTGGGAAAAGATTGGAAAGTACCGAGGATTTGGCGGCGTTCGTATTGAGAGTGATTGGTATACGAAAGCATTTATAATAGTTCATGTCACTTATTACTAAGAGACGAACACATCAGTATTTAAATGACGTGAAGGAGAAATAGTGATGACAGAATGTGAGAAACAAGCAAATTGTTGATAACAAGACATAGAAACAATAAAATAGCTATTAGAGACTTACTTGTTAGCTAAAAACTTGTTTTGTGAGTAACAATTAAAATCTTAGATACAAGTTTAAGAAACAATTCATTAAAAGACTTGTTTTTTATTAGATTGAGTATTATCTCCTCTTAGTAACAAACTAAAAAAACTAACTAGTGTTGGTGCTCTGACGGCACAAGGATGCAAGAACCTTACAAACTGCCCCCCGAGAGACCTGGGAAATCGAAGCGGTTATGGCTGGTGCACAATGGCCTTTGCGTGCTTCCAGTTCCACTGCGACAAGAACAGAGGATGATCTGTCCAAAGCCTCTTAACCTTCCACTTTGAACTATATCGATCATGCTGTGTTTAAGGATTAAGATCTGTGGAGTTTGGTTTTTGTAAAGCAGAGAAACATCACTCTACATTCATAAACAATATTTTTGTTTGGCAAAGCCAATGTAACAATTGTTCTATTACATATGTACGTCAACAAGGAGAATAATGTGGACAATGTCGTATAGATGCATCTTGTATTACAATGCACGCTCCTGGATCACTTCCTTGATAGAATCAAAAAGAAAGAAGGAAAAAGGTGTTCTGATTCTGTTATGAGTTATGACTACTCCACAATCGGTCATTGGTGACAACTGACAACATCATCCCGACAACTGTTCATAGGCAACGTATGTCGGCTGTAAGCTGCAAAAGCAAACAAGTTACATGTTACCACGAATGAACCAAAAAAATAAATAGAAAGGAAGAGAGATGAGTCGTAGGAGAAGCTACCTTGTATCGAATACCATATGGTGAGAATTTGTTTCATCTGTTGACATGCAAACTAAATGCGCAGTTTATCTATTGAGATGTCCTTGGTACCACCTAGCGATTTCAGCTTCTGCATTTGTGCATTCAGTGAATGAATACATTGGGTAGAATTTCATAAACTTATTAATGTGAAATAATGAACTAACATACTCTAAGAAAATGGCTATGTAGCTATCTTTTACTACAGCAGTACGCTTTGATGGAAAAGGAATCGACAAACTTCAAGGCATTATGAATTTGTACAAATGGGGGCTTTTACCGAAATAAACTGCGGAGGATCATCAATGCTAGAAGATCCCAGGACGATTTCTCGCTTCAGTTTCATTGTAAGCTTGTGCACCGTGCGCAACTGATCCATTGAAGTATAAAGTTGATTAAAACATATACGCAATTGGAATGGGAACTAACAAATCACTTGTAGTAAACGGCATACTTCAGATCTAGTGGCTCCACCAATCATGAAGACAAAAATTCGGTTGCCTAGCCTCTTGAAGTCACCTGATGCGTGTCTCAAGACTGAAGAATCACTGCCAACCCAATTTATGGTGATAAGAAAGCAGCTAAAAAGTATGAAGATCAAAGTAGTTGTACTAGGAAAACTTATATGGTCCAAACAGAAAATTATTTTGATTAATACCTTGACTGACCGTCATCAGAGTTTCGAGACTTAGCCCATGTTGGTGTCCGCCGTGATCTCTTAGACATTGGCTGTGGAGTTTGTGCTGGTCGTGCTGCCGAAGAAGTTTGTGTGGTTTGTTGAGTAGTAGAACTTGGTTCATTCATAGATGGGTATTCATTTAGAGGCAATTCACCTTTGCTCAGTTTCTCAATCAGCTCCTGTCAAAGAAGCAAGGAATTCCACCATACTTAATATCAAATTATCCAATGAACAAAATGTCACCAATATCCAACAGCTTTTCTATCAAAATCAGCCCTAAAATGGTAAAACTGATAATTGAACAGGTAAGGAAAATTCCCTTAAAAAACATGTAAGGAAAATGTAACAAACAAAGTACACTTTTGAAGCAGTGCTAAACTGTAAAAGAGCATAGGTCTAATTTTTCTCAGACTTATATGATCAAGAGAATGAGGATCGCATTCTTAAAGTCCACAAAATCGAGGAATTAGGTATATGTTCGTTTCAGCAAAGACTAATCGTAGTATTGCATGACATAATCCTTGACTGTAGTATTGCATGACATAATCCTTGACTGTAAGCACCGCAAGGAATAAAGCAGCTAAGCAGATATTTGATGAAGAAAATGAAATTTAGTAGTAATAGCTCTATGGCATGCCTCTATAAGTGGGAAAAAACGTGATAATGCCCAGGTTTCCTCCCCATCCTGCCGTTCTGTCCTGGCAGCATTTTTCTTCTGGTATAAAAAAATACAAACATGTAAGTACAAGGGAAGAAAGTAGAAGCATTTAATTTTTAGCTGATATAACGACTTTACCTTTTGGGCATCAAATTTGAGAGAGAGACCACCAGTTCGTGAAGTTGTTTTTGTATCTGAACCGCTCAAGCATCTTAAACTGTTTATTACATTCATGTCATCTCGTGGCAGTTTTGCTAGCTGCAAGACAATATATTAGCTCACGAATCACGATGCCATATAGGCTATAGCTATAGAAATAGAATCAATCGCATAACATGAAATTTTGTTGATCAAATTGTAGATCCAGTATTTGCAATGTACTATCTTAGACGAAATCTTCCATATTGCAAATTGAAGTTAACAGTCTATTTTAAGGTTATTAGGCACAGCATAGGCCTATTGGGCAGTGCTTTATGAGCTTATTTATTGCGCAAAGCATCACATGTTAGTTCGAAGCATAAGTTCCTGTTGTATCGATAGATAAGCACAAATTCTAAATAGTCATATAGAGGATTCAGAGGTGCCATCAACTAGAACATATGAGGCACCTGCTAATTATCTAGTCTCATTAGTACTCCCTACACTGCCATGTTCATAACTAGTGAAAGCAGAGGTTTAGTTCCATTGTAACTGTATACTTTTGCATCTGGAATGAGGGCTGCGGTATTGATGTAATCATTGTACTCCTCAGTCATCACAAGCAATGAAAAACATGATGTGAAATACCTGCATCAACTTTTCCCCTTTGTCACCTTCAAACTTCTCTGGATATACAATTGCATATATAATCAGCAATCTCAATTTGTTTTCTGGACTCATATCCTGGACAATAGAACAAGCATGTCAAGCAAAGAACAAAACTAAACAGATAGAGACTTAGCAGTAAGCCTGTTTTTCCTTTCTCTCTTTCTACACAAACCTGCTTTGACCTGAGGATACTGATCACCTCCTTTGCTCCTGCATCTCCAAAAACAAGATCCTGCTCCAACTGCCCAATGTCACGGAGCCCGTACTCCCTGATAAACTTGTTGATTTTTCCAGCAATCTGAACAAGAGTTTAATCAAAAGTATTAGAGTTTTTATCGTTTTGAAGTTAGAGACAAAACTTATCAAAAGATACACAAGTCCCTAAAGCATGTGCTGTAAAACTAAATACAGGCGTATATATTAAGGTGACAACAGGTGCTTTCAAACCTCAGCTATTTGCTTTGAACCAGATGCTGTGCTTAATTCAGTAAGACATGAAAATTATGCGATGAATAAAAAAGACATCTTTTATACTGTTAAATCATACATATTTCTACATAAAGTTACATGCATTTACTAATTGATGGAGGCTACAATGTATGCACTCGATAATTCCCCATTGATGGAATCTACTATGTAAGAGAGCTAAGGACCATCCTTTTGTGCCCCTCTTAACTTGAATTCACCAGAATATCGTAAATTTCAATTATAATATAAGATTTACTTTCCACATTTGTATAGACAGTTCTTACAAATCTCCAAATAAAAGGAAATAATAACCTATGACTTGTAAAGATAAACAAAATAACATGAAGTGTGTAGAGAAAATATTATGAAAAAAATCATCTACCTCTATATGGAGGGTCAATTTCTCAACTTGATCACTGTATTGTGGCAAAGCTTGAACAATCTTTTGCAGATCCTTTGTTGAGATTTCACCACCATCTCTAGTTGAGAATGGAAATGTCATAAGCATTTATTACGAAAGAACTTATAAAGAATATGCATTCTGTGGTCTTACTTCACCAGCAAATAACCCACCAATCAGCATTTGATATACCTCTATATCAAAATACAAACTATAGTTTATATAGTTTAATTTGAACTGTAAGGATTACAGTATTACTTCTCTTCCAGAGCTGCAACTCAGATCCAAATAAACTCAGTTGTTAAAAAAGAATACTATATGCTCGCAATATAGATCAAATCATCAAATTATGTTAGAACTACAACTAATTATGTCACATAAATATCCAGCACAAGGGATATTCAAAAGATGAGATAGAATACGAATGCTGTCAGCACTCAGCAGTCTAGAATGGTAAATAACACCAAGACAAACATCGGCTGGGATACCATACTGCACTCCACTGTGCGTTAAAACATTTACAATTGCATTTTTCCAAAAACCAGAAAGATCATGCACCTTGAATGAAGCTGCGCAGCTTTATTCTTTGCAACAAAGTTATTCATCTTATCATACAACCTCTCACTAGCCTGGCATTTTAATTAGTTTTAGAAAGCATAAACCCAAATGTACTTAAACAATCTTAAACACCAATAAAACACGCGACTCACATCAGCTATGTGAGCATGGCGAAGCTCAAGCCAGAGAGGATCATGATCCTCCAATAAAGCCTCCTTCTTTTCGGGTTCTGATCCCATCTTTGACACCTTCCAACAGAAAGTAAATCTAAGAATAGAGAAGTGAAGAGAACATGTAGCTCATTAATAATATGATATTACATGTACCTCATATATGTATTTGTTGCCATCCATTTCAAGTAGATCGTGGCACATTGCATCATAGGTCCATTCGTGAATTACTGGTGCTATCTTTGCAGTCATGAAATTGTTGTAAGTTGTAGGAAACATATTGAAGTTTGCTGCAATTTTCAAATAAACATATTATTGAACCCTTTTTAACTTGCAAGATATGCTTTAGCACCTGATCTATAGGCCTGTCGACAATGAGCAGTTCACATGTCTCCTTCTGGGGAAATTCAGGAATTGTTGATTTATATTTTGATACAATTTCCCAGACAGCAGTAGCTAGCCATTTTGGAACTAGGTCAAATTTTGCTGTTGTTGTGGATGCATCTGCGCTTTTGGGGGCCCGATACCGCACACATGGAAATTCCTGTAAGTACTCAAATCAGCTTTTGTGCTTAACAAAAAGGGAATAATAAGGTTATATTTCATTGACAACACAAGACAAGGATAAATGCATAGGAGAAAACATTCCATTACTAACTAAGATAAGAGATGCTCAAAACTGCTGGTCATCAGTACATAGCGTTGTGGCCTATATTTTAAAATGGTTAGTTGACAAATATTCACAAGGGTAAGGTATAATCTGCCATAAGACGGGGCATTAAGAGATTGCCAAGACCATGTATTCCACTTCAGGCATTTGCTATTAATCAACTATGCAAGGGCTTTAATCAAGTTTCATGAAGTATACAACCATGCCATACTCTCTGCATTTTCCAGGAATTCAAACAACCACCTTTTTTGGGGTGTGGGGTTCAAGGGCAAGGGGACCAGGTTGGCAAAATGGCATTTATGGCCTATAATGATCCAACACAGGATATTTGATCCACCCTGGGAAATGGGAATGCAAAAAATGGCAAGCAAAAACATGCAAGTGCCGTCGAGGCTTTTAAAATATTGAGCACATATCTGAAGTTGCAGCATCCCACTAGCCATCCATCAGCATTCACGTCAGGTGATGGATTCAAAAGATAAGTGGGAAGGTTATATATAAACAATAACATTCTGAAATTTAATACTTTTCTGATAATTTTGGACCATTTTGACTTTAATGAAAATGTTACACTTGCATAAGAACTTAGCATACAAATCTATAAATTCTTGTACTAATTAGCACAGTGGGCATGAATAAATCATAGCAAATGAAGTTCATTAACATACCTTCAACGAAGCAAATGTGGTAGCTATGCGACTAGCCATAGTGCTTATAGTATCGTTGAACTTTTTGGAATTATGCTCATTTGCACCAAATAATTCATTCAGTGCCATATCATGGTCAGTTATGAAGCCCTGCAGGCATGCCACATAAAATTATCAGTACATTAATCGCAAATCTGAGATTTCTAAGATCAAATTAAAGAACCGGGCACAATGACACGCAAACACAAGCCCATCCAACATCTCTATCATACTTCATTTGCTATGCATTCGCCCTCAAGAAAATCATGAATATTTTCACCATGCTAGCAAAACTTTCACTTCAAAGATGAACCATTTAATTTTCCTTCATAGTGCAAATGCAGAAATTCTATAATGTGTAACAATTTTTCAGTAATTATGAAAAAAATCAGTAATTATAAGGTCTATGTTATCCTTCAGTTGCTCCTTATAATGGTCACAAATCAGTACAAAGTCCTTTCTTAGGCAGTAATCAACAAAGGAACAAGTCCACTTTTCAACCTTCAACTTTTGTCTGTCTGAAAAACAACCGTGGACTATAAAACCATTTGGAACACAACCTTGAACTATTGAAACCGTTCACTTGACCCCCGCGACCCACTCCACCCTGGTTTTGGGCTAACTCAGACGCCACATCGGATCCTTGCTGTCAAATAAAGCTACGTCATTTTCTTCTCTCTTTGTAACATCCCAAATTTGGTTCCAATTTAGAACTGCATGATTTTTCATGAGTTTCAAAAACTTTTGTTGCGTATTCAAAAATCTCTAAAAAAAACTTTTGCCTTGTAATTAGAAATTTAGAACAATTTCCTTGCCTCAATTATTGGATTTGCAAAAACCTAACATTGAATTGTGTGCAAACCAAAAATATTCAAAACCTTGTATTGCAAAACCATTTCAAAGTTTGAATTCAAATTCAAATCAGATTTTGAAATGCAAATAAAATTCCCAAAACATTTTTCTTCCCTCTCCTTCGGCTTGGACCAAAACCCATCCGAGCCAGCCCAATCGCCGCCTTCTTTCTTTCTTCCCTCTCTCTTCCTCATGGCCCAGCCCCGCCAGCCCGCGCCGTCGCTCTCCCCTTTTTTCCCTTCCCTCCTGCCGCAACCCAACTAGCCTGCAAGCGAGCGACCAAACCCAGCAAGCAGCAGTCGGCCCACAGTTCCCTTCCCTCTCTCGCTCTTGCTAACAAGCGGGCCCCGGCCCCACCTGTCAACATGGAGGAGAAGCACTGTGCTTCTTCCTCACGCTCTCTCTCGTTTGATCTCTCCCTCTCTCTTTGGAACATTCCATGTGCATGCCATCCCGACCGAGGCATCACCGGAGTGCCGCCACCATAGACGAGTGCCACCATGAGCTCTTGCCAGGGATCAAAATCCCGGCCGGTAACCGCCGGTAACTGGATTTACCGATGGGGACCGGGATCCTAAAAACCGGCCGAAATCTTTCAAATTCAAATTAAAATTCAAAATCCCGGCGGTTAGATCCCAAATTCAAATCTAAGTAGTCGAATTTCAAGCGGTTTTTTTTCCGGGATTTCTGATTACCGGCCAGCAACAGAGAAATGGCGTCGGGCGGTTTTTGTTCTGGTTCCGGTTTTTGGATCCTTGGCTCCTGCTCACTGTCGCCGATCTTCACCTTCGCGCACCACCACCACGACACCTTGACCACCGCATGTTCTAGGGTACCAATATCCCTTATAATGGTCGGTCCTTACCGTCGTCATCGGACAATGACAGTTGCCGCCTTCAGTCTGCGCCGCCATGTTGAGTTCAGCTCGAGGTGGAGGAGCTCGGTGCTGGCCGTTGAGAGAGAGGAAGGGAGAGGGGGAGGGAGGAGACGGGGAAGGAGAGAGGCGAAAGAAGCAGCTCAGGCCATGCATCAACTGTCATCGGCAACTGGGCTCGAGCTCACCAGCATTTGGCAGGGAGAAGAAAGAGAATGGGAGAGAAGAGGGAGGGAGAAAGAAGAGATGAGGCTGACAATGACATGTGGGACCCTTGCCAACTCAGATCCAAGTAAGCGTCACATCAACACAAAACCAAGCCACGTGGCAAAAACCCCCAACGAAACCGGGGTGGATTGCCTTGAGGGGGTAAATTAGACGGATTTGTTAGTCCGGGGTTGCAAATCAGACGGTTTTGAAGTTCGAGGTTGATTTCCAGACCAACACAATAGTTGAGGATTGAAAAGTCAACTTGTTCCATCAACAAAAGGAGGCATAACTCCTAGACTTGTCTTACAATGCAATCAAATGATATAAGTCGAAGGCTATGAATACCTGCATGTCAATAGCAAAGAACTCCAAATTCATCTGCAATAAACAGAATCACAGCATTATAAACCTACTGCCAAAGCTCATAGCAATCAAAGGTACAAAATAATTAACCTCTCTTAGTGCACCGATGCGTGGTATCACACTACTGTCATTCTTTATGTAAGAGACCAGCTCCTTAGGAATTGGTGAACTGAAGAAGATGTATGCCCTAAAGTTGAAAGTGAAACCTTTAACATTTTAGTCAAAATCTATTACATTTGAAGCCTCTGGAAACGATATTCCAGCTGCAAATCGAAATATCAGTTTAACATACTTCCTGTACAGCGGACATCTCCCGGACATGTCGGACAGAAGCATTATGACACTGCAGATTTGTGAAGCTTACATATAAGAGAAGAGGAATTGGCTGAATATAACATATGAAATTGACTATTACGTAAGTATTAAAGTACCAGGAAAAGTTATTGTTATGCAAAATAAGGAAATATATTAATTGAGATATACATCTTCAGTATCATTCTATAAGCTACTCAATAAGCATTACCTAAAGAGACATGACAGTCACTAAAAGAATCAAAGAAGCAACCAAGACTCCAAGTGCATGGCATTTACAATCAATTACATTGCCATGCTGACGGAAGACAAAAAAAGGTCAATGGCAACTGAAAATTACTTTTCTTTCAGTGGCTGGAGAAAATAGATTGCATCCATTGAAGGCATCGGCTCCCTTCTCTTGAAAAGATCTTCTACCACTGCAGGACAAGACAATAAGCTCACTAAACTATCTCACTTTAAGAAACTCAAATCAGTCAGCTTTACCGAAGTGATATTCGCTGAACGGGGGACCTTGCATAGGTGCCCTTCAAGTGAATGCAGTAGGAAAAACACGGCACTATCCACCAGACCACCATTATATGCTTTGTGCTAGATGATTAAAGATCCAGGTTTGGGCAACTTACAAGAAATTCCCGCGTCGGTAATTTCCGCCATCTTGCAAGCATAAGCCATGATCTTCACCGTAAGTTTATCCATGATAAGAACCTGCACAGAAGAGAGACGAAAACCAGAATTGTTTTTCCTCATTCTCCTGATAACCGTCATAACTAATTCCTAGGAACTCATACTGATGAAGGCCCTTAAGTAAATCATCATAACATGCACCAAGATCACCATACATATTGGGGGAAATCGTACTTCTTGTTAAAAAAAAAAAAGAATCAACAGAATGTGAACGCATATGAAAGGATTCAGGATTCTCAGCCAAATCATACACGATACAATGTAGGTTCAACAGCATGCTATGTATCAGAGTGCATGTGAAATCGAACAGATTAAGCTCGGAATATGTATGTATACCTTCCATGAGCTTTTGGTCTCCTTGTCTTTGTCCGGCTGCAGCATGTCTTTCAGTATCCCTGTGGAAGAGATGCAGCAGAAGGCAGTCATTGGGGATCATTCCTCTGCAGAGAAGCAGAGGAACTGGAGAGCAGGAGCTGAGAGGCGCTACGTACGGTCGCGGCAGATGTTGCGGAAGACCTTGGTGTCGTCGCCTGCGGCGCCGAAGTCCGACCCCGACATCGACATCTCGCCGCCGCCGCTTCCGACTGGATCCGATCGACGATCTCCACCACCACCACCACTTCCTCCGCCTTCTTCTCTCTCTCACTCTATATCCTGACCTGATTTAGCTGCAGGTCGGGAATGTCGAAGAGCGCGTGGGTCCGTGGGCGCATGCCCGCGCTGAGTGGGGAGGAGGCGAAGGCGCAGCGTGGGGCCCGCAGGATGAACCGGGCCGCGATTCCCGCGGGGAGGAGAGGAGAGGAAGATGAGGGCAAGGAGAGCCCAAGCCATGGGCGCGCACGACATGGGTCTCTCTCTCTCCTCTGTCTGTGTCTCAGCGAGCTAGGGGAGGAGTTGCCGCTTCGTCGCATGCGATTTTTTTTCCCCTGTTTTAGTATTTTTATAGTAAAATAGTAAAAATAGCTCACGAACGAAATTATAAAGGGGATTTAATTATTTGCCACTGTCAAACATGTGTAATTGATTAGGCCACGTGCCACTGACCCAGACCGTGGCAGGACGTATTATGAGCTCCCGGTTGGCGGCAGGTGTGCGGGCCCAAACCGTGGCAGGTTGGTAGGCAGACGCGTGCGCAAGCGACCTCCTGTGGACTGGGTGCGTAGCAGGTCGGCAAGCAGGCGCAGCAGGAGCATGCGCAACTGACGTGCCGCGGACTGCCTGTCCGTCGACTGGGAGCTTGTCACGCATCCTGCCGCGATCTAGGTCAGCGGCACGTGTCTTGTCGTGGTATTTTCGCTCGATAAGACTTTTATTTTTGTAATTTCGTTCCGCGACTATATTTACTGTTTTGTTTTAAAAACGTGTCATTTTGGAGGGAAAAAAACTCCGTTGCATCCACGTTGTACTATTCGTCGCTCTTCTTCCTTCCTGGCATGGCACTGCATCTGCACGACTGCATTCATGGTTGCTGACAATATTTCTTGATTTATTTATATGTAGATAATTTTGAGATCTCATTCCAATCGAGCGATTGATTAATTGACATCCCTCGCAAAAAAAAAAAAAAAAAAAAATCAGTCTATGGCATGTTGGTTCTGAATTCCAATCCCGTACTTGCAGTGCTTTATTCTGAAGTCTGACCCATACTTACTCTCAGTGTGTGTGAGCTAGTAGTAATCTGTAGCGGCAACTAGGACGATCCCCTTGGTCCAGAAACCATCTAAAAGTTTTTTCTATGCTTAGCATCAAGCGTACAAACTTACACGACCCCGAACTGTCACGTTTCAGAAAGGAAAAAAGAAAGAAAGAACCTGAATTGCATTTCAGTTAATCTGTATTCCACAGTAAAAAAACACGTACATATGCGTCTACCACACCTAAAGTTCTCAACCGGAGCAAATAGACTGCAACTATTAACAAAACAGGTTGTGCTGTGCCTACGAACTTAACATTATAGCATTATATTTATATATCAAAATTCAACACTCTTTTATGAACGCATACAACCCACAGTCCACAGATGTGCAACCAAGTCCTAGCACTCGTATTATTATTCTCTACTATTCTAATGATCTAATATGAACACACTCCCTCATTTCACGCTGAAATGTCTCAACCGTGTACCGCAAAGAACAGCGATTTACACGTTGCTGCTTGATGCTTCCATCACACCGTTCCGGATTTGCTCGCTGATATCCTTCACATGGCCCGGGCCGTGAGGTATGAACACGGTGGTGTTCTTGGAGCCATCCCCGAGTTCCTTGATGGTGTCAAAGTACTGCGTGACCATGATCAGATCCATGACTTCTTTCGCAGTGGTGCCTGAAACTGTGTGAGAGAAGTTCAGGATGTTCTCTCTGAGGCCATCAGTTATCGCCTGCCGCTGTTTAGCAACGCCGACACCAGAAAGGTACTTTGCCTCAGCTTCTGCTTCCGCTTTCTTCACCAAAAGAATCTTCTCTGCTTCTCCCTTGTAGACACTTGCAAGCTGAAGCCTTTGGGCTGTGACAGAAGTTGACCATTTATGTGAGCACACATGCATAGAAGTATCAGACCAATATAACAACTGTGTGTGAGAAGTTTTTACTTGAAGAAAACATTACATCTAAACATCCTCCAGGCTGTATAACCTGAAAGCAGTACTCCACAGATATCCCTAAGGGCATAATACCTGCATTTATGTCGTTCATTGCTCTGCGCACAGCAGCATCAGGGATGATGTCAACCATGAGAATGTGCTCAATGCTGTAACCATAATTGGCCATCACCTGAACAACAGCTAGGATTCATTAAATTGCCAGGCAAGGTAGAAAACAGCAGTATGCAGCAGACCCTCCACGAAAAAGAAGACGCACAGAACAAATGGATTACTTTCTCAAGAGATGGCGTAAATAAAAAAAAACTACTTAAAATGGCCAATAATGCAAAGGAAACAATGTTTTGAGGATAAATTAGACATTGGCTATCAAACTCAGGGTAAGCAACAGATAGCACTGTACAAACCAGACAAGATTTTGATTTCATCAGAAATTAAAAATCAAAATCACCTGAGAAAGAAACAAACATGGTGTTAAAAATTTGGTACGCATGTTAGTTTTCTGAACAAGACTCATTGTAGCATAAAATACATTCTCAAAATTACTTTGTAATACAACCAATTCCATCAAATAGTATACTGGAACTTTTCCTTTTTTATAGACATGTTAAACCCATATTGAAAAATTAATAAGAACTTTGGGCAACAGAATAGAATGTTTACCGAACCAAAAGACCCACTGTAAGCATACACATAGGGGCAAAGAAAAAAGTATGTGCAGTGGTCACAAAACAGATTACTGACTAAAAACAGAATCCCGGCAGAATGATTTAAGTTCATGAAATGACGCACCGTGCCAATAAGCAATACATGTAAACATATCAGAAAAAAATGCATATAAAAAAGAAGATATATTGATCAGACCTATCACTGGAGTTATATGCATGCAAAATCAAGATTTCAAGTTAATCCCATACTCCCAGTAAAAACAGGCCTATGGGTTACCTTTTCAAGCTCCTCAAGTACAGCTTTCGCCACATCATTCTTTTGCTCAAAAAGATCATCAAGATTTATTCTTGGAACTAGGGCTCGAGCAACTTTTTCAGAAAAATAGAACCCGCTTAGACTTTACAGAAACAGTATATAAACAACAGATTTCCATATTACTAATTTACCATCAAAGACGTAGGCCTGAATTTGCTGTTGGGGATTCTGCAACTCATAAAATGCATCATCAGCATTTTCCTTAACAACTCGATATTGGATTGTGCAGATCAGCTGAACAAAGACATTATCCTGCAGGGGGAAAAAGAGATCATCAACTGTTTCAACAAGTAAAGAAACAAGCAAGCAATAGCAAAAAGGAAATCCTTCACTGATTTATAAGCACTATAGCTGGCCCATCACATGGTTAGAATGTGTGATTAATAGGGTTCTTACGGCCATGCTGCAAAAGCATCTCCCATCAGAAGCAACAGAAGGGTAAATTTGTTCAGTGGCATCGTAATCGTTCGCGAGTTGCAAAATACCATTGCGAACAAGGTTGACTAGAAAATATCATCGCAAATACGAAAAACTCTGGAAAATATCATTGCCGTCACGTTTTCCATAAAAACAGCCGTTAGAGCCTTTCTTAGAGAGAGAAAAATTCCGAAATACCAACATTACCCCTCGTGGGTTTTCATTTTCACACAGTAAATATTTTTTAAAAGCTGAAAATACTTTTAAAATTAGAAAAATAGCAAGATAGCTCTAAAAATTCTATAAAACATCAGAGTAGTTAAATAAGGTATTTTAAGCTTAATTAAAATATTCTCAAATTAAATTTGGTTTTTATTTTTACACAGTAAATAATTTTTAAAGGCTGAAAATACCTTTTAAATTATAAAAATAGCAAGATAGCTCTAAAAAATCTAGAGTAGTTAAATAGGGTATTTTGAGCTTAAATAAAATATTCTCAACACAATTTAGTTTTTATTTTCAAAACACAATTAAAGTATTTATTTTTAATTATTTTTCCAAAAAAATGGGATGTTACAACATTCTATTTTGCCTATCCCCCAAGCCAAGCCTCGCCACCACTGTCCTTTACCATGGGCAGCGGCTTGTGGAGGAGAAACAAAGGTAGAATGACATGTGGGGCCGGCCTTAGCAAAAAAAAAAGAAAGAGAAGAAGAGGGAGGGTAGAAGAGTCCGTACCCTTGGGACAGAAAACGTGACGGCAACGGCATTTTCCAGAGTTTTTCGTGTTTGTGATAGTATTTTCCCGTTGATCTCGTTCGCGATTGCATTTTACAACTTGCGAACGATTGCAATGGCACTGAACAAATTTACCCGCAACAAAAGGTTTACCCCACTGCTAACCCAATGTGACTACATAAAAACCCACATTTTGCTGCCCAACTAATGTTGACCAACACTCAACAGTTCAACATGAACCTAATTTTCTTCCATTATCGCATTGGAACAAAATTTCTCAATATTACTATTATCCTACCACCACTCCACAGACCATGTAAAGCAAATAAGCAATCCCCTTCCTTCTGCAATAAAGTTCATGAAAGTATAGGCCGCAATCAAAGCATGGGTCTTTTACTGCTACTGAGACTTTAGTAACCATAACTACCATCCAAGCATGATGCAATCTCATCTTGTCCCAACAATTATTAACCTAGAACTGAAAGAACTGATTTGACAAAGTGAAACGATTTCCTTGTCGAGCTTAGGTGGGAATTGTGGAGTTTTCCACGATATGGATATGATTGAACTCTCGCAGGAGACTAAAATAGGAACTAGCAAAATAACATGATTAATAGGGTTTTATGGCCATTCGGCCAAAGCATCTCACATCAGACTATCAGAGACAAGTCCCCTGCTAACCCAATGTGACTGAAAAATACACAGCGGATTGCCCAAATAACGCGGATCAACATCTTTCTTCCATTATCACACACAACCCTAATCCTTCAAGACTGCTACCATTGTTCTCCCAGTAATCCACAGCTAATTCGTCTCCGCAGCAAAGTTTGTGAAGTATAGGCCGCAGTCAATTCAAAGCAAGTATCTTTCCAGCGTTATGGAGAGTTTAGCACCATAACCAGCATCCCCACATGATGCAATCTAGTATGGTTCCAACAATTAGCTACTAATCTAGCACCGGAAGAACTGGTCGGACACGGTGAGGCAAAATCACTAACCGAGCTCAGGTGGTCGGCACTATGAATCTGTCTACCATCTGGGTAGGATTGCCGCTGGGATTGAACCCTCGTAGTGGATCAAACACAGATAGGGGTGCTAAAATAGCGTGATCAAGAAGGGGGCTGAAGGAACCTTGGTCTTGGTCTCGACGCGGACGTCGAGGGACTGGACGCGGGTGGAGAGGGTGCCGGCGACGCACTCGCCAGCGAAGGGGTTGAAGAAGTGGAGGCCCGGCTCGGCGAGGCGGAGGAAGCGGCCCCACTTCTCGACCACCGCGACGCTCGCCTGGTCCACGCACCCACAGAGGAGGAAGAAGGCGGTCACCATCTCTCGATTTTCCTCTCGCTTCCCTCCTCCCTTTCCTCGCCGATTCTAATGGCGGGTTGTGCCGGCCGTGCGTCGTGGGGGAATTCGCTCCGGATTTTTCCCCTTCTCCGTTTCCATCCCGAGGGGGAGGCCTCGAACGTACCAGTTACCACGCGTTCCGATCTGACGGGGGCATCATTCCTTTAGGTTATTATGGATATATGTTAAATTATTTTTAGAGATAACATCTTCATTAGGCAGTTTCTAGTACACTTTTTAACATTTATATTTTATATTTTTTCTTTAAAACAGGGCTACATATCAACTAGAGTAAATTAATGTATTATATCTTGTTTTGCGTGCACGATAAGAGACGACATGTTCTATCTCTTCTCCCCTTCTCTCCTCCACGTAGGATTTTGTTGACATGACATAACTAAGAGACGACAATAAATACACTATTAGAGATGCCCTTAGCTGAAGTGGGAAAGAAAAGGCGGTTTGTTTAACAGTTTAATGCCACCCTCGGATTGTGCAAATTTCAAGAAAAAAATCTCCACATTGGAAACGGGCCCTCACTCGAGTAAGATATTTCAAAAAAAACAAATTTTGCAGAAATTAAGCTGAATTTGGATGGAATACAGATGGAACTGAGGTTGGATATAGACCTAAATGTATATATATATATATATATATATATATATATATATATATATATATATATATATATATATATATATATATATATATATATATATTAGTCGATTGATTGAATTCAGGTACTCACAAGCAGAGGCGGAGAGGAGGGGGGCTGGTAGAGACCTGTCCCCTCATGAATTTTGATTATCTTTTATTCAGGTACAAGACCTTAATGTGAAACTAAAAAGGCTAGGAGCTAATTTGTGGCAACTCATCTTGTGTAGCATCTAGATTCTATTTTCTTTCAAAAATTTTAAGTTAGTATTGAGTCTAATTTGAATTGTACAAGTACATCATATTTCACCTCTTTGCATGTGTTAGACCTTGATCGAGCACTTCTTTCTTGTCCTAGCTTCTATGATTCGTGTCGAACTCCACCAAACTCAATATATCATCCATCATGCTCATGATTAGTGTTCTATTCTATTTTTATATAAAAAAATTTCTCCTAAGAAAACTTCTATTTTTTGTAAATGCCTTAAAGCGTCTATATCGTGTTAAGATGATAACAAATTCATGTATTTCTATAGCTCTTGGCCCCCTATGGCTCAATCCTGGCTCCGCCCCTACTCACATGAATTATGTATCAACTAAATAACCATAACAACGTATTATTTGTGGCACACGAGGCGACAAACATTGCAATGTGCCGAATTAAATTGCCATTAAATTGACAAAAGAGCTAGGTAGGCAATTAGCCAATGTTACATATCTAGGAACTGACGGAGTTGCAGCCGGTAAGAACGTCAGAGAATAGGGGAGAGGGGTCCGACGACGACTGACGGAGTTGCAGTCGGTGGCTAGGTTCCAAGCTGAGTTCTCAAATAGTCAAATTAAAAACGCTTTAGGCTTGCAAATCATCTCCATGACTTCATTCCACATGACCCACCGTTGTACTCGAATTTCAAGAAAAGAGGGATATTAGAGAAGTCGGCCCGGCCCGTATTCCGATTTTCCTCCAAGGAATAATGGTCGTATTCATTCACTCGATCACAAGAAAGGAAGGCCGAGAAAAGGCCCACAGAGTCGCCCGATGAAAGTTCCTAGGGTTTTAAGAGTGCAAAACCCATGCCTTATGGCCTGTTTGGTACGACTGTACTTTTTCTGAAAAGTAGCTTTTCAGATGGGCTGTACAGTTGCATGGATGAATGACTGAACTAAAGAGATTTGGTGTTTGGCTGTCTGGTTTTTCGGTTGGCTGGCTGTAGCTTCTGAGATAGAAAATATGTTAAATGCTCCTCAGACAAATAACATCTTGTTTGATGTTGTTTAATAATAATTAACAACAAATAACAATTTACGATTAACGACAGCTAACGTAATTGACAATAACTACCGCAATTAACGAGAATTATCGTAATTAACGACAACTACCACAATTAATGATAATTAACTGCAATTTACTACGGCTACCGCCATTGACGAAGATTAAAGCATTTGACCGGAATTTAACGACGACCACCGCAATTAACGCAATTGATCGTATTTAACGACAATTAACGCAATATACAAATATTACATAAATAAATAGAATAAACAATTATTACAAAACAATTATTGCAATGGGTAATTATTACAATAAAATAATTATTAAAATAGACAATTATTACAAACAATTACTGTACAACCAAAAAAAGAAAAAGGAAAGAAAAATAGAGGCGGTGGCTGTGGGGGGAGGAGGAGGGTCGAGGGCAGAGGAGATGGGCATCGGGGTAGTAGGAGGAGGGAGGAGACGTCGGCGTCGAGGGAGGAGGGCGGTGATCGTGTGGGTTGGAGGAGGAGGAGGGCAGTGGTGGCAAGCCAAGAAGAGGAGGGAGGAGGACCGCGGCGGCTCAACGGAGGAGGAGGTCAGCGTCAGGGGGAGGAGACGCTGTGTCAAGGGAGGAGGTGCCACGTCGGGGAAAGAGGATGGTAACGGCGCGAGCCGGTGGAGGAGGAGGGAGCCTGAGGCGACGTCCAAATCTGGGTAGATCCAGATCTGGGCAAGAGAGGAGGGAGGAGGATGCGGCGGGACGGCGGCGCGAGAGGAGGAGGATGCGGCAGTGCGGACACGGGAGGAGGAGGGAGGAGATGGGCGTCAGGGGAGGGAGGAGGGAGCCAGACGTGAAGGGAGGGAAGAGGAGCGGGCGCGGTGGGGGGCTAGGGTTTCGAGCGGGCAACGTGGGAAGGAGAGGGGTTTAGTTGAATGGCAAATGGCGGGTAATTACCCCCCAACTTCGGGGGCAAATGTGGAATGGGGTTGCGGGAAGCCGCGGAAGCTCCCCACGCGTGACTTTCGGCTTCCGCACGTTGTAACACGAAGTGACTTCGGAGAAAAATGGGGGAGAAAAATTAGGTGTTTGGAACGACTTGTGGCTTTTTTTGAGCGAAAAGCCTTAGATGATCGTGTCTGTGTTCCAGAGGTGGCCAAATTGGCGGCCCGACATGGCACGGGTCCCTCTGGCATGGGCCCGATTAGGCGCAACACGACTAGTCCGGTTAACTAAACGGGTCATGCTGTGCCGCCCCGTAGGCTGGGGTACCAACCGGGCCAGCCCGGGCACAATAAGCCCAACAGGCCAGGTAAGTCTGGCCGCCACCTCTGTGCCGGCCACCCGGCCTTGCCACCGCCTTCGTGCTTGGCCGCACCCGGCCTCCTCTATGCCATCCGCGCTGGGCCTCCTCCTCCACCTCCGTTTGGTATTTTTGATCGTTATCATCATTATCATGCAAATTGGAAGCACTAATAAATAAGCAAGTATCTAAATACCTGCAGTTTCGCATCTAAAAATAATCAAGATCATCATTATCATGCAAATTGTAAAGAGCGGCAAAAACGAAGTGCATACTGAGGAAAGAATGGCAAAAATAAAATGAGCAAAGAAAGAGTGGCAAAGCAGATATTGCACATATTTTTTAGTGGCATGAACAAGATTTTCCTAATGTTTAATTCCATATCGCTCTTCCTTCCTTCTTTTTTTTTCCTTGAGTGTGCACACCTCTACAAATCTGTTTATGGGTTCAAAGTGCACACCTCTACAAGGCATTCATCTAGTTCATTTAGGCCTTTTTGGTTGAGCTAAAATATCTGCTCATTCATATGGATGAGCCGGGATTTTAGTTCAAATTCTTCTATTTACATGGATCTCGGTCAGTAATAGGCTTTTCAAATAAGCCCTTAAAGAGAGAGGGAATTGTTCAGTAAGCAAAAGGGAACAGAAAATAAAAAAGGAAAAAATTGCTAGCTGGTTACAGGGTAGCGATTATCTCCTGAATTTGTCTCGTGCTTCGCTCCATGCGCGTACCTCATCCTTAAGCTCCTCAATCAGTGTCAGGTTGGCTTGGATTTGCTGTCCGAGAAAAGAACGAACTCGACTATTTAGGCGAAAGAATCCTGCTGATCTGCTGTCTTACCGCTTTTAAAGACCACTAAGCGCTTCGTCAAACAAAAGCCGAAAACAAACGGGACAGCAGGTGCGGAGCCGGCCACAGGCCACGGCTCAAGCCTCGGGTCGGACTAGCTATTCTTAGGCTGAACATAACATGTATGTATGAATTGTAACTGTTTTTTTTATAGGATTTCGATCCTAGGTCTCGGGCTATTGCCCCAGCGGGCCGATGCCCAGCTCCGCTCGTGCGGGACAACCAGACAACATCCATTCCGCTACGCTATACACCTCGTTCCGAAAATCTTGCATGTTTTCGAAGAAAAATGTCGGAAAGGGGAAACACCCGTTTGGCGCACGGCGCGGCTGCAACTGGTAAAGGTGTCCCCGCTGGATCTGGATTCTCTGCTGTTACTGCAGAGAACATTGTGTGAACATTACTCTGCAGAAATACTGTAGCAAAATATTGTAGAAACAGTGCAGATTAAATCCACGTCCAGTAGGGTGTGCGGTTTTTTTTATATGTCCACCTACGGATCCCCACACATCTGATGCCACGTCGCTCAATCGAATGCACGAAAAACAACTAGATTCGTGATGGAGTGAGACCCACTAAATTAGAAGAATGCAGAGGATGAGAATGAACAATCTTTTGCATTAGGATCACCTCCCAACCGTCATATTGGAATTTAACAACTCATATCTAGCGCTACAATATCTATGCTGCAGAAGAAACAAAAATCGGTTCAGCAGTAAAATCGGGTACTTTGCTACGGTACAAGCTGTGTTCACCGTAGCAGACTCATTTTGCTGTGGGCATAGCTCCCTTCTACAGTAATACAGATAATCCAGTTCACCCATGATAGATTTTCCATATACAAGGGCATTCACAGAAGTTTGATACCAAAGGAGAAAAAAATGGTTAGATGCAGTCACTCCAATAGCTTGAAAGTAAAGTTTACATTTGGATAGGAGAGAGATGATACACTACTTTCTTGGTTTCCTAAAAAGACATGATATTTGCCTGAGTATTAACCTTCTTCTCTCTATTCGCTCTCTCACTTTCACTTTACCAAAAAGCTGACATGATATGGATTAAGCATTCAATAAATGGGGGATTCCAGGATTTGCCCTCATGAGATAGATGGATTTCAGATTTTGCCCCCCATAACCCACATGTTATAGATACATAGAGAGGCAAAATCTAAAATCCATCTATTCACTAAAGCAAATACTGAATTATTCCTCAATAAATTTGCTCGTTGGAGTGCCCTAATTGTCGACGAATACACAGCACACTACGTGCCGGTGCCTTCTCTGCAGCACGTGGGGCTTATATACATGATACATCACATATTCACATAGCTATTAGCTAGTATGACCGTAAACATCAGGCGTGCCTAACAAATTTCTTGTACCCGCCAAGTATCTTCCATAGCTAGCTAGCTATATCTCCTCCGTATCCCCGGCCGTCTCTGTCCGCTCTCACCACCACACCGCACATCTCGATCGACCTCGTCGCGCCGCACTACTAAGGCCACCACCATGCGGAGCTCCATGCAGACGCTGACCCACCGAGGCGACGGCCACCTTCTCAACGGGCCGCGACGTCCGGCTGGGGCGGGTGCGTCGATGGCGCCGCTGCGCCCGGCGGCGTCGGAGAGGCGGCTGACGCGGCTGCTGGTGAACGTGACGGTCGACGGGAGCCTGTGGCCGGTGCACGTCGTGCTGGGCGCCGACAGCACCGTGGCCGACCTCGTCCGCGCCGCTATCGCCGCCTACGTGCGCGAGGGACGCAGGCTGCCGCTCCCGGCCGCCGGCGGCGGCGACGCGGCTGCGGGGTTCGAACTGCATTTCTCCAAGTATTCCCTCGAGAGTACGTGCACATGCTTGGCCCTTGTCCTCCTTGTTTCTTTCTTTCCTAGAATTTTCATTCATTTGATCACAGAGTTATTTCTTCAAAGCATGCATCACATGGTCATGGATTAAGAAAAGTATCATCAAGCTAGTATGTAGTAGTAGATAGATACTACTTTTTCATTAATTATTCTGACAAGTGTTTAGTTTATCACTGATCGATCGATTTTGGTCAGGTTTAAGGCCGGAGGACAAGGTGGTGGATCTGGGGTCTCGCAACTTCTTCCTTTGCGCTCGGAGATCTGCTGCTGCTGTTTGATTTGAGAGAGAAAATAAAGCACCGAGTAGATTAATCAGGCCAAGACCTGTCCTGAGTTGCCTTTTTGAAACTTGTAAAACAAAATGGATAGACGCATGGCTATGTTCTTCGATCTCCGATTTCTCCTCTAGATCGGCGAAGGAAGGGTGTGCCTGGGCGCCTGCCCTGCCCTGAATTCGTGGTACGTGTCGTCCATGGCAAGGCCTCACCGAGTTCTGGATGGATGTACAGCTAGAGTTCTGGACAGGCTGAGTGCGTCTATCAAACTATGCCGCGTGTACCAGTAGTTAGAGTGAGGGAATAAGATGAAGAAGGCAACATGCTTTGCGTTTCTATGTTGATTCCTCAGACGTGTGAGCGTGTCGATCATGATTTGGGATACAACGTATGACAAATGTTCGTGCTGGCGATTGAACTCTGATGAAAACAGTGTCCCTCTATCCGTTTTTTTACACAACACGCACGCGCGCAGCGTGCCTCGCTTCCTTCAATTGACATGGATCCAGATCCTCTGCTGTACTACAGAGAATCACTATGACGATTTTATTGTTTTCTTTAGGCACCGTAGCGCTCGATATAAGCTGTTCGTTTTAAATCGGACGGTGAAAAAAATTTCCTAATGTATGTCACTATGCTCCTTTGCATTAGCACGTGGATCCAGTTGACACCTTCCGGAGCAATCTCAGAACTTCTTTGTGCACCTCTCCTCTTTAATTAGCTGAAACAAAAAGAATGCTATGCAACGACTCGACGATCTGGTTGATATTAATGGACACGATCGATAGGTACCGCCATCGTACAGGGTACACGTGCACGCCTCACCGGCGCGAGCGCCGCGGCGCTTGGGCGCACGCTGTTGTGTCGTGTTGGACGGGCGGCGCCCCCATCGATCGCCCGCGCGCGCTCGGCGCCGTCGCCCCGCGTCGATTTGCGCGACATCTGCAGGTGATCGGGAGCTACGTACCAGGCCGCACGCGCCAAGCCGTCGTGTTTCTGTCGTCCGCGCGCATCGGTCGTTCATTCGGCATAGGCTGCCGGGAGGCGACCAGCGTCCGGACGTCCGTGGGAAAGTTTCCATCGGGCGCTCCAGCGCCAACATTCCAGACTTCCAGTCGTGGAGAAGCTGGCGAACAGCATCATCAACTTCGTGGGCAGTGGCGGCGGTGTCGGACTCGGATTTTCTAATCCGAATCCTCTGTGAAAACACCGTGCTATTCCCTGGATCAGTAGATAGCACTCACAGGCAATGCTGAATCATTCATACATGGCGTGAACTAAAGTATCAATATTACAATCAACAGAGTGACATAGACCACGTCGGGTCGAGTTTTACAACAGGGGCCGATCAGGCCAAATTGATTACAATACAGAACACCGAATGCGATAGCGGAAGCAAAAGGGTAGAGCTCATCTCTTCACGAGCAAGCGATGGGCAACTGTGTGATCGATATTACCCAAGGACCCGGATAATATCGGTTGTACGCAAGTACCAACGAGTCAACTTAGACTGCGTCGAGGCCTAGACTACATATCCTAGACTACTCTTCGTCGTTTCCTTGTCCACCAACTTCTGGTTCCTCGTAGTAAGCATAGTCTCCTCCATCAGCGTCATCTGAAGGGTTTGGGGGAGAGCGAGGATGAGCACAACTACCGTGCTCGCGAGCCAATACACAATGCAATGATATACATGCAAGGCTTACAAGGATGGCTCGGTTCTTTTATTTGCGAAAGCAATACTTTTAAATATCATAAGTACAAATTCCTAGCACTTAGCATTTTTAACAAATTTCATTTTAGTTAAAGAGAGAAATTGTGCAATATTTGTATCAGCAGAGGTTACCTCCACCTTCATGCTTAATTTTGATTGTGGTTACATCCACCACTAAACGACACTGGGTACAAAGACCCAGGAATAACCAATCTCAGGGCTAGGTGAGCCCGCCACAATTTTCATACCACCCACAAGATTTTTGAAATAGAACTAACTCAAGTTAAGTTCCCATGTCCGCCTTTGACCAGTAGGCACATTTGTTTAAGCAGATTTATAACTCTGCAGAGATTGTACACTTTACCTACAAGAGACAATTAACTTCGTTGCCCTACACGATTCCGTAGTCGTGTAGTCGAGAGGTTGTCACAATAACTTTCTAAATATCTCGTCCCTTCCTCGTCTCACCCATATGGGGTTATGCCCATACGTTGCGCGGGATGTCCACCTCCGATCGGCGTAGTGTGGCTACACCTCGGCGATCGCGAACTTCACCCTTGACTCGGTGTCCCATCCAAGCCCGACATACCCGAGCTTGTGCCTCCTTTAACCCTCCGGTGAGATGATTTTCAGGATTTGATAAATGTACTAAGCCAAGTCGCGATTTGTTGCGGACTTGTGGTTGTACTGTTATACAGGAGGTCGTGACAAGATTAAGTCCTTAGGGTTATGCGGGCGGCTCAACCACATTCCCGCCATTCTCGTGCTACATCCGCACCCACCATCTTACCATCCGCCTGACGGGTATTAGCAGTTTAGGGTTTTTGAGATGTAAAATACAACAATTCAACCATCTCAGTCATTTACCCGCAATGACTGCCCAAATCATTTTATGTTTGAAATGATGATGATTAGGACACGTTAATGTCCCGGTACTTAAGCAAGTCTAGCATGTCGCTTAAGTACAACCTATAGCTAGTATTACCATATAGTTACTAGGGTGACAATGGAATTAGGGGATTCAAGTTGTCAAGGGTGGCATAATAATTAGTTAATCATCAAGTGGATAATTAACTACCTTAAACTTTAACATACATTTGTTTAAAGAATTAAAGCATGCAATTTGCTATTTTAAAAGAATATAATTTGCATAAAATGTAGGCTCAATATGATCAAAGTATTGACTCGCCTTGGTTGTAGGGAGAGAGTCCGAGTAGTCTTGTCCTTGATCGACGTGGAGGTCTCGCGTCTCCGAAATCTACGTGGCGAAAGCACTGGGAAAAAGACACAAGAGCAAAAGGACTAATAAATACACAAGAATACACAAATGAACTCCAAATTGAACAAGACCTATGCCATTAGCAAGATCTTGATTTTAGAAATTTTTAGAAATTTAATTCATAATTTTTGGAGTTGAAATGAGGGAGATATTAATATTTAAAGTCTTACTTTTAAAATAAAATAGAAAAGGAAAATGAAAATCAATTCAAAAAAGAAACCGTCGGCCCAAAACCAAAAGCGGCCGGTCCACGGCCTCAGCCGAAGCGTAGCGCGCGTGGGCGCGCGCCCAATGGGAGGCGCGGCCAGAGGGCTTTGCCTAAAAGGCGAAGGGAGGAGAGTGCAGCGCGCGGAGGCGGGGAGAAGGGAAAGAGAGGGCGCGCGCGCGCGCGAGAGGCGATGAGGCGCGCGGCCGGAGAGGAGAAGACGGGGAGGCAGGCGCCGGGGAAGAGAGTGGTGGCGGCGCACGGGGAGGAAGGCTCGGGAGCGGCGGCGGCGACAACAACGGCGACGGCGACGAAGCTCGCCGAGCGGCGGCGCGGAGCTCACCAACGGCGGCAATGGCCGGGGTGGCGACCACCACAGCGGCAACGAGGAGGTAAGCCGGCTCTTCTTCTTGCTCGGGGTGGGAAGAAGGGCACCGGGGTTTAAAGCCGGCGGAGGAGGGGTGCAGTGGCGGCGCGGCTCGGGCGCGCGCGTGCGCACGGCGGGCATCATGGCGGCGAGGAGGCGTGCGGGAGGGCGCCAGATGGTGGCGTGCACGCGAGTGCGGGGGAGGAAGGGAGGAGAGGGGGGTCCGGTCCGGCCGGGGGAACGAAGGGGGCCCCGGCGAGGGTTGACCCGAGAAGGGGGGAGAAAAGGGGCATCACAGGCGGCGAGGTGGAGAGGACAAGTTGTGGGGAAGATAAGAGATTGGTGTACACGAGAGCTTTTTCCCCCCCCCCCCAAAATCATATCAAATCTTAAGCCCACGAGAGGCCTCCAATTAGCTGCTGCAATGCCACAAAGAGGTAAGACAATGTAGCAAATATACAAGGCAGAAAAACTGTTGTACTTTGTGTTGTATTCTCTTATGTATCTTCACTGTTGCTCATTTCCATATACATACTCAATACATGAGTCACATTGGCCGGCTTATAGCCTATATACTCAACACTCCCCCTCAAAATGGGCGATAGATATCTATCATCCCCATCTTGTCACATGCCGACAAACACTTCTTAGTTCCTAATCCCTTTGTCAGACAATCGGCTATTTGTTCTCCAGATATTACATGACTCAACTTTAAGGTACTCTCATCAAGTCTCTCTTTGATGAAGAACCGATCTATCTCCACATGTTTCGTTCGGTCATGCTGAATTAGATTATTTGCAATATCGATTGCGGACTTGTTGTCACACTAAAGCTTTAAAGGTCCATCTGTTAGTAACCTCAACTCCGATAGGAGACCTCTCATCCATAGCATTTCACACAAGTACATTGCCATGGATCTATATTCTGCCTCGGCTGTTGATCGGGACACCACCGATTGCTTCTTACTCCTCTAAGATACTAAATTTCTCCCAACAAAGACATAATACCCCGATGTTGATCTCCTATCATCCAAGCAGTTAGCCCAATCAGCATCACAATAGCCATCAACGCTCAGGTGATCATTCCTTTTGAATCATAGACTTTTTCCAGTACTTCCCTTTAAATATCGTAAGATTCGATGAGCTGTTTTCTAGATATCCACTCCTAGGGTCATGCGTATAGTGGCTTACAATACTCACTGTATAGGAGATGTCAGGCCTTGTGTGACACAAGTAAATGAGACGACCAACAAGCCTCTGGTAGCTCTCCTTATCAACTGGATCTCTTGACTGAGCACACAGTTTATGGTCTTTATCAACTGGAAAGAAAACCTTTCAAAAAACAAAAACAAAAGCGTTCGAAAAGGGGGAAAAATATATTTATGATGCCAAGACCCACCTGTCAGAGTCTCTTCTCGGCGTCGGTTACATTTCACCTCACTTACTCGCTTGCCTCCCCTCCCCCTCCTTGAGCTTTTCCCCCCTGATTTAGCCACTTTTTTTAATACACAATAGTAAACTCAGTTCGCGACAGGTCCGCAGTCAGGACTAATCACCTACTGTGCACTAGGTTAACAACAGATGCCCTGTCATAGCTGGGGTGTGTGGCAGACCGACTGCTACTGACTGCGTACTTGTTACATATCTTATCGCACACCTAGATCGCAGCGTGTAGCCTGCCACGGTCAAGGTGTGTGATCGATGAGCAGGACCATTTTTTGCTGTTGCGTTTTAAAAAATGTCATTTTGGCCGAGAACAGGGCAGGCCACGCATTCCTTCTCCAACTCACCGCGCCACCGCGGCTTTCCATCCTTTCCATTTCTCGCATAAAAGCACCGACCACCTCGCCGGCGGCCGCAGCGGCACCGCGGTGTTCGGTTAGGGTACCGGCGACACCTCCCTTAGAGAGAGAGAGAGAGAGAGAGAGAGAGAGAGAGAGCTGCGCACGTCGGGGAGAGATGGTGTTCGTGTGGCTCACCGCGTTCTTCCTCGTTGTCGCGCTCATCGTGCTCGTCATCTACCAGGTGAGCGCCGCCCCCCGCATCGCCACTCGTGATCGGCTCCGGATCTCCAGCCGCGCCTGGTTCTCGATGCGATCCTGCCCTGGCCTTCTTCCCTGCGAAATTTCGGCGACTTTTGGAAGGAGAGGGCTGCGGATTTGTGTGTGTTCGAGTCGAATTTTCCAATATTTCGGGCGGGGGTGACTCGTCGTATTTCCAAATTTGAGGGTTTTGGAGCTTCTGGTTGGCCGGCAGCGCAGGGCTAAGGAATTGGTTGCTTTAAATGTTGCGTTCCAGTGCTGGTACTGGTTAATGTGCGATATCTGTGTCGAGATCTCCAGTATTTTTTGTTGTTGTTTTTTGCGTTGGTTACGTTGTTAAAATTGCGACCTTTTATGAGATTTTACTCCAAAGTCACACTGAGCCTTTTTCTAGCCTTGTGGTTGTGGAAATTGTGGAAATTACTTTCAATTCAGGTTATTGAATGTTCTATTGTGTTGCTATTTATTCACCAAATGTTCGATCAAACTCTTATCGCAGTTAGTATAAAAAAAACTCTCATTGTTATTGGGTAATGGGTAGGTCTGTAAGATGCAATGCTATACAAAATCCTCCTTATTTCCTACTTGTTAGTCTATAATGCAACAAATTGAGAGCGCCATAGTGGAAGGCTAGAATATATTTGCAGTTTGTTTGATGGGAATATTCATTGCTTCCATGTTGGTTAATGGCTCCCGACCTTTATCCTTAAATTGGATGGAAGTATCAAGCTTGCCTATCGCCTTTCCCAACTTCATTTCGTGCTCTAGCTGCAGCTTCCCTACTTCTTTAGTGCTTACTGCTTAGATGTGACATTCTTTGGAGATGAAACATTTTTCATATATATTCATATGCTCTGATTGTCAAACTAGTTTTTAACTTTTTGGGGGAAACTGGAAACGAAAAATCCGTTATATATATCCATTAATTAATAATTATACTTGCACAGTTCTTTTGGCATTTCGAACTTCCTTATGTTCTTGCAATCTTGCTTAAATGTTTAATCTGACTGATTTTATTTTGCGTTAACTGGATAATTCATCCTTGTTCATTTTTAGCTTTAGGAGGAATTTCCATGTTTTAACCAAAAAGCAAGCTTAGCCAAAAATTATTCCTGATGATTTAGTTCTGCCATTTTGTTTGCAGTTGATGTGCTTGGCAGATCTGGAGTTTGACTATATCAACCCATTTGATTCATCCTCTCGAATAAATAAAGTGGTTATTCCAGAATTTGTATTACAAACACTTCTAAGTGTATTATTCCTCATATCTGGGCATTGGGCAATGTTCTTACTTTCTGCCCCAATGGTCTACTATAATTATACACTGTAAGTGTTTCTTGTCTTTTATCTTCCTTTTAATTTTTAAAACAACTGATATGATCCTGTAGGCTGTAATGAATGAAAAGCCTGGGGTTGATGTCTTGTTGATTAAACATTGACTGCTAAATTATCAACCTGCCTTGCCTAAATGCCTAGTGTAAACAGATTAGCTGAAAGTTGGAAATGGAACTTTCCTCCATGTCTCATGCGTGAGAACCAAAAGAAAGTGTGGAAATGGGTGCTCAAGACTGATACACCTTTATTTTTGGTGCTGTTAGACTGTTAGTTTACAAGTTTTTTAGATTTAAATTGTCAATGATAAGGGCTTGGGTCTCCTGCTTCTAACTCTAAACTTTGTATTTTACACATAATGTACTGCAGATGGTTTCATGATATAAGGTATATGCCTTTTTTTGCAAAAAAATTATATACCTAAATGCTATGTATATAGGCATGTTAATTTGCACGAATTGTTACACAACCTTTTAGTATCTTGTCACTTGTCAGCATTGAGTAAGGCAGCATGTACATTCCAATATTGCATGTTATACATACTTAGGACCATGGTTTTACGTAGTTAATAAATTCTGAAGTCTGAACTTCTATTTAGGTCCTTTGCCTCTTGTTGCACAGTTTTTCTTAAACTTAAGTTTTCTATGCTTAGTGATGTTATCAACTATCAAATAGGTGTGTACCTTGTTTACCTTGTTTTAGTTGAACAAACTAGGTAATAACGCTGATACTTCTATATATATGGTAATTTTTTATAGGAATGTGTTCTGGCTTGGTTGCAGTTCGTATACGTACGTATACGGGATAGTACAAATCTCCCTTACGTTGGTTTGGCTGGTTCCAAATCAACGAAGGCTCTGATCTGCTTGTTGCTTGCTAGAAGTAATTTCTTTATTGCCTTCAACGATACTCCTGGGGATCTCTTATATAGATGAGAAAACCCTTCCTAACAATATATTCTAATTATAAACTTACTATAACTCAATTACAATGTCTTAATCAAACTCTTCTATCTATAGCATATAAACTGATAACTAGTCTGGATTCTTCGCTTTGCTGTAGCCATGTGCGCCTGTAGCCGAACTAAACCCGTTCTGTAGTTGTCAAGTAATTGCCGAAATGGATTCCCTGGTATCGGCCGAAACAGAAACTGCTGCAACGTTGTCCGAAACTGAATCAACAACCTTTCGTCGACGCTGATATGTTTGACCTACAAAAGCGTCCACAACAGAATGTCTAAAAAGTAAAAAGTAGGTTTAATTAAACAACCTGTAAATGTCACATAATTGGATGGAATCACAAACATCCGCAAAACCATCATGTTTTATAGGCCTACAGAATGTGCAAATCAGGGTTTAAGATTCTAGCCTGAACTTAGGGTGGTTTTGAGTTGGATGGGGTGTAAGAGCTTAGAACAGAAAGGATAAACGGTTTTCGTCCACGCAGAATATATATCATGTGACTTTGGTGGCTAACTACAATGTAATTGTCTATGAATGCTAATTTCTAATTTTTTTCCAGCAAATCACCATATGAGTAATATCGAATGTAGATAGCCAGCAATATTAATGACACCAATTTACACATGTTGATGTCAGCAAATGTGAGAATTATAGCAAGAAATGGCTGTATCAGAAAAATGCAGCTTTCTGCGAGCTATACTTTTGCCAGTGTATTATTCTCCCATCAAAGTCAGAACATTCCCTGTCTTTTTAGTTGTTTTCCTTTTTAAGAAAGAAACAAGAGTGACACACACGAACTAAGGTTTCCAAAACTGCCACCATCTGATACCACTAGGTGTTTCTGTTGCTGATGCTTGAAGCTAACCTGTCTGCAACAAAAACGTAAAAACAAAAAAGGTCAGTTAGCAACTTGACTGGGAACTGGTCGGATTTGGCAGCTTTAGGGTAAAACCTTGGTAGGCTTTGCGAGTTTTGCAGATTTCATTTCCATTTCCCCCCCTACAGAGTACCGTGACATTTCTTTAGTTACTGTAGTTTCTCCATGAATACCAATACTTGAATTGATTTCTTCACAAAATGCTCTATATTATGGTCCCTAAACTGGCCAGTTTTCAAATAACCGGCTCGGCTTGTTTAGATTGTAACCATCCATTGGGTATTAAACTACTTGAAACATCTAACAACCTAGTTTGCTTCCAAAGCATGCCATGAATAAGCATACCTTTTTGTGGTCTTTGCAGGTACCAGCGGCGGCAGCATCTTGTAGATGTGACGGAGATATTTAATCAACTTGCTCGGGAGAAGAAGCGCCGTCTTTTTAAGATAGTTGGTCTCATCGTCCTCCTATTCTTGTCATTGTTCTGGTAAAAACAATACATGCCTGCATTGTTTGTTATTTACTGCAAGTCTGCAAGAAGCAAAGAAGAAAATAGCTACCATTTGTTTGTGTGTTTGTGCCTTCAGGATGATTTGGAGTGTATTATTGGAGGAGGACGAGTAGAATGACTAAAACACTACGGTAGCTCATTCTGGTCTTGCAACAATTAGTTAGGTATTATGACATAGTTCTCAATTCTCATGGCATTCTGAACAGTGGACACCATGTTCTGGTATTATTATGATCGATACTGAAATCTTTTGCTTAAATGTAGGTCATCTGGTGCAGTGAGGCAAGCAGAAAGACATCATGCCCCCCAAAAGTACGATTGACGTGTGGAGCTGTTTGTTGCTTCGATTTAGCGAAAGCTCCTGCTGTTGTAGCGTGTAACACATGTAAACTAGGAGCCACTCCCATTAGTTATGGAATCGTGCATCCGTTCATATGGGGCGAAGGTATAGTTCCATTGAATATTTGAATTGTGCATGAGTTGAGTTGCCTTGCACTGCCGAATGTCTTTGATTATGTTCGCGTCTCCTCTGTCCAGTGTGCGACTGAGTAATACGCACGCTGCCCGGCACGATGCGTTTGCCGGTTCTGCTGCTGGGCTTCCGGTATGCGGGGGCAGAAACCTCTCTGGATGCCGCTCATTACCCATGAACACACGCGCGCTGAATCGCATGGCGTGCTTGCGTGTTCGGCCGTTAAATTTCGTGTTGCAGTCTAACAGCGAGTCACAATTCAGAGTTCCAGACTCCGGCGTCCTCTACTTGCTGCCCAAGTCCCTTGTGCTCCGCCGCGTTTGTGACTGAAAACTCGCTGCACTGCGCCTGTTCATCGCCGCCCGGCGCAGCCAGGCCGCATGGCTGGCTCTCTCTTTGCGCCGGCCAGCGCCCACGGAAACCTGCCTTGCCGCCACCGCGCCGTCCATGGCCGCCAAGACACATTGGCGACCGCTACCTGCCCGCGCACCACACGCTAGCTGCCCATACGCAGACCGAGCGCCGCGCGCGGCACATCTATGTTGAAAGATATCAAGAGAATGGTTTGCAATTGGCACGCCTCATGCCTTCTTATTGATCATCTATTTATATACAAGTACATAAGTATGAATACTACATAAGTATATGAATGGGAACACTCTTACATGTGAACACTACACAAGTACATGAGTGAGAACACTCTCACATGTGAATACTAAGCACTACCTCTAGTGGGAATATCAGCACTAATGGAAATACTAAACAAGAGTGGAAACACAACTATTCTAGTTGTTTAACACTCCCCCTCAATCACAACCGGTGAGGTTGAGATTGCGTCGTAGGATCTTCAGTTGTTGTATTCCAATTGGTTTGGTGAGACCATCGGCCAATTGATCTCATGATAACATCTTTCTTGCTATTTGTTGTTGGACAAAATGAAAATCCACTTCACTATGTTTAGTTCTAGCATGGAACACAGGATTAGCAGAAAGATATGTGGCTCCAAGATTGTCCTATAGGACAGGCGCTTGTGATTGATAAATTCCAAATTCCCCCAATAGCTTTGTACTCTGCCTCATTACTAGATCTCGCCACCATGACTTGCTTCCTTGAACTCCATGATATGAGATTGGAGCCAAATAAAACTACAAATCCACTGGTTGACCTTCTGTCATCTGCTAATCCTACCCAATCTGCATCAGAAAATGCACTAATCAAACTAAAAGTAGACTTGCAGATACGGAGTACGACACTCACTGTGTGTCGTACATACCGTAAAATCTTTTCACCACTGTCCAATGATGTTTGGTTGGCATATGCAAAAATTGACACACCTTGTTGACCGCATATGATATATCTGGTCGTGTCAATGTTAGGTATTGTAAATCTCCTACCATACTCATGCACCGTGTTGCTTCTGCAGCTGATAACTCTCTCCTGTCAGACTTTGACAATTTTTCAATTGTCGACATTGGAGAAGTTACTGGTTTGCATGCTGTCATACCAGCCCGTTGCAGAAGGTCGGTGGAATATTTGGATTGGGCAAGGACGAGATCCTCCCCTGATCGACATACTTCAATGCCCAAGAAGTAAGGAAGATCACCGAGATCCTTGAGAGCAAACTCCGACTGCAATTTCTGAATTAAGATATGAATAGCCTGGGGAGATGAGCTAGTGACAATAATATCATCTACATAAACCAGAATATATGTGATCATGCCACCATGATTATAGATGAACAAGGATGTGTCAGCTTGGGAAGGAACAAAATCAAGTTCTTGTAAATAAGAACTGAGTCGAGAATACCAAGCATGAGGTGATTGCTTCAACCCATAGAGAGCTTTATCCAATTTGCACACATGATGTAGAAACCGTGGATCCTCATAACCCGGTGGCTGTCGCATGAATACATCCTCTTCCAGAACGCCATGCCAAAATGCATTATGTACATCCAATTGATGAAGCAACCATCCGCGTGACGCTGCTAATGATAGAACAAGACAAATTGTAGCGGGTTTCACAACCGGGCTAAACGTATCTTCATAATCAATTCTATAACGTTGTTTGAACCATTTTGCAACCCATATGGCCTTATAGCGTTCAATAGAACCGTCAACCTTCTTTTTCAATTTAAATACCCACTTGCAGTCAATGATATTGTGACCTGGCTGAGATGATACCAAGTGCCATGTCTTGTTCTTTAAGAGTGCCTGATATTCAGCATCCATTGCCTCCTTCCAATTTCTGTCAAAAAGAGCATCCTCAAGAGTTGTCGGTTCGGCCACAGTAAGAAATGCGTGCTGGGCATCATATTGCATCGTGCAGTTGGTGCGAATCCTTGGTTGGCGAATGTTGTTCCGCAGCCTTGTTTGCATGGGATGAGGCAGTGGTGCAGATACATGTGTGGGGCTGGCAGGATCCTCTGCGGGACTCGTGCTGACGGACGACAGGACATCTTTCATCTGATCGGAGAGATCAGCGCCCCAAGGATCTTCACCTACAACACCCACCGAATCTCCCCCTGGGTTTGTCCCCGAATTCTCTCGCCTGGAGTCATTGCTTGGATTTGTTATGGGCGAGTCACCTGTAGCCTGCACAGAAAGGGATGACCAATCTGGCTGAATAGCCAAGTCAGATTGCACAACAACATTTAAATCAAGTATACTAGTACCCGTATTAGTCTCCTTACCATCCGTACGTCCCACAACCGGAGGGAAATTTGCGGAGGCCAAGGGAGGAAAGATCAAATTTTGGTCAAGTAATGGTTGATCCGATGGTGGTGATTTTTCATCAGCAAAAGGAAACTATTGCTCATCAAAGACTACATCACGAGAAATATAAATCCTACCTGAAGAGACATGCAAACATAAGCCTTTATGAAGAGAGCTATAACCAAGGAAAACACACCGTTTGGACCGAAATTGGAGCTTCCGATCATTGTATGGACATACACACCTGGAAGTTCTAAGAAAAGAATAGTCTGGAGATGTTCCAAAAAGACAGTCTAGTGGAGTTGAATTTTGTATCGTTCTGCTAGGGAGGCGATTTATCAAGAAATATGTTGTTTGGAATGCCTCGCCCTAAAAACGATCAGGCATGGAGGCATGGGCGAGTAAGGACAAGCCAACTTCTACCATATGACGATCTTTTCTCTCGGCTGAGCTATTTTGTTGATAAGTGTGTGGACAGAAAACATGACAATTGATTCCAAATTGTTGGAAAAAGGAATTCATCTTCTGGTATTCGCCTCCCCAGTCGATTTACATGTGTAGGATTTTTTATCTAAAAAGTGCTCAACATGAGTTTGGAATTGGATGAATATACGATAGACATCAGTTTTACTCTTGAGACAATACAATCAGGTGGATTTACTAAAATCGTCAATGAAACTCACATAGTATTTAAAACCACCAAAGGAGGTGACCGCACGCCCCCAAACATCGGAGAAAATAAGTTCAAGAGGTGATGATGATACACTTGTTGATCGAGGAAAAGGAAGCTGATAACTTTTGTCCTGTTGACAAGCATCACAAACAGAGGATTTGTTGGACTCATGAAAAAGGTAAACTGTGATGCTGAAAAATCTGATCCACCACAGGGGACGAGGGATGGTCTAAACGACAATGCCACCGCTCGTGATTGTGTTTGATGACAGAGAGGGCCTTCCTAAATGTAGCTGAGCTATTAGGAATGGGGTATAGGCCACCCTCACTGGGACCGCGAAGGAGCACCTTCTTCGAAGTATGATCCTTAATGAGAAAATAATTCGGATGAAATTCAAGACAGACGTTATTGTCCACCGTGAGTTTATGAACATATAACAGATTTTTATTTGTGTGTGGAACATGAAGAACATCGTTTAGGAACAAGGGTTTGTGTGACGTATAAATTTTAGAAGAACTAATATGAGCAATTGGCATACCTGAACCATTTGTGGTGTGAACCCGATCTTTGTCAGAGTACCGCTCGTGTATCGTCAGCTTGTTCAATTCTTCGGTGATACGATCAGTCGCCCCAGTATCTGTGCACCAGGGCACGTCAAACCCTGATCCTGTGGTGACATTTGCCACCATACGCTCCTCCTGCTTGAGCGCGTGATCGAAACACTTAGCATTTAAAAGCTACATGGCCGATCTTTCCACACAATTGGCAAACGGGCCGATTGTCAGACCCCTTGTTGCCGCCATGATGATTGTCGCTGCCATGACGGTTGCCGTAATTGGCGCCCTGGTACTGGTACTGTCCGCGGCCACCACCTCGACCACGTCCACGTCCACCTCGACCGCGTCCACGTCCACCACCACCGCCTCGCCCATGCCCTCCTTGATTGCCTCTAGACACCATGTTCGCAGAGGGCTGGAACATGAGATTGCTTTCCTTGTGATGTATCTCATAGTCTAGCATGTGTGAGTAAAGATTGGTGTGGGCAGTCGGTTCCGTCCGGGTGGTGACGGATGTTACTAGCGTATCATAGGAGTTGTCGAGGCCGGTGAGAAGATAAATGATGACCTCCTCCTCCTCCTCAAGTGGTTTGCTGGTGACGGCGAGCCCATCGGTAAGGCTCTTGACTTTGTTGAAGTAGTCGATCATCGTCATGTCCCGCTTCTGGAGTGTAGCCAACTACCATCGGATTTGTATAATACGCGCCCTAGATTGAGTTGCAAACTTGTGCTCGAGAGCATTCCAGACTGTAGTCAATGATGACAGAAACAACACTTGCCCCAACACCTCTGGCGAGAGGGTGGATAGTAGCAGGCTTAGGCATGCTTGATCTTGTTGGAGCCAGACGGTATATGCAGGATTAAGAACCTGTGTGGCTCCATCTTCTGTCGATGCCGCGATCAACTGGGGCAGTGCCAGATTGGTTCCTTCTACGAGACCAAGCCACTATACGTCGCAAAGGACAGAAAGAACATGTGCCTTCCACAGTAGGTAGGTGTCGTGAGACAGCTTCACATTGATAGGATTACCAAAGGATGGGTGACCAGTGGACATCAGGCCGACGGCTTGAGTGCCGAGTGATCCCGAGATTGACGAACCTAGGCTAGCAGATGTATTTGTAGGTGTTGTCATTGGATGGGAAGAGTAGGCTTTGATACCAAACTAAAAGATATCAAGAGAATGGTTTGCAACTGGCACACCTCATGCCTTCTATTGATCATCTATTTATATACAAGTACATAAGTGTGAACACTCTCACATGTGAACACTACACAAGTACATGAGTGAGAACACTCTCACATGTGAATACTAAGCACTACCTCTAGTGGGAACATCTGCACTAATGGAAATACTAAACAACAATGGAAACACAACTATCCTAGTTGTTTAGATTGAGGGAGGGCGTTAAACAATGAGATCGTTTCTTATCTCTATCGTATCTAGATTGTATCTCTGTAATATCTAGATTCAAAGTATCAGAGTTTGATACGTTTTCATCTCCTAAACCAGTCGGTATAGATAAGGAAACCGAATGTGATTGTAATTGCCTGTAATTACTATTCCTCGTAAGGTGCACTATATATATTCATGTCGGCACCATGATTATGGTTGCAAGAGCAGGTTCAATATATTCTCTGTTTTTCCACAGAGAGGTCAGCAATGAAGGTATCCTCTGTCTCACCACTGCAGAGAGCACACAAGAGTTAAGCGAAACAGATCAAATGACACACACTGATCACCCAAAAGAACTGAAATAATTACAACGCTTGCAACTCCCACCTCCTATGGCTTGCCATCACTCCCCATCCGGCACGCTTGGACATTCTAACAGCTTCAATACTCTCTATCACTGAGCCTATTTGATTCACCTGTTACCGTAAACAGGTGGTATTAGTCACTATATCACAATAATGTCCTAGAAAAAGAATTAGCAATTTTAAACAGCGATGATACAACCTTCAAGAGGAGCATTGTGACTCTTTTCACTAATTGTCTTGGCAACCCTCTGTACAAGTCAAAACAGGCATTGAAAAAACTCATAAATTGTCCGTGGGGTTAGTAACAATTAATTCATTAATATGTAGCTTATCGTGGGATTAGTAACAAGAAGGTAATCTCCTACAATCTGCACTTGCTGTCCAATCTCATCAGTCAGTTCAGCATAAGTGGCCCAGTCATCCTGATCGAACGGATCCTCGACTGATACGATGGGGTACTCAGAAACAAAGGGCTTACATCTTTCAGGCTGTCACCCGAAATTTTGTGCGAACCGTCATTGTTCCGGCCAGGAAAGATAATGGATGTTTATACACACTAAATATCACTTCTTACTGTCATAGGCGTCTAAAGAACACGAGGAACTATTAGGCATATTAAAGCACAATAAAAAGTTGTAAATGGTACATCCTCCTTGAAATTAAGATCATAAGTATTATCCTTCTGTCTTGTTTCTGTTGCAATCTGATGTCATTTTTAGGTCTTGGAACAAGAAAACTCGTTCGATGAACTCAATTGGTTTGCTTCCTCAAAAACAAATTCGAGGGAAAGACAGAGGACAGGGACAAGAAAATAGACAAGCACGAGCGGGGGCTGATTTCGCCAATCTAAAACTTTGGCAAGGTTTCTTGCGATATCACTTTGGATGTCCAATCATTCTTGATTCCTAGCGATGAGCTCATATGACATAATATTGAGTCCTACATAAGAATGGCAAGCTTTCTATTTTCCTTTTGATAACTAAACGTCCCTTTTTGTTTCCATAGCAGGGTGCTGTTGACTAGGCAATGCGCTGCCGGCAGGAGATCGAGCTTATAGAGTGTGGCCTCAGGCTTGCTAGAACAATTTTGAGATGAGATTCTTGCTAGAACAAGAACTCACGTAGGGGACACAGATCCTCTCCCGTAGCAAACGCACAGTAGTGCACAGTAATAAACAGTAAAATCGTTTGGGTATTTCCCTCCGAATTCTACCGTGTACTGCAGAGTAGAGTACTGTTGATACAACAGTCTGCATATACACTGCCGTGTCATATCTGTTATGCGCAAATTTAGCCCAGCTGTGGAGAATAAAAGGTGGAAGGGCAGCTGCAATGCTGGATATGAATTCTCTTGTACTAATCATTCTATAATTATTATTATGGTTTGATTTCACAACAGCTTAAGTTCCAGGATTCAGTATACAAACATGTCATTGTACTCCAGCCATCACAGTTTTGTGCAGAACTTTTTTTTTATTAATTAACCATTTTTAATTTATTTTTATTGTCGACCTCCTGCAAACTTTATTTTTAATTCTAACCCTTTTGATTACGTCACCATCCGTAGGGTGATCAAACAACACTGTCACACCACTAATAGAGCTTGACAAGATATCTGTGGCGTGATCAAAAGGGTCCGAATTAGAAATAAAGTTTACGGGGTTAACAATAAAAATAAATTTAAAAAAGGGTTAATTAATTAAAAAAATCTTTTGTGCAACACTTGCACCCGCAGGTGACGTCTCCGCCCTTGCCTCTCTATGCACGAATCTCAGCGCACGCCGCACCCGCCTCTCGGCTCGTCCCTTCGTTATCCATTTGCTCACTCCCCCGCTTCAATGGCGCTGTCCCCGACGGCGCCCGCCAACTCCTCCTGCTTCCACCCCCGCGCCGTCGCCGGCCTGCCCTCCTCTCTCTGGTAGGCCATATCCTCTCGTCCTCGTTTCTCCGATCCCCCAAACCCTAACCCACCCTCTTCTTCTTTTTTTTCCCTTTTGCAGCGTGGGCACCAAGGTCTTCGTCGCGTTGAAGGCCCAGACCAAGCTCGGTGAGCAAACAGCGAAGATTTACCATTCGGATGAATGCCAGTTTCATGCTTCATCTGTGCCGGATGTTGATTTTGGTTTGGGGTTGAAAATGCCGAGCAGGCTCGTCGGAGTCGTCGTGCCCGAATGTCAGCGCGGGGTTCTATACCGCCGTCAACCGGAGGGTCTCTCTGGGGTACGTGCGCGCTGATCCATATGTGCAGTCTTACTTTGCTTGGTGTATGATTGTGTGTTTAGAAACTAGAAGTTGTAGCACCATGCCACCAAAGGATGTAATGCTGCACAATCGTCAGAGTTTGCTACACTCCATTTTGGGTGGTAGTTATGCTTGTTGGGCTAGTTCAGTTCATTTTCAGGCGTCGCGGTTTGCATGGAAATACTTGTAGATCTCTCTCTCTCTCTCTCTCTTAAAAAAACATGTGAATGGATGCTTTTGATTGTGTCAACTAGCTGTGGACGTTGGCGACCTTTTAAGTCCCATGTTGATGGATGAATATTGAAAAGATCCTATTTTCTTTACAAACTAAGATGAGAGGTTGTATAAGAATCTGCAATTTGTTTACATTTGAGGTAGCCCAATATATCAGAACAGTGTTGGTGTGGTTTGTTGGACACATTTGTTCCCTTAATATGTCTCAGTCTACTTCAACTTTCACTTGTTAGGGTATGTACAGTGGTATAGACAGTGGTTGTCTGTAGTACCTTCCATGTCATCTATAGACAAAACTAAACACAACCCATACAATGGGTTGTCTTTAAGTTGTCTATATATGTCCTCCATAAAATAAGGTCATAAAACTTGTAGGTTACAGACGGCATAGATACAACAGCAAAACAGTCGTCTATAAGGGCTTTATAGACTGTCTGTTGCATGCTAGACAGCTTTATTCTCTCTCTTTGTTCTCTCTCATCCACATCACTAAAAGTCTTACGTGGCAAAGATAATAGACTGCTGATGCCACCCCACTGTACATGCCCTTAGGTTATCAAACAAGAGGACTACCAGGGCACGACTTTCGATGATGCCTGTCGGTACACCACGGGTGCCTTACAGAACACCTGGTGAAGGAACCTGGCAATGGCTAGACATATGGAATGCTTTAGTAAGATTTCACAATACCTAATGCGATGCTTCTTTGCACTCAAGTAATTCTATTTTTCTCCCTGTGCATGGGTAACTAATTTGAATTGTCCATGTGCAGTATCGTGAACGGATTATCTTCATTGGGGACAATATAGATGAAGAATTTAGTAACTAAGTATTGGCAAGCATGTTGTATCTTGACAGCATTGATAACACAAAAAAAAGATTCTTCTGTACATTAATGGTCCAGGAGGGGATGTAAGAACTTGACAATTCTACACTTGTGTTCATATTGGTTGGTCTTCTTTCATGTATGTTTTATATTTTGTGGGCCTTTGATTTTGTGTCTTGCAAGTGGTATTATCATCTTAAGAATCCGAAAACCAAGGTTTTGTTCCAAGAGTTTATCTTAAAAACATAAAACTGGGATGAGCTTATCGGGCATAAGCAGGGGAAAAAAACCCAGCTGGTAACCGCCGATTACCAGTTACCGGAGGGGGTCCGGGAATCCCAAAACTGGAACAACAACATCCGTTTAGCAAATTCAAGATTCAAATTTCGAATTTTGGTCGATTTTTAAGCAAATTCAATCGAATTTCATCCGGTTTCCCACCGGGATTTCCGGTAACCAGCCGGTTACCGTTCCCGCCCCCCTACCGGGATCCTTGCCGGTAACGGTTATGTGATCCCTGGGCGTAAGTAACGCAACATACGTTTCTAAATTCACATGCATAGCCAATGAATGGACTGCCAATGCTACTCCATATTTTAGTAAGTGTAGGGATTGTCTGAACTTTTTTATCTTGTTTGCTGAGTTAGATATGATGTCCTCTTCTTAACGGATAAAACTACTGCAAAAACTTATATATCTATGAAATGGAAATACTCATTCTGGAAAGAGAGGATGTTATTCTAGTGGTGATCATCTTGGAGGCAAAATTAAGTGAAAACAATAGGACTATTTCAAATGTAGTTGCTTTGATTGTTTGGAAAGCTCACTGAAACTTAAAAGTCTATTGGAACTAAATGTGGGCACCATTTTTTTTATGAAGAGTGCAGTTGATAAATGCAACAGGAGTACTTTAAAATCCTTGTTTTTCAGCGTACCTTATGGCTTATGAATATGTGTTTGTTTTGATCTTCCAAAATAGCTAACAGAAGCATCCGGCCAAATCAACTTACTCTTAGCTAACCCATGTCACTTTTAATTTTTTTGGGGGAGAGGCTTTCTAATTTTTGTATTCATCAATGATGTTGCAGCTTACACCATGCATGGCATTATATGATACTATGCTAAGCCTAAAAAGTCCTATTGGTACTCATTGCCTGGGCTTTGCATTCAACTTGGCTGGATTTATTCTTGCAGCTGGTGAAAAGGTATTACTACTCTAATACCAACTTCACGTACTGGTATGCCTCTTTGCCGGATTTCACTTCAGTCACCTGCTGGAGCAGCTCGAGGCCAGGTTTGGGGCCTTAATAGAAGCTTACTAATTTGTTTACTACTAAAAATGCCTACATTTTACAGCTTTTTTATTGAAGTGCTTCATTCTACACTTATTTTTCCCTACAGGCTGATGATATAGAAAATAAAGCAAATGAACTTATTCGAATCAAGAACTATCTTTATGGCAAGTTGTCGGAGCACACAGGTCACCCTGTCGAAAAGGTAAGCATTTTCGTTGCATGCTGCTGTTTCTCTGTTTCTCGTCATGTCCTATTATAGTTTAATGTGCTACAACAAGCTTTCAGTTATTCTAAAAAACAGATAATAGCGTGTCCTGCACCCTTCCACGATGCCTAAGGGTTTTATTCGTTCTGTTTTTTCATACATCTTTCTAAGTCAAAAACCTGATTTAGAATACCATGTTGCTATTTTCGCTATATGTGCAATATTCTCATGATTCAGCAATTGCAATCCTAAGCATTCTTCTCATCTCAAGCAAGGAACCGAGCATAGGTCAGTTGGTGAGAGGTGTGGGTGTGCACCCTCATCACCCAAGTTCAAATCCTCTTCGGCTCGAATTTGAGTGCTTATTTTCTTCTTAATTAAAATAATACCTAGTTCCTCTTAGGTATGCTCGTTTTTTTTTTCTCGTATCAAGCATTTACCCATTTGCAGATTCATGAGGACCTATCTAGGGTGAAGCGCTTCGATGCTGAAGGAGCTCTCGAATATGGGATTATTGACCGTATTATTAGGCCTTCTCGGATCAAGAAAGAGGGTTCCACTGGTCAAAAGAAGGATCTACGAAATCTGGGACTTGGCTAATAGATGTTGTATCAGAGTTATAGGTGTTAGACTGCACTATTTTCCACCTTTTCCCCTGCTTTGAAATCTTAATGCTTTCTTTCGTCGACAGAAGTTCATGTGAAGATATGAGATTTACTTTGTTGTCTCCAGTCTTCTTGGACTTAAGACAAAGCAATAGCAGGCAGAACTGCAGAAGTGAGATGTGGCAGCCATTGTTCTTCCGTTTCATCATATAGATTGAGAAATGCAGCATACATTTTCCAATTTCATGCTAGAATGTTCTTGTTGGAGCAATGTTCTGTCTGAAAATTTGCAGAACGGTTGTTGTGGTCTGCAATGTGCTAACTGCCAACGGACGGTATCACCATACATATTGCTAAGCATGTTAGTGAGCACGGAGCAAAGACCAAAGGGGGAGAATTCAAGGCTGTATAATCGTTTCAATAATTATACCAGGTGCCCATGTTCTGTATCAGGAGCTCATGTTTGCCCTCTTCAGAACAGTTTGAAGGATTGTTGGGGTCAAGAAGATAGCTTTCAATGGAGCAACGCTGGTGGTGACAAGCTACCACACTTCCTATACAAAAACGTGCAGAAGATTTCTTCAAATAGAAATGAATGCTCCGCGAGTGATGCTGATTGGTAGGCGAAGAATGTTACTAGAAGCCCAAATACACTACCACAAGTAGTAGATGCAATAAGCCTGTCTGACATATATGGTTGCCAGAAATGCTGCAGATATCGTTGACAACACAAATTAAAATTTGAAACAACTCCAAAATTGACAGTCCAACAGACATGGTGGCTGTTTTCCAGTCACCAAACTGCTAACAGTGCCAACCTACCATCTCCCAGTTTCTTGCATTACCACATATAAACTCATGTCTGGACATCACAGGCGACCTCGCATCTCACCATATATAACAAAGACCCTGTTTGGCCTAAAAATTTAAGGCCAAAGAGGAGATTGTTTGGTTGTGAATAGTAGAAGGTGGATGTCTGCATCTGCTTGTGCACTGTGCAGCCGACAAGTACAAAACAGAAGCAGATAAGAGCACAGTTTGTTATGTGATAATGACACCCAGGTAGGGCCTTTCACCACACCAACTTCAAGAAAGCAAGAAGAGAGAGAGAGACTTTACGAAATAATTAAGCTTGCATGAAAAGGGACATTTCAAGGGGGGTCCCAGCAATGGTCAGCATCATCCTTCATCAGTGGTTGACAAGGAGAGGCCTGCAGGGCATGCGTGCACATACTACACACAGACGAAAAGAGGCACAAGCAAGCAAGAAAGAATCAGCCTTGAGCCACTCCTGCCTGCACTGCCCTGGCTCTGCCTGCATGCATCTCTCTCTCTCTTTCTATCTGTACAAACTTTCCTTGCAGTGCTATGTGATGGCTCTCCAGTCCTAGGATGCACTATTAGACCCCTCTCAGCTAGCTAGCTAGGGTATCCATCTCTGCTGCTATAGCTATACCTTCGACTTTGGATCTATTTTACATCATTGTCCTTGTGTGCTTCAGTCAGAGTGAGAAGAGAACAATTCTGCTCCTAAATATCCGTAACGCTCACTAACTTACTGGGGTGGTTTGTGGTAACTACCCTAGTCAATTCAGACAAAATCAGGCCAGCTGAGCCAGTTCTCTTCTCTCTGTAGAATGATGAGACTTTTTTTTCGAATCCGGAGGCTAGCCTGTGGAATGAGAGTTTTTGTCCTAAATAGCCGGCTGGCTCCGAATCAGCAAAACTGGTCCTTCCTACGGTTTAATACTATTTTTGTTACCACAGATATCTCGTTGTGCGATACGTGTCTTACACTATTTCTCCCACGCACGAATATCACCTCTACCGTTCCCTGGTGACCCAAATGGCTCTTCGCACACCACGTCGCCGCCTACCGTGCGCCCCTCGCCTGGTCACCGCCAGGGGCGGAACTAGAACGAAAATAACCGGGGTTCACTACTTCACTATACATATAACAACATATATAATTTTCAAACAACAATGTACTAAATAGTAATTTATGTGGCAAATATTGACAAAATGCATCATCCAACTAGAGATTAGGCTGAACCGGGGTGCACAACTTCTGAGCCACGGGATGCACACATAGTATATATAGACTAATCTCTGCTAATTTTTTTTTCTTACCCGGTGTCCTGTGACACCGGGTCACATAATGTGGTTCCGCCCCAGGTCACCGCCTCACCCATGCCCCTTTGCCTGGAAGGCCCTGCATGCGCCATCTGGTGCTTCAATTGTCCACTGGGCTGGATTTTAGCGTATTTTCACCGCACCGTCCTGCGACAACGCACCACCATACGACTAGGGCACGGGAGCATGGGCGCGTTCCGTCGAAAGCATCATCTGTCCCCTCATCTTTTTCCATGTCTCATCCATCACCTCGCTGCCTTCGTCAGCATACATGTCTAATCACGCTGCCCTGTCTGCGCAAAACGCCTTCGCGTGCCTATAAAAACCGGCGCCGCACTCTCTCGCTCTCATTCTGGAATTCACTCTTGTTCTCGCGCTTGTCACTGAGAAAAAAGAATTGAATTAAAACCGGCGCCGCACTCGCTCGCGCTCTCATTATGAAGTAAATAGTAACGGTATAAGTACCGTGAGGTCGACATCAAGGTAAGGTAAAATTATTTCCTATGCTTTACTTGTAATTATTTCAGTTGTAGTTAATTAGCGGTAATTTATTAGCTGTAGTTAGTTAGTGGTAATTAAACTAGTGATAATTAAACTAGTTGTAATTAAGCAGTCATAATTAAATACTCATAGTTAATTAGTCATAATTAATTAGTCATAAGTTATATATCGTAATTAAATTTCACATAGTTTATTAGTGGTAATTACATTAGTGCAAATTAAGTGGTCGAATTTATGTGGCTATAATTAATTTGTTGGTAAGTAATGACTCGTAGTTAATTAGTGGTAATTAAATAAACATAATTAATTGCGAATAATTAATAATGCATAGTTAATTAGTGGTAACTAATTAATTATAATTAATTTTAGTGAGAATTACTTAGAAGTAATTACTTGTAATTAATTAGTACTTTTTAGTTTAGTCCTATTTAATTAGTGGTAACTCAAGAAACAATCCCATGTAAATAGTCGTGTACAATAAATTAATTAGTGCTAATTACATACCCTATTTTTTATATTGAGTACCGTAAATCGGGTTGCTGTGGCTTTAGGTAATTTTAAACACGAAAGACTTAGTAGTGTTTCAAGCATGCAAGACTTGGAGTCCGACGAGAACGCCGACTCAGGCTCAGATGGTAGCGAGGAGAACGCACCCCAAGGTGCTGGTCCCACCAATGGAATTGTGATTTCGGAGGTGCCGTACGTGGCATCCAGACTTGATGATATCGCAGTGCGGTCGCTTGTACTACCGCAAGAAGAAGGGTCCCAATGGGGGTTTGATATTGACACCATCTTAGTTGGACAGCACTTTCCTAGCAAGGCAGCCGTGCAATAAGCTATAGCACAGTACACATTGTCCATCAGTCATGTGTACCGGGTGCGCTGGTCTAACCCAAGACATTACGCAGTGAAGTGCCTAGTGGAAGGCTGCCCTTGCAATGTCAGCGCTCACCAAGCAAAGCTCTTCGGCTCGGTCTTCACGATCAAGGCGATGACTGACCACACTTGTGAGCTTAGTGAGCCGCTGCGGCAGCATCATGATGTGACTTCAGCATATGTTGCAAGTCTCATCAGCCACCTAGTTGCGGAGGATGTGTCTGTTTCCCCCAAGATGCTGTTGTCAGAAGTCGCCAATCTGGTTGGTTATCCAGTCAGCTATAACAAGGTCCGACGAGCCAAGCAGAAGGTTATCGAGTCCATATACGAGACATACGAAGAGGCATACAACCTTGTGTCGAGAATGCTTCACCAGACTACTGAAGCAAACCCCGGCACGTACATAAACAAGGTTGAAAGTGAAGATGCCGATGGAGGCCCTAACTGCTTCATACTGGACTGGGTGTTCTAGGCTTTCGCCCAAGCCATAGAGGGCTTCAAGTTTTGTCATCTTGTGCTCATGATAGATGACACTTTCCTCGTGGAGAGGTACAAGGGTACCATTCTCACCGCGGTAGCAACGGACGTGAATGAACAGCTTCTCTTGGTTGCTTTTGCCATCGTAGAGAATGAGAACACATCCAGTTGGCTGTGGTTCCTGGCGAATGTGAAGCGGGCAGTTGTGAGAGACTGGCCGAATGTATGCCTTATCACAGACCACAATGCTGCATTGTTGTCAGCTCTGAACACCATGAAAAATTTGACGGAACCCCCTTACCAGTGGAACGATGTGGAAACCCGGTGATACATGAGGCATCTTACATCAAACTTCTTCACACGGTTCCGCAGTGAGGAACTAATAGGGTACATTAGCATCTTACATACCCTATTAGTTCCTTACTGCGGAATCGCATGAAGAAGTTCAAGGCGTTGTGCATGCAGAACCAGAGGCGGAAGTTTGAGTCCAACTGGACAGACCTCGAACATCGGACTACGAGGCATACAAGGGAGTCCCCTCCAGAGACACAGGAGGGACAGCAGGCCACGATCTTGCAATCTAGGCGCACCATAAGTTTCATACAGTGGATTAATCTCCACGCTCCTTAGTTGGAGAAATGGTTCCTGCTCTATGACACAGACGGTGCGAGGTACGAAATTATGATGACCAACATGTCTGGGGTGTACAACAGCGTGCTGAAAGGTGTGCGGTGCCTCCCTATCATCGTGATCATTGAGGAGACATAAACTCGCATAGTCGGTTACTTCGTCAATTGAGCCACCGTAGTGAGGCGACAGCTTGAAGAAGGGAAGCAGTGGTCCGAGAACAAACGAAGGTATATGGACCAGAAGATGCAAAAGGTCCGAATGCACGACATCCGGGCGATCGATGGCCTCAAGAGGAAGTACAAGATCAGGTTGAGGCAAAAATATGTCAACAATCATGCCAGAATAGAAAGAAAACATGCATGCACCCTGGGTGATGTGGCTACTTGCACCTGCAACAAGCCAAAGCTCCTACACAAGCCACGCTAGCATGTGTACAAGGCATGTGCGCAAATGAGGCAGATGTCTACACCGTATATCTCCGAATACTATGACATACAACATCTTTTTGGTACATAGAGTGTAGCGTTTCACTCGTATAGCGTGGACATGACTATAGAGATCTTTGGCTGGACATGGTGAAATGGGGCCTGAAGAAGGCCTTGAAGTCGACTGAGAAGGGGTGATGGTATACACGACGCTTCCAGAACGACATGGATAACAACCATCGTGGGGGCCTGAGCCGCACGATTAAGTGCAGGATATGCAAAACCCTTCGCCAGTCCACGAAGGATTTGCTCCAACAGACCGAGCTCATCTAGTTGTCATTATGTGTCATAATTTATTGTATTGTATGCCTGTACAGGGACTGCCATGTCATGTAAATGGGTAGTTTTATCATATTTGTGCATTTTTGTACGTTATTCTTTCTTAAGGCGTACGTATCTCGACATTCTATTTGTTTTGAACTGACTCACCCTTATTTTATATGTAGCAGCAAAACATTAGGTCGACCTTGAATATGCCGAACTCATCGTCAAACTTTTATATGAAGATACTGCAGAAGCGCAAGTGGCTTACCAAGAGGGCTAAACCCTATCTAGATTTTTTTTTATGAAGGATGCGCCGGTACCACGAGAGTATCCACGCCCGTAATATGTGTGCGAACAACCGGCAAAGATCATTCAATCCACACACCCCGCCATCGCCGCTAGGGCATACTACACATGCGGGAATGTCATCATAAGAGAATCTTACGTACACGTCAATTTTTCACACCTTACATTGCATTCCACAAATTTATAACTTCATCCGTGCGTAATGGCTGCCTGAGATGCATTGTAACTTCTTCCAATGGATGGACGACCCGGAGATGTACGATAGGGCGTTCATCCAGCAGAAGTACATGTTAAACTACGCGATGCGAGCTGAGACCTTCTAGCGATGGAAACCTTATATACCAAACCCTATTGAATAGGCATCGGAGGAGCCCAGGATAGCAGGGGGGTGGTGGAGGACCCCCGAATAGGAAGCTGAGTACGACCGGGCACAGCGCACGACAGACAAGGGGAAGGTTCCTGCTACTGAGACCGGTGGCTGTCATAGTTTTTCCCATCGCTCGGACGTACTCCATATCGAAGAGGTGAGTTATGTACGATCTCCATCCTGATAATGTATTTGGTCTTTTGTTCTGCTAACATCATGCAATCGTCCAGCCCATCTCGCAGAACATTGATGACTTCGACACTCTCCACCGACATGGGCAGTCCCGAGACAAGGAAAGGCTCCTGCTACTGAGACCGGCGGCTGTCGTAACATTTTCGGTCGTCCGACCACACTCCATCTCGAAGAAGTGAGTTATGTACAATTTGCATCCTGATGTATATGGCCTTTCGTTTTGCTAACATCATGCAATCGTCGAGCCCATCTCGCAGAACATGGATGACTTCGACAATCGCAGCCGCCGTGGGCAGTCATGAGACAAGGGGAAGGGGCTGATGCGACGTGGAGACTAATTTCAATCCTGCTTTTTTTTATTCCAAAAATGTGGCGCGTGTATCTCAGGTGTACCAAACCATGCGCCGCATTTAATTTACAAATTACAAAGTGTTCTCCTAAATTTCGTCGAATTTATATTTGAAATTTTAGATTGCAACTCCACATGAAATGTCGAAACTCACGTGACTCCCCCAGGTATGGGGTTTCATGATTTCATGTGAACCATGGTGTTTTCTGATTTTATGTTAATCCGGAACTGATCTACTTTGACAATACGGACATAACATACAAAATATGCATACAAATATAGCACAACAAAAGTGTATAACGTTTATGCAATGTAATTACACACGGGATACAGTATGGCTTACTCGTCTGAGCCACTCTATGCTCATTGTGTCTGCGTCTATGTGTGCATCCTGGTTTTGCGTTGAGTATGTCCCGTGGGATACGTTAATTGGTCTGGAGAGCGTGTATCGGTTTGGAGGGGGTACAGAGACCGTTGTGTGGGCGGAGGTGCATCAATAAGCTGACTCTGGCCCTGCTGAGTCTGTCCAACATCAATGTCGTCCAGCTGAATCAAGCTAAACTGGTTACCACCTGCAATCATGTCAGTAATAAAGGAATCAAGAAATCCACGCTCAAATCGTCGCCCACAGGTACAATGTCTGCAAGTCCCTTGGTGTGGACGAGCTCTGGCTTTGACCATGCGATGTGCCAGTGACCCCGATGTAGGATCAAGGATAACCGACTAGAGGGGGGTGAATAAGAGGTTTTTAAACTTTTTCACAAATGTACGAGTTAAGCTAATAAACAATTTAGTCTAAACAAGTTATACTTCTAGCTAAGCAATACAAGCACAAAGATCAAGCTAGAAATATAAATGCGGAAGAGTAAAGACTAGAAATAACCACAACGAGACAACGATGTTTTTCCGTGGTATCGAAGACTTGCCGGTCTCCACTAGTCCACGTTGAGGGAGCTTGAACCAATCAAGCCGGCTCCACGTATTAAGCCTTTCCTCGATCACTATTGGTTGTTCTTCCTCCACTCCGGAGATGGTGAACACCAAACCACTCACAATCTTGGCACCGGGCCTCTTCACAATCTTCTTGAAGAGATCACCGTGCAATCACCGCCAAGCCGTCTAGGAGTTCGGCAAAACTCCAAGGGTAACAAATCAAGACCTTCGCTTGACGACACTCAAGTGCAAGAGGATCAACTAGAATGATGAATGCACTTGAATGAGCTCAACAACCTCTCAAAGAGTGAACAAATGAATTTGAGAAGTTGAATGAATGCACAAGGCTTAAAAGATGTTAAATGTGGTCTAGCTCCCTGTCCTTGAGCAGGTGGGGAAGTATTTATACCCCCCAACAACAATTATAGCCGTTGGAGAAGAAAACCCAATTTTTCAGCCACATGCGGTACTACCGTCATGTATGGGGCGGTACTACCGCACTTCTCCAACCACCGCTGCAACGGCTAAAACAGACGCATTAAATGACCTGACATAGCCGTTTAAAACTTGCAGAGCGGTACTACCGCCAACTATCCAACGGTATGTGAGGACCCCGGTTTATTCGGCTTGTACTGTTTAACCATCCACTTGGTCCTAACAGTACAAATCAAATAAACCAAGCCTCGAGATATGTATACTTCCGAAATGCAGTATACACACCCGCTACAAAATCATGCATCAATTCCATTCATACACATAGAGCCGAAGCAAAAGCAACAACTGAAAGACATAGATAATATAAAGAGAGTTATTACAAAAGAGAGGCCGACCGGCCAAAATTCATAAAGATAAGCAAATACACAGCGGAAGCAAAATGGCCATAAGATGGCGATGAACAAAAGCCAATCGGTGTGCCTTTACCCACAAGGCAACCAACCGGACCGCCAAGCTAATCGTCCCAAACAGCGCATAACACGACTCACAAAAGTGAGGCCCTTGGGGCTCACCTTCTTCCTCTGCAACAATTAATATTAAGCAAAGCAGATGAGTACAAAACTTGTTTTTGTACTCGCAAGACTGACGTGTGAGATAACAGAACTATAATTAACTACATGCAAGCTTTATTTAAGTGGATGAGGCTTTGGACTTCTTTTCAGCATAAAGCAAGTTTTCATTTACAATAAGGTAATAGATTCAAAGCAAGTTTGCAATTAACTTTTATTGTTCAAATAAAAGAGAGACAGCAATAACATAGATAGAGAACAACACCAACCTAGAAGTGACTAACCCCTAGTCACCACAACAATAGCATGAAGTACCCTTCATACCACCTGTCAAGTTTCGGTTTTTAAAAGGTTGTAGTCTAGTTCTTGTGGGAAATAACCAAGCGTGTCCATAACCTAGGGCGAGGCTATTCGAATAGTTTTAACCTGCGCAGGTGTACCAATGTACCCACACGATAGACCGCCTTTCCACGACCACGGTTAGCACACTTCCTTTGGTATGCGGGCATGGCTAAGTCTAACAAGGCGCTTTCCAATGGGCGATGCTAATTAAGAGCCGCAACCCACGGGAGAAAGACACATTAGACAACCTAACCGGTCCGCCAATGCTCCTCCAAACACCACACACAAGAACACACCCACCAACCGGCTCATAATTAACACCTCCCAAAGTACTTAGTCAAGAGAGGTTCCATATCCCCTCGTGTGGTTAGCACGCAATAATTGCTTGGATCAATGGCACAAGTAACTCGGTCCTTAGGGACTTAGGCACCATTCAATCACACCCAACAGATCGCCCAACATACCATTGTGCCCAAGCCAAGATATAATTTTTTTGTTTTCAGTTTTGATTTGCGAAATGGTAAAACACAAGGGTTGGACATAATGGAATAATAATAGCAATTGTGTGATCAAGATCACCGACTAAGTCGATGATCGCCCAATACTACCGATACTAGGCATGGCTAAGCAATGTTTATCCGAAATCTACTAAGTGACAAGAGCTCATCCGCGAACTCTAATCACGACAAATAACCTAGGCTCAAGTAGTAGAGGATAATCATTTACCTACAGATTATGCAACTAGAGGTCTAACTAATCAATTTAACAACAAAATAGCAATGCATACATAGAAGTTAAACAAAATATTAGACTTTAAAAGTAATGGGATTTATGGGAGATGATCAAAGCGCTTGCACCTTGCGTTGCTCAATTTGTTGCGGAGGGTCGTTCTCGGGGTTACTGCAAATATCGAATCCTAAGCGAAAGAGCGAAAACAACCAATAAGACGAGCAACACTTAAACAAAAGAGCAAGCAAAAATTATCCAAATGCGTGAAATTTACACACAAGGTAAAATACGAATATACCTAGACATAGGAACTGGAAAAACCTAAGTTGGATTTGTGGTGCAAAAGATATTCTCTAAAAACCTATTTTCGGCCATAATTAGCACTGTAGCAAAAATATTTTCTAGAAAGATTTCGGAGCTGAAATTTTTAGGGTGGCTACCTACTGGTGTGGGGATAACCCATATAAAATTTCAGGTCATTTGAAGTTACAACGAATTAGTTATGATTTTTCTAAGTTCTAAAACTAGGACATCATTTATAACAGTAGCAAAGACCACTAGCAAACTGGTCCTTCACTAAAGTTCATCCCTAAAGGAAATTAACAAAATTTAGTTTGCTCTATTTGGACTTACAGAGAACAAGTTATGGATTTTCTAAGTTTTTTTACAACATTTTTGGAATATTTAATAAAGGCTGAAAAGGCTAAATTCGATTCCCAACATTTCTGGTTCTTAACAGGGCCTGGAAACATTTCTAGATTAATCTCTAGCCTAAAAGAAAATTAACACTACTGAAATCACCCAAAAAGGATTTATAATGAAAAGATATGAATTTCTAAAGTTTTAACGACATTTTTGATAGAAAGATAAAGCTCACCGAGAAATTTATATCCCTTAACCGAAAGAAAAGGCGTGGCTCAACGTGGGCCGCTGATTAAAGATCCGACGGCCCACGCGCACGGCCGACTCAACAGGCGCACGCGCGCGCACCGTTGGATTTGATTCCAACGGTCCGGATCGTGTGACCTTGGACGGTCAATTGCTCGCACAACTGGACCGTTGATCAAGCGAGGAAGGGGTGGGATTGAGGAGCCGGACGATCCAATTGCTCCCACGATCCCGCCACGGATCCAATATCGAGCGGCCGAGGTTGATTGGGCGTTTATGATTTGAGCAGGCTCACGACAATAGGGCCCACCGTGGCGACGCAAGTCACATGTCGGGTTTAAACGCACGCGCACGGGGAGGTTTGAAGATGGCGGGCCTGGTCGGCGGCCGTGGAGGTGGGTTTAGGACAGCTAATGATTACTAACCCATGATTAACAATGATTATCGTTAATGAGCGCCATTAGTGTGTCCGAACGATATTACGGCACCGCCGTTTCGTCCGACAACAAACCGAGGCACCTCGGCTTGTCGCCGGCGACCCAAGGCACGCGGCGGGAGCTAAGTGCCAAAATGGAACCGCAATAGCATTACGCACCCATCGGGACCATCCACACCGTCGCGGTGTCCCGAGCAGCGGCTAGCCGACGATGAGCGGCGACGAAAAGCGGCGAAATGCATAATGACCAAAGCTCGCAATAAACCATTCCAGTGGTGCCCAAGCTTATAGAGGCTACTAGAAGGGTACCGAGCACGGTGGAGCTCGGAGGTGGTCGGCGGTTCCGGCGACGAAGAACGGCGTCGGACGAAGAAGAAGAAGTGAAGATGACGACTGAGCAACGAGGGTGAGACCGGGTCATCACTCTGACTCCACAATAGCTCATATATGCTTCTGAGCAAGGAATTAGGAAATGAAGCTTCTTCTGGCGGTGAGGAAGAAGGGGTGCTCACGGCCGAAAGAGAAATCCCCAAAATTGAGTGCTCTGTGAAAAACAACTACAATTAAGTTAGGGTTTTGCTCCAAGAAGTGAGGACACAAACCGAAGCAAAGAAGGGAAGAAAAGCCACTGGAGCACGGGTTGCACCGAGGAGCTCCCAGCTCAACAATGGCGGCCGAAAGGGTTCTGGAGATTTGGGCTCAAGCAAGCAAGGAGAGTGCAAGCTGGAGCTCAAGGGGGGGTTTAAAGAAAGCTCTTGAAGGTCTTGAGGGCTTAAGTAGCCGAGGGGACGAAGGAGTAGCAAGCACATGCCCATGGGTGGACTTGGTCCACAAGACGTGCGATCGCTTGGAGCGGGGGCGGTGTAAGAGACGACTTTGGGGAGGAGGCGGTGTGCATTTAATGCATGGCAAGCATTTAGCCGTTTAAAGGGCTCAAGGAGGTGACAAGTCACCTCCTCTCTCTGCCATGGCGCACAGGCACGCACGCGCTTGCGGAAGGAGGAAGATGACCAGCGACCTAGGTGGCCCCACCGGTCAGTGACACAAAGTGGTTTGAGTCCAAAGTGTTTTAGTGGGTTGAGCCCAACCTCATTAGATCTTGGCGCGGATGAGATTTGAGCGGCCACGATCGATCGCTATTCACAAAGGTGAAGCGGCGATGCGATCCATAGCGGTTGGATCGAATCAACGGTGAGAATCGGATGGCAACCGGAGTTGTCAGAATGCTTACGAATGGGAGCCGTCCGATTGAGATCCAACGGCCGACGTGCGCGCGTCGAGCTAGCGCGCGCGCGCGTTAGTTGGCTCGGTCGAGTCCGATGACTCGAGCGAGCCCGACTCGAGTCCAATGAACAGTGCAAACCAGTTAGGGTTTGATTTTTAAACCTGAAACTTTGGGGATTTAATTGAGGTATCAAACCAACCCCAAAATTTATGAAATTTTAACTGGAGGTTCCTGACCTTAGGGTTAACCTTTCATAAAATTTTCAGAGATTTTGTGCACTGAAATTTTCTCCAGAAATTCCAGAAGGTGATTTCAGAGGTTTGACCAAGGTTTGACTTGCCTCTAAAATATTTCAAATAATTTCCAAAAATTATGAAATAACTCAGAGGTGTTACCAAACAACCCTAGAACCCAGGAAAAATTATTACCAAGGGTTTGACACAGATTTCACCTGAAGGTTTTGACTTGAGATAAATGAGGATTTTGATTTTGAATTTCCCAAAATTCCTTTACAAGAATTTCAGAAAAGTTTCAAGAGCAAGAGGATGAAGGAAAAGTTTTAATTTACCCTCATTTTGTTACATTTGAAACACAAGCCAAAATGGGGATGTTACAAACCTCCCCCCCTTACAAAAATCTCGTCCCGAGATTTGGTTCACTCGGAAAAGAAAGAGGGTAGTGCACGCACGAAGACGGTCTTCTCGCTCCCAAGTAGCCTCATCCTCAGAATGGTTTGACCACTGAACTTTGAGGAACTTGATGGTCTTGTTCCTCGTTCTTCGCTCAGCCTCTTCGAGGATGCGAACAGGGTGCTCGCGATAGGTCAAATCTTCCTGAACATCAAGAGTTTCCAACGGAGTTTCCTCGGTTGGAACACGGAGGCACTTCTTTAGTGGGACACATGGAACACATCATGTACCCCGCAAGTGCAGCGAGCAACTCCAACTTGTAGGCAACGGCTCCTTCTTCTCGATAACACGGTATGGACCGACATACCGAGGAGCCAATTGCCCTTGACACCAAAACGCCGGTGACCCTTGGAGGAGAAACCTTGAGATAAGCGAAGTCATTGGGCTCAAAGCTCAACTCACGACGACGGCGATCCGCATAGCTCTTTTGCTCGGATTGAGCGTGCGTAGCGATCACGAATGAGTGGACTTGACCCTCGGCCTCATTAATCGAGTCGGGCCAAAGAAAGGTCTTTCACCGGTCTCGGACCAGTTCAACGGGTTCTACACTTTTTCCGTATAAGGCCTCAAATGGTGCCATGCCGAGCGGCTTGAACCGTTGTTATAAGAAAACTCGGCGAATGGCAAGCACTTCTCCCAATGCTTCCCATAGGAAAGGACACAAGCTCATGACATGTCCTCCAAAACACGGTTGACCCTCTCGGTCGACCATCTGTTTGGGGTGATCTGTTGTCTTTGAAAGAAAGACGAGTTCCCATAGCTTCTTGCAAGCTATGCGAGCTAGGAAGTGAAGATGGAACCACGATCGAAATGATCGTCTTGGCACCATGCAAGCTCACTATCTGGCGAGATAGAGCTCCGCAAGGTGACCGAGTGCGAATCTTGGTCTTGATTGGAAGAAAGTGCGCCACTTTTGTCAACCGGTCAATGATAACCCAAATGGCATCATTGCCCCGCGGTGACTGGGTAGGCGGTGATAAAATCCATCCCGACCGAATCCCACTTCCACTCCGGAATGGGCAAGGGTGAAGCAATCGGTGGCGCCGATGCTCGGCCTTGACACGGCGGCACACGTCGCGATTCGACAACGAACCTTGCGACTTCCTCTTCATCCGGGTCCACCAAAATCTCGGCGGAGATCATGATACATCTTTGTGGCCGGGATGAATGGACGAGGAGAATCGTGGGCTTCGCGGAGGATCAAATCCGCAACTCCTTGTCCTTTGGAACCACGGCGTTGCGAACCTCACAATACCAAGCTCATCTCTGAGAGAAGCACTTGGCTGTTCCATTCTCGACATTTTCCCGATGTGGTTCACTCCAACATCCGATTGCGAGCGGACGTGATACGATCCACCAAGGTTGGTCAGTACAACCAAGGCGTGCGAGGAACCATGCTCAACCAAACCCAAGTTGAGACGCGAAACTCCTCTAGAAGAGGGGGTGATGCTCTGACGCAACAATGCATTGCAATGTGTTTTGCGACTAAGCGCATCCGCAGCGACATTGGCCTTGCCGGATGGTAGTGAATACCCATGTCATAGTCCTTGATCAACTCCAACCATCTCCTTTGCACGAGGTTCGGATCGGTTGGGTGAACAAGTACCTTAAGCTTTTGTGATCCGAATACACTTCACAACGACACGATTAGGTAATGTCGCCAAATCTTAAGTGCATGAATCACAGCCGCCAACTCCAAGTCATGGGTAGGATAGTTAAGTTCATGAGGTCTCAATTGCCTTGATGCATAGGCCACTACCTTGCCTTCTTGCATAAGGACACAACCGAGGCCTCGACGAGAAGCGTCACAAAAGATATCGAAACTGCGACTGACATCGGGGAGAACAAGAACGGGAGCGGTGGTCAATCGCTTCTTAAGCGCTTGGAAACTTTCCTCGCAATCAGCGGACCACGAGAACTTCTTGTCCTTCTTGAGCAACTCTGTCATCGGCTTTGCTATCTTGGAGAAGTTCTCGATAAAGCGACGATAATATCCCGCTAAACCAAGAAAACTCCGAACTTCGGTGACCAAGTAGGTGACTTCAGAAAGCACATCGCTGATCTTGCTAGGATCCACAGCTACGCCTCCTGCCGAAAGAATATGGCCTAAGAAGGCTACTTCCTTCAACCAGAACGCGCACTTGCTGAACTTCGCATACAACTTGTGCTCGCGAAGCTTGCCCAACACAAGCTTCAAATGCTCGGTGTGTTCCTCATCGCTCTTGGAGTAGATAAGAATATCATCGATGAAGACCACAACGAACCTATCCAAATACTCCATGAACACCGAATTCATGAGGTTCATGAACAAGGCCGGGGCATTGGTCAAGCCGAAAGACATGACGGTATACTCGTACAAGCCATAACGAGTAGAAAAAGCCGTCTTTGGAATATCCTCAGGTCGAATCCGAACCTGGTGATATCCCACTCTCAGATCAATCTTGGAGAAAACTCGAGCTCCAGTTAATTGATCGAAGAGATCGTCGATACGGGGCAAGGGGTACTTGTTCTTTACCGTTACTTCATTAAGTGGACGGTAATCAACGCACATGCGCAGCGTCTTGTCCTTTTTCGGGACAAAGATTGCTGAGCATCCCCAAGGAGATGAGCTAGGGCGGATGAAACCCTTCTCTTGAAGCTCACCCAGCTGCTTCTTCAACTCCACCAACTCAATTGGGTCCATCCGGTAAGGCCTCTTTGAAATCGGGCGATGCAGGAACCAACTCAATGACAAACTCGAGGTCTCGAATGGTGGCATCCCGGAAGGTCATCGGGAAGACATCAATAAAGTCACATACCACCGGGACTTCACTAATATCTAGAGTGGCTTCGCTTCAAGCGCGAAGAGATGCGGATCCTGCAGACTTCGTAGCGAACTAACCCGCCGCCGTAAGGATCTGGTGAGGTAGATGAGCCTCCTAGCGCAATCAATTTGTCCCATGTCTTTGAGACAACCAATCCATGCCTAGGATTACATCTAAGCTTGCCGATCGAAGGAGGATAAGGTTTGCCAAGAATCCTACCCTTCTATCTCAACGAGGACATCCCTACACTCGGACTCGGCTCTCAACTCCGAACCGGAGAGCGAATGAGCATGGGACCAACAATGGAGTAAAAGAAGACCTCCCACAGAAGAAAAGACTCGAAACAAAAGAATGAGATGCGCTGAATCAAATAAAAGCAGCGAGGAAAGAGTTAACCGAAATGGTACCCAACACGGCGTCGGTGCCTCTGTGCCTCCTCCGCGGAGATGAGGTTGACGCGCCACTACCCACGCCTTGGGTAGCGGGGACAACCTTTCGATCTCGAGAAGAACCACCTCCTGCCGCGTCCTCCATTAGGACGAGGGCCGCTCGATCTGTTAGGGCAACTATTGGCATAATGCCCCTCTCGGTTGCACGAAAAGCAAGTGACCCGGCGGCCGGATTGCGGGGCCACCTGGCGGTCGCAGCGCACGCGGATCGGGCACGGCTGCGGAGGGCGAGGAACGGTCTTTGGCGGCCTCGGTGGTAGGAAGCCACGAAGCGGACCCAGGAGTAGGCCCGACACGAGGGCGAGAGGCCGGCTGTGCAGACCGCTGGGCCTCCCACTTGCGCTTGCGGGACTCGCCCAGCGCCTTGGCCTTGTGCTCAGCAACAATGGCCTTGTCTACCAAGGCCTGGAAGTCAGCAAAGTCCACAATGGAGAGCCTGTCTTGCAGCTCCTCAGACAAGCCCTCCATGAACTTCTCCTGCTTGGCCTCATCAGTGGCCACCTCAGATGGAGCATAACGAGCCAAGTGGTTGAACTCGTACAGATACTCCATCACTGACTTACGCCCTTGCTTGAGCGCGAGAAACTCCTTCTTCTTCAGCTTCATCAAGCGGCAGGATGTGAGCTCGGCGAACGCCGTCCGAACTCATCCCAAGAGAGCGGTGTGGCGGCGGGCTGCATGGCCAAGAAGTTCTCCCACCAGAGAGTCTTTGCTCCTGCGGTGATGGGAGGCAAAGAGTGCCCTGTCCTGGTCCAGGCACTGAGCAACGTCGAGCTTACGCTCAACCTGACGCAGCCAGTCATCTGCGTCCAATGGGTCCTCAGACCTGGAGAACGTGGGGGGTTGAGTGCGAAGAAACTCAGCAAGGCCCCCACGAGACTGATGTCCGCCCCCCTGCCCGGATCCTGAGGCACCGGAAAGGGCGGAGGTGTTGCGCGCAATAACATCCAGCAGGACCCTCCTGTCCTCTGAACGGTTGCGCTCTATCTGAAGAAGGACCTCAGCCATGGTCGGAGGAGGCGGAAGCTCCTCATCCAAACCAGGCTGCTGACCACGGCCGCTACGAGTACCTCCAGCCATCCTGCTTTAAGAAACTTAGGTTAGAAACCAAAGCACCAACATTAGAAGTTGATGAAAGCGAAAAGCTAACGATTAGGGGAATGAGACATCACCCTAACCGAAAGCCAAAAACAGCAAGTAACAACTTTAAATGTTTCCAAAGAAGCTCCAAAACAGCAAGGAAACTCCAAACCAAGCTCAACTTCTCAATGCCACTAACCCGTATTGAATGAACGAGTAATAGTGTGAGAAGATAGAAATTCCAGCTCACTACAACCAGCCTAACACTACTCAAGAACAAGGTTAAGGCGATAAAAATAACGTTACATACTTAGCTAACTAGTATCACATCTTACCCTTTTATTCCCACAAGTTTTACTTGATTAACCTCTCATTTTCTACCCAGTTAGAACCTCTGAGCTTGCTGTCCGGAACCGAATGATCGCTGTCAGTTTTGCATCCAAGCCTCCTAATTGAAATCTTCAACCGGAAGCTTCAAAACCTTGTAGAGGCGGCTAACACTTCAATTTGCCAAGCTCATTGGTCCCAAACCCAATTAATCGATAATGACTATCTTTTGAGAGAAGGAAAGGGAAAACACTTTTAAAACTCAAATTAGAGCAAGGCGAGAGAAGAAAGCTAAGATAGGTAAGGAATAAAATCCGAGAACTTACTTAAGCTTTCACAAATCATTTGACCCTTTGAAAATAAGGTTTGCAAAATATCCTAAGGACGACCAAGCTTGGGTTACTACGGTCGGAATGGCTCTGATACCAACTTTGTGAGGACCCGGTTTATTAGGCATCTTTGTTTAACCATCCACTTGGTCCTAACAAATACAAATCAAATAAACCAAGCCTCGAGATATGTATACTTCCCAAATGCGATATACACACCCGCTACAAAATCATGCATCAATTCCATTCATACACATAGAGCCGAAGCAAAAGCAACAACTGAAAGACATAGATAATATAAAGAGAGTTATTACAAAAGAGAGGCCGACCGGCCAAAATTCATAAAGATAAGCAAATACACAATGAAGCAAAATGGCCATAAGATGGCGATGAACAAAAGCCAATCGGTGTGCCTTTACCCACAAGGCAACCAACCGGACCGCCAAGCTAATCGTCCCAAACAGTGCAGAACACACTCACAAAAGTGAGGCCCTTGGGGCTCACCTTCTTCCTCTGCAACAATTAATATTAAGCAAAGCGGATGAGTACAAAACTTGTTTTTGTACTGCAAGACCGACGTGTGAGATAACGAACTATAATTAACTACATGCAAGCTTTATTTAAGTGGATGAGGCTTTGGACTTCTTTTGACATAAAGCAAGTTTTCATTTACAATAAGGTAATAGATTCAAAGCAAGTTTGCAATTAACTTTTATTGTTCAAATAAAGAGAGACAAGAATAACATAGATAGAGAACAACACCAACCTAGAAGTGACTAACCCTAGTCACCACAACAATAGCATGAAGTACCCTTCATACCACCCCTGTCAAGTTTCAGTTTTTAAAAGGTTGTAGTCTAGTTCTTGTGGGAAATAACCAAGCGTGTCCATAACCTAGGGCGAGGCTATTCGAATAGTTTTAACCTGCGGGGTGTACCAATGTACCCACACGATAGACCGCCTTTCCACCACCACGGTTAGCACACTTCCTTTGGTATGCGGGCATGGCTAAGTCTAACAAGACGCTTTCCAATGGGCGATGCTAATTAAGAGCCGCAACCCACGGAGAAAGACACATTAGACAGCCTAACGGTGCGCCAATGCTCCCCTCCAAACACCACACACAAGAACACACCCACCAACCACTCATAATTAACACCTCCCAAAGTACTTAGTCAAGAGAGGTTCCATATCCCCTCGTGTGGTTAGCACGCACAATTGCTTGGATCAATGGCACAAGTAACTCGGTCCTTAGGGACTTAGGCACCATTCCAATCACACCCAACAGATCGCCCAACATACCATTGTGCCCAAGCCAAGATATAATTTTTTTTTGTTTTCAGTTTTTGATTTGCGAAATGGTAAAACACAAGGGTTGGACATAATGGAATAATAATAGCAATTGTGTGATCAAGATCACCGACTAAGTCGATGATCGCCCAATACTACCGATACTAGGCATGGCTAAGCAATGTTTATCCGAAATCTACTAAGTGACAAGAGCTCATCCGGCGAACTCTAATCACAGCAAATAACCTAGGCTCAAGTAGTAGAGGATAATCATTTACCTACAGATTATGCAACTAGAGGTCTAACTAATCAATTTAACAACAAAATAGCAATGCATACATAGAAGTTAAACAAAATATTAGACTTTAAAAGTAATGGGATTTATGGGAGATGATCAAACTGCTTGCCTGCTTGCAGTTGCTCAATTTGTTGCGGAGGGTCGTTCTCGGGGTTACCGCAAATATCGAATCCTAAGCGAAAGAGCGAAAACAACCAATAAGACGAGCAACACTTAAACAAAAGAGCAAGCAAAAATTATCCAAATGCGTGAAATTTACACACAAGGTAAAATACGAATATACCTAGACATAGGAACTGGAAAAACCTAAGTTGGATTTGTGGTGCAAAAGATATTCTCTAAAAACCTATTTTCTACCATAATTAGCACTGTAGCAAAAATATTTTCTAGAAAGATTTCGGAGCTGAAATTTTTAGGTGGCTACCTACTGGTGTGGGGATAACCCATATAAAATTTCAGGTCATTTGAAGTTACAACGAATTAGTTATGATTTTTCTAAGTTCTAAAACTAGGACATCATTTATAACAAGAGCAAAGACCACTAGCAAACTGGTCCTTCACTAAAGTTCATCCCTAAAGGAAATTAACAAAATTTAGTTTGCTCTATTTGGACTTACAGAGAACAAGTTATGGATTTTCTAAGTTTTTTTACAACATTTTGGAATATTTAATAAAGGTGAAAAGGCTAAATTCGATTCCCAACATTTCGGTTCTTAATGGGGCTGAAACATTTCTAGATTAATCTCTAGCCTAAAAGAAAATTAACACTCTGAAATCACCCAAAAGGATTTATAATGAAAAGATATGAATTTCTAAAGTTTTAACGACATTTTTGATAGAAAGATAAAGCTCACCGAGAAATTTATATCCCTTAACCGAAAGAAAAGGCGTGGCTCAACGTGGGCGATTAAAGATCCGACGGCCCGCGCAAGACGGCCGACTCAACAGCGAAGCGCGCGCAGCACCGTTGGATTTGATTCCAACGGTCCGGATCGTGTGACCTTGGACGGTCAATTGCTCGCACAACCGGACCGTTGATCAAGCGAGGAAGGGCTGGGATTGAGGAGAGCCGGACGATCCAATTGCTCCCACGATCCCGCCACGATCCAATATCGAGCGATCGAGGTTGATTGGGCGTTTATGATTTGAACAGGCTCACGACAATAGGGGCCCACCGTCGGCGACGCAAGTCACATGCGGGTTTAAACGCACGCGCACGGGAGGGTTTGAAGATGGCGGGCCTGGTCGCGGATCGTGGAGGTGGGTTTAGGACAGCTAATGATTACTAACCCATGATTAACAATGATTATCGTTAATGAACGCCATTAGTGTGTCCGAACGATATTACGGCACCGCCGTTTTCGTCCGACAACAAACCGAGGGCACCCTCCGCTTGTCGCGGCGACCCAAGGCACGGCGGCGGGAGCTAAGTGCCAAAATGGAACCGCAATAGCATTACGCACCCATCGGGACCATCCACACCGTCGGCGGTGTCCCAGAACGGCGGCTAGCCGACGATGAGCGGCGGCGACCAAAACGGCCGAAATGCATAATGACCAAAAGCTCCGCAATAAACCATTCCAGCTGGTGCCCAAGCTTATAGAGGCTACTAGAAGGGTACCGAGCACGGTGGAGCTCGGAGGTGGTCGAGGCGGTTCGGCGACGAAGAACGGCGTCGGCACGAAGAAGAAGAAGTGAAGATGACGACTGAGCAACGTGGTGAGACGGGTCATCACTACTGACTCCACAATAGCTCATATATGCTTCCCGAGCAAGGAATTAGGAAATGAAGCTTCTTCTGCGGTGAGGAAGAAGGGTGCTCACGGCCGAAAGAGAAATCCCCAAAATTGAGTGCTCTGTGAAAAGCAACTACAATTAAGTTAGGGTTTTGCTCCAAGAAGTGAGGACACAAACCGAAGCAAAGAAGGGAAGAAAAGCCACTGGAGCACGGGTTGCACCGAGGAGCTCCACTCAACAATGGCGTAGAAAGGGTTACGGAGATTTGGGCTCAAGCAAGCAAGGAGAGTGCAAGCTGGAGCTCAAGGGGTTTAAAGAAAGCTACGAAGGTCTTGAGGGCTTAAGTAGCCGAGGGACGAAGGAGTAGCAAGCACATGCCCATGGGTGGACTTGGTCCACAAGCGTCGCGATCGCTTGGAGCGACGGGAGCGGTAAGAGACGACTTTGGGAGGAGGAGCGGTGTGCATTTAATGCATGGCGACATTTAGCCGTTTAAAGGGCTCAAGGAGGTGACAAGTCACCTCCTCTCTCTGCCATGGCGCACAGGCACGCACGCGCGCGGCGGAAGGAGGAAGATGACCAGCGACCTGGGTGGCCCCACCGGTCAGTGACACAAAGTGGTTTGAGTCCAAAGTGTTTTAGTGGGTTGAGCCCAACCTCATTAGATGCTGGTCGCCGGATGAGATTTGAACGGCCACGATGCGATCGCTATTCACAAAGGCTGAAGCGAACTGGTACAATCCCGCAACGGTTGGATCAGAATCCAACGGCTGAGAATCAGATGGCAACCGGAGTTGTCCGAATGCTTACACGAATGGGAGCCGTCCGATTGAGATCCAACGGTGACGGTAGCGTGTGCGAACTGGCGCGGGCGCGGTTAGTTGGCTCGGTCGAGTCCAGTGACTCGAGCCCGAGCCTGACTCGAGTCCAATGAACAGTGCAAACCAGTTAGGGTTTGATTTTTAAACCTGAAACTTTGGGGATTTAATTGAGGTATCAAACCAACCCCAAAATTTATGAAATTTTAACTGGAGGTTCCTGACCTTAGGGTTAACCTTTCATAAAATTTTCAGAGATTTTTGTGCACTGAAATTTTCTCCAGAAATTCCAGAAGGTGATTTCAGAGGTTTGACCAAGGTTTGACTTGCCTCTAAAATATTTCAAATAATTTCCAAAAATTATGAAATAACTCAGAGGTGTTACCAAACAACCCTAGAACCCAGGAAAAATTATTACCAAGGGTTTGACACCAGATTTCACCCAGAAGGTTTTGACTTCAGATAAATGAGGATTTTGATTTTGAATTTCCCAAAATTCCTTTACAAGAATTTCAGAAAAGTTTCAAGAGCAAGAGGATGAAGGAAAAGTTTTAATTTACCCTCATTTTGTTACATTTGAAACACAAGCCAAAATGGGGATGTTACACGGTACTACCGCATAACGGTCATACCGCAAGGAGAGTGCGGTACTACCGTTTTTCAAGAAAGTCAAAAGGGTGCGTACTGGAAAAAACATACCGCTTCTCATTCGGAATAACCGGCATGCGGTAGTTCCGCTTAACAACTGCGGTACTACCTTAGACCGGTCATACCGCATGAACACTTGCGGTACTACCGCGCTGAGGTTTTGGCACCGAAACCAGAAGAGAGACTCTCTGTAAAAAACATACCGCCAACTATCGATCGGAACAACCGGGGTGCGGTAGTACCGCACAAACAACGCCGGTACTACCGATTGTCCTGACAGTGCAAATTTGGCTGATAAAAGGAATTCCATATGCATGCATGATCCTAAATTGATCCATAAAGCACAAGACATGCCATCAAGCTACTGGACATGATCCCTCTTAATAGTACGGTATTTAACCTATAATCCGGTCTTTCACCTATTTCTCCTAAGACCGGTAAAAGAAAATATTTTCAAAACTACTTGTACCTTATGCTTGAGCTGTACTTGATCTTCATAAAACTTTTAGCATGCATCTTCAAGATCATATTTTCCAATGGGACTAGGCCTTGTAAAAACTCAACAAACCAATAAGTCCCATTCTCACATATTATCATAAATTACCAAAACATATTTTTATGGGCCTAGATGCTTTTCACCCGAAGAAAATCTGCCCTTGGTACAGTACACCATACTGGTCAATGTACGACAGGGGTGGGCGCCCTGGGTGCCATAGTCCAAACCCCGGCGCCGTGTACTTCTCCCTGGCAGTAGCTGGGAAGGACGTATCCTCATCAGATGATGGATGGCCGTCACCCCTACGGTCAACTAAAGGCTACAAGACAGAATGATGTTAGATGAAATAAATATTCAAGACCTAAACTAAACATGACGTACCTCCCGGATGTGCAGTGTTGATGACCGAGGGGGAGTGCCAGTCTGAGTATGGGGTGCGGACAGCAGAAGTGATGCATCTCGATGGATGTGCGGCTGGATGACGATATGATGTTATCAAAACCTAAGGCGTAATAAAAAATAGGACATAAATTTATACATAACTTACCTCCCCGCCGATCTACAGCGCGGATGATCGACGGGGAGCGCTACGACGCCCGCCGAACTGACTAGGCTGTGCCGGCCTAGTAGGTGAGCACGGTCGGCCCACTCGGTGTGCAGCGTGAAGGACATCGTCTCTCGGCCGACCGCAGCTCATGTTCTTTATTATATTCTTCGACTCCGCGAAGATGTACTTCATAGTGCTCAGAAACCCCGGTACGGTGTGCTCTGGGTTGCTGATGGCGGTCTCGGATGCGCTTGCAATCTGCTGCAGCCATTCAAACTAAAATGACAGAACACTTACTCAGTAACAAATAATACAAATATTATCAATGAAATGAGCAAAGATTGTCAGTGTTTTACGGCGACATCACGTCGCGAAGCTCTTTGTCGATCAAACGAGTGACAGAGGCTCTCCTACTGTGTCACCTGCTCTGGATGCTTCGGAGGAGGATGTGTTAGCCTGGTTTGCGACCGTGGTACGGGCCACTCGATGTACTAACCGTATGTTCGTACGTTGTAAGGTCTCTACTCCTATAGGACCTTGATGTGCGCTGTCTCGGTCCAAGCCGTAACCCACTCATTCTGACTGCTTGGCAATCCTCAGGATGTCGGTCCGCCCTCGATTGCCTGCATTCGAGAAGTTCTGATATTAGAACAGCTGATGTAGGTATGAAGTGTAAATATTACCCATGATTGAGTTGGATTCACATGTGGATGACTTGTTGTAGGATCCTGCCGTCGGGAGGGGGCACAGGCTGGTCAAATCGAACTGGTGTATTACGCGCTATGGCATGTAAGGCTCTACCATATGGGTAAACACCAGGTGGTAGGTCGTTGCCCATAATCTAGCGTCCTACGTGTATTGCACGAACAGTTCGTGTGGTGCTACTGTGTTTATAAAATCTATAAAATCGCTGTGATGAGTATTCTGATTGTGCCCCAAAGACCACTTCGATTTCAGGCCAGTCACCATGTGCCAGCACATTGCCGTCCGGCCGGCCGATGTATTAACTCTGACTCTTCAGTTTCATTTAGAAAGGCCCCTAAAATACATGCAAGCAGGCAATCTTGTCGGAGCCGGACATATGCATGTAGGTGTGTACCTGTAAAATCATCCGCCAGGTGCGAAAGCAAATGTCACCGTCGCCAAAAAGTTATCGTCCCGTACGTCTAGCAGTCATCCGTGTCCTTTCCTGAACAGAGATGCGAGAGAGAGAGAGAGAGAGAGGAAAATCTCCTCTCATACTCTCGCCTGCACGCCTCTGCAATCGTATGATCATCTCTGAGCCTAAGCTGCATCCCGGTTGTGATATCAGAGTAGAAACTTTGTGGAAATCAATCCAAATTCTAGATATATGCTAGCCCTGAGAGCCTAAGCTGCATTCCCGGTTGGTACAGAAGCAAGAATGAGATTTGATAGCAGAGTGAAAACTTCGTGGAAACCAATCCAAATTCTAGATATATGCTAGCTCTGAGTACGTTTCGTGTGCGGTGTGCCACCAGCGCATGGCCGCCTCTACCTCTCTCTGACGAAACCGGTGGCTTGCTCGCTGGTGCGGCCAGTTAGCTTGGAACAGTGTTTTTACGTGTACTCTATGGCGGGACTCTGGAGGAGTAAGAGGCTCCGTTTAGCATTGCGGTTGTATCACATGCTCTATGTGAAGTATGATTGTTATGTAAACATCGATCTAACAAATGGTTCAGATCGATTACGAAACAGAGCTTTAGTTTCAGAAATGTGTTGCGATGCCACGAGATCAGGTGTGAGTTCTAATCAGTGGCGGAGTCAGAATTTTCACGATGAAAGTGCACAGAGTTCTACTGACTCGTAACTAATGCATTAATCCACTACTAATTGTTCTACTTCTATATAATACATAATTTATACAATTCTACGTACGATCATACAATCTAACACTTACACATTATCACAAATGTCATTGGTTGTACCAAAATTTATTACAGCTGTACCCCTTTCTCCTGTTCTAGCTCCGCCAGTGGTCCTAATTAGTTAGGTCCTACACTAACAGCCCTACTGTCCAAACCACATGAAATCGCGAGAAGCTCGATACAATATTTCACTCGGAGAAACGCAGGACCAATATTGCTATCCTCTCTGTCTCCTGATGCGTCGATCCAGCAGCACAAATGTTGGATGGTGCATGCCTGCCTTATCCCTGAGCTCAATCGCCACTCTCACCTCCCATAGGAATGGATTTAGAGGTGCCCAAATGGGCGGCACGGCACGCCGAGCTCATAGGGTGTGCCGTCCCGACTCAGACATGATTAGCTCGACGGGGATCGGGTAGGTCCGTGTAGCCTATTTGGATAAAGAACACACTGCCGCCTCCGCCACCTTCGTCGTGCGCCACCGCTGGAGGCCGCTGCCTCATCCGTCGCCGCCCGTGCCAGGCATAGTATCGTGCGTGCTAGGTCAGGATCACGACCCAAACACAGCACAACACGACACGACAGACCGTGTTAGGCCAGCCCAGACTGACCTATTTGACCACCTCTAGATGGACTAAAAGCTCTCCCCCGAATCTCTCCCGCACACACGAACGACGGCAGTCGCTAATCGCACGCATTTATTGCAGGAGAAAATTTCTCTAGGAGAGGGCCTAGAGACTCAACACCTAATGCCCCATGCCAGATTTAGCTACGTGGCAAACACAAATCTCAAAGCAACTCAATCATCCCCTTCTCCTTCCTCTCACTCGCTCACACAGACAGGGACTTTGCCACCGAGAACCTCACCTTCGCCGGCGGCCCACGTGGCGCGCGTGGTCCTCGGGTGCGGCCACGACAACGAGGGGCTCTCCGTCTCGGCTCGGCCGCGGTAGCCTATCGTTCCCCGCCCATATCTCCCGCCGCTTAGGCCGGAGCTTCTCGTACTGCCTCGTGGACCGCACCTCCTCGTCGCCCAACCCCACCTCCCGCTCCTCCACCGTCACCTTCGGCTCCGGCGCCATGGGCCCGTCGGTCGCCGTGTCCTTCACCCCCATGGTCAGGAACCCCAGGATGCAGGAGACGTTCTACTACGTGCAGCTCATCAGAATCAGCGTGGGCGGCGCACGCATCCTGGGCGTGACCGAGTCCGACCTCTGCCTGGACCCTTCCTCCGGCCGCCGCGGCGTCATCGTGGACTCCGGCACGTCCGTGACCCGCCTACTCCGCCCTTGCAACTCCAGGGGCACGTTCTGCTTCGCGTTCGCGGGCACGGTCGACGGCGTGTCCATCATCGGCAACATACAGCAGCAGGTACATCGCCGCCACGCCATGTCCGGTAGGTTCTCGCAAGGAGAAGGGAATGATTGAGTTGCTTTGATATTTTGTGTTTACCACGTGACTAAATCTGGCACTGGGCCTTTGAAGCTGTCTCTCTTCCATAGAATTTTTCTCCTGTATTGCACACACACAAGCTAGCTGCTAGTGCTAGGCCACAGCTCCAGCACGATGGACGGACGCACGCGTGCAGCTCGGTGCAGCGCGAGGCTCTGGCCGGCTAAGCTTGTCCTCTGGCCGTCCCATCTCTAGCTGTTGCGCGCCATACCCTCCCGACTGTTGCTGCCTCGAGAAGGCGCCAGCTGCACGTGTGCCCCTGACCACCACCTCTCCCCTCTCACATCACATATATGATATATCACACCCACACACATCACATCACACACCACCCCTCTCTCTCTCTCTAATCTCTCTCTTTAAGCGAGCTAGCCTCGATTCAATTCGATCTTCAGGTGCCCCATACCTTACCTCTGCATTCCATCCATGTGATGTCGTCCATGCGGCCATGCCTGTTAAATTACCACTGCTACTCGCTCCTCAGCACTGAAGATAGCTACGCGAGCTGCTGCTGCTGCTGGCCTGCTGCTGCATGGTGCCACTGTTACTTGCATCAGCCTCAAACTTCGCGCTCGCAAAGCTGCATTGCTCATGCAGTTAAAAAAAAGGCCGGGAACCCGAACCAGTAACCTGCATGCATGCAGCAGCCTCCAGAATCATTTGCGCCCTTTTTACTGCATGCAGCAGCCTCCATGATGCATGCTAGCTGCTGCAATAAGCTAAAGCCTGCAGCTAGCTGCTGCCTTGCCTCTGTGGTTTACAAACAAACCATGCATGCAATTGCATACGCATACGAAGCAGGCAGGGGCAGGCAGGCATGCACTGTGCCCTAGTCCTAACCATGCATGCATGCCAGTAGCCACAGTGCCTTGTGCTTCCAAAGCAGCATACAGAGACTGCTGCAGGAGAAGGAAATGCTCGGATGCAAGTACACATGCACTCCAGCTGCTGAAATGATCAAATGAACCTGCAGTACACTAGCCATACTCCCATCTCATTCATCATTATGCCGCTACCGTTTTATTCTTGTGTAATAATCTTGGCAAATTTGCAGTCTGTTAATCTGGAACACATGAATTATATGAGAACCAGTTTAGACCCCGTTTGGAACGCGGGAATTTTCCTGATTCTATTCTTATGTAATAATCTTTGCACAATTGCACCATGTTAATTTGGAACACATGAATTACATGTGAAACAGTTTAGGCCTGTTTGGGACGCTGGAATTTCCCTGTTTATGTGTGAATTGAACCGTTTCTGTGAAAAATCTTGTGCCCGAAATGGGCCCTCAGTTGCCGCAAAAGAATTGGGAAAGTTGTTGCATTTCAAACCGGACCTAGGCTAAATGCCATGCATGAATGCACGCGACAAAACCAGGAATTTTGGATACTATTGGCCTCTGGTCCACCAAAATTCTAAATCTAGCCCTCTATCCTCCTAATTCTATTTATACCCCCCTCCAAGCGCAGTTGATCTAAAGACTGACACGTGTCTCTTACCGCGCCATGTGGCTGCAGCAGGCCTTCCTGCGCCCGGCCCGCAGCAGCAAGGAAAGTGTTGCGCCCCACGGACGCAGCAGGGCGCCAGGCAAGCGGGGCGGGGCCACAGCAAGTGATAGGTGCTGCTGCTCTACTGACGTCGCCATGCTGCTGCACCCGCCGCCGGGTGCAACACGTAGCTGTTGCGGTCCCCGGACGCATGCCGCTGCGAGAAGAGGGGTAGAAGTAGAAATTACGGGTAAGGAGAGCCAGGGCTGCAATTTCGGATGAACAGGAGGCCAAAAATGCCCTCGATTCCAAAACCAGCAAATGCCACCTTGCTAGAAGAATATACATATACAGACAATGCTGTTACCTTTCACTTCGGTAAATTAACCTGCACAAGTAGGCATTTGTATGTGCTGGGTCAAAGAGAATTAAGCACAAGGAGATGTGCTACCGTTGGGGCTTATCTTATTACATGTACATTAATAGTTGAGCACACCTGTGAACGCCCGGCTGGGACATAAAATATAGCGAGATGAGTCGCGTGCCATCTATACGCACGGTGCGCGGTGAAGTGGTTGGGCTAGTTTGTGTTGTGCTGCAGCGAGAACAACCAAAACGGAAAGGAGCAGAGGAGAGCTAGCTGGTCGTTCGTTGGTGAAGTGGTTGCTCATGTGACATGTGATACCATCTATTTTGCTATCTAGCCAAGTGCCTTCACACATCTGTTCATATCTGCATGGAACCAACCTAAAAGAAACAACAACGAACTCACCCAGCATTCGCCCTAAAATACGCAGGTTTGTACCGAGCTAGCTAGCTCTTTCTCGATCAGCTCGAGACAAAGAGAAAAAAATATAGATAGAGACAGATTAATTAGTATATAATTAAAGCTGCTTAATTACCACTAAGTCCTCCCTCTCCTACATGCCGATGCATTGCTTAAATAAACAAGGTACAAAGTAAAAACACGGATTAATTAACAGGTAGCAAACACTAACGGAACACTAGTTTTCTTTTAACCATCGATCCCTTGCTGTTGCTGGGAGCAGATTTGCCGCGGATTAAACAAACACAAGAGGAGCATGATTAGCAAAGGGAGGAAGAAATTGATTAACTCTTAGCTTCCATTCTTCCCATGTATGGGCATGGTTGCATCCGTGCTTCCATGTGCATCAGTACGGCGCCACGCGGCCGCCGTTTCCTCCTCCTCCGGCGCTGGCCCACCCGTAGGCGTCGCCGGGAAGCTGGAGGCCGTTCATCAGGTTGTGGGGGAGCTGGTCGGGCGCCAGAGACGGCTGGTGGTGTGCTGGCAATGGGAGTGGCGGAGGCGGCGGTGAGGACTGCGCCGCGTGGCCCTGCGGCGGTTCTTCGTCGTCGAGAGGGAGGCGCTCGTAGGAGGCGTTGCCGAACGAGGCGGCCATGATGACCACGGGCCCGGAGGCCACGAGCGCGCCGGCGACGGTGCCGCCCACGACCTGCCCCTGGCCGCCGGAGACGTAGACCGTGAGCCTGGTGGCGGAGGGAGGGGCCGGCGGAGGGAGGAAGGACCCGGAGAGCGAGAGGATGTCGAAGCAGCCAGCGAGGCTGACGACAGCGCCGGGCCCCGCCCCCGGCTGCCGGATGGAGACGTTGGCGACGGCGCCGGTGCCGCTGAGCACGCAAACGCCGACCTGGCGGCGGCGCGCGAACGCGGCGACGCTCTCGACGACGTCGCAGCCGGCCGCGACCTCCAGCACGTGCGCGCGCAGCGCGCTGGCGCTGTCCCGAGTGATGATGACCGGGGGCTTGGGCTTGTTCTTGGACCCCGCGGGGCGGCCCCTGGGCCGCCGTACCACCACCGCCGGCCGCAGCTCCTCGTCGGGGCCCAGCTGCCCCGCTCCCACCTGCTCCATTCCTGAGCCTCCGCCTCCGCCCTCGCCGCTCCCGTTGCTCCCCGCGCTGTTGATGGTGTTGCTCTCGTCCACGAGCTCCTGCTTCGCCGCCATCCCATTCCCACCGCCCCCGACGACCTGGTGCTCCTGGAAATGCTGGAACGCCGGGTGCTGCCCCGGGTAGTGGCCGTGGAACGGGTGGAACGCCGCCGCCGCCGCGAAGTGGTGCCCGCCTCCGTGGTCCGCCGCCACTGGATCCATCGACAGATCAACGACCACGACGAATTCCTCGCAGTTCGCGGCCGGCTACTCTTCGTCGTCGAGTTCTCGGCGGATGCTGCCGCTGCGAGCGAGCCGACGGTGGTGGTCAAAGGAAGAGAAGAGAGGGGCTCGTGGTTTGGTTGGTGCGGTGCTCGGGCGGGGGGTTAAGACAAGCGCGTAGATGCGGGGCCCACCGTGGGTGGGGGTGGGGCCCAGCGTGTTCGGCACGTCGCGCTACTGCTGGTGCCGGCCACGTCTCCCGCTGACACGCCTGATTGGGCGCGCGCGCGCGGCCGTGTCGACCCTCCAGGCCACGGATCCGGATCCTCTCCAGTGAGCCGCTACGCAAACAGATTTTCAGCAAAGCACTTTGGGATCCTCTCCGCGAGGAGGTGAGCAGTACTTTGCAGCAAAGCACCCTGGTTCCACAGTGGAATTTGTACTCTTGCAAAAAAAAAAAAAATTGTTGTATCGGTTGATCTGAATCTTCGTTTTTCGATCAGACGGTGGAGATCGATCTAATGCCTATGCACTGTAATCCTCTGCATTGATAGTTTCAATGCAGAGGATCCCAATCCCTAGGCCACCACACCACCCCACCGGTTGGCGCCACCGTGCATTTCTTCCGTTAGAGCATCTCCAATAGTGACGTCTCTAATTTTGCTATATCAACTCTACGTCACCGAAAGACAGATTTAGAGACAACACCTCTAATAAGTTGTCTCTAATATTCATGCCAAACTTATAATATTCCCACTCCTCCACCCCTCTCTCACATGCACTAGTTGTTTTGCCTTGGTTCGTGTGTAGAGATGGTTGTTTGAAGAAGATGCGTCTTCCCTTCTCTTATGCTTCTCTCTCTCTTCCCCCTAGAATTTCGCTGACATAGAAGGACTAACCGACGACCGATATCATATTATTGAAGATGCCCTCGGTACAATGGACTAGCAGTAAAACATTCTTTGCGACTGCCGTACCACGTCAAACTTTACCGTACCGTAATGCCAAACGTAGCCCAGGATCATGAGAGGTTTCAAATACTAAAAATGTTTTTTTCTTTCGAGAATTGGACTATTTTTGGGTCTGGTCTTTGTATGCAGGAGATAGATGGGTTGAATCACAAGAGACATCGTGACGTTGTCCCTTGCGATTGTTCGGTTCTACAAGGAGGATAGGAAGAACTTTGTTGAGAAGAAGACACGAACGTTGCAGAAAAGTGTTGGCTTGCATGATGCATATATTATGGAAGAAAATCTTGAGGTTGACTACTGGTTCTTGAATTGGTTGATCAGATCAACGTTCGCATTAGAAATGGCTCATGTGGATGCCATTCTGTCTTGACGCGAATACTCTGATGCTGATATACGTAGGGACACTGTACAGGTGTGTGCTATCCAAATAGCTAGCCAACCGAACTATCTGATCACGTGTCAAGTATCGCTGAGGGCATCTCTAATAATATCGTCTCTAATTTTGCTATATTAACTCTATACCATTGAAAGACAGATTTAGAGACAACATCTCTAATAAGCTGTCTCTAGCAAGTTGTTTCTAATATTCATGTCAAACTTATAATATTTTCACTCCTTCATCCCTCTCTTATATGCACTGATTGCTTTGTCTTGATTCGTGTGAAGGTACAGTTGTTTAAGGAAGATATGGCTTCATTTCTCTCATACTTTTCTCTCTTTCACCTAAGATTTTACTGACATGGAATAGAAGGACTAATTAATAGCCGACAAAGCACTGTTGAAGATGCCCTCAATTGAACATGTGTGATCTACATCATCTGTTGACCCTTTGGCACCATTCCTCGCACACTGTGTTTTGCATATTCTGTTTCACTTGCTGTCTTTAGATGTGACCATTTGTTAACTATTTGCATCACGGTATGTAGTGTCTGACATACATCATATAAAATAGTAACACAGTGTACTTTGTAATTACTGTATTCTACTGTACTGGCACCACAATAATACCAAATAAAGCATGGGAGAGGGGAGTTTTGGAATGCTCAAATCTTTTAGGAAAAACAAATTACTACGAAATTTAGGTTGAATCACAAAGATAACGTACGTACGCCATGTGCGGTCTATTATAATCATTTGTTTCTGTAAGGATAGAGGGTGAATTGGACCGTCGCGCGGAAAAGACACAGTACATAGGCCATAGAATGCCTCTGCAAGATAGAAAAAATCTTTTTGACAGGGGCATTTCTTACCGGGTTAGGAATGAGGAGTATATTTTCTTTGGAAAGGATGTCTAGATAGACAACTGTCATTTTTATATTAGAATTTCTGGGTTGTTTAATATTTGTTTTGATCTAGAGGCAAAAATAGCAGATTATTTGAAGGATGGGATGTGGCATATAAAGTCTGTTAGAAATTTTGGTAAAGAAGAAGGGATGTGGAGAGACAAAGATTTGCCGCAAGAGGTTGACCTCACTAATGAACAGGATAGAATGGTCTGGTGTTTAGAGAAATCAGGGTAGTACACTGTTAAGTCCATTTACAGGGAAATGGCTTTTGGGGGATCATCAATAAGATCATGCATGATCTTTGGGCTAGTAGGATACCTCTTAAAGTTAAAAATTTTCTTTGGCAGACTTACCTAAACATGTTACCAACTACAGATCAGTTGACCTTGAGGATTGGAAAGGTGAAAATAAGTGTTGGCTTTGTGGGTTGGCAAAGGATACAGACCATGTTTTCTTTGGTTGTATTTTGGCAAAATTTGCTTGGTCATGCATCAGGGAAATCTTTGAGTGAGAAGAGATCCTGAATCTTTGGATGATTTTCATATATGTTGGCTAGATAACGGGGGGCTAACAATCATCGAGTCGGTTTATTCAGTTTTGCAACTTTTGCTTGGATATTTTGGAAAGTCAGGAATAAGGGGCAACCGAGAAGACCTTTCCTAAGCATCCAACTGAACTCATATTCAAATTGTTGTCGTGTTTGCAGCGTTGGCGCATCCTAATCAGAAAAGCTGATCAAGTGAAGTTAGACGGAGTGCGGAATCCGGTAGAAGACTGTTTGAAGAAGTTCTGTGTGCTAAACAATATCTAGATTGCAGTTTCATTTTGCTACTTTGGGTGGTCTATTAGCTGTTCTTCTGGGGTTTGGAACTAGGTCTTGTTTTGGCATAATCACGTGGCTGGTCGTGGCTCTTTCTAGTTGCTGATTACTGTTCACTAGTATCCCTAGCTTAATTTTTTGTATTTGAACTTTGTGTAACCTTGTTATGAGTTTTCTATAAAAGCTGGGTTATACCTTGTTAAAAAAAGCCACAGAATGTGTTGGTATGCACATGGAAAACTCTGTCAGCGAAATTTCGCCAGTAACTGACGGTTATCGATGTTATCGGTGGAGCCCGACAAAAATTTCATACCGGGCAAAAAAAAAATCGGATTTATCTAATTTTCATCCAAATTCAAATTTCATTTCAAAAGTTTCGTCCGAAATTTCGCAGAAATATCTGGTACTACCGGTTACTGGTTCTATCTGTAGGGTCTGATAAAATTTCCAAAACGATATAGCTTTTCCTGTGTATGCATGCACCGATGGAAGAAAATTCTTAAGTTGACATATGATTCTTGAATCAGTTGTTTAGGTCAGCATTTACTTGGGAAGTGACTAATGTGGATGTCATTTATTCTCAACGAGGATATTCTTACGCTGCTATACATAGGATATTGTATAGGTGTTTATGTTATCTAGTCAGCCAACTAAACTATGTGGATCATGTGTCGAGTCACTCGATAGAACATGCATTATTCACATCATATGTTGACCCTTGGGCACCATTCCACGTCATAGTATGTTTATGATATGTTCTCTTTTTATTTTTTTTTACTAACATTGTCTTCAGATCACTGGAGGAGGCAGGCCAGGGTGCTGGTGGGGGCCATGCATGGCCCCCTCATGATCTCAGAGTTGGCAGTTTTGCTCTTTAAATTTCAACAAAATTTGGTAGCACTAGTACTATTTGACCCCTCTTATCAAACATTGTTGCATTATGCCTATTTGGTCCCCGTTATATCTAACTCTTGGCTTCGCCACTGCTTTAGATGTGACAAAAAGACATAGATGCCGCAGAAAAACGCTGGTCTGCACGCTGATAGAAGAAAATTAAATCTTGAAGTTAACTACTGGTTCTTGACTCGGCTGTTTCCATATCAGCACTTAGGGATAACTAATGGGGATATCATTTCTTCCCGACGCTGATTAGCCCGACGGATGGTCTAGAACTCTAGATGTGCGGAATTACACTCTAGAGAGCGCGCATGATCGGTCTGAATCATCTATCGCCAATCTAAACGGATGTATGCACGTGCATGTTGCATACATACTCTCAGGATATATAAACTAAAACTAAATGATCAGGAATCAAAATCTAGCATCGAACCACTGGTAATCGATCATCCATGTGACGCCACAACAAAAGACAATAACACAGTAATCTATTCTGACAAAATTGAGGGATATTTTCCTCTTCGTGCGTTGGATCGTTCGACATACTGATACTTTTCTTTCCTATTCTTTTCCTAGTATATCATGATTAATTTGCTTCTCTGTTATATATTCTGTTTTTAAGACACCTGCTACGGCACCGGACAACTCGTACTGAACGATCAACCACACTGCCTCAAATTAAGGTAGAGATACGGCGAGATACAGAAAGCACACGCAACTAGCCAACTGCAAGCATGTATACATACACTAAACCTCAAAATCATTTTCACTAAATGTTGTTAAATTAATTTCAGCCTAAAATAAGTACATGTTAATTTAGTCTGTAAATGCTATCCGGTCCAGTGAACCACTACGAAGAAATCAATCTTTAGGTCCAAATTACAGTGAAATGGCAATGATATTCCTCGCAAAGAAAAATAAACGAAGGCAATGGCATTGCAGTACTACTGAACATGCATGTACTCACACCGTTCATTTCAATTCAGAAAACAGAATATATATAAGCCGTTACGGCAATAATAAGCATAAGACGTTGACAGCACGTAATGCTTCGCATTTAGCTGGCAATTAAGGTCAACTGCCTGTCTGCATCAGTAGCAACTACCTTTATAATCCTTTTCATCCGCATGGTTTGGCTCCACGGCGCTGCAAGTTCTGCTCTCTGCTATCATATCTTGATATTTAATCGAGGTTTGCTCTTGGGCACTCGAGTGTCCGTCCTTTCAGGGAGGGGAGATCAAGGATATCGCCTTTTGGAACGCACACGAATTCAAGAAACCAAATCCTGACTCGGTAACACAGAAGAAGGCATATATGTACTGCATGCATGCCAACACCGTACTATCTTCGTCTTACTAGCATGCTGATGGGCACCGGCCGGCCGGCCGGGAAGGCGTGCGCGGGCAGAGCGTCGACCCCACAATGAATGATCGATCGAGCAGTGAGCCGAGCAGCCTGCTCCAACCCCTCGGCGGCCCGGACCCCTACCCACGCGAGCCCTCATATCTATATCGCAGTTGCAGAGTAACTAAGTACAGACAGGCTACAGTTTCGACTTTCAAGCGTACGAGACAGGCATAGATCGACGACGACAGATTGCTGCACGCCGGCGTCTGCATGCATCCATGATCCGTCGACCAGCCGTGCATGAGAGGTAGCTATAGGTATTGATGAGCGTCGTCAGGTCAGTGGACTGGACTGGACTGGTCAGACGACGTGCCCAGCTTCAGTATGTCTGCCCGCCCGGCGCCTGCAGTCTGCAGATGTTTTGTGATCGATCGGTCCATCCGCGAGTCGTCTGCTGCAGTCCAGACATAATTTCTTCCTCTGTGTGCCGAGGTAATTTGGTGAAGCTACCGCACCTGCCAGAGCTCGATATACATATGATCATGCATCCGGTTGTTCATCGATCGATCGGTGCATGCATGCCGTTGACTCAGGACCTGGAATGGGCAACAGAGGCGACCGCCTGGCCCCCCAAGATCCAGGGCCCCCAGCGCATATATATGCCCGTGTATATAGCCGGTGCAATCCTAGTTAGGTGCGCCAGCCCAACTCGGCAACTCTTCAATCCAACAATCCAAATCGCGTGCTTCCCTATGTTACTGCCATTAATGGAGGAGAGCCCGATTTCATGGATTTCCAACCAACTCGTCTTCAATTCCTTCGCTTTGCAACTGTTCTACTCGAAATCCCCTTATATAGTTGTTGCATACATGTACATCTTCTGAATTTTTCATTCCTTTCATTCTGTGTTAAATACCACTCCAAGTCTCCTTTGATTCTATGTTAAATACCACTTCAAGTCTCCAACGCAACATCCACACTGTCTCAAGCAAAATCTAGATTTTTCTTGTAACATCAGTTCTTTTTTGTTATAAAGAACATTAGGACGAGAATTAAAAAGAAAGGGACTGGAATTGCAAATTTTGGTCAGTTGTTCATGGCAAGATTTCCTTTGGGTGATTTGATTATCAAAGTTAGAGCTTTGCAATTGCACTAATTCTCTATAAAAAATTGTGATGGGTTTATCTATTATCAGGACAGCTGAAGGTTTATGTATTCTCCTTGTCTTCGATACGATATCGATCAAACAACAAACTTGTAGGCATCCCCAGTCGGATACTTCTTGCTATAGTTTTGTTTCCAATCCAATCCAGGAGCTTTTGTTCCTTGTGTAAACACCAGCTCTATGCTAATGCTATCTGGGTGGTAATTAAGATGTGTCATCTAGAAAGTATTTATCTGGAAGTGAAAAATGAAAACGAGTAGATGAGTTGATAGAATAAAAAAGGATCCACTGACATTTTTTAGTATTAATACAGGTTCTTCTAGGAATTCAAAGGAATTTGGCCTTTAGTTAATATTGAAGAACCACCTAACGAAAATTCAGATGAGAATAATGATATCGTGCGTGCGCCCACGCGGGTGGCATGGAAACCGTGGAATTAGCGGGCGGGACGTGACTTGTCCACCGCCGCTGCCGCTGCCGCCGCCCGATCGACCCCGGCAGCTCAGCCGCTCCCGTCTCGACCTCAACCTCGTCCTGTTTCTTCGTCTGATAAAATCCGTCCACATTGCCCCGGCTGCCACCGCCGCGCCCGTCCGCCCCGCACGCGCGCGCAACCCGCGAACCCAGAGCCCTGTGATCCTGCGCTGAATTGGACGCCGTGTGAGTGACCACATTGCTCACGTCTGACCCAGGCGACTCGGCGAGGGGTTCAGCGTCCTGTGGTAATTGATGTGTGTCTGGCAAGTATACGCGGCTTGCGTTGCGTTTGTGGCTGGGTTTGATTGGGCATGGCCGGGTGGGTCTCCGGGACGTGCGTGCCGACAACGCGTCCTCTGGTGGGATTATATCGCTCGGGCGGACAGAATCTTAGACGTGCGCGCGCGATCAGGCCGTCGCCGCCTCTGGCCACGGGAGGCCTGTCGCCTGCCTTGCCTGCCCCAGCGCCTCGTGTGCTAGGCGACGACCGCTGTCTGTCACGGCCGGCCTCACAGCTGCAACTGTTGACGAGGGCGGAAGAGGCTTCTGCTACGGTACCTCCTTGGCGGGAGAGTGCTTCAGACCAGCCCCGAACCGATCGGTGCGTCCGTAGGCCCAGCGGCAGAGTTCCTTCGGCCGAGTGGGTCACTCGAGCTTTGGGCCAGTCCGTAGCAAGTCGGTGGGGTTTGTTGTCTGTCCGGGAGTGCTCTATCAAAGTATATACGAGAGTTCATATCACTTGTTACTAAGATATGGACGTATCAGCATTTACATGATGTGGCGGAGAGAAGATGAGTTTGTTTCTCGATATAAAAAAAACAAACAAGTTGTTGATACCAAGACACAACAAACAACAAAATAGCTACTAGAGACTTGTTTGTTACCTAAAAACCTGTTTTGTGTATATCAATTGAAGTAGGGATTAAAATCTTATATACAAGTCCAAGAAACAATCCATTTAAATACTTGTTTCTTTTTATTATATTGAGTACTCTCTCCTCTTAGTAACAAGCTTAAAAAAACAAATTACTGAGACTAACGATTCTGTAAACATCAAGCCGAACTCTACTTTCCTATCTGTCTTCTTCTTCCTCATCACCGACTGAACTCGCTGATCCCTCATCTCTTGCTTCTCTACTACCCCCCAAGTGCTCCTCCAACCCTCCCAACTCTGGGTACCTGACAGTTTCCTTTGTCTCCGAGGTAGGTTTCCCTCCTTTTATCTACGGCGCGCGCACTCGGCGAGTCGGCATGCCCTGCCTGCCTGCCTGTCATTGTGTTTACTGCGCTCTGCCCCCACACACGCCTCCCTAGCTTTGCACTGCACCGTCGCAAGCGTGCGTGGGAACACAGACAAGCCAAGCCATGCTCGACTACTACGGACGCAGGTCCTCCGGTCCTGCTCTCTGCAGTGCTGTACCAACAGTATTATAAGCTTGTTGCTATAGTGATATTTGCTGGTTTTAATTCGGGCTGGGAATACTGTACGGTTTGCGTCATCTGATATTCCACCGGAAATGTTACGGGTGAACAGCACTATGATATTCCCAGAATCTAAGCCGTCGGATCGAAAACAACGGACATGACCGATCACTACAGTGTTCAGGAACAGTATCAGATCTAGATCTCGACCGTTGTTTTCCGATCCATCGGCTACAAAACAACGTCATGGCACTGTGCGGCATGGCCTCTTAATGTAAGAGGATTCGGATCCCCACCAATCCTGCTCACTGCAGTGTTGTAGTAACAATATTATGAGCTTGCTGCTACAGTAGCATGCAGTAGCGCTGGCTGATTTTACTCCGTGCTGGGAACACTGTACCGAGTACTGTTCATCACTGCAGCGAGATAATGTGCGTTGTTGATCTAAACCGCTACGTGCTCCGTCCGACTACTACTGATTAATACCGTATCCACACCCACATTTCCTACGGTGCAGAGCGTACTGCACAGATTTTGAACGCAAATTTCAACCTTTGTTGGGAGGAGGAAAATGGAAAAGTGTACATTTACTTCAGCCTATTTTATAGCAGAGGGAGGTAGAGTGTTATGCCTGCACTTGACAAGGTTACACATCAAATCCAGTTGCCTTCGTAGGTAAATAAACACATATACCAGCTGCAGGATTGCGTAACTCAAGTGGAGCCCGGTGCATGCCCCATATGGAGTACACTTCGGGCCGGGCTTGAAAAGCCCGGTCTGACATGGCCGGACCCGAGCCTGGTCCGGCCCGAAAGTTGAGTTTTCCTTTTAAATATATTATTTTAATTATTTTTAGAATAAAAAATAATATTTAATTCATTTCTAGAATTTAAAAATAGTTTTTTATATTGTTTAATCAGTTTTGTTAGGCTTTTGGGCCAAAAACACCGTCCCAAACCCGACCCAGACTGCCTCAGGCTCGGACTGGACCGCCCATGAACACCTCTGAGTACATCACACACCCGTCTTTCTGCCACTGTAGCACATTCTGTGCCACAGAGTTAATCAGAAAGCAACAAACATCACTCTCTTGCAGTAATAAGTAAACAGTCAAAAGATCAGCTACTGTACAATGAATACAGGTATAATTCATGGCCAAGTCTACCTATCTGCAGGCTCTCACTCTTCCAAATTCTAACAGCACTTGTTTTGGCCTTGATTATATTTTTTACAGCAATAATTTTACAAACAACTACATAAAAGTAGTAAACCTCTCACATGCTAGGATTTGAATAAATGAATTGCTACCAAGAGTTTCAACTGCCCCTCAGTAGAGCAAAAAATGAACTCTTGTGGAGAAAGAAGGTACAAACCCTTGCCTGTTCAGATAATTTAGTATGGTGCCCATGTACGCTCGCAAAAACTGGGTAAATCAAGGCTCCATATGCTTTGATTACCAGCACTTGGCGCAATGGCACCTCTATTTGCACGAGAAATGTAACTCCACGCGGCGGGAGACCCAGCTGCATCGTTGGTTATTTTATCAACATTCTATTCGCAATCTTCTCATCTCTGAATGAAGAGTGGGGCTGGATGTCAATGTACGGTACGCTAACATCCTTATATCTTCCCGAGAACAATCCCTTGAAATCCGAACAAGTTCCCATAATGCACCTTCACTGATAATATCCTTTGCATTTACTTCTGCAAAAGACCAAATTAACACCATAACCATAAGTATATATGTACAATATTGCAATTACCATCACAAGTTGATTTTTTTTGTGTGTGTGAGAGAGAGAGACCATGTTGTGCCAAATGGCACAGCGCAAGCTCAATGTGCCGCCTAATTGGAGCAGCTTCGTTATTGGCATTTTTTACGATCCAAGGAAGCGCTCCATCATCTATCAATAAAGATTTCCCCACCTTGTTTCCTGATAGAACAAAATTATGCACGTCTTAGTTAGAATTACACGGTTAAAACATGATCATCACCTAAGGGATGGGATAGGATCAAGAAAAATACATAAAAAGTTGATCTCAAACAGGAATTATGTGGGACTGAGACTGCATTAAGGATATAGCCATTATGCTTCTCCATAGAATGCAGGCATATTGTCCGAAGTTAGATCAAACATGGAAGTATATTTAATTGACAGAATTTCAAATCAAAGACTTGTACTGTCGAGAACTGCATAAGAACTAATCCCAGAGTATCATCAATTTTGACCTAGAAAAAAAATCAGAAACTTTCACAGTAATGGATGGGATGGATACTACAAATTTTGGTTAAGCGCAATTAGGACCTCAAAACTGGAAAGTGTCCCTTAAATGGTATCTTTGGATTGTGGAATATGCCCTACCCAATCGAACCAAAGTATCTGTTATCACCTTATTAAGGGAAAACAAATGAATAGTAGGTAGATGAGATCAGTACAATTACCTTGAGTAGCTGCTCTAGATTCACATTTTGCAAAGTTTGCAATGCCACGTGCAACTTGAGCAAGGACATCAGGGTGCCCGCACTTAACCATTCCCAGCAATGCTTTAATGCCACCTTCTCCTCTCAACCGTGTTTGCAGTTTATCTGGTTAAAGGAAAAGGTGAGGTTAAGGACATAGCCACATGGATGGAAATAGCGTCCTATTTCATGTCCAAGAAATTAAGAAATTATTTGTAGAATATGTAGGCTCCTACATGAGTCTTGAAGTAATCTGGTTTTCAACTGTGCTCCCAGCAAATAATTGCTGGTCATTGACCAAACTCAAGACTTCAACTTTTTTTTCCCATTAGAACTCAGAGAAACATGCAAATAAGTATGATATGGAACTATGAGTAATTAAAGTCATAAATTGGACGGTCTCGGTATTTTATATAGCCAGTTGGTGTGTCCAGAATACCAACTTTCTGAGGCATGATTTTCAGTACAATAATTTCTTAGGGTAGACTAACTCTTGCATAAGCAAACTAGCATGTTCATTAATTTATTGGGGTAGACTAACTCTTGCATAAGCAAACTAGCATGTTCATTAATTTATTGGGGTAGACTAACTCTTGCATCAGCAAACTAGCAGAAAGATAGAGTTACCATTGCCACACAGGTTAGCAATAGCTCCAGCCACCATTCTTAGAGTTTGTGGGTCCTCCGCATCACATGCTGTCATTGACAATAAGGTTACACCACCTTGAGCCATGATAAGATCTTGATTTGTTTCTGCATATGTAGATTATCACAATAATATAAGAAGACATATTCTAACAGAGAAACAGCTCACTATCTGAAACTCTCTTTCATGAATTACAAAATGCTACTGGCTCACTAACCATTCATTGCAAGATTAGCAATTGCTCCTGCTGCTACTCTGTGTATGGTCTCATCCTCAGAGCTCCTAAGCAGCATTAGGAGGGAAGTAAGGCCACCTGCTTCTACAATCTTTTCCTGATTTGCCTCTGAAAGTACACAAGGTCAAGAATAGTTGATTCATGATTGTATGAAATTAGCATAAAACCATACACTGTTCAGAGCAAAATTAAGCAAATAAACGCGATTATTGCAAGTTGCATCCAAACAAGGCTGATCCAACATGAGCAAGCAAGCATTACATATCACATTAAACAGTGAGATTTAGCACCAGGGTTAAATATTGAAGCATCAATTGAAAAAACATGTGATAGCAGTATTGTAGCAACATGCTTCAAAGTACAAATCTATATTTCTATTATCTGACAAGGAGGCAATTAAGTAGTCCATTACATACTTATAGAGAAATACATCACTTCATCAGCATGCATCTGAAATAGCTCTGCATATGTAGCCATGTATAGCCTAGGCATATGAAAGGCAGACTGTATGCCGAGACATGCAGAAGATGATGATGCTTAAAAATCACATTCACATATATAACTGGAAAACATACTCACACAGCAAATGCAACACTGTGGACACATAAAAGAACAGATAGCAGCACCTCTCATCTAATTACAAAAATTATGAATGTCAGGCTCACCTTCAGCTGCCAGATTCGCGACAACTTTCACTGCATGAACACGAACATCGGGTTCTTCCGATTCAAGCAGTGACAATATCTTCTGTAACCCGACTGAAACAGTTTGAGGAAAAACTTTAATCACCATATGTATCACAGAGATGTCACATAGTTGGAATGGCTTTTAAATTGTTAAGACTAAAGTACACAAGGCACACAACATTTCAGGAAGTTCTATCTAAGGTTTAAATCAATCTTCTCATGATTTCATCTTAGTCCCTAGTAGTTTTACTAATCCCATTCACTATCTCCATATTATTGTCATTGGCCTAACTATAAAAGTATCCTGCCGTCCAAGTACACTACAAAAGCATTTCTTCAAAGTGTGTCGTATCTGTTGCCTCTCCTGAGTCCTGTCATTTTTTTGCTTTTGAGAAAACAGAAAGCACAACTCAGTATATACTTTACAGTGCTGGAACAACAGAAAAACGGAATTTTTCTCGCCATTTTTTATAACAAGGAAGGTCACTATAACAGAAAAACAGTTTTACAATTTGGACAAAGCTTACTGCAACTAGAGGGTCAAACGAAGCAGAATCTGGAAGACAAGCATGAGTGAATCAAAGGTGTACAATCAAAACAAGTGCGGAGGAAAATTGGACTATGTGAAATTTACTGAATTATAGACTAGATTTCATTCCTCAAGAAATAGCAAATAAGTAATATATACCTTGTTCAAAGAGTTTAGCAACTGGTGGCTTAGGTCCATTGCTCTGCTCTCTGGGCTGTGAACTCCGAGTATGAGACATCAAAGAATCTAACCCAGGAAATATTTTCCCTGATCCATCTCCTCTGTCGAGGCTCCTCCTTGTCTAACAAGAAGAAATTGAAACGAAAGAAGAGAGTGTTAGGGACCTTAAGGTAGCACCATACTAGAAGTAAAAAAAGAAGAAGAAATATTCCAACAAAGTGTAACCGCATTCAATAAAGGCGGTATAATTCAACAAAACATGGAAGGCTACAAGTTAAATAATACAAATGACTTCAATTAAACTCAAACTTTGCTAGCCAAAGAATAAGTTAGTCATTCATTTGATGAAGATCTGAAACATTCATTTTGTTATGATTGCAATGCTTTCTTGAACTATGCATTATAATGCCAAAAGGTGATAACCAGAGAGAATATACAAATCAATGGGCATAACACTTATTAAATTAATCAAATAAAACATAATCATTTCACATCGAAATCTAGCAGTTCAGAATCCTCATTAACACATAAAAACAAGCATCGCCAGCAACTCCTACCTCATCAGCTTCCAGACTTAACTGCAATAACTGACTTTTCAAAATAGCAATTTCTTCTTCAAGTTTCTCTTTTTGGCTAGCTTCACTATCCAGCATTTTCCTGAGTCTTACAACCTCAGCAGTAGCTGTAGCCTACAACATGACAATAAGGTTAGTTAGCTATAACAGCATTCAGCTAGAATTTATTCAGTTAAAAAACAATTATATATTGACAGCACCTCCATCTTTTTCCAGTGCGATACTTGATTCTTAAGGTCATTGGCCTCATCTTCGGCAGACTGGCGTAACATTTTCTCATTCTGTAGTAAATTTTGTGCTTCTCCCACCTCATTTGATGTAGACTCGGTCTCTTTAATCTACATTTAAAATGCATGAGTAGTCATATTTACAATTTACAACACAAAATGTGGCACTTTGTCCTTAACTAGAAACTAAAATACTAAACGCTATGTAAGTTATGACTGAATTTTAAAAATATGAAGTCAATAAAATTATTTCCCAGGCCAACGACAAAACGATAACAGATTTAACTGATGAAATAAGTAATAACCGATGCGTAAGGTTGAATTAAATGTACCTCCTTCTTAGGTGATTGTTGCTGTACTTTCCACTTCTCCTCCAGTATCTTTATAGAGTCCAAGTATTCCTGATGGCACTTCATTTTCTCATTCTGCGTTAAGAAAGCACACAGCTAAAATTAATACCAAAAAAGATAGCTTCAATACATGGTAATTATTTAGTCTTTAAGATGAAGAGAGTTACACCACACTCTTAGCCTATATCAAACAATTTGTGAATTAAACATAGGATTCACTGTGTGTTATGGTACTTATTCTAGACTAAGAAACACTGAGGTGGCTTCAAAACAATAATGGCAGGTGTACGCATAGTTATTGCAGCAAAAGAACCAATGAAAGAATGTAAAAATATAGGACTATTTGCCAAGCTGAAAAAAAACAATTAGCATTATGGGATTCGTATTAGCACACAGAACATAAAGTTGAGAAGAAAATTAGCTTCAGGAAACACAAACAGCTAAATTGAAAAAACACCAATCCAAAGTCATTTTAGCCACACTCCATAAAATACTTTGTAAAATACATGCCACTCCCTGCTAGTTTCATTGGAGGCAAGAACCCAATTGACTATTTTTGACATATTTTATAGAAGGCTTTCCAAATTACACTTTACTTCATGTTTGGCATGTTCTTCACACAATATGGGCAGAGAATGCATGCATTGCTGCTCTAGCCACTACTGCCATGTCATGGTGCTGTAGCATCACCTAAGATGTTTACTTTCGTTGCTGCTACTAACTCTGAAGTTGGCCTTTATGCTACTAACACTTTGAAGTTGGCCTTTAGGATTGGCTAGCACCTGGAGATGCTTGAGGGGGTTTGAGTTACAGATGATGATACTAGAAATTTACGGCCTCATGAAGCTCAACACACCCCTAAGAGTAATTGCTCATTTGCTTGCACCAATATACAAGACAAAAATAAAAGGGCTAGTTACCCTATACAAAACAGCAAGATATATAGAACATTACAATGGAAAGCAAACCTCTAGAGTAATTTTGCATTCCCTTTCAGCCTCAGAAATACGGCATTGAGCTTCTGCTGTTATTCTTTCAACTTCATCATCAAAATATTTCCGCTGCCTTTCATTTTCTGCTATTAACTTATCCAATTCAATATCAAGTCTCCTACATAAGCTTTTGTAGTCAAATTCTTCCTTCAATTTGACCATGTTCTCAACCTTCATTGCCTAGAAACAACAAAGTAAATGTTAATCTCTCCATACAAAAACAACTTAGAATAATTTTCCAACACTCCCATGAAATCATGAGATGGTCAGTTGATCACTATTTCGCAAGTTAAGGCAAAAGAATCTAAAACCATTAAACATATCTTAGCATAAGAACTTACTCTTTGTCCAAACATTATTGTACTTGTAGTCTCCCCCCGATGTCTTGGAGATGGACCAATTGTCACAACCAATGAAGTTCTTGCAGTGCCTATGAAATTCAACAACAGAAGCACCTCGGTCAGAACAAATTACTGTGATAGGCAAAAAAGTGCACAGGGACATGCCTTGCCTAGCTTCTAAAAAAATATGGACATGGCTTTCCTAGCTATGCCACAATGGCATTTGTGATTTGGCCAAATGACTGGTATTTACCTCCAAATGAATCTTTAAGCAATCTTGTTAGCTTTGAATCACGAACAGGTACATGTGGGCTGCTTTCAGCAAGTGCATTGATGCATTTTCCCAGTGCACTTAGGGACAAGTTGATAGACTTTGCCTCTTCTAACGTATGACCCTCACTTCCTGCAAACATTAATTTTCAACATTACAGGGTCAGGGTTGCAAATTACAAGAAAAACTATTATCTCAACAAAGATATAGAAATGTAGCAAGACATGGTATTATCAAGAAAAAGATGAATTATCATTTACTCCCTCCAGTCACAAATACATGCCGTTTGGGATATGTGCAGTCAAACTTTCAAAACTTTGGCTATCAATATTTTTTAAAATATTTAGATTGGATACATGAAAATCATACATATAGATGTGCCTCGAAAAGTATTTTCATAATATTATAATTCCATTGGGTGTTATAACTATATTACAATAGAAATTAGCAGTCAAAGTTGTGTTTTGGGGAACCGTGTTAATGTCCAAAACGACATGTATTTGTGAGTGGAGGGAGTTTTAATGAGAATGCACTCACCTGACTTGTCTATTCGCTCTGATCCTGCCAAGTCTACAACTACAAGCTTGCTTTTCCTGACTATAGGTGGTCGGAAAGACCCCACCATGGAAGATGAATGCCCATTTTCACCAGAAATGCCAACATCTATTTCATGCCTACCTTTCACAGCCCTTCTGACATTTACCTTCACCAACAATATCACAAAAATAACTACCACAATCATAATGATGTGCTGATAGGCAGCAATATCAAGGAACGTGGGTTTACCATGAGAATTGCATGACTACGAGATGATTCTGTATTTAACTTCGTGTTTGCAGCAACACGATGAGCCTCGCCAATCCTTAGAAGGTCGACAAAGCTCTTCTGATCTCTAACTTCAACCACTGTGGCACCAGGCAGTGAAACATCCCCTGTTCTTGGGTCTTCTACTATCGCTATATTGTCATTTACAGGATCAAGGAGGTCTTGTATCATTTCCATATACAACTGCAACAACCACCACCAATATACATTTATGATGTGAGAACAATATAGATTTGAAAGGCACAAGTTAAAATTGGAGAAAATAGATATAATCATATAGAAGCCCAGAATCACAAACCTGTAGATAAGATACTGATACTGTATCAGTCTCAAGTGTTATATCAGCTAGAATATCCTCCATTGCACGGACCATGATTCCCCGTGCAGCAGTATCTTCTTCACCAAGTCTTCCAAGCGTAAAAGTCTTCCCGGTGCCAGTCTGCCCATATGCCATAACTGTACCATTGTATCCCTCCATTACACTCTGCAAAACACAGAGAACACTACATTGGCATTGGTACAGCCATTGGTAAGAAAGCAACAAACAACAGGAGTCAAAATAATAGCCATGGGCAGAAAAGGAAAGTTCCAAGAGTTGAACATCATGTTTCATTATATCATGTCAGCTACACGAAAGTTCCAGATTCCTTTCCATGTCCAACACTCACACCAAAAAGTCATTTGTAATTTTGCTAAGAATGGCTATCCACAAAAAACTGGAAGTCAAAAGCACCAAGCATGTACATGCAAATTTATGTTGCTTACTAAAAGGTTTCACTAAAAAAATCAAAAGCTAATATGAGTACCATAAACGGCAGAAAGGATGGAAAAGTTTTACTCGAAAAATTAAATACAATAAAGGTTAGAGCTTCATATACCTCCACAACTGGTTTTGCAACAACTTCATACACTCTCTTCTGTGAAGCAAACTCTGTAAGCACTTCATCAAATTTATATGTTTCTGAATCCCAATTGTTCTTACGAAGCTTTAATCTTTTGAGCTTCATAAAAAAAAATTCATCCAGTGAGAACATAAGACACATAGATGTTCTTTTTGCATAGCACGCTAAAGAGGAGGCCAAACCTCTGGCTGGAGCTCAACACAATCACCAAAGTCAGCATCTGCCGCCAACTCTTCTGCATTCCGAGGCCTAAGCCTTACAGCAACTCTAACTCTACTAGAAACTGCTAGGAACAGGGGAGAAGTAAGTAATTAAATTTATAAAAATATAGACGCTCCAGGTCAGATCAATATTTCCACACACACACCAAAAAAAAAAAAAGAACATGAAGAATGCTTCACATTTTCAACATAAGATATAAGGTTAACTTAGGTCAACTTGTGAATTTGGAATGATCGTGCCAGGCAACATTTACGCATAGCGTACGCTAAAAAAATCCAGCAAAAGAAGCATTTTAATCTCTTATTCAATAGACATTTTAATCTCTTATTCAATAGAAAAATAAGTTCGTCATTTCCACCAAGTAATTCTCCATTTCTCCTGAAACGTCAAACTAATGCAAAACCAATCACCATGAAGCGATTTCTCTACAATCACAGCGAGCTGTCTACTTGGCCTGCCATGCACAATTTCGTATGCACGAAGAGTCGAAGACATACAACTATACAAGAGAACAGACCAACATACAAGAAAAGCAGCATCAAAATGTTGCAAGGAGAAGCTTCTATGCAAAAGTTATCGTTTGTCCCCCAAAAAATGCTCACACCAAGTTCCAGTAGCAGAATGTTGTAACTTATTATGCTAAAAAGCAGCTAAACATGGTCCCATCCATATTTAACCAATAGTATGAAAAGAATAGAGTTGTTTCCGTTTGCAGCATATACTTCACATTAGTGTATGAACCGCAGAATTATAAGTGTTATTGCTGTGATGCTGTCGTATGGACTTCTTGCAATCTCCTAGATGAAGGAACCACACTGCATCCCAATCTAAATGGTAATTCTACACACGGTAAGATGCACTCCCGTATCAAGAATGCACATCTAGTCATCTACCCCAGTGCCAACTGGTGTTCTTGAGAATGTTCTGTGGTTCTGTTAAATCTGCAGGGTAAATTGGAAAGGTAGGTGGTGGTTGGGTGCAAGGGGTGCACGGTCATCATGACAATGCACATTGCAACAAGACGGCGAACGCGGTCCTGGCACAACTAAAACTATACCAACAATATGCTCTCGTCGAGGAAACCGCCTTTCTAATCTGAAAAATCCAAGCAGTAGTGCAGTGCAGCAGCTACTACTGCAGTTTCCAAGTGATACGATCCAAGGATATGATCCATTCACCAAAGGGAGCGCACTAGCTACTGCAGTTCGAGATGGTGCAAGTGTTCTGCAGCTACGTTACACACTTGCATCCAAGCAAGTATGCGACCCCATTACGAAACAAGCAAATCCAAAATCTGAAGAGACTAACCAAACCGATCGCACTATCACACTATCCAAATGGCGCGACTGTTCTGCAGCTAAATCACATACACACTTGCGTCAATGAATCAAAATCCCCAAAATCTTAAGGGATCAAGCGGCAGATTTAGCAGAAACACGCAGCAAGCGAATCACGCAGACTTCGCCAAATGCAGATCAACCCAGACCCCAAAACCCCACGGCAGCAAATCCAAATCCGGATCCCACTCCCAGCGATCGGGGCCACACCCACCTCCGGACTCCGACGACGCGCGCCCGCCGCCCGCCGGAAGCGGCCCGGAGCTCGTCCGCCGGTACGCGCCGCCGCCGCCGCCGCCTGCCGACAGCCGAGGCTTCCCCGCCGCCTTGGGCGTCGCCGTGGAGCTCTGCCTGTCCAGCTTCCCGCTCATCCTGCCCCCCGCCCCGCCGCCTCCTCCCCCATTCCTGACTCCACTCGCCATACCACCCCCACCCCCCACACGAGGTGTAGAGACGGAGAGAGGCAGATCACGAGAGGGTCGTGAACCTCAGAGAAAGAGAGGAGAGGGAAACGGAGGCCGGTGAATAATAAATGCGGCAAGGGGAGGGGGGAGGGGGGATGCGGGGCCCACCGACAGCGAGAGAGGAGGGCCGGCGAGGAGGGGGAAGCGAAGCGAAGCGGAGAGGCGAGGCGAGAGGTTGGTGGAAGCCAAGCCGCTACACAAGAAGGCGGAACGGAGCGTGCGTCGTGACGCGGGCTGTGCCTCTGGTTTCTCCGGCGGGGCTCGGATCCAGTCACTTTTCAGTGGGCCATGGTTTTACTGGGCCCACCGGGCAGCGAATGGGGTGGGGGGTCGCTGATCACACGCGTCTACGCGAGGCTGCTCCGTGTTCTCGCGGGCGCGTACCCGTGTAGCTGGCTGTGTATGAAAGTGGGGCCCGGGGAGGACGAGGGGGGTGGGGTCAGATTTGAATCCGGGGTTGCCTCTGGGTTTGGGAGTGGGAAAAGGAGGTGTCAAAAGCTGTGGCCACTGTTGCTTCTCTATGTGTTTGGGCCCTCTCTTTTTTTTCTGGGATTTGATCAGTTCACTTTAACTTAACCTGGGTCTTGCTGATGAGTGATGATCCAGTGGAGGGAAATGGTTCAAAAATTGGTCCAACTTTTGAGATTCTGATTCTTTGAGAATTTGCAATTATTCACAGTACTGCCTCTCTTAGAAGGGAAAAATACAGTAGTGTTACCTTATCATCAGTTGCTATGTGCAGTATCAGTGTAGTGTCACTGTGAGAATAGCATCCAGTTTGTATTTTTCAGCTCATACTTATCATTCTTTGAATGCTTGCTAACCTTGTCAAGACTGAATAGCATAATCGTGTCGTTGTCAATCTTACATTCAAAACGTGTATGTAAATGTTAAATCTAGTTGATGCCATGTTTCCATCGATCTACTGGTTTCGTATGGGAGTTCACAAGCAAGGAAACATTGGTTGGTTCTTTCAATTCATTCGAAAACAATCCTGGATTTTGATGTTCTGGAGCTTCTTGAACAACTTTTGTGTGTGTGTGTGAGAGAGAGAGAGAGAGAGATTTACTGTATGCAATTTTAACCACCTAAAAAATGTACTGCTTTATACCAGAATTGCTGTATTCAGGCTTCAGGTGTTCCTACATAAATTTACTTGGGGAAAATTTTGGAGCAAGAAAGACGGGTAGGCTTGGACTTGGAACTGCCTTTGCTTGGCTTGCAATTTAATTTGAACTATAACCTATCGTTGTCGTATTGTCACATTTGAGATTTTATCCATCGGTTGGTACAACTTACACCATCTGACTTTATTTTCTCTTAGGAAAGAGAGATAATCTTCAGATATTGAACACAACAGTACATCCCTTTCGCCTTAATTTAAGTTCATCAATCTCTTTAATTAAAACTTTAATGATTATGTTTACCGTGCACATCATTTTGTCTGTTCACATCAAAACCATGGTTCCTATAAAATGCTTTCAGTGCTGACTAGAAGAACCTAGGATTATTTAGGCCGTGTCATTTTATACATACATATGGTTTAACCTCTCTTGAAGGTATAGCAAGCCCTTTATGATCCATCACACAGTATAAATTAACTTTGAAGTAATGCTCAATGAACAGTAGTACATCTGAAAAACATAGCAAATTCAGATGTGTCAAGCACAAAGTAATTGAAGCAAGCCAGTGGTTGCATTTTTGCAATGCCATCTGTGATGTTACAGCTAGCAACGTCTGTCATGAAATACGCAGACTTTTGTAGCACATTGAGCTGGGTTTAATAGTACTCATGACAGCAAAATTAGCTGGTGTCTACTGGTAGTTGGGAGCCCCGAGCAGAAAGGCAAAAGGGGCTTGAAATCGAATGATCGAACACCTGCTTGCTTTCTTGTCATGGACCAATTATTTCATTTTTTTTCCTGAAAGAAAAGGCATCGGCGGATCTTCTGAGCCAATGATGAACTTAGTTTCTCCTGTAGTTCTCTTCCATTAGCAATTCAGCATCACTGGCATATATACCTAGCTTTGTGCTGTACATACATAATACCCTGACTGGTTTCGGGTCAATCTGATGATCCAAGTGCCCTGCATGAAACAAGAGATGAACTGTTCAAGGAAACAAAGAAAACATGACACATCTTTCCTTTCCTTGTTCTTTGTCGTTGTTCATATAGTAGTATAGTACAACTGTACGAGTCACCGTTCTGTGTTATCTTATTCCTCTCTCCGACTGAATATATATATTCAGCAGGTTTCCATCAATTTAGCAAAATGCTAGTACTCATCACTGACTCTGCAAGGACGTGAAGAGTGGAGCACCAGCAGAGCAGATTATTCCTTTCTCTTTGGATTCTTGTTGGTCCATTGCTCGATGCTTATAGCATGTCGGTCATCTAGCTTGCACAGAGCAAGATCGACACAATCTGCCATTTTCTGTTTGGATGAGCTCACGCTAGTGTTTAAAAAAGGGTATGGTACCCTGAAAGTCTGAAAGTGTTCTTGAGTAATTTCTAGAGACAAGGCTTGTACTGCAATTCTGGCGCTTGAGATCATGGCCTCATGGGTAAGTAAGTTCAGCAGCCACGCGAGAGTAGAAAGAAGATGACACGAGTAGCCACTCTCGTGGCTCCTGCTGGAGTCCAAAACGAAAAAGTTCATTTAACACCACTAAACTCTTCCGACAGTTCGCAAATCAACCATGAACAACTAAACCAGACACTTTACCCACATCAACTATCAATACCATTAATTTTACCCCCCTTGAGTCCATTCCACTCTGGTTTTAAACTAACGTGACGGTGGTTTTGACATGTAGACTAGTTTTGACCGACATGGCATCCTAGTAGGTGATAGTGAGTCAGGTGGGGGCCACATGCCATCCTGTAAGCCCCTCTTCCTCCTTTCTCTGTCTCTCTCCACCTCTCTCTTAAGCCCGAGCTAGCCGGGCCTCGTCGCCAATTGCCTCCTCCTTCCTCTTCCTTCCCTTGCCGACATGGATGCTAACCTGGAGCTCGGGGGCAGTGACCGGCGATGCGGGGATGCGCGCACTAGAGCAGGGCACTGCGGGGAGCAGCAGCGCGTCAGAGGGGCAGCAAGCGATAGGAGCAAACTAGGAGACGGTGACCGGCGAGTGGAGGAAGTGGTCAGCAACCGCTGCGCCCATATCCAGATCCAGCGAACAGGGGCGGTGGTCGACGATCTCAGCACATCCACCGGCGATATCATATTCGTCTTCGGTGGTGGGATTCGGACACCATCGTCGTTAGCACCGTGCGATCTCGCCACGCAGGGAGGGCAGCGAAGCATGCGACCCCCCCCCCCCCCAACTCGCCGCCCGCGTACGAGGAGGGGAAGTGGAGGACACCAACCCTGAGGCGCATCGGCTCCGGCAATGGAGGCGGGGGCGTCTGGCGGCAGTCTGAAGAATTTAGACCCGTCATTATGAGTTAATAGAGTATTTTGATAATTAATAACAATCGTCATGTGAAATAACATTTTTCATGAGTTGGTGAAGCAGGTTGAGTCTCATGATGATGAAGACTTACGATGTTATTATGTGTTGATAAGCATCAAGACAAGATCATAAAAGTGAAGAAGACCATCATATGTTGATGATATTAAAGTCAAGATCCCGGACTTAAAGTGGAGATGTTCGTCATCAAGTGATCACTCCAAGATGTCTTCCTAGTTTTTTTACCGGTCTCGGTGTTTGGTGTGGAGACCGAATTGTTAGTATAGGTTGTCGTACTATTAAGAGGGGTCTTGACTAGTAGCTCGAGTATGTCATGTGTTGATAGCTCTTAGTGTTTGCTCTAGCTCTCTTCAACACGTTGCCGATATTTACGAATGTGTTTTGTAAATAGTTGAGACTCATGCATAATCCTTGTAGCATGTGACTTTAGTTTGCGAATGTGTTTTGCAAATGGTTTAAGTCCATGTACCAAATTTTTATAGTGTGATTCTAAAAGTCAACAAATATGTTTTGCAACTTGTTGAGAATCTCGCTTTCATCCCTTGTTTGCATCGCACATCCCAGGCTGAGTGTCGGTCTAAATGTCCTGGCGGTTTGGTCTGACCGGTGGGACCCCAATCTGTCCGCCATGTGTTGGTCGATCTGACCGGCCCCATGGTCAATCACCCTGGTTTGCTTTTTCTAGAGATGGGTGTTTTTCCCCTTAGCTTGACTCCTTTGTGGAGCGGTCTGACCGGTCCATGTGAGGGAGATCAGTCCGGTTGAGTATCCAACTACTAGTTTTTATAGCCGTTGGAGCTAGGATGGTCTGACCAACCATTGGTTGACGGTCAAACCAAAAATCCCTGTTTTTTTCTGCAAATTCTCCTCCAACGGCTACTTTTCTTGTGTGGGTATATAAATACCCCCTTGTGGCCGGTTGTGGGAGAGTGTTGGTGCCATTTTCGTTCTCTTTGAGCAAAGAGCGAGCTATCTCCTCTCTTTTGTACATGTGTTGCACTTAGTGAGTTTTAGAAAGCAAAATCCTAGTACATGTACTGCCTTAGGTGTTGGATTTAGTATCAATTGAGCTTAGACACTTGATTCATTCAAGTGAGCGTCTCCGACTTATTACTCTTGGTCTCTCTCTTGGTGTATATTACGTTCGGTTAAGTGTTATATTCGAAGTGAAAGTATGTACTCCCGGGAGTACGAAACATGCGTCATATATATATATATATATATATATATATATATATATATATATATATCATGTTTAGTCAGTAGTGTCTCGTACGTGTACAGCAACAGGCGTGCGTGTACTTGAGTTGGTCACACGAGGAGCGGAGGCAGCAGTAGGGACGACCAAGCTAGGGCAACAGCATCGACAAAAAAGTGTTTTAACCTTCGCATGGCACGGCGTATGGGTAGATCAGGAGAGCATGCAGGTGCTTGGCCTCTGGCACAAAAAGTCGTATAAGCAACGGCCACCATCACGTGGGCCTCTCTTAGCCTAGCAGTTAGCACACATTGAAGTAGATCTAGGAGCATGGCATTCCCTGCCTGCTTGATCCATTACAACCTGTAGTCGGAAGAGATCGACCGACCCGGCCATAAGTTGGTAGGTAGGTAGCCATCTCAGATCAGATCAGATGCCCTGGTCCACCGGCCGGAAAAGAACCCTCCAAATATAGCGGTTTGCATCAACGCTGTCGCGTGTGTCATGTCATGTGTGTCTTTTTTTAAAAAAAAAAAAAAAAAAAAAAAAAACTTGTTCAATCCAAACTGGAGTTTTTGGCTAAAATAGCGCTGTTAGCGTGCACAATAACAAAATTAGCCCCCCACATGTATCAAAGGCAAAATTAACACCTTGTCTATGTTTAGAAGACCAGATTTGCTAAAGACACGACACATATCGAATCAGACCCTTAGGGCGCGGAATTGCCACGTCCGGCCCCCAAAGGCGTAAAAATACCACGTCCGGCCCCTAGGGGTACGAAAATACCCTCGTTCGGACCCTAGGAGCACGGAATTACCCCCGTCCGCCCCCAGGGGTGCGGATTCTCTCTCCTTCAGAAAAGTACTATTTACAGGACTTTCTAAATATAGCAAATGAGCTCCAAAAAATGATGCATTTTTTTGTGGATGCTTATGAAATAGCGTATTTGCTTGTGTAATTTTTATTTTTGTCTGATCTGATCACTCTCCGGGGATGTGACGGTGTCATCACCAAGCAAGACGATGGCGACGGTAGGATTCGGCATGTTGTGGAAAGTATTTTGCGCATGTTTTTGAAAATTTTCTAAAATTGATTATTTTATTTGCATACAAACAGTAGCCTTAAATGAATTTTTGGAAAAAAAAAGTATGAACATATAAAATTCTGAAAAAAATGCACAACCAATTACACTATATCAGGAGACTTCACAAAAAACTCTCATAATTTTTGGAGCTCATTTGCTATATTTATAAATTCCTACAAATAGTAGATTTAAAGGAATTTTTGGGGAAAAGTAAGAATATATAAAATTCTGGAAAAAAAATTACACAATCAAGTACACTATTTTAGGAGCCTCCATAAAAAAATTAATAATTTTGGGGGGCTCATTGTTATATTTAAAATTTTCTACAAATAATACTTTTCTAGAGGAGAGAGAATCTGCACCTATCCCCTAGGGGTGGACGAGGGTAATTCCATGCCCCTAGAGGCCGGACGATGGTACTTTCGCGCCTCTGGAGGCCGAACGAGGCATTTCCGCTCCCTTGGAGGCCAGATTCGCGATGTGTCGCGTCCTTGGCAATTCCGGTCCTCTACGGCACGGACAATGTGTCATTTTTGCATTTGATGTATGTAGGTGCTAGTTTTACTATTACGTAAGACAACAACACTATTTTAGCCAAAAAAATCTCCAAACAGAAGCTAACGAGTGTGAACCACACTCTATTGCACTGTTTGGGGAGCTGTAGCTTTTCTGAAAATCTTTTTATTATTATTTCTAGGCTAAAAGCAGTTTTAGCTTATGGTTGTTGCTTTTCCTGAGAGATCATTTGACAGTCTGGCTTCAGCTGTGAGAGAAGAATGAGATGATTGAAATATCATTGAACGTTCTGAAGGCATGTTTGTATGATGATTTAGTGTAAATATCATTGTTTTTATTCTTTTTATGAAAATATTAACGAAATATATTACTACTTGTTTGTTTGCTAAAAAGGCCAAACTCTGAAGAGAAAATACGTGAAGGTGAGCTGTTGGACTAGAACAATGACTAGAGGGTGAATAGGAGCTATACTTTTTTCGACCCTCAATCGAATTCAACTTCTTCTTCTTCTCAATAACTATGAAAACTATGAATATCAGAGAACAAAAGCCTAACGAAAGTCTTGTGTTGAAACCGATGAATTCCGGAGACACAAAAACCAAAATCACAAAAAAAAACTCACAAGATGGCACACCTCTGGTCGGTTGGACTGATAGCTCGAGGTGGCGGTTTGACCACTGGTGCCCTAAGCCCAGCCCAAGATGATCACTAAAAGACCTAACCTCTACTCTAGTGATCCAAAACCTCTTAAACTTCGACCATAGCTCATCAAGAAAACCATAAACAATTATGATCGACAATTGGAACGATCAAAGCCAAGATTCCACAAATTTCTTGGATCAGGTCAAGAGGGCACAAGAATTGAGGAAATTCAAACTTTGACCCAAAAAATTGCTCGTAAGTGGATGATGATCAAGATGATCCTAGATGTATTCTTACATGTCCTAGTAAGCTAGATCACAGCATGAAGATCAAGAAAACCAAATGAATAAGCAAAATCCAAAAAAGCATCAAAGAAAGAGCAGGAACAAGAAAGAACTTATCTTAAGAAAATCTTACTTGGATTGATTTGAGAAGATTGTTGGTTTACATGCACTCCATCATGGAGGACAAAAGATCAATACTTGAGCACTCAATCAATTCATCTCTCACAAACCCTAGCCTCATCTACTCCACTTTCCCACAAATCACAAATTAGGTTTTAAACTTGAGAAGGCTTGTGAGGCTCCAAATCTGATCCTCTCTCTTTTATAGTGGAGGCTAGGTTTAGAGATAAAATCTTACTGGGCATCCGTTAAGCCCACACACAAACATGCTTCTCAAAGCGGATGACGAACCAGGCTTCTCAAAGCGGATGACGAACTGGGCTTCTCGAATCCATCTTTTTTGTGATCTCCATCTTCACTTGACCTAAATCGCATCTCCTTGCGCCGCAGTTTTGCTAAAGGTCACCAATGCGGTATTTTGGTGAAGATACCAAAATACCCCTTCTCGATCATTCTCCAAAGTCCGAGTCGAATCGTTGTGAAGCAATTTCATGCTTTGCCACGTGTAGGTTGGTCAATGGATCTCTTTATGTTGGCAAGTCTCTTCCATCCGGCTCCCACCAAAACTACTATGACACTTGCACCCACCCCCACGCCGCTTGATTTAACCCATCGCACCGAGCTTTCCGTTTGGTCATCCTTGTCCATATTGCGTCATGCTTGCGTCCAATGACTTCACCCAACATCGTTAATCATTCTGGATCTCAGTTCTTCTAGCATAGTCCCGATCATCTTTGCCGTTGACCGTCGTTGACCACCAAGCCTCCTGCACAACAATAGACTAAGAAATTGATTCTACGCATAAGTTCTTCGTAACTCGACCAACGTTAGTCAAAATATGTATCATGCAACACATATGCACTGAAAACCATAACTTTAACCTAACCCACAAAGATCATCGCCTTCCCGGCGCATGATCATGGTCTGGCCGATCAGACCGCCGCCCTGGCCGATCAGACCACTGTTGGTCTAACCACCCAACTGAAGGCCGGTCGGACTGCTTAGGTCTTTCGCCAAATTTTCACCATGAAATTTTACAGACTCTGTGGAAACGTAATTCAAATAGAAATTTTGACTCGAAGCTCCAAAATTTACGGGATCAAGTGCAAAAGAACCCTCTCACTTGCCTACACCCTTTATTTTTTGTGTGGCTCAAAATTCCAAAGAAAACTTTGGGCCAGTCAGATAGCTAGTCCCTCAATTGGCCGATCAGACCGCTAGTTCATCTGGTCAGACCACCACCCAGGTCGGTTTGACCTCCTAACGGCCGACAACAGACTGAGTTTTCCAAAAACGAGAGTTTTGCCAAACGCCTCAACGTTATTATCAATTGTTCATCACATTGATATTAGGAGCATATTCTCGTGACATCACGTAAACTTATACTGAATGCTTGTGCAGAGCACAGACTCTGCCGGCAGGGCACTGTTCTCGTGCAGTGCATTACAGGCATACATAAGTAGCGGCTACCACCAACAGCGCATGCCACTGAACACAGCGCCCTAGCGCGCGCGACAGTGTGCAGCGACGAACGCCGGCCACTGATTAAACAAGCGAGCTAGCCAGCGTCGCTGTCCAATCTCTCGTGTTTCGCTCGCGCTGGACCCTGGACTCACTCCCCTCAAGGCTCGGCTGCACCGTGCATACGCACGTCGCGTGGAGCATGGCATGTCGGGGCGGCGCGGGCACAACGGTTAGTGGCCAACGGATCGGTCCCTTTCCGGGCGAGCGCATCATGCAACGAATGGTGTGTATTATTGCTGGAGTGTGCTCTGCGAGATGACTTGCGTTGTGGCTGCAGCCTGTGTAGGTCATCATAGCGATCGGCCGGGCGAGAGCAGTTTTCGCCGGAAAAAATGTTGGACCGGACCGGCTAAGGCAGGCGTGGCCGCGCGCGCTCCATCGCCTCCTCACGCGCTGAAAAGCTGGGAAGCAGACGCACCGCCAGTGGCGGATCCACTACGGGCACTCGAGCAGGTTCGAGCACCGGCTCTGCTCACGGTATCTTTGATAACTTTATAGTATCTTTGTTATTATTTGTATTGTAATTTTTTTTTATTTTTGTTGTTAAGGTTACTACTTATGCATATTTTTTTACTTTCAAAATGCATTATCTAGTATTAACATATTATAACTTTGTTCATCATAATTTATGTATCAATTTAGATTGCATATAACATTTAAATGTATACTTTCTAACTCACCGCATCGTAACTTTATCTTACTAACACCCTTCTATTTTCGTCCTGAATATGCCGCCGCACACCGCGCACGAACCCACACGGTGAGCTACAAGTGGGACGTGTACGGCTTTGCATTCGTGTTGACACGATGATGCAGCGAGGCAAGGTCAGCTAGCTCAACTGAAATCTGCAGCAATCTCTCCCGTCATGTTCGACTCATCCCGTCATCAGGCAACCATCCAGGTGGTAAATACCCTGCTCGCGCGTCGGCTATGCATCGATCCTAGAGGTCATAAAATGTTCCGACAAGACAGGATTTTGAGTGTGTTTGGTTGATGCACATCTAGCATTTGCCGTGACACTCTTTCTTAACTAGTCTTTCGGTTCTTACTCCCACGACCCACATGTCCTATACTTAAGGGACAATTCGCTATATGGAAAAATTGGTTTTATTAGCGATCCTTTCGTGCATATTGAGAGAAATAATACTGTTTTGGTGATGCAGTGTAAAATGACATCACAAACACTTGAAAATATTAGGAATGACATTGCCGTCGGCTTGGCACCTGTTAGTCGACATTGTATGGGTAAAAAAACATATATGCCCTCCCAACCCATCTTTTTTTCTTCTTCCTCTACCGAACGTCAGTGCCGCGTCGCCAAGCCCTCCTCGCCACCACCTGCGACGCCCTCGCTTGCCCCTTCGTCACCGCCTCCTTCCTCTCCGCGCTTCCCTCCCACGCTGTGCTGGCCTCCCTCACCCGCGGCGCCCCGTTCCCCTCCCAAGCCGTGTCGGCCGGCACCTTCGCCTCGTCGTTCCGGCTAAACCAGTGAGCTCCTCTCCAAATTGTTTGCGTCAAAACGTGTTCGTGAGTATCCTCTTCCTTTACCCTTAACTAATTTGAAAATTTCTCATCGGCAGCCTTGTCGCATCACCTTCTTCCCTAAGTCCGACCGAATCCACCGCCATTGTCGCCATTTCTGCTCTAGTGAGTTTCTTCCCAATTCCCTCTTACCAGAGCACCCACACACCTCCTTCCTTCTTCCTAGGCATCGGATTTGAAGCCTCCCTCACCCAGTCGCCGCCTCCACGGTGAGCCGCTCGTGCCACCAGGCCGCCTCGCATATTCTTCGCCTCCATCATCCGGCCTGGTGAGTCCCCCTCACTCCCCTCCCACTCGTGCTCACCTTCGTTTAACCCCTCTTCCACCCAAGCGCCGCCGCCCCATTCCTCGCGCGTGCCTTGGTGCGTGCTTGGCCGCGACACCACCACCCCTAGCCTCCTCTCCCTGTCAGTGACCCATTTTTGAGGCCACCGCCTCCGCTCTGCAGCTCCCTCGCCGCCGACGAGAACGCCCCGTGGGCTCTCTTCGCCTCCTCTGTTTCCACTCTGCCTTGCCTCCCTCTCTCTCTCTCCCCGGTGGTGGAGGAGGGGGCACCGAGGGAGTGGGAGGTGCCGCGAGTGGAGGAGGAACGGCATCGACACCGTCTCATTGGAGAGAGAGGGAGGGAGAAGCGCTATTGTTGACCTGGAGGGAGGGGGTAAAATGGGCATTAAGATTGTATTATATCACGTCATATGTGTTTGCTGCTAAAAACGAGCGGAAAATGTGACGGCAGTGTTATTTTCGAGATTTCAGAGTCTTTGTGGTGCCATTTTGCAGTGCGTCGCCAAAACGATGTTAATTTTCTTAAATACGATTGAAAGCAATGCTACTGAACCAATTCCTCCGTTCGCTATATGCCACTGAATAACTTTGAATCTTTATAATATGCCATCGTTGTCTCATTGATATATAGGTCCTAGACCCAAATGTGAGTCTCGCAGTTAGTAGCATATTATAAATTATGTGGTTATCCAATGACATATCAGTGAATTTTCTCCTTAACTTGTGTCTAACTTTTGCCATAATTGTGACGGGCATTTATATGGCTGTACTTTCTACGGCAAGCTACACACAGACACACAGTTCTCCTTATAAAGATCCTAAGCTCATATTCTCAAGCATGTTAATCATGAACTCACCGGGCCCTTACTCAACAGCTATAGCTGATCTAAAGCTGTGGGGAGGGGAATGGGCCTGCCAAGAACAGCCCTTGGACCGAGCCCACGACTCACTTTATGGGCTGGCCCGTGCCAACCCCACTCCACTCCGCCACTTTACAGCCCAACCCGTACAATCCTGGACCACACCAACGCGCCGAACCCACTAGTAGCCTAGTACGACTACGACCCGAACCCAACCGACCAGTCTGACCCATCAAACCGACCCGACCCGACCCGACCATCCTCGCGTAGTCTTCGTCTCCCTCCGCGGTGGCCTGACCCGAGCCCCACCCCCAAACCCTCGCCACCCGCCGATGTCGTCGCCGCCGCCACTGCCGCTGCCGCAACCGACTGCGGCTTCCGCCGCGCCCTCCGCCGCCGCCGATTCGCCTTCTCAGGCGCCGCCGCCGGAGCCCGTACTGACCGCCGCGCAGAAGGCGCTCCGCTCCAAGCCGGCGCGCCCGCCCGAGGACCCCGACAAGAAGGTTCGGTTTCCCCTCCTGCCCTGCGTGTGTCCGATCCATGGTAGCTTTTATGAGTGGCCCTCTTGTGATTGTCTTGCATTGCGGGTTGGGGAGCTAGGGTTTTGGGGGGCGTAGTCTGTGCCAGTAGCTAAGCTCAGTGGAGTGGAGCAAAGGACTTAGGCATCCTGTACGTGCGTCACTGCGTTAGTAAGTAGTACATTGCAAAAGTCCAAGGATGTTGGAATGTTCATTGCCACAATCGAGTAACTAGAATAGAGTTCAACCCAAGCCCTATTTAACTGTCATCGAGCTGTGCATTTTTTTTTTTGTAGTTGTAATTGTCAACTCTATGTGGCATTGTCATTTATCAATCGGTATCGAATTACATTTCGACATTCTGCTCTATGACATAATTAAATTGATGAGTGCCACATCAGAAGAATTGAGAAAGAACATACCAGAATGTCTAGTCATGTAAATGAGTGACCTGCGTGTTCTTTATGTATAATCCTTTGCATCATGGTACAATGTCTTCACGTAGAACAACAGCTTAGTCTAACATACGATGGTAAAACATAAATCGTCACCTGCTTTCTCACTTCTAAGTCTGAAAAGCAGGGCAAGAATTAGCATTCACCAAAGTTCACCTTCTTTTTACTTAAAAACTTCAGTATGATGATTGATGAATCACCCTATAGGAATCGATTCTGGCAAACCGTTGTCATCCAAAGTGGTTTCGTTGCACTATATGCTTGATAGCAATCAGATGCTAGATCTTATTGATTAGAAAGCTTTAATGGGTTTTTACTTGATAGTTCATGTTGCCAAATTCTTTCAACAGAATAAAAGGCTCAAGGATGTGGAGATCAGTTTTCCAATTGTTTATGGAAACATTTCTTTCTGGCTTGGTAAAAAAGCAAGCGAGTAAGCATTTGCTTCACAGAAACTTATTTTTGTCAACTTTCATAAAATACTCTAATGGTTGCTTCTTTGAACTTTGAATACAATGTCCAACTGTTATATTATTACCTATGGTGAATATCACCTAAAGGCCATGGATATGTTTTTTCTTCTAGATACAACTCTCACAAATGGACCGTGTACGTCCGTTCTGCAACAAATGAGGATTTGAGTGTCATAGTTAAGCGTGCAGTGTTTCAACTTCACCCGAGTTTCACTAATCCAACAAGAGTTGTAGAGCAACCGCCTTTTGAGTTGTCTGAATCTGGATGGGGAGAGTTTGAAATAGCAATAACCCTTTATTTCCACAGTGATGTCTGTGAGAAGCGCTTGGATTTGTAAGTTTCACAATTCTTGTTTCAATAGTGGTTTTCCTTTGGGCAAGCAGATAGTTGAGTATACAAATGATGCAGGTTTCATCAACTTAAGTTGTACCCAGAAGAGGACACCGGACCTCAATCAACCAAAAAACCTGTTGTTGTGGAAACATACGATGAAATTGTCTTCCCTGAGCCTACAGAGGCTTTTTTTCAACGCGTGCAAAATCATCCAGCTGCTACTGTGCCCAGGCTACCTCCTGGTATAACTTTGCCTCCTCCAGGTACGCCTCCGTACTTACCATGTACTTCTTATATTTCATACTGGGGAATAATAATGTAGCATTCTGAAATTATCAATCATTTAGGTCCTATGGAACTTGTGCCACATGATAAGAAGCGTGGTGACACTAAGGATCATCCTTTGAGCCAGTGGTTCTCGAATTTCTCTGAAGCAGATGAACTATTAAAACTGGCTGCCGCTCGTCAGCAGGTGAGATTTACGGTTACAGCTAGCAACAATTGTCCTTATTCTATGATATATGACTATGACTTGGCAATACTGCCAGAAGGCCTTCTTAGTTCTTACTTTCCCATATCAATTTCAGTTGGTAATGTGTTTCAAGCTAAGTTCTACATCTCACAATATACTTGGCAATACTGCCAGAAGGCTTTCTTACTTCCCCAAGTACATAGTCCAGCCATGCATGCAAGCTGTAGATATTTCTGTAATTATCCCTTTTGTTAAGAGAGCTTTCTTAAATTCTTACATCAATTTTCAGTTGGTAAATGTGTTTCAGGATAAGTTCTACATCTCAGAATGATATAAAATTCAGTGTCTAGTAGACAACTATTTATCCTTCTAATATGCATATCAAACTTTTGTGGGCAACATGATGGTAAAATTTTGCACTGGGTGTCACTGGCCTAGACTGATATCACCCTAGAAATGTAGGAGCGTAAAACAACATAGTGTGTTGGTAGCTTTTATTTCATTTCAATTGCTTAGTTATGCAATATTGCATAGAATGATTCACACACAGACCTGATAGGGTTTGCATAAACATGAATAGTTGGGGAAAAAACAATATCCGGTGATTTGACATTGTTATTCTTTCCTCCCTCCAGGTGCAGGCTCACATAGCCAAGCTGAGAAGGCAGTTAAGCATGATAGATGGAATGCCCCCGCAATCCAAAGCTGTTTCTGGTTAGTAAAGTTACTCGTTTTTTTCTTTCTGATTAGCAGTGATTGCAGATGTAAATTATGATGAAGTGTTTGAACTGATGATGAACTTCACTATCTTCTATGTTCAGTTCTTGGCCAACAGTTTGGGCACAGCTAATGAATGTAGCATACGCTATTGTAAGGAAGATGTCGGAACCTGATAACAAGTCTCTTAACAAAATGTGACGAGTGTACCACTGTATCTCCATTGAAGTTGTTGCGTTAGGCTTGCAATTAATGTACTTGTCACCTGTCAGTGTGCATATTCTACGAATTGTACTGCATTTGTGCATCTTAAGGGAACAGTACTTGCCTCTCCTGCTTTTCTCTGTCTCCGTTTTCCTTTATCCCTCCATAGTCCATACCAAACTGGCTTATCTAAACTGTTAGTTTCGCTTTTCCCGTCTCTTTGCTATATGGTGATGGGTATGCTGTGGTGAAAGAGAGTTAGGACAGCTATATTTGCTGGCTGGAACTCTTTTAGCGCTGCAAATAGTGTTGAATGTTGACATCCTTGACTAAGAAACGTGCTATGCTTTTTGATTCTGTGACAGGGAGCATCCATTAACGCGTGGGTAACAGTGAGAAACTGTGCTGAACGACCGTTACACTTTTCCAAATGAAATGTGAAATGCGGCATATGTGTATTTCTCTGACCTATATTAATTGACTCAAATTCTATGTTCATTTCCTCGGAAAAAAGTTCATTCACATGCTTATTTTGCGTCTTTTGCATTCTTTTTTTTTTTTAAAAAAAAAAAAATCTGTATGTTTCATATTTTTCTTGTCTCAAGCTACTCACATCAGTGGCAAATCCGAAAATTCACTCTTAGGCAGTAGCAAATAATTAATTATCTCCTCAAATTTTACTTCTAACCCCCTTCTCCCGTGTGTTGCCCTCGGGGCCGCAGCAGCACGGTAGCTGCGCCAGCAGGCCGCAGTAGCTCGACTGTTGCACCCCAGGGCCACAGCACTCGTCACGCCATGATCCTTAGCGTGACAATGATATCTTGTTACACTATTATCCCTGGCGTGGCATAACCGTACTGCCATGCTAGGGTTTGCGCAGTTTCAGAGGAGTTGCAAACACATCGTCGCTCTCTGGTGCCGTCTTGTCACGCCATGATACCTGGTGTGACAGTGATATACTGTCACGCCATTATACCTGGCGTGACAAAACAGTGCATACTGCCCTGTTGCGTTCGTGGGGCGCAGCACTTGCCTACTCTGGCCGGGTACTGCAACACCTTTGTTGCTGCGTTGCTCGGGCGCAACACGTGGGAGGAGGGAGTCAAAAATGGAATTTCGGGGGTAGAAGAGCTACATTTGGAATTGCGGTGGTCTAGGGGGCCAATAGTACCCAAAATTCACCACACCCATCCATGTTCAGTACCAGACTTCTAGTACAACACTTTACACATTCTTACTACTAACACATAATAACATGTTCTTACCAGAGCAGTGCTTCTGTCAGTAGTCTATGCTCTCCCAAAAACTAGATTGCACGAATTTTCGGGAAAGCACTGAAGTGGGCCTTTGCGACTCTTTTAATTTTCTGTTGAACAAAGAAATCTAATGCAAGTGTGACTGGAAAACAAAGTGTACCTAAAATGACTTGTATGTAGTCGCACTGAGTCTACTGACTGCTGAAATCGAGTTACTGCTATCTAAATTGTACTGTTGATACATTGGCAATTGCAACAGTGAGTAGATCAATGGGGTTATTGCTTTACAGGCGTCAGCCACCAGCCTAATCGTACATGGTGTGGGTCTATGGGACTTTGCCGGGCTTGCTCCTGTGTTAAGCTAGACAACATGGCTAGCGATCGATCGATGGTCCAAATCTTACAGGCTGGTTGCAAGGACAGGAGGAACCTTCACAAGATTTCTCTCTGTCCCTTCCTCCTTAATTCAATCATATGCATGCCCTTTTACTAGGTCACCTTTCATGGCTGCAAGCTGACAAAACCCTCATGATTAGCACACGCATAATGCAACCGGTTCAATTCATTAGCTACCTTCTTAAGCCTGGATTTGAGACCCTGATCCTGTTGTTTGATGCGTGCCTGCGAGTGAAGAAGGCTTCATTTAGTTAGCTCATGGATGGATGATAATGAGTACGCAGATAGGCGGAGGACGTACTTGCGGTTACGTGTACACGGGGGCGTTCGTCCTTGTTGGACACTTGAAAACTTGCTGTTTGGGCTCTGTCTCCCCCACAATGATTCGCGTCAACATCGGCGACGAACCACCGGCCGAGTTCGCCATGTGGAAGCTCAGACGTCGCCGTCACCACCACGGTACGTACGACCGGCCATCATCGACGTCGCCGCGGGCATCATGAACCCACTGCCGGCCGGCTGATGGAGATCGAAGCTTACTGGTACACGTACTCGCACGAACAACCCGTCAGAGTTCTCAGGTACTTGCCTTCAGAATCTTCAGGTTGCTTACACGACTCGCACTCAAAGAGTTCAGTACTGACTCGGTAGAGCTTATGAACTGGTGCAAACACTGACATGTTTGGACTTTGGGGCATCCCGCATGTGATGCAGGCTATACTAGCTAATAGCTTCTTTAATTGTTGGGTACTCTTACCGGTTGATTGATTTGATCGACATTCATATCCATCAAATTGCATGTCATTGTCTGAGCAGCTACCGTCTTTCGCCACGACGACGACGACTCTACCAAACTCGCTGTCCACCTCAAATATTCGCATTCTGACAGTTTGTTCGATCGATCTAGTTTGATTTGTACACCTTAACCTTCCCTTCCTTCCTTCCTTCCTTCAGCCGGTCTGGTGTCTGAAAAGAATTACCGTTCGTCTAACTGCTGGTAATGTAGCATTTCAGTGACCAGCCTGAAACGCAACTCTGCATGCATTCTTGGCAAGGTTGATTGGAGGGACGCATGCATGCAGCTTTCGTTTGGTTAATTAGCTTAATCTGTTAGGTGCGTGCGTCTGTCTGTTTTCTTGCTTGTAATCTCCTGCATCTGCTGGTGTCTGAATCCCTGCACTCTTGGTCATGGCTTTTACGTACGTGTGGTCTGTCTCTGCAGGACGTTTGGTTTCACGCTCGCTCGCCTTTGTTTGCTAATGAACGAAGACAGGTTGCATGTTTGGCGAAGGGACCAGAGCCATGGTTTGGGTTACCGGCCGATTTTCGGCCGAAAATCAGTAATATCGGTCTTACCACCCTTTCTTCTAAGACTTCAAACTGGCCAAAATCAGTAAAAAAAAAAAAAAAATCAAATTTGCTTGAATTTGATCTTTTTTATTTTAAAATTTGAATTTTGATTTAAAAATTTCGGCCGAAATTTTCTAATTTTCGACCAACCGGTCCCGCCGCCTGCCCCCGGTAAAAATTTGGAACAGGTTATGAAAACCCTTACCAGAGCTAAATGGAGATATGCACTTAGATTTTACAACATGAACATTGTGTAAAAGGAGAGAAGGCAAAAGAGAGCTAGCTAATTGAGATAAGTTTCAGGGCATATACATTGATATAGACAATTATTGTCTATAATATTCCTCTATAACATCTATAGATAACATTAAAGACAACTTCTATAATGAATTATCTTTTTATATGTCTCTATAAGCAGCTTCTCCATATACAATGTGTCTTATTTTTCATATTATAGTCAACTACTGCATGAGGGACGGCTTAATTCTCTATGCTCTCTTTTTCTCCTCCATATTATCTCCTGTCCTACGTAGTAAGACTTATATATAGCTGACGTCGTACCATTATACACACTCTTATAATATCTCATAATACAGAGCATGTCAGAATCTAGCAGTGGGCCGGCGGCTCTTATGATAGTTAAATTGCAGAGACACGGTTCGTGCGTGAGTGGACATTGCTGGGTCCAATTTGCAATATATTAGTATGGTCATTTTGTGATATGTGCCAGCATAATATTTAATGTTGCAAAGTTGATTGAGTGTCCTTACAAGCCTGTTGAACAATTGACAGACAGACAGGGAGGCGCTGCATGCTGAGTGCTGATTTGCTGTACCACCAAGATGCATCCAAATATAAAATCAACTGATAGAGTTCTATGATATTTGTAGGGTGGTTAAGTCTTTTAGGCTGATCAAGTATTAACATGCACAAATTACTCCTTCCGTGAGTGTCATCCTATAATATGTACTATCAGGCTATTCTATTTTTGACCAACAATACCTTTATGAATTTAGATCGCACAAGACTATTTTTGCTATGTTTGTCTTAAATTAACTCGGTCCTCTTCGATTTCTAGTTTTTTTTTTTTTTTTTTTTTTAAATAGTCCTTTGAGTCCCACCTTCATTTTCATCCCCGCTTATATATATGTGTCTCTGCTAGGCTGATCAGGTATTAACATGCTCAAATTACTCCTTCCGTAAGTGTCATCCTATAATATGTACTAGCACGCTATTTTATTTTTGACCAATAATATCTTTATGAATATTTGGATCGGTCATACGAAAATAATACGAGTTGATTGGTCTCCAAAGAAAATTCATAATATTAACATAGTGACACAAACCAAAGCTTTGCCACGTGCTAGCTAACGGAGGAGTCTTCTTGGCCGATTAATTAATGGAAAGATGCATGAATAAACAACGGTTAGTGTGGTGCATAATAATTCCAGTCTTAAAATAAGCAAAGGATAGCATCAAGCCAAATGTGCGTACTTGCATCAATAACTTTGAGCCTCTGCAGAGATTTCAACGGATGGTGGCAAAAGCTAGCTGTGGAAATGAAGTGAGGAAGCGATGGTTGTAGTGTTCTTCCTTTTCTCCACAGATAGTGTGCCAATTAGTGCCCCATCTTCGATGGTCCAAGCTGAAAGGATGGCCATCCATGTAGCATAGCATCACCTATCTTATCCTGAGATGCAACAACTAGAGCTAGCTAGTGGCATAGGTCGCCAAGTGCGCCTCTTGATTTGTTTTTGTCCTGGAGATCGACCAGACAGTACAATGTACATTTTGTTGTGCACTTGTTGTGTAGTGATTGATCCATCTATCAAGGTTCAGGAAAGCAAATGCTCCGGTTAATGGCGGAAAAAAAGCTCGAAATTTGCGAGTCAGTTCGGCTCGTTAAAGACTCGGTTCGATTCGGCTCGAACTCGGTCCAGAGACGGAGCTTCAAACAAATTATAGAGGGGGCTAGTTCCGAGAGAATTGCAAACTGAATATAATAGAGAGCGCATATTAGTAGCATAATTTTCTTAGAATTTAGCAAAGTGCAGTAGGGGCTCTCGCCCAGTCTGAATTGCACTAATTAAGCTCCGCCAGTGCCTACAACCTAATATATAACGTAACCATCATGTGAATTACGTACACAGATTCACCGAGAGTATACGTGTATGCGTATAGACATATATTTATACACGAATACAGGTGAGCATAGCCATTATGGAGAGTACATGTTGGCCTGGCTTATGCTTCGTCCCTGCTCGGTCCTTTAACGAGTCGAGCCGGCAATTTAGCTCGTTTTCTTAACGAGCCGAATTTGAGCTGGCTCGCGAGTTGCTCGTTAAGCTCGTTAAAAAACCAGTATAGTTGAGCAGTAGCACCAGGCCAGCCCAACCCAGCAACCCTTAGGCGGTCCAGGGAGGCCCAAGCCCCAAGCTGTGATCTCTTGACTTTTTGAAAATTTTATTAGGCTGATTTTCCTTTTTAGCGAGCCTAACGAGTCTACGAGCCTTACGAGCCCTAAGCTGTAATCTCTTGGCTTTCTTAATGAGCCTAACGAGTTGAGTTTGAGCTTTTTAACGAGCCGAACCGAGTTTGGTATTCTGCTCGTTAGCTTAACGAGCCGAGCCAAGCCGAGCCGAACTCGTTTTCTTAAGTGCTTTACCGAGCCGAGCCAGCTCGTTATTCACCCCTAGCTCTGGTGCAATATGCTACTTTAGACTTTAGTCCCGAAAAGCCAAGTCTAGGATGACAGGGACACAGGGTCTAATGGTCTATATAACATTGACAGATATTCCTTCACTATCCTTTACTTCAACAGAATTTGAGCTCACTCTGTATTTGCTCTCTTTAATTAATTGTTCAAACCAGCTTATTTTTCCTGGAGCAGCAAAAGTAGTATTACCCGATCGAGTAATAAACCTGACTGGAAATCAAAGACTGAAGTAGAAGCTGAATGGTGAATGGAGATGCAAACTCTGACAGAACAATCTACTATGCATCTTTATTTCCTCACCATCTTTGTTTGGATCCATCGACTGGTCATGGCATATGGATACAGTGGTCAGAGATACGTTTCCGGGGCAGGGAGATACGGATCATGGATCATGATTGGACGTGTCTGCAAGAACACTGGCTGCATTCAAAAGCGTCTCTCTCTCTCTCTAGATCTGCATTGTTCGTTCTCCCTTTCTATACTGTAAAGCACTTGGAAGATCGATGTTTTGATGTGAGATTTCCATTTCCCACTCCCGCTTGTCAAATGTCAACCCGTTGTTCAGTTCCTTGTTCCTTCCCCACTACGAGAGCTTTTCTACTCCGGTCTCTCCCACTTGCTGCTTAGATCCTATATTGACCTTGTCCTCATCAACTCACCATGTCATGCGAATTGCAAAGCAACCCATGCATGCATCAACCAAAATCAAATACTGAGTAAATTGCGATGTTTTCACAGGGATGGCTAGCTATCATGGGTTCTGACTAGGGCTGTCTAATAGTGGTTCGACACTCAGAGGGCATGTGAACAGTGATCTACGAGTGATTAGATAGAACCAGGCAGTGGTACTGTAGCTAGCGCTATAGAAACAACGGAATGTTTAGTATAGCGAAAAGCATGGTAGCGATTAATTTGAACCAAAATTTTCGATCGAACGGTGGAGATTAACGTCAAATACGTGGCACTGTAGATCATCTGCATCGAACTCTTCAACGCACAAGATCCATTCCCCCACCACAAGAAACTCATCGTGCAGCCACAACCATGAGCTTTGTACTTCCCTATACCATTTTTTTCACGAAGGGTGGAGCTGGTTATCATAAATTCATAATCACCCATAAGTCTCAGCAACCCGAGATATCACATAATCAAATTCGGAAACCCCCACCCAACATATAGTTAGTGGGACTCGAAGCGGGAACTACCCATTGTTGGTTTACTACTGTACATTTCTTCTCCAAGACCGAGGATATTATAGCCAGTTCCTATCAAACTTTCTGTCTGCTACAAATAGAATCCAAAATTTTCAGACTTTCAGTCCATCTATGCAAAATACAACCTGACAGATGAATTACTAGTGCTCTGCAGACAAGAGAGAGGTCCCCTAGCTGAGCAGTACGTATATACGTACCACGACAGTATACACACGTACGTACGGCGAAAACACGGAGACAGGTGGTGTGGGCCCCCACGCTGTCCCGGCCCAGGCCCGGCAAGCCCACGGGCGCCGCGGGCCCACCCCTGGCCCGCTCGTACGTCTCCACTCTCCACCACCGCCACCAACCATGGATACCTCACGACCACCTCCCCTATATATACCCCTCTCCTCAGCTCCTCCTCACCGCCTCCTCATCACCAACCACCATGTCATCGAACTAACTCACTCACACTCGCAAAGATTCACACAACAATGGCGATCAAGAAGGGAGGTGCGGCGGGGTTGAAGCAGATTCTGAAGCGGTGCTCGAGCCTGGGGCGGCGGCAGCAGCAGAACGGAGGGGTGGAGCACGAGGAGGAGGGGGAGGTGGAGGAGACGGCTGGCCTGCCGTCGGACGTGCCGAGGGGGCACTTCGCGGTGTACGTCGGGGAGCGGCGGCGGCGGTTCGTCGTGCCCATCGCGCTGCTCGACCGGCCCGAGTTCCGCTCCCTGCTCCGCCGCGCCGAGGAAGAGTTCGGCTTCAGCGGCGCCGGCGCCGGCGGACTCCTCGTGCTCCCCTGCGAGGAGGTCGCCTTCCGCTCCCTCACCTCCTCCCTGGCCTGCACCGCCCGGTGAACCACGCCGCCGCCCGTACACTATTAAGCATGCATGCATGCACGTCCGTCCATGCACGCAGGTGTGCATGTGCATGTGGCTATTTGTTCGATTCATTGATTTGGCCTAGCTAAGCTAGCTAATTAATGGTGTTTGTAAATATGGAAACGGAGGTCGATTCGAAGTGGCGCATGCGCGGATTAGCGCGCACCCTTCGAGCTAGTGTGCATGGAGAAGAGGAAGAGGAAGAGGAAGAGGAAGAGGAAGAGGAGAGAGAGAAATTAAGGAGAAGAAGATTTAGAGCTAGTTCAGCTAGTAACTGGCCATTGTTGCGTGTACGTTGTTTGTGATGTGTTCGACTCCTTTGCCTTCTCTCTAGATTACATAGAGAGGTTAGGCGAGGTGAACCCGTCATTAATCTTCTTCTTTTTTCTGTACATGCGAAGATATTGGCCGGCTAAGCAAGCTAGCTTACTACATATATATGTGTGTGTTCCTCGATCTCCTTATTCATTGGGAAATAATTAATGATGATGATGTGCTTCAAAAGTTTTTCAGAGTACCACGTGGCACGTTCATTACGTACTGACGTATTTATATATTTCGTTTGTGTTTTTCAGTAATCTGCAGATTTCCGGCTTAATTGCCGGCCGTCGTGCAGGAGGATAGGAGAACGTGGGGTATTAATTGAGAGACGGTATGTATATGCGCAGTGTCCCCGTCCAATTTTTCTGGCCGTTTGGGCGATTGTCGTGTGCTCGTGCTGACCACGATATAGGCATGCAGCAGCTGGTTGTTGTTACTATATAATCTGCAGATTACGTCGCATCCGTTATGTTAGTGACATTTTTTTCCCTTTCTTTGGGGCTGTCTCTGTGTGTACCAGCTTTGAAATATGATGCTTCACATTCCTCGTTTTTTTAGGTTTATTTTGTAATAATATTTATTCTTATTGTTTCTAAAAAAATATTTTTACCATTAGAAGTCAACACCCTATGAACATGCCGTCCAGCAACGAGTCAACACACGCCGTATGTAGCAATACTAAGATTGAAACAAACACAAATGAAGTGTATAAATTCATCTTGAAACAGAAAAAAGAAACAAATTAAATACACAGTACCGCACCGGTTGAGCTATCCAACAATTCGCTATGGCCTATGTATATACACATATACAGCGGGCGGAGCTAGCGTCAGGCCAGACCTCGGGCCGGCCCAGCGCGATTTGGCCTAAGTTCATATTGACCCGGGTGACTTTCATGTGGTAATTTTACGCTAGATCTCGGACTATTACCGTAAGAATATGATCCACACACATATTTTTTTCCACTAATCTCTACTTATTAAATTGCTGCCCCTGAGGCGGGGATCTTGCAAACGACCGCGCGGGTGCATGCGCGCTCGTTGTTACTTACATACATATGCTCGAGTGCTCGACCGAGGTCACGTGGATCCATACGCGCGACTTCCACGTGAAATTTGTGGTACGTACACGGTACACCTCGGGACCCAGCTTCGTTGAGGTCACATCAATCCGGACGGACGCGCGGCGGATGACGGGTCATAGTACCATACCAACCGGCCGGGCCGATCGTTCCACGCGCGACGCGCGGCCAGGGATTCACCGAGCCCCACCGCTACGTACGGCGAGGCGATCTCATTACTCGTCCCTCGTCAGCTCGGCACGGCGCAAACCGATCGATCCGCGCGCGATCCCATCTCCCAACCCAAACGAGGCAACCACCCAGCACCCCGCGCGCGCGCGCGATCTCATTAGTCCGTCGCTCGTCAGCTCGGCACGGCGCAAACGCGCGATCTCATTAGCCGTCGCTCGTCAGCTCGGCACGGCGCAAACGCGCGATCTCATTAGTCCGTCGCTCGTCAGCTCGGCACGGCGCAAACGCGCGATCTCATTAGCCGTCGCTCGTCAGCTCGGCACGGCGCAAACGCGCGATCTCATTAGTCCGTCGCTCGTCAGCTCGGCACGGCGCAAACGCGCGATCTCATTAGCCGTCGCTCGTCAGCTCGGCACGGCGCAAACCGATCGATCCGCGCACGATCCCATCTCCCAGCGCAACGAGGCAACCACCCAGCCCCCCCGGCGCGCGCGCGATCTAACTGCCTCCGGGGCCAGATCGGGCCGAGAGCGCGCGGCGCGCGGCCATCACACCCACACCCACATGCACGGTCACGGTCACGAGCGCGCGCGCAAGCGCTCCTGCCTTGATCGATCCAACGCCAATACCAATGGCGCGCGGTGGCACGCGGGATGGATAGATCGTAGATGCCGCCCGTGCCGCCCCGGCCGGCGCCACCACCTGCGCCGCTGCATGCGCGCCCATCACGACCTCTCTCTCTCTCCAGCCCAGCCTCCGTTGCATGCTGTCCCTACTCGCTAACAATAATAATCTACTGCGTTATATTAACCGTGTGCCGTGTGCGTGTCAGTGTGTGCGCATTGTTGTAATCACCATGCAAGTATGGGCAGCAGTACGTGCGTCGGAGGCCTAGCGTGTGTACATGTTGACTGGGATTGGATTCTCTGAATTTAAGCATTCAATGGGGGATTATAGTGCATGGTATTAGAAGTGATCTTCATCGTCCGATCAAAAATAAAAAGTTGAGATCAACACGATAATGTCTTTCTATAGTGTTTTGCTACAGTAAATGATATTTATTACCACACTGTTGATCAATATGTATTTCATTTTTTTTTCTGCTACAGCAAACAATATTTATTACACTGCTACTGTTGATCACTATTGACAAGCTCACAAACACTGTTCATACAGTAATATAGAGGATCCGTATTCTACGATCAGCTCGATATCTTTTCGTAACGTACACATCACACGCCAAGCATGCACACATTTCTCATTTGTACCAGAGCAGCTGCGAAGTACCGGAGTACCTGCACGGAGTGGCCCATCGATCACACGCGCCTGGTTCGACAAGGCGCTAGCTAGCCTATCTCAGATTGCAGAGGCCGAAAATACTTTTTACGGTGCCCAATGTTGCCATGTACGTCAGGTTGTTGCTTTCTGCAACATTTCTCTACTACCTAGTTCAATGCTCGTGTTTGCTATGGATTAAAAAAAAAATAGTCGCAGCAGTCGGGTCGTCAATCGTTATTGCGCTCAACGACGCGATCTGAACTTTCGGTACCCTGCTCGTCGATTCAATAAATATCGAAGAGAATAGGGGAGACGGACGACCACCAACTTTAATTTTGAAGTACTATTGATAAGTCCAAACTCAACACTGTATCAAACTCCATACATTTGTTGGTGGCCTGGCAATCCGGTTTAATGGCCCTTCAATTGGAAGGGTAAGATAAAAGGAGAATTCGGCCAAGTTCAGTACGAAGACGCCTACGTTGCCCGTTGCGAACATCGCATTTCAGTCAATTCGGCAAAGCGATGATCAACCATGGCAGAAAGGGATGCCTTCATGCTACCATGACTTTGGTCTCTGTCCACGGTAACTTACCATCGTAAACATCAATTTTTCACACAGGAGAGAGCAAGCTAAGCTAAGCTAAGCTAGAGGTCTAGCACTCTGCCACTGCAACGTACAAAGGAGCAGAGACGAGCCATCCATCGGAACGGATTGAATTGAATCAGAGAACATGCAATGGCAGGGCCAGGGAGGGAGCAGACCATGTGCCGGCGTGCCGCTGCTCGTGACCAACCCAGGAACAGATAAAAATGAAGATGACAATAACTCGTTCGAGCCTTTCTTCCAAGCTGCGGTGCAATCCTCTGCCTCGCACACTGTCGTACGCCCCGGCCTGCACGGACGTACGCGCAGCGATGGGCTTGGATCTACCAGCCTGCAGCTCAGCTAGTACCTAAAGAAAATATCTAACAAGAGTTAGTAGCAATGGGCACCGTTGTCATGGCGCCGCTGGGGCTGATAGCAACCTCGCAGAACATGGGGCGGCAATGATAAGTTCTTGGATGGAGAGAAACAATACGAGGTATAATCCTGCAGCAGTTGGGTGATAACGACCTTGTATAACAGATTGATCTGATGATATATCTTGCACCGAATCACATGTTGGGATTTGGATAAAACAAAGGGTTGTGTGTTCAAGATAGCAGGAAGTATGGAACAGGAGGAGGGGGCAAAGTTTGTATAAATAGCTCAACTCATTTGATGGATACACGAAAATTGCTTGAAATGTGCATTCAAGTTTGTTACATTGGCGACCGACTCTACGTGCAAAGCATACTCTACAGGGATTTTCAACGAACACTAAAATTTCGCCCGGTGCAGCATGACGATTTCCATGCTCCATTACAAGAAAAATCTTCTCCTGCTTGTATCCATGTCCGGCTGTAATTTGCAAAAGATTTTGCATAATGTCAGAGCAACTCATTGTGTACAGTTGTAGCCTGGGCGTGAGATGGTAAATGAATAATAGTACCTTGTGAACCCATTCATACTCTCCGCTTTTTGTGTCGAAGGTTCCATGTTGCAAGGTGAGCAGCTTGAGAGTGAAGCGAGGACCACATTCCTATGTCATCAAAAACAGTTTGGGCTCACTGCTAATAGATAACGAGGTAGCAATCATACAGAGCAGTAGATCTCAAGTGACTTCCATCAGCAGCTGTAAAGGTAGCATTGCTAACATCTAACTGGCAAGATAGTGAAGCTACAAAAATTGATATGCATTTTCACTTAATGTTGAAAACTTTAACATATTTTGGAAAACCAGAAGCACCTCTTAAACATGCAACATAGGATAGTTGCTAGCATTTGATCCTTTTGAGGTTAGTCAATTCCTGAACTCAAATAGGCAGTAGTAGCTCAAGTACCTGAAGGCGACAAATGACTTGCTTCTCAGGTTGGCTTTTGCTTTCGGAAGTCTTAGCTTTCTTGTCCTTCGAAGCAACTTTGTTTTCTTTCGTCTCAAAGATGTACCTAGTATCAGAATTGCAGATAAAAAAAATTAAATGTTGATGATAAAATAGCATGTACAAACAGAATTCAATACACATTTTATGACTAACAAGAAGATAGCATGATATAATGAAATGTTTCAGAAATCGGCTTAACTATGAGATAATGCTCCAACTAGTGATTATTAAAACAACCGTATCTAATGACCTTCATTAAGGTAGACATGAGACAAACTCCATGCAAACAACAAGTAGAAGACACATGGAAAAAATTTAGAAATGTAATTGTCAGGAACACTTTTTCCTAGTTGTATTTTGATAGATGCACTTATGATGATGGAAGTATACAAGCCTCATTGATCATGAAAGGTTACCACTATTGTGTACACTCATGGAAAACTTTCGCATCTCAAATTGTTATCAGCAAGCTTTTGCCTAATTGAATTTTGATATATATGCACCTGTGATGACGGAAAAATATGTAGTCTCGCTGATTATGAAAAGTCGCAACTCGGCGGCCGCGGAAATTGGGGTCTTGGGGAAAAAGAGACTGTATCATCCTGAAGAAATGAAAGAGGAAAGTAGAAATGTGAAGAAACCCATAGAAATGGATATGATTCATATAAAAATAATAGCCTTCTTCAAAAGAAAATCTGCGAAGGGGCACACAAGGTCACCATTTTCTAAAAGAAGGATGCAAGTTCTTAAATTACCTTCCAATACGATGACCAAGGCGTGTAGTGAAATTGTTCAACACTAACTCTGGCTTATGACTTGTAGGGTTGCCATGGTTCTGTCATATAAAGAGAGAAACCAAAAGGGTAAACAAAGGTAATCTTAAATGCTCAAAAGCTTGAAAGATTAAACTACACTAGCTTTATACTAAAAAATAACAAATTGCAAAGACCCAATGTCATACGTCATTTAACAAGAGCAAATCAAATACACTGACTACAGTAAATTAGAGGGAAAATTTGGGCATATTTATTGCTACTGAAATAAGTTAATAAAGTCCAGAAGCAGATGACATAAAGATCTTCCTCCCTGCTATAAAATTTGCAGCTTTCCATCAATCTAGAAGACAATCAACATGGTCCTCAACCCAACTCCATCGTTGCAATAATTTATACAATGCTGTAAAGCTTGGCAAAATTAGAACAATGACATGGCTGTGTCAGACAGAGACATGGACCAGACTCTAGCAGACATGCCATATGACACTGAACATTGCCATATGCATATTTGATTTTTGGGGGCAAAACTCAGATGCCTAAGACAAACTAGGGACAAGTTAGAGACAAGTAGGATGACCAATTGATGGCAACTTGAGTTTTGTTCACTTTCAATGCACCTTTAGCCTAAAAGGTTAGTGGGGTAATTATCGACATGTGGTTATACTTGTGCCATAATCTTTACCATCTGCGGTGCTGTCTGAACCGCACAATTAAATAATTACCATTCTCAAATTCATCTTTGCGCTATGTGTGATCATCAAAACAAGAAGTTTACCTTTTGCACTACATTATGTAGAATAAACCATTGTACAGTTCAGTTCAACATTGGTTTGCCTTAGTAGGAAGTAAGAACAAAACAGGGAGTCTCTAAAAAATGGAAAATAGGAAGAATAGATAAGATCATAAGATTGTTATGTAAAAGCAAGCCTCTTTTCCCGCACATAGCCACATACCATACCAGACTATGCCCTTCACTCTAATAAATTTGGGAAGAATACGTAAGACCGTTATCCAAAATCATGTCTGGTGTGTGAAGGATTTGAAAAATAAAAACAACGTTCACATCTGCGGCTAACAAGGTGAAGCTCCTCATTGGAATCTAGGGTAAGCAGAAAGCAGCCCATATGTTGCCTCTCAGTCACCTTAGCACATAAACACGGTAAGTAGACATCAATCTGACCAGATCAAGCCAGTTCACATAATTTTCTGAGTTCTTGCACAAGTTAAAAACCCAGATAGAACAAGGGAGAACATTTAGGTTCTTCACAAAGGTTGCTTATTAGATCATAATTCACAACATGAACACATCAACTAGTTATTCCAATTATTATATAAATAGTATTGGAGATTAGCAGCGGCGGAAGATTGTATGCTTATATATCCTTTCAAGCTTCACCAACCAACTAGCACTAGTTTGTTCTTGTTCGGAATAGCTATTAGTGCAGGGAAATTGTATGACGTATTCTTCACGCTGCAACTCCAAAATTTATCAAAAGCAAAGTGGATGGAGAACAATATTACCGCACTGCCCCTTGTTGGGTACAAAGAAAGAGGATGCCAGGTTAGTGTAAATATGATTGCATGTTTAACTATACAAAGTACTCCAGAATTTTCATTGCAAAAAAGTAGAGAGAATGCCTCAAGCCAAGGCCTCAGTATTGACTGCTCCATCACTAGATGTCAATAACACCAAAGCCATCCAGAAAGTTCTTCCCAAATTTAAGACACGGGTGCTTATTTCCAACAAAATCTTCAACAGCTCATCTAAGTAAGAGTTTGCAGTGTTACGCTCACTAATTGACTAGATCTTGGTGAGACTAATAACTTGAGTTTCTTTCACGCAATATTGAATACAAGAAGACAAGTACGAAAAATGTGCATGTGCAATAACTTACCATGACGGAAGTTGCTAGAAACAATAGCCGCTAATATGATAAATAAAGTAAAGATAAAAGTACCTTTATGTCCTTCCGCATAACAAGTTTGGATAGTTTGAAATGTGCAGTAGGGCCATCAGGTAAGTTAATGATCAGCAGCGCATCTGTGTCACAAATACCAACACAAGATGTCACAAACAAGAACAAGAGAAACATTTTTTCACTAACAAAAAGATGAATTCTTACCAGGTTCCCTTCGATTTGTGTGTACAACAATAAGTGAGGTGAAATCTCTTTTGTTTGCATATTCCACAATCTGAAAAAAATAAAATGTGTTTCAATGTATATGGAGAAGTGTCTAATTGAACCAAATGAATGGAAAGTAACTTGAGAACACATCATACTTTCTTGAGTTCATAAGTTCCTCTTTTAACATACTGAGAATTCGGTATCACTTGCATTAACTCCTCAATAAAGGCAGGTCCCCTCTGTGGACATATGCAACAGAAAGTACATTGTTAGATGATGCAGTCTTGTTCGAAGAATACAAGTTATCAAATGATCACGGATTCAGAACAGCCAGCACAATATATGAAGAAGAATACAAGTCCAGTAGCAGAAATGAGAAGCGTAGAAAAGGCATACACTGGAATTGAAGCGGCATGTAGTAATCAATACTTTAGGGGTTATTTGCTGTTTCAGAACTGCATTGAATTCATCAGCATCATTCCCTGCAAACAGCTGCACACAGGAACAATAATTTGATAGGTATAAAAACTGAGTAAAGTCGACATAATGGTCTAAATAAGCATTCATCCAGAAAGATAATTATGAAACAAGATATATCATACTAACATATCCTAACAGATCTAACAGGGATGCTAAATGATTTCTTAAGAGTGAGTTGTCACTGTATCAGAGCATGAGACATTGCGACAAGAAGTCCGCAAGTATAAGCAGGCACTACTGGTTGTAAACACCATGAAATTGAAGTATTGAACTACTTGAGATTCCAAACACTCCACAAGAAAGCAGACAAATCAACAAATAATCATCATCCTTAACATTGACAATGCACAACATTATATTGCCACCTAATGGTCAATCAGCCATAGACCAGTCATCCCCAACCTCATCTTCATACCTACTACCTCATACTTATCCCTACAGTCGGAAACAAGAAGTAACGTAATTCTATTTCTCGCAATTTCACATAAACCCAACTTAGCATAAGCAAACCCTCGGATTCATGCTCCTAACCCCGAATGCTCAGCCAAATCATTTGATTGTAAGGTGGAAAGGTACAATTATTCCGATACTTGGGAGTCTTAAATTGATCAAGTAAGCAACACAGAAGAGCTTGTACGAACCTCCTGGTCGTCAGGCCGGCACACGGTCTCGTCAGCCTCCCTGGTGTTCTCGATCGTCCGCGGCACCTGCCTCTCCGGCGGCTGCAAGCACCCAAAACAATCAAACCCAACGCAAAACTTTCAACTTAAAAGAGAGTTCGTTTGTTCGTTTCGGGGGGAGGCGAGAGCGTGCTTGCCTGCTCGCCGAGCTCGGCGGCGCGCTGGGCGGCCTGTCCGCGCTCGCGGGCGAGCTTGCGCTTCTGGGCCTTCTTCTCGCGCTTGAGCTTGGCGTGCACCTCGCTGCGCTTCTCCTTGTTCTTGATCTGCGACGGCAGCGCCGGCGCCGCCTTCTCCTTGTTCGGCTTCTTCTCCTTCCGCCCCTTCCTCTCGCCCTCGTCCCCCGGGGGCGGCGCGTCGGCGGGCTGCTTCCGCTTCTTCTCCTTCGCCATCGCCGCCGTCGTCTCGGGATAGGTTGCTCCTTTTTGTGCGGCGAGGGTTTAAGCGTCTAGGGCACCGCGGCGTTCGAGCCTTTCGTGGTGAAAGCCCGTGTAGGCCGGTTTGTGGGCTAGTTGGGCTTCTGGGCCGAATGTTCACAAGACGGGCTGCTGTTGTGTTTGTTTTCCTTATTTCTTTTCCGGTTTTATGGCTCTACTTAAGTTTGTGAATTGTGAATCACTCCCCTCTCCCTCGTAAGAAACTAATACATCGATTAAAATCTAACTAGAACAGGAGGAGTGCAAATTTAAAACACCCTATATTAATTTAAGTTTCATCTGGTGCTTGCCCAGCACCGAAAGGGACGCAGGTCCTCTATTATAGCAACAATAATATAGGTATGTTGCTATAGTACTCTGCAATAAAGCTGTAGAAAAACATTGCAGAAATGTGCCGATTTCACTGCATGTAGGAAAATAATATAGCAATTTTTACTGTTTAGTACTATAGCACGGTACTAGCACTGTACTATATGCTATTGATCTAAGCTGTTCGCTGACGATTGGATGGTCCGAATGAGGTCTAATGCACGTCTATTGTACACCTCTGTTGTAGCTAGTTGCTACGCAGAGGATCCGTGTCCTACTGAAAGATTGTGCAACATGTGTCGCTCTCCTCCACCATCATCTTGGTTATCATGGACAAGCATATTACCCACCCACCCTATGACATCTGTCTCTACCTCACTCTATGCCTGCCTAGCGCTAGTCCTTTGGCTCTCAGTGTCTTCCCCGCTCGTTTGCAAACCCACGGTTGACGACAAAGGAGGAGACAAAAAAACATAGAGGGAGACGTCGTGTTAGCATAAAACATTTGCAAGTGATTATCTCATAGACATATGGGTTCTGAATCATAATTTTTAATCACATGAGAACATTTTGAGACTTGTAAGTGGCCATGAATAATAGGACCCTCGTCTTTCCCGTCTCCGGCACCCCCTCCTCTTCCTTGCTATCGTTAGAGGCGACGGGTGGCGGTTCCTTCAGTGCATCTCCTTAAGGAAAATAAAGGAGGGCATTTGGCGGAGTGTGTATTTGTCGGAGGGGCACGGGACGAAGGGGCGTTTAACGGTGGCGGTGCAGACGCACGCTTGGACCATGTGCTACGTGACAGCGTGCGACGGAAGCGAAACACACGCGAAAGGAAACATGCAAGTTTGGTAAAGTGTTAATTACTTAAGTAAACAATGAATATACACTGTATTGCAAAAACCATGGATAATTTCCCCGGAACTAAAAAAACAACAAAACTATTTTTTTAAAAAAATGCCTAAAAATTAATAAGAGAAGGTAAAAGGGCAGAGAGAGAATAAGACCCTGTTTAGGGGGGCTTAAAGCCAGCTTCGGCTTTGGAAAAGATGAAAGCCCCCAAATAGGCCAACTTTGTAGGAGCTTATCATTTTAGACGCAAACAAAAAAAAACATGTGAAAGCTACAACTGGATAGGGTGTGCTTTTTCGGCTTATTGTGAGAGGGGTATACGACTTTGCCACTGGAAGTTGAAAGAAATTACACACCAATTGCCACCCGGTTAAAAGGCTCTCCGCCCACTCGTTGCATCTCTATCCCGATTCCAACCGAAGGCTACTCGTTCCCCTTCACCCCTAGGATGATTTGTCGCCACCGCCTGGACCTCGCCCATGTCGCCAACACTGGTCCTCTCCTCAGCATCCCTGCCTCCAACGGAGGAACCCCGCCACCGACACTTGGGAGGAGTGACAGATCAAAAATTCGCCGCCGCCCAAGGAGACCGACGACCGCCTGGTCCCCCTGCTGCCTACCAGTTCCCCCTGCCACCGTTGCCAACCGTCGTCTCCCCTTGACACCACCGCCCGACCAAATCAAGGTATTTCTTCCCAACTTCCTCCATCTCGCCTCTCCCAACTCACTCCATCTCAATCTACTTTGTGAAAGTGTAGGCATGGTTGATAGTTATGGTTTTTAGGGATTTTGAAAGATGGATTGCTAGTTGCTAGTAATTTTCAGATATGCCCATGCTGCTTGTTTGTTAGGCTAAAAGTAATGTGTCATTTGGAACAAGATTCATTACTTGGAACCTACTGAGCATATAGTACCATATAGCATTCCCTTTCTCTTGAATATACAGAGAAAGTGGTTTAGGTAACAATAAATTTGTTATAATTGATGGTAAAACAACTTGTATAATTTGAAATACCATGCAACTTGCCATCTACAGTTTTTAGGCATGTGTCCATGTGGAATTGTTATGGTCATGGGCTAAGCCGACCAACACCCGCAAGGCAACAATGACAAAGATTGGATTGAGTAAATTGTGATAGTTTGAGTAGTAATTGTATCAGAGTCCGCTAGTAAATTAGGATAGTTTGAGTAGTAACTGTATCAGAGTCTGATAGTAAATTACTATTTAGATTATTTTTTGCGTCCTCTTGGAGGTAATTCTTTTGTCTTTTATGTGATCAATTTCTTTTTTTTTTGCCATGTGCTCATTTAATGTTTGGCACTTCATTATTATGTGTAGGAAAAATTATCTTATCGACGCAAGATACCCTAATTAAAAGGGATATCTAGCTCCATACAAAAGGCAAAAGTATCTTGTCTTGGAATGACAATGGGGTCGAGATCCAGGAAGAAGAAGTGGTTCAATTTTTGTCACTCTTCTCTTCGTAATGTGATTGAACGATCATTTGGTATGTTGAAGATGAAATGATGAATTTTGTTGAAATTACCAAGTTTTAAAATAAAGAAGTAGAAGAAGATCATAATGGCGTGTATGGTGCTTCATAACTTTATTAGAGAAAGCGTCTTAGACGATCGACTTTTTTGGAGGTGCGAAAGCCCATCTCAACCACATATTTCTGATCTGACTGCATGGAAAGTTATACCCACTATCCAGTGAATAGTGGTAATGGTGGAGTACTATGATCTGCAATCAGTGCACAGATGATAGATAAATCCGTGTGAAATTATGCATGTTCAGGCTATCATTTTGTTTCCTCAAAACTTAGCAAGTTTATCAAGTATTAGAAATGTTCTAATTGGCATTATTTATATGTGCAGTTCTCTTAGAGTTTACTCCCATGAGGATGAAAACTCACTGGTCACCTCCTTGACAAAGCGTTCCAAAGTATCACAGTGCTCAAAGTGCTTTGCAGAGAGCCAGAGACATCTATATTGCCAATTAGAAGCAGGTCATATCCTTTCTTTCAAGGCTGATCAATGCAGAGGATATTTTAAAGTGGAATTCAGAAGGCATTCTTACCATTTTCTGTTCACTAGATCATGGTCTTTGGCTATCAATGAAAGATAGTTTCACTGATGTTCATCCTTGTCTATATGCTGACTAGCCCCTGTTATATGTGTATCTGATATCTCTATTTGTCTTACTGAACATGGAGGCACCTGCCTTTCAGTTTTCATTTTCTATTTGGTTTGGGAACTATCTTTTACATCTTTCTCTATATTATTATGTCGTACAAAAATATCAGTATGATCTAGTGATAAAACCGCGCTTTTCCCTCCCCACTCCCTCTCTCTTTTTTGTTTGGAAATGTAAGTTCTTGAACACATGTTACGTTGTTTCTAAAAATTTGTTCTCTAAGTTTGTTGGACTTGTCCTTCCTCCTCTGGAACCAATAATCTGGATAATGTATAAAGGAAGAGGAATATCAATGACAAATTTCTCAAAATATATCTTTTCTAGCATTATGGAGCAAATTGCTTGGCCCAGGACCTTGGTTCATCATCCTGTGACATGACAAATTGTTGTAATCCCAATTCAGGTATGCTTCAGAAATCAGAATGGTGTTTGGTTGAGTTGGTGACTCATATACACATCCTTAATGCGGTATTCTTATCTCCCCTCACCTTATTATATTATGTTGTTATGAGTTTCCTATACTCTCAACTAATTTCTAATTTTATCATATCTACGTATTGTTGTATATATCTGCCGTTGAATGTTCTTATTTTGCATAAAGATTGTCATGAGGTCATGCATAGTTTGCCTTTGTTCTTTTTCTTTGGGTGTATAAATCTGACTTTATTATATTTGTATTATCTCTTTGGTTTGCATTTCTCTGGAAGAACATCGCACTGGCCATAGATTGATCTAGTTTATGCTGATACAAGTTCTCTCTGTTTTCCATGTTCTAAGCATTATTGATGGTCTTATCAGTAATCCATTGACTTGACTAAATAATAGAGAAAAGATGTTATGTGCTGCATGTGTAACTTTGTATGTGAAGGCTCAAATGCTTTTATTTTTTAATGTAAAATGTGCTTTGGAAAGAAACTTTGTATGTGAAGGCTCAAATGTTTTTACCAGTTCAAGTGGGAAAATGAGGAGCACTTCTACTTCCCTCTCCCTCCCTTGTGTTCACATACATTGGTGAGTTAGCGAGAGAACTAAAAAAGGAAGATAGGATCAGTAGACCCGTAGTTGTTGTTCTGGTGGTGGTGCTGGTGCTGGTGCAAATGGGGATTTCCAGAGGTGCCTGCTTTAGGATCCTCACTTGCAGCACCACCCCTGGCAGCTCCATACCTCGCCCTGTCGTGAAACCAGAAACTGCACCTATCAAGGAGGTGTGAATTCGCTTCAGCTACTGTTGTTTTCTTCCTTCGATGGATTTCATATGTAGGAATCAGGATGTGTCTAGAATACTGTGATCGTTATTCTCTTTCACCATCTTGGTTGTTTAATTTAGTGTATGTATATGCATTGCATTATATCTAAGGAGGCTTTGTTCAACATCGAAGTGTCCAGACATTTAAATGATAGCTATGTTGGCATCTGTTTGTATTGTCTTGTGATGTTTAGTGACATAAATATTTCTAATAAGCTTCATTGTAGTTGTGATTGACATGTAATCATCAATTTCTCATGATTAATGATAAGCCATAGTGAAAGAACAAAGCCCATTTATCATACTTTCTTTTAGAGCGAAGAGCGTGAGAAACAGACCCTAGTTCTGTTTTCATTAAGAAAAGAAACTGCATATAGTTCTTACAACGACCATTATGAGCTATCTGCTTCGTACTGATCAGTGTTATCTTCTTCCCACTCAATAGCTTACATGGCATGTTTGTGCTCTTTCTTTTTCAGAATATAGTGAGTAAACAATGCTTCCAATTTTTGAAGTAATCAGCTAATTGTTGGTACAAGGCTACAAGCATGACGTAGCACGAACTTTCTGCCTTAACTGCATAAAGGACAGCTTGGATGTGGCAACAAATAGCTGCTATCTGAAAAGCTCGTACAAAACAATGCAAAGAAAGTTACAAATGTACCTCCATCCAAGCTACATCGGTTAAATAATAGTCGTTCAGTTCATAAGGAACATTGCACTTTAATTGATCTGATCCATTGCGAGTGCGTTGTTATGGTCATTCAGGCGACCATCAGGAGAACTTTTTAACCTTTGAGCACTTCTTGCATGCACACCAGTGATTCTTTTCAGTTTCTAACATTTCCATTAGGCCAGGAGAGAGCTGCAAAGGCTTAAGAGCATTGTGGTGATCAAGTTAGCTACACGTGCTTACTTGGTTAGGACACATTTTTTTTAAAAAAAAAAACAATACATTTCTAAAATAGAATGACAGAAATAAATGTCTGTTTAATAAAATTACAAAATAGGTTTCTGTCGACAATCCAAATGGTGACAGACCTGCCATTTGGAATGGCAACATGAGCCTTGTCGTTAGCAATACAGTGGCAAAGGTCTCTGATGCCATTTCAAATGGCAGCAGAGGCTAGTCTATAAAAGGGCCAAAAATCCAAACGACGGTGTGCCTTCACCGTCAGAGGGGATACATCACTGGGACTACGACGTCGATGAGGTCCTATTTCCGCCTGATGACGGTGCGCCTTCACTCCGACGGTCCCATCCAAGTCTCCGTTGGGGCTTCACAATTCCATGGTGCGTCTCCACCGTCCCCGCCGTTGTTCGCCACACCTATGGAGGTTGGTCGTCCCTCCAGGGTAGTTCAGGCGCCGAACCTCTTGACATACTCGCACCAGCCGCAGGACAGCTGGACGAGAGAGGGGCAACCCGTGGATTATGCCTAAAGAGGGCCCGTGAGTAGATGTACGACCTATATTATGTAAATATTATTTTTTGTACGACTAACATTATGCTTGTGTCCATTTTCGATCTCATTTGTTGTTGTTGCGCGTACGACTAACTTTGTGCGGGACTCAACATAGCGGCACCCCACACATCGTGTAGACCAAACAAACTAGTAGACACCACCGAAATGACATGTACGTTGGTGCCAAAAGAATCCAGCTCTATAAAAAGATCACCCAACCAACTGAACTCCACGCCCTTCTCTTCTCATCTACCGCATGCACGAATCGGGTTGCTAATTTGTGCATGCTATCGTTTGTAATGCATGTAACCAAATCGTGCGCGCCATGTAATTCGCAAGTATGTTACAAAGTTTTATTGTCATAGTTGAAATCTCATCTTCTAAATTTAACTCCTAAATTGTTCTCTATTTAATATTTTATTCTCTTTTTTTTTGAAAATAATCGATTGGGCAGACACTTAAAGATATTACCAAAAAACTGAGTCAAATCCTTTAAAAGTGCCCAAAAAAAATACATGCGCATGTTGCCATTTGAAATGGCGACAAGTTCCTTTAAAATTGCCCAAATGGTGGCAGAGACATTTCACACTATTTGCATGACGACAGGGCTCCTGATGACAATCCAAATGGTGACAGCGGTCTGTCGCTAATTGAATTGGCGATAGAAGCATATTTTGTTGGTGACAGGTATGATAAACATAATTATGTTTGAATTTATGGGCTTGGCCTATATAATATTTTAAATAAATCCTAGAAAAATTCCAAGGGCCCACTCATGCATAGTGAAAGATGGAAAATTCAATACTATATTGCTAGTCTAGGTGGGGGAGACCAATATATAATATAGAGTTGGTCATACCTAGTTGAAGCATTCAAAAGAAGAACACACGCGCTCTCGCTCGCCACTAGACATGTTCACAGGCAACCCGGTCCGACGGCCCGGCCCAAGCCTGAGCCGGTCCGGGCCGAGTTTGGGACTAGATTTCTAGCCCAAAAGCCCGATGGATGTAATTAAAAAATAAAGAAACCTTCTTTATTCTCAAAATGAATTAAACATCACTTGTTACTCTAAAAAGAATTAAAACAATAGTTTTAAATAAGAAAAAACAAATTTTGGGTCGGGTCGGGCTCGAGCTTGCCCATTTGTGGCCAGGCTTTTTTAGGCCCAGCTCAGCCCAACGTTTGAACAGGTCTACTCGCCACGTCATGCCACACGTGAATGGTCCGGCGATTTCATGTTCGGTCAGTTGTGGAATGGGGAGCTGCTGCTTCTTTTTTCAAAACAGAGTGATGACATCAATTTCTTTTGCTTGCTGTTAGTTCTATATGAGGGAGAGGAGTCTCCTCTCAGAATCAGAATAGTGAGGTATCAGTACCAAATTGTTGCCCTGTTCCTCTGCGCTGCGCAACCTCGGCTACTCCATCCCTTCTTCGACGTGCACATACATGGGGGAGAGCAGTGTCTCCGAAGACGGTGTCCCTCATAATCCTGCACGGGTTGGGGCGAATTAGGTTTTTAGAAAACGTTCGCGCAATTGCTCACGGCTTCCTTCATCATCTGCTTCACGTTGCCTTCTTCGCACCAGAGTCTACTGTGACCTTCCTCGGAACGATTCTCTGTAAGTTACGGTGATATCATTTGATATGGCTAGGCCTTGCTTCCTAGAAATAAATCATGAGATGATGTTGATGCCTACTTCTGTTAGTAGTGTTCTTGTTCTAGGCTTTGCCTTGTTAGCGCATATATATGAGGTATACATATTTGAGTTGATGATCATACTACTTTTCATAGTTCCAAATATGTCTAGTATATATGTTTTTGTTGATTCAATTATTATTTTAGGAATTATAATAATCACAAAAGTATGCATATACCTAACAATCCAAAAACCTGATTGGCACTTTGTCATGAATGATTTTGCCAAGGCAATGAAACCAGAGAAATTTACTGGTGTAAATTTCAAGAGATGGCAAATAAGGGTCCAATTGTGGCTCTCGACTATGAATGTATTTTGGGTCGTGATACTAGGTTATGCAGGACCTCGTGTTGCTGCACAACAAATAGAGTATGACACTGCTATGACAATATTTATCGAGTGCATTCTAAGCGTGTTATCTGACCAGTTTTGTGATGTGTATATGCACATGAAGAACGTTGCGGATCTGTGGCATGCACTCGAATACAAGTTCACTGCCTCAGATGCTGGACATAAATTATATGTTATGGAGCAATATCATGATTACAAAATGGTTGATAATCGTTCTATAGTTGAGTAGACTCATGAAATACAATTCGTTGTGAAGGAACTCGCCCACATTGGTTATCAATTGCCTGATAAATTTGTGACTGGGGACATTATTGTCAAACTTGGAGGATTTTCGCCACATCTCTGAAACACAAGAGACAAAATATTTCCGTCGAGGATCTGATTGCTAGTTTTGATATTGAAGAGAAGACTCGGGCAAAGGATGTGACGCGAATGGTGTAAGAGGGACAGTCTAGAGCGAACATCATACAACATATTGATCAAGGGAAAGGCAAGGTTGTTTCGACCACCAACTTTAAAAGGACAAATAACAGTAAAAAGAAAGTGAACATGAAGGATATTACTTGCTTTGTTTGTGATGAGACTGGTCATTGGGCCAAGAAATGCCGCAAATGGATGGGCAAGAAAAATCATCCAGTGAAAAAAGAAGTCTGCTAATGTGATTATTGGCAAGGTCGAAGCATCTAGGTATGATAATTTACTTAGTATCTTTTTGGCATGTCAATCTACTAATTGGTGGATTGACACCGGGGCTAATATTCATGTATGCGCTTATGCATCTATGTTTTCTTCTTACCAGGTTGTACGAGGTTCTTCCATCCTAATGTGGAATGGATCAAATGATTATGTTCTTGGTGTTGGCACGGTAGATCTGAAGTTCACTTCAGGAAATATCGTGCGCTTGAAGAACGTGTAGCATGCCTCTACAATAAATAAAATCTTGTCAGCGATTTCCTTCTATATCGAGATGTGTTCAAATTGGTCTTCGAGTTGAATAAAGTAGTCGTGTCAAAATTTAGACTCTTTATTGGAAAAGGTTATGAGTGCGAAGGCTTATTCCGTTTTTTCTTTTCAGATTTTTTTAATAAGGTTGTGAACTATATTTATGACTCTACGAATGGTGGTGAGGCCAATGTGTGGCACCCATGTTTATGTCATATAAACTTTGGTTGTATGTCTCGGCTTTCTAGTTTAAATTTAATTTCAAACTTTTCCATAGTCAAAGGTTCCAAATGCCAAATTTGTGTGTGCAAGCGAAGCAACCTCGAAAGTTTCACAAGGTTGTGACAAAAATAAATTCGACAAAATTGGAACTCATACATTCAAGCTTGTGTGAGATGAATGGTAGATTGATAAAAGAAGGGAAAAGATATTTCATGACTTTAATTGATAATACCACTAGATATTGCTATGTGTATTTGTTGAAAACAAAAGATGTGGCATTAGACTACTTTAAAACTTATAAAGCTGAGGTTGAGAATCAATTAGATAGAAATATTAAAAGAATTAGGTCCGATCGTGGTGGAGAGTATTTTTCTAATGAGGTCAATCAGTTTTGTGCAGAACATGGAATTATCTATAAAAGGACAACTCCCTATTCACCTCAATCGAATGGGGTTGTCGAAAGAAAGAACCGCACCTTAACTGACTTGGTGAATGCCATGTTAGATACTGCGGGTATGTCTAAGGCATGGTGTGTGTGTGTGTGTATGGGGGGGTGTTGACTGTGTGTCATATCCTCAGTGTTCCCCTAGGCGCCCGCCTAGGTCGCCTAGGCGGCGCCTAGGCGCTAGGCGCAGCCTCACCGCCGCGATCTGGGGCTAATCGGCGAGCTAGGCGCTCCACCCGCCTAGGTGGGTCAACGTCGGACTGGGCGGTCCAAGGCGGTGTCAGGCGGGCAAGGCGCGGCGGCTCAAGCGAGCTGGTGCATCAAGGCGCGCGCCTCCTCCAACCCCTCCTCAGTAGCGCCGCCTCCTCGTCGCACCTCCTTCCTCCTCCTCGCCGCGCCTCCCGCGCGTCGCCGACGCGCCTCCCCACGCCGCCTTGTCCCCTTGCCTTCGCTCGTTGTCCGCCTTTGCCAAATGTGGCAAAGAGTTAAGAGGAGGAAGGAGCTAGAGGCTTGAAGCGGGAGAGGGTGAATCGCTGAGTTGAAGGAAGGAACTGAGGCTTGAAGGCGTGGGAGGAGGAAGAGGAAGAGGCGTGGGAGGAGGAAGACGAAGGAAGGAGCCGGAGGCTTTTTACTTTTCTTGCTCTTCTTTCTTTGCCGTAGGAGAGCTGGAGACTACTTTTATGCTCCAAGGCTTTCTTTCTTTGCTTTAGGTCAGAGGACAAGAGGGAGTGGAGACTTGTCCGCCTTTTGATGTCCTACACGCCATCTTTGCTTTTATCGCCTTGGTTTCACGCCTTTTCTCTCTCCTTGGTTTCACGCCCTTTTCTTTCTCGTGCATGAGCCTCCTTGGTTTTGCTATCATTTTACTTTCACTTAGTCTACTTCCTACTCTATGTCTACCCTGCCATTTTATTACGCTGCTACTGCCTGGTATTCAGTCTGCCGCCTAGGCGCCGTCTAGGCCCCGCCTAGGCGAGCTAGGCGCTAGGCGGCTACCCTCCGCCCGCCAAACGCCTAGCGCCTAGGTAAACACTGCATATCCTGAATAGAGTCCCCTGTAAAAATAGTGAGGTAACTTTGTTGGAAAGGGAGAAAACCATTACTCTCGTATTTGCGTACTTGGGGTGCTTGGCGAGTCAATGTTCTAATAACTAAAAAGCACAAACTTGGACATAAAAGAGTGAACCGTATCTGTCTAGGATATACTCATCATAGTACAGGCTATAGGTTTCTAGTAATTCAATCTAGGATATATATAATATGCCAATCAATATGATAATAGAATCCCGAGATGCTATTTTCTTTGAAAATATATTTCCTATGAAAAATTCACATAGCTCTTTTAGTCAAGCGAATGACTTAACTCCTGAACCTACAACCCCAATTGAGTATATTGAACACACATACAAACACGTACATGAGGAGGATGACAGTGTTGTAGCTCCTCAAAGGAGCAAGAGACAAAGGATTGCAAAATCTTTTGGAAATGACTTCACTGTGTATCTTATGGATGATGTCCCCAAATTTATTTCAAAGGCATATGCGTCTCCTGATGAAGAGTATTGGAAGGATGTGGTTCGTATTGAAATTGATTTCATTATCGCTAACAGAATTTGGGAAGTCACCGATTGTCCATTTGGTTGCAAGCCAGTTGGATGCAAGTGGGTGTTCAAGAAGAAGCTTAGGTCCGATGGTACAATCGAAAAGTACAAGGCTCGACTTGTGGCTAAAGGTTATACTAAAAAAGAAGGTGAGGATTTTTTTTATACTTACTCACATGTTGCCATATTAACTACTATTCGAGTACTACTATCTTTGGTGCCTCACATGGTTTTATTGTCCATCAAATAGATGTAAAGACAACTTTCCTCAATAGAGAGTTAGATGAGGAAATTTACATGGATCAACCTGATAGATTTGTAGTACCTGGACAAGAGGGCAAGGTCTATAAGTTATTGAAATCTTTATACGACCTCAAACAGGCACCTAAGCAATGGCGTGAAAAGTTCAATAGAACTTTGACATTTGTGGGGTTTGCGGTACATGAATCCGATAAATATGTATACTACCGTTATGGTGGAGGTAAATGAGTAATATTACCAGTGTATGTTGATGACATACTTATCTTTGAGGCAAACATTGATGTGATTAATGAAGTTAAGTCATTTTTATCCTAAAGTTTTGACATGAAAGATCCGGGAGAGGCTGATTTTATTTTAAACATCAAGTTGATCAAGGATGTGAATGAGATTACCTTGCTGCAATCTAATTATGTGAAAAAGGTCTTGAGCCATCTTTGCTATATGGAAAGCAAGCTCTCTCCAACATCTTATGATTCTAGTCTAATACTCCGAAAGAATCAAAGACTAGAAAATGATCAATTGAGGTACTCTCAGATTATTGGTTCATTCATGTACTTGGCTAGTGCTACTCGTCCTAACATCTCTTTTGCTGTAAGAAAATTGAGCTGATTTACCGCTAATCCAGGAGATGATCATTGGCGCACACTTGAGCGGGTTATGCGCTATTTGAAAGGTACAATGAGTTACAAAATTCACTATACTAAGTATCTTGGTGTACTCGAGGGATATAGTGATTCCAATTGGATTTCTGATGCTGATGAGATAAAGATTACGAGTAAATATGTATTCACTCTAAGCGGTGTTGCCGTCTCATGGAGGTCTTGCAAACAGACCATACTGACAAGGTCAACCATGGAGGCAGAACTCACAACATTAGATACATCCACTATTGAGGCAGAATGGCTGCGAGTAGGGCTGTTCATTCGGTATTTTTGGTAAATACAGTTTAGTAAATATGGTATATACGGTAAATACTATATTGTTAGTTCGGTAAATACGATATTTTTGAAAATACAGTTCAGTATCGGTAAATCCCAAATTATTTCGGTATGATATCGGTAAATACCATATTTACCAAAGTTAACGTGAATTGCGAACGATGTAGCGGGCTAGCGGCCTTATTAGACATTTAGACGGTCAGTAGCGGGCTAGTTAAGAGTCTTGGACACACTCAGTCGGTAAGTGTTTGTCCGTCCACACTCCAAAGTCCACATCGTGTTAAACTAACAGATAGCTAGAGCTATTAGTACTTGCATGTTACACACACATGTACGCAGTCATCTAGGTTGCATCGTATGCTTGTACGTGATACAAGAAATATATATGGTTGGTGCATGTTACACACACACAGGCACTGCATGGTGCGTGCACTTGACACTTTGGCGGCACTCCTTGAGCAGCCTAGTACCAGCAGTCCAGCCTGCGCAAGTGCCCACTTCCCAGCCGGCCTGCCCAAGCCCCAAGCGCACATGTGAGTGATGTGTCGATCTGCCCAAGCGCACATGGGCTGATGGGTTAGCCCGTGGGGATAGCCTGGAGTGGTGGACGCCTCACGCCTAGACAGATCGGCTGGGCAGGTAGCTGATTAATTTCGGTACGCCCGGTTTTTTTTTGGTTTTCAGTCAGTTTTTACTGGAAAAACCGAACAACAAAAACCCTGAATTCTAGATACCGTACTGAATACCGAATATCGGTCAAACCGAGTTGACCGATGCAGTGCGGTTTTTTCAGTTTGGTACCAAATTGCACAACCCTAGCTGCGAGAACTCTTGATAGATTTACCGGTGGTTGAAAAACCAATTCTAACTATCCTTATGTACTGTGATAACCAAACAGTTATAGTAAAGGTGACAAATGCAAAGGATAATATGAAATCTTCAAGACATGTGAAAAGGCAGTTGAAGTCGGTCAGAAAATTGAAAAACTTCGAAGTGATAGCTGTCGACTATATCCAAACAGATTTGGACTATATCCAAACAGCTAAAAATTTAGCAAATCTCTTTACAAAGGGACTATCATGGAATATGATTGAAATTATATCGAAGGAGATGAGAATGAGACCCATGTGAATTACACACAGTGGTAACCCAAACCTATGTGATCAGAGATCCTATGAAATAGGCCTTGGAAAACAAACTATTTAGGTAACAATAGAGTACATTATTACTTTATATCTCACTCCATATAACATCCCAAGGTTATGTTACCAAAATAAAATAAATAAAGTTATTATTTTATTGGATTTTTCTGAAATTTTAAAGAGTTTAATTGCTTTATTTGATTTTCTGGAGTTTTTTTTCAAAAAAAAGGCAAAAATAAAATTTATTTGGGTTTTCTGAAGTTTTATTGGATTTAAAGTTTAAAAGGAAATTTTAAGTAATTTATGGAATTTTCTAAAATTTTAAAAGATTTTTTATAAATATTTTAAAGCCAAAACAAATTTATTTGCAAAATTAAAAGCCAACTTTAAGTTGAAAATAATTTTATTAAGTCCATAATAAATAAGAAAATTTATGTGAATTTTTCCATAATTTTTGGAATTATTTTGCTATTTTCTAAAGCTTAAATGAATTAACAGTATTAGTTTAAATGGAAAAAAAAATTTAAACTCCCAAATAGTGTTTGGGCCGAAACCCAGGAACCCAGCCCAAACCACGTGCCCCACACGGCCCAACCCCGCGCGGCCCGCTCGCGCGCTCTCTCCCTCACTGACACGCGGGGCCCGCGTGTCAACCACCCTCACCTTGACCCCACCTGTCGGCCGCACACGCACCCCGCGTTAAAAACAACATCGACGCACATCAACCGTTGGATCACAAATCAACAACCATGATCTGTCGACACCTCCGGGCACTCCGAACATCCCAATCAATGTGACCCCTCCGATCAAACTTTAACGGCCAGGATCTCGCGTGACTTTCGGAGGCCCGAACGTCCCAGCCGTATCAACCGTTAGATCAAAAACGGGCGGGCCGATCTCGATGGCACTACTGGCGATCCGAACATCTCTGTTAATGTGAGCCGTCCGATTACAATCTAACGGCCAAAGACCTCACCCATTGTTTTCTTCTCCATTTCTTTTCTGTCACTGACTTGTGGGCCCTCCTTGTGAGGCCTTTCTTCCTCCGCACCTTCTTCCTCCTCCGCTTATTCCTCCCGCAACCGCTACACCCCACCGCCATGGCCGCACGCGAGGAACTCGTCAACGCCGCTTTTCCCGCCCCCTCTCCTCACACGGTCGTGCGCATTCAAACCGCCACTCGCCACCTCCCCCACTCCGGCCGTTTTCCCCCTCCCTCACGCCCACGTTGGCCGGATCGCGCCATGACCGCCGAAGGACCCGCGCGCACGATCTCCCGCTCCGGTACTCCCCGGCCCCTATAAAAGGGAGCCTCGGGAGCGCCTCTTCCTCCTCATCGCAGCGCCACCATTCATTTCTTCCCTCCACCTCCGAGCTCGCTGCAATCAAGAGTTTTTTCGCCGCCGGCCACCGTGGGTCTCTGCCACCTCTAGCGCCGCCGCCACCGCCGCCGCGTCCTCGCCACCGGCACCATTGGGATCGTCGCAGCCTCGCCGTCCCCGTGCGCGCCCCCTTGACGCCAGATCCTCGCCGGAACTCCCCGCCGCCGCGAGCCCGAACCTCGCCGCCGGCCGCCTCTGTCCCCATCCGGCCACCCGGGTGAGCGCCCCAGGTTCGCCACACCCCTCTCTCTCTTTTGACATCCTCGCCGGGCCGCCGTTCGTCGGTGCCATTGGGGCCCAAGTGCCGCTGGTGCCAAGGTGACGTGGCAGCGCCACGTCACTGCCACATCGCGCCACTGTGGCGCCGCGTCAGCGCCACTTCCTCCCCTCCGTCCACGTCAATGCCCGCGTGGCACGGTTCATCCCTTCCTCAGACCCAACCGCCCGTAAACCCCGTCCACCAAAAGCCGAGCCACTTACAGTGGGTCCCACGGCCAATTTTTTTCTTTATTTCTTTTTCAGCCGAAAAAGCCCCGCTGACGTCAGCTTGCGCAATAATTCAAATTTCCGTTAGAAAAATAATTCCATTAATTCGAAAAAAACCCTAATTCTATCATTTCATGTATTTTCAATTTTCCAAAGCTCATATCTTTTGCATCCGAACTCCGATTGAGCCCAATCAAATTTCTAAATTTATATAAATTCAAGATCTAGCCAACCACACCAAAATTATTTTATTTGGAGTTAATTTTAATTGTTATTTAAATTTTAATTTAATTTAGCTTATTTCGCGATTAGATTTCGACGACTTCAGAGAGTCATATTTCGACGCCGTTTGAAGAGCACATAAGAGGATTGATTTTGAATGTATGATCATCGTGATTGTAGACTTGAACTACCTGGAGAAAGTACTTGTGAGTACTAGGTGACTTGTTAAGGAAAACAACATCACCTCGTCAAGCAAGGCAAGTTACACCCTTGATCATATCGATCCCATTATTTCAAATTATTTAAATTATATATTAAATTATTACTGCATGCTTATTTATATTCAGTAATTTAAATTCCTGTTTTGAATTTATAATTTTGCCTAAAATCCTTTGTATGGCCAATTTGGATAATTGAAGCGAGCATATTATCACCCTAGATAAAACCTAGTTGATACAATAGTATGGACTATGATCATTTGAAAAATATTGTGCTTAGCCATGCTTATAGACCAAATATGTTTCATTTAGGGAATTTCAGCCAAAAATCAACTATTGTTTAAATTGTACCCTTGGCATTGGTGTGTCATGGGAGTTTTATAAATGACTTTGGAAAATAAAATAAAATTATGGTTTGGACTTGGACGAAATGGTTGTCTGGTGGGTGCAGGTTTATGTATGGGCTCAACTGGGTAGGTTGAGGCCCAGGGTTCTGTTGGTTGTCGCTCAGGTCAGTTAAGGACCGGTCTTCGAGCCGCATCTTGCTAAGCCACATCGTACTACCACATGTCTTGTATGGGCAGGACCTGGCTGAATAATTTGCAAAGTTTCATCATGGTCGTTCCTGTTGGTGCGGTGGGTAGTCATGTTATGACCTTTGTTAGTCCCACCTGGCACAAGAGGGGGCCTAAACCCTACGGACGGGTAGTCCAAATGGGGCGAAACTTTAGCGAGGGAGGACTATGGTGGAATGATGCATTGTAAAGGCCTCGTGATGATCACTTAGTCGCACACCTTCGGAAGTGTGTCAGACGGACATTAAAAGTTGATTATCTCTTGTGGGTAAAGTTGTACAACCTCCGCATTCGAATAGCCGTGTCCACGGTCATGGACATGCTGGCAAAGCCACTCAAAGTTAGACTTTGGTTTTGATTTAAAAATAATTTTTTGTAAAACAGTTTTGTCATGGATGGGTGTTCATGAGAAAAGTTATGGGTTGAAGCCCCGGGTTGGTGCCCGTATTTATGTTGATGTTAGGTTGGTGCCTACACTATCTTTATTAATTCAAAATCAATTTTGGATTTTATAAAACTTGAGCTTTTGAACTTAGTATGGTATTTAATGTCAAATGCTGTTTTTGCACAAATAACCCTATAAGCCATCCTTTGTTACATCCATGTATGTATGTCATTCTGTTATTTGACGGGTGTAACTTGCGAGCACGGTAGTTGTGCTCATACTTGCTTTATGCAAACAAATTTCAGAGAAGAAGGACTTCGCTTCAGGTGTGGATCGTGACGACTAGGCCGCTACCCCAGTCGATTGCCTGTGGCAGATCAACTGGACTCCACTATTTCTTCATCGTCTTCCGCTGTGTTTATTTATTGTTACCCTGTAAGGCTATCTTGTAATCAACTATGTTGTCTATTAATAAATTTTAGCGTTTATGGTTGTGTTATCACATTTGTTTACTGTGTGAGCTAGCCACTGATCATGGGACTAGTTCAGTTATGCACAGAAGATCTGGGATGTTACTCCCGGGTCTGACAAAAGTGGTATCAGAGCCATATCGACTGTAGGTCGTGACCTAGTTAGAATGGCCATTAGTTGAAAAACTTCAAAACTTATTTTATATAACAAGAAAAATAAATTATTCTCTCCTCATCTTGGTCATCCCGGGTCTGACACTCCATTGGAGATGCAATACTCTGATTACTGTAAGGCATGATGACTTTGTCTTAATGTGTTCTGAGGCTTAACAACAAAATACTATCCTACAAGGTATTCGTGTAAGAACACACCTACATGAGCTCAACCGTTGGTCGCAGTCTATGAGATGTGGGTGATCTTTAAGAAGTTCATGAAGAGATACATGAGTATAACCTATATGCTCCACCCGAGAAGTAGCCTATCGACGGCCAAGTATCAGCATAGGCCTTAGGTGAAACTTATTCGTACAAAATTACCAATTCAAGGCTTAGTCCATTGTGTAGTTGTGGATAAGTGTAGCTTAAGGTTCTAGGTGGATATTCAACCTTAACCGGTTTTCACCGAAAAACTGGTATATCAATAACACTTTGAAATTATAGACAAATTCGTGGTGTTTTTGGGATCTAGTGGAGGATTGTTGGATATTATAGGCTTGGCCCATATAATATTCTAAATAAATTCTAGAAAAATCCCAAAGGCCCACTCATGCATGGTGGAAGGTGGGAAGTTTAGTACTATATTGCTAGTCTAGGTGGGAGGATATCAATATATAAGGTGGAGTTGGTCTTACCTAGTTGAAGCAATCAAAGGAAGAATACATGTGTGTGCTCTCTCGCTCGCTCGCCATGCTACGCCATCGCCCGTCCGCATGCGATGTGTGCGTGAATGGTCCAACGATTTCGTGTCCGGTTGGTTGTGGAGCTGCTACATCTTTTTGCACCTCAAAACCATGCAAACCATTCATACGAATTAAAAACTGAAAGTTTGAATTACATTGTTTCAGTAGAACTTTTATGGCACGCATTAACTGCATTTAAAACAGAGTAATTACAACAGTTTCTTTTGCTTACTGCTGGTTCTGTATGAGGGAGAGGAGTCTCCTCTCAAAATCAGAACAGGGAAAGATCAGTACCAAATTATTGCCCTGTTCCTCTGTGCTGCGCAATCTCAGCTACTCCATCCCTTCTTCGACATGCATCGATGTTGGGAGAGCAGTGTCTCTGAAGCCGGCGTCCTTCGTGATCCTGCACTGGTTGGGGTGAATCAGGTTTTTGGGAAGCGTTCGCACGACTGCTCACGACTTCCTTCATCATCCGCTTCTCGTCGTCTTCTTCGTATCAGACTCTACCGCGATCTTTGCCGGAGCGATTATCTGTAAGTCACGATGATATCGTTTGATATGGCTAGGCCTTGCTTCCTAGAAATAAATCATGAGATGATGTTGATGCCTACTTCTGTTAGTAGTGTTTTTGTTCTATGCTTTGTCTTGTTAGTGCATATATATGAGATAGAAATATTTGAGTTGATGATCGTGCTACTGTTCATAATTCCAAATATGCATAGTATATACGTCGTTGTTGATTCAATTATTATTTTAGAAATTATAATAATCACAAAATTGAGCATATACCTAATAAATTATGCCTAATTTTGTATGATAAGGCATTTTTCATTCATGAGGTGTATATATATATATATATATATATATATATATATATATATATATATATATATATATATATATATATATAGGAAAAATACTATCTACTCTCAGGTGTAGTTACTTCCTCTTTATCCACCCTTTAATTCTCGATGAGATCTGTGCGTCTTTTCAAACTTAATGGGTCTAAAAATCATGGATACGAAAGAGACCCGATCCAATTACTATCCGACCTTTAATCTTGGCAATGTATTTTCGGAATTCCCGTAATTGATTCTTTCCTTCTTTCCTGTTCGCTACCCCTTTCCAGGCCTTTCCCTTTGGCCATACCACCTCTGTGGATTTGAGCATACAAGCGATTTGAGCATCCAGGCGATTTCATTATTCAGGTAATTGATTCTCACCTTCTTTCCTGTTCATCACCCCCTTTCCAGGCATTTGCCTTTGGTCATACCACCTCTACCGCCCGCGTGCCCGTCCATGCGCTGCTGCTGCGCCTGCCTGACATGCGCTGGCCGTCGCGACAGCATGACCCATGGTGCAGGTGTAGACGACGGCAATGAGGTGGAAGTATGCTTCTTATCAACAAATGCTCGATTGGTGTATTACTATTTGGCTGCATGTTAGATGCTCGAGCAAATTCCCCTGCGAGCTGCAATTTTTCTTTCATAACTTGCAGAGATATCTCTTTATTTGAGTTCGAGGCAGTATGCAACTACTCTGTACTCTATAGGTATCCATCTCTGATGGAGTGGCTGTCATTGGTTCTTTTTTTTTTTTTTGTATCAGTGGCTACCATTGTTGTGGAGGTATGTACACCGCCGTGGCCAATGGAAATTTGCATACATACTAGTTATTTTCATACTCCATACCACTTTTGAAGTATTCATACTACCATTTTGATATACTCGGTGCCACTTTTCAAGTTTAGTCACTACTTTAATACACTCCATACTATTTCAAGTCTATATATCTGGTTTAATATCTCCTCAGTTACTCTGTGTATGTTATGGTTGGTTGTTGGCGAGGCTACATACACCAAAAGAGAGAGAAGTTTCAGGTGCCCAAGTACACAATCACAACAAGGGCCATCGTTCTCATTCGGATATACACACATTTCATATGCAGAGAGGGTTGTATCGGCTACCTCAACAACAGATGACTGCCGCATGTCAACACTAATTATTATACACCTATCATGTTCATAATTTAGGTTTCAGATGATGTCGCCTGACAAAACATGTCATGTGTTGTGTCATAATCAATTTCTGCTACTCGGGATTGAAGAATTTCCATGTTGTATACCGGGATAATACTCCCTCTCGGTACACTACACAAATCATGAACAAATACAAGAAGCCAGACCCGCTTGTGTGCGTGTTTTTTTCCGGGATAATACTCCCAGTTGGTGTAGTATACTGCTAAATCATCAATGAATCAATTAATTCAGTATATGTATCATTAATTTTGAGTAGGAAGTAGCTTTCATAATTTTGTCAATACTCTGTTATTTACATCATGAGTTCCTCAGAAAACTACGTCTGTATACTTCCTGCCCATTATACTACTCCAATATACTCTGTACTTCTCGCTTTTCATAATATACTCCATACTTCTATAATTGACTATAATCCACATTTCAACATGTCAAATGGCATTGCAGGGCCACATACTCTCTACATCTTTCTGTCTTCGAGAGTACATACTTCAAACGGCATTGTGTGGCCCCATGCCGTCCGATCGCCTGTACATGAGGCTCCTGTCGGCGGGTGCCCGCCGCCATGGCGAGTGGTGTCGGACCCGGATTTTCTAATCCGAATCCTCTGTGAAAACGTCATGCTATTCCCTGGATCAGTAGATAGCACTCACAGGCATTGCTGAATCATTCATACATGGCGCGAACTAAAGTATCATTATTACAATCAACAGAGTGACATAGACCACGTCGGGTCGAGTTTTACAACAGGGGCCGCTCAGGCCAAATTGATTACAATACAGAACACCAAAGCGATAGCGAAGCAAAGGGTAGAGCTCATCTCTTCACAGTAAGCGATCGGGGCACTCAGGTATGATCGATATTACCCAAGGACCGGGTAATATCGGTTTATGCAAGTACCAACGAGTCAACTTAGATGCGTCGAGGCCTAGACTACAGATCCTAGACTACTCTTCATCGTTTCCTTGTCCGTCAACTCGGTTCCTCGTAGTAAGCATAGTCTCCTCCATCGCGTCATCCGAAGGGTTTGGGGAGAGCGAGGATGAGCACAACTACCGTGCTCATGAGCCAATACACAATGCAATGATATACATGCAAGGCTTACAAGGATGGCTCGGTTCTTTTATTTGCGAAAGCAATACTTTTAAATATCATAAGTACAAATTCCTAGCACTTAGCATTTTTAACCAATTTCATTTTAGTTAAAGAGAGAAATTGTGCAATATTTGTATCAGCAGAGGTTACCTCCACCTTCATGCTTATTTTGATTGTGGTTACATCCACCACTAAACGACACTGGGTACAAAGACCCAGGAATAACCAATCTCAGGGCTAGGTGAGCCCGCCAAAATTTTCATACCACCCACAAGGGAAATTTTTAAATAGAACTAACTCAAGTTAAGTTCCCATGTCCGCCTTTGACCGTAGGCACTACTGCTTAAACAGCTTTATAACTCTGCAGAGATTGTACACTTTACCCACAAGAGACAATTAACTCGTTGTTCTACACGATTCCGTAGTCGTGTAGTCGAGAGGTTGTCACAATAACTTTCTAAATATCTCGCCCCTTCCCTCGTCTCACCCATATGGGGTTATGCCCATACGTTGCGCGGATGTCCACCTCGGCGGGCGTAGCGTGGCTACACCTCGATCGCGAACTTCACCCTTGACTCGGTGTCCCATCCAAGCCCGACATACCCGAGCTTGTGCCTCCTTTAACCCTCCGGTGAGATGATTTCAGTATTCGATAAATGTACTAAGCCAAGTCGCAGCTTTGTTGCAGACTTGTGGTTGTACTTGTTATACACAGGAGGTCGTGACAAGATTAAGTCCTTAGGGTTGTCTGGACGGCTCAACCACATTCCCGCCATTCTCGTGCTACATCCGCACCCACCATCTTACCATCCGCCCAGACGGGGTATTAGCAGTTTAGGGTTTTTGAGATGTAAAATACAACAATTCAACCATCTCAGTCATTTACCCGCAATGACTGCCCAAATCATTTTATATTTGAAAGGATGATGATTGGGACAGTTTAATGTCCCGGTACTTAAGCAAGGCTAGCATGTCGCTTAAGTACAACCTATAGCTAGTATTACCATATAATTACTAGGGTGACAACGGAATTAAGGGATTCAAATTATCAAGGATGACATAATAATTAATTAATCATCAAATGGGTATTTAACTACCTTAAGCTTTAACATACATTTGTTTAAAGAATTAAAGCATGCAATTTGCTATTTTAAAAGAATATAATTTGCATAAAATGTAGGCTCAATATGATCAAAGTATTGACTCGCCTTGGTTGTAGGGAGAGAGTCCGGTAGTCTTGTCCTTGATCGACGTGGAGGTCTCGGCGCCTCCAAATCTACGCGTAAGTACCAAGCAAAATAAACGACAAGCAACGAGAGCAATTAAATACACAAGAGTACACAAATGAACTCCAATTGAACAAGACCTATGCCATTAGCAAGGTCTTGATTTTAGAAATTTTAGAAATTTAATTCATAATTTTGGAGTTGAAATGGGGAGTTATTAATTTTAGAAGCCTCACTTTAAATAAAATAGGAAAAAGGAAATGAAAATCAGCATAAAAGAAAAAACAATTCGCCCGGTTGAAAACCGCCCGCCCAAGGCCTCGGCCGAATGCGCGCTGCCCAGCGCTGCCCACGCGGCGCGGGAGCGCACGGCTAGGCGCGGCGTGACGCGGCAGGGGCGGCTCGAGGCGCCGCCTAGCGGCCGAGCGGGAAGGGGCAAGCCGGGAGGCGGCGCGACGCGCGGGGAGAGAGAGGGGGCGGCGCGCGCGGGAGAGTGGGAGGGTGGCGCGACCGGAGGGGGAAGAGGAGGCGCGCGGAGGTGGAGGAGAGGAGGCGCGGTGCGCGAGAAAGGGGCGCTCGGGCGCGGTGGCCGAAGGAAGAAGGGCTCGGGGCTCACGGCGACGACGACGACGGAGGCGACGACGGCGGCGGCAACGGCGAGGTAAGGGTTCGGCTCCTTCTCTTTTCTTCTTTCTTCTTCTTCTCGGGGGGAAGGATTGGGGAGGAGGGGAGTGGAAGGGAGGCGCGGGGCTAGGGCTTTAAAGCCGACGCGAGAGAGAGGGGTCCGCGAGCGGCGCGGTTCGGGCGCGAGCGTGCGCACGGAGGGCATCATGGCGGCTCGACGGCGTGCGCGCGAGGACGGCGCGACGGGACAAACCGAGGGGGGGTCCGGGCAAGGGGGTTGACGGGGGGGGGGAGAACGAAGGGGGCCCCGGCGAGGGTTGACCCGGGAAGGGGGGAAAAAGGGGCATCACAAGTGGCCCAAGGTGTAGGTGCCGTGATGACAAGGCTCCCCAAGCGTGTCATCGACGAGGTCTATGGCCGCGCGCGGCTACGATGAGCTACTATAGTTTCGATATCTATCATGTGATTAGGTTGTCTAATTTTGGAGAATTAATTAAAAAAATGATGCATATGACCGAGAGTGACGCATGTACCAATCAACATATTATATAAAGTACATTCATACATGAAATACTTTCCTCCCAAATCCATGTACAGATGTGCTAATATACTAGCATAGGTGCATATACTCCCCAAATTACATGTACTAACATACTCCCGAGGTATACATACTACCTAAATACGTAAAATACTCCCTTAGGTATACATACTACCTGATTAAGTACATGTACTAACATACTCCCTTGGGTATACATACTACCTAAGTACATGTACTAAAATACTTCTTTAGGTATACATACTACCTAATTAAGTACATGTAAAAAAATACTCTGTCTTTCTTCTCGCTTGCGGATGACGAGCATCACTCAACGAATAGAAATCGAGCAGGAAATCAATGTTCGTTTGACGGAGAAAACTGCAATGAGTAACCAAAGTCTGGCCGTAGAAACCAGCCGTTACAAATCAAGAAAAAATTGACGGAGAAAACATCAATCACTAACCAATGTCGAATTTAACGGGAAATTGGTAGACCAATTTTGGGTGCGCAGACACATACACGAAATTGGTAGATCATTGCTTGGAACGGGGGCGCATAACAGGAAAGAATCGATTACCGGGATAATGCCGACACGACGACGCCAATCAGGAAAGTCAATTACTTGTTATCCGGGAGTTGGATATTAATTACAATTTGTTTTTTTTCTAGCGACTGTTACGTACTGCGGGTATTATGTGGTATGTATTGCGGGTTACTAGCAACTGTTATGTAGTAGTATCCGACCCAATAATCTAATCAATTATGTGGTATCCGAGACAGATGGACGATAGATACAATGGGAGTAACTACACCTAGGAGTAGCAAAAAGGCTTCATATATATATATATATATATATATATATATATATATATATATATATATATATATATATATATATATATATATTAAAAATTCCACAAGATTTTGGAGAGCACCAAAGACCAAACAAGTTCATAAAGAATGTAGTTATTTCAATTGCAATTCATCATGGATATGGTTACAGAGGTGGACTGCTGCCATCTTGTCTTCTTACGCGAAAAAATTGCAGGAGCAAGATCACAATCATAACAGTGGAGGTGCAAATAGGAGAACAGGCGCCAAGACATCAGATACTAAATTGCTATCTCTATGTGACAGTCCATCGGAAGAAGTGGGGCATAATTTTTCAGTAAATATCCCTGATATTGTTCTTCTCTCTTGTGCAAAAGCTTATGAGGATGTCAATATTATTGAGATTGAGGCACCTGCCATCGTGTGAATTAACCACGAGAAGGATACAGGATGCTCTGTGGATAACGTACCTTCCTTATCAGCAGAGTATCAGCTAGTGTCGGTGGACGAACGAAGTGCTGAAGAATCTGAATGTTTGTTCACCGAGGAGTGTGCACTCAACTCGAGCCCTGTTGTGCAAGAAAATCCCAAAAGGATCACTGAAGATGTGAATATGTCATGTTTGATCACTGCTTCCTTATTAGAAGATAACTATGATGTGACTGGAAGAACCATCGAATATGCTCCTTTTGCTTATTTGTCAGAACAAGATCAGTTGGCGTCAGATGCTGATGCTGTGCAAAGTACAGGGCCTGAAGTAATCAATGAAGATCCTAAAACTTCTTGTTCTCCAGAAGAAAACCGTCTAGCGAGCCACCGAGGATCAAACAGCTCCAGTGATGCATGATTCACCTTTTAACATTACTGAATTTAACAGCGATCAAGCAAAGCCCGCTGCTGAGGAAACATCTTCTGCATCACAAAAGGCTGAATGCTTGCAATGCGGTGCACATGAGCCAGGAAAGAACCAGAGTAAAAATAGCAAGAAAAGTTCAGCATCAGGCAATTAGCTCCAAAGGTATTACTGTCACAAAGATCTATAACGATGCATGAGCAAGACAAAGTGGGAAAGCTAATACAAGTGCCCCTGCTACAGAGCAAATGTCTCATCCGGGAAGAACAAAAGTAACACGTGATACAAAAAGGGTTTCAAGAGTTACAGAAATTTCACCCAGAGATCTGAAGGATAAAAAGACAACAAACTCGGTATTGGCAGCTAAACTGGGTCTTATTCCTAAACCAAGCTACAAGGAAGAGACAGAATCTTCAAGAGATAAAGGCAGTTCAAGTTTTCCACAACGAATGGTCATAGACATGCATGACAATTGACAACCAGCCAAAGAAGAGATACTCCTTTCCCATTGAAAGGCGAAAGCAGATGCCATCCTTACACATCGAGAATTCGAGATGTCCATGTCTCGTGCACAACTCCACTTCAGAGGTGGCAATGGGTTCAAGTCTGCTCGTGGTTCCACTGTTAAGGCACTGATGATTTATTATCTAAGTTCATGCATCTTACTATTGCTGCATAACGATGAGAATAGAAATGGAATGATCTATAGGTTGCTTTTGCAAGGCCTAGAAACTCCAAAGGGCCTAATTGATAGTGCAAAATAATCTTTTCTTTAAAGAAAAAAGTGCAAAATAAAGTGGTAAAATAGTCATTGCTCGTATGGTGCTTTAGTGCTGTATTAATCATTCTCCTGCATTTTTTATTTTTTTTGGTCATGATGACCATGGTTTTTTTTGGTCGATTGCAGAGAAAGCAAAGACCTTGTAGCAAGAGCTATGGTGTAAACGGCAGGCTTGCCTCATCAAGACCACAAATGCTTCTTCTGTGTTGCAAGTGTTTCTTCTGAAGGGAGGTTAGCTAAGGTGTACAAACAGGCTGGCATTTCATGCGGATCACATGAACATGTTCTTACTGTGTGCTTCGGATTTTGCAAATAATACTGAACCGGTTCTTGATTTGGGGTTCAGGCTTTCAATTCAAACATGTGAATACACACTTTATCCTTACCTTGCACTCGTATCATACATACCACGCTTTTGATGAAGGCACACAGTAGTTGCATCTTTGACAACTAGCTCACGGTGTCGCTTCTTGCTCTGTTTCCTTTTCATTGTTTTTTCAGGGGTCGCCGACAACTAGAGACATCAATAGTGATTGAAAGTTATCTCTACAGTTCCGTCAGAGGTATTGTGCATACATATGAGCTTATTAGCCATGACGACTTTGTAAGCTGTAGGATCGGTTAGGGGGTCAAGGTTGAACGACACCGACAATTTTATTCCAGCAATATTTGGCAATCTTTTTACTCCACTAGGTACAAGCAGCTGTGAAGATAAATATTGAACCTGCGAGCACTGAGAAGCAATCCTACCACCAAGAACTAGACAGTCACCCTATCAGGCCGTTCTGATCGCCACCTCTCAGGCGGTCTGACCGGCAAGGTTGGTGGTTTGACCTCTCCCCCCTGACGAACTGAAAACAACATGATTTCTAAGAAGAGATTTCGTCTCACTTTTGATCTACTCGTTTAAATCACACCAAATATGAAACACATATACTCTAGGATGTTTGGAACATATTCTAACCAACAGTTTCAAGAATAGTTATCAATGTTTCTATCTTTCTCCATCATAGGGAAGAGTGCTCAAGAATCGGGCAAAAAAGGGAAAACTTGATCTACACATGCTCATCAGATCTAGGCAGTCAAGATGATTCTAGATAGATTCCTACAAGCCCAATCAAACTATAGCTCAGCACAAATCATACTAGAACAAGATGGAACCAAAAATCACCGAGAACACCTCAAGAAAGCAAGAGAATCAAATAGGAACACAAATAAAATATGGTGAATCAAGTTTGGTCTTCTATTACCACTTGGAGAGGAAGGATTAGAGCTACTCCATTTGGAGGACAAAACCCTAGGAACAACACTTAGCCCTCTCAACCAAAACCTAATTTATCTCTTGGAGGTTCAAGTGCAAAACATATTTTTCTCACTCTAATACCCCTAATATAGTGAAGGCTCACAAGAAACCATAACATGGTTACAAAGTGGATCACATCCACTAAACACACCCATGGGAACGCGTTAACCCATTACACAATTGGGTTTTTTCATGCACGCACACTTTTCAAAGCGTTGTTTTTCACCCTTGGCTCCAAATAGCACGAAATTATCATGTCTTTTCCTCCATGAAGTCTCCTTAACCTAATCCACTTAGCATTTTCGGTTTTGAGCAAATGACCATATTATCCCTCAACCGTCATTCCCCGATTCCTTCTCCTCGAAGCATCACCCGTGCTTCGTCATCCTCCATGTGGCTCTAATAACTTCCCATCAATCCTCTCATGTGGCCAGATCTCACCGAGCCATCCTCGCTCGCAAACAGGCCTAAGTCACGCACCATATGACCGGCTCGACCTTGATCATTTGTGCCTTCCATAGCTCTTGTCTATCTCGCGCCTTTTTTGAGCCCAACTATCTCACCCAGTCTCCATGACCGATCTGGTCCTTGGTTCTCCTAACTAAGTATCGCTCTTTCTTGCCGTTGACCATAGTTGACTCCGGAGCCACCTGCACTATAATAGACCAAGCAAACTATTTTCGCGCACAAGTTCATTCCAACTTGACTCACATAAGTCATAAACATAACATACAACACATATGCACCATTGCCATAGCCCTCGACCAGATCGACAAACATTCAACATAGAAATTCCGCCCTGACTGGTCAGGCCGCTAGCAATGGCTGGTTTGACCGCTCCAAGACCGGTCTGACCGCCCACCAGTCTGGCCGGCAACCAACGGTCGGTCAAACTGCTTCCTAGATCTTGAAAACATCCATCTCTGGACTTTTTGACAATACTCTATTTAGTTTGACGTCCATTCTTCATTTCCCATGAAACCGGTGCAAACACACCTCCAAACACTCCCACACAAGTGTTTGACCACATTTCTCAAAATTCAACTTTGTCGTCCTTGGCCGGTCTGACCGCCACCTCTAGCAGGTCTAGCCGGTCAGACCACCGGCTTCAGCCTTTTTGACCGCCGCTTTGGCCGGCCAGACCATCTACCACCTGATAGCAGCTATGAATTTTGTTCAATCACAAACCAAAACTCAAACTTCGACAACCACATAAAAACACTATCAATTACTCATCGCAACCCCATGGTCTTACATAAGCTTTATGAATACTCTTGTAAGAGTTAATACCCTTTTCATTTCCATGGCAGTATTCGGACAGAGGGCACTGTCTTTTCACTTTGTTAGCTAAGATCTTTGTTATCTATCTTAGCTTGACTAGTCTTCACATTGCTCACAAAGTTGAATCTTCTTGTTCTGCCTCTGCAAAGAGGAAAAGAAGGAAAACACGTTGAATCTTTTGTTGGTTTCTGCATCTGGTAACTCAGTTCCCTTCTTAAACTGAAGAAAGTCGGCAGTTCCGTGCCTGTGAGACTATGGGTTTCTAGAATCCTAAACTCTCCCTTTTGTTTAACTACTACTAGATCTGATCGACTTCGTAATTTAATCAGGTAAGTACTCCTTAATTATGATGGTAATACAAGTATATGATCCATGCGCGGTTTGTAGGATTCCAAGGAGTAGAAAATTACCGACTAGCTCCGGGTCAATGCATGGAGATGATGAACAGACTGGGGCTGTTTGGTTCATGGTCTCAATGAACCAAGCCAAAATTTGGCAAAAAAGAACATTGTTTGGATTGTGGTCAAATCAACTTTTAGTATTACCAAATTTTCGTGAGCGATTTTTTTGTCCTTGGATTATCCACATGTGATATTAGATTTTGTTGCCATTACCAAATATTTATAGTAAACCAAGCGATAACCAATTTTCATTAACGTTACCAAAATTTGGCTCGGATCACGTTGATAACAAAACAAACAGACCTGGACCGTGCAGTCGGTGAAAATTAGGCAGTTCGTGCCTCCAGGGCTCTCGTAGATCTCTAAGATTGATGGTGCAAGTTGTTGCCTAAAGATTTGCGCAAAATAAAGAATAAACAAAATGTGCTCTCGTTGCTGGCGATCACGGTGGAAGAAGGATGTATCATGTGCAATTTTATGATCACTGAAACATCTCTCCGATAAACCGCACACCGAGAACTGAGCGTTAGCTCAGTGATGGCGACATAGTTGAACGTCTCACTTGGACCGGGTTCAATCCCTGATCGAAGGTTATCTCGTGAATAATGGCCCAGAGATTGATTCTCAGGTAAGAATAACACACACACAGGTAAGTGTGTTAAGTAGTTAAAGTGTTTGCCCGTCGTATACTAAGAACGCACTCACTGTAGGGCGTATGTGTGGTGTGTGTGAGCACATATGTGCACTGCGCACCAGATCTAATCTTTTTAGTCTCCTGTACCACCTCAGCAGTACGACACATCCAATGTCTACATTGTACAGTGTATCCAGGCCCTATAATCTCTTACCTGATCCCAATCACGCAACAGATTTGATGATACTTGCTTGAGTGTGCAATATCGGTCATGCAAAAGATCTGAATTCAATGTGTAATATAAAGGAACAGTATTGCCATTTTCTATTTCTGCCATTTCCATTTTACTTCCACACTAATCTCAACTGATGTAATTCTTTATATCTCAACAACGAGATAAGATCATATTCTTATAACCTACCATACTGTCCCAGGTCCCAGCCCATGCAGGTTTATCCGACTCTCAGAATCTTCCAGATTATCTCAATCATACATAAGATACGGCTACTGTAACGTCATATATTTCTTCTGTTCCACGATATCAGCCTTAGGAGGCTATATCTGAGTATAAATCACACTAGAACAAGATGGAATCAAAAATCACCAAGAACAACTCAAGAAAGAAAAAGAATCGAACAAAAACACAAATAAGACATGGTGACTCAAGTTTGATATTCTATTACCATGTGAAGAGAAAGGATTACAACCACTCCATCTGGAGGACAAAACCCTAAGGACAACAATTAGCTCGCTCAACTAAAACCTCATTTCTCTCTTGGAGGCTCAAGTGTGAAACCTAATTTTCTCTCTCTAATACCTCTAATATAGTGGAGACTCACAATAAATCCTAACTGATTGAATCTCAGGCATAATACATAACCGATTGTACATAGAGAAACTATATATATGTATATGAAAATGTATGGTACTCCTAGGAGTAAGTGCTCTCATTTATTATATACCACTTAAATCGTATGGTAATACCTCTTTATCAATTTGAGTATACTCCAATAATGATTATAACATACCCCAAAGTGAGTTCCACGAAAAAAATCGTTAAAGTCTACTTTTTATAGCAAAATTTGTATATATACTTATTTTATACATGAAAAAGGGTATATATAAAAAATAAAATGGCTGTAATGAAAATTTTTCAATCAAGTCGCATTGAAGTATCTTATAATTGATATTTAAGTATACTGAAAATGATAAAGAAGTATAATATACTCATTTAAGTGATATATTAGAAGTGATAGTACATACTCTAGGAGTACGAAATAGGCGTCGTACTGAGAGAGAGAGAGTGTCTTCTAACTGACTACTTCTCTATACAGTTTTTACCGGAAACGTTTCCAGTCACCGCAACGATCGATGCTTCCCCACTGCTTCCGAAGAAACATCTGAGCTTTTTATACTCACATTTATCTGATCCTAACTACCAATGCAATATAGTGCATCAGCCCGCTACCCTGTAATGTTACCCCTTTAAAAGCCTATTTTATGAACGTTGCCAGTAACACTTCGTTTGTACACGCTCTAAAATCTTCCTTGATCGCGATGTGATATGCGCCACAACTGCCATATTATATAGTGCTTACTCTACTGCTTTATATGGCGTCGTTAAAAGTTCCATATGTTTACATCTTAGATATGTTCTGCTTAGATCAAAGCTTAGTTATCAGTTTGCATAATACTCATGTTCTCACAAGCTTGGCCAAAGTAAGAAAACCAACCAAACCCAGCAATGTCCATATCTGCGCCATCTGACACGAGCTATCTTCTAGTAATTAATAGTTGCTAAAGATTCTGCTGCATGCTTACTTATTCATAGTATTTGGCTCTATCTTTTCCTTGGTTCCAATTAATTAATACATGGCTTTAATCCTCAAATAACATTCTCGACTAATCCCAAGCGCATCCTTATCTAGACAAACTAGTATCAATTTAAACCCACCTCGCACACATATGTTCCACGCAGGTTGATAGCCACACATGATGAGAGTTAACTGCCACGTTAGAGTACAACTGGGAAGCTAGGATTTTTAAGTGCGAACTTAAGTAACACATAGTTCTACTAACTCGTGACTAACTGTTCTACTTCTACATAATACATAATCTATATAATTCTACATACTAACATATAATCCAACACTTACACATAATCACAAATGTTATTGACAGTACTTTACACATAATCACAAATGTTATTGGCAGTACTAAAATGTATTACATGTATGTACACACACACAATATGTAACAGATATTTTCCCAAAATATTTTGGGGTGTAGCTATTCATCTATACTCCTTTACTTGCTTGGCCAAAGTAAGAAAACCAACCAAACCCGACAACGTCCATATCCACGCCATTTAACGTGGGTTATCTTCTAGTAATTAATAGTTGCTAAAGATTATGCTGCATGCTTGCTTATTCATAGTATTTGGCTCTATCTCTTCCTTGGTTCCAATTAATTAATACCTGACTTTAATTCTCAAATGACGTTCTAGAGTAGTCCCAAGCACATCCTTATCGGGACAAACTAGTATCAGTTTAAACCCACCTCGCACACATATGTTCCGCGCAGGTTGATAGCCACACGTGGTGAGAGTTAACTGCCATTTCAGAGTACAACTGGGAAGCTAGGATTTTCACGATAGGGTGCGAACTTAAGTAACACATAGTTCTACTGACTCGTGACTAACTGTTCTACTTCTACATAATACATAATCTATACAATTCTATATACTAACATACAATCTAACACTACACATAATCACAAATGTTATTGGCAGTACTAAAATGTATTACATGTTTGTACACACACAATATATAACAGATATTTTCCCAAAAGATTTTGGGGTGCACCTGTTCATCTATGCTCCTGTACTTGCTTGGCCAAAGTAAGAAAACCAACCAAACCCGGCAACGTCCATATCCGCCCCATCTGACGCGGGTTATCTTCTAGTAATTAATAGTTGCTAAAGATTGTGCTGCAAGCTTGCTTATTCATAGTATTTGGCTCTATCTTTTCCTTGGTTCCAATTAATTAACACCTAGGTTTAATTCTCAAATGATGTTCTAGATTAGTCCAATGCACATCCTTATCGTGACAAACTAGTATTAGTTTAAACCCACCTCGCACACATATGTTTCGCACAAGTTGATAGCCACACGCGGTGAGAGTTAACTGTCACGTTAGAGTACAACTGGGAAGCTAGGATTTTCATGATAGGATACGAACTTAAGTAACACATAGTTCTACTGATTAGTGACTAACTGTTCTACTTATATATAATACATAATCTATACAATTCTACATACTAACATACAATCTAACACTTACACATGATCATAAATGTTATTGACAGTACTAAAATGTATTACATGTATGTACACACACAATATATATAACAGATATTTTTTCCCAAAAGATTTCGGGGCGCAGCTGTTCATCTATGCTCCTGTACTAGCTTGGCCAAAGTAAGAAAACCAACCAAACCCGACAACGTCCATATCCACGCCATCGGACGCGGGTTATCTTCTAGTAATTAATAGTTGCTAAAGATTGTGCTGCATGCTTGCTTATTCATAGTATTTGGCTCTATCTTTTCCTTGGTTCCAATTAATTAATATCTGGCTTTAATTGTCAAATGACGTTCTAGAGTAATCCCAAGCACATCCTTATCGGGACAAACTAGTATCAGTTTGAACCCACCTCGCACACATATGTTCCGCGTAGATTGATAGCCACACGCGGTGAGAGTTAACTGTCATGTCAGAGTACAACCGGGAAGCTAGGATTTTCAAGATAGGTGCGAACTTAAGTAACACATAGTTCTACTGACTCATGACTAACTGTTCTATTTCTACATAATACATGATCTATACAATTCTACATACTAACATACAATCTAACACTTACACATAATCACAAATGTTATTGGTAATACTAAAATATATTACATATATGAACACACAGAATATATAACAGATATTTTTCCCAAAAGATTTCGGGGTGCAGCTGTTCATCTATGCTCCTGTACTAGCTTGGCCAAAGTAAGAAAACCAACCAAACCCAACAACGTCCATATCCGCGCTGTCTGACGTGGTTTATCTTCTAGTATAGTTGCTAAAGATTGTGCTGCATGCTTGCTTATTCGTAGTATTTGGCTCTATCTTTTCTTTGGTTCCAATTAATTAATACCTGGCTTTAATTCTCAAATGACATTCTAGAGTAATCCCAAGCACATCCTTATCGGGACAAACTAGTATCAGTTTAAACCCACCTCGCACACATATGTTCTGCGCAGGTTGATAGCCACACGCGGTGAGAGTTAACTGCCACGTCATAGTACAACTGGGAAGCTAGGATTTTCACGATAGGGTGCGAACTTAAGTAGCACATAGTTCTACTGACTCGTGACTAACTGTTCTACTTCTACGTAATATATAATCTATACAATTCTACATACTAACATACAATCTAACACTTATACATAATCACAAATGTTATTCGTTGTACTAAAATGTATTACACGTATGTACACACACAATATATAACATATATTTTCCCAAAAGATTTGGGGGTGCAGCTGTTCATCTATGCTCCTGTACTAACTTGGTCAAAGTAAGAAAACCAACCAAACCCGGCAACATCCATATCCGCGCCATCTGATGTGGGTTATCTTCTAGTAATTAATAGTCACTAAAGATTGATCAACGAAAGGAGTGCGATGAAACAAAACCAAATAGTTTAGAGGCTCAAATCAACAAAAAAAAAATGGTTAAGATATTTGATCAAATAAAATAGAACCGCCTTAACTACAATTTTGCCTAGAATGACCATGAATTTCATTACCTTCCCCACATTTCTCTCGGCCGGGTGTCCAATTTTTTTCCTGCAATAACACAACACCAAGAGACCCAATCCCAAGTCTTCCGGCACTACAAATACTCCCGGCCCTCGCTGCCTTCTTCCCCGCAAATTTCCCCTCTGCTCTCGTCGCCGACCAGATCTAACCGAAATGGCCGACTCCTCCACGCGACACTCCAACGGCGGCGGCGACGACGCCCCCTCGGTGCCGCGCTCCCTGGCGCCGGCGCGGAAGGTGGCGCTGGTGACGGGCATCACCGGGCAGGACGGGAGCTACCTGACGGAGCTGCTCCTCTCCAAGGGCTACGAGGTGCACGGCCTCATGCGCCGCTCCTCCAACTTCAACACGCAGAGGCTCGACCACCTCTACCACGACCCGCACTCTCTGCCCTCCACGCTGCGCCCGCCGATGCGCCTGCACTACGCCGACCTCTCCGACTCTTCCTCGCTCCGCCGCGCGCTCGACCACATCCTCCCCGACGAGGTCTACAACCTCGCCGCCCAGTCGCACGTCGCGGTGTCCTTCGAGATCCCCGACTACACCGCCGACGTCACCGCCACCGGCGCGCTACGCCTCCTCGAGGCCGTCCGCCTCGCCCGCAAGCCCATTCGCTACTACCAGGCGGGATCCTCTGAGATGTTCGGCTCCACGCCACCGCCGCAGAGCGAGGACACGCCGTTCCATCCCCGCTCCCCCTACGCCGCCGCAAAGGTCGCCGCGCATTGGTACACCGTCAACTACCGCGAGGCCTACGGTCTCTTCGCCTGCAACGGCGTGCTCTTCAACCACGAGTCCCCCCGCCGCGGCGAGAACTTCGTCACCCGCAAGATCACCCGCGCCGTCGGCCGCATCAAGGTCGGCCTCCAGACCAAGGTCTTCCTCGGCAACCTCTCCGCCGCAAGGGACTGGGGCTTCGCCGGGGACTACGTCGAGGCAATGTGGCTCATGCTGCAGCAGGACAAGCCCGGTGACTACGTCGTCGCCACCGAAGAGTCCCACACCGTAGAGGAGTTCTTGCAAGCCGCGTTTGGGTACGCCGGGCTGGACTGGAAGGACCATGTGGTCATCGACAAGAAGTACTTCCGCCCGGCCGAGGTGGACAGCCTCAAGGGGGATTCAACCAAGGTGAGGAGGGTGCTCGGTTGGAAGCCCAAGGTCGGGTTCCAGCAGCTCGTCGAGATGATGGTCGATCACGACATTGAGATCGCCGAGAAGGAGAAGGTCCTTGTGGATGCCGGGTACCGCGATGCCAAGCAGCAGCCATAGAATTGGCAGCTATGGTTTAGTCGCTGGTGGCTGAAGCTACTATTGCTGTTTTTCTTTGGGTAGAAATAAGGAGAGTTGCAGTTTGATCCTACAGTATCTTCGATTAATTTTTACTATGTATTCTCTTTTATCAAATAAATGAATCGATGCCATTTTGAGGGAAAATTATCTGTCTGATTATGATAGCAAACTTGTCTTTTTGTATTGTGGATTGATAAGGTCTGAATCTCCGTTTAAGCTGGAACTCTGGGCATCCATCTTAGTAGCATTTCACAGTATCATCTTGTCACTTTCCAACGTAGATATTCAAATCGGCACAGTTCTAAACATGTGATTAGTACATAATTAAAAAAGTGAACATCTTGGTCTATATTATTCACAGGTTGAGACCATGAGTTGAACTCTAGCCCTACAGTTCAATGGGAGTCTTGGGCTCAAGCTCTCATTTGTTCATCTGCATGACTCTGATCAAGGTAAGTCCGTAAGTGCGGTCTGGTGAACTATGCATTCTTTTTGCCCATTTGCTTTTCGGTTATTGCGCAGTTTGTCCTGAGTAAGGTCACTATTCCTGAATTATGCAATTGGCATCATTATTTATCTGACACAAAGTCAATAATGCATCCAATTCCAATATTTTCAAGAAAGACAAGAGAGGTCCTATGTGGTTGCAACAAAATGGACTTCAGAAAAAGCATTGTGAATATTGTATTGCCTTTTGTTTGTTTCCTGTGTTTGCTATATTGCCGGGCTGAAGGTTGGTATGTCTACCTTTTAGTGGCCAAAAGTACCGAGGTCCGAAACTCTACTCTGAACATATTTGCTGTGACAATAATCTAAAATCATTGTGACGATTGACGAAGCATCATTGATCTGAAAGTATGGTGCTAAATTATTTACATCCTGAGCTGTAAATTCACATGGAATGTAAAGGAAAGCTGTTTCAATCATCCAATGGATAATGAGTTCCAGATTTTCCAGTTCTTATGAACATGAAGGGGATAAGAGCATACATTGAATAGTTCTTCAGCTGAACCTTTTGTTGGAGTTTTCAGGATGTAAGTCTTTTTTTAACAAAGAAGAACACAGTTTTTATAGAAAGCAAATAACCAGTTTTACAAGCCAAAAACTACAAAGCCATGCTGGGGAAACCAGCTAACAATTCGAGCATACAAGTTCACAGAGAAACGACAAACACCGTCCACAGGCTCCAAGCCCCAAACACACAAAGAAACCAAACTAGCCTCAAGACAGTTTTAACAGACCTAACAGCTAAGCCTGCCTACCAACGCAAAAATTCTTCAGCCATTCCTCAGCCGCCTCTAGCAGATCTGCCAGCTTCAAACGATCAACTTCTGTGAGGAGGATTTGTCACCACTACAAACAAGATACAAATTTGAACATAACTTCATTCGAATATTTAGGAAAAATCCTCTCAATCGCCCCCCTTATTCCTGATTTTCTAGAGAGTCCAGACCAAAGCTACAAAACTAAATAAACCAATGTGATAATCGTTAGCACCCCTCTTGTCAAGCCACCACAAATGAAGATCATCAAGATAGTATGGAACTCTTTCCCGAAGGAGGATCTCTTTGATATAAAACCAAGCAAATTTTACCAAAACACAACGAAAAAACACATGATTAGCATCCTCAACAACCCCACATAAGATACAGTTAGCATCCCCTTTTCACCCTCTCAATTTAAGTTGGTCTGTTGTCTGAATTCTACTCTGGTAAGTCTATCATAAGAAATTTTTCACTTCGAGAGGAATTCTACCGGCCCATAACTTTTGAAGATTTCTACTAGTAACCCCCCATAAACCAAGTGCCTGTATAAGGTCTTACCGAAAACTGGCCAGAAATTTCTAGACACCACCTCATCCTATCTCTGTCCTCTTTTAGATACACTCTATCTAAAATTTGTTTCAGATCCTCCCATTGATAATTCTCCCTTGTCCCAAAATTTCTGATAAAGTTAATGTTCCAAACCTCATTTACCCAGCACTTAGCTACATAAATATCAAGATCCCCACAAGTCTTGAAAAGCCTAGCAAACCTGACTTTCAAGGGACAATGATCTGTCCAAACATCTTTTCAGAAAGAAATAGATTGGCCATCTCCTAAATCATGATTCAGCCTTGGTAATTCTATGCCACTTCTAGAGCCATTATTCAACCATTTGTAACTTGATTGTTCTGAGAGCATATTTAGTGTATTAAACCGACGTCGATTCAAAGTCATGCTGCCTAAATATTCTAGGAACTAAGCTTGTTTTTCTTCAATGTATTGAACTGATTCCTACTAATAACTGGGACCCACGTTACATTAAAAAACCACAAGATAATAATATCATCTCTCAACTGCACTCTCAGAGAGTGCAGTGCTTTTCAGGCCTAAGACGTTTAATGCTCATATAAGTTGTTAATGCTTTGAATCGACTCCTAAGTAGAGTCTGGTTCCATACATTTTTTTGTTGGAATCGACCTCTCCATTGTATTGAATCGATTCAATGTATTCTCTCTCCTCATTTAAACCGACTAAAACACAACATTGGAGATGATCTAAGATTGATTTTGTAGGGTTTGCCTGTTATCATGCTGCGCCTGTGAGAATTTATTTTTCATGGTGATTATAAATGTTGTCGGTGTTTCCCTAGGCGTTAGGCGCTAGTCTGACGACACATCAATGCCTAATGTCTAATTGCCACCTAGGCGGGTCTAGACAGCCGTCTAGGCAGGAGAGCTGCGTCTAGCGCCCAGCGGAAGACTGATTTCTTATGCAACTTTTGCAATGTCAACTGAAGATTGAAGATTCTACTCCAGTTCGCGCGTCCGTGTGACTAAAATTACAGTATACTAATCCTTCAAGGCCTGACTGAGCTATGTTTCCGATATCAGTTTAATCTTGGTAGCATGTGCATTTAAGTCAAATTAACATTGTCCAAGTGTAGCATTTATGATCAATGTGCTTCGTTCTTACCGAAGACATCGAATGGTGCGTACTGAAATTCAGGTTTGTGTTTCCAAAATGTACCATGATCTTGACGTCCAATGATTTTCGTGGACCACTAATTTTCCTCGTAATCCTTACAGAGTGACCACGTGTTAGGGCAGACCACATCTTTCTACTACCGAGTACACACGCAGCAGTGCTTAATAAAGTTTCCATTTGGCTCATTGGCTGTGGGCGTCTGGCTGTTATCTTCATTTTTTTATTATCGATTTGAGCTATGATAAGTACGGATCCGGATGCTCCGCATTGCAGCATAGCAACAATGAAAACACTGTACCAAAGACACTGTATCGATTGATCTAGACCTTCGATTTTCTATTGGTCGGTGGAGATCGCCTCTAATGTCATGCCACTGTAGATCTTCTACATTGAATGCTTCAATACAGAGGATCCCAATCCGATAAGGATCCGGATCTCGCACCGGGGTTATGATCGATGCCTCGACGATAGCAAACTACACAGGATCACGTCGTGCACTCGGTAGTCGACGGGATCTTGTGCATTGCCATTGACGCATCGCTGGAGCAACTCCGGCTCAATGATACCAAGTTCTCCTGTATATTTGACGTGTTTTCACATGTTCTTTAAAAAAAACCATTACATGCATGATGCATTATTATTGGGTTGCACGCATCAATCAATTCACCCATAAGCTTAAACTAATAAGAAAAGACGGATAATTCACTTATACTTCAACATTCTCCCACACAAGTAGTCTCCCCAACTAGAAAAAGAGAAACTCGATCCCGAGATATGCGGGCTCAGAAGGAGGTAACCTGAGGCTTGTTGGGCCATTGCCTCCACACCCGCTGAAGTCAATTGGATCATGAATCGTCTTCAAGAGCTGAAAGTTCCAATCTCACCCACTCCAGTGCCATCTATTGCGACAATGTAGTGCCACTTATGTTTGCACCAACCCCGTGTTCCATTCTCGTATGAAGCGCATTGCCATTGACTTCCATTTCGTTCCAGATCAAGTTGCTACTAGTAAATTGTGTATTTCTCATGTTCATACTTCTGACCAATCTGCCGATTCACTTACTGAGCCCGTGCCTCGCCGGCACTTTCAAACTCATCGGAGCAAGTCCTTAATGGCCAGCCAATCTTGCAGGGGCATGATTCAATTCTAAGCTAAACCCATTCAACTGCAGTAAAAAAGTCCGAGCCCCGCGTTGATAGAAAGAGCGCTCTTTTCAAGCTCAAGACGTGAAATAGAAATGATAATTGCGTCAGCCGGGTCTTGAACTCGAGATCTCTTGGTCTTAATACCATACTGAGTTACATGCATCAATCAGTTCACCCAAAAGCTTAACCTAATAAGAAAAGACAGACAATTCTTTTATAATTCAACCATCGTCATACGTTGGTGCTTGACAAATCAATAGCACTACTGCTAGGAAGCAGCCAAAGCACCTATGAGAACACAACACACACTGATGACGGTAAGAACAGCAGCAATAGAAACGATTAGGCCTTTTTAGAACATAGAAAAAACAAAAGTTTTATATAAAGGAACTGTCTATTCATATTCACAATGTGACTGAAATTTTTTTTAAGCATAACTCATATTTTTTATTCATTGGATTAATATCCAATGAATTTTTTTAAAACATAAGTCATATTTTTTATTCATTGGATCAATATCCAATCATATGATATATCAATCTTTACACAAATTCTATTGTTATAATAGTTGACTTAAACTTAAGAAAATTTCAAACGATTTAAAAATAGCAAATCTGTTATATAAAATAGCTTAATTCACGTAGAAATCGGGGAAAAAAAATCTCGACATTCCAAATGAGGCCTTAGCCAACGCAGCACTGCGCATCGAAGTCGGCCCGTACGGCCCATATAGAGGTGTGTACGGCTCATTATACGGCCCATTCCACCGCCCAAGAGCCCATCGTATGCCGCCGCAAGGGGTCGTAAGGGGAAAAAATAATAAAGGAAAAGCGGCCCGTCGGAGCGGCGCAGTCGCAGTGTCGCCGGAGACGCGCTCGCACGACACGCTAGGCCGAGAACCCTAGATGGTGCCTGAGGACAGCGCGCCAGCGGCGGCGGAGGGAGTGCATCCCCTTGCGGTGCTGGGTGAGCCTGCCGCCGCGGCCGCAGCGGAGATGCCCCCGGTGGCGGAGGCGGAGGCGGAGGCGGAGTCCGAGGTGGACGCGTTCCGCCGCCAGGTCGACAACCTCGTCTCCAAGACCGACGTGGTGATGCTCCCTAACCTTTGTAGTAACATGTCTCCTTTAGCGTAGAGCACGCGACTCTGCTGCGGGACAAGCTTCGTTCTCGCTTCGCTGTAGAATGCGCTTTTGGGGGGTTTTGGCCGGTAAAAGATTAGGCGTCAGTTCTTGCGTTTCTTCTTGCGATTTTATGTTCTTTTGCCCAAGAATTAGGGTGCGGTGGTCTCAGATTGGAAATTGTTGCGATGTGTGTATTGCAGCTGGAGAAGAGGGTGAATGAGGTGGTGGGATTCTTTGACGGCAAGAAACACGGCAGTGGCGGGCGTAAGGTTGGCGGTAGCAGCAGGTACGGGGCTTACGGTGGGATGCCCGACCTTATGCGCCAGTTTGGCGCGATCATACGCCAGGTAATCTTTCTTGAGCCGCGCCTTGACCCAAAATTCGTTGTACATTGATTTGTGTTATCCGTTCTCGCCGCCTTAGTCATTCTATACCCCTGCATCCTGGAGCATGCTTTAGGAAGTTTGCTTCGTGCTAAACTTTGTGAGTTGCGGGTTAATTTAGAGCAGTAGAAGGCTTTTATACCTAATAGATCCAATTGAAAATGGTGGCAAACTGGCAACCTATAGTTTCACCATTGCTAGTACTGATTGCCTGAACATACTGCTCCTGTTCTTTCTATTGATAAAGATGTACAGTCAATTAAGATTTCTATTGGAAGTTTGGAACAGCTCATGAGCTCCTAAATCAATATTTGCTTCCTTATGCACGGATAGAACTTGCAAAGTAGTTCGTGCGGCTCTTGATCTAGTTCTGGAGTAGTGAATGAAATAAGCCTAAAATATGTGATATGCAGCTTTTGGAAGTTTTATGGGCGAGATAATCTGGAAACCCAAGCAACCTTGTACTGAATTGCAGATGCACCTTTTCCATTGGTCAAATACACTTCAACATCAATTATATCCATTATATGTGAAAACCTGATATCTCTAGTTTGCTGGTACTAAGTTTATGGTTTTCTTCTCGGGCTGCTTTCAAAATCTTATTGAGTTATTGTAGTTAAAACTCAAAACGTCTGACGAGTTTACCGTATGAAAAGCTCACAGTTACCCTGTTGCAATTTGCACTCAGTCTTGTTCTTGATTTCCATTTTCTTGCAGATCACGTCTGATAAATGGGCTCAGCCATTTCTGAAGCCAGTAGATGTTGTAGGTCTTCAACTTGATGACTATTACAAGGTAACACTGCTAATACATTTTATCCTGGATTGCTATATTTGAGTTCCTAGCGCAGTAGCAATTTTGATTACAAGGGGATACATTTGTAGGTCAGTATAAATCCATGTTAGTGTTACCTGATGTTGGCAAGTGATCCAAATTCTAGAAAATGTAAACTGACTTTGACCCAATTTGACTAAAGTTTTTTTTTATGGCAAGCATGAGTACATATCAACTTATCGACAAGCCACAGTAGCAAGGGGATCTTTCCTATAACATGCAATGATTTACGTTATTCTGTCTGCATGCTGCTGTCAACTGACCATATTGTTGTCCATAATCAGAAATTTGTTAATGTTAAGGAAAAATATTATATTTGCATGGAACTTTAAATACTCTATTTCCCCCCTAGCTATAGAAGGAAAGCATCACTTATTAGGTTGTCTGTTTATTTTATTAGCTGTTACATGGTTAGATTACTTATTCTTTCCTTCTTTCGTGTACTTCAAATTGATGGAACCATTGAGATTTGGCGATATATATTTCTCTATATTTAGTATCTTCTTGATAACTGATTGGACGGATCTGAGTTTGGAGCTGCCTCTTTGGTGTCATTATTATTGGGTCCTTATCGAACGGTCTTGATTAGGGCATTTAATATTTATTTAGGATGTCTCCGTGAAGCTTGTTTTAGGGATTTCACGTCTTCAATTTTTCTCATTTACAGATTATTACCAAACCTATGGACTTTTCAACCATCCAAAATAAAATGGAAGGGACGGATGGTACCAAGTACAACAATGTCCGAGAAATATATTCTGATGTTAGATTAATTTTTGCCAATGCAATGAAGTACAATGATGAACGACATGATGTTCACATAATGGCCAAATCACTGCTTGAGAAGTTTGAAGAGAAATGGCTCCAGCTTCTTCCTAGAGTTGAGAACGAGGTGAATATTTTTAGTCATACATGCTTCTTTTTTGGGGGTATGGAGATGGGTTACTTAGCCTTTGACAATAATAAGTTGGAACCTTTTGTTTTAGGAAAAGAAACAAAAGGAGGAGGAATCTAACGATGTTCCAAGCACGAACACTTCTCGAGAAGCAGCTATTGCAAAATTAGCAAAAGATACTGATAATGAGGTATGGCCCTCTAATTGATTGTTATTTGTTATTGTTGGGATATTAATCGTAGCTTTAATGATAGCTCTTTTCACAAGCAATATGTACTAACTTTGACTCCCATTCGTGTAAGCTCTGCAAAAAAATCACTCTCAGCTCCTATGTAAATGTGTTTCAATTACGGTTCACTTCTGTTTGTCTATAGATGTGCTGATATGAATTCAGTTCTTGGCTAAGAGATATGGCTAACCAGAACAGCCTTGTATGCCCTGTCCTAAGATGTGCCCTTTGGACACAAAATGCCTGCCCCTCCTGTACTACTAATGATTTGATGTTTTGGTAGATATTTAGAACTTTCTCTTTCTTTTCTTCTTCCAGCTGAATGAGATCAATAAGCAGCTGGAGGAGCTTCGGAACATGGTGGTTCAGAGATGCAGGTACCTGCTACAAATGTTCACCTCGTTCCTATTGATTTGACTGTCTGCTATATGCTTCTATGTTACAACAGCGCCGAACCTGTGCATGTGATGTGTTCGCTAAAATCCTGATATTGTAGGAAAATGACCACAGATGAGAAGAGAAAACTGGGTGCAGGTCTCTGCCACCTGTCTCCAGAAGATCTTAACAAGGCACTAGAGATGGTTGCACAAGACAATCCTAGCTTCCAAACTACAGCAGAAGAAGTGGACCTTGATATGGATGCCCAGGTAGTTTTCTATGTTCTACGATGACACCCATCCATGAATCATTTTGGTTAGTGTTTCCGGGTCACTTTAACCATGCTTCCTATGCGCATGCAGAGTGAGACGACCCTCTGGAGGCTGAAGTTCTTTGTGAGAGAAGCATTGGAACGACAGGCCAATGATGCTTCTGGCAAGACCGACGAAAACGCCAAGAGAAAGAGGGAGATATGCAACGCTCTGGCCAAAACTGCTTCAAAACGAATCAAGAAGCAACCCTAGCTAGTGATATCTGACAACTGTGCCTTTTTATTGTTCAGAATGTTTTGTAGAAATAGCCTCAGTGAAACAATCTCTTTCCTTTAGCGGAGTTGTGGAGTATGTGTATATATAACTTGCATTTTTTTTACATCATAAACTTGCAGTTTCTACTAAGCTGCGCTTGGTTACAACTTACAACATTGGTCTCAGGTTTCACTTGTAGCTGCTCGGTTTCATCCCATTACAGAAAAACCTGTGTAGCTAGTATAAAACAACGTTGCTGCCGTTTCCGTATGTACTTGCCGTATCGACAAGCAAGGTAGCCTCTTTACATTTTTCTAATTTTTAAATACATATATACTTGCTGTATCGATGTATCCGTATCACCGTACATGTATCGCGTATGGGGCAGCATGGATAGAAACTTCAAAAGAGAAACAAGGAGAAAGCAACAAACAAGGACAGCAAGATGCTTCTTCACCTTCGTACTTTCTGTAGATGCGACTTTGATTCGAGTTGCAGATAGATGATGGATTGATGGACTGGATCATGTAATGTGTGGCGATTTCTCATTCTGTGTACTAAAATTCTTAGTTAAGAGATGAATGAAATATATTAACACAATCTTCTGATACAGAGACCTTAGTTAATCGTGTTATGATCGAGTCCTCCGCAAGTAATGGGCACTGCATTTCGTGGTAGATTTGTGTTGTGTTTTCTGAACATTCCCCGATCACACGAACAGATATTTAAGTTGGATCGCATGAGTCATGAGCACAAGCTCTTCAACAGCTGAATAAGAATGCATCTATATATTTTTCACAGATGAATCAATCAAAGTTACAACTTACAACTTTAGCATCTGTTTGGGCCATGAATTCAGGTCACAAATCTGGATACCCATGTAGCTTCTATTGGGGAAGAAATCTCAAAATGAACTGAAGATGTTATGGACACTAATCTTTCTGGCAAAAGTCAAGAATGGCTGACTGGAAGCAATCATACTGGCAACAGTGAACTGCTGAAACATTCCCACGATTTTTTTCCTGCAAAATCATGCACCTCCACTTGTGTCTATATTCGAATAATTGATGAGAACCGGGACCAAAATGAGCTAAATGTCCCGTAGGATGGGCCATCCTTTCTTAACAATCTTATCAATCTTGGAGTCTATTCTCTTCTGGGTATTAGGAGGGCAGAGCTCAGCAGCATATGCATTCAACTTTGCAGCTAGTGTTGATGACATTAGCTCCTCCTCTGGCAGGTTCCCAATCAATTGCAGGAGGAATGGTTTGCGCTTCAGCTCAAATTTCTAGCATCAAAATTGATTTAGCATAAGTACAAAAAATAAACAGAAGAAAAAAAGATAAATGCCATTTGCATTCTAGTTCTCAGAAGGAAGTATAATGTTATAGCTACCTGATGTACTGGTTCAGCCGGATAAAATGCCCCCACTGGTTGGATCTGTGTCGTAATAACACTGCTGCGATCCTTAGCTTGTTCTCTTTCTTTGATAAGAGCAGCCAATCTAGCCTCGATGGTTCCATTTGTGAAGATGATGGATCTGTGACCACACAAGTGAGTACACAATTAATGATAATGACGTTAATGACAAGATTATTTGCTTGAAAAGGCTACCATGATATAACATTGTGCTATGCACACAGAGGTTCCTGCTTGAGCCAGTGCCCAGTAGGGAAAATGGGTTACATGAACCCGTGGCATCGAAATGAAATGTACACCTTCCTCCATAGTTCACTCACAAATCTAGAATCAATTCCATGTACTCATGGAGGCATGAAACCAAGGAAAAATTGATGGCTTTGTTACGACCATATTATATTCTAAGTACTGTAAAGAAAATTCATCTAGCATGAAAAGGAAACTGGATGCAAACAAAAGATCATCACAGCCTTACTAGATAAAAAGGCCATCACAAAGCACGTGCAAAAGGAGTCCTTTTATGAATTTACGGAAAAGAAAAAGAAGTTGAGAGAATTCAATTACCTATACTGGTTGCCAACATCTGGTCCTTGCCCAAAGACCTCCCGCGGATCATGACTTGCCCAAAACACATCCAAAAGCTGCTTGTATTGAATCAACCGGGGATCATATTCGACCTAAATGGTTCAAGAGTGAGCAGTGCCAGTCATCCTAGCTCAGAACATTCTGAAATCCTTAATACCACTTCAAAACTTATAACGCACATAAATGAGGCGCGATCATGCATGCCAAGACCAAAAAAAATACCCAATTGCTTCAAGCACACAACTAGACATAGTAAGCAAATCACGCGGGATCAAATCGCACTGTTAGGTCCTAACATATTCGTTCGTTAGTTCATTCATTCTAGTTGGAAACTTGGAACCCAGCAAACGTAGCAGGACAGAGACAACCCTCAACTAGCAAGTAGGAGTTATTTTAGTTTCACTTTCGCATATAACATGGTAATAACCAATTAGACTACAGTACTACCGAGTAAAAGTAATAAGAATTACAACGTTCGTGGAATGGGCCATTCGTTGGCTCGTTGCATCAAGGGAGAAGAGCTAGAAGCTACTAGAACGAGTGGGAGGAGCTTCTGTACTACCTTGACGCACTCGGCGTGGTCGGCGAGGTCGCGGTACTCGGAGTTGGCCTTGGAGCCGCCCGCGTAGCCGACGGAGGTGCGGATCACGCCGTGGAGGCACCCGAACGCGGCCTCCGACCGCCAGAAGCTGCCCAGCGCGAACACCGCCGTGGCCGACGCCCCCCCGCGCGGACGCTCCCGGGCGGCGCCCCCGCCGCGGCCCGGGAGGCGCGCGCCCGAGGCCTCCGCGGCGAGGAGGACGAGCACCCCTAGGAAGGCGGCGGCGGATGCGCGGGCCATCGCGTCGGTCGGAGTCGCCGCGGAGATCGGGATCGGAGTAGGGCGACCTCACCTACCGGTGGTGGGTTGGTTGATCTGCGACTATTCGAGGCGCGTGACGTTTAGCTAGGCAGGACCGGAGCCGGAGGAGCGCCTCGATGAAATGGGCTGTGCGTTCATGGGCTCTAAAAGCTGCATTTGGGCCTCGGAATGGAGGCATTTTGGACTCCGAATGAAAAGGTAAGAGTAGCGTGCCAGCGGCCGGCGAGAGGAGCCACCGGCGGCCGGCGGCGGCGTCGGTGTGGTACTAAGGTGCTGTTTGGTATAGCTCCAACTCCTAACTTCATAGTTGGAGTGGGTGGAGCTGTGCCAAACAGGGTTGCTCCACAATTTTTTTGGAGTTAAAGCAACCAGGAACGGAGCAGCCTGTAGTACAATTTTTGGGAGCAACCTTCCACCAACTCCCCGCAAGGAGCAGCAGCTCTCTTATCAAGATGCCTTTGAAGTTAGAGGGTAATTACCCACCTTTGCCACTCCACAAAACCCCCTCGCCGTCCCATCTTGATCCCATCTCTCCCCTCATTCGCATCCTCTCTCTCTCGTTCCCCCTCCCAACTCCCGTCCGCCTCCCTCCCGCCGCCGGCTACTCCCCCTCTGCCAGCCGCTTCCACCTCCTTCCCGACGTCGGCTGCTCCGCCTCCGCCCGCCGCCTACCCCCTCCGCCAGCCCCCTATGCCTCCCTTCCCTCCCCAACCGCTTCGCCGCCTCGCCGCCTCCCGATGAAACCCTAGCTAGTTCATCCCCGGCCACCCGCCTCTCCAATCCCACCTCATCCTCGGATGTCCCAAGCCCAAGTGCGAGCCCCAGAGAAACCCTGGAGAGAGGGGAAAGGCGGTGGTGACCTGGGAGACGCCCCCTCCCTGGCGGCGACGAGGGCGGCATCTTCCTCCCCGGCGGCATCGGCTTCCTCATCCCCGGCGGACCCGACCTCGACTTCTCCCTCCCCGACGCACCTGGCCTCGGCATCCCCTGACCACGCGGCTTGAAGGTGAGTCCCCATGGCGATTTGCCTCTGCCCCCATTCGTTTTTTTTTTTTTGCTAGATCTGTGTTGACCTGTTGAGATTGGTTGATTTGTGTTGAGGAAATTGGTTGACCTGTTGAGCTGGTAGAAAGAGGAAATTGGTTGCAAGAATAATCCGTTGGACTGCCTCAATGTGTTGTCATAGATCAATCTAATGTTCTGATTTCTTATCATAGATAATTTTATTGATGTTCAGATCATTGAAAGTATGTATGAAATCTCCACTGAGTACACAAAGGACAGTGAGGAATTTCATATCATCTCTGGTAAGGTACTAGTTTTGCGATATACAAGAGGTCTAGGTATGCACGGGAACATATGTCAATCACCAATTTGAGCAAGATCACCTCATATGTTCTGCAAAATGCAATGCAAGTATGCAACTTGGAACACTGGCAAAATGAAAACTAAGCTCATGAGAGACTTGCTGCACAATTGGACAATATTTCCATGTCAGAAGATGTCCTAAAATGGCATTATTGTACCAGAGGATTAGGTCGATGAGATGAACAACAAAATTAACCATACATTATGACAAACGAAACCACACTCCGAAACAGAACATGATTAGTAGACAAAAAATTTGCTTGTTCTTCCTCAGCAACCTGCACCATTACAAGCTGAGATAATGACAAGCATACATATATATTGCCCTATCTATCTATTTGTGTCAGTATACATTAGCTTAGATGAACTATTGCCCCAATTACATCATGAGCATAGGAAAAAATAAGATGTAATTCCTTATTTGATCATTTTTGTCACCTTTAACTAACAATTCAAAGAATTAGTCAAGAGTGATGTGATTGCAATTTCCTAACCAGATAACTCTTTTTTGGTTCCTCTCTATAGCTTTATACATTTAGGAATGAAAACCTAGCCTGTCACTAGTGGTATTGTATGAACAATTTTGAAACCAACTAGATTTTCTATAATAATTTAAGGTTGTAGCTAATGGGATTGCTTGCACTGTGAATCAGTGTGTATGCTTCCATCCTTGCCTTAGATATCAAGTGAATTTATTGTTTGTTTTTTAACAGTTTCAACCTATGATGAAGAAGCAAGAAGAGGAAAATTCTGAAAAGAAGGGGCCAAAAAAGAGTGTGTGAGATAGAGCTTTGTATGCATTGTAATAATATTGTACACTGTATCGACTTGTCCAGACTCGAATTTCCATCCCAAGTCTTGTTACACTGAAGTTAATTGAATGTTGGGGGGAAGACTCATTTGCTTTGTATGCATTGTAATATTGTACATTGTATCGACTTGTGTGTAACAAATTGGTTATGAGTGGTGATTTTGAGCGCTGTAATTCTGATTCATGAGCTCTTGAGCTCTCTACGCTTTCGTTATGATACTCATTGAGTTAGAACATTTGTTATGAACTTCATATGTTTATGTATGTTTTATTTTAAAGAAAACCAATTGTTGGCGAAAAAGATGGCACATGGCCATTTTTTTAAAAAAAATAAATGCATAACATGACTGACAGCTTACTAAACTGTTATAAGTTACGTAATAAGAAAAAAATTACAAGTCACAAAACGAGGGCAGTACAGTCTTTTTACAAACATCCTTCTCATTTCTAGAGCTAGAGCTAATTTTCTAACCAAACATCTCCTCAAGCTGCTCCAACTTCTTATAAAAGTGGATCCAAGAGTGAAGCTGGAGTTGAAGCTGTAAAAACCTGGAGCGGAGCCATACCAAACAAGCCCTAACTATTTTACAAAAGTTCGTTCTCGATTACACAGGGTTTACCAAAAGTACAAAAATAAGTTCCGGGGAGTCCGCTTGCAACGACCTCCAGTAGCCTCCGCCTCAAGTAGCAAGACAAATTTGTAGGGTAAGATCTTCGGTGGCTCTTCCTCCAAGTCCAGGTCTTCTTCTTCTACAGCGCCGCCTGCTCAGCCAAGAACAACCCCAAAGAGTGGGGAACTATCCCCCTATCTGGATAGCGATACGATGGATTTCAACTCAAAAGGCTTCGAAATTTTACAATGGTGGTATGCCCATAAGTTAACATATCCTGTGCTATCTATATTTGCATGTGATATGTTAACTGTTCCTGTCATGACGGTTTCCTCCGAATCTGCTTTCAGTTTTTTTAGAAGAATAATGGAGGAGAGAAGAACACATCTCACGAGTGAGATGGTGGAGATACTTCTAACCGTGAAGGATTGGGAACAAACTGATTCACGAATACAACGCTCAGTGCAAAATATAGAGTTTTTGGACGTGTTCGAAAATTTGTACATCGACAATGACACTTAGAACAAAAATGTATGTAGAGTTATAGACCGTACTCCTTTTTTTGCCAAGATTTTCTAATGCTGAGTTTTTACTTAGTAAAGGTTTTAACGAGACAACAATTTCAATATTAATAAAGTTCTTTATTATATTTTTAATATGTTTGTCTCATTTTTTACAACTTTCATATATATTTACGAATTTTGATTTTTATAATTTTTCTAGATTTTTTCTTTTTTTCTTTTTTTAGTTTTTCAAGCTAAGTGAGCCGTGTAGGACCAAACGGGCTTATTGGCATGACACGACTGCCCGTTGAACCATACTTAGTTGCCACCTAGTCACGTGGACCATTCTTACTTGGACTGAAATAGGCCGTCCCGTACTCCCGTGTCACCTATTTGGCCAACACTACCACCATACTAGAAGACGAAGCGACTCCTGGGACTCCACTCCTGGTGAAAAGTCACGCCTATTACTTCTTTTCGCGGAAGCTTCATATCCTGACCGTCCGATCCTGCAATGGACGGCTACGATCAGCGCGGCACTGGCTACCAGAGCCCGAGCCCGACCCCGACGCGAGGCTTGCTTCGTAGAGCACGGCAGCAAGCTATCCAGAGATTCCAGAGTCTCCCATCGAAAGAGCAACCAAACCTTTCCCGAAAGGCGCAAGGTCGAATCGAATCCACCGAAGCCGAAGCGGGGAGAGGGAGAGTGGCTGGGGCCCCACACGCCAGCGACAGAGCCGCCGACGCCGCCATGGCCGCCTCCTCCGCCTCGGGCTCCGGCGACGCTGACCCGATGGCGCTCGTCCAGGGGTACAACGCCGAGGAGCTCGCCATCGCCGGCGAGTTCCTCACCACCTGGCTCCCCTTCCTCTCCGCCGGCCTCTGCCCCTCCTGCGTCGACTCCCTCCGCAGCCGCGTCTCCTCCCTCCTCCCGCAAGGTAACCGCCGTGGCTAGTGTGTTGCGTACACCCATATTAAGTACTCGCCTCTTACATCGACCCAACTATCGCAGCGGACGAATCACCGACGCTGCCGACGCTGCCGCGGATCGATCAGGTTGAGCCTTCGGGGTGGGACTCGGATCCGGCTCCCCCGCAGCATCTGCCGTTCGAGCCGACCGGGTGGGACTCGGATCCGCCGCCGCAGCAGCAGAAGCAGCCGCAGCCAGCGGAGAAGCCGCGGATGTCGTGGGCGGACATGGCGCAGGAGGACGAGCTCGCCGCTGCTGCGGAGGAAGACGCGGCGGCCGCGGCTGCCGATGATGGGGATGAGGGGAGCGAGGCGGGGAGGCCGAGGGCGCAGCTCACGAGGGAGCAGCGGGAGCAGAGGCGATTCCGGAACGTGCTGCGGACGAAGGATTTCATGTGCTTCGAGAGGGTCAATGGTCGGCTTGTCAACATCCTCGCAGGCCTAGAGCTTCACACCGGCGTGTTCAGCTCAGCCGAGCAGCGACGCATTGTTGAATTCGTGTACGACCTCCAGGAGAGGGGCAGCCGTGGGGAGCTTGGAGGTGAGGCTTACACTCCACGGTGATTCAATATTGGCTTTTGGCGTGGTCTGTGGTAGAAATTTTGGGTTGAATTGGCTAGATTTTCATATAATATTATGAGTTTAGAGAAATATTTGCTTCTAGGTGCGGATAAAGGTCATGTCTAGTTCAGGAGGCAAGGTTTTTAGCTGTATTGGATGTGAAGCTTTTCAAGCTTTGGTATCACGACGGCTACTAAGGCTATGGTAATATTGAGGGTATGGACTTTGGAGGTGAGTGCTTGGTTTGAGTTTAAGTATGTGACTCTTAATTAGGTTTTTAGGTCAATTTAGGAAGGTCTATATGGACTACGATACTCGTGTCATGTAGAACGTTATGCTTAATGTTGGCATGCAAGGAAATGGCGGCCAAAGAATAAGCAGAACATTTGTCTTTTGTGGGTTATGACTTTCAGGTTTAGCATTTATGTTACATTGTATGTGATTCTCACCCAAAGATAGAAACTTTTGTCGTGATTACTTATTAGATAATAGATCTACCAATGCAAAGTAGCAGATTCAGCTTTGGTGATTGTAAACAATCAAGTTAACGAAGATAAATTTGGTATTTGGTAAATTTTAGGCATTTCAGCATGGGCATAACCGCGTAAGCAGTCGTGGATTAAAATACGACAATTCACATATAAGGTCAACTCTAGACCCTAGTGTGCTGGAATTATCTCCAAGAGTCCTGGCTATTAGGGTGAAACCTAGTGGATAATCTGCAAAACATTTTCCATGTCTTCTGCTACCTATCTATTAATTTTGTGCATATGCTTCTGACAGAATGATGTTTAATTGTTTATCCATTTGTATAAACCTTAGCATGTTACTATCAGTATCATTTAGACATTATAGTATTCTCCGTAAATTTTATTTTGTTTCTTTGTTTCTATGCTTTTACATTAACTGGTGACATTTTACATAAACATTTGCAAGCATGAATAACACAACAAACATGCATGACTTACTGTGTTTCTTACAGTGCTGCATCCCATGGTAACCATGCCTGAAGGAACTGTGTTTCTTACATGCATGACTTTACCATTGTTTCTTACAATCTACTTTCTTCTTTGTATATAAAAAATTGAAATTTGCTCTATTCACTGAAACCACTCGTAAATGTATCAGATATGTAGAATGGGTTCTCCTCAGTCCTCACCACTGTTTCACTGCACATGCCATATTTTAGTATAACTTATTCCTTGAATCACTTAAGTCCTATATGAATCACCTTAGGTCTTTAGCTCTAAATAGAATTTCCCGTCTTTATCGTGCAAACTGTACCCTCTGTATTGACAAGGTTAGCCTGCTTACTGGTACTGCTATACAAGGTGCTTCCATACCAAACTTTTGTAGCTCACATGCATGTGCGATGACCATGAGCCATATAATATGCTACCAAAGGCTGACTATATGTTTGCTAGCTTTGAAAAATTGACCATACCAACTTTGTAATATTAAGCCAAGCTTTAGGATGTATTTAATGAGTGTGAATTTTCCTGAATCAGTTTATATTGATTTCATTTGCTCCTTAGAGGGGGGGGGGGGGTATCTTGATTGAGAAGTTTGAACTTTAATTAAAAGGAAAGAAAATGTGAAGAAAAAACGATTAGCCCTTTTATTATACATGTAAATGCCTTTGGACCCTTAGCTACATTTGTTGATCTGTCATGTTTGGTTTTTATATTTTTCTGTGGCTAAATCTGAGCACAATTTTTCCCTTGCCAGATCGTACATATACAGAACCCCAAAAATGGATGCGTGGTAAAGGGCGGGTAACAATCCAATTTGGATGCTGTTATAATTATGCTACGGTACTTACCTTGTGTGAGCTTCTTAGTTCCATCATCTTGTAAATTACACTCAAGTATTGATTAACCCATCTGTAAATCTACTCAAAGTGGAATCTGTCATGGCAGGATAAGAATGGAAATCCACCAGGCATTATTCGAACTGTTGCTTCTGATCCAATACCTGACCTATTTAAGGTCATGGTTAAGAGATTGGTGCGGTGGCATGTTCTTCCTACAGATTGTATACCAGACAGTTGCATTGTCAATATATATGACCCTGGAGATTGCATCCCGCCACATATAGACAGCCATGATTTTGTTCGGCCATTTTGTACTGTCTCATTCCTCAGCCAGTGCAACATACTTTTTGGATCTAGTCTGAAAGTCGCCGGCCCTGGAGAATTCACTGGTTCAATTGCAATTCCTCTGCCTGTCGGGTCTGTTGGTTATCTTCTCATGCATTTTCTCTATGCTAATAGATTACTTGTCGCAGTTAGTTGACTTGGCTATCTACTGTATGGATAGTTTGCAATCTGATTCTATTTCTTATGTTATGTGGGGAATTCCATACCAACAGCGGCATGGGCCTAGGGCCACGGCACATGCGCCGGCCGGCTCCTAGAGGATCAAGAGTCCGATTCCTTGCCCATCAAGTTAGGATTTTAGGAAAGTTAAAGATAAATTAGGAGATTTTGTTCGTTTAAAGAAAGAGATTATCCCTAGTTGGTTTATATCTTTAGTTTGTAACCCCTATATAAGGGATAGGAGATTATCAATAAAGGGCAAGCAAGAATTACCTGATCTCTCCTCTCTCTCTCTCTCTCTCTTGGCCAGATCCTTGCCGCAGCCTTGCGCATGACCACGGTGCAACACGGCACTGTTCAAGCGCAAGGCTCCGAGGCCTCGGCCCCCGGTGTCTGACAACTATCCGTTACGTTCCCTTCCGGGGCGTGACATCTTCACATTTCAAACTTGGGTACATATCAATTCAAATATTGTGTGCCTTATTTGATTTTTGTAAATGATGTCGCTGCATGGTATAGTGATTTTCTAAATTTGTCTCCTTTGACTACCTTTTGTTTGGATGATTCATTTTTGTGTTAGTGTCATGAATTTTACATTATTTGTACATTGGTCTCTATAATTGTTTGGTGGTACAGTTTATAAACTAGTGTTCATGTCTTGTTCATGCAGTTTTATTCTGCATTTATTTTGTTCTCTTACTAAATGTAAAAGCTCACAGGTCTGTGCTTGTGCTAAATGGCAATGGTGCTGATGTAGCAAAGCATTGTGTTCCAGCAGTCCCATCCAAAAGGTTGTAATAGTCCGTTGTATTGTTTTTCAGAATTCAATTCCTTCACCTGTCTGGTATTCGAACTCTGATGCACAACTTATCATTAAAACACAGGATATCCATTACCTTCAGAAAAATGGATCCAGCGAAGCGTCCATTCAGTTTTAAAGATGATCCAGAACTGATTAACATTACACCTCTAGAAGCAGCTGTACAAGAAACAGGCAGATCCTCAGATGAAGGCAAGGGCAAGCAGCCTGATGTACACATTAGGAATCTGAGCAAAACATCCAGAAGCAAGAGATCTAAAGGAAGAACATCTGCTGGAAAGGCTGGATTGGGCATTCTTGGGGACGAACCTCCTCAACATGCACAAGCCTCTGTCACAGACATTTCGTCGCAGCAATGGTTGCATGGCCAGCCTTCTATCTCTAGTTCAAGTGCTGAGAGAGAAAGAGACTCTGTTGGGAGGTCGAGAGAATCAAGATATCAACGGGATGCGCCTGGCATGCAGTCTCAGATGGATGAAGTCAGAGAACGAGCAAATTGGGCACAAGAGAGGAGGTATGGTAATGGCATGCATTCCATTGAAAATGGTGTGGAATCTCGGGACAGGAGGCAGCGAATGGAGCATCGGCAGATATTGATGATAAACCGCACGATAAATGACGATATGGATTCCCTTCCAATCGGAAGCCATGACTCAGGTCACTCAGCCGACCAGCCTCGTGTAAGCATACGGACCATTTATAACAAACCGAGGAGGACTAGGGTAAACCTGGATGAGTAAGCCATGCCACTCATGTCTGTTCTCAAGTATCAACTTCTTGTTGGAAAGCTCGATTGATATCTGAAAGGATACTTCAGCTCTACATTCCAGGAGCTGTTGCTACGATGACAACACCAGAAGATATATCTTGCCTTTTCTTAGTAGACGTGTGTTGAAATTAGAGACGAAATTCATCGGCAAGATAGTCAGGCGCCTACTCATTTGTAGATAAGAGTTGTTTTGGAATACTGTAATTGTGACTTAACGTGTATGCCGCATTGGTGATTGATGACTGCTCAATAATTTGGTTCGATTGTGGTGGCCAAAACATATGGAATCAATGCCCCTTCTGCGATGCCATATATCTGCGTGATTATTACACTGATGTTCGTTGTTGGCTTGTTGCTACTACTGGGTTCAATGCTCCCGTTAATCGGTGGCATTTTGAATCTGCAAAAGAAAATAAAAAGACGCATTTCCCGTTCCAGAGAATGGGTTATGTGCCGCATGGAGACGCCGGTCACATGTGATGTTCTTTTCTGATCTAACGGTTTACGGTGATAATGACTTCATGCTATGCTATTATTGCATAATGTCAGAGAATTTGTTTTCGAGCGAGATCTACCATATGAGCTACGTCCCCTTGCATGCTTTGATATAAGCGAAGAGCCTAATTGTATTGAGCTGGGCTGTACTTCCACGTACATCTCTTTGTACTCTTTTTGGCTTCTATGTAAGTTGACTGTTGAGTAGAAATGAAGTTTTTACAACAAGTTACGGATAAGTGATAACTAATGGGTATGGTTACTGGTTAGTGCTATAGTGGATACTAGTACAGCTTCACGTGAAATAACAACACAGCAAGGAACAAGTGCCCCAATTGGTTTGATATTTCGTTGCCCAGCTGAATAGTTTAAAGTCATACCAGCGCTATTGCTATATTAGATATTTAGGGTCCGTTTGGAAGGTACGAATTTCACATGCTACACTCAATTCCTACAGGATTCCGAAGAAGAAAAAAAAATCCCTTGTTAGCTTTTTCTTCTTCCTCGCGGTCAGGGGCAACGGAACCAGCCATGGCTCATGCATTGGGCTGAGCCAGCTGTCTTTGAGTTAAACTCGAATATTTGATGATTTTTTAAGAAATTTTCATAGATTTTAACACTAACAAGATTTTCAAGCATGGGACTATAGCCCATCCAGCCCAAAAGCTTGATCCACCCTGATCAGGGCCATTTCGTCGACGTACATTGAAGTAGCTTAGAAATGCCCAAGGAACAAGCATTCGGCATTCGCATATAGAAAGTTGGAAACCACCCACAGCAGAGTGCCTTTTATTTTCACGCCATTTAATCTGGTTCGTTGGATCGGATTTGAAGGTCCGGAAGAATCCCGACGCGGTGCGCTAGTCCCACACGCGCTTCCACCTCACAGTACGGTACCCCGCACCAACCCGGCGCGGCGCTCCACTCCGTGCGCGATTCCTTTCCTGGTCCGACTCGCATTCGTATCACGTCCGCCCGGTTGCCCGCGCCGCCTTCCTCTATAAAACTACCAGACCAGCACACGTACCCCCCACGTCCCCCCGCGAGCAACGCTTCACGCGGACACGACACGAGACCCGTCGCAACCACCGGCGGTTTGGCTGCGGGATCGGCCATGACGTTCTCCGGCGACGACGGCCCGGTGCTTCTCTCGATGCCCGTCGCCGCGTGCGGCTTTGCGCAGCCGGGCCTGCTCCTGCGCCACCCCATGCACATGGACAACGTGCAGATGCGGACGACGGCGGGCGTCGTGTTCACCGGCCCAACGCTGCAGCGGCATCGGCGGCTGCCGGTCCACCGCGAGGAGTGCCGAGTCGAGGTGCGGGAGGTGTGGGCGGTGAACCTCCAGGAGGAGCTCTTCCATATCGATAGACTCCTGCCGAGCTACCCCGGCGTGTGCATCGACACGGAGTTCCCCGGCACGGTGTACGGCTCCGACACGCCGCGCCACCTCCGCACCCCGAGCGAGAGCTACTCCGTCGTCAAGAGGAACGTGGATGAACTCCAGCTGCTCCAGCTCGGCCTTGCCCTCTTCGGCCCCGCCGGCCGGTGCCCCGTCGTCTGGCAGTTCAACTTCCGGGGCTTCGACGTCGACCGGGACCCCCACGCGGCCAGCTCCATCGCCATGCTCAGGTCCCAGGGGATGGACTTCTTCACGCTCAACGCGTTCGGCATCGACGCCCGCGTCTTCGCCGCCCAGTTCTTCCGCTCCAGGCTCGGCTGCCGGGGCCTGACGTGGGCGGCGTTCTCGGGATCCTACGACTTCGCCTACCTCGCCAAGGTGCTCGGCGGCGGCCGCCCGCTGCCGAAGACGCTGAAGGGGTTCTTGGCCCAGGTCCGAGACCTGTTCGGGCCGGCGGTGCTCGACGTGAAGTACATTGCCAGGTTCTGCGGCGAGGGCGGCGGCATACGCGGGGGTCTGGAGCAGGTGGCGGCGGCACTCGGCGTGGAGCGGGCCGCCGGCCGCGCGCACAACGCCGGCTCGGACAGCCTGCTCACCTGCGACGTGCTGCGGGTGATGGTGGACCGGTTCTTCAGGCGCAGCGACGTGTTCGAGCACGCCGGAGCAATACAAGACCTCGTGTAGTGCAGTGTAATGTAGTGCTGAGCTGCGGCCTAGCTCGGCATGGCTTTCTGTACAAAGAATTACTACTTGAAGGGAAGATGTTTTAGTTATCTTTGTGTTTGCATTCTATGCTTGAATATGTTCTTTTGTCTCTGTTTCTTGACGAATCTGAACTCTGAAGCACCAATACAATAGAGCATAGCATACTATTAACAACTGATTTAGGTATAAACACCGTCAGAACCAATTTTTTCGCAATGTAATGGATGATCTGAACAAATTTTACTACTGACAGGAGTAGAGAATAACGACGATGTATAAAGAAATCTGAATATGTTTTGCCTGTCTTCCAAGTTCCAACCAATATAGAACTGGTTTTTAATATTAATAAAAAAAGAAGAAGAGCCGGTTGATAGTGAAGTATGGCTATGTAATAGCCAGCAACCACGCAAGAACTTTTAACGATTCAGCTGATCTTTCACCACCAAAAGAAACATAGATTACAGAGTCTGTTTTCTGAGATCTAATCAGCTGATGCAGGTCAGTGGTCACGCACACTGGCATTATGCCATTACCTGCTGCAAAGGGAAACCAGCCATAACATAACATGGGCCTATACCACTAACACTTTGGTTCAAAATCCAAAAGTACGCCAATAAACATAGTAGCAGCACCTGTCTAATCAAAAACATGAAAAATATTCAATGTATGCTCTTGTTTCTGAAAATTGTAAAAGATCGGTCTGCGGAAGCGCATAGTTTTATTCTCAATTTGAAAGACTGCTGATACTGTCACCCTGTCCTTCATTTTGTAGGTAAACAGATTGTATCTACAAGAAAACACTGCAACCCCTGCTTTCATATGCTTTTACTATAATTACCAATGGATAAGAGTAAGTTACACAACTAACTTTGCAAAATGGCAACCTGCTCTCCAAAAGTTTTGATGTCACATGTAGAACTAGCTTGAAGGTATTCAAATGATGGACCGGGTTGTCAAGGAGAAAATGAACAAAGTAGCTCATACCATCTTGTTATAAAAAAAGCTGTTACTAATCAAGCATAAGCTCTAACAATATGTTTTGGCAGGCCTTTGGAGAAGAGTAGTTGTATAAGTGTTTTTTCTTCAACGGGTTCTTCTATGCAAGATGGTTTCACACTTTCACAGATCAAAGGATTCCAGTTGCGCTAGCACTAGAAGAAAGATAACGAGTGGAATCTAGACCCTCAACTTTCCAAAAGAACAAATCAATTGAAAGGAGCTCTGCAACACACAATACTAGTACAGAAATAAAATATATATTCAGAGGGGCCACGTAACAAATAAGCAGCTCAAAGAGCATCGATTTACTTTCCTTTTTTCCTGAAAGGAAATAACACATCATTGGACACCCTCTTTGCAGTCCCCAAGTTGAGCAACAAATCCTACAGCATATATATGTTTGCCATCCACTAAGCAGCCTATTACACAATAACAAAAGTAGAAGAATTGTACTCTTTTGCACTTATTTTAGGTTACTATCTCTGAACAACCAATGGAATCAACCTAATCCGGCACCTAAACGGCATTCCCACTTCTCCCATCAAAACTTCTGAACTACAAATAATTGGGAGGTACATTCGTACCTCGGATCAAGAAAGACCGGAGCAAACCATCCATCCAATCAGTTTCAACTTTCAACCCCTTGCCGGCTTCTGCAGCACGGCGGAGAGGTACACCGCCGTCTTTGAGCTCCCCGTGCTGGCCTTCTCTCCGACCATCCACTTGAGCTTCTTGTAACCAAACCTCTCTATGAGCCTCACAACCACCCGCCTCCTCTCCTGGCTCTGGCACAGGTAGCTGTCAATCCAGAGCAGCCCACCGACGCGCAGCACCCGGTCGACATCAAACAAGAAGAATTCCAGCGCCTCCTCTGTCCCCGCCTGCCCCATTGCAGGCGCCCCACCTTCGTCCAATGCCGTGGTCCCAACGTGGAGCAGGTCGAACACGCCGTCGTAGAAGGGGAACCGGTGCGCCGGCGAGAGCAGCAGCGGGAACAGCCCCCTCGCCGCCACGAACTCGTTCATCGGCTTCCCGGAGTTGTCGAGCACCGAGGTGACGATGGTGGTGCCGCGCTCCCTCATCCGGGCGGCGAAATTGGCGGCGCCGCCGGCGACATCGAAGCCAATCCGGATCTTAAATGCGCTCAATCGCAGCACGTCGTCGATGAGGAACTCGTGGTCGTGGCGCGGCTTGACCCAGCGGCGGTGGTCGAGTCCCATGTTGGATGCCGGGAGCTGGGTGCGGGGCCCGCGGGAGAGGCACCGGCGGCGGGGGAGCGGCTCGCAGCCCTTGGAGACGAGGCGGTGCGGGAGGGTGGCGTTGCGCGGGCAGGCGGCGTGGGGCTCGTAGGACATGAAGGCCGAGAGGAGCGCGAGCGTGGAGGGGGACCTGAAGCAGGAGTGCGCGACGGAGGCCGGCATGTGGGTGAGCCCCGTGCGCGCGTCGCGGCCGAGCGGGAGCGCGTGCGGGGAGAGGAAGAGGAGCAGCTCCGGGGGCAGGCCGTCGGGGCGGTGGGGGAGGTGGGAGGAGTCGATCTCGCGCGCGATGGCGGCGACGTGGGCGGACAGGTTGGAGCCGGCGCGGGTGGAGGAGGGGATAACGGTGGTGGCGGCGGTCGGGTCGCGGGGGGTGAAGAAGGCGAGGAGGGCGAGGAGGTTGGTGGAGAGGAGGGAGAGGAACATGAGGAGGTTGAGCAGCGCGGGGGAGCAGAGGCAGGAGAGGACGCGGCCGTGCCGGCCTCCGCGGCGGGAGGCCGGCACGTTCAGGGACACCGACCCCATCCCGCAGAGCCGCAGCCGCGCGCGTAGAGGAAAGCCGCGGATTTGCCCACTCGACTCGAGGAAACAAGCGGATTTTGCCGGCGCGGCGGCGGCGGGGAGGGATCTCGGGGCCGGGGGGTTCTGGCTTTGCCGCGTCCTTCCGCGTGTGGCGGTGTGGGCGGCTTTGGTTTTGCTTCCCGTTGCTTTGCTTAGTGGAGTGGGGGAGTGGGACTGGGAGAGGAGGTGGTGGATGGTTGTCGGTTTTAGAATTGCGGGTTGCTCTCGTGTCGAACATCCGGTCCTGCAGATGGGTTAGTTCAATGGGTTATCTTATCTAGCTACATCCAGCTACAAAGTTCTCGCTTTTGATATATATCGTTGCAAAATTCGTTTTTTGAAATATGCCTTGTAGAGTGTAAATTGTTTGAAATACGTTTTTTGAAATACGCCTTGTAGAGTGTAAATTGTTTGAAATACGCTATTATGAACAATTTAAGACCATAATATCCCTCTTCTTCTTCCTCCTCCCACCTCCCCTTCTTCCCACTCTCTCTCCACCACCTACGATGGACAACTCCGGCGCTAGCTCGCCACGGTTGTCCCCGAGCCATCTCCTTCGCTAGATCCAGCGAGGAGACGACTGAGCCACATCATGGTCGAGCATGCATCCGTCGTCGGTGACATCCTCGTGATGCCGGTAGTCGATTGGATCTAGTGGACCGAGCACAGATCCATCATCGTCGCCGACTGCTAGCTCGCACAGGCCGCCGCCTCGCACACGCCAACTCTAGCTCGCCTAGATCGTGGAGCGGCCGGCCGCTGGCGGCGACCAAGAAGGTCGGCGGTGGGATGATCTAGGGTTTTGTCGCCGCCACTCTTCTCGGCTCGTTGCCGGTGGTGAGCCCCTTCCTAATTCAAGTGTTCATGTGCAGATTTGTGCAATTTCATATTCATATTTGTGCAGTTTCGAGTTCAATTTCATGTTCATGAGATTTGTGTGTTCATAGATTTTTTATGACAATTAAAAATACAATGGGGAAGCATGCATTGTTGTTTGTTCACGAGATATGTGTTCAAGTGCGCAGATCCATGATTAGTTGATTAAGCAAACAAATAAGTGGTAACTTATGACAGGGGTGTATTAGACATTTCATACTCCTAACTAGCAAACCAGCTCAACAAAAAGTCATTCTGCCAAACAATTTCTCAGAAAAAGCTACAGCCATCAGCTACAATTGTTTTTTCAACTTAGAAGGCCAGAAAACAACTTTTGGCAAAAACTATAGCTCCCCCAAATAGGGCCTTATTATAGTTGGGTCTTCTGGTACGGCCTGGATTCCGGCCTCGGGGTGTGGCGTGGCGGGCTGTGGCTGAAACGCTGTCGCAAGGGTGCTTCCCGCCAACTGTCGGAGACTGAGCACCTCCCGCCGGAGGTCCGCCAACTCTCGCTGAAGTGCTTCGTAGGCTTCGCGAGCAACGCCTGTAGTTCCCGTGGGCTGGTTGTTCGGCAAGGATGCTTCGGTGGGCGGGGCATCGCCTCCCATGATGTCCCCTTGTGTGGAATTGTTGGCTTCTTCCTCTGCGGCTCGGGCGGCGGCAACGACTTGTGCGGTCCGGCTCCGCTTGGCCCTAGGGGCGCTCGGGGCTGCAGCCGCCGCCGCTGTCTCGCCCGCAGAAACTTTGGGTGTGGCCCGACGGGGGGCCATTAATTTCCCTGGATGTGGCTTCTCTGCCGAATCCCACGGACGGCGCCAACTGTCGTAGTAGGAAAGACTAGACAGTAAAAAGAGGAGACCCCCCGCGCTAGAGATGTCGGGGGGGGGGGGGGCTAAAAGGGGCTCAGTTGCTGTATGAATGTATATTTCTTAGAAAAGGGTCCCCCCTGTTACATAGTGGAGGGGGCTATTTATAGCCTCCTAGCAGGGCGTACACATTTACATTTGTATCCTTAGAAAAGTATTGTAACCATAGGGACTGTAGGGGCTTTTATGCACCCTATGCGTAGCCTCTGGTGCACGGTGTGTCTTCATGGACGTGGCTCATTTGGAGAGTACACTTGGTCCACCGCTCCTGTTGCCCCCGTGCCCTCTGCAGAGGTGACCCCTTCGGAGGGCCTTCGGGACTACTCTGGAGGGACTTTGGTACCACTCCGGGGGTCTCCGGGATCCTTCGGGGTGCCTTCGGAACCCTTCGGGGGGTCTTTGGGACAGCTCCAGAGGGTCTCTGGAACGACTCCGGAGGGTTTTCGAGATCCTTCGGGGTACCTTCGGGATCCTCCTTGGGGCGTCTTGGGACTATTCCGGAGGGTCTTCGGGTAGGTCCTTAGGGAGACCTTCTGGGGCAACCGTGCTTCGCCGGGTCGTGGGGCCGGTGGGGCGTCCCTACGACAGTAGGATACTAGTATTGGCTATTTGATCAGTTTTATGCCACTCTCTGACCTAAACTTTGGCAATAAGTAAGCTTAAAGGTCTCTTCCGAACAGCTGGGATTTCCTAAGAATTTTACTAGTTTCAATGTAGTGTTCATAGGATTCCTTCCAAACTCCCATGTTCCAAACATAGCCGAAAAGCTACCAAACCAGTGAAGCAAGCTAAAATTTGGTCATATATATACACCGGTTAGGATAACGGGGTATGTTCAAAATATGGTATACAGTTATATTAAAATGGGCAAACAATCCAAACACATCCTTTTAGCATAAACTATGTATATGGACAATGTCCCTTTCGTATTTGTCTTTTTGTATTACTTTGATTTCAAATATATAAACAAATGGTTCAGTTCTGTATCTCCAGCATGGAATAATTAGCCTGATTTTGATTTCAAATATGATGGAGTACCATGAGCTTATTTATCCTTCATTTTCTTCAAAGTGATCAATGACGATACCTCCTATCTAAACCCATGTATATGTTTGGCTTTGGCCAGAAGAACATACACCATAAATTCATTCATATGCTATATAACAATTGCCGGTCGATTCAATCAAAGCAACAGGTGAAACATGATGTTGGTAGCTGGGAGATACTTGGATGATCTTAACTTTTCTCCAGCTGTGGACACTTCCAACCTCGGAGAAGGGCAAAGCACAGGAGAACCCAGAAGAAGAAACGATTTATCACCCTCACCGACCCGGATCTACCTGTGAAAAAGCAAGAAACTGACCGCCGTCGACGCCCGTTTCACGCGCAGATTCGGCCGCCGCGTCGAGACTTCACGTGACCGCATTCGATGGAAAGCACGGCTGCAGCGATGATGGTGGTGGTGGTCTCATGCGACGATGGCGGAGATGGGTACAAAGCTGCGGTTCCGGGACCGGGCAGTTGCATGGCTGCGGCGGGAACAACACGCGGAGTCCAATGGTAAAGTCGTGGCGGCCACAGGGACGAGTTGTGGCGCCGGTGAATGGCGGAGGTGCGGCCGCTGTGAGGACGAGGCGAGCTGCCACTGTGAACGGCACCGTTCGGAGGTTGGAAGTTGAAGGCCGGAGGCGCGAACGACGCCACATGATGGCGGTAAAGGTTCGACGTCAGGTCAGCTTGTAGCGGCAACTACGAGCTTGGGCGGTAGATAGCGGTGAATGGCACGACACCGACGAGGAGAGGCTGTTCGATCCAATGGATGTCGAGCTCGATTCAGCAACGGCGAGTCCATCCGCGACGACGAGGCGGCGGCCTTCGGAGACGGGGCAGATAGGCGGGAGCCAAAAGAGCCGCCGCCCATCTTTAGATCAGGTCGTTAGGAGGACTACTCTGCAAATGGGTCATATTTTGATTTCAAATATGATGGAGTACAATGAGCTTATTTATCCTTTATTTTCTTTGAAACGACCAACGACGATACCTCCCATCTAGACCCATGCATATGTTTGGCTTTGGCCAGAAGAACATACATTATAAATTCATTCATATGCTATATAATAGTTGCTGTTCGATTCAATCAAAGCAACGGGTGAAACATGATGTTTGTAGCTCGGATACTTGGGTGATCTTGACACAATGTTAGTTGTCAGATCCAGCCCCCAGGCTGAATAAACTATAACCTGATGTCTCGATATTTTATCAGCATTAAAGTCTATAAATTTTTTTTAAAAATTACTAAATATTTCAATAATCAAATATTCAAATTCAGCTCAAGAGCCACTCACCCAACCCCGAGATCCATGTAGTTGCTGTGGACACTGAGAAGGGCAAAGCACAGGAGAACCCAGCAGAAGTGCAGAACGTCTCTCCCTCCGGAAGAAGGAACGATTTATCACGCTCCCCGACCCGGATCCACCGTCGAGACTTCACGTGACAACACGCCCCCATCATCTATGTCTACACGCCACCGGCCGACCCCGCACGCCAACACCACCACCTGGCCTGGCCTGGCCTGATCTGCCAAAATTCGTACGTTCTCTCCCCCACCAAAAAAAAAAACCCAGATTTCATCTCATTTCCATTCGCAGCCCACGAGAAAACAAACCGGGCGAAGCCGCCGGCCACTGAAAGGTGAAAAGCCCACCACACCTAAGCCCAACGCAGCAAACCGTGCACCTTCTAAGAGCATCTCCCTACTTTTAATTTGAGGCTCTCCTACTTTGGCGCTGTTGCTTTGGCCAGACTCTCACAGAGCTCTCAAACAGGCCCCTACTTAATTCCTCTATTTCCTCACACACTATATGCATATGTATTTGAGAACATCACATTATATAATAATTTATTTAAACTATAACTCTAAAGCACTATACTTAAAATTATGAATGAAAATACAAATATTCAAATTTAAATTCAAAGACAAATTTGGTCCGAATTTAATGATAGTCGATCACAACATAGTTCATAACATCTCTGCAAATCAAATGACATAATCATCAAATTTGGGCGGGGGAAGGAGCGGGCGCGGGAGGGAAAAAGGTCAAGTGGGAAGAATCGGGACCAGTATGCAGAAACCGTGATTTGAGGGCTTGGCCTAGAGCCCCTGTGAATGAGGGCTTGAGGGGATTTAGGGGCCCTCAAATTTGAGGGCTCTAGTAGGGGCCCTGCTGAACCTCTGTTTTTGCCTCAAACCCTCAAATTTGGTTTTATGGGCTCAAGTAGGGGCCCTGCTGGAGATGCTCTAAGCGGCTAAGCCAATGCACATAGCACATTTTAGTGGATATGTGAATATGAGCTATTTGAGCCGTCCATCCAGCCATCCACGGCCTAGATTGACCTTCCCTACCCCACCTCCCACTGAACACCACAATTACGATACCCCTCTTGCACTCTTCTAAACCCATTACATTTTCCTCCCCAAGCCCTGTCTACGTCAGGGTGTGCGCGCGCGTACACCCTGTCGGGAGTGTACGGTGTTCAGATGATACGGTCATCCGTCAACTGATCGAACAACACAATGTTGTTCGGGTAGGACATGTGTGTAGTGATCGGAGTGAAGATGACTTGTGGAATAGAACAATGAAAAATCAACACAAGAAATAGAATTAAATTACGAAAAAGAATAAATATCCAGAAAACTTATCCGTCGACGACACCACACCGTACCCATGGTTAGAAAACCAAAATAAAGTTGAGATTATCTTGATTAAGCTCTACATACCCTATTTACCCACTCTGCAATTTTATAGATTTTTAATAGGTATCTTATTATTTTCCTTGTTTGAAAAGTATCTTCAGTATTTATAAAATATTTATCATGTACAAATGGAAACAACAATTAAGTTCACAATGTTTTAGTTCAGCTCTACATAACCTATGTAGCAACCCTGGATTTCTTATAGAATTTTTAGATGTGTTTTCCTATTTTTCTGGTTTAAAAAGTATTTTTGGCATTAACAGAATATTTATCGTGCACAAATGAAAACAAAAATTAAGTTGGAATTATTTTGATTAAGCTCTACATACCCTATTTAGCTACTCTATAATTTTTATAGATTTTTAATATGTATCTTGCTATTTTCTTTATTTAAAAGTGTATCTGACATTTATATAATATTTACAGTGTACAAATAGAAACAAAATTAAGTTCATAATATTTAATTCAGATCTACATACCCCTATGTATCTACTCTGGATTTCTTATATAATTTTTAGCAGTATGTTTCGATTTTCTGGTTTAAAAAGTATTTTCGGTATTAACAAAATATTTACTGTGTAAAAATGAAAACCTACACAGTTTCTTAGCATTTTTGTAGATTTATTCTAAATCGTTCAAGTACTACAACATAAATAATATATATATGATGAACTAAACTATACACAGCTAAAATGATATACTACGTCAAACAACAATACAACTAAAATTATCTAATCCATTGAATTTTATGTCGCTGTTTTTATTTGCTAACCTATAAAGTTTCGAATTTATGTAGAAAGTTGTGAGAACATTTACATGCAAAATGGACGATCAGATCTGCTGCTTCGCCTCTCTCTCTCTCTCTACGTCTCTTCTCCCTTCTCCTCTTTTTTTTTTTCTGGAATTGAACTGACTTTTTCACCCAATTTTAGGGTATATATAGACAACCTCTATCGCCATTTGAACTAGCGATACGGGTTCTTGTCGGCAGTTCAACTGACAATTTGCATTTGAAAATCAAATGGCAATAAACAGTTGGAACGACTACTGATAGTAAACATGTTCCTGTTGCCATTTGAAATAGCGACATGAGCTTGTCGCTAGGTCACATGACGATAGGAATCTATTTTGTAATTTTCTTCGACTATTTTTTTGTAATTATATTTTAAATTAATATTATTTATTTATTTTTTTGTTCGTGTAGTATGGACAACTAGGTTGCTCGCGTTGATTATTAGCCTACCGAATAGGGATAGAAGGAACAGCTATTGGAAACTTTCTCTGACGGTTTCTACCAATAATAATAGAGCTGGCGGGTGCTTTTTTCTAAAGACCATTTGGCCGTGACGAATGACGGTGCAATTTCAAGCAAGCTTTGCCATGGCTCATCTTTCAAGCGCAAGCAAACAACCACACGTCACGTAATCAAACCCTTCAGTTATTGTGCTACTCTATATAAAGTAGGAGTATCTAGAAGTATTCAACAACACAAAGCAGTGTAGGATTAGCGCCATATGATACGGCACAATCAATCCTTTAATTACCGGTTAATTACTAGCACCATCGTTTGATTTGCCGCGTGACTATCTGCAGCATTCTTATCTTGCTCCCACCTCTTCGTCGATAGAAGCCACCTGTGACTCTCTCATACTACTACAGGAATATATCTGCCTGTGGTAGAAATATGCGTAGACCATCTGCCGCGGTCTAGAAGCATGATAGAAATACTATTTTTTTCAATTCGTATCTAACGCGGTCTAAAAATACGATAGAAATACTATTTTTTCAATTTCGTATGAACACTGCTACTTTCAGTATTGCAAATAAAAAACGCGCCGATTCAGCCACCGACCAGCAGAGAGCACGGAACGCGGCAACGCGGCAACACCACTCCTCCCCCGTCTCTTTCCCAGAACGAAACGCCACCCTTCCTCTCCCCTCTATTTAAGCCGTCGCTCCCCTCCCTTTTGCTCTCTTTTCTTCTCTCGCTTTCCTCTCCTCTCCTCTCCTCGCGGCGAAGACACCGGAGCCACCCATATCCAGCCCGTCCCACCGCCACCCGGGCCCCACATCCCGTCCTCGCGTCCCGCATATTTAGAGCCCGGTTCGCCCACCACCGCACGCCTCCCCCCTCCCCTCTCCGACGCCGGGGCGCGACGACGCGCGCACGATCCGAGCCGGTCCCCACGAGGCCAGTACAATAAGCGGACATGACTTGCCACGGCGGCCTCCTCCTCCTCCTCCTCCTCGCCGTGGTTGCAGTCGCGGCGGCGGAGGACGCGTCCGAGGAGGCGCACTTCCTGCCGCGCCCGCTCGTCATCGAGCTGCTGACGTCGAGGGGAGCGGGCGAGGACGATGAGGAGGCGCCGGCGGAGGTGCGGTGCGCGAGCTGGAGGCTGTCGGCGGAGGCTAACAACCTGGCGCCGTGGACGGCGGTGCCCGAGGAGTGCGCGGCCCACGTGCGGGAGTACGTCACCGGGGTCGCCTACCACTCCGACCTGGAGGTCGTGGCGCGGGAGGCGTCCGCCTACGGGCGCGCCGCGCGCGTCGGGGACGACGGCCGCGACGCGTGGGTGTTCGACGTCGACGAAACCCTGCTCTCCAACCTCCCCTACTACGCCGACCACGGATACGGGTGAGCCGCTCGCGCAACCCTCAATTCCCCACCTCACACGTCAAAAAATGGCGAAATTTTAGCCAGCAAGTGTGAATTTTTTTTCCTTAGGAGTGCATTCGATTCGCCAATTGATATGCTCACACCAGTTGTTTGATTTGAAATTGCAGGCTTGAATTGTTCGACCACCACGAATTCGACAAGTGGGTGGAGAGGGGGGAGGCGCCGGCGATCCCCTCCAGCTTGAGGCTGTACAAGGAGGTTCGCGAGCTGGGATTCAAGACCTTCTTGCTCACGGGGCGAAGCGAGGGGCACGCGGGCGTCACGGTGGAGAATCTCAAGAAACAAGGGTTCCATGATTGGGACAAGCTCATCCTGAGGTATAAACTCACCTTCCTCTGTTGTTTGCGTTGCACATTGCACTCGTTTGCCAGTTTCCACCATGTCCAAATGCACGCTTCAAGGGGAAATCTTGTGTAATAGTAATGATTATCTTCATAACCTGACTAGCCATTACCATTTCTAAGAAAACTAGAGCTTTATCCCTCTATGCATCTTTAGGTTGGAATCTCATTCGTTACCAGTGATTTATTCCAAATCTTTAGGTGGTTTCTCGGTTCTCTTTATAATCTGTGGATCAGGCACCCATTAGAATGCCCTTGCATTATCATCTTGGCAGCCATTGAAGGTTATTTCATTTTATTGTACTGAATACTGAATAATATTCTTCGGATCTAAATGTTCAATGCCATTATGCTGCCCTTTTGTCTAAATGCTAATATGACATTATCACTACCAGAGAACAGTCATCCTTAGTTAGGGGTCAAAATCATTGTGTTGAATGCTGAATTTAACATCTGCTAAGCTTGTTTTATCACCTCGATTGTGTCAATTGAGCACCTGTCTTCAATTTTGTTTCCTGAGGACTGTGTCACCAGCTATTCCTCACTCTCCATTGTTGCATACTAAGAGTCTGATACATGCCCTTCGCAATGTCCAGGACAGCAGCTGATCGCAAGAAAACAGCGACGACCTACAAATCGGAGAAGAGGAAGGAGATGGAAACAGAGGGGTACAGGATCCTAGGCAATTCCGGCGATCAATGGAGCGATCTGCTGGGCTACTCCATGAGTGCTCGCTCCTTCAAGCTTCCCAATCCAATGTATTATATTCCATGACATAACAAAAATAAGGGCGGATGGAAACTGCAGTGTTTATTTGGTGCATTTTTCATGTCGGGCCCAACTGAACTGAGTACTGACTGGTGCAAAGAAATTTGACAATAATACAGCAGTGGAATTTAAACTGTACAAAAGCTTAACTAACTTCATGTAGTATGCATTAAACTTGTAAGTTCAAATGTAATGAATGAAATGAGAAGTGTTACTTTATGAATAAAATGGCGAGGCTCACAGATATGACGATGAATTCTATGTTCTACCGAAGGAATGTGTTTCTGATAGCTCTCTTCTTTTCACCTCAGTAAGGCTCGAATTAGCTAATTTGAACTTGCAAGTTGCGTCAGGTACCAGCATATTTTCCTTTGATTATGGGTAACCGTAGCAAACAAGACAAATTATGCATATTCAGGGTACCAAATGACAGGGTAGTAGGTTGCGATTTTTTTAATGCTCTTCACTTGGTCATGATCAAAGTCTGCTAAACTAAACTGGGCCATCTATCCAAAATATTTGAACTTGAGACAAATTACGCTTAAAGTCGTAAAGCACATGTCAGAAGCAGAAAAACTACAATTCTGCAGCAACGCTTGGTTTAGCACAAACAATGCCCCTAAGTCAGTGCAAATCAACACGTTGCACTGGACATTTGGTCGCCGAAGACATCTATAACATGATGGAGATGTGGTTGCACCGTCTCAATTGTGAACTTGAGATCCACCTTAAAGATTAACCTGTGGTTGCACCGTCTCAATTGTGAACTTGAGATCCACCTTAAAGATTAACCTCGAGTATAAAAAACCTCAACATGCATAATTTTCATCACAGCAACATTGGCCCAATACCATTTAACAGAGACCTCATTTCAGTAACCGTTACCAAACATTACCTGAAACAACAAACGTTGTGCCGAATAACCAGGACTTTACTAAACAAGTTTAATAATAACAAAGAAACAGTAAAATGTCGGTGTGGCATAATCCAGCAGGAATATCCAATTCTTCAGTTAAAATCTAGAGAACAAGTCAGATACAGTTGAGGTTTAACAAGAAAGGCGTATGGCTGGAGGGCAAATTCACTGGACCATCGGGTCAGGGTTCCCAGCAGCGAGTATATCAAGCAATGAGTTCTGGAGCTCCAGCTCTTCATGCCACAGTGGTAGTTTGCCACCAGGGTAAAAGTTCCTCTTAACACCATCGGTGTTTATCTGCACCATGGTCAAATCAGTAATCTTTTAAGTGATTTGGGTAATCACTTAAAACGGCATTTTCTAGCAAAATAAAATTGAAGAAAATGATACATGTATCTCAACTTCTACTTTACTGTCCACTGCATTACCATAGTTTTACAAATAAAAAAAAAAGCAAGAAAAAGGATGCAAAAGACCATGAAAGCAAAGCAAACAGAGAACCAAATCACTGAATGAATTCGATAATCAACTGGACCAAGTAAAAAAAACTTGGTCCCACAACAGTTTTAGAAACTGATCTTATTTCACCACAAGCACAAGCACCAGTATACACCAGTTTTTAGAAAATGGTATTCGTCCTACAGAAGTTGAATGATCAATAATTTTAGTTTTACGTTTCAACTGATTAAGTTCCTAAAGCCCTCACAAGGCACAGTATGCCAAATAGATGTGCAGAAAATTAGATGATAGTGTCGTAGGTACGCCCCAACGGCCCCACGACCCGGCGAAGCACGGTTGCACCAAAAGGTCCTCCCAGACACTTGGGGGAGGCCCCGAAGACCCCCCGGAGGGATCCCGAAGACCCCTCGGAGGGATCTCGAAGGCCCCGCGGAGGATCCCGAGGACCCCCCGGCAAGACCGAAGAGACCTCGCAGAGAAGTCAGTAGAGGACCGTCGGAGGATACGGGGTCTACAGGAGCGGTAGACCAGGCACACCCCCTGAGGATAGACTACGTCCACAGGGGTGCACCGTGCACCAGAAGCTACGCGTAGGGGCGCGCAAAAGACCCTGCTACCCCCAGGGTTAATGTACTTTGCTAGGGACATATGTGTATCTTCATGTATCATATCGGGAGGCTATAAATAGCCCCTCCTATCCTGTAACTGAGGGACATGATCAATACAAGCCGAACCACTGTTTAACCCCCTCGCCTCATTTGTACGAGGGGTCTATACTTACTGGCTAGTCTTCTCACTACGACAGTTGGCGCCGTCCGTGGGGTTCGGCAAGAAAGCCACCCAAAAAAGCTCATGGCCCCCCGAAGGGCAGCACCCAAAGTCTCCGCAACCGAGGGAAAGAATGACGCGCCGCGCGCCAACACCCCTAAAGCAAAGCGGGGTCGGCTTGCGTCTGCCGCTGCCGCCGCCCGAGCCGCGGAAGAAGAAGCCAACAATTCCACTCATGGGGGCATCGTAGGAGGCGATGCACCACCCACCGAAGCATCCTTGCCAAATGCCGCCGGTGTCACTCGAGAAGCATACAATGCACTCCAGCGGGAATTGGCGGATCTCCGGCGAGAGATGCTCAACCTCCGACAGGCGACGGGAGGCACCCTCGCAACCACCCAGATGCAGCCCGACACTCAGCACCCTGAAGCCGGAGCCCAAATCATCCCAGAGGAACCAAACACGAACCTGCAGCTCCGGGGAGACCCAAACTCATCGTTGAGCGCAGGACTTGAAGCAGCACGCTGGCCAAAGAACTTCAAAATGCCAGAGGTCACGCCTTCGAGGTGCATGCACCCCTCGAATTCCTACGCTGCATGTCGAAACGGCAGTCGAAGCGGCCGGAGGGGACGACACAACAAAGGCGAAAAGCATCACGCTCGCCCTCAAGGGCGTGGCCCTAACATGGTTTTTTACCATCCCTCCCCGCTCCATCTACGCCTGGGAACAGTTACGTGACCAAATACGCAACAACTTCCAAGGAAGTTACAGCGAGCCAAAGGACGCAGGACACCTGTTCGCAGTCAAACAGGCCCCGGGCGAATCACTCCGAAGCTTCTTCAGGAAGTTCGCAGAAGTGAAATGCCAAGTCAAAGGCGTCAACGAGATAACCATCATAAACGCCGCAACTTGCGGTTTGCAGAAGGGCCTTCTCAAGTGAGAATAACAACCCTACTCCTGTGTATCTTGTATTGGGTATATGGATTACAATCAGTAGAGGGTCTTGCTATCACGCTACTACTAACTGAGTTGTTCTTCTCCCCAAAAAAGCCTCTTCTTTCTATCTCTAAAAGATACCTATTTATACTACACAGTGGTGACTATTGTCGTTCAAGGCTAATTAGTCGTCCATTATTGCATAATAATGAGAGTAATTGCGGGAGTAGTAACCTCCCCATGCTGTCAAACGGTTATCAGTCAGAGATAGTGGAGAATTATCTGTAGTTATGTCAGACATAACTACGTATTTTGACTGCTAGGATTCTTACCATTAAATGGGTCTTCTGACGAGTGGACCCAGTTAGTCGTGAGGAAGTCGTAGCAGAGCTGGTCATAGCAGAACTTACGACCAGGAGGGCAGTCGTAGAAGAGCTTACGACTGGGTACTGGTCGTAGAAAAACCTACGACCGGATATAATCGTAGCAGGACTTACGATTACACTATAGTCGTAGAAATGCTTACGACTAGGGGGGTAGTCGTAGAAGAACTTACGACTACCTGACTTGCTCTTCCCTTATAATATTAAGAGGTATGCTATGTGACGTCATATTACATGATTATGGAATAATAAAATGAGGATTATTAGATCCTCGTCAGGCTGATTTTCGGAATTAAAATAAAAGGCCGAAAATCAAAGAGATCAAATAAATAGCAAACAAATCCAAAAAAAATCTCAGAAAATACCCAAAAATTCCTTGAAAGACAAGGAAGCCAAATAACACAAGTTTTTATTTAATTAATATTTAGATTAGTCAAATTAAATATTTTTAATTTAGAAAAATTCTAGATTAAGCTTTATTAATTCAAATAAAATTGGTGAAATTTTACAAGGACCTAAACTACTCAAAATATTTTTGAAAAGCCAAATTTTGGGACGTTACATAGTCCCAGATGAGTAGCTAGCTCACAGAGGAAAACAGTGATGAAATATCATCCATTTATGCGATTTAACTAAAAAGATCTCAAAGTAATAAATAATAATAATAACTGGACCTTATGGTCAACGTTTGCTTAACTTGCCACGCAGGGCTAAAGAAACAAATAAACTCTTGCAGCAGAAAGAAACTCTTCAATGGCCAATCAACATGTCCACAGGCAATCGAGTGAAGAACGCGTCCTAGTCCGCAAAACCTTCATGGTCTTCTTGGGCAAAGAACTCTTGGGCAGCTTGATATTCTCCCTCCACTGCTGATCAAACAGAGGGCATAAAGCCATGAGTACTTGAATGTACTCAGCAAGCCGTGGGGAAATGTATGCAAATAGTATTCATGCACGGCTTGAACAAAGGTTAGTTGTATGGTTCTTTTGCATAAAGCAACGTTTACGATAAATACAATAAATAGATTGAAATGCTGAATTGAAAACAATAATAAGTAATTAAACAATTGTTTTGAAACGACTAGTGAACTTCCCATTCACTCCCAACCAAACCAACGATAAGTGAATCCCTATTCACCAATCGACACAAACCACCAAGTGAATGACCTATTCACCAAACGAACATTATATTCATTAAGTGAACTTCCCATCCACACTCCGACACATTTTTGAAGAGACTCTATCTCCCGTGTGAAATCCTCGAGCACGTCTATAACCGCGGACACGGCTATTCGAATAGTTTTACACTCTGCAGAGGTTATACAGCTTGACCCACAAGAGATTAATCAACTCAAATAGTCTGACCACACTTCCTTGGGTGTGCGACCTAAGTGATCATCACAAGGCTTTTATAAAGCTCCTTCTTAACCTAGTTCTGCCCGCTAAGGTTTCAACATTGAATGTCTTTCCGACCAGACAGGGCCCCCCTCTTGCGCCACCGTGAGAATATGTTTTCCATAACTCACACTTCACATGATATAATCGAAATTAAGACATTGCTAATTAGTTAGCCAGGCCCATCCCATCATGCATGTGGTTGTATGGTTAAGGCCCAGTTCAATGGCGCACAAAATTAAGTCCTTGACAAGTTACTCAGGCGATCTTTCCACAAACCCACAACATGTTCAATCCACATCCCTACTATCCACCAACCACTCGCCCAAGCGAGAACCATTTTGTTTAACCAAAACCAATGACAAACCCCGTCATGGTACACAAATTTTAACAAGAGTGGCTCACCACCATGATTCCATATATCATTAAGTCAAAATTAATTATTGAGACACATGTGATGATAAACCCACCGTAACCAAGCTGAACTAAGCATCAGTACGATACCCATGTTGGCGATATGAATATGTCCAACTAAAATTACCCATGCTAAGGTGACAAAGGACTCATGGTATTCAAATATTCAATGGAGGCATAATGACAACATGTAATAACTAACCCCAAAACCATTTGTGTAAATATAGCATGCAATTGTATAAAATAATATACTCTTGAAATCATAGGTTCAATATGATCAAAGGACCACGACTTGCCTTGGAATAAATCCTGAGATTGATCTTGATCTTGGTATGCTACTCCTTGCTCAAAGCTTCCCGAAGTATCAACGTCTACTCGTAAAAACAAGCAAATAAATCAAATAAATAAATAACAGAGATAAAACTAACTCCAAAAATTAAATAAAAAACTCAGATAAATAGATCTCAAATTTAGATAAATTTAGGAATTTGAATGGACTGAATCGGAGTTCGGATGCAAAAGATATGAGCTCTCGAAGATTGAAACCCTAAAGAAATACCCTAATAGGATTTTCTGGAATTTCGAGATTTACTTTTCTACCGGAAAATCGACTTATGACGCCAGCATGACGTCAGCGAAAGATTTCGGCCGGAACAAAAACATATCTGACAGGTGGGTCCCACTGTAAGTGAGATGGTGCATGGTGAACTAGATCCACCGAAGTTGCTTCTCGTTTTGGGTGTGGACTGGACACACATGCGCTGACAGGGACGACACGCGTGTGACACGCGGGCAGAGGAGATGAGGTGGCGGCTGAGCTGGTAGGACACGGTGGCTCGCCAGCGAGGTTTGTCGGCCGCGTACGACAACGGCGATCCCGGCCACGGCGGCGACAACGGAAGCGGGCACTATTCTCCTCGCGACCACGCGAACCTCGTGACACGGTTGGATGCTCCCGGCGGTGACCAAAACTGCGGCGGCGCTCAAGGTTGGCGGCGGAGCGGCGCGGTAAAAAACGACAATGGGGCTACGGGGGTTATCTGGTGAAGCGGAGGCGCGCACCGTGAAACCCAGGCGGCGGCGATGCTAGAACACCGGTCAAAGGCGGCGAAGCGTTGATGGCGGTGGTAGAATTGACGAAGAACAGATCGGCGGCGAAAAACCTTAAAGCTCCAAATTGTGGCGGCGCCGGGGCTTTAGGAGGGGAACGAGGTGGGGATTCGGGATGAGGAGGCAAGGGCGAAGCTTGGGGTCCCTTTTATAGGGCACCAGGATAGCCGAGAAGGGAAACCCTAAAGAGAGTCCGCCTCGGCCACGAGTTAGAGATGGAGATAGTAGGGTTTCGGGATAAAGATTTTGAGAGATTTGAATGCGGGGAGATAAGGAAGATCAACGATACGATTGCAGAGGATTTTCTTGTTGAGATTTCGGTTGTCGGACGAAGCTTTGAAGCTCAAGCAATGGCGGTCCAGGCGTCCCTCGCGCGGAGAAGAAACCCAGAGGAGGACGACGACTTGCGAGCGGGCCCACCTGACAGAGGGATGCGGAGGCGCGTGCGAACGGAGAGAGGAACGGAGCGGGCTGCGATGGTTTTGGGCCGAAAGCGGAAGAGATGGGTCGGGAAAATCAAATGAATGGGCTGGGTTTAGAAGATTAGGCCCGAGAGCATTTCTGAGATTTATAATAACTTTTCTTTTTAGAAAATAACAGAAACTCCAAATAACAAATAGAAAATAGCAAATGTACTCAGAAAAATTCTAGAAAATATATCCAAGCACATAGAATCCAAATAAAATAATTTTTAATATAATTAATGTTGACATTAATCATGTTAAATTATTTTTGAACTCTAAAAATTCCAATTAAGCTTTTAACTTTAGCAGAAAAATCTAAATGATTACTTTTCTTTTAAAACTTCAAAAACAGACCAAATTTTAGGATGTTACAGTTTGAGCCGCCGCTCCGTGAAGCTAGTTGACCTCCAGGGTCTTTGAGGCCGGCCTTGAAGGCGAGGAGCGCGTCCCGTTCTTTCCCAAGGCACCCCGAGGCACCCGACGGCCAGAAGCAAAACAGGCAGCAGCAAAACAGGGAGCAAACCGCGCATGGCTCTGTGGGCGGTGCTGCAGCTTCTGCAAGTAGCTAGGATCAGAACAAAGGCACATATATACTAGTATAGTACATTAGAGAGATCTATTATCAGAGCTAGCTCAAAATGGCTAATGCCAAGCATGCTCATCTACAGAGTGACTACTGACTAGTAAACCAAGCTTAACAGAGCTGAATTACCTGGCAACTAGAGACACCATGTGTCCGTCTTCGTCTGGAAAATCAACCCAGCTTAACAGGCGGCGGGGCCGCGCGAACGGGAAGGGCGGAGAGTGGTGGCGCAACTCGCTTGCTCTTTGTTGTTGGTGTGCTATTTTTCCCTTCGAGAACACGTAATATAAGATGTGCGTGCGTGCAACGCAGTCAACGGAAGAGAGATACAAGGTCGCCGTTGCTACAGAAGAAAGGGAAAAGGGCAAACTCACGATTCATTGGGGCCATGTAGATGTAGGCGCGTCAACCACAGGCATGCAGCCCATGCGACTCACGATTCATCAAGAAGGCCGGCCCCGGTCCCGTACTAGTAGTACTAATCCCACCACGGCACCGGCTCCGGCTCCAGCACCACCTCTAGAGTCAACTCACGATTCATCAAGGGGGCATGTAGGCGAGGGAGGTGGTGCTGGAGTCGGTGAGATGTGAAGAGGCAAGAGCTGTGCGTATGTGTAAGAACTGTATAGGCTCTGGCCTCCCCCGCAAGAAAGAAACAACGAAACAAGAGCCGAGACGGGGAGGACGTTTCCGCGTCGTATTCTCGCGTCGCGTTCGGCGAAGCAGCCAGCCTACCCGGCCCACAAGAACTAAACAGGCTACACTGACAACCACCAGGCTTCTTACATCTAAATACATAAGAACTTCACTGCAATACTGGCTAAATACGTAAGAACTTTACTGTAACATTGCAAGCACGCTTCTCACATCTAAATACATAAGAACTTCACTGCAATGCTGGCTACACTGACAACCACCAGGCAGCAGTTCACGTAGAACGGACAGAACAGAGTCGGTTCTTTCATTACAAGAAATAACATTGTCCGCTAGATTATTCTATCTAGATGACGATACGATTACAACACACATAAGCACATTTTTGCTCGAATATATTGTTGCAGATGCATATATAGGCTCTGCAGATGACACCCAAGCACCAGCGTACGTACGTACGTGTTGTTCTTGCAAGTTAATTCAGTCGTCCGAGTCCTGGTTTCTTTCCACCAATTTCATGTTCACCTTTATCTTCAGCAGGACCACCCAATCACAGATTTTCTCGTATGTGGAGTCGATGAACTTGAAGTACACCTTGCTCGCAGCTTTGCTGAATACGAGTAGCCACCACACAGCCGCGAATCCCAAGCCGAAGCTGAGCCCTGAAAACACATCCAACCATACATCACGGTCATCCTTGCGCTCACCGTGATCAAGTGGATGATCGCTCTTGTCTTCAGAACAGCTTTCAGAGGCCAGAGGGCTGCATAGATACTTGTTGCCTGCATATATGTATGGATCTTGATCACCAAGAGTCAGGAGATGAGACCCCGACGGTATCTTCCCAGAAAGATTGTTGTGCGACAGGTTGAGGCGGCCCAGTGAGTCTAGTAACGCCAAGGTTTGGGGAATAACACCAGACAAATAGTTCCATGAGAGATCAAGCGATTCCAACTGGAGCATGCTGCCAATTATCCTTGGAATACTTCCGCTCAGGTTATTTCTTGACAGATTGAGGTTGTTGAGTGCCACAAGGGCTCCAATTTTGGTAGGGATCTCTCCTGTCAGCTCATTGCCTGAAAGGTCGATGCTCTTCATCAGATAAAGATTGGTTGAATACATTTGTTCTTTTCCTTTCGTAGTAATGTATATTCCACCTTTAAAATAGACTACACCAGTTACCCCTACTTCAACAAATCCTGTAGGATCTAATTCCAATGATTCTTGTGAAGCCATTGCCGTGAAATTTCTAAGAAAGTGTGGCAAGGTCCCTGATAGTTTATTATCGCTTAGATCCAGCACTTGGAGCAACTGAAGTTGTGACAATTCGGCTGGAATGTTTCCATAAAATTTATTTGATCGCAGCCGAAGGATCCTGAGGGATTGTAGACTCTTTCCTATCCATGCCGGTATGGAACCCGTGAAATTATTCTCTCCTATGTCAAGCAAAGACATTGCCTTGCATGACTGTAGAGAGGAGGGCAACATCCCAGATAGCTTGTTATTGTTTAATTGCAATGAACTAAGTAGAGTAAGACAACCTATACTTTGAGGTATTTCTCCCTCCAGGTTGTTGCTCGAGAAATCCAACGCAAACATGTGCGAGTTCGGCTTCCAACAATCTGGGAGTCCACCTGATAAATTGTTGTTTGAAAGGTCTAGGATTGAAAATTCTGTCATGTCACAGAAGAACCTAGGTATGCTTCCGTTAAGACGATTACTCGATAGTAAAATGCTTCCCTCGAAGCCACCCCTTCCTAAACTGTGGGGCAATGATCCAGAGAAAAAGTTATTGGAGAGACATATTACAGAAATGTCGTCTGGCATATCAGGAATCTGACCCTCCAATCGGTTAGAGTTGAGGACCAAATAATCTAGCCTTTTCAAATGCACCAAAGAACCTGGTAGCTTGCCGGTGAGAGCGTTATTCGAGAGATCCAAGTACTCGAGAGAGGTGGAGAAAGTCCAAAGCCAGTCAGGTATAGGGCCTACAATTCCTGTGTCGTGCAAATTATGAACATAACAAAATATAATCATCTCCATGATTGCTTCTATGGCATATCTCCAACAGTCCGAGTCCTGATTTCTTTCCGCCAATTTCGTGTTCACCTTTATCTTCAGCAGGACCATCCAATCGCTGATTTTCTCGTATGTGGAGTCGATGAACTGGAAGTACACTTTGCTCACAGCTTTGCTGAATACCAGTAGCCACCACACTGCTGCGAATACCAAGCCGAAGCCGAGCCCTGAAAACACGTCCAACCATACATCACGGTCATCCTTGCGCTCGCCGTGATCAAGTGGATGAGGCTTTCAGAGGCGAGACGGCTGCATAGATACTTGTTGCCTGCATATATGTATGGATCTTGATCACAAAGAGTCTGGAGATGAGACCCCGGGGGTATCTTCCCAGAAAGATTGTTGAACGACAGGTTAAGGTGGCCCAGCGAGTCTAGTGATGCTAAGGTGTGGGGAATAACACCAGACAAATGGTTCCATGAGAGATCAAGTGATTCCAACTGGAGCATCTGCCAATTGTCCTTGGAATACTACCGCTCAGGTGATTTCTTGACAGATCGAGGTTCTTGAGTGCCACAAGGGCTCCAATTTCAGTAGGGATCTCTCCTGTCAGCTCATTGTCCGAAAGGTCGATGCTCTTCATCAGATAAAGATTGGTTGTATACATTCGTTCTACTCCTTTCGTAATAATGTATATTCTAAAATCGGCAACAAGTTTTTAAAAAATAATATGTTCAGCATATTTTTTAAAAACCTGTTCAGCAGTCAGTTGAACTGGCGACAGGAGCATATTTTTGTAATTTTTGGGGCCGGCTATTTATTTTTGTTTAAAAAAATTCCACAAACATCCAGCCTAGGGCCAGGGCCATCTCTTGCACTTGCAGAGTCAGTAACATTGCAAGCACGCTTCTTGCATCTAAATACATAACATTACAAGATGACGATACGATTACAACGCACATTTCACGTAGAACGGACAGAACACCAGTCGGTTCTTTCATTACAAGAACAAACATTGTCCGCTAGATTATTCCATCTAGATGACGATACGATTACAACACACATAAGCACATTTTTGCTCGAATATATCGTTGCAGATGCATATATAGGCTCTGCAGATGACACCCAAGCACCAGCGTACGTGTTATTCTTGCAAGTTAATTCAGTCGTCCGAGTCTTGATTTCTTTCCGCCAATTTCATGTTCACCTTTATCTTCAGCAGGACCACCCAATCACAGATTTTCTCATACGTGGAGTCGATGAACTGGAAGTACACTTTGCTCGCAGCTTTGCTGAATACCAATAGCCACCACACAGCCGCGAATCCCAAGCCGAAGCCGAACCCTGAAAACACGTCCAACCATACATCACGATCATCCTTGCCCTCACCGTGATCAAGTGGATGATCGCTCTTGTCTTCATAACAGCTTTCGGAGGCGAGACGGCTGCATAGATACTTGTTGCCTACATATATGTATGGATCTTGATCACCAAGAGTCTGGAGATGAGACCCCGGCGGTATCTTCCCAGAAAGATTGTTGTACGACAGGTTGAGGCGGCCCAGTGAGTCTAGTGATGCCAAGGTTTGGGGAATAACACCAGACAAATGGTTTCGTGAGAGATCAAGCGATTCCAACTGCCGCATCTTGCCAATTGTCCTTGGAATACTTCCGCTCAGGTTATTTGTTGACAGATTGAGGTTCTTGAGTGCCACAAGGGCTCCAATTTCATTAGGGATCTCTCCTGTCAGCTCATTTTCTGAAAGGTCGATGCTCTTCATCAGATAAAGATTGGTTGAATACTTTAGTTCTTCTCCTTTCGTAGTAACGATTATTTCACCTCCAAAATAGACTACACCAGTTATCCCTACTTTAACAAATCCTATAGGATCTAATTCCAATGATTCTTGTGAAGCCATTGCCGTGAAATTTACAAGAAAGTGTGGCAAGGTCCCTGATAGTTTATTATAGCTTAGATCCAGAATTTGGAGCAACTGAAGTTGTGACAATTCGGCTGGAATGTTTCCATAAAATTTATTTGATCGCAGCCGAAGGATCCTGAGGGATTGTAGACTCTTTCCTATCCATGCCGGTATGGAACCCGTGAAATTATTCTCTCCTATGTCAAGCAAAGACATTGCCTTGCATGACTGTAGAGAGGAGGGCAACATCCCAGATAGCTTGTTATTGTTTAATTGCAACGAACTAAGTAGAGTAAGACAGCCTATACTTTGAGGTATTTCTCCCTCCAGGTTGTTGCTCGAGAAATCCAACGCAAACATGTGCGAGTTCGGCTTCCAACAATCTGGGAGTCCACCTGATAAACTGTTGTTTGAAAGGTCTAGGACTGAAAATTCTGTCATGTCACAGAAGAACCTAGGTATGCTTCCGTTAAGACGATTACTCGATAGTAAAATGCTTCCCTCGAAGCTACCCCTTCCTAAACTGTGGGGCAATGATCCAGAGAACAAGTTCTTGGAGAGATATATTATAGAAATGTTGTCTGGCATATCAGGAATCTGACCCTCCAATCGGTTAGAGTTGAGGACCAAATAATCTAGCCTTTTCAAATGCACCAAAGAACCTGGTAGCTTGCCGGTGAGAGCGTTATTCGAGAGATCCAAGTACTCAAGAGAGGTGGAGAAAGTCCAAAGCCAGTCAGGTATAGGGCCTACAATTCCTGTGTCGTGCAAATCTATCATCTGGATTCTAGTTGACGTCCGGAGCCAATGTGGAAATTGCGATTCTAGTTGGCAAGAACGTAGTTGGAGGGCATAAAGCTGGAAGGGAGGCACCCAATTTGTGTCCACGGCAATCCTCAAGGATTTACCAGATAGAAGTAAATAAGACAGATTGGGTAGATTGGCTAGGTGTTGCTCAGTCAAGTTGCCATGAAGCCAATTGTCAGAAAGATACAAGCCACTACCGGCGTCCCTGAATGAGTTAAACCATCCAGATTGACTCCCAGTTAGACTTTTCGACCGTAAGTCGACTGTAACGAGTTGATTCATGCAGCGCGCCATGGCCTTCCCTATATTTGCGACATCACCGGTGAGATTATTTTCAGACAGGTCTAGCACCTTCAAGTTGCATAGGGCTTCTATTGATCCTGGAATTTCTCCTACCAAATTGTTGTCGTGCAAGTCTAGGCTGTAGAGGCTAGTTAAGTTCCACAAAGATTCAGGGAGCCGTCCATGAAGCCCACATCTGGCTAGGGTGACGGATGACACCTTCCGTAGGTTTGTTAACCAGTATGGAAAGGTAGAGGAGTTGAAGTTGTTTATCGACAGATCAATTTCATTAAGATCTGTGAAGTTGGCCTGGGACAGAGAATTCAGGTCGGTGGGCGGGAGACTAGCGATTTGTAAGCCAAGCACTTGGAGGGAAGAAAGCATGTTCACTGACTCTAGCCAGCCCGAAGCGGCAGATAAGTCGCAACCTAACAGGTCAAGGTGTGTCAATGAAGAAAGCCTAGACAGCCAATGAAGATCGCCACAAGAGCGATAGCCATCAAGGTCGCTAATATTAAGATAACTCAGCCTCGACAAGTTGCCAAGCTGAGGAGGGATTTCCCCGCCAAAGTCAGCGTCCAGATGCTTCAAGTTGTTGAGAGATCCTATGAAGCCAGGGATGCTTGCGCCATCGAAATCGTTCCCTGCAAGGTCGATGTACTCCAGACGAGCCAGAGAAACCAGGGATGGATCGATGACACCTGACAGATCATTGCTGTTGAGGTCGAGCTTGACGACGCGGCCGGTGTTGTTGCTGCACGTCACACCGTACCAGCGACAGCAGTTTGAGCCGCCGCTCCATGAAGCTAGTCGACCTCGAGGGTCCTTGAGGCCGGCCTTGAAGGCGAGTAGCGCGTCCCGTTCTTTCCCGAGGCACCCCGAGGCACCGACGGCCAGAAGCAAAACAGGCAGCAGCAAAACAGGGAGCAAACCGCGCATGGCTCTGCGGGCGGTGCTGCAGCTTCTGCAAGTAGCTAGGATCAGAACAAAGGCACATATATACTAGTGTAGTATATTAGAGAGATCTATTATTTGAGCTAGCTCAAAATGGCTAATGCCAAGCTTGCTCATCTACAGAGTGACTAGTAAACCCAGCTTAACAGAGCTGAATGATGCATGCATGCTTAGTTACCTGGCAACTAGAGACACCATGTATCCGTCTTCGTCTGGAAAATCAACCCAGCTTAACAGAGGGCGGGGCCGTGCGAACGGGAAGGGCGGAGAGTGGTGGCGCTACTCGCTCGCTCTTTGTTGTTGGTGTGCTATTTTTCCTTTAGAGAACACGTAATATATAAGATGTGCGCGCGTGCAACGCAGTCAACGGAGGAGAGATACAAGGTCGTTGCTAGAGAAGAAAGGGAAAAGGGCAAACTCACGATTCATCAAGGGGCCATGTAGGCGCGTCAACCACAGGCATGCAACTCACGATTCATCAAGGCCGGCCCCAGTCCCGTACTAGTAGTACTACACGTCAAGACTTGCAATGGGCTCCGTACAAGGGCAAAAGTAGGCGCCAAACTGGCTGACGCATGTAGGCGCGTCAACCACGTCAAGACTTGCAATGAGAGATCCTGCTGCTACACTACAGTGTTTTATGCTACGGTAAATCCCTGCGGTGCTTTCCTCTACTGCTACGACACTAAGGTAGAGTATTGTTCACATTACGTGAGTTTACTGCATACGATCCGATCCGAAACCGGTCGGCCTACTGCTCGACTGCTTTAGTCTGCAAAGGTTTTTAAGATCCTCCATACCAAGTCGGTCCTTCGCCCCATTCCAAGAAACAAAGCAACGAAAAAAGGTCAGTCCATCACAGCTACTAGAGCACTAGGACTTGGGACCAGTACGTACGTATGGAACCGCTCAGTCAGCAATTTTTGGCCGATACGACTAGTTTTCAACCGGTATTTGTAATTTTGATCATGTCCGAGTTGTATTTGTAAAAATGGCAGCGTGGGCGTGCCACCACCATGCATCAGCGTTGCCATACCGACACACAGCCGCGGGGGCGGGGCAGCTGTGCGCCAGCAGCTGGGCCCGTCTCCTCAGCACCCTGTCCCTGCCACCTCACAACCGAACCGCCGGGGCCCCACCACGTTAGCGCGCGGGCGCTCGCCCAACCTGCACGAGCCCCTGCTCCCTGGCGCATTGCCACCCCGTGCCCGACACTATAGCACCGACCGTGCGCCCACCGCGTGTCCCGCCAGCCCGCTCGCCACCGCCACCTCAGCGCTGCTACAGGGGCGGGCGCGTTGCCACCCCGCGCCATTCCTTGTTCCCGTAGCGCGCTGCCCCCCGCGCCCGACCCTGTAGCGGTGCGGTTAGGGTTAGGGTTACTGGTTGATTAGGTTAGGTTAGGTTAATTAGATAATTAGTTAGAGTCTGGATTTTAAAATTTGAAGGAATTTTAAAATATATCAAATGAGTTCAAAAAATTACGAAATTTTTTGTGGAGGCTTCCGACATCGTGTATTTGCTTGTGAATTTTCTATTATTTTATTTGTTCAGATTTTTTATCACTAATTGGTATAATTGTGTCGTATGAATCAATAAATGTCCCTACCATGTGTTGATTGTCCAAATATTTGACCCTGACCCTTCCTCCATTTGAGCCATGTGTTGATTGTGCAAAGATGTGAAGCAGGTCCTCCCTGCATTTGCCTAAATTTTCCACCGAAAGCATCGATCCGCCACCTCCCTGTCTCAAATCTTTGTGCACCGACATTTACGGCTTAATTAGTGTGCGGGATAAGGATTCTCTTTGAGAGCCGTGGCTATAAATTGGAGAGAGCTGGCGCGATTTCATTTCGCAGTCGCTCGCTCGGTCTTCCACTAGTTCATTTCATATCACAGTGACTCGCTTGCTCTTCCGCTCATTCATTTCTATTCGCGCCCGCTCCTCTAGCTCTGTCGATTATATTGTTGGGGATATTTCAACGTTATTCACCGCCGTCGTTCGCAGGTAGTTTGAACTCATAACGTTATTAATTTACAGTGTTTATTAGTTATTAATTAATTAGTATGAATTAATTAATTAAGTAGTGTACATTAACTTTTTAATTAATAATAAGAAATGCATTCATCGAAGAACAGAAGAGCTTATCACCCCACGAAAACTACTCTGCAATTAATTTACAATCTTTTATGTTCATTAGCCACATTCTCACTAATGTTCTCTATCCATGTGTTGCTAGCCATGTCTCTACCGGAGCTACTAGAACAATTCTACGATGAGGACCACCGGTGCAAGCTGTGGCTCACCGCTGACGCGGATGACCCTCCACCCCTGACGCTTCGGGCGGGGAGGGACTGGTGGGCGCTGGACGATCGTTACGTCCCGATCCTCCGGGAGACGGGCTTGTTGCCCCTTGCGAGGATGATCTCCATTGAACGCGAGTCCACCCTACACGGCAGCCTACTGTCCGCACTTGTCGACAGGTGGAGGCTCGAGACGCACACCTTCCACTTTCTGTGGGGTGAGATGACGGTCACCCTACACGACGTGTCGTTTTTTATTGGTCTCTCGATCCGGGGTGTGCCTCTTGTTCCAGGCCCTCCGAGTGCGGACTGGAAGGCCAGGCTGGAGCAGCGGTTTGGCCAACCACTCCCGGAGGGTGCACGTGGCGTCCCCCGGCCTTGGCTGAGGCAATTCAGCGAATGCCTGTAGGGTGCACCTCACGAGGTCGTTAGGACGTACCCCGTTGCTTACCTTCTCCAGCTCTTTGGTTGGGTCATGTTTCCAACCTCAAAGGGGGATGTTTTGAACCCCAGCTTCATCCGCATCGTCGAGTGTTTGGTGGAGGTGGCGGCGCCATGCTCAGGACCTCCATTCGGCCGAAGCAAAATTAAACCTCCAGAAGAAGAAACAAGACAAAGGATGAGAAGAAGAAATAAATGGGGAGAGAAGAGAGCACGGGCTATTCGCCGAGCAAGACGGGCCGAGCCGGCGGCAGAGCAAGCACGTGGCGCGGCCTAGGAGGCGCCAGCGCAGTGTGCGCCAGGGGCGCGCATGGCCATCGGAGGAGGCGGCGCTAGAGGGAGCCGCAAGAGGGCAGGGCGCGGAGACCGCAGTGAGCCTGGTGGGCCAGAGGAACAAGCGGCGGCGACGGCAGGCGAGCGGAGGCGACGCCATGGGGGGGAACCGAGAGAGGGAGGGAGGCGACGCCATGGGGGGACCGAGAGAGGGAGCGAGGTGGTGGATCGGCGAGGGGGAGACGGCGGAGGGGCTGAGCACGCGTGAGGGGGAGGCGCTCACGGGCGCGGCGTGGGAGCAGGCCGAAGGGGAGACGGCGGAGAAGAAATAGATCGGGGATCGAGTAGGGTTAGAGCAGCGAAATAAAATGTGGGGCAGTGGAAAAAAAATGGCGGCTATCTCTCCCGAGTGTAAACGAAATAAAGGGCACTCGAGATTCTATTTTACCCCGTTCAGACCGTGGGCATCCCGTTTTAAAGTCTTCATTTCCCGAGTGTACAATAAAACACTAGGGAACATTATTTCTACCGAGTGTTGACTTCCTTTCTCGAGTGTCCTGTGAAACACTCGGAACCGTCCCAAGTGTTTCCGTCCAGACACTTGGGAAATATATAGGCACTCGGGAAATAAGCAGTTTCTGGTAGTGCTTCTCTTTAGAGGAGGACTAGGGGGGCTATATAAACCCATAAGGGGTGGCTATAGAACCCAAGAAGTAAGCTAAGCAAGAGGTAGAGGTACTCATCCAAGAAGTGGGTACACAAGAGGATTAGATTCTAGGTTATTCTTTAGCACTAGATTCTTGTATAGAGCAATGATCCGAGGGTCTTAAAAGGTTCGAGAGAGTTCTGAGAGAGCGACAATCCCTTGTACTCTTTTGATGTTGTGCTTAAGGAATTTGCGGCCGGCTTCGCCAAATCACATATGGTGGAGCCTCACGCGCCGCAGCGCGTAATGCGACAGTTTGGTCTGTACCAGTTCGTGCCCCCCCTCGGACGGCAGGCTCCTGGAGCGAGCCGTACACCTGTGAGTCAAACTTCATCCGAGTAATGTTCGCAGTCCTTACGTCTTCTTTTCTAACATTAATCTTTCCGGAAATGCAGGCAATCGAGGGCGAGTGGGTATATTCGAGACTGGCGAAGGGAGCAGCAGGAGTGGACCACGACATGGATGAACACGGCGCACGTGGATGTCTGGCATGAGCAGCGTCGTCGTACGGTGCGTACATGGAGTGGTACGTGCCATGAACGCATGCAAGACCGACCATTCCTCCTCCGGAGCGCCCAGAGGAGGTGACACAGCAGACGCATCACGAGAGCCTCCGCCGCACGTACGACTGTCACAGCGCTTCCCAACTTGATGACGTCGTACGACACTTACCACATCTGGTTCGCAGTTTCATTGACGACATTCGTACCTTTTGTTAATGAATCTGTTACCTATGTCACTACAGTTGGAGTGGACGCTGCGCGTCCAGAGCGCATCGGACGACGCCCTCCGCAGCCCATATAGAACCCCGACGAGATATAAAAAAGTTTTCAAGCACATCTCGGTGGAGATGAAGAAAATAGTAAAGACCTTGAGCTGCGGTCGTTCGAGGGACGACGCCCTGCGCATCGGGCACGAAAGTGGGGGTCGTGCTCACTCACTAGGTCACCACGACATAGCGAGTCCGGCAGGCGTCGTAGTGTTTCCCGTCGGTCATCCGCGGGACAGGTCGCCGCAGGGGTAAGTCGCTATGTTCAAATTTACGTTCTATTTTTTGGTTTATGCCTTACGTGCCGCTAACATCATACCGTTCTCTCGCCGTAGGTCCGTCGGGATGAATCACTTCTGTCGTCCGAACCCGGTACACAGACTGATGCTCCCCCTCGGTTATCTGCACTGCACATCCAGGAGGTACGAGGTTCTTAGTTTACATCCAGAGTGTTTACTTGTACTAACATCGTTCCGTCTTGCAGCTTTCAGTTGCCCGTGGGGGTGACGGCCAGTTCACGTCGACTGATGACGAGGATACGAGCCTCCTAGCTCCTGCCAGGGAGCAGTACACGACGTTAGGGCACGGACAATGGCAGCCAGGGTTTCTAGCGTACGTAGGGCAGAGCTCCTCCGGGTTCGCTGCCCCACCATACGTTCAAGAGCAGATGTCCTCCGGGTTTGGTGCCCCATGGTGTGTTCCAGGCCAGAGTTCATCCGCGCAACTGGAGTTGCGGGCATCGCACCCCGAGAGTGGTTTTATAGCCTCCGTCGAGGATGAATTCTTCAGAGGTGTCCCCCATGTCGGCATGGCTGATCACGACACAATGTACGCCTACCAGGCTCTGCTCCAGAGTCAGTCTACTGGTCCACCTTCGCCTCAACGGTCTCCGTACCCCCTCCGAACAGACACGTGTTCTCCGGACCGGTGGACGTATTCGACGGGTTATGCTCGGCGCAAAACAAGGCCACACACGCGGACGCAGCCGCAGCAGGTAGAGAGTAGTGGCTCAGACGAGTGAGCCATATAGTATCGCGTGTTATGCGATTTTATTTTACTATATTTGTACACGTATTTTGGTTGTTATGTGTGTACTTGCTTGTATAAATTTTCCCTCGATAGATGTGTAGTGGCTCAGACTGCTTCATGGATGTGTCGCGTGCATTGCATATCAACATCTCCAATGGACTTGCAATTTAGCTTTTTTTATATACATTCCAAGTAGGGAAAAGTAGTCCACTACGGGAGGAGCCTTCAAAATAAAATTCAAATTTTTCAGAGCTTATTTTATACATTTATTGATTTATACGAACGGGACAGTCATGCGAAGTAGTGATAACAATTTTGAACGAATAAAATTATAGAAAATTTACACAAGCAAGTACACGGAGTCAGGAGGCTACACAAAAAAATTCATAATTTTTTGAACCCATTTACTATATTTTAAAATTTCTTCAAATTTTAGACTCTAACTAATTATCTAATTAACCTAACCTAACCTAATTAGCACTAACCCTAACCCTAACCCTAACCGCATGCTACAGGGGCGGGCGCGGGGTGGCAATGTGCCATGGGAACGCGCCAGCCTCTGTAGCGGCTAAGGTGGCGAGGCCGGCGGTTCGGCGGGTGAGGTGGCGGGGTTGGCGCGGGGTGGGCGTGCGTGAGCGCTGTGTGTCGGCATGCGTCATTGGCGCACGGTGGCCATGCGCCAGCGTTGCCATTTTTGCAAATACGATTCGGCGACGATCAGAACTGCAAATACGCTTTGCAAACTGGCCGTATCAGCCAAAAATTCCTCAAGCAGGCTAATCGTGCAATTTTTGGCCGTATTGGCGTATTTCTATCCTATATTTATAAGAATGATCGTTGTCGGATTTGTTTTTGCAAAAATGACCGCCGTGCGGCAGGGCGTCCGAAGACGACACCTATCCCCTGCCGCACGACCACTGTGCGGTGAGGGTATGTCGCACGGCCACCATGCGTTGAGCACTGTAGCATTTCTTTTTATCTTTTTTTAAAAAATCAATTAAATATAATTTTGTGTAGGAATTTTTAAATATAGAAAATGAGCCCCAAAAATTATCATTTTTTTGGAGCCTCTTGATATAGTGTATTTGCTGGTGTAATTTTTCTAAAATTTTATCCATTCTGAATTGTTCGCAAAAATTCCTACAAACAGTATACTTAAATGAATTTTCAAAAACAATTCAGAACGAATAAAATTTTGGCAAAATTACACAAGCAAGTACACTATGTCAGGAGGCTCCACAAAAACATCCTAGCCCACCCACGATCGAGCGCTTGCTCTTACGGGTGTCTCACGAGGCTTCTTCTTTAATGTGGACCGGAGGGGGAAAATGCCTCAGACGAAAAAAAAAATGCTACAGTGCTCACCGCACGGTGGCAGTGCGGCGGCAGGCGCTACAGTGCCCCCCATCGCACGGTGGCGGCAGGGGCCAGGTGTCGCCTCCGGACGCCCTGCCGCACAGCCACTGTGCAGCAAAGCGTCATTTTTGCAAATTCTGCGCGAAGACGGTCATTCTTGCAAATACGGAGCGAATTTGCGCCATTTCGGCTGGAAATTCCTAATCGAGTATGCTACCCGCTCTTCAGTCTTCAGCAAGCATAGACGCCAGCAGCAGCAATAGTACCTCCGAAATGCAGCTAGCACGATCGAGCCAGCCAATCCCAACGATCGCAATGAGAGCTCGCCAATTGTCCTCATTCTGGTAGTCACGGTTGGTAGTGATGATTCTTAGGGATTTTGAAACGGTTGGTAGTGATGATTCTTAGGGATTTTGAAACGGGTTTTGGAAGATGGATTCCTAGTTGCTAGTAATTTTCACATATGCTTATGTTGCTTGTTTGTTAGGCTAAAAGTAATGTGTCATTTGAAACAAGATTCATTATTTGCAACCTAGTGAGCATATAGTACCAGATAACATTCCTTTTCTCTTGAATATACAGAGAAAGTGGTTTAGGTAACAATAAATTTGTTAGAATTGATGACGAATCAACTTGTATAATTTTAAATACCATGCAACTTGTCATCTACAGTTTTTATGTATGTGTCCATGTGGAATTGTTATGGTCGTGGGCCAAACCGGTCAACACTCGCAAAGCAACAATAGTAAGGATTGGTTTGAGTAAAGTAGGGTAGTTTGAATATTAATTGTATCAGAGCCTGGTAGTAAATTACAACTCTCAAGGGTATTTCAGACGTCCATAATTCATCCACAGCTGCTGCAGCTAGTCCGTCCAATAAAAAACCAGACTACGAAATGACTTCTCAGAAAAAGCTATAGTTGTTTTTTCAGCTCAGAAAACCAAAAATAACTTTCCAAGGGAAAAAAAAAACTACAGCTCCCTAGACAGCGCCTAAGATTTGCGCGCGCCTAACTAAGTCGACGGAAGAGAGATACAAGGTCGTTGCTACAAAAGAAAGGGAGAAGACCAAAGTCACGATTCTTCGGTAGGCGACCTAGGCGCCAAACTGCGCATGCAGCCCATGCAAGTCACGATTCATCAAGGCCGGCCGCAGTCTCGTACTAATAGTACTAATCCCACCAAGTCAAGACTTGCAATGGGAAACCGGCCGACCCACTGCTCAACTGCTCTAGTCTGCAAAGGCTTTTAAGATCCTCCGTCCCAAGTCGGTCCTTCACTGCTACAACATGCACTTGGGACCAGTACATACGTATGGAACCTAGCTTCAAGGCTCAGGCAGGCTAATCGAATACGCTACCCGCTCCTCGAGCTGGCCAATCCAAACGATCGCAATGCCGCCGCGCGCGACCACGGCCGTCCAGCGGGCGGGATGGAACGTACGCGCTGGCCGGTTTCTCAGGCTCTCTTCGATGCACCCGTCGCGGGCGGTGCGCCGTGGTGGGTGCATGGGCGTCGCGCGCGACTTGGACTGAACCTGTGCGGCCGGTGGTCGCCGAGCAACGGTCGTGGCTGACAGCTCGCCAAATTAATCGCCAGACTGACGAAATCGTGCAAAACATGGCCATGTAGCCAAAACACTATCCTGAAGAATTACCATCGTGAATAGTACTCCGTCCAGTTTAAAAACCAAGCTGTTTTGGATACTGACACCAACACGAAACTCAAAATGCAACTTTAGCTACTAATTACTATTGTAATATATTTGTAAAACATAATAAAATTATAATACTGTGAAATTACTTTTCGAAACGAATCGACACATGATTTTCATGTATCTAATCTAAATAGCACGTGTTCCAAAATGATTTGTTTTTTTATTCCGGGGGGAATAATAGCTCCCTCGCCATAAAAAAAAGAAGCTAGGGTGGCCACAATGACCCAAGAGGGAACATATGGTTTAGGTAGGTTCCACCGAGGAGGCACACACCACAGATCAAACAAAGTAGAACGTCATCAAAATTCAAACGTTAAGTCAAGCTTCTCCCCTAAAAATACTATCAACAACATTCTTGCACAAACGGCACTTCGCTGGAGCAAACGATACTAACAAACACCCGCACACTAGTTCTTCTTTCTTCCTTTATCGGTAACACACGTCGACACACTACCATTGCTGCCATTGCCTATAATTTACAATATACACCACTTATTAATTCTTTCAACACAAATTAAGAGCAACAACAAAGTCCAAGACTTCGTGCGAAAAGTGAAGTAAAAAAAAGAGAGGATACATTGAGACTCTTCATTTGCACACTGTTATGGGCTAATTCTCGGTCGGAGATTAGTGGAGGGCGAAGGGGAGAATAAGTGTATAGACGGAAACGGAGGGGGTAACGAGAGCGATCGGACTCGCCCTTGTGCGCTAGCTGGAACTCGTTGCCGACCTGCACAAGGCTCTGAGCATGCCTGGAGTTGAGGTAAGTTTTCTATTTCTTGAATCTCCTGATTACAATATTGAGAGTCCATTATATAGGACTTAGCAAACTTGATGCTCAAGGGATCTTTTAAATCAAATCCTATGCTTAGTGGATTTCTTTCTAAACTAGGAATTTCTAAATTGATTCTTTCCTAACAAACGCGGACTTTCCAAACTCCTAATCTCTTGCCTAACCTAGAGATCTTGCCGCATGCCCAAGCCAGTGGCTTCCTTGTCTTCGGCTGTTGTGGGCTTGGGCCGGCGATGGTATGTGCAGCCCACAAAAGAGTCCACAACACACACATTCTTGCCCATTCATTTCAGATGAATAGGCTCTGAAAATAACAAAACAAGCACCACCGAACTTCTGGCGCTTGTAGTTCTTGCAAGCAGGGCGGAGAGAAGGGGTCTGGCAGGGGCCTGCCCCCAGGTTGTGTTACCTCTACTAGTGTTAGGCCTTAGCCTCGTAAGGATATGATCCTAAGGTACCCAGCAAAGCATATTACTAGTCTTCTCTTTCTTATTCTTCTTCTTCTCCGTGATGTTAATCTCTCTTTTACTATGTATAATTCAATTATATAATCGATGCACTCGCTTATCAGTTAATATTTATCTCTAATTTAGTTTTAAATTCTTGATAATTATTAATGGTATTAGGTGGTGCATATATTAATCCTATGCACATTTGCTTTCCGGTTAGCATATTTAATTTACGCATGGGATTTGTATTGTCACTAATGATTTGGATTACGAGTTCGTTGTCACCTTTTTAGCTCCTAGGTAATACATACATTTATATTATACCATATATAGTCGAGACATTGATATTTGGGATTAGATCCCTAAAAATACAAGTAGACGTATGACGGGAAAACATGCAAGGGTTTGGTCTAGTATAGAGGCTGAGAGGTGGCATATAAATAGTACTAACCGGCTTGGCCATGCATCCATGCAAGCCATGCGGCACCATCGCAGTGCCACCGCACAACCACGACTGGGCTCAGGGAGCGTGGGAGGCCGGAGACGCCAGCATGTGGGGGTGTAGGGAAAATGGCGAGCCCACCGTCCGCACCCACCTCCGCGTTCGCCAACCCCACACTGTCCCACCCATCCAAGGCGCCGCCGCACTCCTCCGCCACAACCGCCATACCTCCGAGCACAAGCACTGCGCAGACGTCCGCGCAGCGGAGATTTGGATCGGTACATCGTCGAACACTTGCCTATGGAGCGCCAACGCCGGACGGCCTTGTCGATGCTACTACTGCCGCTCGCCTACAGAAGCAGATGACGAGGGTGGATTTAATGTGGGCACAAAAATCCTACGGGCGCACTCACAAGAGCACCTCCAATCCCGTGGCCGCCGCGGCGGGGGCTCGCCGGAGTTTCGCCACCGTGTCAGCGGGAGGGGGAGACATAAGGTGAAAAGGAGTCTAATACAAAAATAAGTAACGCCAGGGTCTATTCGACAAATTGACAACTGCTGCTGCCACCTGCTCTCCGCACCTCAATCTGGGGACGCACATCTCAATCTAACGGCTAAAGGTAGGCCGGGGCTCAGGGTGGATCGGACGAATCCAAAGTTATGCAAAGGGTCCAATTTGGATCGTGATTTTTCTGCTTGATCCTGATGTTTTGCATGTCAGTCTCAATTTTGGATCGTGCTCCGAAGTTATGCAAAGGGATCCATTTTGGATCGGGATGTTTTGCATGTCGGTCCCTGTTTTGGATCGTGCTTTTTCTCCACGATCCTAATTGTTTGCATGTCAGTCGCTGTTTTGGATCGTGCTTTTTCTGTGCGATCGACCACTTTTTTTTTTTTTTTTTTTGCAGAGTAGTGCTCCTAACCTGACCGGGCTATGTTACCCCGATTCGAGATACCGGTACGTCGATACGGATACGGTGGTATCACTATTTCCCAAAAACACCAATACAGTGATACGGCGAATATATATGTATTTCAAAATAAAAAATAATGTAGAGGAGGAAATAGGCGAATATATATATTTAAAAATTAAAAATAATACCACCTAGCCTACAATGCCCAACAAGCCCAACATCCTAACCCACCTCCTCACCCAGGCTTTGTGCCCTAAAGTGCCAGCCACCAACCACCAGAAGGTTCACAGCCGCAGAAAAGGAGTGAGCGAACGGAGCGCCAGCCACCACCACCAGAGATCGACCTCGCCGCTTGCTGGCCACTGCCGCCAGAGATCCAGCGACAACAATGATCTGCAAGCAAATCCGTTGGCAATGGGCCAAGATCCAACGACAACAGCATGGACTTCGCAGTAGCAAGCCGCCGACGACGACGAAGAGGTGGCCCCCCAGGTCAGATCTACACCCCCGACTTCGGGTCGACGCGCCGCCACCTCTGACCCCCTTTTTCTTGGCTTCTTCCCCCCTCTGTCACGCATAAGGTGAGGCGACAGCCATATCGAGCCGAATCCCGCTGTATAGAGTATCGCATACGTATCATGTAAGGGAACGATAGTTGGGTGACGTATCGGGGTATCACATGGGCAGAGGCAAAAGTGTTCATAGTGCTATTGAGGCAAGTATGTCTATTACTTAGTGCTATCTTAGAAAGGTAGAGAAAATAAATGGTATGAGAGTAAAGTGCAAAAGAAGCAATGCTGTGAGAGCAAATTTCTGAATAATAAAATAATCAGATGAAGGCACACTTCACTTTCCCTCACAAAAGCCATGAATAAGCTACTTTCTATTCCATTTTGCAAAAGTAAGGACGACATTTCCTAGTTAATACCCACAACAACAAAAAAAATGATGGTCAAACAAGCAAACAACAATACAACTATACAAGTAAAAGTAGAATCGAACCTAGCTTTAGACTTTATATATTCTCCTACATAGATTTAACAAACTATCTCCTATTACTCTCAAGTCTCTAGAGAGAAACTCAATGATGTACCTCAGCTTCTTCATGGGCCATTCCCTCTCTCCATTCATGGTCAAGCAATGCATATAGGTAACTGGAACCTGAACCTTCAACAAGTCAGAGATAACATCATGTGTCAGAAACTGTACCTGATATAACATACACTAAAGCTGGAGTAGCAAAATTATATGATCAATCCTTATGAGTGGTACTGCAAGTTCATAATTCTATGCCAATACAATAAGGCAGTCCATAATTTCAACTACAAGTTCTTAGACGAATTTCACATACATGTAACGGCACTTCGAGTTGGTCTCTTTTACCAACCACCTGCAGATTCAAACATGATAACACTGGTACACCTAATGGATGACCTAGGGACGAGGACGTTTTCGGGTCGTATTCTCGCGTCGCGTCGCGTTCGGGTCTCCGTTCGGCTGGACCTGGTTGAAACATCCAACCATCTTTTGGGCTCTCATGAGCTGAGTCGGTAACATTGCAAGCACGCTTCACGTAAATACATAACCACCTGGCAGCAGAACTAACATAAGCACATTTCACGTAGAACGGACAGAACACCAGTTGGTTCTTTCATTACAAGAACTAACATTGTCCGCTAGATTATTCCATCTAGATGACGATACGATTACAACGCACATAACCACATTTTTGCTCGAATATATCGTTGCAGATGCATATATAGGCTCTGCAGATGACACCCAAACACCAGTGTACGTACTTCTGTACAGTACGTACGTCTTGTTCTTGCAAGTTAACTCAGTCGTCCGAGTACTGATTTCTTTCCGCCAATTTCGTGTTCACCTTTATCTTAAGCAGGACCACCCAATCGCAGATTTTCTCGTATGTGGAGTCGATGAACTGGAAGTACACTTTGCTCGCAGCTTTGCTGAATACCAGTAGCCACCACACAGCCGCGAATCCCAAGCCGAAGCCGAGCCCTGAAAACACGTCCAACCATACATCACGGTCATCCTTGCGCTCGCCGTGATCAAGTGGATGATCGCTCTTGTCTTCAGAACAGCTTTCAGAGGCGAGAGGGCTGCATAGATACTTGTTGCCTGCATATATGTATGGATCTTGATCACCAAGAGTCTGGAGATGAGACCCCGACGGTATCTTCCCAGAAAGATTGTTGTACGACAGGTTGAGGCTTTCCAGCGAGTCTAGTGACGCCAAGGTTTGGGGAATAACACCAGACAAATGGTTCCGTGAGAGATCAAGCGATTCCAACCGGAGCATCCTGCCAATTGTCCTTGGAATACTTCCGATCAGGTGATTTCTTGACAGATTGAGGCTCTTGAGTGCCACAAGGGCTCCAATTTCGGTAGGGATCTCTCCTGTCAGCTCATTGTCTGAAAGGTCGATGCTCTTCATCAGATAAAGAATGGTTGAATACATTCGTTCTTCTCCTTTCGTAGTAACGTATAGTTCACTGCTAAAATCGTTAACATCTCTTCCCCCTTCATAAAATACTACCATAGGATCTGATTGTGATGATTGTTGTGAAGCCATTGCCGAGAAATTTCCAAGAAAGTGTGGCAAGGTCCCTGATAGTTTATTATCGCCTAGATCTAGCACTTGGAGCCACTGAAGTTGTGACAAATCGGCTGGAATGTTTCCACAAAATTGATTTGATCGCAGCCGAAGGATCCTGAGGGATTCTAGACTCTTTCCTATCCATGCCGGTACAGGACCCGTGAAATGATTCTCTCCAATGTCAAGCAAAGACAATGCCTTGCATGACTGTAGAGAGGAGGGCAACATCCCAGATAGCTTATTCTTGTTTAATTGCAACCAACGAAGTCGAGTAAGAGAGCCTATACTTGGAGGTATTTCTCCCTCCAGGTTGTTGCTTGAGAAATCCAACACAAGTATGTTCCGGTTCTGCTTCCAACAATTTGGGAGTCCACCTGATAAACTGTTGTTTGAAAGGTCTAGGATTGAAATTTTTGTCATGTCACAGAAGAGCCTGGGTATGCTTCCGTTAAGACGATTGCTCGATAGTAGAATGTATTCCGTGACAGGTCTAGGATTGAAATTGTGGGGCAATGATCCAGAGAAAGAGTTGTTGGAGAGAGATATCGCAACAATGTTGTCTGGCATATCAGGAATCTGACCCTCCAATTGGTTAGAGTTGAGGATCAAAGTTTGTAGTTTTTTCAAATGCACCAAATACGCTGGCAGCTTGCCGGTGAGAACGTTATTCGAGAGATCCAAGTACCAGAGAGAGGTGAACGAAGTCCAAACCCAGTCAGGTATAGGCCCTACAATTCCTGTGTCGTGCAAATCTATGATCCGGATTCTAGTTTGCGTCCGGAGCCAATGTGGAAATTGCGATTCTAGTTGGCAAGAATGTAGTTCGAGGGTATTAAGCTGGAAGGGAGGCACCCAATTTATGTCCACGGCAATCCTCAAGGATTTACCAGATAGAGCTAAACGAGACAGATTGGGCAGATTGGCTAGGTGTTGTTCAGTCAAGGTGCCATGAAGCGAATTGTGAGAAAGACACAAGTCTCTCAAGTGTGAGAGCTTACCGCTACTATTGGGGTCCGTGAATGACTCAAACCATCCAGATAGCCTCCCAGTTAGATTGTTCGACCGAAAGTCGACTGTATCAAGTTGATTCATGCAGCGCGCCATGGCCTTGCCTATATTTGCGACATCGCCGGTGAGATTATTGTCAGTCAGGAATAGCACCTTCAAGTTGCATAGGGCTCCTATTGACCCAGGAATTTCTCCTTCCAAATTGTTGCTGGACAAGTCTAGGCTGTAGAGGCTAGTTAAGTTCCCCAAAGATTCGGGGATCCGTCCATGGAGCCCACATTCGGCTAGGGTGACGGATGACACATTCCGTAGGTTTGTTAACCAGTATGGAAAGGAAGAGCTAAAGTAGTTGTATGACAGATCAATTTCATTAAGATCTGTGAAGTTGGCCTGGGGCAGAGAATTCAAGTCGGTGGGCGGGAGTCTAGCGATTGATAAGAGAAGCACTTGGAGGGAAGAAAGCATGCTCACCGACTCTAGCCAGCCCGAAGCGGCAGATAAGTTGCAACCTGAGAGGCCAAGGTGTGTCAATGAAGAAAGCCTACCCAGCCAATGAAGACCGCCAGAAGAGACACTGGCGCCAGTGTTGCCACCAATATCAAGATAACTCAGCCTCGACAAGTTGCCAAGCTGAGGAGGGATTTCCCCGCCAAAGCCAGTGTCCGACAGGTCCAGATGCCTCAAATTGTTGAGAGATCCTACGAAGCCAGGGATTCTTGCGCCGCTGAAATTAGTGTCGCTAATATCAAGATAGCTCAGCCTCGACAAGTTGCCAAGCTGAGGAGGGATTTCCCCGCCAAAGGCAGTGTTTGACAGGTCCAGATGCCTCAAATTGTTGAGAGATCCTATGAAGCCAGGGATGCTTGCGCCGCTGAAATCGTTCCATTTGAGGTCGATGTACTCCAGATGAGCCAGAGAAACCAGTGATGGATCGATGGCACCTGACAGAGCGAATTGCAATTCTTGGTCGACTTCTGGGTCGTTGTGGAGGTCGAGCTTGACGACGTGGCCGGTGTTGTTGCTGCACGTCACACCGTACCAGCGGCAGCAGTTTGAGCCGCCGCTCCATGAAGCTAGTCGACCTCCAGGGTCCGTCAGGCCGGCCTTGAAGGCGAGGAGCGCGTCCCGTTCTTTCCCGATGCACCCCGAGGCACCAACGGCCAGAAGCAAAACAGGCAGCAGCAAAACAGGGAGCAAACCGCGCATGGCTCTGCGGGCGGTGCTGCAGCAAAACAAGTAGCTAGGATCAGAACAAAGACACATATATACTAGTGTAGTATATTAGAGAGACCTATTATTAGAGCTAGCTCAAAATGGCTAATGTCAAGCTTGCTCATCTACCGAGTGACCAGTAAACCCAGCTTAACAGAGCTGAATGATGCATGTATGCTTAGTTACCTACCTGGCAACTAGAGACACCATGTATCCGTCTTCGTCTGGAAATCAACCCCAACGCCGTCCCGGCATGGCGCGAACACAGGCGGCGGGAGGGTGGTGGTGCAACTCGCTCGCTCTTTGTTGATGTGCTATTTTTTTTTTCCTTTGGAGAACAGCGTAATATAAGATTTGCGCGCGTGTAACGAAGTCAACGGAAGAGAGATACAAGGTCGTTGCTACAGAAGAAAGGGAAAATGGCAAACTCACGATTCGTCAAGAGGCCATGTAGGCGCGTCAACCACGTCGAGACTTGCAATGGGAAACCGGCCGACCCACTGCTCAACTGATCCTCCGTCCCAAGTCGGTCCATGGCCCCTTTTCAGTCTTCAGCAAGCAACGGTAGTGCGACCGTGTTCATTGTGGTCATAATGACTCAGGGAACAGAAGGTTTAGGTAGGGTCAAGGGTAGAGCGCGACCTGGACTGGACCTGTGCTGCCGGTGGCCGCCGACCAACGGTAGTGCGACCGTGTCTGACAGCTCGTCAAATTTATTGTGGTCATAATGACTCAGAGGGAGCAGATGGTTTAGGTAGGCTCCACCAAGGAGGCGCACACCTCGGATCGAAGATCAAACGCTGTAGAATGTCATCAAAATTCAAAGGTTAAATCAAGCTTCTCCCCTAAATATACTATCAAGAACATCCTTGCACAAACGGCACTTCGCTGGAGCAAACAATACTAACAAACATCCGCACACTGGTTCTTCTTTCTTCCTTTTTCGGTAACACACACGTCGACACACCACCATTGTTGCCATTGCCTATAATTTACAATATACACCACTTATTAATTCTTTCAACACAAATTAAGAGCAACAGCAAAGTCCAAGACTTCGTCCGAAAAGTGAAGTAAAAATAAAACAGAGAGGATACATTGAGAGTTTGAGACTCTTCATTTGCACACTGTTATGGGCTAATTCTCGGTCAGAGATTAGTGGAGGGCGAACGGGAGAATAAGTGTATAGACGGAAACGGAGGGGGTAACGAGAGCGATCGGACTCGCCCTTGTGCGCCGGCCGGAACTCCTTCCCGCGTAACGAGAGCGATCGGACTCGCCCTTGTGCGCCAGCCGGAACTCCTTCCAGACCTGCGCAAGGCTCTGAGCACGCGTGGAGTTGAGGTAAGTTTTCTATTTCTTGAATCTCCTAATTACAATGAGAGTCTGTTATATAGGATTTAGCAAACTTGATCCTCAAGGGATCTTGAATCTCATGATTACAATGAGAGTCCATTATGCACGAGAGAACTCCTTCATCGCACTCCAGCTTGTAGTACGCAATGCCTGTCAAGTGGTATGAGGCAAGCCACACCTTGTCCTCCTCAAGTGTGTGTTGGCCTCAAAAAAATTGTTCGCATCGATTGAGCCATGGAAGAGGATCGTCGTCACCATGGAAGGTGGGAAAATCAATCTTGTAGAAGCGGGGTGCGTGCAGTGCGCCGCTCCCCTTCTCGATCCTCCTGGTAACCTCCTACCATGCGGTTGGTACGCCACGACAGTGGAGGCCACTTGGGATTGACGGCTTCCATCGGCTCATCATCATTGCCAGTGTGTATCTTCTCCGTCATCGTGATGCGAAGGTCATGGTTGTCCATGCGCTGGTTCAAAGTGGCCAATTGGGCCAAAATCTTATCAAACTTATCATCTTGTGTTGCTAAACTATCACCCTCGCCGCCCGGCATGGATGAAGGAGCTGCGATTGGCTCTGATACCAAGATGTTATGGGCTAATTTCCGATTGGAGATTAGTGGAGGGCGAAGGGGAGAATAAGTGTGGATAGGAACAGATGGAGGGCAAAGGGGAGAATAAGTGTATGGATGGGAACAAAGGGGATAACGAGAGCGATCAAACTCACCCTTGTAACCATGAGAGATCAAGAGACTCCAATGAACCCATACTAGGAGATTTCTTGAGAGATTCAGGTTCTCGAGTTCCACAAGAGTTCCAACTTCAACAAGAATTTCTCCTGTTAGATCATTGTCAGAAAGGTCAATGCCCTTAATCAGGGGTGGACCCTCCCTTCGGGCATGGTCGGGCGGCACAGGCGCCCCGCAACCCGCGAGGAGGAGGCTGCTGAAGCACCGAGTGCCGAGCAGAGGTTGATGAAAAGACCGCTTTGTGGTCGTGGCCTCGTGGGTTTTGTTCAATTGGGTCTGGTCTGGCCGGTTGGCCCATTAGAAGGTGCTGCCCACAGCCTACAGCCGCATCGCATTTTTCTCATAGGCCATGGTCTCCTCTGCTCCTCACTAACTCACGTCTTCTCGGTCCTCTCCTCCCTTAATCCTAACCAAGCAGCGAGTGGCAGCGGGCAAGGCGAGGGCTCGGGCGCGCGGCGGCAAGGGGGAGAGGGAGAGGGCCGTCGAGAGCGCGACGAGTCGGAGAGGCTGTAACATCCCAATTTTAGGCTTGTGTTTCAAATGTAAGAAAATGAGTAGAAATTAAAACTTTTTCTTACATTATGTATTTCCTGTTGTACCCAACAATTCTTGTACAAAAGATATGGAAATACAAGTCACAAGTCTTTTGATCCAACCTTGAGCTTCCGAGAAAATAATCATGTCAAACATTATGATCATCCCCTGGAAATACTTTCCCTAAGTCCTAGGGTGGATGTGCAACCCCTCTGAAAAATTTCACAATTTTTAGAATGTGTTTGAATGCTTTTGGAGGCAGGTCAACCCAATTCAAATCCTGGTCAAACTAAGGACCAGCACCTTGCAGAATTTTTAGAGGAATTTGTGCAGCACCAAAACCTCTGAAAATTTTTATGCAAAGTCAACATTTGAGTCAGCAAGCTCATGTAAAATTTTCAGAATTTTTGGAGTCATTTTGCTACCTCAATTAATTTTCCATTGCCCAACTCTTTTCAAAAGTCAAAATTCAAGCCTGGTTCGAGTCAGACTCGGGCTCGAGCCCGAGCCCAACTCGACCATCTCGGTCGGACCCGGTCAGACCAGGTTCACCTAATCGCACTCGTGCGCGTGCAAGCGGAGCCGTGGGATGGGAGATCTAAGGCTCACGACCTCGCCGGGTGCGCTAACCTCCTGAGGGTTGGGGTGCTCGTGGCCGCCCATCGTCTATCCAAAGGCCTACGACCTCTCCTCCTCCTCCTCTGTCGTTCTTTAAAACACCTGAGCTGTGAGATCTTAGCCGTCCCCTTTTGATCTAACGACCCAAAACCTCCCGAGTGTATTATTGGCCTTCTTCAACCTCCGTCGTGCGTGAGCAGTAGGGGAGTAATGGCAGTGTCATTTCATGTTCCCTACACCTGCCCTAGTCGACATCAATTGTTGTGGGAGACAGGATCGGCCATGCCATGCCCTAACCTACCTCTTTTTCACCTTTTTCACTTTCGGCTTGTCTCGAGCCATGGTCCTTTTGCCTCCCGAGGACCTCCTGTCGAACCCTAACCTTTCCTAAGCTTTTTAAGCCCCCCTCATACCTCCTGGTCTCTCTTTAGACCACCCTCAAGCTCCACTTTCAATTTTGGAGCTCAATACCCCCAAGCCCGACAAAACACCATTGTTGTCACTTTGAGCTCTTTGGTGTTCTTGGTGCTCCAGTGGTCCTCCCTCACAAATTTTTGCACCATTTCTACCTCCTTACCATCTTGAACATATCCCCTCACTTAATTTTGGATTTGATTCGCAGGATCTGTCCAATTTGGGGTTTGTTCAAATTCAGCTGAAATTGGGCATCTTCTTCCTCAGCTCAGGTGAGTGGCCCATTTTCAAATTACCTACTCCTGTAGCTTCTGTGAACCTTAATGGAGCTCTGTTGATACTTGGGTGCCACTCATTTTGCTCAGGGTGCCATTTTTCCACCCCTCTTCTTCAAGTCTGGCGAGCTCCTCCGAGGACCAGCTGCTCCGGCCAACCTTCAAGGCTTCCCTCCATCCAGGTAGACTCTTATTAGTCCATAGATGCCTGAGAAACCAATTCTTTAGACCACCCCGAAGCTCTCAGCGGTTTTCAAGTTCCAGTACTTAGCCTCTTTTTTTCGTTTTCCGGCTAGCCAGCGGTTAGAGCCACCGTCGCCGGCGAGGTTGCCACCACTAGGTTCCCATCGCTATTGCGAGTCCATTCCAGTCTTTAGTGGGCGCCGCCGCGGCCAGGATCGCCAGCGGCAACCCCTTGAAGTTTCTCGGGAATTTGCCGGCGGGAGCTCCCGTTTTCGTCAGAATTCTCAGACACCATTAAAGCCCAATGATTGCTAATCATCGAGGGCATGTTCGTGTCTTAAAGCCGCCCCCGTGAGCCTCTGTCGCGTGGGCCCAAATCTTTAAAACCCCACGGCGTCTCCCGCGCGTCATTAATGGTTACGACCAGTAGTTATGGTGTCTGGCCTTTATTAGCTGTCGGAAGTGCCACTTGTCACTTGCTCGTGGGCCTCACTCTCATGTTGTCGTGTTCTTGGTCACCGCCCCGACCACCCCCACGACCTCCTATTTTGATCTCCGCCGTTTAGGACCTCCTGAGGTCTAATCAGGGTCGTTGGACCACCCTCGGGGTCCTCTTTGCAAAAAGACCCACCTGGTCATTTTTGCAAAGACCACCTCAGGACCACCCTCGGGGTCGTCTTTGCAAAAAGGCCTCCACTGGTCATTTTTGCAAAGACCACCTCACGACCACCCTCGGGGTCCTCTTTGCAAAAAGACCTCCCCTGGTCATTTTTGCAAAGACCACCTTAAGACCTCCCACTAGTCCTGTATTCGGAGAAACTAAGTCTCAGGACCTCTCTTGGGCAGATCTGAACCGTCTAGGACCTCCCCGTGGAGACCTTAGCAGTCCAGACCTCCCCCACCTCGATCTGGACCGTCCAGGACCTCCGTAGGCCCATCTGAGCCGTCCAAATCTCCTCTCTTTAAAACCTTGTCGCTTCGGACCTCCCTCGATTTAATCTGGACCGCTAAGACCTCCCTTAAGAGATCCTAGCCGTCGGGACCTCCTCGGTGGACTTAAGCTGTAGGACCTCCCCTGAAGATCTAGACCGTCAGGACCTCCCCCGAGAGATCCTGACCGTCCAGACCTCCTCCGTGGGTTTTGAAGCTCTAGGACCTCCCCTAGTGCTCGGGACCGCCAGATCTTGATCTGACGGCCACGACCTCCTAGGTGCGCGAGGAGCTCCTCTCGCATGCGCTGTGCGCCTATCTGGTCGTAGCCGTTGGATCTCATCTCAACGGCCACGACCTCCCCGTTCTCTCCAGTTCTTTTGGACCTCCTGGGAGCTCCAGTTTTCTAAGTCCTTTGTTGATTTAAATTTCATAAATGCATAAGTTTGTCATTTTAGCTCCTTTTTGATTGGTTCCAGTTGCAGTAGCTTTGTGATAGGATAAACTTTAATTTGGGAATATTTGTGGTCACTTTTTAGACTGGAAATTAATAATTGCTGCAGTAGAAGCTTAAATGAAATAAGTGTTAGGAAATTCACTTCAAAATTTGTAAACTTTATAACTTTTTGTGTATAACTCCAATCTGAGCAAACCCAAATCTATAAAATCCCTCTGGTAGTGTATTTTAGCTTAGCATAGGTCTTGTTCTTATTTATGTTCCTGCAAAGTGTTATATGATAGTTTTACAACTTTACAAAATCATAACTAATTCATTTTAACTCCAAATTGTGCAAACTCATTTTGCTGTTCTTAGAATGTCTTAACCTACCTACCATAAAAATTTCAGACTCTAGATCATTCTGGAAATTTGTGCCATGAACAGTAACAAATAGGAATTAATCTGGGAATTAATAGCCTGAGAAAACTTGTTTTAGCCATAACTTTTGCATGCTAAGTCTAAATGACTTGTTTCTTGTTTCTAAATTTGTCTAAAATCATCCTCTAGCTGCTGTGTAAATTTCATGCTATTTGGATAACTTTTGCTGTTGGAGTTTATTTGGAGTTCTTTGCTCTTATTTGGTTATCGCCTTTTCGCGTTAGGTTCCGAAGAGATTATTGATATTGATCCTGAGCCACAGCAGCCTGAACCTGCACTCCAGCCAGGCAAGCAGTGTAACATCATTTGATCATATTGTTCCTATTAAATTCAAAGTCTAATATGTTGTTTGCAAATTCTACGTATGCATTGCTATGTTGTTTTAACTATTGTCGATGGTTGGCCTATTAGATGCATTGACAGTAGGCAAATGTGATTGTCCTCTACTACTTGAGCCTAGGATATTGCTGTGATTTTGGGTTCGTTGGATGAACCCTTGTCACTTAGTAGTACGAGTTGATGTTGCTTAGTCATGCTTAGCTATCGGTAGAATTGGGCGGTTATCGACTTGTCGATAACCTTGATTACACAAAGTTATTGATACCTTTGTTTCAGCTTTTACCTTGTTTTTTTCTACAAACTAAAACTGAAAACAAATGATTGAGACTTGGGCACAACGGTAAGATGGTGTGAATTTGGGTGTGACTGGAATGGTGCCTAAGTCAACAAGGACCGAACATCTTGTTACACTAAACCAAGCAATTGTGCGTACTAACCACACTAGAGGGTATGGGACCTCTCTTAACTTAGTACTTTGGCGTGTATTGGCTACGGGTCGCAGGAGGGCGTGTGTGTGTTGTGTTGTGGTAAAATGAGGTGGTTATGTGCTGAGAGCATTGTAGTTGTCCAAAAAGCTTTACCCCGAGGGGTAGTTGTCTTTTTGGCTTTACAATGTAAGCGTATGGGTTTCTATCCATACGAGCGACTCGTAGTTGATACATAATATTGGAAATGTCTCGTAGGACTTAGCCGTGCCGGCATACCTTTGAAAGTGTGCTAAATCATGTGGCTTAAAGGCGGTCTGAGGTGTGGGTACATTGGTACACCCCTGAAGGGTTTTGAACTATTCGAATAGCCTCGTCCTAGGTTATGGACACGCTTGGCAAGGTCTTTCAAGAGTTAGACTGCAACACTTTGAATAAAACTTGATGGGTGGTATGAATCTGGGATTCATGCTATGTTGTGGTGGCTTTTGGGAAAGTCACTTCTAGGTGGTTCTTGTTACTTATGCTTACTCGCTGTATTTCAATGCTTAAAAACAGATTTTGTCAATTGCTTTCAATCTATTACAATATTGCAAATGAAACTAGCTTTATGCGTCCAAAGAACCATATAACCACACTCCCTTTGTAATCAGCTTTCATGTAGCTATGTATAGGTTTGTTACCCGTAAGTCTTGCGAGTACATTATTGTACTCACCTGCTTTGCTTGTTGTGTGCAGAGGAAGAGGGTGAGCCCCAAGGGCCTCACTTTTGTGAGTTATGCTGTGGTGGTGTGTGGGACGACTAGCTCGGTGGCCCGGTCAATTGCCCTATGGTTTATGTGGCTAACCGTTCGCATTTTGGTTTAAGCCATCTTATGGCATCTTTTGCTTCCGCTGTTACTTAAGACTTATGTCATTTGGCCGTTCGGCTGTTCTGTAATAACTTATTATTATTGTATGTCGTTCTCTAGACTTGTTATATTTATGTATGAGAATGATGCACGACTTTGTATGAATGTATGTGTGCTGAAATTCTGGGAAGCACATGTCCATTGAGACGCGGATTATTTGGTTTGTGATGCTAGGGCCAATGGAAGGCTAAGTATTACAAACTTAATAAACCGGGGTCTCACAAAGTTGGTATCAGAGCCATACTGACCGTAGAAACCCCTAGCTTGGTTGTCTTTTAGAATACTTTGAAAACTTGATTTTTTGAGTGTCAAATGATTCATGAAAACCTTAAGTAGAGTTTCAGATTTTACTTCTTATCTATCTTAGCTTGCTTATCTCACCTTGTTCTGGAATGGTTTTGAAAATTGTTTTTCCCTCTCATCTTCTTTCAAATGATAGTCGCTTTATCGGTTAGATTGGTTTTGGGAAAACCATGAGAGTTTTGAATTGAAGTGTTGGCTGTCCATTGGTGAAGGATAGGAGCTCCTGAAGCTTCAAATTTCGGCCAGGAGAGGAAGGGCAAAATCTGGATAGCAAGCAGGAAATCTGGACAGCTAGCTACTAATAGCATGAAGGACTGAAAATGAGAGGATTTTTACAACCAAAACTTGTGGGGATAAGAGGGATAAGAAGTGATATGAATTAGCTATATATTCCAACCTTCTATTGGTAGTTTTAGCCCTGTTTATTGGCTGCACCACACCCGAAGTAGGTGCTGAAATCTGGTTTCCTAAAAACAAATTGCTCGTTCTCCATACGGGTTGATCATTTTGGGAAATCAGTTTTCTGAAACGGAGTTGTGTGTTTGTTTTTATGCTGTCTTTAGAGCTTTTGTTGGAGTTAGCCTTGCAGTAGTAATTGTCGTTTTTCCTTGCCTCCTGTTCTAGAGTTTTTGTTGATTTACCTTGATGGAACAGGATGGCAGGAAGAACGCGTGGTAGTCAGTCGGCTGGTCCTGATGAGGAGCTTCCACCTCCTCCGACCATGGCTGAGGTTCTTGCTCAGATAGAGCGGAACCGAATGGATCAGACACGTATCTTGGAGGTGATTGCCAGGAACACCTCCACTCCCTCTGGCGCCTCGGGATCTGGAGGTGGTGGACATCAGTCTCATGGGGGACTCGCAGAGTTCCTCCGTACCCAGCCACCCACTTTCTCCAGGTCTGAGGACCCGTTGGACGCAGATGATTGGCTGCGTCTGATTGAGCGTAAGCTCAATATTGCTCAGTGCTAGGAGCAGGACCGGGCACTTTTTGCATCCCATCAGCTGGAGGGTGCAGCGCTCTCATGGTGGGAGAATTTTCTCGCCATGCAGCCCGCGGGCCATGTGGTCTCGTGGGAGGAGTTCCGTTCAGCTTTTCGTCGGGCCCACATCCCTGATGGCCTGATGAAGCTGAAGAAGAAGGAGTTTATGGCTCTTAAACAAGGGCGCAGTCCTAGGTCCGACCCTGCTCTTCATTAGATAAATTATGCTAAAATACAACCTTTCTTCTCCTTTGATAGTAATGTATAGACTATTGTAATAGAGAAGACCATCAATACCAATGCTAGAGACCATTAAAGGTATAACAGGTTTTGATCGCCGTGAAGCCATTGCACTAAAATTTCCAATACTTTGTGGCAGTGGCCCTGAAAGCACGTTGTTGGCAAGATCCAACACTTTAAGGTCCTGGAGTTTTTTTTTTTGAAACTGGCAGGAGCGCTGCCTTTCGATTAATAGAGAAGAGCAAGAACAAAAACAAGGGCCGAGGCCCTGGAGAACAGTATAAAAATTACAACGGTATAAATGCTCCCAGCATCCCCCCGCTAGTGTCCAAGCTCTGCCTTCTTCCTTAATCTTAGAGACCAGCTCCAAAGGCGAGGAGAAACGACGTTTGAAGATCCTGGCATTGCGCTCTAACCAGATCTCCCAAGAGACTAGAATAACTAACGAGGACATTGTTTTTCTCGGCAGATGACCTCCGTGACAAACAGTCCTCCACCATTCCTCTATGTCATGGCAGACCGACCAGGAGAGTGGCCTAAGTGGCGCACAACCCGCCCAGTGGGCCATAGAATGCCAGACCCGGCGAGAGAACCTGCACTCCGCCAATAGATGCAAGACTGATTCTGGGGCCTGTCTGCAGAGGGGGCAAAGGGCCTGATTTGGCCATCCCCGCGCTTGTAGTCTTTCTGAAGTCCAAAGTCTGTTTTGAATTGCAAGCCACGCGAATTGTTTGCATTTAGGTGGCACCGATGTTTTCCAGATGAGACTTTGAAACTCCGTCATCGTTGAACCTAGGAATTGCAGAGCATAAGCTGATTTTGCCGAGTATTCGGCCTTTGACGAATGTTTCCAGATGATCTCATCTGGGGCCGATGGGTCCAAAGTGATTTGATGGACTCTTTCCCAGAGTCGTAGAAATTGATGGACTAGTCCATCTAGGGTAAAGCCTTGAAGGTTTATGTCCTGGATCCAGCAGTTTTCCTACAGCGCCACGTGGACTGTTCTATTTTTTCGGATGGAGAGACGATATATCTCCGGTGCAATGTCCCGAGGGGAAGTCCCATTGAGCCAGGCCGACGTCCAGAACTTTGCCTTTTTCCCGTTGCCTAAAGTGATTGAGGTGGCCGTCGCAAAAAGACATGTGTCGGTCTCATCGCAAGGAATTTCCATCCCAACCCAAGGTTTGTTTTCGGCTTTCCATTCTTGCCGGAGCTAGCGAAGCCTGAGTACCCTCGCAAACCTAGAGAGACTAAGAATCCCCAGACCACCAAGCTCTTTAGGGCAACACACCCTTTCCCAATTGACTTTGCATTTCCCACCTGTTAACACTTCTGATCCCGCCCAAAGGAACCTCCTCCTTAAACGATCAAGGCTTCGGAGTATGGATTTTGGTGCTTTGAAAGCAGTGAGGTAGTAGGTTGGCATCGAGGAAAGCACCGATTTAACCAGAGTGGATCAACCCGCCGAGGAGAGTAGCCTACCCTGCCAGCCTGCTAGCCTTTGACCAACTTTGTCTAGCAGAGGCTGGAAATCAACCTTCCTTGGTTTTTTGTGATGTAGAGGGAGCCCTAGGTATTTGACGGGGAAGTTAGAACGTTTGGCCGGAAAATCTGTGAGAAGTGTGTCAAGATCGATGAGGTCACACCCTATTGGCACCACCATGCTTTTTTGTACATTAGTCTCAAGGCCCGAAGCATTCCCGAAGAGCTGAAGGATGTTGGTTGTTGATTGCACGTATCTTGTGGTGGGGTAGATGAAAACTGTCGCGTCGTCTGCGTATAGTGAAGTCTTGAGCGTGTGAAGATGACCACGGTTGGGTTCCAGAAGACCCAAATCCGTTGCTGTTTTAAACATTTTTTTGTAAAGGATCGATTGCCAGAATGAAGAGAAAAGGGGATAGCGGGTCTCCTTGCCGCAGACCCCTACCATGGCTGATGTTGCCACCAGGGATGCCATTGAGGAGGACTCTTGAGGAGGTCGTCGTCCACAAAGCTGCAATCCAGTCTCTCCATCTGGAGGGGAAGCCTATTCTTTGGAGAAGATTTAGAAGATAGTCCCAGCGTACCGAGTCGAAGGCCTTTGCTATGTCTAGCTTGAGGAATAGAGAGGGTGTTTTTGATTTGTGTAGCCTTGTTGTGAGGTTTTTGACATACAAGAAGTTGTCTTGTATGCTTCTCCTTTTCACAAAAGCGCTTTGGTTAATGGATATTAGCGTTTGTAGGTGTGGGGCAAGACGTAATGCCAAAGTCTTGGCTATCCACTTTCCTACCCCGTGGATGAGGCTGATAGGTCTGTAGTCTGCCGCGCACTCTGCCCCTTCTTTCTTCAGAAGCAAAACGATGTTTGCTGTGTTCAGCAGATGGAGACTCGTCATTCTGAGGCTAAAGAAACTTTGGAAGACCGCCATGATGTACGCCTTGATAATAGTCCAGCAAGTTTTGAAGAACATGAACGTAAAGCCATCTGGACCTGGTGCCTTATCGCTAGGCATCTGAGCTAACGCAGATGCAACTTCCTGCTCCAAGAAAGGTCCATCGATGCCGTCCAGGTTTTGAGGGGTGATGTCTAACGCGCCCCACTGCAGGTCGTAGTTTCTCGTAGTTGGTGTGGACAAAACGTATTGATAGTGTTGCTGTAGAAAATCATGTTTCTCATCATGCGTGTGCGCCCAACCCTGTCCCACGCGCAACCGCTGAATGTGGTTTTTCCGCCTCCTAGCATTAGCTTTAAGATGGAAGAACTTTGTGTTTGCATCACCTTCTTTTAAAATTGTGATACGGGAGTTTTGCCTTCTTCTGGATCATTCTATCACGGCCAACCCTAGAACTCTTTTCTTAAGTCCTGCTCTTAGTCCTCTTTCTGATTGCGAGAGCTGTCTGCTTTCCTGGGCTATATCGAGGCGGAGGATTACTTCCAGGGCCATGATAAGATGGAACTTTGCCTGCGATAAGAGCTTCGTACTCCAAGCCCGTAACCTCTTCGCTGTTGTGCCCAATTTGTGGTTAAGCCTATGACACGGCTCCGTATGGTGAGTGTTGAGCGACCACGCTTGTTGGACCACTTCTTTGAAGCCGGGCACCTTGACCCAGAAATTCTCGAAACGGAAGATAGCCGGCCGCCTCGGGCCAATGCCATTCGAAAGGAGAAGCTGGCAGTGGTCCGAAAGAGAAGTAGACAGAGCGTGCAAAACGTGGTTTTCGAAGTGAATATCCCAAGCCGGATTACAGAAGACTCTATCTAGCTTGACCAGCGTCGGGTTCTCCCGTTCGTTGCTCCAAGTGAACTTTCTGTTTTGCAGATGCATCTCTTTGAGCTTGCGGACATCTAGGGTGCTCTTGAACTGACTCATCCTTGCTCGGTTCAAGTTGCCCTTGTTTTTGTCACTCGCCTTGTAGATCAGGTTGAAATCGCCGAGAACTAGCCATTTGGTGGCCCACGACGGACGGAGGGACTTAAGTTCTTGCAAGAATGCCGACTTCTCGCTATCTCTGGATGGGCCATAGACCACCGTAAGGCGAAAAACTGTGCCACAATCCTTGATTTGAGCCGTAGCCGACAAACAATAATCCTCTAGTTGAATATCTTCTACCGCAAGGTGATCATCGTTCCAAAGAAGTAGAATGCCGCCACGAGTGCCAGAGGCTGGCCTCTGCGCGAAGTTGTGCAGCCTGTGTCCTCCTAGATAGTATGCTAACCCTTGGTCCACTGCTTGCAGCTTTGTTTCTTGTAGACATGCAATGTGACATGTGGTGGAAGAGAGAGTCTCATGGACCGTCGTACGTCTGGCCGGTGTGTTGAGGCCACACACGTTCCAGCTGATGACGTTGAGGTTTGGACTGTTCATGATTAATTGGCACCGACCTTTGTCGTTCCTCTGGGTCCCCTGTGTTGTGACTGTACATATCCTCGCCGACAACCAAAACGGGGGGAGAAAGCAGCCCGAGGTGGTATAGATGTAAATGGTGGTGTTGATGACGGCGGTGAGACTCGAGCGTGGGGGCGAACCAATTCCACCCTTGAAGGGTTGAGAAAGCAGACGTGAGGCAAAGAAGATAACGGTTTGGCGCGTTGTTGCCAATCGAGTTGGCGGTTGAACCGACGGAGGCTCGGAGGAAGGGGCGTAGCAGGAGACTCACAGAAGAACTTTCGACAAGCATTGCACCCCTGATTACTGATACTGAGGTTGTTACAAGGACGCCAACTAGAAATCGAAAGACGAAAATGAAGATAAACGAAGGCGACAGGTAAGAAAAAGCGGTAAAGCCTGTGATCTATCATAGCAGATGTGGTCATCGTCATCGTAGTCTGGTACCCGGTCGCCTAGACCATTGCGGGACCAACTGTGGGGATGCCGGTACCGTCGCCCGCTTGAGGTATAGCGTCAAGTGGACCTTCCCCTTCCAGCATGGCAAGGCCTCCAAGGTCGGCAAGAGAGTCGTCCACTTGGGCTGTAAGGTGACAGTCAAGCTTGAACAGACTAGAAAGAGCCGCTATGGCCTGCTGGTTGAGAGGGCCGTCAAAAGCTTTCATGTAACGTAACAGAGCGTCTCCGTTGAAGTTTGCCCCTTCCTGCAGTGTACCCATCTTGTGGGTTAGCGTCTCTTGTGCCCTTTGAAGCATGTTCCCGGTGCGCCTTTTTTGAGCTAGACGCACACTACGTCGGACCACCGTGAGGTCGAACCTTCTCGCCGACCGAGTGGACTTGACCAAGGGGGCCACAAGAAGTGGCTCCTCCAGTCTGCTGAAAAGCTGGTCCTCCACCTGGCGCCCTCCACTTCGCTTGCTTGAGGTGTTGAGCTCGGCACCCAATAGCCCATCGACATTGACATTTCAGAAGGAATGTTTCCGGAGAACTGATTTGATCGCAGTCAAAGGATCATGAGGTATTGGAGATCCTTTTGATTCTGATCTTCCTTCGACTCATGAGGTATTGAAGACTATCTCCTATCCATGCAGGTATGGAACCCTCTAAATGATTCTCTCCAAGATCAAGTAAAAACAGACACTCGCATGAGCGTAGAGAGGAGGGCAACACCCCAGATAGCTGTTCTTGCTTAAATTCAAAGAACCAAAAAAGGTAAGAGACGCAAGACTTGAAGGTATTTCTCCTTCCAGGTTGTTGTTCAAGAAGTCCACCACAAATAGTCTCATGCTCTGCTTCCAACAATCAGGGATTCACCTGATAAGTTGTTGTTTGACATGTCTATTCCTGACAACCATACCATGTCGCAAAGGTACATAGGTATGCTTCCATTTAGACGATTGCTCGACAAGAAAGCGAAGAGCAAGTTGTTCCCTCGTAAATTGTCCGGAAATGGTCCAGATAAAGAATTGTTGGAGAGATCCATGTGAGCATGATCTTAGGGCTAAACTTGAATACGGACATGAACCCTAGCTCTAAACTCATGAACACCTACAAAACCTTAGATGCGGAAGCTTGAGTGTCACATACCCGAACCAGATGAAGCCATGAGGGTGATGAACTGATGATGTAGTTGCGTCGGCGTTTGATGAAGATGCCGTAGGTGAAGAAGAGAGGCGTCGGTGATGATGCGTCGGTGGACGTAGTGGTGGTCGTGGACGAAGCCGGTGACGTCGCAGCGATGATGGGCTCGGCCCGCCCACCTTAGCGCTCGTTAGTAGATCGGTGTGTGCGGGGTTTAGGTGACCAAGAACAACCAGTGTCCAAGCCTGCCGAGCCCCTTTAAGTGTCCATTTTGCGCTAGGTGACCGGGAACCGAACCAAAAAGGAGTTGGGCGCGCCTCCGATCATGGCGCGTATGGAGACGCAGGTCTCCGGATTCTCGGAACCGTTAGGCAAGATCATCCCAACATTCTCCCTTTGATCGTAAGGCTAACATCATAAGCCCATTCTCAATAAAATAGCATACCAAGATAATGCGTCGCATGACCAATGAAGTGTCATACAACCTCGGATCTATAGTGTACTATCCTATCTTGAAATGGATGTTCATTATACTTAATGGGACTTGGTTTTCTTTTAAGGTCCTTTAGTCCGTAATCGAGGCTTTCCAATAAACCCATGCCAAGCAACATGATCACGAAAAATATTGGGTGGTAAGCCTTTAGTAAGCGGATCCGCAAGCATTGACTTAGTACTAATATGCTTGATACTAATGGTTTGATCTTGGATTCTATCTTTCACAACATGATACTTAATGTCAATGTGTTTGGCAGCACCACTTGACTTGTTGTTACTCGCATAAAAGATGCGGGTTCATTATCGCAAAGATAAGGTGAGCGGTTTCAGATACCGTCTACCACTCTAAGTCCCGGGATAAAATTCTTAAGCCATACAGCCTGCCCGGTGGCCTCATAACATGCCACAAACTCAGCTTGCATCGTTGAAGATGCCGTAAGGGTTTGTTTGGAGCTTTTCCACGAGATAGCTCCCTGAGCGAGTGTGAAGATATAACCTGACGTGGATTTCTTAGTATCAACACATCCCGCAAAATCTGAATCAGTGAATCTGAATAACCAATAACTTCAAGGTTATCAGAATTCTTATATGTGAGCATGAAATTCTTAGTAGCTTGCATATAGCGCAAGACTTTCTTAACGGCCTTCCAGTGGTCCGGTCCTGGATTTGACTGATATCTGCCAAGCATCCCGGTTACAAAAGCTAAATCAGGACGCGTGCATACTTGAGCATACATAATGCTTCCGACACCAAGCATAAGGAACCGACTTCATCTGATCAGTTTCATATTGGTTCTTTGGACATTGAAATGTCCCAAACTTATCGCCCTTAACAATAGGAGCAGGCGAGCCAGAGCACTTATGCATATTGTATTTCTTCAGTACTCTGTCAACGTATGCCTTCTGAGATAAACCTAATATTCCTTTGGACCTATCTCGTGAATCTCAATGCCAAGAACGTAAGAGGCATCACCAAGATCCTTCATATCAAAATTAGATGAAAGAAATCTCTTGGTCTCAAACAAGATATCCTTATCATTTTTGGCCAATAAGATGTCATCCACATAAAGTACTAAGATGGTGAATTTACTCCTTGAACTTAACATATATGCAATTATCAACTTCATTTTCTTTAAAACCAAAATTTCTTATTATTTTATCGAATTTGAGGTACCATCGCCTCGATGCTTGTTTCAAGCCATAAATTGATTTCTTAAGTCGACATCCCATATGCTCCTTGCCTTCCACGACAAAACCTTCCGTTGAGCCATGTAAACATTTTCTTGCAAGTCGCCATTAAGAAATATCGCTTTAACATCCATCCGATGCACTCTAAATCATAATGAGCTACAAGTGCCATAACTATTCTGAATGAATCTTTAGTTGAGACAGGAGAAAAGGTGTCATTATAGTCAATCCCCTCTCTTTGTGAGAAGCCTTTTGCTACAAGTCTTGCTTTGAACCTTTCGATATTTCCCTTAGAGTCGTGTTTGGTTTTGTAGACCCATTTCTGACCTCATCTGCTTTGACTCGTCAGAATTTCTACTAGGTCCCACACATCATTAGTGCTCATAGACTTTAGTTCATCCTTCATGGCATCAAGCCACTTAGGAGAATGTTCACTCATCATGGCCTCCTTATAAGAGGTGGGATCGTCTACCTTCCCTACATCATTAATATCCTCATTCATATATACAACATAATCATTTGGGATGGCGGATCTTCTCTCCCGCTGTGATTTTCTAATAGGTTCATTAGCTATGACAGGAGACTGCTGAGACTCGTCATTAGGTACAACATTAGGAATTTCAGAGACCTCAACAGTGGGTGCAACAAATGTATTTTCATCGAGGTGCAGCCACCGAGGCATGTGAATAAAGGTCTCGGGATGAGCGGTGAAGGAACGTAAACCCGCTTCTCCTCAAGATCTATTTTCCTGGGCTCCAGCTCCTCATTATTTTCTAAGAACACAGCGTGCCTTGTTTCTACAAACTTAGTTGTCCTATTAGGATAGTAAAAACGATACCCTTTGGATCTATCAGGATATCCAATAAAATGACAACTTACTGTTTTAGGGTCTAATTTCCCAATATGTGGATTAAATATCTTAGCTTCAAAGACGACAACCCCACACTCGTAAATATTTCATACTCGGTTTTCTCCATCCATAATTCATAAGGTGTCTTAGGTATCGATTTATTGGGAACCCGATTAAGAATATGTGCACTGTCTTTAGTGCTTCCATCCACAAACTAATGGGTAAACTAGAGTGGTGAGCATGCTCCGCACCATATCCATAAGTGTACGATGCACGTCTCTCGCCTACTCCATTCTCACGAGGTTCACCGACATAGAAAATCGGGCAACAATGCCATTTTCTTGAAGAAACTTAGCGAAAGGGCCGTGAATTTGTCCATAAGAGGCATGTCTTCCATAATATTCTCCCCACGGTCCGATCTTACCACTTTAATTCTTAAGTTGTGCTGATTTTCAACTTCACCTTAAATATCTTAAATTTATCAAGTGACTCAGATCGGTCTTTAATGAGAAAGATATAACCATAACGGAGAAATCATCGATGAATGTTATAAAAGAATCAAAACCATCCACCGATGTCACAGAAAAGGACCACAAATATCGTATGAATTAATTCTAAAAGTCCTGTGTCGCGAGTAGCTCCTTCTTTATTTGTTTCACATATTTTCCTTTAATGCAATCAATGCAGTGGTCCGAGTCGAGAAATCTAATGGGTGGAGAATCTCTTCCTTAATGAGACGCCCATTCTCCCCTTCAAATGTGGCCTAAACGACAAGTGCCACAATTTCAAGAAGTCTCATTATTCTTTTACCCTTAGCATCACCCACATTCAAGGATACAGAAATTCATTAAGGGAAAGCATATAGAGTTTGTCTCGTCTAAAAGCAAGACCAATATCATTAGAATCAAATGTAATAATACATTTATTATCACCAAAAGTACACTTAAAACCTTCATCGTCCAACAAAGAAATCAAATCAAATTCCTCCTAATAGAAGGAACATAAACTACATTATTGAGACGGCGAGAAGCCGTTGTCTAAGACTAATGTAATTGATCCTATTGATTCCACTTCGCTTCCTTTCCATCCGCGACTCTAAGGCTTCGCTCCCTTTCTTAGGGTTCTCGCGGTATGGAATCCTCAGAAGAATTAGTAACGTGCACGCTTGCACCGAGTCAATCCACCAGAATTAATGGAAAAATTAGCATAAAGTGTTTCATCAACAAAAGTTATTGTATCATTACCCTTCTTTGCGAGCCACTTTAGGAATCCACACGCCCTTCCGAAAGTGCCTGATCGCTTGCAAAAATGACATTCACCCCTTTAGGTGCTCCAATGGAGCCACATGAGGCTTAGGTGCAGTATGCACTTTAGGCCCCGACTTATCAGCATTGGGGGAGAACGTCAACTTCTTCTTAGATTTGAAGTCCCCTTGGAACTTCCTTTTATTGGAGCCACCAACTTGAAGTGCAAGATCCTCTTTTCCGTCCTAATTCTTTCCTCCTCCGAACACACATGGCGATTAAATCGCTCATGTTCCACTTTTCTTCTCGAGTATTATAATTGATCTTGAAAGCTGTATACTCAAAAGGGAGAGAGGTCATAATGAAATGGACTAGAAAACCATCAGAAATCTCCATGTCCATCCCCTTAAGTTTTCCGGCCATATCAGTCATCATCATTATGTGTTCTCTAATACTGCCGGAACCATCATATTTAGTTGTCAAGAGCCTCGAAGCAGTCTCGACATAAACTTTGTGGAGCCCTTAAATTTTTCTTCAATCGATGCCGATACTCTGAGCTTTTTGAATCGGGATTGCTCCTCGATCCCAACCAAATGGAGGTCTTCATTATCATAAGTGATAGACGGTTGGACCGCTCCCATTTCTCAGCATTAGTTTCATAAATTTTCTTTTTGTCATCATAATTTTCCTCACCCTCAGAGGGGGGAATGAGAGCTGGCATCCTTAAAGCATAATCGAGATCTAATACCCCAAGGACAACATGGATTCTCTCCTTCCGGAGGAAAATTGCTCCCATAAGTCGCTCAATGTTGTCGATGGTGGCAATGACATTTGATGCATTTATTGCTGAATATAAAAATATAGGCATAAATTAGAATTAATCATAAGAATATGTTGTATGCAATTAATCCTACGTTGGTCCGATTAATAACACACAAAACTATAGTTCTAATTCACATCACCGTTGGGCGATAATGAAAAGAACTTAAACAATTAATATGGCTACACATGGTTATAAACAACGTTGGTCCAATATAATCATATGCATGTACATAATGCCAAAACATAAAATGTAAAAGTCTCTAATTAAAATATCTCGTTGGTTCAATTTTAATCGAGATTAAGCATAATATTGGGCAATAATACATTATTCATGATATACCATAATTTTGGGCATCAAAACAATAATTAAATCAGTGCACAAAAATGATTTAAACATAAGAAATTGCACTGAAAATAAAAGAAATGGAGAAAACCACTGTTCATGGGCCTCCTTATTCAAAATCTCAGACGCCGGCCCAAAACCGAGCGCGGCCCGACTCCAAGCGCGCGGCCCAAATCGCGCGTCGGCGCGTGGCCCAAATTGGCTCGGCCAGCCCGAGATCCTCAAGCGCCGTCCGATCTAATCGGACGGCCGAAAAAACGTTCAGCCCAAACTCTCCAGCCGGCCCGCATAACGGTGGCCCTTGGATTTGATCGGACGGCTGTGCGCTGCTGTGGGCGATACAAAAAACGCGCTGAAACCCTAAACCTAATCTCATTCCCCTCTTCTTCTCGCGAAAAACACGGCCGGCGCAGCGGCGCGCGCGGGAGGAGCGGAAGCGGAAGCGGCGTGCGGCGACTTGAGGCGGCTACGCGAGCGCAAGCGGGGAGCATCAGTGACGGCGGCGACGGGAGGTGGCGCCTCCTTTCCCTCTCTCGCGGCGGCGTGCGTGCAACCGAGGTTGCGCGCGCGCCGCCGAGTGGAGCTGCGGTGGCGCCGGCGATGAGAGGGACACCGATCTCCAAAAGCTCGTAAGTTTCCGCCGCACCACTTTAGGTTCTTAGGGTTTTGTTTTGGGGTTGGACGGGGGATTTGGTTGGGGTTCTTGATTAATCGTTAGGGTTCTTGATTCCCCTCCTTCTAAGTGCTAAAACCAACCGCAAAACATTAGATCCGGCCACTAAACTTTAGATCCGAGTCTCTAATCCTTAGTTCTAAACTTTTGATCATTAGATCTAGCGAAATCGTGTTCGGGTTTTGACTAATTAGGGTTCAAGTAGAGCTAGAGATGGCTCTGATACCAAATGTGAGCATGATCTTAGGGCTAAACTTGAATACGGACATGAACCCTAGCTCTAAACTCATGAACACCTACAAAACCTTAGATGCGGAAGCTTGAGTGTCACATACCCGAACCAGATGAAGCCATGAGGGTGATGAACTGATGATGTAGTTGCGTCGGCGTTTGATGAAGATGTCGTAGGTGAAGAAGAGAGGCGTCGGTGATGATGCGTCGGTGGACGTAGTGGTGGTCGTGGACGAAGCCGGTGACGTCGCAGCGATGATGGGCTCTGGTCTTCGTCCACCTTAGCGCTCGTTAGTAGATCGGTGTGTGTGGGGTTTAGGTGACCAAGAACAACCAGTGTCCAAGCCTGCCGAGCCCCTTTAAGTGTTCATCTTGCGCTAGGTGACCGGGACCCGAACCAAAAAGGAGTTGGGCGCGCCTCCGATCATGGCGCGTATGGAGACGAGGTCTCCCGGGATTCTCGGGAACCGTTAGCCGAAGATCATCCCAACAATCCAGCACTTCAAGACTTCGTGGCATATCAGGAATCTGACCTTCCAATTGGTTAGAACCGAGCCCCAAGAATTGCAATGACTTCATATGCACTAGAGACGCTGGCAGCATGCCTGTGAGCAGGTTGTTGGAGAGATCCAAGCTAGTGAGAGAGGTCAACGAAGTCCAAAGCCAATCAGGCAAAGGGTCCATAGTCCCCGTGTTGCGTAAATCTATTGTTGCCATTCAAACTTGTGTCTGGAGCCACTGTGGGAACTGTGATTCTAGTGGGCAAGAACGTAGTTTCAGTTCATAAAGCTGAAAGGGTGGCAACCAATTTGTGCCCACAGAAATTCTCAAGAGGTTATAAGATAAAACTAGGCTAGATAGCTTGGATAGATTGGCTCAGGGTTTTCGCTACCAGTTGAAAAAAAAAATCAGAGGTTAGCGATAGGCCTAGTTACCGGTGGTAACCGGTTTTTTGGGGAAAAAATTTGGCCAATTTTGGATTTTAAATTAAAAAATCAATTTCGAACAAAATTCAAGCAAATTCATTTTTTTTGGGATAAATTTCATCAAAACCGATTTTTCGGGGCTGGATTTAAATCCTACCGGCTACCATCGTAACAATTTGCTGCGTGATAGAATCGCTAAATTTCACGAGTTTTTTCCATGGATTAGCTAGGTGTTGTTCAGACAAGATGCTTCGGAGAAAATTGTGAGAAACATCCAACTCATTTAACTTTGTGAGCTGACTGATATTGGAAGAAGGTAAAGGACCTGTTAATGAGTTATCGCTGAGATCGATTGAGATGAGATCTGTGCAGGCCTCAAGTCATCCAGATAGACTTCCAGATAGATTATTACCCCCCCCCCCCTACTTGATCATAAATAGTCGCTTCATGCAGTAGGTCATGGCCTTCCCCAAATTAGCAATATCACAACCAAGATTGTTGTTGGACAAATCAAGGATGGTTAAGTTACACAGCCTACCTTTTGATACCGGAATTGCTCCGACTAAACTGTTCTTGTACAAGTAGAGGTAGTTAAGGGCGGTTAAATTTCCCATGCTAATCTATTAGGGATTTTTTCTGGCAAATTAAAATCCCTTTAAAAGTGAAAATATTCCTTTGGTATCTCAAGAAAGGGGTAGTATTAACTAAAGATAACTTGTTTAAAAGAAATTGGAGGGGGAGCAAAAAGTGTTGTTTCTGTATTAAAGAGGAAACAATTCAACACCTTTTTATTGATTGCCCCTTTGCACGTCTTGTATGGTGGGTTATTCAATGTGCGTTTAATTTATCTCCCCCTACGAACATAGCAAATATGTTCGGGAACTGGTTAATCGGTATTCCAAAAAAGTTAAAGGCACAACTCCTGGTGGGAGCTAGTGCCTTATGTTGGTCTATTTGGTTATGTCGAAATGATGTTGTGTTTGACAAAAAGATTGTCACTAACCCATTGCAGGTTATCTTTTTGAGTGGGTATTGGCTGCGTGCTTGGGCAAATTTGCAGAAAGCGGACCAGAAGGAGTTTATGTTGGCTGGAAGCCAAAGGCTGGAGTTTGTGGCGAAGCAAACTTTCAATCTTCATGGATGGCGGCTTAGTTACAGGATTAGTTCTGATTAAGATTAATTTTCAGTCGTCTTTTAGTTGTAAGGCTTCAAGCCACGTTGAACAGTTTTAGCTCTGCTGTTACTTTGATCTTTATAATAAATTGGGCTGTGTGCATCCTTGATGCAGAGGCCGGAGGAGATGTTTTCTCTTCCATTATCTAAAAAAATTTATGTTGGTCAACCAGCACAGGAACGTAGAACTAAAGTTATTTCCTGACAGATCAATTATACTGAGAACTGTCAAGTTGGAGCTCAGTGAGCGGAAGATCAGTAGAAACCAAATGAAGCTCCTGAAGGGAAGCAAGCTGTCGGACCCGGATTTCGTAATCCAGAATCCTCTGTGAAAACACTGTGCTATTTCCTGGATCAGTAGATAGCACTCACAGATATATCACTGAATCAAATCATACATGGCGTAAAACCATACCATTCATTAATTAACACAACAGAGTATACATAGACCGCATAGGGTCGAGTTTTACAATAAGGGCCAAACATGCCAAATTGATTACATTACAAGAGCGGAAGCGACAATGGAAGCAAAAGGGGTGAGAGTACATCTCTCCACAGGCAAGCGACTGGGGAAGCCTGTGCGCGTCCGATATTACCCAATGACTCAAATAATATAGGATGCATGCAAGCACCAACAGAATCAGCTGGACTGGAGCGAGACTAGAACAGCTAACGTCTATACTATGCTTCATTATCTCCTGGTCCTCCGACTTCTGGATCCTCGTAGTAGTCGTAATCTTCTAGATTTCCTGCTCCTGAGGGTTTTGGGGGTGAGAGCGAGGATGAGCACTACTACCGTGCTCGTGAGCCAATACACAATGCAATAATATACATGCAAGGTTTAACAAAGATGGTTTTGGTTCTTTTATTTGCTAAAGCAGTGTTTTCAAATATCGTAGTTACAAATTCCTATAACTTAGCATTTTAACCAAATTGCATTTTGATAAAGAGAGTAATTGTGCAATATTTAATAACAACAGAGGTTCCCTCCACCTTATGCTTAATTTGATTGGGGTTACCCCCACATATTAACCTCACTGAGTCTGCAAATCCAGGAAAAATCCAATCTCAGGGCTAGGTGAGCCCATCACATTTTCACACCACCCACAAATATTTTTGAAATAGAACTAACTCAAGTTAAGTTCTCATATCCGCCTTTGACCGTAGGCACAACTGTTTAAACAGTTTATTACACTCTGCAGAGGTTGTACACTTTACCCACAAGAGATAATCGTCTTGATATGTACACACATTTCCGTAGACATGTGAATCAAGGGGAGATCATCACAAGGCCTTTACAATGCATCCTTCAGTATTAGTTACACTTCGCTAAGGTTTCGTCCACGAAGGGTAATGCTCTTTTAGATCTGTTAACCCTTACTCAAACCCCCTCTTGCGCTATCCAACGACTTACAACGCGCACCCCTCTTGCGCCATCCAACGACTTACAAAGGCTTACGGCGTCGCGGATCATCTATTTGATGCAACTCGTACTGATGGATATAAATTATTTAGCCAGATTGTACTTTACATACTTGTGGTTGCACTTGTTTTACACAGGAGATCATGACAAGATTAAGTCCTTAGGGGTATCTAGGCGGTTTATTCCACATACCATCCACAACACAACAGTCCTTGGGCTACATTAGCACCCACTGTTGAACCATCCATCACACCAGCCGCCCAGACAGGGTAATAGCAATTTAGGGTTTTGAGGAGTAAAACCAAATTACCACATTTTCTTCGGTCATGGACCACCAATGACTGCCCGAAACCATTTCATGTTTGAAAAGATGATGATTGGGATATTTTAATGTCCCAGTACTTAAGCAAGACTAGCATGTCGCTTAAGTACAACCTATAACTAGTATTTATCATATAGTTACTAGGGTGACAAGGATTAATGGATTCAAATGTCAAGGATGGCATATTAAATAGTTAAGCAACAATAGGGTATTTAACTACCTTAAGCTTTAACATACATTTGCTTAAAGAATTAAATCATGCAATTTGCTATTTTAAAAGAATATAATTTGCATAAAATGTAGGCTCAATATGATCAAAGTATTGACTCGCCTTGATTGTAGGTAAGAGGGTCTTGATGGTCTTGTTCTTGATCGACTTGGAGATCTCCGGTGTCTTCGAATCCTACTCAGACGAATGTACCGGAAAAAGACACAAACAAGCAAACACAACAAATACATAACAAAGAACAATAAATGAACTCCAAATTGAACAAGACCTATGCCATTAGCAAGATCTTGAATTAACAAATTTTTAAAAATTTATTTCATAATTTTTGAAGTTAAAATGAGGGAGATATGAATTTTTGAAGCTTCTCTTTAGAATTAAAATAGAAAAGAAAAAGAAAAAGAAAACAAAAGAAAAGAAAAGAAAAATCGGCGGTGGCCCGTGGCCACATTTCGGTCCAGCCCAAACTTTGGGCCGAAATCGGCGCGAGCGAGCGGGCGCGGCCCAAGGGGGGCGGTGGCCTGCCCTAAAACCAAAGAGGGGGACTCGGGCTGAAAAAGAAGAGGGGAGGGAGAGATGGAGGGGCGGCGGCGGCGACGCGCGGGGAAGAGGGGGGCTCGGGGGCGCGGCGACGGCGACGGCGCAAGGAGGAGAGGTTTGGGGCGTGCAGTGGCAGCGGCGACCGGAGGGAAGAGGGAGGCTCGTGGCACGGCGGCGACGAGGCTCACCGAGCGGCGGCGACGGCGAAGGTAAGGCTTCGGCCTCTTTTCTTCTTCCTCTCTTGATCTTCTTCCTCTCTCGGTTCTTGCTTGGGGAAGAAGGGGTGGGGAGAGGAAGGAGGGCGCCGGTTTTATAGGCCGAGGAGGAGCGGGAGCTGGGAGGGGGTCCGGCGAGCGGGCGGCAAGGCGCGCGGGCGCGAGGGGCGGCGGGGTTTGGCGGGGCAGCAGACGCGGACGGACGCGACGAGGCGCGCGCAGCGACGATAGGACACAGGCGCGGAGGCGAGGGAACTGGGGCGGGAGACGACGTGCGGGAGCGGCGGGCACGGGTCGGCGGTGCAGAGCACGCGAGGGGGGGGGGGGTCCGGGCGAGGGTTGACCCAAGGAGGAAGAAAATGGAGTGTTACACAAGCACGTTCAATGACTCATTCCAGTCTGAAGCAGTATAAAGGTTCCACCATGACGTGCCAAGGTAAGCCAATGAAGGAAGCCGAGAGAACCAAACAAGATTGTCAACAGATCTACTAGGAAAGCTAATATCAAGGTAAGTTCCCAAGCTGAGGGAGGGGGGATTTCCCACTGAAGCCAACACCGGACAAGTCAAGATGCCTCAGGTTCTTCAGACATCCTATGAACTCGATAAACTCGGGGATGCTTGCACCACTAAAACTATTCCAACCAAGATCAAGGTACATCAGATGACTTAAATGAACCAATGATGGGCTGATGTCACCTGTAAGAGCATACTTGCTGCTATTATAATTGCTGAGGACGAGCTTGATAATGTGTCCGGTCTTGTTATCACATGTCACACGATACCAGCTGCAACAATTTAGACCCTTCACGAGGACAGGAAGCCTTGAGGGTCATTCAGATTGCCCTTCAAGTCGAATAGCGCATTCTTTTCCTTTCCAATGCACCCGCTAGCTGCTGTGATTTCGGTGGCTACTAGCAACAGGGGAAACAAAGAAAGCAGAGAAGGGCGCATGATGTTCTTCGTGCTGGCAATTTTGCAACTTTCGGGGTTTATATGAGAAACAGAGATTAGAGGAGGCACCTGCCCCGCATCAACAGGTCAAGACGTTCAACAAATGCCAGGTCTATCATATGATCGTATTCAAATTAGTATTGCATCAGACTTAACCTGCAGATGAATTAAATATCAAGACCTAGTGTTATCATGATAAGATTATTTTTTGGATGAGGACTGAAGACCAGAAGAAAGTCGATATTACTATATTAGAACAGTTTCGACATTTCATACTCGATTCTTCCTACTTGGTGCTTACTTACAGTGCCTTATATTTGCTTAATTGAAAGGAAGAGAGACTTGCTTCATATGGAATATGTTAATTGCTCTTCAGGGTTTATCTAACTGCATCCCTGGTCAGGCTAAATTAATGAAGGATATGCATACGTGCTAACAAACGAAGCAGTAAACCCTTAATTTGCTTTCCTACTTGGTCATCCCCCTGAATCAACGCAATTTGATTATCTCTCCTGAATCAACGGACGGGAGTAGTATAATATTTGCTCTTTGTTCTTATCTATGTCGGGAAAACATGCACGGGTTTGGTCTAGTATAGAGGCTGAGAGGTGGCGTAGAAATAGTACTGACCGGCTTGGCTGCCGCCGCCTCCATCCATGAATGACATGCGGCACCGTCGCAATGCCAATGTGCGCGACCACGACTGGGCTCAGGTAGCGTGGGAGGCCGGAGACGCCAGCATGTGGGTGTGTGGCGGAAATGGCGAGCCCACCGTCCGCACCCACCTCCGCGTTCGCCAACCCCACGCTGTCCCACCCATCCAAGGCGCCGCTGCACTCCTCTGCCACAACCGCAATACCTCCGAGCACAATCACAGCGCGGACGTTCGCGGAGCGGAGATTTGGGTCGGTACATCATCGAGCACTTGCCTATGGAGTGCCAACGCCGGGCGGCCTTGTCGATGCTGCTACTGCCGCTCGCCTACCGGAGCAGATGATGAGGGTGGATTTAATGTGGGCACAAAAATCCGGCGGGCGCACTCACAAGAGCACCTCCAATCCCGAGGCCGCCGCGGCGGGGGCTCGCCGGAGTTCCGCCGCCGTGTCGGGGGAGGGGGAGACATAAGGTGAAAAGGAGAGCCTAATACGAAAATAAGGAACGCCAGGGTCTATTCGGCAAATAGACATCTGCCACCGACACCTGCTCGATCCTCAATCCGGGGCCGCACATCTCGATCTAACGGCTACAAGTAGGCTGGGCCTCAGGGTGGATCGGACGAATCCGAGGTTACGCAAAGGGTCCAGTTTGGATCGTGGTTTTTCTACTCGATCCTGACGTTTTGCATGTCAGTCCCAATTTTGGATCGTGCTCCGAAGTTATGCAAAGGGATCTATTTTGGATCGTGATGTTTTGCATGTCGGTCCCTGTTTTGGATCGTGTGTTTTTTCTGCATGATCCTGAGATTTTGAAAATTAGTACCTATTTAGACCACTTTTTTTTTTTGCAGAGTAGTGCTCCTAACCTGACCTTCAGATGGGCGGCGGCTCGTCGGCGCGGATGGACTCGTCGTTGCTGACTCGAGCGTGATAGCCATCGGATGGAACAACTTGTCCCGTCGGTGCCGTGCCACTCGCTGCCGCCCAAGCTCGTAGTTGCCGCCGCAACCTGACGCCAAGCCTCCATAGTCGTCGTGCGGCGCTGTTCGCGCCTATCGCCTCTGAACGGTGCCGTTCGTAGTGGCAGCTCGCCTCGTCTCCCCACATGATCGCGCCTCCGCCCTTCACCCTAATACAATTGGACTCTGTGTGTTGTTCCGGCCGCTGCTGGCCTCGACGCCGTAGCTTGTACACGTCTCCAGCGTCGTCGCATGAGATGAGACCATCACCATAATCGCTGCAGCAGTGCTTTCCATTGGAAGCGTGTTGCAGTCTTGCACTTTAACATTGCTTAAGTGCATTATATCCGTCTTCGTGTGGAAAATCAACCCAGCTTAACAGGCCGCGCGAACGGGAAGGGCGGAGAGTGGTGGCGCAACTCGCTCGCTCTTTGTTGTTGGTGTGCTATTTTTCCCTTCGAGAACACGTAATATAAGGTCGTTGCTAGGGAAGAAAGGGAAAAGGGCAAACTCACGATTCATCAAGGGGCCATGTAGGCGCGTCAACCACAGGCATGCAACTCACGATTCATCAAGGCCGGCCCCAGTCCCGTACTAGTAGTACTAATCCCACCACGGCAAGACTTGCAATATGAGTATCCAGCAAAGGTACCATGTCTCGTAATGGCAACGGGGGTCGAGCTCCAAGTGGAAAGAAGTGGTTCAATTTTTGTCTATCATTCGTAGTGTGATTGGACGATCATTTGACGTGTTGCAGATGAAATGATGAATTTTGTTAAAATTATCAAGTTTTAAAATAAAGAAACAAAAGAATATCATAATAGCATGTATCGTAACTTTATTCGAGAAATCCCCTTATATGATCGACTTTTTTGAAGGTGCGATGAAAATATAAGGATTACATACCATGAGCTGCTCAACGGCATCATTGCAACTGCTTTTTTGCTTAAAAAAACAAAAAAGCCACGAACAGAGATTCGTGCGCGCGTAAAGAAATTGACTGCGCTCCCTTTTCAGTCTTCAGCAAAGCACTTTACACGTCGGAATCCCAACGAGCACAATCGAGCCGGCCAATCCCAACGAGCCGTGCGCCGTGGTGGGTGCGACCTGGACTGGACTTGTGCGGCCGGTGGTCGCCGAGCAACGGTCGTGCGATCGTGCCTAACAGCTCGCCAAATTTAATTGCCAGACTGATGAAATCGTGCATAACATGGCCATGCAGCCAAAACACTATTCTAAAGAATTACCATCGTAAATAACTAAATACTACTAGCTTCCTCGCCCCCCAAAAAAGCTATTGTGATCATAAGAGCATGTACAATGCAGGTGCTTAGAGAGGTGTTTAGCAAAGAAAAACTGATTTTTCTTGCCACGTAGGATAGATGAGATGCTTATTTTGTAACATCGATGCTTGATTAGGCACCAGTGCTTAAGAGGTGCTTACGTATATAACTATAGATAATTAATAGATAATACAACCATCTAAGCACCTACAAAACAGATGCTTGCATTGTAGGAAACGACTTTTACATAGGTGCTTCATGACGTGGCTACATTCTCTTTCTTTAAGCACTCGTTTATAAGCATCTCGCATTGTACATGCCCTAATGACTCAGGGAACCGATGGTTTAGGTAGGCGCACACCTCAGATCAATGGTCAAAACACTGTAGAATGTCATCAAAATTCAAAGGTTAAATCAAGCTTCTCCCCTAAATATACTCTCAAGAACATTCTTGCACAAACGGCACTTCGCTAGAGCAAACAATTCTACCGGGTAAAGAGCCGCATATTTCGAGGAGCACAGTTTTCACGCCAGCAGAGGCGGCCACGTCACCCCGTTTCTTCTCCCCCGTCCGATTCCGCGCTGCTCTGCGTCGATGCTGTCCGATTTTTTTTGGTTTTGCGTGCCCGTGGCTCCTTCGCGGCGTCGCTGCTGCCTTTGCCTTGCTCCGCTCGCCAGTCGCCATGTGTTCCGGCCCATCTTCCTCTCTCCATTCTTGAGCGTCCTCTTCCTAATCCCCCTCTCAGTTTCCCCAAAACCGGAGCACGCTGCTACCGTGAGCTCTTCTTCAACGCCGCCGGCCACCGTTGCTGCGCCTCCCAAACCTTCTCCGGCCACCCCGACCGGCTCTACGCGTTCCCCAAGTCTGCGCACACCCAGTGCTCCCTCCATCTTCGCCGCCGAACCACCGGTGCGCTGCCGCCCCACGCCACCCGCCGCTGCCACCGCCACCAGCCACGCCCGATGTCATGGGCGGGGGTACTGTTTATGTGCATGAACAGTACCATGGGTACTGTAGCACAGGAATAGGAAGGGATTACATTCCCAAATAAAAAATATATATTTCCTTAAATAGTTGATTAGTTTCCTTGTATAGGGATTAGGTAATTAGAAATGTTATCTATTAGTTAGAAAAGTCATCTTTTAGATTGATCATATCCATAATTGTTAGAAGAACCCTCTATATAAGGTGGCATATTGTAAACGTTGGTATTAAGCAATGAGAATACAATAGTCTAAGTCCTAATCCCCTTCGTCTCTGCAACCTATAGTCTTCCCTCTCCCCTAGCAGTCGATGTCACTCGGCTATCCTCCTGGCGGTGTTTACTCTGTTACGAACTAAGATTCATTACATTTGGTATCAGAACCAACACCATGGTTTCTGCTGCCGAGAATTTCAAGGCCATGAGGGTCACCCTTAACGAGATGTGTGCCGACGTAGACGACATGAAAGCCATCTTGGCAGACATGGCGGCTATGGTGGCCAAGCTGATTGAAAAGGAGAAGAAGAAGGAGGCGGCACGGGCAGCAGCTGCTGCGCGATCTGCGCTGCCGAAGGTATCTCTGATTTTGCCGGTGACTTCTACATCGTCGACCTACCTACCTGTGGTTGCCCAAACGGTGCCCTCGCTGAGGAAGAAGGCCGCTACCCAACGACTGTCTTCTTCACGCGACCAGCCGATATCTATTGAAGCGTTGCGGATCATCTTCCATGCAATGTTCCGTCGCCCCCACGATCTCTTGTCAACATGGAGTCTCCTAGGGCTTCAACCATAGCCGCCACCACAGCTCAAGGACGAGCTGTCGCGAAAGGAGGGAAGTAGTGTCATGGGTTGGGGGTACTGTTCACGAGTGTGAACAGTACCACGGGTACTGTAGCACAGCAATAGGAAGGGATTACCTTCCCAGATAAAAATATCTATTTCCTTAAATAGTTGATTAGTTTCCTTGTATAGGATTAGGTAATTGGAAATGTTATCTATTAGTTAAGAAGGTTATCTATTAGTTAGAAAAGTCATCTTTTAGATTGATCCTATCCATAATTGTTAGAAGAACCATCTATATAAGGAGACATATTGTAATCGTTGGCATTAAGCAATGAGAATACAATAGTCTAAACCCCAGTCCCCTTCGTCTCCCCAACCTATAGTCTTCCCTCTCCCCTAGCAGTCGACGCCACTCGACTATCCTCCCAGCGGTGTTTACCCTGTTATGAACTAAGGTTCATTACATTGACATAGACGATGAATGTTTGCGCCGGACACTGTCTTTAGCTGTTCCATTGTTAGGGAGCCAGGAAATGGTTGGTGGCTTTGTGGTACAGCTATAACAAATGATTTTTTTTTGTGGGAAAGGAACCATTTGATACAATTAAAAAGTTCCTTTCATTGTCTGATTGAAAAAATAACACCTTCGGCAAATGAATTTTGACGCCATTTAGTATTCAATATGGTAATGATTTTTTTTAGTTACATGATCCAAGAAGAAGGGCTGTTAGTTTTGTTTCTCTGACCTGTTCAGATGGTGCAAACTGATATAACTTGTTTAGTCTGTTAGTTCTGTTTCTCTGAACTGTCAAACTTGTAGGCAGGCATGATGTCTTCAACAAGGAGGCTTGCGTTTGTACTTGTACTAGTTTTTTCAGTCGTGGTCGCAGAGAACAGAGATGCATACAATATCTTGGGTAAGTTGTGAATTCATCATAAGAATGAATGCTGCTATTGATCTTGTTTGTACTGTTTGTATTTCTATTCATGTAGCAATGGTATTCCTAATGATAATGCTAGGTAGATCAAGTGCAGCAATGTCACGCAATCGAAAGTGCAAAGCATTGAAAAAGAGGTGCTAAACTAAACAAGAACTACCTTTTAATTTGGTTATGTATTGATTTCTGTTGATGATTCTACATCCAGTTTTCTGATTTCATCTAGGTTGCACAAGCACATAATAGTATGAATCTGTGTGTTCCTGATGCCTGTGTTATGAGAATTGTGTTTCCAACCGTGTGTTGTTCTGCACTTCTGCTGCCTATCAGATGTTGTGAGCTAGTGGTACTCACAATTAATTCATCTAAATTTTGTTTTCATCTGAGTGCTCTGTATTCGCATTTGCATTTGCAGTAATTCGTTAAAGAAAACTGTGATCCAGATGTCACAAATTCTTCTCACTATATCTCCAGCTTAGCACCTATTTCCTTGTAGAAATTCAAGTTTCGTAAATGTTGACCTTATGATCATTCTGTTCTGTCGTATTCAGTTCCCGTATTCATTGCAGCTTACGAAAGCTTGCCCCTTGCAAGCAAGGGCACAGGATTAACTACGGCTAATGAAAAGTTGTGTCAACTATGTGAGCAGTACTCAACTGAATCACTGTTCTAACACCGACAAAACGAAATCTTGCCCCTCTAAAACATCAGGTATGAATGAAATTATAATGCTTGCTTTAGATACCATATGTTCATGTAGGACCGTAATGGCGACTAGAGGGGGTGAATAGGAGCACTATCTATTTTTTCTCCTTGATCGAATTCAACACTATTTTCACTCCAATATCTACGAGAGTTATGAAGATCAATATACAAGTATAGCAGAAGACTTATATTGAATCCAATCAAAACCCCAAAGAAAATAGACTAAAATCACCAGAAACTCAAAACCAAATGAGATGGGCGGTCTGACCTTTGGCCTAGCGCGATGAACAGAAAAATCAGTCCAAACTCAAAATCACAAAAGGTCTAACTTTTGATCCACAACTCCAAACTTCACGAAACTTGAAACATACCTTCTCTAGCATGTCAGGAACCTATTTCAATTAAGGATCGTGAAGATCATTGCCAAAATTTTAACATTTTTCTGATTGAGTGAAGATTGTTTCAAAACTGAGTCAAAACCAAAATATGATCAAAAACTTGCTCGTGGGTAAAAGATGATCCAAGATACGTTCCCACATGTCACAGCAAGCAAGATCCAAACCAGAAATAAAATAAAAACTAACGATTCAAAGAAAGCACCAAAATCACAGAAGAGAGAGTAAAAACAAGAAGAGACTCATCTTGAGGAATGTTGCTTGGATTGATTTGAGATTGATGTTGGTTTACAGACACTCCATCCTGGAGGACAAAAGCTCAACACTTGAGCACACAATCAATCTAACTCTCTAGAACCCTGACCTCTCCACTTCCCTCTGTTCTCCCTGAAACCAAACTAAGGTTTCTCGTGCCAGGGTGGTGAGGTGCACAACCAGCACCCTCCTCTTTTATAGTGGTGGCTAGCTTCTAGAGGAAGACACCCCAAATGGGCACCCGTTAAGCCTACACACAAACGGGTTTCACTCACGCACGCTTCTCAAAGTGTCGTCTTCGTCTTCTCTTGACCTAGACCAGATCTCCTTGCGCTGTCTTGCACCGCGGTTTCTCCAAGGCCAAGAAGGTGGTTTCACACACCACCACTTACCATTGTCAGTATAGGGCAATTTCCCAAAATGCCCCTCTACTGACCTTTGGCGATTCATTCGCCTCGAAGCATCTCTCATGCTCCGTCATCATCCATGTGGAATGACTTCCCACCAAGCCTCTCATGCGCCCGAATCCCACCGAACCATCCTCGCTTGTAACTGGGACCAAGTCACTTGGCGCACCACAAGTCTCACCATGATTGCACCCGGCTTCCTTAACCATTCAGGACCTTAGCTCCTCCCTGAGCCTAGTTCGAACCTGAACCACAAGTCAACCTTACCGCTGTCCGTCATGTTCATCATTGGTAGCTTCCGCTTTAGTTCCTTGTCTTCTCGGCTTGTATCCACCCCGCTAGCCTCAGTCATCTTCCGGCACCACCTCAATCATTATGGACCTCGGTTCTCTTTACCGTTGGCCATAGTTGACTCCAAACCACCTGCACAACAATAGACAAAGTAACCATTTTCGAGTACAAGTTCTTCACAACTTGACCCATGTTAGTCAAAACGTGCAACATACAACATCTATGCAATGAAACCCATGAGGTCTACAACCAGCTCCATGAGGTCTACGACCAGTTTCATGAGGTCTACGACCAGCTCTAAGAGGTCTACGACTAGATCCATGAGGTCTACGACCAGGTCCACGACCACTGTCTACTACCAGAGTCCACGACTACTGTCTACGACCAAAGTCCACGACCACTGTCTACGACCAGATCCATAAGGTCTACGACCAGGTCCACCAGTGTTCACGACTACTGTCTACAACCAGGTCCATGACCATTATCTACGATCAGAGTCCACGACCACTGTCTAGTCAAAAAAGGTCTACGACCACCTAGTCGAAAAGCTACGACTACCTGGTCGAAAAGCTACGATCGCCTGGTCGAAGAGCTACGACCACACCTGGTCGAAAAGGGCTACTACCACCGACCTGGTCGAAAGAGTTACGACCACCGACCTAGTCGAAAAGGTCTACGACTACCTGATCGAAAAGCTACTACTACCTGGTCGAAAAGCTACGACTACCTGCTACGACCACTCAATACTCTGAGCTACAGTACTCGAAAAGCTACAGTACTCGGAGTTTTCGACCAGTCGGTACTCGTAGCTACAATACTCGGAGTTTTGACCACTCGGTACTCGTAGCTATAGTACTCGAAAGCTATAGTGCTCGAAGTTTCGACCACTCGGTACTTGAAAGCTACAGTACTCGAAGTTTCGCCTACTCGGTACTTGGAGCTACAGTACTCGAAGTTTCGACCACCCGGTACTCGAAAGCTACAGTACTCGGAGCTTACGACCACTCAGTATTTGAAGCTACAATGCTCGAAAGCTACAATACTTGAAGTTTTGACCACTCGGTACTCAGTTGTGATCAAACCAAAATTCCTGAACTCTGCAGAAAACGAGTGATTCGACAAACCCTCAACACCATTGCCAATTGTATCATCATCCTAAGACCATGAACATATCCCTATGATATCCACAGTTCAATTTCTTTAAACTAATTGGTATGTTGATGGTTTGCCCTGTTACAGTGCATCACGCTGGTTGACTACTACATTCCCCTTTTCTTCTTGGACGTTTCTGTGGTTAACCCTGAAGAGTTCTGTGAGTCAGTGCATCTCTGCAAGAAGGGGCTGATGATTCGCCTACCCACTCAAGGGGATACTTGCCATCATGTTCTTATTGAAGTTCTTACCATGCTAAAAGATCCTGACATGCAGATAACTGCCATCTTTTTAATCTTTGTCATCAATGTAATGCGTAATGCTTGGTTTGTACTTTGAACATGGTGTAATGTTTTTCTAATTATGTCGTAATTTTGCAGCTGGAGATAGTTGAACTACTTCTCAAAACATGCAGCAAGGCGGAGAACTATGCACAGCAGGTGAGTTAAGTTGAAAAACAGTCCGATATATTGAAATAATAATGAATCTCCCTGTAATCGAATGATAGCACATCATGGGATCACATGATTTCCGTGGTTGTTCGTACAGCAAAAAGAACTGAGAAACCCTGAACTGATTTACTGCTGCAAAAAGTAAACACTTCAAATACTACAGTACTTTTGTCCCATGTGTCTAAGCACATACCAAATCAAGACCTTTAGATGTCACGTAGTACTTATGCTCCAACACCTAGAAAATTGTTTTTGTAATTAGCTTAGTTGCATGCAACTTTGTCTTAACGGAGTGGTAATGCATCACAAGGGTTTTCCTTGTGAAAATATGACATTTTTCAACACTTTGCAAGATCTAGATCTACCTCTGTTCTGCTCACAACAGTCTTCTTTTAATTTTCCCAGTGCAAGAGGCTGGTCCTTGAGTATATCCCAGTGATACTGGTGAAATCCCAGAAGTTCCTTGAGACAACATAAGTTTACTCTGCAATATATGCATGTAAAACTGGCACGCATGCATCAATGGAAACCATGCTTCTATCTGCCAGTTAGCGAAGATAATGTAAATCAAGACAACACATATCTGTGTAAGAGATCGAACCGAGAAAATAATTGAAGGTCAGATGCCCGTGGGAACTATTTCCTCTATTGCTGAAACACTATTGAGTGATGAAAAAAGGGCTGTGTAAAGATTTGTGTTGTACATTTTGAGTCCTACATACTGCTATCTGAACTATGCAACAAGCCAGCAACAATACCGCTATTCGTTGAGCATAGAACTCTCTCAGAGCACAAAACAAAACGAAACTCGGCTCATTAAGAAAACGAGAAAAAAAAATACCGGCTCGACTCGTTAATGGACCAAGTTGGAGCCAAGCCAAGTCCTTAACAAGCCGCTATGCTGGCTTACCAGTTTTGAGTTTTTTTTTCCGCCCTTGTACCAGGTACGTTTGCCTCCGCGCGCCAAGAGACGTACGCAGGTTTCTAGTACTAACAAATATCCGCACGCTAGTTCTTTTCCGGGTCGTATTCTCGCGTCGCGTTCGGGTCTCGCTGCACGTGGACCATATCGGCGAATCAGCCAGCCTACCGGCCCAAAAGAAGTCCTGGCCACAAACATCCAGCATAGAGATGTAATAACCACGAGCACGAGAGTCCGGCCCAGGGCTGACTGGCAGTTGTGTGCCTCGCCTCGGCGTGGGCACAGATGGACTCGGCACCGCAGCGCGCCGCCGCGGATCCGCGCCATCAGTACCCCCGCCCGTGTAACATTGCAAGCACGCTTCTAGCATCTAAATACATAACAACCTGGCAGCAGCACACTGCTGCTGCTATCGGTTGGTGTCGCTTCTTCACCTTTCACGTAGAACGGACAGAACACCAGTCGGTTCTTTCATTACAAGAACTAACATTGTCCGCTAGATTATTCCATCTAGATGACGATACGATTACAACGCACATAAGCACATTTTTCTCGATTATATCGATGCAGATGCATATATGGGCTCTGCAGATGACACGCAAGCACCAGCGTACGTACTTCTGTACAGTGCGTACGTGTTGTTCTTGCAAGTTAGTTCAGTCGTCCGAGTCCTAATTTCTTTCCGCCAACTTCGTGTTTGTCGGACCCGGATTTTCTAATCCAGAATCCTCTGTGAAACACTGTGCTATTCCCTGGATCAGTAGCTAGCACTCACAGATACATCACTGAATCAATTCATACATGGCGTAAAACCATACCATTCATTAATTAACACAACAGAGTGACATAGACCACGTCGGGTCGAGTTTTACAATAGGGGCCGATCAGGCCAAATTGATTACATTACAAAAGCGGAAGCGACAACGGAAGCAAAAGGGGTGAGAGCTCATCTCTCCACAGGCAAGCGACTGGGGAAACCCGTGTGCGACCGATATTAACCATGGCTTGGGTAATATTGGATGCACGCAAGTACCGACGGAGTCAATTGGACTGAGGCGAGACTAGAACATCTAAAGACTACACTATGCTTCATTATCTCCTGGGCCTCCAACTTCTGGATCCTCGTAATAGTCGTAATCTCCAGGAGTTCCTACTCCTGAGGGTTTTGGGGGAGAGAGCGAGGATGAGCACAACTTCCGTGCTCGCGAGCCAATACACAATGCAATAATATACATGCAAGGCTTAACAAGGATGGCTCAGGTTCTTTTATTTGCTAAAGCAACATTTTCAATTATCATAATTACAAAGTCCTATTACTTAGCATTTTTAACAGATTGCATTTTTGTTAAATAGAGTAATTGTGCAATAATTTATAATGCAGAGGTTCCTCCGTGGAAACTCTACCTTATGCTTACTTTTGATTGGGTCCGTCCCAATTACCAACATCACCGAGTTCAAGCACTCGTGCAAAATCCAATCTCGTGGCTAGGTGGGCCCACCACATTTTTCATCCCAACCACAAGATTTTTGAAATAGAACTAACTCGAGTAAAGATTCCCATGTCCGCCTTTGACCGTAGCGCTACTGCTTAAACAGCTTTAGACTCGCAGAGGTTGTACACTTTACCCACAAGAGATAGTCATACTCGTTACCCACATGATTCCTTAGTCATGTAGTTGAGCGACCGCCACAAGAACCTTTCAAAATATCTTACCCTTCCGTCATCTCACCTATATGGGGTTACGCCCATATGTTGGTGCGGGATGTCACCTCCTACATCTTGTCAGAAGGCACTTCACCATCGGTGTCCCATTCAAACGTGATCGAGCTCACACTTGCACCCTTTATTGTCCCTTCCGTGAGACCGACTTTCAAGGTTCAATAAATCTACTAAGCCAAGTTGCGCTTTGCGCACTTGTGGTTGTACTTGTTTTACACGGGAGGTCATGACAAGATTAAGTCCTTAGGGTTATCTAGGCGGATCATTTCACACATTAACATTCTTTGGGCTGCATTCGCACCCATCACATACTCTTCAACACACAAATCACCTGGATAGTAACAAAGAATATTAGGGTTTTGAGGAGTAAAACCAAATCGCCACATTTATCTCAGTCATGGACCACCAATGACTGCCCAAATCATTTTTTTATGTTTAAAGAGATGATGGTTGGGACATTTTAATGTCCCGGTACTTTAAGCAAGACTAGCATGTCGCTTAAGTACAACCTATAGCTAGTATTACCATATAGTTACTAGGGTGACAAAGATTTTGGATTCAAATTGACAAGGATGGCATAATAATTAATTAATCATCAAATGGGTATTTAACTACCTTAAGTTTTAACATACATTTGCTTAAAGAAATAAAGCATGCAATTTGCTATTTTAAAAGAATATAATTTGCATAAAATGTAGGCTCAATATGATCAAAGTATTGACTCGCCTGGGATATAGGCTAGAGGATCTTGATACACTTGGTCTTGATCAACTTGGGGATCTCCGGCGCCTTCAAAACCTAGTCTGACTAACGCAGGAAAAAGGCATGCACAAGCAAAACGAGCAATTAAATACAAATAAACAACAAATGAACTCCAAATTGAACAAGACCTATGCCATTAGCAAGGTCTTGAATTAACAAATTTTTAGAAATTTACTTTATAATTTTTGGAGTTGAAATGGGGAAGTTATTGATTTTTGAAACCTCACTTTTGAATTAAAAAGAAAAAGGAAAACGAAAATCGAATAAAAAGGAAAAAAGGAAAACGGCCCGCAACAGAATCGCCCGCCAGCCGATCGAACCGAAGCGCACCGCCGCCCACGGAGAGGAGCGCCCAGCGCGCCGCCCTAAAGAAAAGAACGGGGGGGGCGGCGCTCGGGCGGCAGAAGTGGGAAGAGGGACCGGGGGCGGCGGCGGCGACACGAGGAAGGGGAGGAGCTCGGGGCGGCGGCGGCAGAGACGGCGACCGGAGAGGAGGCGGAGAGGGGCTCGAGCGTGGCGACGTGCGGGGAGGAAGAAGAAAGGGCGGCGGCGGCCGGAGAGGGAGAGGGAGGAAGGGGCGGTGACGGCGCTCGGGAAGAAGGGGACGGCGCCGGCGACGACGATGGAGGCAACGATGAGGACGGCGGCGGCGAGGCTCACCGAGCCGGTGAGGAGGGCACCAATCGGCGGTGGCGGCGACTCCGGGAGGTAAGCTCTCCGTCGTCTTCTTCTCTCTTTTGCTTCTTCTTCCTCGGTTCTTTTTCTTGCTCCGTGAATGAAAGGGGGAAGGAGGAGAGGAAGGGGGCTCGGGCTTGGGCTTTAAAGCCGGGGAGGAGCTCGGGGAGAAGGGGGGTCCGGGCCGGCATGCGCCAACGGTGATGATGGCGGCTTGACGGCGCGGCGCGGCGCGCGTGGCGGCAGCAGAGGAGCAGCGGTGGGCGCACGCGACGGCAACGCGACGCATGCGAGCGGGAAGGGAAGGGAGGAGGGGTCCGGTCCGGCGAGGAGAAACGGCGGGGTCCGGCCGGCGGGAGAAGGACGGGGAAAAAGGGGCGTCACAAAACCTACCCACCTTAAACGGAATCTCGACCCCGAGATTCAGGCTAGTCGGATTAGACAGAGAACGCACCTCTTATTATTCCCGGCCGCTTGGGCTTCGCGGCGATGACATGATTGACAAGTCCTTGACTTCGCTTTGGCTTGAGTGGAAGCGGCTCGATGCTCGCGAGACTTGATAACTTTGCTTGCGGTGACGCCCGCCTCGAAGTGGTGTGGTTCTTAAGTCGTACTCCTCGGGGTGATCGTTGAGGGCACCTTCTAGCAAAGTGTCCGTTTCTCCACAATTGAAACAACGAAGATGAGCTATCGGGTTGACCGTTGTAGGTCGTGGCGTTGGAGTGAGAAGCGCGGAAATATTCCCACCGGAATGCGGTGTTGTGACTAGAGTGGAGGTTGGAGTTGGAACCGAATCCTTGGTGATGGGGCGCTAATCGCCAGAAGACGGGTTGCTCAAAAGTCGACTTGCGGAAAGTCGTCGACGCCCTTGGAATACCATCTTCCTTTGCGCTAACCTCCACGCTTTGTTCTCATTTTCACGATGAGGGCTTTATTGACCAACCGTTGAAAGCCGGAGTAATCGTGGAGGATGAGTCGCCCTCATATCTTCACGCATTCCTTCCACAAAGCGGTCGATCTTTTCTTCTTCATCGCCTACGCCATTGGGGCGTAGCGGGCAAGCTGGTTGAACTTGGTTAGATATTCATTGACTGACATCTGACCCTGCTTGAGAGCTCTGAACTCGTTCTTCTTCAATCTCATGGTACCGGCTGGTACGAAGTTGGTTCTGAAAGCGACTTTGAATTCCGCCCAAGGAATTGACCGCCGTATGGATTCGTTTCTTCCGTGCATTTCATCAACTTCTTCTATGGCGGCAGTAGGCTCTTGTGGGGCTCCAATCGTAGATGCTACGGCTTCTGATACTTCTGCCTCTTCTTCTTCGTCTGGACTGTCACCACCTCGGGCAGCGAGGTAGTTCTCCCACCAAGCAGCGGCAGCTCCTTTTAGTTGATGGGTGGCAAAATCCACCTTGTCTTCGTTTGAGCAGCGGGCAAGACGGAGCTTCTTTTCCGTATCTCGAGCCGCCTTGACTTCAGGGGTTCATCGGTGCGCGCGAAGGTGAGGGGTCTTGTCCTGAGGAAGTCTGCAAGCTTGGAGTGGCGACCGGCTGGTCCAGTCTGCTGATTGGTTAACAAGGCTTGAAGAATCTGAGTTTGCTGGAACATGACTTGAGTCATTGTTGGGCTTGCTGGTGGTGGAGGAGGTAGATCTTGTCCACGGCCACGACCACGGCCAGTGCCACGGCCTCTTCCTCGGCCAGCTGCAAAGGCACCACGGACTGGGGCGGTGGCTCTTCTTGGCGGCATCTGAAGACACACTGCAGCTTAGAATGAGGAGGGTAGGGGGTTTATATGAGGGTTTTCTGGCCCTCTAGAGCACAACAGAAGAACCTCAAACCAACGAAGAAAAAGAAACAACCACAATACAAAGCCTAGAATAGCTACATTAAATTAAGGAGAAGGGGTTAGGTGTTACATGACTCCTGAAGCATAGCGTATAGGCTAGGCTAAGCCATGACACAAGGTACAAACACAACGCTCATCGATCGGGTAGAAGAAAGAAAAGATGCTTGCGCACCAAAAGGTCGCTGGCAAGCACTGCTAGCTAACCTAAGCTAACTACTCCTCTAACGGGTGTTGACCACCCCAAGCGGGGCAGTTGCCCGGGGAGCGAGGACGGGAACGGTTGCGACTGAGGTCGAGCAATCGGGAATAAAAGCGAGAACGAGAAAGGCTGCGCACTCAACGGGAGTCTTCAACGTTGACGGCGGGCGGTGGACTGGGACGTCGCACACTCTTGCATGCAGCGATCCTGGGGCGGGGTCCAAGACGTTGAGTTGGCGCCGGGTTGTTGATGATGACGGCCGTACAGAGGAGTCGGGCGTGCCGCGGCGCGCATGTAACAACAGTGTTCCTGATGTCGAAGATCTTCGGGTAGCGTTCTCCCTCCTGGAGAGACGGAAAGGGACAGCAAAGGTGACCTCAAAAGAGATCCTTGTGCACGCGGCACAAGGTGAGTCGAGGCGGGGCGCGCTATGTCCTGAACGACATCGGAACAGCAGCTCCTGGGTTGCTCAGTCGAAAAGGTATGAGCGATGAACTCAACCTCCAAGGAACGAGACTCTCGATTTAGAACCTAGGTCTTCCGGCCTCTGAGGATGGGCCGGTGACGAACCAAGGTACTGTTTGAGTTTGACGGGGATACCGACAAACTTGTCGTCGTTCTCTCGTGAGAAAAGAAATCCCACGCCATCGGACGACGACACGGTAATCTAAAATTTTTAAAACAAAAGAAAGAGCCAGCGACGGAGTAGGCTCACAAAAGGAGGTAAGTAAAGAACTAAGATAGATGAGTAAGAGCAATAAATAAGCTATATTTTGTCAAAGCTTTTCTTAGTTTTTGAAAATAACACTCAAGTCCTTAGGCTCGACCAGCCTAGCTAAGGCTCCTACGATCGTATGCTCGTACCAACTACTGTTTGACCGGATTTCCTAATCCGTAATCCTCTGTGAAACACTGTGCTATTCCTCGGATCGAGAGCTAGCACTCACAGATACATCATCGAATCAATTCATACATGGCGAAACCATACCATTCATTAATTAACACAACAGAGTGACATAGACCACGTCGGGTCGAAGTTTTACAATAGGGGCCGATCAAAGCCAAATTGATTACATTACAAAAGCTAAGCGACAACGGAAGCAAAAGGGTGAGAGCTCATCTCTCCACAGCAAGCGACTGGGAAAACCGCAAAGCGACCGATATTAACCATGGCTTGGGTAATATTGGATGCACGCAAGTACCGACGGAGTCAATTGGACTGAGGCGAGACTAGAACATCTAAAGACTACACTATGCTTCATTATCTCCTGGGCCTCCAACTTCTGGATCCTCGTAATAGTCGTAATCTCCAGGAGTTCCTACTCCTGAGGGTTTTGGGGGAGAGAGCGAGGATGAGCACAACTTCCGTGCTCGCGAGCCAATACACAATGCAATAATATACATGCAAGGCTTAACAAGGATGGCTCAGGTTCTTTTATTTGCTAAAGCAACATTTTCAATTATCATAATTACAAAGTCCTATTACTTAGCATTTTTAACAGATTGCATTTTTGTTAAATAGAGTAATTGTGCAATAATTTATAATGAGAGGTTCCCTCCGTTTGGAAACTCTACCTTATGCTTACTTTTGATTGGGTCCGTCCCCAATTACCAACATCACTGAGTTCAAGCACTCAGGCAAAATCCAATCTCAGGGCTAGGTGGGCCCACCACATTTTTCATCCCAACCACAAGATTTTTGAAATAGAACTAACTCGAGTAAAGATTCCCATGTCCGCCTTTGACCGTAGGCGCTACTGCTTAAACAGATTTAGACTCGCAGAGGTTGTACACTTTACCCACAAGAGATAGTCATACTCGTTACCCCACATGATTCCTTAGTCATGTAGTTGAGCGACAAATCACAAGAACCTTTCAAAATATCTTACCCTTCCGTCATCTCACCTATATGGGGTTACGCCCATATGTTGGTGCGGGATGTCACCTCCTACATCTTGCTGTAGAAGGCACTTCACCATCGGTGTCCCATTCAAACGTGATCGAGCTCACACTTGCACCCTTTATTGTCCCTTCCGTGAGACTGACTTTCAAGGTTCAATAAATCTACTAAGCCAAGTTGCAGTTTGCAGACTTGTGGTTGTACTTGTTTTACACGGGAGGTCATGACAAGATTAAGTCCTTAGGGTTATCTAGGCGGATCATTTCACACATTAACATTCTTTGGGCTGCATTCGCACCCATCACATACTCTTCAACACACAGTCCGCCCAGATAGTAACAGCAATATTAGGGTTTTGAGGAGTAAAACCAAATCGCCACATTTATCTCAGCCATGGACCACCAATGACCGCCCAAATCATTTTTATGTTTAAAGAGATGATGGTTGGGACATTTTAATGTCCCTGCATTTTTAAGCAAGACTAGCATGTCGCTTAAGTACAACCTATAGCTAGTATTACCATATAGTTACTAGGGTGACAAAGATTTTTGGATTCAAATTGACAAGGATGGCATAATAATTAATTAATCATCAAATGGGTATTTAACTACCTTAAGTTTTAACATACATTTGCTTAAAGAAATAAAGCATGCAATTTGCTATTTTAAAAGAATATAATTTGCATAAAATGTAGGCTCAATATGATCAAAGTATTGACTACTCGGGATATAGGCTAGAGGATCTTGATACACTTGGTCTTGATCAACTTGGGGATCTCCTGTCTTCAAAACCTAGTCTGACGAACGCACTTAAAAAGGCATGCATAAGCAAAACGAGCAATTAAATACAAATAAACAACAAATGAACTCCAAATTGAACAAGACCTATGCCATTAGCAAGGTCTTGAATTAACAAATTTTTAGAAATTTACTTTATAATTTTTGGAGTTGAAATGGGGAAGTTATTGATTTTTGAAACCTCACTTTTGAATTAAAAAGAAAAAGGAAAACGAAAATCGAATAAAAAGGAAAAAAGGAAAACGGCCCGCAACAGAAATCGGCCCGGCCCAGCTCGACCGAAACCGAGCGCACCGCTCGGCCCACGGGAGAGGAGCGGCCCAGGCGGCGCCTGCCCTAAAGAAAAGAACGGGGGGGCGCGCTCGGGCGGCAGAAGTGGGAAGAGGGACCGGGGGCGGCGGCGGCGACATGAGGAAGGGGAGGAGCTCGGGGCGGCGGCGGCAGAGACGGCGACCGGAGAGGAGGCGGAGAGGGGCTCGAGCGTGGCGACGTGCGGGGAGGAAGAAGAAAGGGCGGCGGCGGCCGGAGAGGGAGAGGGAGGAAGGGGCGGTGACGGCGCTCGGGAAGAAGGGGACGGCGCCGGCGACGACGATGGAGGCAACGATGAGGACGGCGGCGGCGAGGCTCACCGAGCCGGTGAGGAGGGCACCAATCGGCGGTGGCGGCGACTCCGGGAGGTAAGCTCTCCGTCGTCTTCTTCTCTCTTTTGCTTCTTCTTCCTCGGTTCTTTTTCTTGCTCCGTGAATGAAAGGGGGAAGGAGGAGAGGAAGGGGGCTCGGGCTTGGGCTTTAAAGCCGGGGAGGAGCTCGGGGAGAAGGGGGGTCCGGGCGGGCATGCGCCAACGGTGATGATGGCGGCTTGACGGCGTGCGCGGGCGCTCGTGGGCGGCAGCAGGGGAGCAGGCGGTGGCGTGCACGCGACGGCAACGCGACGCATGCGAGCGCGGGAAGGGAAGGGAGGAGGGGGGTCCGGTCCGGCGAGGGAGAAACGAAGGGGGGGTCCGGGCCGGCGGGGAGAAGGACGGGGAAAAAGGGGCGTCACAGTGTTCACCTTTATCTTCAGCAGGACCACCCAATCACAGATTTTCTCGTATGTGGAGTCGATGAACTGGAAGTACACTTTGCTCGCAGCTTTGCTAAATACCAGTAGCCACCACACAGCCGCGAATCCAAAGCCGAAGCCGAGCCCTGAAAACACGTCCAACCATACATCACGTCCGTCCTTGCGCTCACCGTGATCAAGTGGATGATCGCTCTTGTCTTCAGAACAGCTTTCAGAGGCGAGAGGGCCGCATAGATACTTGTTGCCTGCATATATGTATGGATCTTGATCACCAAGAGTCTGGAGATGAGACCCTGTCGGTATCTTCCCAGAAAGATTGTTGTACGACAGGTTGAGGTGGCCAAGCGAGTCTAGTGACACCAAGGTTTGGGGAATAACACCAGACAAAAGGTTCCGTGAGAGATCAAGCGATTCCAACTGGAGCATCCTACCAATTGTCCATGGAATACTTCCGCCCAGGTGATTTCTTGACAGATTGAGGTTCTTGAGTGCCACAAGGGCTCCAATTTCAGTAGGGATCTCTCCTGTCAGCTCATTGTCTGAAAGGTCGATGCTCATCATCAGATAAAGAGTGGTTGAATACATTAGTTCTTCTCCTTTCGTAGTAACGTATATTGCAACGCTAAAATAGTGACGACTACTTTCCTCATCTTCAAGAAATTCTAAAGGATCTGATTGAAATGATTGTTGTGAAGCTATTGCCGTGAAATTTCCAAGAAAGTGTGGCAAGGTCCCTGATAGTTTATTATTGCCTAGATCCAGCACTTGGAGTGACTGAAGTTGTGACAATTCGGCTGGAATGTTTCCACAAAATTGATTTGATCGCAGCCGAAGGATAATGAGGTATTGTAGACTCTTTCCTATCCATGCCGGTACGGGACCCGTGAAATGATTCTCTCCAATGTCAAGCAAAAACAATTTCTTGCATGACTGCAGAGAGGAGGGCAACACCCCAGATAGCTTGTTCTTGTTTAATTGCAACGAAAAAAGTAGAGTAAGAGAGCCTATACTTGGAGGTATTTCTCCCTCCAGGTTGTTGCTCGAGAAATCCAACGCAAGTATGCTCGAGTTCTGCTTCCAACAATCGGGGAGTCCACCTGATAAATTGTTGTTTGAAAGGTCTAGGATTGAAATTTCTGTCATGTCACAGAAGAACTTAGGTATGCTTCCGTTAAGACGATTGCTCGATAGTACAATGCCTCCCACTGAGCCGCTCCTTCCTAAACTGTGGGGCAATGATCCAGAGAAAGAGTTGTTGGAGAGACATATTATAATAATGTTGTCTGGCATATCAGGAATCTGACCCTCCAATCGGTTAGAGTCGAGGAACAAATACTCTAGGCTTTTCAAATGCACCAAAGACGCTGGCAGCTTGCCGGTGAGAACGTTATTCGAGAGATCCAAGTACTCGAGAGAGGTGGACAAAGTCCAAACCCAGTCAGGTATAGGGCCTACAATTCCTGTGTCGTGCAAATCTATCGTCACGATTCTAGTTTGCGTCCGGAGCCAATGTGGAAAATGCGGTTCTAGTTGGCAAGAATGTAGTTCGAGGTTATAAAGCCGGAAGGGAGGCACCCAATTTATGTCCACGGCAATCCTCAAGGATTTACCAGATAGAATTAAATCAGATAGATTGGGTAGATTGGCTAGGTGTTGTTCAGTCAAGGTGTCATTAAGCGAATTGTCAGGAAGATAAAAGTAACGCAGGTGCGTGAGCTTACCACTACTATTGGGATGCACAAGGCTAGCTGCCAGTGAGTCATTACTAAGTTGAGCAGCTGTCTGGACGTCCGTGAATGACTCAAACCATCCAGATAGCCTCCCAGTTAGACTGTTCGACCGAAAGTCGACTGTATCGAGTTGATTCATGCAGCGCGCCATGGCCTTCCCTATATTTGCGACATCGCCGGTGAGATTATTTTCAGACAGGTCTAGCACCTTCAAGTTGCATAGGGCTCCTATTGATCCTGGAATTTCTCCTACCAAATTGTTGCCGAACAAGTCTAGGCTGTAGAGGCTAGTTAAGTTCCCCAAAGATTCAGGGATCCGTCCATGGAGCCCACAATCGGCTAGGGTGACGGATGACACAGTCCGTAGGTTTGTTAACCAGTATGGAAAGGTAGAGCTGAAGTTGTTGCCCAACAGATCAATTTCATTAAGATCTGTGAAGTTGGCCGGGGACAGAGAATTAAGGTCTGTGGGCGGGAGAATAGCGTTCTGTAAGAGAAGCACTTGGAGGGAAGAAAGCATGCTCACTGACTCTAGCCAGCCCGAAGCGGCAGATAAGTTGCAACGTGACAGGTCAAGGTGTGTCAATGAAGAAAGCCTACACAGCCGATGAAGACCGCCAGAAGAGACACTGGCACGAGTGTTGCCAATATCAAGATAACTCAGCCTCGACAAGTTGCCAAGCTGAGGAGGTATTTCCCCGCCAAACCAATTGACCGACAGGTCCAGATGCCTTAAGTTGTTGAGAGATCCTATGAAGCCAGGGATGCTTGCGCCGCGGAAATCATTCTCTGCGAGGTCGATGTACTCCAGATGAGCCAGAGAAACCAGGGATGGGTTGATGGCACCTGACAGAGCAAATTCTCTTTCTAGGTCGTCGTTGTTGCGGAGGTCGAGCTTGACGACGCGGCCGGTGTTGTTGCTGCACGTCACACCGTACCAGCGGCAGCAATTTGAGCCGCCGCTCCATGAAGCTAGTCGACCTCCAGGGTCCTTGAGGCCGGCCTTGAAGGCGAGGAGCGCGTCCCGTTCTTTCCCGAGGCACCCCGAGGCACCCACGGCCAGAAGCAAAACAGGCAGCAGCAAAACAGGGAGCAAACCGCGCATGGCTCTGCGGGCGGTGCTGCAGCTTCTGCAAGTAGCTAGGATCAGAACAAAGGCACATATATACTAGTGTAGTATATTAGAGGGATCTATTATTAGAGCTAGCTCAAAATGGCTAATGCCAAGCTTGCTCATCTACCGAATGACTAGTAAACCCAGCTTAACAGAGCTGAATAATGCATGCATGCTTACTTACCTGGCAACTAGAGACACCATGTATCCGTCTTCGTCCCGGCGTGGCGCGAACGGAAGGGCGGAGAGTGGTGGCGCAACTCGCTCGCTCTTTGTTGGTGGTGTGCTATTTTTTCATTTCGCGAATACGTAATATAAGATTTGCGCGCGTGTAACGAAGTCAACGGAAGATAGATACAAGGTCGTTGCTACGGCAGAAAACGGGAAGAGAGCAAACTCACGATTAGATGATCGACTTTTAGATAGTGGATGTTGTATCTTTTGGCCTACAAAGCAACAACCGTGGTGGGTGCATGGGGCCGCGCGCGACCTGGACTGGAGCCAAAAGCCAAAATCGTGCATAACATGGCCATGAAGCCAAAACACTATTCTGAAGAATTACCGTCGTAAATAGCTATTGTGGTCATACTGACTCAGAGGTAACAGATGGTTTAGGCAGGCTCCACCGAGGAGGCGCACACCTCTGATCAAAGATCAAACACTGTGGAATGTCATCAAAATTCAAATGTTAAATCAAGCTTCTCCCCTAAATATACTATCAAGAACATTCTTGCACAAAAGGCACTTCGCTGGAGCAAACAATACTAACAAACATGCGCACACTGGTTCTTCTTTCTTCCTTTTTCGGTAACACGCGTCTACATACTACCATTGCTGCCATTGCCTATAATTTACAATATACACCACTTATTAATTCTTTCAACAAAAATTAAGAGCAACAGCAAAGTCCAAGACTCCGTGCGAAAAGTGAAGTAAAAAAAAAAAAAAAAGAGGATACATTGAGACTCTTCGTTTTCGTTTGCACACTGTTATGGGCTAATTCTCGGTCGAGATTGGTGGAGCGAGAACGGGAGAATGTGTGTATAGACGGAAACGGAGGGGGTAACGAGAGTGATCGGACTCGCCCTTGTTCGTCGGCCAGAACCCCCTCCCGACCTGCGTAAGGCTCTAAGCCGCATGGAGTTGAGGTAAGTTTTCTATTTCTTAAATCTCCTTATTACGATGAGAGTTTGTTATATATGATTTAGCAAACTTGATCCTCAAGGGATCTTTGTTGGTGTGCCGCTCGCTCGCTCTTTGTTGGTGTGCTAATTTCCTTTCGAGAACACCTAATATAAGATTTGCGCGCGTGTAACGAAGTCAACGGAAGAGAGATACAAGGTCGTTGCTACGGAAGAAAGCGAAAAAGGGCAAACTCATGATTAGATGATTGACTTTTAGATATGATAGTGGATGTTGCATCTTTTGTGGCTAGTATTGCTTTGTAGGTTTACAATCCCAACCTACTGCTCAACTTTCGGCCTACAAAAGCAACAAAAAAAGTCGGTACCCCCTTTTCAGTCTTCAGCAAGCATTTTAGGGTGTTTGGATGGATGGACGAGGATGTATGAGATGATCTCATCCAACTTTTGGGGTTGTTCGTGTGTTTGGATGGGTGATTGGGATGGACTCATCGACCACAAAGGAATATTTTACCGAGATGCTGCATCGCATGTCATGGCAAAAAAAACGTCGAACGAACTCGTCCACCCTCATGCGCAGACGGCGAGTACGCGATGCCAGTGCACAGGCGGCGCCCGACGGCGATATCATCGGCACGGTTGGAGCACGATCGACTGACACGAGCCGACAGCGGCGGAGCCCAACGCTGTAACGGCGGCCCAGCGATGCAGTGGTGGCGGCTCAGCCGGATCTAGGCGGGTGGAGGAAGAGGGAGAGGAGAGAAGAGAAGAAAGAGAGAGGGGAAGAAAGGCTGTCAGCTAGAGAAAAGAAAAGGGAGAAAAGGAAGAGTGAAAAGAAAAGAAGGAAAGGAGGGAAAAAAAGAAAAAGGAACAAAAGAGAGAAGAAAAAAGAGAGAGAGAGAGAAAAAAATTATGACTATCCAAATACAACCTCATTAATCAAACTAAACACCATCTTATCCAATTAACCAAATAAAATTATATATCATCGTGTCTCACCAACCAAACACCAAACTTGTATCATATCATCTATCATGCATCATCACATCCTATTCACCCAACCAAATACACCCTTACACACCAGCAGCCAGCAGCACGATTGAGTCGGCCGTGCGCGGTGGTGGGTGCGTGGGGCCGGTGGTCGACGAGCAACGGTAGTGCGATCGTGCCTGACAGCTCGCCAAATTTATTGTGGTCATAAAAGCGCGCACACCTCAGATCAAAGATCAAACACTGTAGAATGTCATCAAAATTCAAAAGTTAAATCAAGCTTCTCACCTAAATATACTATCAAGAACATTCTTGCACAAACGGCACTTCGCTGGAGCAAACAATACTAACAAACATCCGTGTACTGGTTCTTCTTTCTTCCTTTTTCGGTAACACACATCGACACACTACCATTGCCGCCATTGTCTATAATTTACGATACTAGTTCAATGCCCGTGCGTTGCTACGAAAAAACAAAACAAATTCATGGCAACCAATGAGCTGAACAAAGCATACAATATATCACATTGATGGTGTTTGATACATGCCCTCACAATTTAATTGCAAACGAAGTAGAAAATTTTGATTAGCTCACTTCTAAATATATCTCACTTCCTGATGTAGTTAGCACAAATATAACCCACTTCAAACTGATTACAATTTTCCTTCGCTATAAAACTGACTCCAACTCAAATGCTAGTCAATTAAAATGATCAGTTTGATTCCCGGTCGATAAAACTGACTACCAAACACAGAATTTCAATTTTCCTAGAAGCAAATACTTTAATTACTTCTCTGCAAGCCATCTCCAATTCATACCATCGTGCAAACAAACTACCCATACATAAGCAAACAGCATTAATGTAACATAAAATTCATGCTTGCTGACAAGAAAATGAGTATGACAATAGTAGGACAGATGAATACATTTTAAATGGCGATCTTAGAGGACATACCTTTTCAAAATCAAGGATTGCTTGCAGACAACAGTAATCCTAAAGCAGGACAGGTTAATCCATTTAACAAGGTTATATAGATGGCATGACTTTTCAATATCAAGGGTCACAAATTCTGGCATGCCTGCAAGTTTAACAAGAATAGGTACGAATAACTTAAGTGCATGGCCCAAGAAAAGGAGAATGGAACATACATAACAAGTATCAGTGCCACCAAAGAGGAATTAAAACTAACAGAGCAGCATTTCAACATTTCACTATCCAGTTTTCAAGATCCAGTAAGTCAAGTCATATCTATGTCCCATTAGATCAATAGCGAAAAGAACTCAACTAATACGGCAAAGTTGTAAGATTCTCTTAAGAGATATTTTTTTAACATAAATCCCATTAAAATACTGACAGCATGGTTCATACATGCATACAATATTGAATACTAATAAACACTAAAGTTTTAAAACACATATATCGCTGACCGCCATGGTTATTAAGGCGGTAAGGCGAGGCGAGGCGACCCACCCCCTCACACCTTTGAAGCGGTAAGGCGTAAGGCGAGGCGACGCCTTACTCACCTCCTAAGGCGACAGGCTGCAGAAGATCCCGGCAGCAGCACAGATTCCTCTCTAGCCGCAGAAGATCCCGCTGCCCGGCTGCCCGCTTGCCCCTGGCTGCCCGCCTGCCCCTTTTCCCCAGCCCTGCCGCTAGGTTCCACCTCCTGCTCTTCATTCACGGGCTTCACAGAGAGAGAGAGAGCAGAGCCGGCGACCGAGAGCAGAGCCGGCGACCCGGCCTTCTCCCCGCATCCCGGCCTCCCCCTCCCTCCCGGTCTTCTCCCCGCATCCCCGCGACGGCGAGACAGCAGCGGCGAGCTGGAGAGGACGCCGAGACGGGAGCGGCGAGATGGAGGCGCCGCCGCCGCGAGTTCCAGCTTCTAGGTGAGTTTTTCTTCGGCTCTTCGTCGCGGGTTCCAGCTTCTCTCTCTGTGGTTTAGTCGCGCTAGGGTTCCAGGGTGCCTTTTAGTCGCGCCGCGCGCTCCTCCTCTGCCAAGGCGTCGCCTTGAGCCTTCCTGACGCCATATCCCGCCTTGGAGACGCCTTAAGGACGCCTAAGGACTAAGGCGGACACCATACGTGCGCACGGCAAGGCGAGCCGACGCCTTGACCCACGCCCACACCTTACCGCCTAGGCGACGCCTAGGCGTCGCCTTATGGACGCCCTAATAACCATGCTGACCGCCCAAAACATTTAATGTAAGCAATAAACTTTCACTTGGGTAGAGCCAAAAACAAACCCACTGAGTAAGAAAACTTCATTCTTAAAGTAACTAATGCAGTCAAGTCAAATGCACATGGCAACATAACTAAGCCAGTGCAGAGAACATTATGCTCAATAAACATCATATTCTTTTGAATCTATCACATGTGGTTATACTAAGCACATGATTCGCTACATACAAATAGAATACAATTACCACTGTCTCAGAACTACTTGGATAACGTTTGCACAGAGTTCGCTCAATTGCATGAACCAAAGTTACCAACCACCAGAGAAGTTGGTGAGCGCCGTCCTGCTGACATTCCCCACTTCTGGCATCTTGGAGCTCTGCAAGAAGTTATTAGCACATCAGCGACACAAGTAACCCAAGAAACGCATCACAGGACCAAAGAATGGTTCCAGAAATAAAAAAAGTTCCCTTACATTTGTTCTACCCTTCTCCTTATCTTGCAAGAGATGAGTTGAAGACCTTGTCCTTTACCTTGACTGCCTGAAATTGGAAACACGAGCAAACTGCACAAGGAACCAAGTATGCATCCTGAAATAGCTTGGTAGGTGTGCTATATTTACCTCCTTTTCCCAGTCTATGCACCATGAGATAAATGAAAGTACCACCAGTTTGGTGAAGCTGCCGCAAACGATGCCTAGCCAAAGGCCCTATTGAAAGCACTGCAGTTTCAGAGTTTAGAGATATCCACGTGGTTTCAGCAAATCAATCTGCAAATTTGCAGGGGAAAGGTTGAATAGAAAGGGTACCATTCCATTCAAGTGGAAGACAAATGCAAGCATCACAGCCATTGGAATGCCTGCCAAGTAGAACGCGCCAAGATTCATGGCTGCGCCGATCTTCTGTTTGCCACAGCCCGTAAGGACGCCTGAAAAGTTGAAGAACTCACCATAAAATAGCTCAAAGATGAGAGCAATGAGCTGATTTCATGGTTGACTGCGTGGAGGAAAGTTACCAGACAGAGAGCAGTGGAGGCCATCTATGAAGAAAGATATCCGGAGAACCGGCAGCATTCTAGCAATGTATGTCATGACTTCCTGCTCATTGTTGTACATGTAACCCCAAACATTGCGTAGGAAGACCATGGTCAAGGTTATGACCAATCTTTCAGAAAAGGCCATCTCTGGAGGGCAGGAAGCAGTAGGTCATGATACACAAAAGATGGTAAATATACAGATACATGGTGACTTCAAGTATGCTAACTGCTAAGTTAAAGCAAATCCAAACATGCGTATCCAGGAAGTCTCCCATAGCGAAGACAGCCATATTGCTTAGGTTGTACCACTTGTGATAAAAATGCCTAACAGTCTCACGTGTAACAGTCCGTATCACCTTCTCAATACCTATCGGCAGGCGTTCTGCATACCGAGACAAAGGACATTAACAAGCAATACCATCTAGATACTTGCAGCTCCAAACACAACACCACCAAAAGGCAGAAGTAACCCAAAGTTAACAAACAGGAAAACCACCACCCCACAGAGAATACCCTCCATGAGGGGTTTACACTTAAACTAAAATTACACACAACATAACCCTATTGTGCAACTCAGGATATTGATGGAACAGGTGATCTTATCGTAGCATTTTCCGTTTATATGAGGACAGAGACCGATACCTTAGAACCCTCAAACAATAATGCCCAGTAGGAGTCCTGCATCCGTCCCGCGGCATTGTGTCCGCCCCTGTACTCCATTACAGCACCCCTCTCTTTCTCCAGATCCTCCGCCGAACCTTTTCGCCACAATTTCAGAGCGTCAGTCAGTCACACCAGCAAACGGCACAGTCTTTGCAACGGCAAGCCGAAACCCCACTCTCACCTCGGAGCTGAACTCGGCAAGTACTAAGATGGCCTAGGAGAGCAGGCCGGGCTTGTCGACAGGCACGAGCAGCTCATAGATGGTCTCGTCGAAGGAGGTGAGCGCGTTCTAGCAGGTGCCGGACTCTGCCCCGATGCTCTCGAGGAACTTGACGATGTCGTGGTTGGTGTAGCGCGACATGGCGCTGAAGGCGAGGTGCTCTACGATGTGCGCCAGCCCGGGCTCAGCCTCCTCCTCCACCACCGACCTGCGCACGCGAACCAACCAATCAGCCACCAAGCGCATCGCACTGGCACACCGAATCAGCAAGCGCATGAAATTGAAGGGGGCGTGGTAGTGAGTACTGAACGACCTTGACGGCAAGGGAGAGCGTGGCGCGCATGCGGGGCTTGGGGTTGGAGCAGACGTAGTAGGTGAGGCCGTTGGCAAGGCGGCCGTAGGCGACGCCAACGGGCGAGGCGGGGAGCACCTCGTCCATGGCCACGGTCACCAGCTTCAGCGACTGGAATCCGACCCCGCGCCGCAGGCCCCGCCCCGCCCCAGCGCCTCCGCCGACGGCGGGAGCAGATCCATCCGCTGCTGCTGCGCTGCACGAGAGAGAGGCGCCGGGGTGGGACAGGACCGGATGGGGCGAGTCGAGTCGGGGTCGGCACGGTTGTGCGAGCGGATGCGAGCCGATACGTGACAAATTGGCAGTGCGGTGACGTCGGATGGGCGAGCAGGTGAATCGGCGGCCCAGAGGTTCGAGGGGGGACGGCGGCGACAGTGGGAGGCGGGCGGTGCGGGTGGGGATTGTGAGGGGGAGAGAGGAAGGGAGGGAGGGCGGAGTGGGAAGTCATGGGCGCAAACATTTGCTGGCCGCGCGGTAGATCTGGACCGTCGGTTGATCGTTGATCGGACGGACGCGAATGATAGTGGGAGGACGGACCACGGTAAACTTCTTCTTTTATAATTTACAACAATATACACCACCTACTATTTCTTTCAACACAAATTAAGAGCAACATCAAAGTCCAAGAGTAAGTGCGAAAAGTTAAGTAGAAAAAAGAGAGGATACATTGAGACTCTAATTCTCGGTTGGAGATTAGTGGAGGGCTAAATGTATAGACGGAAACGGAGGAGGTAACGAGAGCGATCGGACTTGCCCTTGTGCGCTGGCCGAAACTCCTTCCTGACCTGCGCAAGGCTCCGAGCACGCGTGGAGTTGAGGTAAGTTTTCTATTTATTGAATCTCCTTGTTACAATAAGAGTCCATTATATAGGATTTAGCAAACTTGATCCTCAAGGGATCTTTTAAATCAAATCCTGTCCTTAAGACTTACAATGGGAACCGGCCGGCCTACTGCTAAACTGCTCTAGTCTGCAACGGCTTTTAAGATCCTCCATCCCAAGTCGGTCCTTCACTGCTACAACATGGACTTGGGACCAGTACGTATGTATGTAACCTAGCTTCAAGGCTCAGGATGCTCATGCAGGATAAACGAATACGATACCGCTCCGATCGGACGGGCACGGACGAGGGGAACAAAATCGAAAGGCCATTAAAAAAAGGGTTACGTGGCCACCCTGAGAGAGCCCCAACCCTGCCTCCTTTTATATAGAAGGATTTCACACACCAGCAGCAGTACATCGGAAATGCAACTAGCACAATCGAGCCGGCCAATATGTAACAGCCTAAATTTGGTCCAATTTAAAAATTGCATGAATTTTACGAATTTCAAAAACTTTTGTTGTATTTCAAGAATTTCCAAAAGCCTTGCCTTGCAATTTAAAAAGTTAAAACAATTTCCTTCCTTTCTTCGCGTCCCACGAGCAGGCTGAGCCGGACAGGTCGTAGCCACGTCCGCAACCCAACCCCGCCCTTGTTCTCTCTTGCACTCACGCTCGCTGAGGAGTGGGTCCTACCCCACCTGTCAGGCCGCACGGGAGAAGCATTGTGCTTCTTCCCCATGCTAGCTCGCCTCGCTCTCACCCGTTGTGCCGCGCGGCACGGCGTGAGCCAAAGTCTCGTCAGCCTCTACCTCGAGCTCTGTAGCAGCGCCTCAAGCCTCTCACCCTCTCTTGCACCGCCACGACCTCATTCCATTCGTGCGCCAGAGCCTGTTGCCATCATTCCGCTCGCTAGATCTCGCGCCCGAGCTAAGCCATCTCGTTCTAACGACTACAGGTAGGCTGGGCCTCAAGGTGTATCGGACGAATCCGAAGTTATACAAAGGGGTCCCATTTGGATCGTGCTTTTTCTGTGCGATCCTAATTGTTTGCATGTCACTCCCTGTTTTGGATCGTGCAAAAACAGTCCTGGTATTTTGCAAATTAGTACCTATTTTATACCGCATTTTTGTCAGAGTAGTGCTCCTGACCTGACCTTCAGATGGGCAGCAGCTCGTCGTCGTAGATGGACTCGCCATTGTTGACTCGAGAGCGATAGCCATTAGATCGAACAACCTATCCTGTCGGTGTTGTGCCATTGCCTATAATTTACAATATGCACCACTTATTAATTCTTTTAACACAAATTAAGAGCAACAAAGTCCAAGACTTTGTGCGAAAAGTGAAGTAAAAAGAGAGGATACATTGACTCTTCATTTGCACACTGTTATGGGCTAATTCTCGGTCGGAGATTACTAGAGGGCAAAGGGGAGAATAAGTGTATAGACGGAAACGAAGGAGGTAATGAGGGCGATCGGACTCGCCCTTATGCGCTGGCCGGAACTCCTTCCCAACCTGCACAAGGCTCTGAGCACGTGTGGAGTTGAGGTAAGTGTTCTATTTCTTGAATCTCCTAATTACAATGAGAGTCCCTTATATAGGATTTAGCAAACTTGATCCTCAAGGGATCTTTTAAATCAAATCCTATCCTTAAGGGGTTTCTTTCTAAACTAGAGTTTTCCAAATTAATTCTTTCCTAAGAAACGCGGACTTTCCAAACTCCTAATCTCTTGCCTAACCTGGAGATCTTGACGCATGCGCCAAACCAGGGGCTTCCTTGCCTTCGACTGTTGTGGGCTTGGGCCGGCGTTGGTATGTGTGGCCCACAAAAGAGTCCACAAAATTTCTGTCCTCCCGGAAAACAGCTCGTCCTTGAGCTATAATGAAGGATAGTCGCAACGAAAATCTGGGACAGTCACCCACCGCATCTCTGAAGGGGTGTGATGCTTCCAATGGACCAGAACCTCCCAGGTACCCCGATTCAGGCGGCTCATTGACCTTCTCTGGCGTCAGAAGGACACGGTCGTGCAGGCGGTCTGGTAGAGGAACGACGGAGGTTGGAGGTTCACCATGGAACTTCTTCAAAAAGGAGACGTGAAAGACATTATGTATGCGGGCACGGGTGGGAAGCTCCAGACGATATGCCACTGTGCCAATACGTTCAATTACCTTGTATGGCCGAAAGAACCATAGGGAGAGCTTGGAACCGGTAGATATTGCCAAAGAGATCACCTAGCGGTGTTGAAGACCTAGACCCAATCGCCAACATGGAACTCGAGGTCACGATGCAAGCCGTCATAATGCTCTTTCATGACTGAATGGGCCTGCAATAACCTCTCCTTGATGTCCGCCAAAAAACTCATCGTGATCCAAAAGCTGCTGATCCACGACAGTCACTGTGGCTAAACCTTGTTCATAGGACGGTGGGTCACGGCCATAAACCACGTGGAAAGGAGTGGCGCGCAAAGCAGACTGAAAGGAGGAGTTGTAACAGAACTCTGTCCAAGGCAGCCACCGTAACCAATTCTTCGGTCGATCACACGACAAGCATTGGAGGTACATTCCCAAGACGTGATCGACGACCTCTGTTTGGCCATCAGTTTGGCCATCAGACTGCGAGTGAAAGACCGAACTTAACTAAAGTTTAACACTAGTGAGGCGAAAATTTTTAAGACAGGTCCAATAGCCCTTACATAAGTTGTGATGAATTAAAGGAGGAATAAGCCCAGTTTACTCCCTCAAACTATCAGAAAAGTCTGATTTTCACCCTGAACTACAAAACCGGTTATTTAACCCCCTGAACTTGCGCAATCCGGGCACTAAACACCCCACACCGGTTTGAGTGGGTGGTTTTGCTGACGTGGCCGCATTTGGGGTGGTTTTGCTGACGTGTTACTGTGAGTGGTGAACGTGGCGCTCCTCCTCTCATCCCCATTCTATTTCTCTCTCTTCTTCCCCTCGAGCTTCTTCAGCCAATACTTCCTACGGCGCCACTTCCCCTTGGCTTGCCCGGCGTCTCTAGCCGCCCTACGCCCGACTGGTCTTTCCTGCGTGCCCGGCGCCTCGACTGCAGACCGTGCCTCCTCTTAGCTCGTCGGCCTGGCTCTCGAGTCGCGCGCCCACTCAAGCGATGGCGCGCGCCTTGGCCGTGCGCGCCGTGGCTCACCTCATGGCGCCGCACACCGACGCCTGCACCCTTGTCTCTCCTCGTTCCCACGGCACCGCCCTCTCCTCTGGGCTCCTACGCCACGCCCACCGCCACCTGTGCCGCCTCTGGCTCCTCCCCCCGCACCTGGTGTCGCTTCCTCCCCTAGCACCACACCCGCTGCCTCCTCCTCGACACCATGCCGTCGTTCTCCATGCGGTGAGCACCAGTGGGTAATGGGGATCACAGGGGTGGCTTTGGTGGGTCTTGGGGCGGCCTGTGGTGGCTTGGCGGCGGCAGTGAAGGAGGCGACGGGGAGGAGTGGTGCCGACGAGCTCCGGTGGGAGTTGGGACGGGGAAGAATGGGGAAAAAGGTGGGCGGTGGCGAGGTGGTGCTTGAGCCGGGAAGGGGGAAGGGGAGGAAGGGAGGCAGTGAATTTACCGGTTTGCTCGTCGGGGAAGAAAAGGGGGCGACGGCGGGAGCTCGAAATCCGGCCGGCTCCAGTGATGGAAGGGCAAGGGGAGGTGTTGGAGGTGAAGGTGACGAAGAATGCCAGGAAATGGGGCCAGCAGGCCTGAGAGCGGCGATGCACGGCGAGCGAGCAGAGCAAGCCGCGTCGCGGCCATGACGCGCGCGAGCGAGGCGCGCCAAGGAGACAGCGATGGCGGCGGGCCAGGCGAGCGGCGGTGGCAGAACTAGGAGCCAGGCTAGCCGGTGGAAGGGAGGAGCCGGTGCAAAGCTCAAGAGGGAGTTAATAGAGGGAGAGAGAGAAGAAGAAGGGAGAGATGGAGAAGAAATGAGACACATACAAGCTGACTGGGAGAGAGAAGAAGAGAGGGTGATGTGGACGTCCACGTGGCAAAATATGTGCCACATCAGCAAAACCGCCACTTGAAACAGGCGTGAGGGGTTTTTTTGACCGGATTTCGTAAGTTTAGGGGGTTAAATAACCGGTTTTGTAGTTCATGGTGAAAATCAGACTTTTCTGATAGTTGAATGGAGTAAAGTGGACTTATTCCATTAAAGAACTAAGTCGTGATAAGCAAAGGCCACAGCCCACAATTGTTCAAGCCTTGATGGAGATCCCTACAACCTGCCTTACTGCCTTCACACTCAGTAGACCTCTTTGAATCGGCTCAGAGAGATATTTACCAGATACAGTATTTTTAGTATAATCTATGTGTTTGCTTTTTTTTAACAAAAAGGTCCTATCTTGATAATTGGAAGCACAGAACTGAAGGCAGTTTATTTGTTAGGTATTGTCTAGTTGGTTGCACTTTCTTGTGGAAAGACAAAAGGTCTGCAATTCATTTATTTCCTACTTGGACATAATCTCATGCAACAATCATGCAAATTTAGCCCAAAATCTTCCATTATGCCTCAAGCCAGTGAAACACAGGTTACAATGGTTCATGAAAATCAAGAGTGTAAAAAGGTACCTCAAGATTCCTAATCATTTGCTCCCCAAATGCATCATCTGGATGGATCTGTGTCAAAACAAAAGTCAACAGTGCCAGAAGCTATCACACATAAGAGTGGAAAATAGTACATCATGAGAGAATGGTTCGACCTGCTTGTATAAGAAAAAAATGGCAGTGCAGAACTTTTCTGATGCCCAACAAACAATAGCACCGGTTGAAGTTGGATCGAAGTAAATTAGTACACACACTGCAATTATAAAGGTCGGCAAGCTGATGGCAACAGAAAGATTTATCAAAAGCTTGAAAACTTGGCTTGTGATTCAAGTGTTAGAGATAAAAGCTACATGATGCACGTATCCTACTTGATGGTGTTCCTAACGGAAAAAATTGTGCAGCGTAACTTCAAGTCGATATAATTTTCATTAACAGATGAAATGGGTTAAATGGGATCATTCAAACAGTCAAGCAAACTTCTCCAGAAATAAAAACAAGACATGTTCATATAAACAAGAATGGAGAACACTGTACATATATGTTGCTGTGACATGTAAATTAATATAAATATAACAGAAAAATTAGTTGCAACATAAGCGAACATCATAGAGGGTAGAAATTATGATTAAGCTAACAGAAGTTGCTCACTTTATATATATCATAAAAAAAAGAGGACATAAGAATAAAAAAACTTACATAGGGTCCATTTCAGCCATGCGAATAACTGAATCTAATTTCGGTGTATCACGAATATCAGCAGAAAATAGCTTGTAATGCGCACTTGTCACTTCACCTTTTTCTGAAGTATTTGGCCACTATCAATTATTTTGCAGGCACATGGAGAACAGAACAGCATCAAATTCTGTGATAAGGAAAGGTCACTTCAACTTGCAATTATGGCTGGGATTTAAAAGTAGTGTTGTAACTAAGACCATTATGCTTTCAGTTCAAGTTAAAGCAAAGAGAAATTTCTTCCAAACAGAATGGAATAGCTACCACCAAATGAAAATATAACAGAAACTTTCTACTACGATAACCAATAAAACATGCTTCCTCCAATAAAGCCCACTTACTATAACTAAATGCACCACATGTTATAACCAATAGCCACTACAACAGTGCCAGCTAACTTGACAGAAACATGGAGAATAAACTATAGATAAATTCAAGTGAACAAAAATAACAAGATCAAAACTGTAAAATTTGAGATCACTACTACTCGGCAAACAATCCTTCCTTGCTTGTTGTTAAACATAAATATTTCTGCTAAAGAGACATCAAACTAGGATAAAACACCCACTAGGTATATATAGAAAGGTTATTTTAGTAGAATGAGTGGACAAATTTAGAGTTATTGGTCAATTCCAGTACAACTATGAATGTCCTTAGATGTAAATAGGGGTAGGCGGGCAGTAGACACAAGCATTAGAGTAAATGAGACAACTACCAATTGAAATTGAAGCTTCTGGTCCTAACTTTTCCTTCATTCCGCTATAGTGGTTGATGATGGCAGCCTTTTTGCTGGTCACCTGACAAACAACAGAAGTTGCCAGAAATTACTTGTATGCAAAAAGATAAGAAGCTTCTGTTGAGAAGGAAGATTCAATATAGTAACTAGCGTACTGAATCTCACACAGGCATGATATTGCATTGAGTAGTAAGTCACACTTAAATATAGAAAGGAAAGTTTTCCATACCTCCTTGAAATCCAGCTCTACATAAAGGTATGGAGCAATCCCTTCATCCTACAATAACAAATACAACACAGAACGAGAAAGAGATAAATCAATTGCATAAAATCACCAACACAATTCATGTAGTTTGATCTTCATCACTTCCTCCAACTGAAGCAGTATATACCCACAAGACATAATGGAACATAGTCAGCTAGTTAACATCAATAAAGGGCATAGAGGATCAAATTAAAATGCCGTGAATGATGCTGAAAAAGTAAAACTGCAGAGCATATTACATAGGTCCGAAAAGGGCAGTAAGCATGAATTCATGATGTCCATGAAATAGGTAGTTAAAGACTAACTTGCAACTGGAAAAATGTCGTGTCAAAGCCAGCGCCAAGAGATAATATTTGTTTCCACTTTTGATCATTACTGTCCTTCCCAGCACTGAGGGACTGACGCAGAAGCTTCCTAAGAACAGACCAACGGGCGTAATACCCTTCGCAGAGTAATTTGGAAAGAGCAAAAAATTAGAATTTACAAATACGTCAAATTTAGAGAAGCAAGTTTTTTTAGACAAATATTCCACAGAGGCACTACCTACCACGATTGATTATTGGAGCCCTTTTTGTTGTTCGCCTAACAAAAAAGTGCACGTAATCATCCTTCATGTATCCTTTGTTAACACAGGACCTGCAAAGGAAGACGGTAAGTAACAACAGTCAATCACTACTTTGCACACTAGAATGTCATCGCAACTTAGAAGCAATATCCAACATTTTGGATTGTTTGTACAGGATTTGTAAGGTTCTGTAGGATTGATTCACTCCGTTGTTGTAAATAACAAGGTAGATCAGCTCATCAGCCACCCTGCGCTGCTGCGCATCAAGGCTGCTAGCCCACATAGACACTTAAAGGTGAGGCGTCCATGTTGGAATTGAAGCTCTCAACTCCCATCTCTCTTCTTCTCTCTCTTGTACACACACGCAAGAGGTCACATGAAGGAAGAAGAGACACACTTGTAGGCTACATTTTCCTCTCTATTTCTGTGTATATCAACAAACTGATGCAGTGCAAATAAATACAAAAGGTGAGCAAAAGGTTCAGCCCATAACTCATGCAACACACACACATGATGCGCACTACTCGTTCCACTAGTTCACTGACTTGACTAAGCCATGCATGCACTAGTCGATTGTGCTCCTACAACCCAGGATGACCAGGTACTCAGCTAACAACTCATAACGTTCACATGCAACAACCAATGACATAACTAGCTAATGATGATACTAACCCATATCCTAATCAACTATTCTCCAGGAGGTGCATTACTTGGCCTGCTCGATGCACTTCTCATGCAGCTAACGTATAGATGCAAAACTACTACTTTGTCAAGATTAAACCCAACATTTCCCCCCCTAATCTTGACATGTCAACTCATGGCGCCGATCACCCACATCATCTTGCCGCACGCAGCGGCATCTTCATCTTGTGGACGACGCCTTCCCAACGCCAATATCCTCTATGTAGCGGCCTCACACCACTACTCATGGCCTCCAACGCGAGCGAGACAACATTGTCTGCGGCCTCTCACCGCCAATCGATGCCTCCTCTGTGGGCGCCTTGCGCGACTCATCGCGTCGTTGTCGGTCTCGCACACTGACTCCCTCAACGATGGCCTCGGCCACCGCCACCGGCCTCCATCTCGCCTGGAGTCTGCCACTACCCGTGGCCTCCACCTCATATGGAGTCTGCCACTATGCCACCTCTGGCCTCCACTCATGGAGTCTGCCATTGGTGCGCCCGTTGTCGCCACACCACGCCGGCCTCGCCGTTCATGGCCTCCAGGACACCGAGTTGTCGCAAGCCCCAGTCGCGCCGCTGCGTACGCCATCACGCCGACCGGCGAATCATCGCTAGACAGCTTCTCCTCGCACCTCGCTCTCGCTCTGATACCAATTGTTGGAATTAAAGCTCTCAACTGGTATCAGAGCTCAGCTAACCGCTATTTAGAGCATCCATTCATTCAAACCGATAATGCTATGCACCACAAGTTTAAATTGGATCAACCAGATCTCTTGCTTCTTTCTTTGGAGCAAACTAGCTGCGTGTGTTGTACTTGTACAGCAGTAAGAAGCGATTTGATCTAAGCAAACTAGCTACGTACACTTCTGATAATCTCTCGCAGGGGAGAAAACAAAATAGCCGTACAAGTAGAACACACGCAGCAGAAACCATCACCCCAGGCCACGGAGAGATGTGGGCGTGAGGAAGGGAAGGGGGAGGATGGGGTTTACTTACAGCTTGCTGGCTGCGGCATCGTCGTTGGTGGCCTGCACGGCGGCCGGGCTGCTCCGCGCGGCAGCGCTGCCTCCGCCTCCGCCTCCCCCTCCGCCTCCATTTCGGGCGGGGCACGGTGCGGTCGATCGATCGGGTCGCTGCGGCCGCACGGGGTGAGGACAGTTTGGGGGCTTTGCACGACTCGGCTCGACCGCACCGCACCAACGGGCGGAGAGGAGGAAGCAGTGGAACAACCTGAGGAGTTCGTCTTGGGCCTTGAGCTACCGTGCTTCAAGCCGGGCCGAAAAGCCCAAAACTCCCTGGTTCGCTCATGCGGCGCGCGGTGCGGCTCAGTTCCAGCCCGCCACATCCGACGCCCGGCCCGGTACTGCAGTTATACTTGCACCCAATGGTGGGAAATTGGTCAGCAAATGGGCCGATGAAAGGCTCGGCCCTGCTTCAAATAGGTTAGAGCTGCCCTGTGTATTGAATCTGGGTGTTGGGCCGAGAACTGAAATGGGCTTGGCTACAAGACAGGCTTCGCCGTCATCATGCGTCCATGAATTGGTAAGCCCGCTAAATTTGATGTCTTTCTTGACAAGTCAGCTCAAATTAACTGTCGTTCAAACGTGAATACATGATCGTTCTGCCACGTTAACATTTAAGGCCATGCACACTGTACCGGTGCTAGCTAGCTTTTTTCCTCTAGCGCCGGTGCTAGCCCATTGTAGCAAGAGAATGTGAGGGGTGCAGTTTCCTGGCACAGGTGCATGCACCAGGTGTTCACTCAAAAAATTTATTACGGTTCACTTGTAAATGAAATGAGAGAGGGGGGAATGTGGTTGGAGAAAAAGAAGTGATATTTTATTTAGTTGTGGGTCATATCTTGAAGAAGGAAGGTGTTAAATATTGTTTCTAATACCAGTGTGATGTGACAGTAAGATAACAAATATGGTACCTGCAATATTGTACATAGCCTAGCATAGTTCTGCACGAACGGCCCGCACAATGGTCAAGGAAGCGTCGTGTGTGTGAGTGCGTGCGTGTGGATGTTTATGTGTTGTACTGGGTGATTCGCAAAAAAAAAAAAAAAAGTCATAGGTCTCCACCTCAAATTGTGCTCATACCCGCCATGTCAGACTCCACAAAATCGAATCAGTAGTACTACTTTGTAGTTTGTACACTCAGGAGGCCATCCAGCACTGTATACGGCCTCTGTTTGCCAATATTCGACACTGTTGATTTTTCGTGGTCTTCAATGTTAAACTTTAACCGCTAATTTTACACTAATTTGTTTATAAAATGTTGTGAAAGTTTAGTATTATGAAAGTATTTCTTGTAACAAATCTAACAATATCGTTTTAATATAATCAATCTATATATTTAGGAAAAATATTATTGATCGAAGAATACAAAATTTGAAAGTCAAAAGGGGTTACGGTTTAGCAATCGTGCTGAAACCGCCTCGAAAGTCGAGACTCGAAAGTGACCAACCGATGATACGGGACATCAAGTGCAAATCCTCGGAGAGCATTTCGTTACGAGGATCAACCCTTCCCTGCTCCCATCTTTTCTCGAGGACATGACAGGAGAAAGGAAGAGAGAAAGAATTTTTTTTAAAAGGAATAAGTCTATTTTAGACTCCTCGACTACCGCTAAAGTTTACAAAAACGGATCAAATAACCCCCAAACCATATACATCCGCTGATGTGGTGTCTCAGTCATCTGGTATTACCACAAAAGGAAAAAAGTCTGGTTTACTCCCCTGAACTATCAGAAAAGTCTGGTTTACCTCCCTGAACTACAAAACCGGTTATTTAACCCTCTGAATTTGTCAAATCCGGTCAAATAACCCCCGTAGCGGTTTGGAGCGGTGGTTTTGCTGACTTGGCCGGTTTTATCCTAGTCAGCATGAGCGTTCTCTTTCCTATGCCTTCTCTTTCCTTCTTTCCTATCCCCAATCCCATGGCGTTCTCTGTCTCCCCACCACCGAAACAAATCCGGCTCCTTCTTCCTCCCCATTCTTCTTACTCCCAACTCCTCATCTTCCTCCATTCTTGGCGCCGCCGCCTCCCCATGGCTCCCCTCCGCCCACCGGCCCGGCCTTGGCCCGCACGCCGCTTCTCCCGCGACTCCCTCTAGCGCAGCCGCCGGCCCACTGGTGCTTGCGCCTCCCCGCGCCCAACTCGGCACATCGCGCCTTGGCCCGCGCGTCGCTTCTCCCGCGCCTCCCTCTAGCGCAGCCGCCGGCGCCGCCGGCCCACTGGTGCTCGCACCTGACTCGGCACACCGCGCCTTGGCCTGCGTGCTGTTTCTCCCGCACCTCCCTCTAGCGCAGTCGCCGGCGCCGCCGACCCACTAATGCTCGCGCCACCCCGCGCCCGACTAGGCCCACCGTGCCTTGGCCTGTGGCCACTCCCTACCTCTTCTACGGCGTCTCCTCCCTCCGACCGGCTCGGCGCCTAGCGCCGCTGTCTGTGCACGCCCCCTCCTACGCCCGCGACTCCTCCCTCTACCCCTAAGGGTCGGCCCCGCCATGCTACGTTGTCGGCGTCGCCTCCCCCAGCCCGGCTTGGCCCTCTGGCCTTCCCCTAACCTCCCTGGTGCGACGCTGCCGCCGGAGCCCTTTGCCACCTCCGGCTCCTCCCCTCGCACGCGCCCACGCCCGAGCGCCGTCCCCTTCTGCTCGGGAATGTTGATGGGGTGATTTGCTTGATGCATATACATGTTGGGATGGATGGAGGTGGCTGATACCATGGTTGCCGCCTACATGATGAAGTCGCCGGAGAAGCTCGCGTCCTCCAGGAAGTTGAGCACCATCCGGTCCAGCCCCACCGACCCGCCTCCGCCTCGCCAGACGACGGCCTCTCGTCCCTGTCCCTGTCTCTCTCCTTCCCATCCCCGGCCAGCCGCTCCGCCGCGGACACCCGCACCAGCAGCCTTTGGAACCTCGACACCCTCGCCGGCGGCGTCGGCCTGGGCTGCTCCATCGCGTTTGGGTTGAAAGGGTATAGCTGATTGATGCTCTGTTTAATGCTGACGTGGATGACAATACACGCTGACCTGGATGACACATCTGTGCTGAGTTGGCTGAATATGGTCACGTCAGCAAAACCACCACTCTAAACTGCTACGGGGGGTTATTTGACCGGATTTAACAAATTCGGGGGTTAAATGACCGGTTTTGTAGTTCAGGAGGTAAATCAGACTTTTCTGATAGTTCAGATGAGTAAACCGAACTTTTTCCTACCACAAAACATCACATGTGGCTGTCCACGTCACCAATTTTTTTGACCGCTTCACCGCATTTCCACACCGGGCAGTGTCCTTGTGACTTCGCAGTGAAGAGCGCATCCACGGCCATCTCATTCCCTTACCTTATCATCCGACGAGCCTCCGCCATTTGCACCAGTATCAGCGAGCTTAGCAGAAAGAGATGCATGAGAATTCTCAGTGATGGACTCATGGCAATGGGCTGCAGCTCCTCCCCGGCTAAATTGCTATCTAGCATCCTGTCCTCACACATGGCCTCGTGGACGCGCCACTGCTTGACGCACTGAACCTCGCGGCTCTTGTTGAACACTTGAATTGACGGCTATGGCAAGCAGCCTGTGGTGTGGAGACAGCACAGCCAGCCATCAGACATTGCGACCGAAACACACAGCTTCTCCAAACATCCCAAAAAAATCCCTCGCCCTCACAAAGCTTAGAACAGACCAAATCGACAAGGCATTGCCACGGAAATACAAAATTGGGCCAAAGCAAGCACTAGACTGCAGATATATAACTCACGCATTTGAATCAACAACCCTCAGCAAACATGAGCAGAAGTCGAAGTAATCGGCACCCGATCTCCCCGACATTGCCGAGAAGCAACTCAGACGCCTCAAATAAAACCCAAAAAATGCCATGACATCCTCATCCTGAGCTTTTGAAGACAAAAGAAAAACTTAATCACAAAACACTACAAACATTGGTATTTGGTGGGAGACGCGGTTGTGTGCATGTCGCCAGTGGTGTGCGGCGGTGCGCAACGCGGTTGGTTCGGCGGGGGCGTGACGCAGCTGGTGCCTGGTGGTCGGCGTTGTGATGCAGCTGCTGCAACTCCGGGGGCCGTGACTCCACTGGACACAGAGCAACAGGCACTGGACGCTCTCAAAGGCACCACGGGACAAGGAGGTGTATCTTATCTTTCAGGTTGTGGCAAAAGTGCATCTTGGGGATGGAAAGAGGGCGGATTTTTTTGCATTCTAATTGGTTGCCAGCTGCTCCAACCAGCTCCTTTTCCCCAACACTATACAACCATGTGAGGAATTCTGGCATTATCATGGTAGCTGCCTTAAATCAGCGACATTGGATCAGAAATATCAATGGGAGCTTGTCTCTCCAAGCTTTGGTGGAGTATTTGATGTTAGAATGATCTCAGCCGATTAGCCCAACGGCTAATCGAGCCTTGATCCGCGCCCTGATCGGGGGCGCCCAGCCCAACCTTGGCTGATGGGCCCCTGTCGCGCTGCGCTATAAATAGAGGGTGGGGGCCGGCGGCTCGAGACACGAGGTTCGCCTGAGCCGCACCCCCCACCGACAAAACCCTAACCGATCTAGAGGGCGGCGCAGTCAGCGACGGGAAGCGTCATCGCCGTCACCGTCACCGGATCCGCCCTGCCGCCACCGTCATCCTTCTTCCACGACCGCCGCTGCCGCGCCATGGCCGGCTCCTCCTCCCCGCAATCCGACGGTCAGTATCTCTCTCTCCCCTCTCTTCCCTCTCCGATCTAGAACCCCAGACGAAAAGGATACAAACATTGGTATCAGAGCCTTACCGTTCGACGCCGCCGCGCCGCCCGGTCGCACCGCCTTGGGCCGCCATGCGCGCGCGCGCCGCCGGGATCAGCTGCACGGCCGCCGCCGCGCGGGCTCGCCGCACCGACGCGCTGGCCGCCGCCGAGCCTCTTCGGGCGCGCCTCTTCCGATGGCGCCGCCGCGCGCCGCTGCTCGCGCCGGCCGCCGCCATCGCCTCGCGAGAGAGGCCGCCGCCACCTTGCGCGCCGCCGTTGCGTCGTTGCGTCGTCGCGCCATGGCGCCTCGGCCGCTCTCACCGCCACCGCCGCGCCCTTCCCGTGGGCGCGCGTTTCCGCGTGGTCGGCGCGCCCGCCTAACGCGCGCGCGCGCGCCTCCTGCCCGTGCTCCTCCTCGCGCGGCCGCCGCCGCCGACGCCGCTGGTGCGCGCCGTCGCCTTGCCGCCGGGCCGCGCCTACATTGCGCCTCGATCCGGTTTTCGGGCGGGAGATGAGCCGCATGAGGGGTTGGGTTAGGGTTTGGGGAGCTTCACCGCGTGGTGGTCACCGTCCGATCACCAGATGCGACGGACGCCGAGGGTCCTCCGTCGATTTCGGCCCAAAGGGGAGAAAGAGCGGCAGGGCTTTTGGGCGGCCCACCGTGGCCGTGGGCCGTGTGTAAGCGTCTTGGGCCAAATGGCCATTTTGAGCGATAAAAAAACCGAAAAAGAGATTTAATGTTTTTCAGAAGCATTTATGAGTGAATTTGATTGAATTTTGATCCAAAATCTCTGTAATTTTTTGCACCAACGTGTTAATTTTTCAGAGATTAAATGTGTACAGTAAAATGCATCTGTATAATGAATTATTTTAGAATAATTACAGTTTCCGCTGCAAAAGTTAATGTTGATTGATTTTTCATTATTAAATTCGAACCAACGGGAGAATTTAATTTTGAAAAAATAGATATAATTTCCAGAAATTTATGATATTGTTGTTTTCTGACCAACGTTGATAATAACAATATTATAATTTTTAATTGATGATTTTATGCATTATTTCTATTTATGCCCAACGGTGATGTAGATTTAATGTATAGATAAAATTGATTTAATTGTATGTCGTATTTTTGACCAACGTTGGAAATAAGGCATATAATTTTGCTGTTATTATGTTTAAATGTTCTCACTGAATATGAATGTGTTTTCAGGAGGATACTCCTTGATGGTTATGATACTACTTAGAGATGTTCTTTATGTTCCCTCTTTACAGAGGAATTTGATTAGTGTTTCATGTTTGAACAATGATGGTTATGATTGTCATTTTGGAAATGCAAGTGTGAAATAATGTTTAATAAAGAATGTGTTGGTCTTTCCATCTTACAAAATGAGCTTTATTTGTTATCATTATGTGATGATGTGAATGTCGTATGCGATAATGGGAACGTCGCGTGCGAGAAAGTGAATGAATCCTCGTCTACGAATGTTAACAGGAAACGAAAGAGAACTCTAGATGCGTCGTCGAAATTATGGCACTGTCGTTTAGGCCATATTTCGATGGAGAGAATAGAAAGACTAGTTAAGAATGATATTCTTCCTCCATTGGAGTTCTCAGACTTGGAACAACGCAGAGACTGCATTAAAGGAAAATATGTAAAGAAAATTAAGAAAGACGCCAAAATAAGCACAGGAATTCTACAAATTATTCACACAGACATTTGTGGTCCTTTTCCTATGAAAAGTGTGGACGGATATAACTCGTTCATAACATTCACGGATGATTACTCCCGTTATGGATATATTTATCCAATCAAAGAAAGAAATGAAGCCTTGGATAAATTCAAGATATTTAAGGCTGAAGTTGAAAACCAACACGATTTAAAGATTAAGATAGTCCGATCTGATCATGAGGGGAGTACTATGGTCGACATACCCCATATGGACAAGTTCCTGGACCTTTTGCAAGGTTTTTACAGGAAAATAGCATAGTAGCCCAGTATTCTACACCGGGCGAACCTCAGCAAAATGGAGTAGCTGAAAGACGCAACTGTACCCTGATGGATATGGTGCGAAGCATGATGAGCTATTCCACACTGCCATTGAGTTTATGGATGGAGGCGTTGAAAACCGCCATTCATATTCTCAACAGAGTGTCTAGTAAGTCGGTGCCCAAAACACCGTACGAGTTGTGGACAGGAAGAGTTCCCTCACTAAACCACTTGCGTGTGTGGGGGAGTCCTGCTGAGGCTAAAGTATTTAACCCAAACCTTGGGAAGCTTGATCCCAAAACAGTAAGTTGTCATTTCATTGGCTGCCCTGAAAAGTCAAAAGGTTTTCGTTTCTACTGTCGAGACAGATATACAAAGTTTGTAGAAACGAGACACGCTGTCTTCTTAGAGGATGAAATGATGAGAGAAAGTATGGTAGCTCGTGAGATTGACCTTGAAGAGAAGCGGGTGTATGCGCCCACTCCGATGATTCAAGAGCCATTCTTCATACCACCTGTTGTCGCTGCACCGACAGTGCAAGACACTGTGGTGCCAGCACGTGTTATTGTTCCTCCTGTGGCAACAATGAATGAGAATGAGGAACCTGTTCTTCAGGATCCTATAGAACCCATTGCCACAGATGAGGGGGAGCAACAGCAGCCTCAAACAGAAGATGTACCAAATGAGGAGGCCCCGAGAAGGTCTCAAAGAATAAGAAGATCACCTATTTCTGATGATTATCAGATTTATCATACAGAGGAATTTCAAATGGAGGATGATCCCACCTCATTTGAAGAAGCCATGAGAAGCGAAAATTCCTCAAAATGGCTTGAGGCCATGGAAGAGGAGATGAGATCCATGAAGACTAATAAAGTCTGGGACTTGGAAATTATTCCTAAAGGAGCCAAAACAGTAGGCTGTAAATGGGTCTACAAGACAAAGCTTGACTCCCCAAGGGAATGTAGAAATATACAAAGCGCGACTTGTGGCAAAAGGCTTTACGCAAAGAGAAGGGATTGATTACAATGAGACTTTTTCTCCAGTCTCATGTAAAGATTCCTTCAAAATCACAATGGCATTAGTAGCACATTATGATTTAGAGTTACATCAGATGGATGTAAAGACGGTATTTCTTAATGGGGATTTGGAGGAAAATATTTACATGGCACAACCGAAAGGTTTTGTCATGGAAGGAAATGAAAGAATGGGATGCCGCCTAAAGAAATCAATTTATGGGTTAAAACAAGCTTCAAGACAGTGGTACTTGAAGTTTGACAGTACAATAAGAAAATTTGGGTTTAAAGAAAATGTAGAGGACAACTGTGTTTATGCAAAGTTTAAAGATGGGAAGTTTATCTTCCTAATCCTGTATGTGGATGATATCCTACTAGCTAGTAGTGATGTTAATCACATTGGAGACAAAGAAGTTTTGTCCTCAAACTTTGATATGAAAGATCTTTGTGAAGCTTCGTTCGTTCTAGGATCAAATTCAGGGATAGAAACAAAGGGACATTGGGACTATCGCAAAAGATATACATAGAGAAAATCTTAAAGAAATTTGGTATGCATAAAAGTAGTCCTTCACCTGCACCTATAGTCAAGGGCGACAGATATGGGGATTTTCAATGCCCTAGGAACCAGTACGAGCTCGATCAAATGAAATCGGTTCCATATGCTTCAGCTGTCGGAAGCTTGCAGTATGCTCAAGTGTGTACGCATACCGACTTAGCGTTTGTTACTGGGTTACTTGGCGATTCGAGCAATCACGAATAGAACATTGAAATTGATAAATAAAGTCTTGCGTTATTTGCAAGGAACAAAATGCCTCATGATGACATACGAAGATCGATTCACTCCATATAGTGGGGTATCTGATTCGATTTCGGGAGATGATAGAAAGTCTACATCCGGATATGTGTTCACTCATTGGAGGAGCTATATCGTGGAAAAGCTCAAAGCAAACCGTCACTACATCGTCCACAATGTATGCCGAGTTTGTAGCATGTTATGAGGCTACAGGCGGTGAATCAAGCTAAAGAAATTCATACCCGGTTTAAAAGTGGATGACGACATCAATAGACCACTTAAGTTGTCTGCGATAATGAACCCGCGAGAACGTATGCCCACAACAATAAGTCAAGTGGTGCTGCCAAACACATTGACATAAAGTACTATGTTGTGAAAGATAAAGTTCGGGATCAAATTATAAGTCTTGAGCATATAAGTACGCAAAGATGTTAGCGGATCCGCTTACTAAAGGCTTACCACCCAACGTGTTCAGAGAACATGTAGCGACATGGGTTTAAGGGAAAGCCTATGATTCCTGGACTAAAAGATGGCCCAAAAGATTAAAGTATCTATTTCAGAACAGATAGGTGTATTATAGCTGTTGAATCTATCGGCGATTGTCCGTGACGATGAGACGTGTTCTATGCACTAATCTGTGATGGAATGAGTAAAGTCAAAAAGTAATTAAAGATAAAGTATAGATTGAGATCAAGGGGGAGAATGTTAGAATGATCTCAGCCGATTAGCCCAACGGCTAATCGGGCCTTGATCCGCATACGATCGGGCGCCACCAACCTTGGCTGATGGGCCCCTGTCGCGCTGCGCTATAAATAGAGGGTGGGGGCTGGCGGCTCGAGACACGAGGTTCGCCTGAGCCGCACCCCCCACCGACAAAACCCTAACCGATCTAGAGGGCGGCGCAGTCAGCGACGGGAAGCGTCATCGCCGTCACCGTCACCGGATCCGCCCTGCCGCCACCGTCATCCTTCTTCCACGACCGCCGCTGCCGCGCCATGGCCGGCTCCTCCTCCACGCAATCCGACGGTCAGTATCTCTCTCTCCCCTCTCTTCCCTCTCCGATCTAGAACCCCAGACGAAAAAGATACAAACATTTGAATCTATGGGACATGCTCTCGTAGGTTGCTCTTGATCCGGTATTGAAGATACTATTTGGTCGCAGGCTTCTCAATCGGGTCAATACTCATCTTCCTCGACCTACAGCCTCTTCTTTATGGCTAAAACGATATCAGCCTGTGGAAAAACCACATGGAAAGCTGCAACGCCGGGTTGCTGTAAATTCTTTATGTGATTGGCAGCACAGGATCGGTGCTTGACGACTAGCAATCTGCAAAAAACACAGGTGGCCTCATCAGCCGTCATGCGTCATGTGTTTCGCAGAGCAGGAAACATGCCCCCAGATTTTCGCCCGCTGCGATTATACCTGGCAGGTTTGGGCTCTTGTCCAGGAAATTAACGTCCCGTTCCAGTTACCCTTGGCAGCTGAACCTGACTCGGAGTATTGGTGGTGCACGGTCAGGAAGAGCTTCCCTAAGCAATTCCGTAAGGCCTTCGACTCTTGTTATTCTTGTTCATTGGCTCGTTTTGGAAAGAGAAGAATACAAGGATTTTCCGTTGACAGCAAAAGACGTCGGGGAACTTATGTGGCTGATCAAAGATGATATGTGGACATGGCGGAGTGTCGATCTCTTCAAGAGGATGCATCGAAGCGAGGATGGGCCAACGCACATAGAGAGTTAGAGGGGGTTGTCTGGTAGGACGACCATATCCAATGTGCTGAACCTTGCAAGGATTTAAGCTTTTCTTCCTGTTGTTGTATTGCGTAGTTTCTTTGCGGAACTGATTGTGTTCGTTGATAGCCTTGTTGTCAATCTCTTGTATTTCATTTTTCCTTAATAAAATTTGGTCGATCATCTCTGGCCGGACCGGCTAAAATATTTAGGCGAACTGGCCTCATAAAAATGGTATTGGTATTTAAACTTGACATGTAAATCCACAGTATATATATCATTTGTAAGACTTTTAACATACTACAACTTGGAGACAATATCAATGTAAAAAAAAGCTATATTTGCAACTGGAGGAAGCAATACAGTTTTGCTTTACTCTATGATGATCGGCATTATGAAGTTTAATCCACATGTACATGTGTACAAGTACAACACAATTATCAGAGCCATGTGCGGCCGCAATGATTCAGTAGTTTGCTAGCTAAGCTCCCTGGGATGCGAGAGCCCCTGATCGAGTTAGTTATAAAGTGTAAGTAGCTGCTCTATCAGCACAACATGATTTGGATAACATGCCGTTGTCGGGCATGCAAATAATACGTACCAAAGTAGCTAAGTAAGATTTGTTATACATGATCGCACCAACTAGCTAGTTAATGGCCATCCAATATGTGTTAACTAACATTCCAATTATTCTGAAAAACTTTTAACAATTAATTATGACGTGCGTTCTTGCAACTGTATAGGCTTTTCAGTTATGTTAACGACCACCAATATTCTCTCAAGATGCTAGCTTGAGCTAACTAACAGCTAGCTGGACTGGACAGTCATCAGAATCAGATGTATCTATCATGCATGAACCATCCGGCCTTGTATACGGTACATGCCATGGTGTCGTCGTACCAACTTCTCTTGATCCAACGGTCATGATCATCACTGACGAGTCTCATCATCAGGGAGCTAAATCAAACTTACGACACTCGATCATGCACGCGTTGATGATATGCATGGCCTATCAGTTTCAAAAGATATGCATGGCCTACTTAATTTGTGAGTCTTTGACAATTGGTATATTTTTTATTTGCAATAGCAAAAATAACTCTCGCTCGCACGAAATTACAAAATTGATACCGCGACAGGCCACTTGCCGCGCTCTTAGTCTGCAGTAGGAACATGCTTGCCCGTGCTCCCAATCAACGGAAAGAGTGTACATGCCCGTGGTGGGAACGTGCGGAGCGCCACCTGCCACGCTCGTATGTCATCTTGTCGCGGTTTAGGAGCATGGTAGGTGGCCTGTCATGGTCTAGGAGTACGTCAGGTGGCTTTCGCGGACTAGGAGCGTGGTAAATATGTCAATTTTGTTATTTCGGACGCAATGATGCTACATTTGATATTTTGTTATAAAAAAAGGGACTAAATGATCAAACACTCCTTAATTTTCTGCCTTGCTGTCGCGTATGAGTTACTGCTACAAGTTATAAGACTCGGTCAATTAATGCCCATGGCGATTTTCCCCAAATTTATACTGTATTTGAAGTTTGTATTTGCAATTCCTATGAAATACCTGCGGCACATTGTAGCTCCCAGATGCATGCGCCAAGATTCGGGTTTTCCGGGCGGAATATCGACCGCGGGGGCTGCACGTGTGGGCGACGCGCCCGTACGCCCGTCCGCGCTGGCGTGCCACGGGATTCCTCGGCAGGGCCACATGCGCGCGCGTGCACCTGCTTATGCGTGCCGTCGCCGAGCTGCAAGCTGCAATGCACTTAGGAACCTAAGGAGGTTTTTTTATGCTAAATGGTACTATTTAAATTGGTATTAGCAGTGTTTTCATGGCCAATTACAAAAATAGTGCCCTTCACCTTCCAGAGTGATATGGATAGCTCTCATACTGTCACGTCATCCTTATCTGTTCCACCCGAGGACAGATTTCCCTCATCTGTCCCACTGTGGAAGGGACAAGGTCTCACCTATCCCACTATAGAGGGAACAAGACAAGGTCTCGTCCGTCCCACTGTGGATGGGCCCTTCACGGTGGGACAAACCAGGTTTTGTCCTCTTCATGGTAGGACAGACGAGGGAGGACTACGCTAAAGAGGGACGGATAAGGCTTGTCCGTCCTATGGTGATGCGGATAAGGATACGTGATAGAACAGGAGGTTTGTCCGTCCTATAATGGTGTGAACGAGGAAAATCCATCCTAGGTTGGAGCTAACAAGGGTGACGTGGCAACATTGAAGCTGCTCGCGGTTTCCAAGAATGGTGGAGAACACATTTTTTTCAAATACGGTTACGATAACACCGTGTTTTCTAATACCTGTTCAAATAGTACCACTTAGTTAAAAAAAAAAAACTCCGTCCTAACACCAACACCGCTGCCACTGTTGCTCACTCAACTCGCTTCTTCCTCCCATCAATATCTCAATTATTCAGCGGCCAAGAGCCAGGGACACCAATGATCAGGGGAAACAGCATGTCCTCGGCAGCTGCCTCGCCTTGAATACTCCTGTACTCCTGCCCCGTCGTGTCCTGCTTAATATTCCTCACCGCCTAGCTAGCTAGATCTGAACGACTACATCAAGTCCAATCAATTCATTTAATCCTTACGTCCGCAATGACTAGCTAGCTACTTACAAGTTCTTTTAAGCATAATTTACTAATCTAATCGTCAAGAACAACGGTTCGCATTGATCAGCAGAATTCATGCTGGCCTAACAGTCAGACAGCCCAGGAACCATGTGCGCGCGGTCGCACGCGATGATTCGACAGTTAGTCGTCCACTGATGATGAGAAAGCCTCCGAGTTCTGAGCTGGTTAGATCGATCGACCATGTCCACGCACGTACGTACTCCTGCCTTTAGTCGCTGTTGCATGATGCTTGATTTCCACGTCATGGCATTGTCGGGCAATTATATACTGATCAACCATCAACTGTCGGAGCAGGGATGACCCAAGCCTCAGGTTGGATCAGTTTTTTTTTATATAATTTTTTATGATTTAACAAAACAATCTTTATGAGTTTTTAATCCTAGGCATCAGTCATTGCCCGTGGCCCGAGACTTGGCTCCGCTGAACCATCGATAATTCGATATATCAAGGTTAGTTGGAGTAGCAGGTTCCTCCGTTCTCAAGTACGTATCATTGTAGCTTTCGAACGAGAGTACGAGACTACCACAGTGCACCGTATTGATCGCCAACATAGCCTACATGCATATTATCTTAATTATCAACTAATTAATCAGCACCTAATGCAGGGTTAGTTCAGCATTTATGTTGCTTACAATGCACTGTTGCTGATGCATCCTAGCTTTGCAAGCACTACTCCCTCTCCCTGTATCTAAATTCTTCCCAAGTACACCAAATGGCAAATGCAGTACAATGACTAACTAAACAGCATCTCATAATTCCAATCGGAAAGCTGGCAATCATCAAAGGGTTAATGGACCACGCTAGCTTATCATGGCGCAGTAAGGGGAGGCTGCATTTTAGTTTCTGCTGTTTATCATTAGACCCATGCATGAGTCGAGAGAAGGATAAGGTGATGCCAGTCTGCTACTGCTTAACACAGGCCCTATCAGCGAGGGCTCCACCCAACAACAGCCACAGCCATCCCGACAGGCCCAACTTGTGTTTAGGGCTTGCCACTTCGCCAGGGACCGACAAGACGGGCTCCAATAAACCGGGTTGTTTTTGTGTCTTGTAAATAGTCAGGTCAGTCATATGTACTACTATAAAATTGCACCCAAAGACAATTATACTTAGATTAGATTTTTTTTATAAAAAAAAAACAATGGATTAGATTGTTTGTAGCTATGCAAAAAAAAAAAAAAAAACGTAATTTTGATAGATAGGTTTGCTGGGCTAGCTACCTTCCGATGGCTTTCTAGTTGAAGTTCAAGCCCCCAGATTGACACCACTATAATAATACTACTGAAATCATGCAACCGCGTTGCATTGCGTATCTATGTATTATCTTATTAAAACAAAATCAAAAGAAGTCACCATGTTCGCTCTCGAAGGCAAAAAATTCTCCCATCAATTGGAAGAAAAAAAAGAATGATCTACATTGCCGATCGTGGCTGATCCTGATTATAACAGTTTATATAGAAAGTCCATGCCAAGTAGAATAAAACTAAAATTTATAATAAAAAATAAAATAAAATCAATAATTTGATTTTCATACGAATTTCTTTGTAAAAGAGTCCTTGACAATTATGATAAAACCGAATTCAGAATAAAAAATAAAATAAAATTAGCGATTTGATTTTCATATGAATTCCTATGTAAAATCCATAGAGAATTATAATTTGAAATAAAAAATAAAAAATGTAAATTAGAAATCCATAACTAATTATAATTTAGAATAAAAATAAACAAAAAATAGAAATTTGATTTGTATATGAAATCCAACAAAAAGCCACAAAAATTGGAATAAAAATAAAATAAAATTATCAATTTGATTTTGATACGAATTCCAATAATTATAATTCAGAATAAAAACTGAACAATAATTGGCAATTAGATTTGTATACGAAATCCAATCAAAAAATTAACTGAAATTCGGATTAAAAATAAAATAAAATTAACAATTTGATTTCAATATGAATTCCAAAGTAAAATCCCTAAATAATTGTAATTCGAAATAAATATTAAATAAAATTAGCAATTGGATTCAGATACAAATTCCAAGAAAAAAAAATGAAATTTGGACTAAAAAATAAAAGAAAATTTGCTATTTGAATTCCAAAGTAAAATCCCTAAATAACTAAAATTTGGAATAAATTAAATAAATTTAGAAAATTATTTTGTATACGAACTGCAATAAAAATAATAAAAATAATAAATAAAAATAAAAGCTATAACGAAGATGGTACGAATGGTATCGGAGGAGACACACAAAAAAAGCCACCACATTCGCTCTTAAGGTCACGTGTTTCTATTGTTACTTCCTATGGAATAAAAATAAAAAATAACTAAAATTTTGATTAAAAATACAAGTTATAACGAGGATAACACGACTGGTGGGGGGAGACCACGAAAGAGTGCAATGACATCGATCTATCCTACAAGAAGACTTGACCCATGGGGAAGCAAAGAGATGAGGTGACGACAACGGAGATGAGGATAATGTCGTGCTGTTCGCCGGAGCTATTAAAGAGAAAGTTCAGTGTTGAATGAGTCAAGGGCCATGATGATAAGTAGCGAGCATCGGCATTGTTAAAGAAGTTAGTGAACAAAGAAGTTTGATGATAGGGAAGCACTGGCAGAGAGGAGATGAAACTTTGCATTGAAGACGAGTTATGGATGATATGAGGCCATCGAGTAACTAGGTGTGTGCCATTACTAGTAAGGGACACGTTGTCGCTGGCGATGTCGAAAAGATTCTTCATATCGTTAGACAATGACTAAAGTAGACAGGCTAACATTAGTGAAGATGAGAGGTCACCGCAGTTAGTGAGGAAGCCACAACGTTGAGTTGACCAGCGTTGAGTTAACAAATGACGCAGCCGTAGGGAATATACCCTAAGTCACCGGATAGAGTGTGGCATGTATCCCTAGCTGGAAATGGCGACGATTGCATGTGTATGCCTGTTGCTATCTCAATGGTTAACATTAAGCAATAATTAGGGAGAAGCGGAGAAGCTGAGAGAGAGATATCAAGATTTGAGTTTATGTTGAAGGTTGAAGCAAAAAAAAAAAAAACTGTGACGGCGAGAAGAGATTGAAGCCATATGGTTTGGTAGAACAACTAACGTGTGAGGGAATATAAGTTCAAGATTGCGCACGATGCATTGGTGTATGCCTATGGTGAATCAGTGTATGCATATGTAAACTAACAAGATAATTTGCTGTAAATACAATCAATGCATTGCTTGAGATTAAATAGAGGTATATATGCATGCATACAATTTTAATATATATATATATATATATATATATATATAAATAATAAAGTAAGAATAGGGACATGCAGCTATACATGATAGAGATGAGTTAGTTTCTAAGAACTCTAACAACTTATTTTAGTCAATGATTTTCTTTCATCAAATTACATATTTCAATTATGTTACTTAGGCTGCAATTTTCTTGAAATTTCTATTGTTATTTTTAATATTTATGATATCTTAAAAGTCTAAATAGTCTACAAAACTTGTAAATATATTCTCACACATTTGTACAAACTTCAAAACAAATATAGTCGCGTAAATGCACAGTCACCTGCTAGTTTTACACAAATCGAGGGATTTCTCCACTAGTTTTACACAAATCGAGCGATTTCTCCTGCAATGGAAGTACTGTTTTGGAGGAACATAATATTATGTCTTTCTAGTAGTACTAACATATATTCCTATATAATCTAATCTAATCTCACCTGGGAACCTGAATTAGCCAGCAATTAACCAGTTGGTTACTCCTCTAAATAATGCATTCCAAGTGCGTTCTCAAGGGTCAAAAGTCGCCATCAAGCTCGCTAAAGAATCTCCAAAGGAGATCCACCCCACGCGCACCAGCTCATCATTGTCGACCGCTACATGATCTCGCCCAATCCTCCAATTGAGTTTGATCCCTCTATTTATATCCGCGCACCTGCGCATCCTTTCTTCATCACCATCGGCGAGTTCGCTACTTCTCTTCCTACACTGACAGAGCTTAGCTATAGGAGGCCTATAGGCTATAGCTAGTTAACAATGGTGCCTCAGAGCTTGGATCTTGGCCTGAGCCTTGGCCTAGGCCTCGCCTCCCAGCCCCAACCCAGCTTCTGTTTGATCTCCGGCAATGTTGCAGCAGCGGACCAAGAAGTGAGTCCGGCGGCGGCGGAGGAGAGGACTTGCTCCCCCGGCAGCCCGGTGTCCAGCGGCAGCGGGAAGCGCTCCGAGAGGTCGGCCGGCAGCGGCGACGAGGACGACGCCGGTTGCGACGGCAACGCGCGCAAGAAGCTCCGGCTGTCCAAGGACCAGGCCGCCGTCCTCGAGGAGTGCTTCAAGACCCACCACACCCTCACTCCGGTAAACCTCGATCTCACGCTCGATCACACAAATATCAACGAGTACTTGAAGAAAGAATCGAGAATGACATGGACCCCTTACGCTTGCAGAAGCAGAAGCTGGCTCTGGCGAACAGCCTGAACCTGCGGCCGAGGCAGGTCGAAGTGTGGTTCCAGAACCGCCGCGCCAGGACGAAGCTGAAGCAGACGGAGGTGGACTGCGAGTACCTAAAGCGCTGGTGCGAGCAGCTCGCCGAGGAGAACCGGCGCCTTGAGAAGGAGGTCGCCGAGCTGAGGGCGCTCAAGGCGGTGCCCCCGGCCGGCGCGGCGGCCCCCTTGACGACCCTCACAATATGCCTCTCCTGCAAGCGCGTCGCGTCGTCCTCCTGCCCTACCGCCAATGCGGCCAACCTTTCCGCCGCGCACGTCGCCGCTGCCGCCCCCAATGCCGGCATGCCCTCCCCGGTGCTGCTGCCCGGACACCGGCAATTCTTCTGTGGATTCAGAGAGACCGGAGCAACATACGGCAGCTCTTCTGGGCTCGCAAAGGCGGTCAAGGCAGCCAGATAGAAGGGTTAAACTGGTCTGCCGCCATGATCAGCATAGCAAGCAAGCTAAATGACGGCATTGTCACAACTCACAAAAGCAAGCGTAGCAGAAAGTTTAATCATTTTTTCTGTGTCTTTTGGGGGGAATGCAAGTTAGTGACAAGGTAGGATCGATCGATGAGTTTGCATAGATTAATGTATGCATGTGAAAAGTTGTTGAAATAACAGAAGAAGCTAACCCTCTGTTTCTGTCGTTGAATCCTTTTGATACGTAACAAGTGGAATTTACAATATTGTAGGCTTTTGAACTTGTAGGGTAGATCAACTTTTGACAGTTTAGATCGAGAGTAGGTCTATTACTTAGTTTAAACTGATCATTTATCGCGTACGTCAATGTTGAGCTGCCAAACAAGTTGCAACTTAAAGGTGACTTGTGATTTATTTTGGTCATCTAGCAAAGAAGATAGCTAAGTTATATTGTCGGATTGTGCTTGTCATTTCCAATGTTGATAAATGTGATTCGAAATCTGTTTGTTCATGATGAAAGAACGGTTTGTAGGATATGTTTCCGTTTACGACTCCAAGTCTTTTTTTAAAAACCTCTCTATATATACCCTTTAGCCGCACACGATTGGGAGACGACTCGTTATAAAATCTTTGTAACTCTTTTCATATAACTATCATCGTCGGTCGTACGTCCGTGGTTTTTTTGCCCGCAAGGGGTTTTATTACAATCCTTCACCATGAACACAGATTCACACCAAGGTCAAGTGCTATATTGCCAATACCAACTCAAGATACAAGTAATTGGGACTACAAATTGGGAGAATTAGAATCAAGACAGGGAAGAGCAATCAAGAATAGGAAGAAGAAGCGGAAGATTGAGAATAAGAGGAATAGAGTTTAGAGAAAAGGCAGCATCGGGGAGGAAGACGAGAGCTGAGGCTAAGCCTGAAATATTCTTTTATGTCCTTCTTGCGTTGCTGCTGCTTACTTTTGTACTCCACCAACAAGCCAGCCCCTTGCACACCTAGGCCAATGGCCCATGACGCAGGCCCAACACCCAGTATCGGACGGTTCATGACATCCCCTCCTCCTTGAATTTCGACTTGCCCCTAAGTCGCTACGGTAAAAGCCTTGCGGAGGAACTCAACGCCACCTGGATCCCATGGTATCTGTAGAACCTCAATGCCCAACATGACTTGAATGTAGCCATCACCATTGCGGAATTTTCCAGAGCATGTCCAAGTCTTGTAATTTACCATACCAAACTCTCAGAAGATCATATTTTGCCTGCCATTTTTGAACACTATGTTCTGATTGATATGAATAGCCCAAAACTGCTTTTTGCTCTTGTATAGGTACACCATGGCATTATTCCATAGTATGAAAGTACTGCTCTCTTGTTGCCTCCTAGAAACTGACCACCAAGATGCTTGGATGTTGCCAATTCCAATTGTGAGCCCACTGCCACACTTCTGCTGCTCTGATATGAAAAGGTGAAGGATCTACACACCCGAAGCATTTGAACCTATCCCAAGGACCTGCTCAACCAGCCACCCTTTAAGAGCGCAACCATTAATCTTGGCTTCATAAGAATCATCTCTAGCAAGAGTCATCTGCGCACACAATGAACCTAAACCAAAAAACACCCCTTGATCAATGATGCAACCGTCCAGCTGAGAAAACATCACCATGAGAACCTTGGGGACAGTTATGCTATCACTTCCAAGGATTGCTTGCAACATGAAGTTCTCTAACACCAAAACTCTCACCATGGCCTTTAAATGCATATTCTCCAACCAGGGAATTAGTGGTGACCAGAATTGTAACAGTTGTATTGACTTCAACAGCGATGTCACCGTGCTTTCCTCTAGGGTTCCTTTCTGGATGGTGACACATCTGCAAGTGGAGTTCCTTTCCTCAGCTGCAACAATCCCAACATCTAGAAGGGCCCTTATATCACTCGACATATAACATACCCATGTGCCAAATTCTGGGAACCCCCTGAAATCACATAAGCTCCAAATAATGCACAGAGATTGCCCAGGGTTGCACTTGTTGCCCTCAAAGATATTGACAGAGCAATCACACCCATAGACTATATTCAACATCCTTTGAATTTGAGCTATAAGTTTCACCTCACTACACTTCTGATGTTCTTCTAAATGAATGTAGAGCTCTTCATAAAATTCCTTATTGACGGCCTTATACTCAAGCACTATCTTTCCATGCAGTTTCACAACTTCTAATACTATGTTTTTGTGATCTGAGTTAGACTAAGAAGCTAACCTTAGCATCTTCAGGACATCAACCATTAACTCGTCCTCAATGAAATTGTCCATAAGATCTTCCTCACCACACTTGTCGTTCTCGCACCACACAAACTCCGTAATCAGCATGGATACACATGACTTCAGCAGTTTCTTATAACAATCAATCATACAATCCCAACTGTGGCATGTTGCCCCGTGAATGAACTGATTATGCTGATCACATTGAGGAAGCTTGATCCCATTATCTTTGAGGGGCAATGACCAGGGTGGTAGCCTCGTTCTACTGTCGCTTTTCATAGAAACTGGTATTGTCCGATCAACCACTTTCTTATTGTCATCAGCATACAATATACTGCCTCTAGAAAAGAGCATTTTCCAGCTAACCACTTCCTCATTGCCATCAGTATAGAACGCTCCATTACCAAGGAGCTCACCACTCTTCTTTTGTTCTTCACTAACCACCCTCACATGGTTAAAGGAAAATATAGAGCACATCACCTCAGTATCCTTCCCCCGAAGTCACCATTCTTCCTGGCACGGGTGGTGACCATGGGGGCATCTGTTTCACTCCACCTCGATAGCACTTGAATGACAGCCATGATGTCGGACATAGCTCCAACCCATTGCCCATGATGCTCACTTGCGCAGGCGACGACCACGGTTGCCTAAACTCCATAGCACCACATAAGTCCCCCAAGCGTGCAAGGAGCCTTGCATAACGGGCTGCTCTATCCACAACGGTAATGCCTGCAATGGAAGACTTGTTTGGGTAGTAGTTACTGAGGACGAGGCCACTGGCGGAGAAGCCATAGGAGATGCCATCAGTGCCGAACATTCTGTCGAGCACCTTACGTGCACCCAACTGACAGTTGGATAGCTTGCGGAAATGCTCATCCCCTATGTAGATAGAGTTGACGGCGGCGCCGCTCGGTGTGGAGGTGGGGTTGCTAGAGTCAGTATCATCTGGGACGGTGTCTTGTTGGGTGTTGGGGGTCGAATCGGCGGCGCCACTGACCAGTAGGGGAGTGAACGTGGCTAAGGATGAGACCATCTCATTCATGACCTTTCCCAACTTATCCAGCGTGGCCCCCCTTCCTGTTAATGGCGTCCTTCAACTTGACCAATAGCTCCTTGCACCACTCCTCCTCAGTGGCACTCATGGTCATCTCAGTACCGGAAACAACTAAGATCGAGAGCTTTGATACCATATTGTTACGATTATTCACCATGAACACATATTCACACCAAGGTCAAGTGCTATATTGCCAATACCAACTCAAGATACAAGTACTTAGGGCTACAAATTGGGAGAATTAGAATCAAGACGAGGAAGAGCAATCAATACTAGGAAGAAGAAGCGGAAGATTGGGAATAAGAGGAATAGAGTTTAGGGAAAAGGCAGCATTGGGGAGGAAGATGAGAGCTGGGGCTAAGCCTGAAATATTCTTTTATGTCCTTCCTGTGTTGCTGTTGCTTGCTTTTGTACTCCACCAACAGGTCAGCCTCTTGCACACCTAGGCTCATGGCCCATGACGTAGGCCCAACCCAGCTTCTGACAGTTTATGATAGGTTTCCACGTTAAATCCGTGTCTCTTGCTCTTTGATTATCTTTGTTCTTTGCCTCGTCATTTTCTAAAAGATCCATTTTCTATACCATCACGAAGTGAAGTGTCGTTTGGGCGCGTGGTTAAAGGTCATTGTTCAAGTCCCACTAAGTATAACATGTGTTAGCTTTTTACCTGGTTGCTTAGCCTTTAAAATTGTTGTATCGGTGTAGAGGTAACTTTGTTGATCAGTTTTGGCTCTTTGCTAGGGCGTGCTTGAAAACTTTTCTTTGGTGGACAACACCAGGGGTGGACTAATTTAGGTCAGAAATTACACGCCTGGCTTCCGCAGCTGGACCCAGACTCATGCCAAGATCAAGCGAGACAGGCCGCACAAGAGACCATGTTGGTAGACCAAGAGTCCGAGAGACTTTTTAAAAAATAATATAATTTTTAATAGAATTAAAAACTAAATATTTATTTAATAAAATTACAAAAATAAGCTTCTGTCACCATTCCAAATGGCAAAATGGTCATGTCATCATATGGATTGGCGACATGAGCTCTGTCATTATTCGAATGCCATTGTCGCTATTTGGAATAGCGATTTGCTCCACGAGTCTCTGTCGTCATTCCAAATAGTGACACAACCTCTTCTATAAGAGATCCTGCAAGTCTCTGTCGTCATTCCATTTCATTGACCATCCTACTTGGGAGGAGCTGATCTAGGCCGCCAACATTGATAGGCTAAAGGGAACGGTTGGCTGGCGGCAGAGACGACGTATCAGGAATAACATGGACGAAGCAGAAGTCGGACGTCGTACGAAGAAGTTCTCTATTTGCCGGGAGCTTGGGCATACCTACATGTATTGCCATGCGAGAAATGAACAACATGAAGGAGAGGTCGGTAGTTCGGATAGCGCCGCGGGGATCTCATCCAATCGCCCCACTTGAGGTGGGCACCGTGGAGGTCGACATGGCGGACGTGGCCACAGGGATGGTTTATTATTTTTAAATATGTTACGATGAATGTTCTGTTTACTGTTATTGTGATTTGTTGAACAACTATATGATAGTGTATGTCCTATTTAATTGTGTTGTCCGATGTGCTGATGTTATGTGATGCGTCGAATTATTATGTGTAACCTATATACCACCACTAATATTGTTTCTTATTACTTTATGTTTCTTACTATGAACAATATAACCATATAATTTTATGTCTTCTATTTACCGTTACTTTTTTTTTAAAAAAAAACTAGGTCATGTCGTCCTTTGAATAGGCGACATGAAGTTGTCGCTAATTCAAATGATGACTTAAGTCTTTGCCGTCATTTGGAACAGTCCCAGAGACATTTCACACTGTTCTCATGATCGTTAATTCAAATAGCGACAGAGCTATTTGGAATGGCAACATAAGCCTAATTTTGTAATGTTATTAAACGGACATTCCTTTCTATAATTTTATTAAAATTTGTATTATTAAAAAAAAAAAGAGAGTCCGACACCCATCCCGAGCTACGCACGTCCGTTTCCGCGCGCGGCCGAGCCCCCGGACTGCTGACCCACGCACCTTCACGGCGCACGCTGCGCACGGCGGCCACGACGTACGTACGTATCCAAGGTGCCGTTGCCTGCAGCCAAACAGCAGAAGATAGCCGCCCTGCCCCTGTATACGATCGATCGTTGTAAATTCCGCCGCGCGTGCCGCCGTGTCACTGCGCCCACGAACAAACGCCGAGCCCCGAGCCAGCCCGCGAATCAGATGCCGGCCGCGGACACGAGCACGCACGCACGCAGCGACGACGACGAAAGCGCCCGGAAAGTGACCGAGCGCACGGCGCAAACGCCCGGAGATTAAAGAAGGAGCAACTTGGTCGTATAAATTAGTCCAACTAGAAAGACACACAAAAAAAAAAAGGGAGCCTAGAGGATGGAGCAAATATAGCAGTAGTGGCCTGCTGACGCGGGCGAATGTTGACTGGGAGATTACGCGCGCGAAAGGGGGGCGTTGCACGTGTGGGCGGCATGCCCGTACGCCCCGCCCCGCTGGCGCGGCCGGCCTTGGGATTCGACGCAACGCTCACATGCGACTCCACTCCTACTTGCGTTTTGATTCGCAAATTCTGCACGCCCTCCCCTAGTAGAGTCGTGGTCTCTTCCTTCTTCCCTCCCTTCGTCGGAAATGGATCCTCATCGAAGGGTTTAACGAAAGGGATCAACAGTGGCACGTATCAGGAGTCGATCTTCATCGTCCGATCGAAAAGTAAATATTAGATCAATCGCTATAGTAAATGTTTCACCGTAAACAACGGTCTAGACCGATTCACTATTTCTACAATATTTGCTACGAAAACACTGAGTGTGCTGTTTACTCACTCATGTGTCATTTGTCATTGTTCAGAATTACAGCATAGGATCCTGTTTGTCGCCGCGTTGGCGGTAATAATAATGAACCAAGGCCACTGGCATTAGCATAGACGCACGCTGTCGCCTACCATAATCAAACCCATGCTGAGTAATTAATCAGCTAGCTTTGCAAACCGGACCCGGGTTTGCTGCACTTGTTAATCAAAAGGGATCGCTTTGCATTGCACAATTGCACGGTCTCAGTCTAGGCAGGCTATAGATCGAGGAGTGTGCGCGTAGTCGTGTCCGGGCCGCCTGATTTGGAATTGACGGACAGCGCAGGTCTGCGGCAATGCGCAGCATAAATGGCCGCTATTTTGTACTGGAGCGCGAGCGCCACTGTGTGTGCGCTGTGGGATAATTAATCTTCGTCGATCCTCCGGGGCTAGCTCATCAATGGACGGCTTTGAGGGTACCCAGCTGCACGTTATGTTCGTTAATTATATCTGCATTCTTGTGTCTTTTCTTTACAGAAATTCTTCGGTACATTCTACTAATATTATATGGTGTTAATATAAATTAAATCTGGTCATTGATCTGATCAGGGTATAATAGGCTTTTCTTTGTATGTATAATTTTTTCATAAGAGTATTATGGACTTTTTTAACTAGGGTTGAAAATATTACTCTTGTGTAATACGATCTATGTGGACAATTACAATTTTATCCCTTCGAGACTCTACTACTCATGTTGCTAGATGTAGTATAATTAAATTCTAACTAATCTGAATTATTGGATGAAAAAGAATGGACGACCCATATTGAAATAAGGGTACTTATAATTTTTCTTAGAATGGACGACCCATATAAATTAAATCTGATCAGGATATAATAGACTTTTCTTTTGTATTTATAATTTTTTGCATGAGTATTATGGACTTTTCTAACTGGGGTTGAGAATATTACTCTTGTGTCATGCCATCTATGTGGACAATTACAATTCTACCCCCTTGAGATTCTACTACTCATACTGCTAGATGTAGTATAATTAAATCTTAACTAATCTGAATCATTAGATGAAAAATAATGAACGACTCATATTGAAACGAGTGTACCATAAAAGAGCTCTTTTTTAACAGGGTAAAGATTGTTACATTAATCCCTTTCGCACAGTGTCAATTTTCACCTGGATAAAAAAAGGGAAACAAAAAAGAAGAAGAAGAGGTGGATATGCATGGTTTTTGTAACGCTGATTTCATTGCCGCATTTGTTAGTCAACTGATAATCATTTGAAGCATATATGCTTTTGAAAAAACATTATATACCTGCCATGTTGCTTACAAAGCACAAGAGCAAACTATTTATTCCATCCAAGTAAACAAACCGACAAGCAAGCAAGTAGACAGATTAACATGCAGCTTCCCACGAACACAATTATTGAGATACACATACCGACCGATCGATCTCTGCAGAAGCAGGATGCATGAGATGGAATGATTTCCAGCAGAGAGAGAGAGAGAGAGAGCCATGTGCACCTGGAATAATTTAGCAGTTACCGATCGACAGATGGATCGATCCAGCCCAGCTTACGGAAAGGCAGCCTCCATGCATGTGTGCATGGCCTCCTGTAGGCTGTAGCCCTGTACATGCCAGTGTGCCACGGTACTAAGCAACAAGTTGATCGGGCACACACGGTGTTTTCTGGACAGCACGGCCATGTCGGCCAAATCAATATGGCTAGCTAGGGCCAGAGATAAGTTATGCGGAGCCAGAAATTTTTTTACCCAGGAAGCTATATAGCGAGAACTAAACATTAAAAGATGCTAAGTATACATATTTTGCTATTCTATATTAGCAAACTAAGAACTATATAGAGAAACCATAGAGACTAAGGCTCCCACTAGTCCCCAACCCCCTGCCTCCGTCCCTATTGGCGTGAACAAGTGGATTGCCCGCTAGTGGCGGACACAAGAATAAAATAAAGGGGTACTCACAGGACCCTATTCTTTTTCTTCTACCTTTAGCCCGCACTCTCTACCTAATGATCGATGAATGATGGTGCTACGGGGATGCTCAAGGTCCGACCAACGGTAGAAGGTGCTCCCGCCCTAGCTACCCCTGTTGGTCCGCCCCTGCTGCCTGCAGGAACACCATGTAAATGTAACGTAATGCAAAATGAATCGTAGATATATATGTGCGCACTCCATCATTGTACTCTTTTTCTCCATGCGTTACCTTTCAGTAGCTTGATTAATTGTTACTCTTTTTTTTCCCCATGCGTGCATTAATCCATCCATAGTGCAATAATTCGTCAGCTCCAATTATTCGGCTCATCAGAAGATGGTATATCCGGTGCGGTGTACAACTATGCGACGACTCCATGGCTAGCTAGCTTCTCCATCGTCAATGCATCGATCCATCGATCATTCATGCTTGCAACGGAAAGCTAACAAACGCCCAGCTGGCCTTCACGTTACATGCTGGGCCTCCATAGATGCCATTCTACTAGCTAGTTTGATCATAGAACGTGTGTATATGTACTCCCCTCCCCCTTGTGCTAACTAAGTTTTATTCTACCAAGTACAGAATACTGTACACAGTGCATAATATTCCTTCCTAGCTAGGGATCTTCCTTGATTTGCATTAATCTTGCTCATCTCATAATACAATTTACTCTAGAACCCTTCTCATCGGTCGGTCAAAAACAACCTTTAATTTCCAGCATCAGGCGTTAATCTATTTTTAATATCTGATTAGGTCTGGGGACCATTTCAATTAAGATTAAAGAAGTTAATCTCGTTGCCCTTTATTTTACCAGAATTGGAGCCAGCCTTTATCCATTTATTCACAAACCCAGAAAATCTGTTTTTTTTAATCCCATTCCAAAATTTTCAAAAAAAAAAAAAGAAATTGATTTTATCACAACATGCTAATTTTTTCCCATTCATTACCCTTAAGGACCAGCGGTGGTCTTCCAGACTCCACCAGGAGTATGGATTCCGCACAACATATCACATAGACAGTTAGATTTACAAGGAAATAAAGAACAAGATTATCGATGCGAATAAGGTAAGCTGCACAAACCTGAACAAGATTATCGATGCGAATAAGGTAAGCTGCACAAACCTTGGGATTACATCTGTGTTTGGAGGATGAATAATGAATCGGATCAGCCAATAACCAAACAGCCGTCCCAAGTGTCCAACTGAACCGTGCATGATTGGGGGCGGATCGGGGACCCAATAATCAATCATAAGCTGTAGCCGCTAGGTGCTCGCTCGCACAGTCGCACGGCATGTGGGGCGAATAATCATACGCGCGCACGGCCACCACCACACCACCGGCCTCGCGCGTCTCGTCTCGCTCGCTCGCTCGCCCGCCTCCACGAGGACGGCACATGGGGGCGTCCCCGCGAGCCTCGTACAGGTGGGCCCGACGCGGTCGAGCCGAGACCGGCCGGAGGTTACACGCAGGCGCAGGAGAGCAGCAGATGGTCATCGCATCGCATGATTGGGCGCACGTGAGGGACAGCCAGCCGGACAGCCAACTCAACTGCCACCGATACACAGGTCCAGGTCTATGATAGTCTAGACTCTAGCCTAGACTCCAATAGAAGGCATGTATAATGATACAGACAGCTGTTGTCTATAGCAACTCTTTATATCACCTGTAGACAGCACTAAAGACAACTTATATAATGGTTGTGGTGATACAATCGGCTACAAGATTACACACAACACACAATCTTTTAATGCTTTTCTTATTACTGGTGCTACAGTCGACTACAGAATTGTAGACAATATTTTTCTCTCTCTTCTTTCTCTTTCATCTATATCAGCAAAAATCCTACGTGACAGATACTATAGACAACTGACATAAACGCATTGTACATACTCTAAGTTCCGATTACAACTTTCCCTCCATGTAGTAATGACCTCTAGCCCTAATACTAGTTCCGCCGCTGCATGCATGTATGACTCTTCGAGGTAAAATGGTTAGGTTCACACCAAATGTATACTTACTACTATACAAAGATACTCCAATAACGGTTTCACATACTAGTTAGAGAGAGAGAGGGCACTACGCAAAGACGATGGTTTGCACAGGGATATTTAAACATGGCCGGTGATTTTACGGTCTAGCTGGAACGCGAGATTTTCCGAGGATTAGCTTTCGAGGAAATAAAGCAAGCACCAAGGTGAGTGTGTCTCTTCTTTTAGCAAAACTCCAATGAGTAGAGCAAGAGCATTTCTCTTTCAAAAGAAAGATAATGGGTTAATTAAGAGTATTACAAAGAAATGTGAAAAAAAAATGATGGTTACAGATATGTATGAATCTCTTATCCCATTTTTCATCGACGTAGACATTAGCAGCTGAATCACAAACAAATTATTGGTACCTGGTACTCTGCCATACCCTTTTCAAAGAAACATGATTATAACCGACCATTTCATAATCAGTACATGCTCGTCTTCCTTGTTTGTGACAAAAAAAATTTAGAGAAATGGTGCTAACCTTTCTTAACAGTTCCAATTAAAATACTATCATTACACAAAACAATTGAGTACTCATCATCTGCATTCTATGCTTGCTTGCTTGTGTGTCTAATAATTTTGTGGATAAAATAAAAAGGGAAAAGAACTAAAGAACCACCACTTGACCCGACAAGATTGGACCCGGATCCTCCGCTATACTGCAGAGAACCACTTGGTTGAACAGTGTTTTTTGTCTGCATGAACAACACTTCAGTACTGCAACAAATAACGCAGAAACACCGAAATGGTGCCTGTAGCACTTGATCTAGGACGTTCTTTCGGATCGGACATGTCTACTGTGTTCTCGGCACTAGCATCCAGGGGACTTGAATGGCACCCTAAGTGGGCATCCTATACCATTATTCAACACCCCATCTGCTTAATGCAGCTTTCGGCACAAGATTGCTCCTGTCCTCTGTCATGTCAATATACATAAACATGGTATCATTGTATGCCTGCCCATCACCGGTTCCCTCTGCAGAATGGCAAGATACATAAACATGGGACCTATCATTTGTATGCCTGCCCATCACCAGTTCCCTCTGCAGAATGCAAAAAGGCCCAAAAAGACAATGATGGAAATAGAAATTCAGCTAACCTCTTGCGCTCTTGCAGAGAAAAACTTTCACTGTAACCTTTACAAAAACCACAACTAGAGCCAAGCTTATCGGTCCGAAAGTTCCATTTTCACTGGCTTCGTTTTATCTGGAGCGTCCAATGCAAAACTAGCTTAAGCTTCTAATAATAATAATAAATAAATAAATAAATATTTAATCTGTCTGGCCTAGTTTCAGATTTAAACAGACTATAGGTTGAAGCTTGACCAGCCATTCCCATAACTAGCAGGGAGATTGTATTCTACTACTACTTTTCTAGTATCAACAAAAGTTTCAATTAGTGATTAAATTATCTAATCCTTCTTTCCTAGAAGACCACTTAGCCTTAATGATTTCGCATGGCTCATAATTAATAGAACAACTTGTAACTCGAAAATTTGTTGGTTTACCCCCAAATTCCGAATCTGATGTCTGGTCAGATTCCACAAGATATGTCTACATTTTTTTAACATTCCCAAACTTAATTATCGAGGCAGTGAAGAAAAGGGAATATGTTATCAAGAAAAAGAAGGGATTTTTTAAAATAATGTTAATTTAAAAGATAATTACAAAAAATAGTCGATTTTTTAAAAGAAAAACATGTCACTATCGCCATTTAGAATGACAAATTTTTCATATCGTCATTCCAATTGGCGACAGTATCCCTGTCGCCAATTGAACTGATGGCAGGACAATTTTGCCAGTTCAATTGGCGATAGGAGGATATTGTCGCCAGTTCAATTAGCGACAATTATACTGTCACCAATTAGAATGGCGATAGAGTTCTATATTCATTTATTTTAATTTATATGTAGAGAATTCAGCCTAAAGATTTATGTGTAGAATTCCGCTAGGAACCGACAGGACTTCGCTACGTCTCTTCTCCCCTCTACTCCTCTCTTTTTTCTCTTTTTTTTTCAGAATTAAAATAACTTTTCCACTGAATTCTGGAGGTTTATGTGGCCAGTTCTTGTTGCTAGTTGAACTAACAATTTGCACTCTACAATGCAAATCGCCAGTTGAAATTACGACATACAGTTGAAACGACGTCCGACAGTAAATAGGTTCCTGTCGTCATTTGGAATGAATGGCGACATGCACATATTGCCATTTCAAATGATAACAGTGGCCTTTTTTTTAAAAAAAAATGACTATTTTTTTGTAATTATTTTTAAAATTAATATTATTTAAAAAAAAATCACAGAACTCACGAGCTCAGAGTGCAACCACAGTGTGCATCAGGTCAAAAGTTGAAGGTCCCACATACCAGAGAATGGAGGAACGACCACTATCAGGACTGCGAGGCAGGCATGGCCCAGGCAATAATTCCTCCAACCTGGATGAGGTAGGTTGGAGTAATGGGGTTTGAGGAGAGATAAGCCTGGAAAAGGTTGGGAAAATAAACAATGCTTCAGGGGAAAAGGAAACTGCAGGAATGACCTGCAATTCTTTTTGGGCGAAATTAGCAAGCTCTCGGCCATAAGTGTCACGAACACCTATATATCTTGGTAGAAATCGCTGTAATTGTAACACAATTCAGCTAATTAACCTTCGTGGTAGGTGCAACATAGTGTTTGCCCTCCATTTAGCATAATGTGGAGAGTTGGTCTAATTTATTTTGCAAAATAGTAGTAGTTGGGTTGTTTTCTAAAAAAAATAGGGTTAATTTTTTATTTGTCACTGAAAGTTGGCTGGATTCCTAATATGCTACTGCAAAACTGCTCCTCCCTTTGTTACCATTCGATCTCAACTTTTATCCTTTATATGTCACTCCTGTTAGCTCTGTTAAATCCAATTGCCATTAACCACTCCAAAGCTGTTAAATTTTTCTAGGTCTACCCAAATTCCCCTGGTCCTACATGTCATATTATTCACTCACACACCTTCTTCCTCCTCCTCCTTCCTCTCCCACGGTACCTCGTTGTCTCCTCCTTTCCTCCCTACCCCCGGCTCTAGCCTCACCTCCGCTACCATCTCCCATCTCCTGCGCTGCACTCACTTAGGCCCTCTGTCCCCACCACCCGCGCTGCCTCCACCCTCTGCCCCACCACCCGCGTCGCCTCTAGCCTTCGCCCTCATCATCGAGCCTCCTCCTCTCACCTGGCCTCCTTGTCCTCGCGGACTCTGCCAGCGCCCTGCTAGCCCGTGCCCTGCGCCACTTGTCATGCCCTCTCCGCCATCGCCGCTGCCTTCTCGCTCACTATCATATCCCCTCCCCCCTCTGTGCTTCTTGTGCTCCCCTTCGCCTCCGGCTTCCTCTCCTCCGCCGAGCAACCTGCCTTCGCTCGGTATGTCACCTACAGTCACCAGGCGACCATTGCCGCCGAGCCATGCAGAGCGCAAACTCCATCTTCGGTGAGCTTCTTCAAATTTCGTCTGTGTCACGTTGTGTTCCACCTCCTCTTCACTATTTCCCCTCTGTTAATTGCGTCGTACCCATTGCAGTCGATCAGAATCGAAGCTCTGCCCGTCGCGAGACAAGGATCACCGCCCCGAGGACGATCTCCTCCACCAGTTGGTTGCACTTCAATTCCTTGCACCTGTAGATTCCTCATCCTCCCATGAAGCTAATGCATCGGTAGACTACACCTTATCACCACTGTCAAGCCGTCTCCGCCATTCTCCATTGATGCCGTTGTAGTTCACTGTTGCGCCGCTCTCTAGTGAGTATCTGGCGACACTGAGACCACCTATGGACTCTACCTCCTCCCCTCGTCCCATTTTTCCTAGTCGTTGCCGCCCCGATGGTCACCTCTCACTGCCGATGAGCTCCACTAAGGAGCTTGTATGCGACCGTGTATGCCTCCCCTGCTTTCCCTCTCTCTTTCTCTCTCTATCTCGTTCTCTGTTGAAACATTTCCCCCTCTGTGTTCCGGGTAGATCGGAAGCTGCGAACACAATCAACTCAGGGGCAAACTCGACTTTTCGGACACAACTTCACGACCAACTGACGGGAGTGGCAAAAAGAGGATACAACTTTAGATGTTGTGGCAATGGATGGAGGAGCAATTTGACGATGACATATCAGATAGCAGTTCAACTTCTAATGGCAAATAAGAAATTAACCCAGAAAAATAATCCGAGGTTACTAATGAATGGAGAGTATTATGGGAAAAGATAAAAGCAAAAGCAACCTGTGAAATGAGTTTTATTTTGGGGTTGGGTGAGTGAATGACGAACAGTTTAAGTACAGCAGTTGGATTGGAGGGGTTGGAGCCCCCCATGATTGCGGGGAGGCCGTGGGGGTGTCCGGGAAAATGCCGGCAAAGCGAGGCGCACGGCCGGGCCGGTGGGCCACCCCTGTCTTTCCCTCGATTTTCCATTCACCGCGAGTGGGGCCGCATCGCTGGAAATCATGGGATTTGCCTTCCTTTCTTTCTTTCGTTTTGTGTTCCCCCGGTTTCTCGGCTCGGTCGGTCGGTCCCGAGCCGATCGAGCCTCGAGCTTGAGCCGGCTCGGTGTATGTACGTTCCTTCTTAATTGAGTTGTATTTTTATGACCTTGCTTAAACTGTCATGACGACAACTGGAGAAAATAATTGCAAAAATGCAAATGTGAATATTCACAGTCGTCGGTTCATCTTTTGTTTGTAGTCCTGTAGAGTTGTACTAGATATTTTTGTTGTTGGGGGGGGGGGGGGGATCACGTGTACACTAGGATATGTTCTTGAGTAGTGCTACGCTAGTTCCTTTATTTTTTTTCTTCTTAAAAACAATAAGAAAAATGGCAATATTGATAGGAATCAACGTAGCGATCTTACTTACCATTTGGAGCTCCTGATTTTCTCCGATATTTCCGCATGAAACACCTTTTAATTTCCGCAGGAATCTAAAAAAAAGTTTCCACGTGCAAACTGGGCATTAAGAAATTCGGAGGCAGGTTGCTAGGCAGTTTAGCTACCCAACCAATTATTAATCGCAGGATTCATGTATTCAACCTGTTTAATACTCACTTCGGTTTTAAAAAAAGTCATTTTGAAATGTGCGTAGTTAAATTTTGAAAACTTTAGCTATTGATATCTTTTTAAATATTTATATTAGACACATCAAAATCATATGTGTAGATTTGTCTCGAAAAGTACTTTCATGATATTATAATTTTATTAGATTTTACAAATATATTACAATAGTAATTAGTTATAAAAAGTTATATTTTAATGACCATATCGATGTTTAAAACCACATGTTTTTTTTTTGTGTGAATGAGAGGAGTCCAAAACGACTTGTTTTTTGTGAACAGGAGAGAGAACTAAGGGCATGTTTGGATTGTGTCCTGGTGTTGATGTGCCTCGTCGGGAGGCCGATAGGATTCTGTCGGTGGCTTGTTTGATTGCCGACTTGGCGATGCCACAACCCACCTGGCCTGGATACCTACGGCAAGTTAGTTAGCCTGAGTCAGGCGCGATCGAATTCGAACGCCCGAGCTCCAGGCCGCAGCATAACAACTTGCTAACTACACCTAGCACATGGTATGACCTCTTCAGGCACAGGTCTCCAACCAAACACCATATCCTCAGACTTACCTAACCAAATAAAAATCACCTACTTTTTAGACTACCTTCAGTTATCACTTTTTCTCAGATATGAGTCCAAAACACCGACCAAACAAGCCCTAATACTTACTAAGTTTATTGCCCGGCCTGGGCACATAATAAACGCAACATCAACCGGAAGCTAACCGTTACTTGGCTAGGGGACATTAGCAACCTACCGCCCCCGGAATTCCGACTTAAGCCGCGCATGAGTTGCCGCGCGGGCGCGTTGGCTTCTTCCTCCCTTTTTTTGGCACCATCCATCCATGTAAATCTGTCAACTACGCTAAGCCATTACATCCGGCGCTAGACGCTTTGTTGTTTGCAGGTTTTGCTCCTAGGAATCAGTGTCGCTGGAAGCTTCCAGGAGATCGGGAGCGGCACAGAACCACTCGTTTTCGATCGGCCAGATCGGTCGGTCTCGCTCGTACGCGCGAGTCGTGACGCATGAGCTGGTCAACAGTAAGTTCCAAATATTCTCGTAGAGGATACCAAAGCACGCATAGCCAGCTCTTTCGTTCCATCCGGGGCCAGAAGTTAACAGAATGGTATTCGACGGAAAATGTCAAATGATAATTGTTCACGCTAGAAACAAATAATTTAAAATATGGTATATGTACCAATTAAGTTAGTTATGTTATCGTCGCAGAAGATGCAATATTATCTTTGAAAAAGTTACAGGGGAGATGAAAATGTGGGAACATACAATAGTAGATTGCTAATTTTATTGGCCTTACAGGTTTTTAAAATATTGGGAAAATGCATTCTTTCATATTTATTTCCCATAATAAAATGTACAAGTTGTTTAAAAAAAATACAAATTATTGAAATCATAAGAAACAAGAACAACAAAAAAAAGATCTCAATAACTTTCACACCAATTAAACTAAAAGAGAAAACAAACAAAATTATGATGGTGGGAGTAGGGATGGCAATCGGGCGCGACGGGCACGGGTAGTGCTCGTCCATACCCATGCCCGCGACCCTGATTTTCCCCCACGGGCATGCCCGCGAAGGACGACGGGCAAAGAATCTCGCCCATGCCCGTCGCCCGCGGGCACGCCCGTTTACCCGCAAACAATGCACTGTCGCCCGTGGGTAACTGGGTACCCATCGCCCACGAGCATGCTCGTCATACATAAACAATGCACATATTAAATTCATCACAATTCACATTGATTGGGCGGTTCGACGCCGCGCCTCAGATATTGAGCGGCGGCGCCTTCTGGAACCTCTCCCTGTCGTCCTCGAGCGCCCTACCCTTGTTGGCCACACCCTCCTTGGCCCGCTCCATCTCCGCCTCGACCTCGCCGTCGCGCCGCTCGATCTCACCCGTCATCTTCAGCATACCCTGGAGGGCGTCCTGGACCTGCCGAGACACCTCTGCAGGGGGACAATCCACGGAAGTGTTGGTATGATCATCTGCAGTGCATGTCTTTCGGAATCTAGCAGGTGAACTATGCCATACGTCACACATGAAGTAGAGGTGATTTCTACAGGGGATTTCAAATGCCTGGATGAACAAAAGAAATAATCCAAAGGCAATAAAGCATCCAAATTGGCCACAACAAATCAAAACAGAATGGGGGAAATAAATGAGCTCGAGAAGAATCAAATGGGTTAGGACCGAATCGCAACTAAGCAGGCGATGCCAATGGATCCGGTCGCTTCAAACAACGCGAAGCCCAGGGCTCGATCCTCGTACCTCAAATGAAACTACTCCCCAAAATTTGAAACGCCGGATAGCTTAAAAGTTAAACCCCCAATCTAGGTCGAATTGCGTCGCTTCGGGCACAAGCTTGTGGGCAAAATCGAACGAACCATCGCAAATTGATTGCGCGATCGCGGCGAGCAAGCAAACCTGGAGAGGCGAGCGAGCGAGCACCGCAACGAGACGGGAGGCGGGCGGGGTGGATCTGGAGGAGGAGGTGTGCCGGGACTGGGAGGAGGAGCGGCGGCAGGGCAGGGCAGGGCCGGCAGCCGGCCGGGAGGAGGGGGGCAGCTTCGGGCCTTTGGTGCTTTGTGCAGTTTTACACTGTGGCGGCTGGAGAAGGGAGATGGGAATCGGGGTTCAGGGGTTGGGGAGACCGGGAGAGGGACCGAGGGAGTCTGTATTTGTGTGAGTGCTAACCCTAGGGTTTTCGTGGACCCACCTGTCAGTCCATATCATGGGTAAACGGGCGAGGCGGGTACGGGTGGAGCTCACCCGTGCCCATGCCCGTTTACCCGACGGGCAGAGAATTTTCCCCGTATTCATGCTCGTGGGCAAAGAAAACAGCTCATACCCGGCTCTATTAGGGTATTTACCCACGGGCATACGGGTAATCGGACACAATTGCCATCCCTAGGTAGGAGGATTCAAACTCAAGACGTGGACTCGGAGAGAAAAACTCAATGACCAACTAGACAAAGTTAGTTTGTTATTACACTAATAGTGATTTAGGAAAATATTTTGGATGTTCAACTGAACCCCCATGAACCATTGTCGGTCCGCCTTTGCTCCTAAGACCATCTCTAATGTGTTGCTTTAGCCGGTTCAAAGAAGGAAAATACATTGGAGGGGTCGATTCCAACGATTTTTTTTTTCTGAAACCGGACTCTATATAAGAGTTGATTCAAAGCATTAAACAATTCATTTATGAAAGAGAGTGTGTGTGTGGTTGAGAGAAGATTTTTTTTTTGTGATTTTTTAATGTAACGTGGGTCCCAATTATTAGTAGAAATTGAATCAATACATTGGAGAAAAACAATCTCAGTTCTTTGAATACTTACGTGTCATCTTTTTTGAATCGATATCGGTTCAATACACTAAAGATGCTCTAATTGCTCCCTCTATTTTGCTATATTTATCCACAACTCATCACTATATTTGTCCACAGCTCACAGTACGCGAAGGGCAAGAAAGCACTAAATCTAAGAAATATTTAATGAGAAATGATCATACATGCTCCTATTAAATGATATACCAAAATCATTTAACTTCTTTCAAAGTATTTAAGTAGGGGTAGAGAGTGAAAAAAATGCAATGATTACACTCTATATTTCCTCGTTGGACAAATATATTGAAGCAGTTACCCCTAAAGCTATAAACAAATATAGCGAAACAGATGGAGTACCTAAGGAAACACTCCTATCCTACGAGACTATGTATAGGGAATTTTCCTCCGGACTGCAATCCTCCGTTTTTTTCACCAAAATTCCTTTGGTCCGAATGCCATGCACAAGATAGGACAGCTAAAAAAATCTCGTCAGACCAAGCAAGCAAAGGGACCGAGCCGAACGCACGAAGCAGCCGTGCTCCTAGCTAGCATGCACCTAGTTCCAAGGCCCGCACGAGCCACAAGCTCCCCGAGCCCAAGGCGCCCACACGCCCACACAGAGAGACAGACACGGCTCTGCTAGCTCGGCTCGAGCTCGATGGAAAGAGGAAAGGGAGGTAGGAGGAGAGAGTCAAAAAGGCCCAGATCGATCGAGCAGCATGGCCGCTATGATGAGTGGCGCGGAAGGAATTAATTAATAATTGCTGTGAGGAGGAGAGGAGATCCACCCGCACAGGCACAGCTCATCATTTGCAGCTGCTCCTCCTCCTCCTATTTATAACCCACCTCCACCACCACCACCGCATGCCCAGACCACCAGCCAGGCGCACCTCTTCCTCCACTCCGGCAAGGAGATCGATCCCTTTCTCCACCTCACAGGATGATGCCTCGTAGCCTGGATCTTGGCCTCGGCCTCGGCCTCGGGCTCGCGTCGCAGCGCAGCCTCTCGTCTTCGACCTCCTCCCCGGCCTCCCCCTGGAGCGCCGCCCTCAACTCCATCGTCGGTGCGGCGGGGGCGGCGGAGGACCAGGGGAGGACGTCCACCTCGCCGGACAGCGCCTCGGCGCTGTCCAGCGCCAGCGGGAAGAGGGAGCTGGAGCGGACGGGATCCGGCGCCGCGGTCGGGAGCGACGACGAGGACGGCGCCGGCGGCCGCAAGAAGCTGCGGCTGTCTAAAGACCAGGCCGCCGTGCTCGAGGAGTGCTTCAAGACGCACAGCACGCTCAACCCCGTAAGCATCTCCTCCTTCTCGTGCTGCTCGTCGGTGGAGTCCGCCCGCGCGCGCGCATTGAGCTGATCGAGATTTGTGGTGTTCGCAGAAGCAGAAGGTGGCGCTCGCCAACCGGCTGGGGCTGCGGCCGCGGCAGGTGGAGGTGTGGTTCCAGAACCGCCGAGCCCGGACCAAGCTCAAGCAGACGGAGGTCGACTGCGAGTACCTCAAGCGCTGGTGCGAGCGCCTCGCCGACGAGAACAAGCGCCTCGAGAAGGAGCTCGCCGACCTCAGGGCGCTCAAGGCCGCGCCCGCGCCCTCGCCGGCGTCCGCGCTCCAGCCCTCCTGCGGCGCCGCCCCCGTCGCCACGCTCACAATGTGCCCCTCCTGCCGCCGCGTCGCCAACGCGGGGGCACCGCCGCCTAACCAGCAATGGCACCCCAAATCTAACATCCCAACCGCCACCGCCCCGGCCGTCGCCGGCAACGTCCTGCCCAGCCACTGCCAGTTCTTCCCGACCGCCGCCGACCGGACCAGCCAGAGCACGTGGAACGCCACTGCTCCGCTTGTCACTAGAGAGCTCTTCTAAGATCTCGCCATTGACAAGAGGGAGGTGATTGATTAGAACAAGCTATAATTAGGATATTGCAGGTGGTGATTGGCTTAATTAATTAATTAATTAATTAATCAATCAGGAGAGGAGATTTGGTTTGGTAATTAGTAGTGATTTGGTTTTGATTAATTCAGTTGGGTTTCTGAGACGACGACAACGAACGAACAAATTAAGCAAAGCAAAAATGGCTGTCTGCTTTTTCTTGGACGGCGTGTACCAATTCACCAAATCTGCCGGTTGGTGAATAAGCTTGATTGATTGTACTACTAATTGATTGATGAAAAAGTTAATGAATTTTTTTTACATCTTTCTTAGTTCTCTTCTCCAACAAGAGTATTTGGAGCCATGTCGATTGTTCAATCGTCCTATGCCTTTTTTTTCCTGCGGCTGTGTTTGCAACTGACCTAACATCTTGCAACTTCTTTAAACGAAAAGAAATATTTCATAACAGTGATACCTGATTGATGAAAGTAGGTGACGGTGATCCACATTTCATCATAGTTTCAGACTTTCAGGAATGGGAAAATGTTCCTTGATAAAATGTGCGCCAGTTTACGAGTATACATACATACTCCTGTTCTTTAATCAAAAGTTAATCTGCTCACAAGTGACAGGGTAAAGTCGCGGTCAGATCTTCTAAGAGATCTGATTAGATTATGATCCTGCTTGATTAGTTTTGGGGGTGTCGGCCTGGGGCAAGTTGTTTTCAACCGACGATTGTATCTTTACGCGATTCGCAGCTGTCAAAGTTAATTTGATGGAAGCTTGCTTCCAGCTTTTCAGTACTGCTCTTTCACAAATCACAACAACTTGTAAAATCAATCAATGGAAGAGGGAGAGCCAACCTAACTGAACATGGCAAAGATAAGATGACTGCATAAACAGCAGCAACTTGTTTGCTTATTAACTTTCCTATCTACTGAAAAGCTACCTACTTTACTGTAACCAGTGCTTCATTGCGCTGTCCTACTTTGCAGTTTGCAATCAAATGAGAAGACATGCTATTTGGTATTAATTACAAGCACACAACACATTACGCATGGGAAAGGAAAGAAAAAGAAGTGCGTCACCTTTCACCTATCAGCTAATAAACAATTTTTTACATTTTGATTGAGCTGCACAACTTAAAACCTGTCTATCAAGAGTTCTAGACTACTTCTACATAACATATTACATAAGGTCTGTCAAAACTTCACATCTTGGTAACAAAAGAAATCACCAATTGATTTGCCACATTACGGAGGATGCAGCCCAAAATGTGTATCAGTTTCTCTTCGATCTCCAGTCCACGATTGCAGAACGGAGCGAGTGATTTGGTATCAGGCTCTTGTTGGGCAATCGCAGGTTTGTCATCGGGGACTTTTCGTTCACGCTTAGCCACATCTCGATCGCCTTACGATCGTACGTGTACCCATCTGACGCAACGCATGGATCGACCATCACGTCCTGAAACATCAGTAAAAACCATCTCAGCAAACTTCCTAAGAAATGGTCACTATGAGCAGAAGTTCTGATTCCAAATTACCTGAAGTATGGGGCAAATGAAATGGCTTGGAGGCGCTGTCGGGCCGTGAAGAGCAGTTTCTCTTGCCTTGGTTGCAACATCCTTCAGCCGCTCCAGCATCGGAAGAACATGCTCGCTCAAGCCGGGCCGGTCTTTGCGCCTCATTTCAACGCACCTGAGGGCTAGGACAGCCAATTCTTGTGTCTCAGTCAGAGGCCACTGCCCAGCAGTCGCATCCAGAATGTCCACAAAGCAGCCATCTTCTAGTGCAGTCTCCACAACATGAGCAAGGCCCATTGGTGATTTTGCTGTCAGCAATTGCAAGATCACAATGCCTAGTGCATAAACGTCGGACTTCATGGAGACTACACCGGTCCGTTGATATTCCGGGTCTATATAGCAGAAAGTGCCCACTGGGGCAGTGTTCTTGATCATTGTGGACAGGTACTCACCCGTACTTGGAAGCAAAGTTGATAGGCCTACATCACCTATCTTGCTAACCAGGTTCCTATCTAGCAATATGTTTGCAGGCTTCAGATCACGGTGGATAATAGGCTCCGGTTTGGAACTGTGAAGGAACATAAGAGCAGTGGCAACCTCCCAGGCAATGCTGAAACGGTCGAACCAGGTCAGTGGCGGCGTATTATTTCTGCGCTGCAACATGTCATCCAGGCTGCCATTTTCCATGTACTCGTAGACCAGGCAGCCATGTTCAGGGCATGCTCCAAGGATCAGCAGCAAGTGAGGGTGCCGGATTTTACCAAGGACCTCAAGCTGAAATAAGATGAGTTGCACCGTTTAGATGGTAAAGTAATTGGAGTAAGGATGATCAGCAAAATACAAACTGTCTCAGCAATAGAAAATATTCTGCTGTTTGTATAAGATGCACTTCACAAGAGGCGGAAAAAGTAAGTGTTAAAACGTCCAACGATTAAATTACTTTTTGAGGATTTGCAGAAACACACATGAATATCTGACAAATAGAATAAAAAGACATCATGTTGCTGGTTGCAGTTTATTTTTACAGACTGAGTGGAAGGCTGTTTTATGTATTTCAAATTTGTTTGTGAAATCCTTGCATTTTGTTGGAAGGCTATTTGATGTTTGTTGAAACCTGCCCTTGGAGCAATGATCAGCTTGAATTGAAAAGAACACGAGAGCACTGGTGAGAAAATAACAATACCTCCTGCTGTAATTGCTGAGTTCCACAGCCTTCAAAGGAGTTCAAAACTTTTACTGCTGCAACTGTATGATGAAACTTAGCCTTGTAGACTGTGCCATATGATCCCCTACCAATCAAAAGATCACCAGAGAATGATGAAGTCGACGCTTGTATCTCCTCCCATGTATACCTATTATACTCATCAAAACAACGTCCAACAATCTTGTCTCCTGTCTTATTCTCGTTAGCTTCTTGGTCACCATTACTCTGTGTTGCTTCCCTTTCAGCAGAGCGTTGCTTAAATTCAGCTTCTCTTTTGGCCGCTTCCTGTTCTTCCCTCTCCTTTTTCCTTACCAATCTCCTTACCTTTTCTTCTATCAGTTCAATCTCTTTAAGCTTAATTTCATCCTGAATGCTCTGAATGCCCAACTTATGTAACTAATAGCAAAGATTCCACAGGAAACAGTTAGACCTTGTAGGTTACTTACTTTTGAATAGTGCTTACCATGATGAAATAAACCTACTTTCTGAGTGGCGTCAAACGATTCGTTCTGAGCAAACTCATGAAGCTTCTGAAGATGTCGTAGTTTGACCCTCGACCTTTCAATCTCTAGGTTTCGATCATCCTGCTTAGCACAAGAAGTTCACAAAATATACATTTACTCAGACAAACATGTTAGTTTGTATGTAATATTTTACCATTCTTCCAAAGAGAACAATTTACTGTTTTACTTGAGGAGATAAATACCTGCTCATGAGAATATTTCAGATTTGTTGCAATTTCTGAAACTGACGCTTGATCAGAGTGATCGGGTAAATTATCTCTTCGGAAGCTCTTATAGATAGAATGTCCACTGCTGCTACTGCTGAACTGTGCTTCTGAAGTGATTGAGTATGAACTTGTTAAGGCTGTGTCATCATGGTAAGAGCTCTCGCTCCCAGCACTGCCTGAAGAGCTAGCTCGCCTGTTAGACAACTTGTTTATGTTTGCCAGCGCTTGGTCACGTTGAGATGACAGGGAAGGCTGGTAGAAGGATACATTTGCTGTTCCGTATGTGTCTGCCCATTCTGCAGTAGACAGAATCTTTAGTACACCAATATCAAGAACAAAAAGACCAAATGCCAAACTTCAGCGTGTTAGGTGGTGAGGGCGTCGTCCTTCGTTTGACTGCGGTGTGTGGCATGGGTGCATAAGAGTCATTCGGCGTCCACCGCGGCTAGTTGTTGTGTGTCCTAGCCGGGGTATTAGGTTTGCTTAGCCAGGCATTTAGAGGGGTGCCTTCCCGTCTGTGGTGTTTATCCCGTTGGGACGGTGGTTGTATCTTTTTTTCTCTGTTTTTCTTCTCCTTTATTAATATAATGGGTAGCTCTCCTACCTGTTTGTTTCAAAAAAACAAATGCCAAACAAAAAAACAAAACCACAAGGCATTTATGTTCCTGAAAGTTTTTTTTGAAAGGCACATTTCCGAAAGCTTGCTAGTTCTAATGATGTGAAGCTAGTTTTCAGAAGAAAAAAAATAATGTGAAGCTGCTGATCTAGGGTGATCAAAATTCATTGTATCCAATTGATAGGAGTACAAACTAACAAATTTCACAAGACAAAACATGCAGACTTGTGTATTACCTGAGGGTACACTGGAGGAAAAGCTTCTAGAGCTAGGAGAAGAAACCGTTGAAGAAGATATGGATTTAGGTGTTTCACCGGTATCAGATGTAGCTGAGCGCACAAATGCCAGTTCGCCTTTTGAAACAACGTATGCTGTACAGAAGCTTGGAATGCACTCAGAGATTTTGGATGCAGTCTTACTTCCTTTGTGTTTCCTGGAAATAGTTAATAATGTTAAGCACATGATTAACATTGCAGACATATAAATGCATTTCTAACTCTAGATGGGGCACGCCGCGAATTCTAAAAAATACATCATTAAAAGGCTTGGGATATCCATAGTGGTGATCATTTTCAAACTGTAGCCAAAATGGCCTGTGGATATTTTACTTGACTTACCTCCAGGACCAGTGGCTATTGACATATTGTCTTGAAAGAAAACTTTATTTAGGGGACCTTATTTTAGCTGCATAAGTTGGTCATCCCAACCCCTCTGCCTCCGAGCTCCCCACCTCCACCACGCCCCTCCGCCGCTGTGGCCGCCAATGCCGCGGCGGCGGGTCTCCCCTCCACACCTCTTTCTCTCCATCGCTCTCTCCAAGTTCTAGTTCATTTTTCTCTCAGATCTGTTTTTGTGGAGGTTCTAGATCTGTTTTTGTGGGGGCTCAAGCCGGAGCTGGTGTCGGCACCAGAGGCAGGATCCTGGCAGATCCAGAACGCCCCCAGCGTCCTTGACTCCCTCCCGGCGGCTCCATGCCGGGGAGGCGTAGGGGCAGCGTATGGGCGCGGCGGTGCGAAGGGCAGCTAGGTCCGAGGCACGCTGCGCGAGTGGCGTACGCGTGCATCGCGGCCGGCAGCGGCGTGGTGGCAGACTGTTCTCGATGCTGATCACAGTATGACAATTTGTTTGTCATTTAGTTCTTGATCTGTCTTTTGTAAGCCGATTTGTTCGTTTATAATAAATTATAGTTATGTGCATCGTATGATGCAGAGGTCGGGAGGCTTGCCCTTCCATTATCTAAAAAGAAAACTGAATGTGAAACAATTGAAGCATTGTTGCTATAACGTGTAAGGATTCAGGATTAAAGGATCAGTTTTATTGAGGTACTCTTTTTGGTAGATAGTTAATGGAAATTTTGAACAACGGTAAAGGAACATGTAGCCAGTACAATCCGCACACATCTGCCCCTGCAGTGCTTACTGCTTAATGCCTTTTTTGCTGAAGAAATACATTTTCTGCCAGTTTCCCATAAAACTTGCGATCAAGTAGTTGCACTGCAACGTTCAGTGGTAGGCCGGTAGCTGGGGCATTAAATAAGACATGACCATCCTACCAAATTCTTAGCTTTGCTGACGATTTTTTATAGTAGACCAGCTATCAGCCTAAAAGTTTATCGCCTTTGCACTAAATTAATGAACTAATGCATGTAGACTAGCATGGCATCTGTTCACAACCACAAAGAGCAGTAATACTGCAGTGTTCAAACTTCAAACAAGAGGTATTTTTCCCGGGAAATGCAAGTGGGAACTGGGAAGGTTCCCAATTAATAAATGAATAAAATATATTACTATCAATCCTGATTTTTGGATCACAAGACAAATCTTAGTACCTGGCCTTACAATTCTGCATTTAATCATACTTGAGCGTTAGTCCCTCGTGCTAGCTAATCAAGAGCATGTAACATGACTACATGAGTGCAGGAGTGTTTTGCATACACCCATGCTCATGTGTGTAGATTGACAATCTATGCAGCAAGATAAATAAAATTTCAGATAAATGCAGAATATTAACGACAAGAATTTACCTCCGGAATATGCTTTTGGAGGAAGAACCTAAAACTAACTTGCAAATATTGAATTTGTTGATTTCTTCGCTTATAGCAGCAGGCACATCATCAGATTCAAGTAAAACAGCTTCAGCTTCTACCTGTTCATCAAATAGAGTAAATATGCTATTTGATTCATGAGTTATATTAACCGCAAGTGGCATGCTTAGACAATTATGCAAGCCAACCTGTCTCTGAGCACACATCTTCTTGAATGGAAGTAACATATTACTTGCTTGCCATTCCGCTTCTTTCCTGTATGCAGATGCTACATCTTCTCGCACTTGTGAAATTGGAATAAAATTGCCCACTAACAAAAGAAGAAGAAAAAAAAAAGAGAACAGGTTGGTATTCAAATGATTTCAAACAGTAACAAACAACAGGTACGCTCTCAATTCCATATTGTCCACACTTAGTACAACAAAAGTTTTGGAATTCATATTGATGCAACCTAATAATGTAGTACGCCAAACTCTGTAGTTGGTAGGTGTGGCATCGCAATCATAAATTTGTTCATAGATGGTGCTGCTAGCTATCGGTAGATCCATTATCAAAACTGATAGAAAGTAGTTCAGTTTCCTGCACCCCTGTATTATTCGAGTTAGGAGTATCTTCATACTATGCATACCTAATATAGATACTTTTACAGAACAATGTATTTATCTCTCCACTAGTTGCACAAATTGGAATATCTCTTACCGAGTTACCAACTACCTTAATTTTTTCTCTTGGACAGACAAAAATTAGCTAACTTCATATAGTATGTCCTTATCCAACATTAATACAGTGAATATCAACAACGCAGTATACTGTTAGTATACGTATACCAATCTGAAGTTGTATCCGTCTAGTTTATTCAACAATGTGACGCAAATTCCACATTTGGTGCACTGACCTAGCAAAACTATCCGTTTAATTCACCTCTCTGATGTATCCAATGCTACCTCCTCCAATTGAAACCCCCCAAACCACAAACAATATTTCCCCTCAATTTCTCCTGAAAAATCTGATCACAGAGACTAGTATTCACTTCACAATAAGGATCATTGCCTACAAAACTGAATCCCCAAGATTACAAGAACTGCAAATAGACAGGTAGAATCAATCAGAAAGAGGCAATGGAGAAAGAGAGAAAAAAAATGCTCACTTGGAGTGGGCACCATCTTGATCGTCGGCCGGACATACAAGATCCGGAAGAGGACCCTCCCTTCGGGGACGAACTTGTCGAGAGCCCACTTGAGGGCGTGCCTGCTGTTCTTGCTCCCGCTCACCGCAATCGCCACGGTGCTGACGCTGGGAGCCTCCATTTCCGTCATCTCGCCGCCTCCGGTGGCTTCCTCGATCTCCATCTCCCTATGTACCACTTCTTCGTCCTAATTAATCACGGCTCCAAGAACTTCAAGCTACCTGGTCACAGGATTAGGAAAATTTCAGTTCCAAGTTTTCCTCCTTGCCTTGCCCGTAATTCTCCCCCAATTCCCATTAACACAATGAGCATACAGCCCTGAACAATCTAAGAAATACGAAGGAAATTCTAGGTGAAAAGGGCATGGATATGGTCCACACGGTGAAGAGAAGAAAAACTAATATGACAAAAACATAAACCGCTAAGGCAAGAAAAAAAAGGCGAGAAATTTGAGCCGAACTTGATGTTTCCCATGAAACGAGAAATTGTGAGGCCGGAGATTCATTAATCATATGTACCTTTGAGCCATGGAGAATGAAGAAGAAATGAGAATGAAACCGGCGAGGGAGTCAAGAGATGCCGACATGGAATGAGGACTGTGAGGACTGAGAGAAGCCGATGGACAGGCCAGAGGCGTCTCCAGTTAAGTTAGTTGGAAGGAAATAATTACAAGGGAAAAGGAGGGTGTTTCTACGAATAACAACACGGTAAGGCTACGCTCACTCAGAGACTCACCAATGAGTCTGACAAACAAAATAAATGGGCACATAAAACATAATTGATTGTTGAGTATTATGTTCTAGAGAAAGTAAATTCTTATTATAGCACTACTTTTTTTAGCACTTTGGAAACATACAGCCCACAAGTACCACTTTGTTAAAATACCACCATTCAACTTTTGGGACGATTTAGGAAATACAAAATAGTTTCTATTTTAACACCCTATTCTAACACACTTCCTCAAATGCAAAGCGTATGCAATAGCATTGTATTTGGAAAAGAGTTGACACTAAAATATGAAAAATCCAAAATCCGAGTCTTTATAATGTCGTCGTAGCGTGCAGCTTTTGGAAAATATATCGACTATCAAAAGATATCCTCCCATCTGGGGTCGTGTGATACATCATAAAGCACAAGGTGCAGGGCTGAGAAAGTAAAAGTAAGCGGGAGTAAAGTCAACCGTGGAAACACGACGAAGAAGATAATGAAACAAGCAAAAATAGAGAAAGCTGTCAAATCAAGTCGAAGAGGAATATATAGAAGTATGACAGCGCAGATCGAAGCCCAAGACGGCAGTGACGCAGAAGAAGCGCGGTGGCCTTAGAAGCTCGGGGCGACGGCTAAAAGAGAAGCGGCGGTATCATAACGATTTCTACGATCTGCATGCGGCTCAGAGAGAAGAGCGGCGACTACTACCATGTAAAAGGAATTCTTATGCTTTTATGGCTTACAATAAATTTATAGACTCGCATGATTTAGACGAACTTAAATATAGAGTGGTACGAACTTGGATGGACACAACGGAAGAAACGACACAAAAGAAAGAAAAAAAGACTCAAAGGATAGCTAGCAACAAATACTGGCAGCAGCAAAAGACCCATCTCCTCATCCAACCAGCAAGTACGAGTTCATCTCACCCAGCTTGAAGCAACGCCATCAGCAGCTAGAGGCTTTTTCAACTTTTCTGGACCGAGCTCAACAATGAATAGTACAACCACTTTTCAATCCACCAACAGCTAAACCTTTTCAGATTCCCTTGTCCCTTTATCTCTCCTCTCCGTCGACAGCAGCCGAAGCAAAAGTCTAGCCTCTTTCAACTTTTCTCAATCTACCTCCCTCTCCACCTCCACCGACAGCAGCTAGCAAAGAAGGGAGGTGGCGCCCCGCGCGTCTCCAAGAAGGCGGCGGAAGAGGTGCACGTCGGGGAGCGGGACCTCAGCGCCATCAAACATGGTGGCGTCAACCTAGACCTCATCGGCCCCGCAAGCAGAGCGGAGGTGCACCCACTGCTCCCCCGGGTGGTCCTTCACCGCGAATGACTTGAAGCTCCTTAGCGGTGGGTAGGGAGGGCGACAGTCGAAGATGTAGGAGATCTTGGAGCGTAGGAGGTGGAAGAGGCAGTCGTCGAAGGGGCGCGACGGTGGTTGAGGAGGATGAAGACGAGGCAGTCGGAACACTAGGCGACGTTCGGATCTGGCGCAGCGTCCTCCATCACAACCGACTGGTGATTCTGATAGGCACGAGTCGGCAGCTGCGGTCGAGCACCGGGCGACGTCTGGTAGAGACGACATACCGGATGGATCTGAGTCTGGCTGCCCCCGGGAGTAGAGATTGCTCCTCCCAGGGGCAGCGGGCAGCAGAATACTAGCGGAAACTAGGAGACGGCGGCGCTACGAGAAACCCTAACATTTGCTCGATACTATGTTATGAATATTGTGTATATATTGAAGAGACCCAATGGACATTATATATATATATATATATATATATATATATATATATATATATATATATATATATATATAGAGAGAGAGAGAGAGAGAGAGAGAGAGAGAGAGAGAGTACAAAGGGTGTATGCTATGTACAGATAAGGAAATACAAAAGAGTTTCTATTCTAACACCCTATTCTAACAAATTTTACCCCTCCTACCTCCTTCAGCAACACCTCACGCCGCTCTTCTCCAGAGCGCCCTCTCCCACCATGGATGTCATCATGTGCATGCTAAGGAGACGGACCACCGATGTGGCCGATGCACCTCGGGGGCGCTGTTAGAGGTAGTGCTTGCACCAAGTCATAGCATCGCTTCCAAATCCGAGCAAGGCATTCTTGGTGGTGTCAGATGAGCAACAGGAGCCAAAGAGGAGGGGAGTGTGCTGGATGGCATGAGCTCGTCCCTACCACGGAGGCCGACAATTGGCTCCTTCCTATCTTCATCACCCTCGCTGCCGCCTAGGAGCTCACCATCGCTTGGGAGGTCGCCACCACACATGAGGTCATCAATCTGGAGAAGCTGCGAGGACTGAGGGGAGGGGAGGGGAGGGGAGGGGAGGGGAGGAGGTAGGGGCACCGGCAGTGGGGGAGAAGAAGAGGAGGGAGGTGAGGGGCACTGATTGTGTGTGTAGCCGTGTAGGGGGTAAAGGAGGAGAGGATGGATGTGAGGAGGCAGGGGCAAAAAGTGTCCATAGTGTTGTTGAGGCAAGCCATGCGTGTCATCTAGCGCTATCAGAGCAAGGTGAAAAAAGTGGTATGAGAGCGCAAAGTGTAAAATAAATAGTCTTATGAGAGCAATTTACGATAGTATTGCTCAGTAACATTACAAATGTATATGCCTCTTTGGGACACATGAGGTAGAAATACAGAAATACGAAAAAGTGGGACTGGAATGTCATGTACTATGGAATCACACAAGGTTTCAAAGCACATAAATATTAGAGGTGGTGCATTTGGATGGTTCACAAGAAATAACAAAGGAACTCTGAAGGGAAATATTTCTTGAAAAGAGAGAGTGGAGAGAGAATGCATGGGACTTCTCAAAGGAAAAATAACATGAGGTTTTAGCTCATGTTTATTTTCCTATATGATTGGGGTATAGGAATGCATTCCATAGGAATTAGACTACTCCATTCCTATGTTCCAAACAACCCTTACAGGAAAAAAAATCCTAATGATTAGAAGAATCCTCCAAAATTCTTATGAAAATACTACAATCCAAAAAACCAAAAAATGCCTTACATTAGAAAATAATAACATCCAATGTAAGTATGACAAATTAGCCTGAACCACATGACAGTGATACGTGAATGCCATTTTCTATTTGTGCCATCTTTGTAGTGTTGCTAACCAAATTGTATTTGGTACTAATATGGAAATGCAAAATATTAGTAATGGCCATATATCTTGTGGTGTATACATACTCGTGTGTGTATGATTCCTGTGTGGCCACGACATTGCTCAACATATGATTGGCAACTTGGACATACTTAAATTAAGCATGTGTCTTGACCAGAGGGTAGATATATATTCCAAGAAAATACCCATCGTCCAAGTAGGATGTGACACTTGCAGGGAAACGCAGACCCTTCCTCAGTAAGGGTCGGCGTCGCTATAAATGTTTCTGTCTGCTACAGCAACATCAAGCAGTGTTCACCCGCTCGTTCTTCTTCTAGCTCTGAAGGCTTTGATGTGTCTGCCACCATCTTCAGAGGGATGGACTTCGCCTACTGTATATTGAAGAAAAAAAAGCGAAGAAGATCCATATCACCATATGATCGCAACTAGCTACTACTAGGGTTTGTCTCTGTTGCAGGAAGCGAGAGAGGAACCCGATTAATTAGCTATTTAGCCGCCGCTCTCAGTGGTAGCTGTATAACATTTGCAGAATTTATGCTCTGATCTGTGTGTTCTTGGGTTGTTAGAGCACCGTCATTTGGGGCTTCCGCACAGTACAGTTGTAGGTCAGGAGCAAGAGCCAGGACGGCGTGGACTGCCGCCCGGTGTCTGGCCGATCCGCCGATCGTGCAAACATGCGGGCCGTGCGGCTCGGACGAGGATCCGGGCAAACTGGCTCGTGCAAGCTTGGGCCGGTCTTTCCAAGCTGAGCTGGAGTCGGACTGAGTTTGGGACGCCCACATCTTCGGCATATCGTGGGCTTAGGTGGATGTGGAGCTCTGGCCCATTTTTTCCCCCAAGTCATAAGTGTGTATGTACCATGTAGTCTACTGCTCTCACGAAAATAATCTCTGATCAAATCTATTATACATATATTAAAAGTCGATGACCGTTTTGAAACCTAAATTCCAAAAATATTAAAAAACCTAAATTCCAAAAATATTTTTTAAAAAATAAACCTATACTGATTAGTACTTCGAGGAAGCTCCCGTGTTAACTGGAAAGATCTAGCCATCTATCAAGTTATAACGGTTCATATCTATTATGTACTAAAAAATGATGATGAGTGGTTTACAACTGCTAAGAAAAATTAGGCTAAAAATTCCCCCAAAAAATAAAAATATCTGACCATTAGTTTAGTAGACCCTAATTATGATTGATAGCTCATAACCACCGGATGCTACAAAAAAAATAAATAAACAAATGCTAGAAATTCTCAAAAAAGAAATCCGGCCATAAATTTTGTGGAGCCAACTTATGATTAAAAATCACAACCATTAGATGTTATTCGGCAACCTATTCAAACTCAAAAGACAAGAGATAATGGACATGTTTTAAGATGAAAAGATAAGAAGAAAATTAAAGTAAAAAAATATGGCTTAGCCTAAATAGACCACATGTGAACACAAAAAAAGAAATCCCGACCCAAGTATGTCTCACTCGGACATCTTTTTGAGCGCAACTAAGGAAGATTTTCTGTAATGAAAACAAAATTAGAAACAAAGAAAATATTTTTTAAGAGGGTATAAGACGCACCCACACCACATGGCCGTGCACACACGCTTGTGTGTAGGGCAAGAAAATTTGGAAGCCCCAAGGTGTTTTAAGATTAAAAGACAAGAAGGAAATTAAAGTAAAAAAAATATGACTTAGCCTAAATAGACCACATTAAACACACAAAAAAAGAGGAACCCGGTCAATGTACGTCTCACTCGACCGTCTTTCCGAGCACAAGTAAGGAAGTGTTTTTGTAATGAAAACAAAAATAGAAACAAATAAAAGATTTTTTAAGAGGGTACAAGGTGGGCCCTCACTACGCTCACACATGTGTGTTTCCCCTACACATGCATGGAAATTTGAAAGCTTTAAGGTGTTACTGAAAGATGGGTACTCGCACATGCATGTGTACCCAAATTATTTAAGCGAGATGCACTGGGTCAATCTGGGATCAGACTTGGGCGGGTGGGATGTTCTTCAATGTTTCCACCACTAAGCTATCGGTCAATCGTCAAGAAGAAAGGGATTTGTATGAAGAAATGTTATCTTTTTGCTTGATTTCTAATTATGTGGACAATACGAAATACATGTAGAGAAGACATAGGGTTAAATAGAAAACAAATGCATGAAATACATCTATATCTCTGCACAGTTAACTATACTTTATCAATCTATACCTTAAAAATGGGATTTGCGGTAGATTAGCCTGGAACGAGCTCAATTCTATCAAACTGACTTATGGCACGTTTGCTATGTATGGATGAGTTTGACAGCAAACAGATCAATAATTCGTACAAGATTAGACTGAAATTCGCCTTAAAAAGTCCAAACCGAGCCTTAACACATTCCCGCCTCATCTTTTAAATTAAACCCGAAAAATAAACTCGGAACATCCACCATCGTGCGTGGACCTCCAGACCCCCTCTGAACCAACCACTGCACCTGTATCAGGGAAAAACTTATCGCTGAAATTTCTCCGGTAGCTGTTGGTTATCGGTGTTGCCGGTAAGTCCGATAAAATTTTAAACCAGATAAAGAAATTTCAGAATTTACTAATTTTCATCAGTATATAAAAGGAATTAAATTTTCAATTAAAAAATTAGATAAATTTTGTCTTTACATCCGAAAAATTCAAATTCCAATTCAAAAATTTCGGCTGAAAAAAAGAAAAATCCGGTAACCGGTTCTATCGGTGGGGGTAGTTTTCGCCAACCATACGATGTCTAAAATGCTACAGAGCAACTTAGGAAAAGAAATCTTTGGGTCATGTTAATTGTTTGTGTTTTTTGAACTTCTTTTCATTTTAGCGAAAGTGTGCATATTATCCATGCAGTATTTTAGTAGTTCCGGGCTCCCGGCCTGCAGGTGGATCATTTTGAAATTCAAGGATTCTGTCAGCATATGTATGACGCTTTACGTTTTCTAATGCGAGATTATGAAATCTTATTTTTACTTTTCTTTTGCTGGGAAGGGAAAAAGTGGAATTCTCCTGAAAGAATAATGTTAGAAAGAGAGCAACAGAAGCATACTATTTGACCTGTCATCATCTTCTTAGAGGTTGGCGATTCTGCAAGCTTGTCAACAAATTCACAAGTTGCCATCATTCATACAACAAATGTTTCTCCAAATTATGAATCAACAGCACAATCAGAAAGAAAGAAGGGATTTTTCTTTTCTCTATACAACATAAGGTTTCCATTGCCCTGGTAAAGTTTTCTTCATCTTATCGCATACATGCGGCTGATCATCATGTTTGGAGGCACAATACGGTTCCCAAACAAAAAAAAAGAGAACCTCTTGAGAAGTAATTACAGATATATGTATACACGGAAGCAAAAACGAAAACCAAAACCAAAAATCAAAACAGAGAGCAAAGACTCAGAAGAGCATCCTTTCTTGAAGAATTAACACATTTAGGATGCACAAATATACAAGGAAGAGGAGCAATTATATATATACAGTTGGTACTAGTAGTACTCAGGCGATCACGGTGGCGGAGTCGAGGCGGTCGAGGCGGCTCCACACCTCGCCGAACCTCGGCCGCCTCCGGCCGCAGGCGACGACGAGGAAGATCCGCTGCAGCTCGTCGACGAGGCGCACCATCTGCCGCACCGGCGCCAGCAGCAGCGTGAAGGGCAGCACCCAGATGCCCAGCTCCAGGATCAACATCGCTCTCTTCCTCTTCTCCTTCCTCCTCCCCTTCTTGACTGATCTTGATACGATCAACAACAACAACAGAAACACAAGCCTTTCAATTCTACTTGTCTCCGACAGCAAATTCACTTTCTTGATTCCTTCTCTCCTATGCGCCCCCCTCTCCTTATAAGATACTCGGATCAATCGTTGCGACGACTAGTTAGCCTAATGGCGGATGCATGATTGGCATGTTGGCCCCGGTTGGCCACACACCAAGCCTCCACGTAGGCATCGATGAATACTCAACAGATAGATCGATTTATATTTATATACTACACTAGTGGTTGTTGTGATCGCGAGCGAGCTTGTTGTGACGTGCTACCTTTGCTTGCCTTGGATTCGCTTAATTAATCTGGCTGCTACACATGGCCAGTTCCTGCTCCTTCCAGGCCACATGGATAGGTACATGCATAGCGATGATCTATCTATCGGGCAACGTGGACAGTTGGACGTATCAATCAGATCGCCCAATAATTCAGGCAGCACAACGGTACAACACTGAGGTGTCGCCTGAAAGAAACTTCTGCAATCTTATCTATCGACCCTTCGTGGGCGAGATTTTTTTAAAAAATAATATATATATATATATATATATATATATATATATATATATATAATTACAGAAATAAATAGTCAAAAATATATATATACAGAACTAGACCTCACTGTCGCCAATTCAATTGGAACTTCTGCAATCTTATCTATCGACCCTTCCTAGGCGAGATTTTTTTTAAAAAAAATAATACATATATTTTTAAAAATTATAGAAATAAATAGTCGAAACAAATATATACAGAACTAGACCTCCCTGTCGCCAATTCAATTGACGACAGAGCTACTGTTGTCGCGATAGACTTCTGCAGTGGCATGTGCCCACTCTAAACAAAATCAATTCAGGGATTTAGTCCCTAGCGACAGGACCTGTCGCCAATTATAGTTTTGTAAAAAACTAACTATTTATTTATGTAATTCTTTTTTAAAAGTGTATTATTTAAAACAGATTTGCTATTTCTAAATCATCTGAAATTTTTTTATGTTTAAATCAATTATTATGATCATTGAATTTGTATAAAGATTGATAAATCATATAATTAGATATTAATTCAATAGATAATACTATTTTTCTCTTGGGCGATAGTACCGCTGCTACTACTAAATAACGAAGCATGCTGCTCCCTACTTTTCAATCAATTTCTACACGTCCATGTCCTCTTCTTCCTACGTTGGAGATCAGCAAAGCGTCCGCGTTTTCTGCGCTGCAACATGCTTCGTCTCGTTGGCTCCGATCACGAAGAAGAAACGAGGCGCGTGTTCTCGTCGATCTGCAGGGGAAGATGACAACTGGTGATGCGTGATTTGAGAAAATGGTCGGGGAGGCGTCGGGCATGTAATAGTACTGATTTGTCCTCTCAATTATTGTTCTTGCGGTGGATGGTGACCTGACAAGGAGAGCTGATTATGATGTCCCGTGATCATTCGCTCAGGTACGTTGCAAATTGAGTAGCTGTAGTTGCTGTTAACTTGGTTAGATCTAACGACATGTACTAATTAAGGTTCTATGGTGAATGATTTCCCTACAGTCTTTGCACAGGATTTCCACACCCTGGATATGTCAGAGGGCTCGCTCTATGGAATAATTTCCCAACAGTTCTTACACAGGATTTTTACACCCTGGATATGCCAGATCCTGAAGAAGGGACAGCTATCGGTTGTTTCTGCATAACATATATAGGCGATCACTGGACTGAACCAAAACCGACAAAGTCAACACAGCGTATGCAACCCACAATGCGACACTACTGTGGGAGAGAACAAGACACTGCGAGACCTTAATAGCAGAGCGCGGCCTAAGCCTCCTCATGGCTGCGAAGACCACGGGCACCCACTACCACGAAGGTCATGCTGTCCAAACTCCTGGTAAAAAGTGTCTCGTCATCTGGAGAGATCCCTGCGCCTGCACTGGGACCCCTGACAATGGAGCATTGCCTTCCCCGATCAAAGTGACTCCTCCTTAGCAAGCAAGATGAACAAAAGAGTACTGAGAATTATTCGCGGCTGGAACTCCCAAAGATGTAGCTGCAGGAAAGAACCGGGAGGATCCAGAAGCAGCTTACTAGACTCCATTAGCCGTGGATGTTGTCGGGGACAATGACGAACCAAAATAAATTTTAAGTTAGACGGGATAACCATCACGTTTCTATTGGCACCGGTATTTGCACCCGCGTGATATAATTCTAAAATAGTTATTCAAATTTAGCAAATCAAATATTCAATTAATAACAAATCCCAATCCATTATATTTTCAACTAATTTCCTCAAGCACCGGTGACTGCACATTGCTTCAAGCCTGCCTTGCACGGTAGCTGGCAACCGCTAGGGCTAGCTTGACGCTTCGACTGGACTGCTCGAGCTTCCCTCCTCTATAGGGGCGGACCTACCATTATGACAAGCTTTGGCGTCCGCCAGAGCTCCCGCCAGTCTAGAACCCCCCCACCCCATGTCTTTCTTCCCTACCTTCGGCTCCCTGGTACCGGCATCGGAGAAGAGACTCCCCGTGGCCCTATCCTTCCTCCCTGCCTCCCGGTCGTGGGCTAGATTCAACCGCTCAAGTCTTCAAGTTGCTGGATCGTGGCCCATCCATTTTTCCGTCGCCCGTGGCCCAGCCCAATCAAGTACATGGAAGCCTCAAATCGGGGAAGCAGTCAAGCGGCGGGCCGAGCGAGGAAGTGAGCATCAGTGCATCACATCCCCATTCCCCAATTCCCAACCCAAGGTGAGCGACGAAGCGCGCCATGGCGTTAGCGCAGGCGGGGCGAGCGAAGGAGCGTGGATGGCTGCTCCCAGGAGGTCAGGAGCGTAGGAGGGCGATGCGGCATGGGCACGTGGTGACGCTGGTGCCAGGCGGGGCGAGGTGGCAAGCGATGGAGCGTGGACGAACCGCGACCCCTACTGCGGGCGGGGAGAGCTACGGAGCATGGCGTCTCTGCTCTTGGGCGGCGGCGGCCACGCTGCTCCCTAGCGTAGAGCGCAGTAGTGAGGGCGGCTCTGCTCTCGGCTCTCTGGTGCCGGGCGGTGGGCTGTGCGGCATGGGCGACGGCATGGTGGAGGTGGACCTGAGGGACCCGGCCCTTGCCTTCTCGTGGCCATGCTCGCGCCTCGGCAAAGTGTTGGGGAAGGTTGCAAGGCGGAGTTGGAGGCGCTGAGGGCCCGAGGCTGTGCTCTCCGGACGAGCTGGCCGCCATCGCCAAGCTCTTGGAGCAACACGAGATCCCCGAGGCCAAGATCTGGCTCTCTTCCGGCCTCTTCGCCTTCCTCTTCCTCTACACCTCAATATTGGGGTTAGTAGCTTTGTCCCAAACAATCTTGTAATGTTGTTCCCTTCGATTAGTTATAATCTTTCAGCTGGTACTAAAATGCCTTTGCAATTAAGATTTGCCTGCAGCGTGGCAGTGCAGGCGTTGGTGTCGGGTGATGGGCGGTGCGGCGCGGCCACCGGGCGGCGGTGCGACACTGCTCTCGGGCGGCGGTGCAACTCTACTACTGGGCAAATTGTTAAGTAAGCTTCATTATTGAGGTATTTCTCAATGTCCTACATTTATCTTCACTTATTAAAACCATTTAGTATCATATACTCGTATTAGTGTGATTGCAATATAGTTTGCATATTTTTTTTTTGTAATACTCTTTGATCTGTGTTTGCGACTCTGTCGTACCTAAAATTTATTCCCAGGTCCGCCCTCCTCTAGCGTATAGGAGGGAACTCTGACTATATAACTAGTGGATACTAAGCTGAATCATACTTAGTTCCTCATCATAAAGCCCAATACTCCCCCCTCATTCCATTGGTCTAGCTCCTCAGGACGTCGCTCACTTTGCTTGTTCTTTCACTCATCGATGCCGAGCAGAGCTCGCTCATGACGAATGTTGGGTGGGTGGGTTGGAGGTCCCACCACCTGGCATACCGCCTATGCTCACCCTATTGCTTGGTCCGCCTCTAGTCGGGGAGGACATAAACAGCACAGATCACGTACGCTTCACTTCGAGGACCTCCTGGAGCAAAACAATCTGGAAAGAACACAGTTTTTCCCACCCGGTGTCCTCCACACTGAAGAAGTCTGTTGTCCGAATTCAAACTCAGGCCTCTCAGTTTTTGGTGAGTTTAGGGTCCTGTGACACGCATCATCGAGGAGGTAGCCCCCCACCGGGCATGGAAAGGGAGGGGGCGGCAATGTGACGGCCACCGCGCTGGAGGGAGACACCGCAAGCACATCCAATTCTGAGTGGCACCACATTCACTTGAGGTTTTCAGTTTTCTGTCTTTTGCTGGTGTTTTTGTCCTGTATAGCGTCGGAGGCAATGCTCCCCTGCCTCGTCCTGCTTTGTGTTTTCCCTGTTTTTCCTTTGGCTCGGCCGTGCCGGGCCGACTTATATTTGCAAATTGACACTTCTTTAATGCAATAATGGCAATTTCCTTGCCATTTCCTCAAACAAAAAAAATATATATGCAATCAAGAATTTCAGGGTTCAAGCTCTAATAAACTGTATGTCATGTGAGCTATCTAGTGAAATTAATCATACGGTGATGTGAGTACTCCAATACTCCATTATCTAGCTACACGTCCAAGGCATGTGCTCTAACCAACGCATGCGACACAGTCGGAATTCTCGGGATGCACGATTTCACATGAGCTGATTGCACTTGCCGGACGAGAGGCCCAGCACAGCACTTCAACGCGTGATCGGATTCAGGACAGCGTTTTTCATGCGGTTGGTAGTAACATTCCAAAACTAAGGGCGTGTTTGGCATGGCTCGCTCACGTGAGCTTCCACTCCAAAACTCAGGGAGCGATCACCCGTAACTCAAACGCTTTTTCTATAACCAGTGGCAAAGGTGGGTAATTACCTTGAAACTCCGTGTCAGATTCATTTCGCGATTCCTGAGTGGGAAAAGAGGTGCTCCACCAAAATGAACTAGAGCTCTACCAACTCCACGAAGAGCAGCTGCTCCATCAATTTATGGAGTTTTGGTGTTTGGCTGGTTTTGGCCAACTCACCCCTAGAGTTTTGGAGTGGAGCCATGCCAAACACGCCCTAACTCTGCTCTTGAATCTTGATGCAGTCTGACAACTCTGAATCTATTCTGATTTCTGAACCCCTAACCACAGCATCCAGCGTGGTCTGGAGTGATGACTGCTGCACAAACGGACGGACAGATGGGCGTCGTTATTCGTGCAACGTGCGCGCTTGCTTTTTCTTTTCGGAGTTTCCCGCTCGCTCGCGCCTCGTCGGCGCCCACGAGTCCACGACCCTCCTCGAGAACCAGTGCTCACCCCACACCGTGGCGACCTGCTCGATCGGCATCCCCTTCGTCTCCGGCAGGAGGAGGTACACGAACGCGTCACGGCAACGAACCACGCCGCGAAGAAGAATATCCCGGCCTTCATGTGGCACAGCATGACGAGGAACGCTTGCGCCACGAACACGGTGAACACGAAGCTCACCGCCACCGTCACGCTCAGCCCCGCCGACCGCACCTCCAGGGGGAAGATCTCGCCGGGGACGAGCCACCCCAGGGGCCCCCACGACCACCGAACCCGGCCACGTACACGGCGATCAGGAGGATGAGCACCGCGGCGCATGTCTTGCTCACGCCGCCGTCGTCGCCCAGCTTCGCGGCCATGATGCAGGTTGCTAGTTGTTCTTGTGCAAGACTGGTCCCACACAAGTAAAATTTAGGCGGATAATGATAGAACTCAGATGTCCGATGCCATCTCACGCATGAGAGGACACCTCCGTGCGCACCTAGTCCCCGTAACCACCACTACATAAGCATTCCCTCGTTCACTTTGTATCCACATATTCTTCTCTAAAATCTCCTTATCTTCTCTGCCCTATCTTTAAATTCTCCCCTAAATCCACTCATCTTCCCCCAAATCCAGCACCTTCTTTATCTCCCCCAAACCCCCTTCTCCTACACCATCTCCACCTCCTCGTCCAGCCGCCCCAATGCCACCGTGGTGGCGTAACCCAACTGTGCCGAGGCCTTCCCATCCGTACGAGCGCGGTCGCGTACCTCGTCAGCAGCCCGCCCACGGCCACATGCTTTGCCGTCAGCCGATGCCGCAGGATGCTACACTGAGCCGACCTGCATGTGTCCTCCCAGAGATGATCTTCATCTGTTATCCAGAAGCAACTCCTCCTCTACCTCTGGATCATCGACAAGCGCGCTGCCGCCTCCGGTTGTGCCCTCCCGAAGATTATCCTCATCCACCAGAATCACTGCAACAACCTCCGGTTTCAACCGGGTACGTCTTGTTGTAGGCGTTGCTCAATTTTGTTGCAATAGTTGGCTCGAAATATTGCATGGAGCATTTTTTATTTTTATTTTTGCGATGTTGTTGTATCAAATGTCGAGGCAAGAGGTGTTTTTTTTTTTGTTGCAATGGTGTGTTTTTTTGTTGCACAAGAGTAAATATTTTGTTGCAACCCTTCACCATTTGGTTGTTGCATAATTGTTCCAAAAATATTGCAACAATTATTTTCAGATGTTTCCACTGTTTTTTTTTCAAATGTTTCCACTGTTTTTTTTTCCAAATGTTACAATGTTGTAATATCAAAATTTGTTTGTTTGGGATATTTGAACTAGTTTTTAAGAACGCAGCCATATTCTATACTGATGGTTTCATGTATTTTTAGTGAGAATTTGATATTCTCTATTTTTTTCTTGGTATTGTATTTGTCATTTGCGTATTTTTGTTACACACATGTATAATTTTGTTATAAACGTTGTGTTCGGATGTTGCGTTGGTACGTATGACGGGAAGCTTCCCATCATACGTTTGAACGAACGCTAGTTGCGTCCAATTTAGACACGTCGCTTGCTACTCATCTATTGCTGTTTCTGTTTGCAACCCTACCGCATTTTGAAGATTCAACTCTGAAGACGAGATAGTGATGCATGCATTGTAGAAAGCATCACGTGGTTGCAAAAGCTCACACATGCTGGGTTAGATACGGCGTTTGAGTTTTGCAGCCATCGGCAGTTCATTTACCTCCATCCATTGATCCATATACGTACTTTTATTTTGATGTTATGTGGCAATTTAGCTTCAAAATTCCAATCGGTGCAGGCAGAATTACACCAGAGAACGGGTAAAAGAATGGCTTTGACTTCGAGTAAATCTGGCAGATGATACTTGATGGCAGTTCTCTGAATAGGCAAACACATACATGAGTACGTCTGTTCTGTAACTATACATTGTTACATATGATATGCTCAAAATGCCAATGACCGGAAATGGATGTACATGTCCCGTACCGCCCCAAATCCTCGGTGAACGTGATGTACTTCTATTGACCTTTTATTACAGCTGGTAGTGAATAACATCACATCTACACTAACAAGAATATAACACACACATGATCCTACAAAGATTGAATTCACTATTCCGCCATCTAATGAAACATAATAATAGGGTCCAGGCTCATAGTCATAGGTTGGAGAAGGAGCTAGGCACCTTTGGCGCTCCTTCAAAAGCCCATGATGATATGAGGTGATGAGCAATTGCAAAGGGCCCAGGGACGAACATCGGAGCAAGTTCCCCATTTTCCACATTGAAGTCAGAAGAGATGCTGTGCCCTTTCTCAACACCCTTGCATATCTGATTGACCTTGAGCGCATTTGTTCTCTGAGCTTTCTCGTATTCTGCAAATGTTAGTGCTTTCTTGACATCCTCACGGCTGTGCCATTGGGCATCTACATGTCACAAAAGAATCGCATTGGAGATGAGAGCTAAAACTCTGCCCATAATTATAATTAAGGTTGATTTATATATTTTTTTTATAATATTGATCATCAATTTAGTAATTCAATTAAGTTTGATTTCTTAATCTCTATTTATACTTGTAAGATATAGCATATGAACTGAAGACCAACTGTAACATAGGATAAAATGGACCTGACCAATCAGTTGTTGCAGGAAAAGAGGAAGAATCAGTATTTTCTTCCTGACGTGTTAAAAATTACCTTCAAGCTCATGCTTGTCCACACGTATCTCCAATGATTTAGCATAAGCAAAGAAACCCACCATCAGTTGGCATGGCATAGTATTCGGCCCAACTGAAAAAGAGCATCATATGCAACATGAACACTACAGACTTAGTACAAGAAAACATGTGACTGAAAATACAGTAGTTTGCAACTGATAACCTAAGTATTTGTGCAACTGTATAAGTACTTCTGTATTTTCGACACTACAAACATGAAAACACATTTCTAATCTTCCAGTATTATCCTCAATTCTTCACACACAGGTTTTCATTGGAAAGGGAAAAACAGTGAAAAGACTTTGTTACCAGGCCATGGTTGAGAGCTGTGGTAAATGACTTCCCCAACTTCAATACCAGTTTCTTCCCACGTTTCCCTTCTCACTGCCTCTTCCAAGCTTTCTCCTGGCTACAAACAGAACGGTTGCAGTGTACATAAGCATCTTCCAATGTACAACAAGAAGATGATTGAACTTCTTAGCTACACTACACACTGAAAGTTGCAGTGAGCATAAGCTAAGGACGAAATTTAACAGAAACATGAGTTGCTTTTCAATTTTCAAAATGAATGCATTCTTATTAGGGAAATCATACCAAACTTAAATGGTTACAGCAGCGATGCCAATAGAAACTTACAAAATTCAAACCAGCTTATTAAACCCAAACCTTACCAGGTTTAGATGATCAAATGAAAACATTACTGTGTAATAACAAATAATGGATATCTAAGAGGCTCTTCATTGTGTACTAATAATTACTGGATGCCTAACAGGCCAAACCCAAATTTTCAGGTTCTCATACTTGGCATGCTACAGAAGTGCCAAGTTACAAAAACACATGACAGTGTGTTGATGGGGTATATTTTTCTCCCTGCAATTGAGATTCAATTTGGGTATTTTCCCAGCCATTCAAATTTCAAGTTCTTATGCTTCGTAAAGTGCTTCAACCACTCTGTTACAAGCATGGCTAATGTGGCAATGATAACATGTTATAAGAGAGTATGCTGTATTAGAAAGCTCTTCATTAACTGAACTACTTATGCAGTATGCAATTACAATCTGGGTGCAGCAGCAACTTCTAGTTCTGCTATTTGTGCACTGTGTTATTTATAGCCTTTCTTCCTTCTCACCCCACCCAAAACCAGATTAAGAAAATTAGTGACAAGAATCAACCAAGCACATAAGAATATGCACAATATATACATATGAACAACTGTAAATAAGAAGGGGTAATTTGCACCTCTATAAAACCCGCAAGACAACTCCACATTCGAGGTACAAATCTTGACTGGTGGCTTAAGAGGGCACGGTCATTTTCTTTATCAATGACCAACATAATCACAACCTACAATACACCAAAAGAGACAAGGAAACAGTGAATACAGATCACCAGATGCCATTGCCAACTGCAAACACAATGCAAAAGTCAGGAATAGAGCACAAATCATACGGGATCAACTCGAGGGTATATCCTCTTCTTGCAGGACTCATTGCTGCACTGCTTTCGCCTTCCTGCTTCAGTAGGAACGGCCCTTGCTCCACATGCTCCACAAAATTTTGCTGTATTGTGCCATTCTAGCAGTGCCCGAGCCTGCTCGCATCAGAAATCAAATCAACCTTGTTTTTTTTTTTGTACTCCCCAACCACACAAATACCACTAAATTAATGGTTTTTACAGATCAGTGATGGTTGATAAGAACTCATGAACCAAGAAAAACCGCACATACGTGCCCGGCGATGGCGAGCTCCCCCATGGCTTCCTTATCCCTCCAATCCGTGGCCACCATGAGCGTCCTCAAATCCACAAACGCCGACCCATCGTCCCCGCCGCCGACCCTGGCGCCCTCGCCCTCGCTGACGTCGACGGCCCAGTACGCCGCGGCCTCCTTGCCCTCCTCGTCGCCGTATGAGCCCAAGAACACGAAGGCATCGGAGGAGACGCCGGGGACGCGCGAGGGCGGGAGCCACGCGAGGCGCCAGATCGGCGCCTCCGCGCCGGAGGAGGACGGGGGAGTAGGTGGAGGGTCCGGGGAGCGCGCGAGGGGGCGGCCGCGGCGGAACGGGAGGATCTTGGAGAGGTGGCTGTCGCCATCGAGGAGGGAGCGGAGGGAGGCGGCGGCGGCGGAGGGGGAGACGGCGGTGGAGGCGGAGAGACCGCGCAGTGGGTTGGCCGCGAAGGCGTGGGCGCGGAGGTGGATGGACATGGCGGCGGCGAGGTGGGGCTGGGTGGGTGCCGTGCCCGTCTCAGTCGTCTTACTGGGTAGTTGTATTGGAAGGAGGAGAAGACGAGTGTCCAGACATGTGGGCCTGGAATCTGGATGGTCTGCGGCTAGTGGCTACAGATGTCAAAAGCACAGTAGTCATGTTAGTTGAATTCTATGAAGTCCGGACGTTATTAGCTCCTTTATGTATCCAAATTTCCAAAACTAACACCCTTATCCTCCAAATTCCAAATATAGCCTCATCCGCACACGTGCTGCGGCCACGTACCGCAGCAAGTTTGCTGCTGCGTCGCATGCAAAGACGCACGCGTCGCGCACGGACCGCGAGAGGCACCGCCGCGCGCCCGGCGCGCAGCAGTCTCCGCCTCCGCAGCACCGCTCTCTCTCTCTCTCTCTCTCCTCATTTCTCTCTCTACTGCATGCTGCGGCTTGGGGGCGCAGCATGTTGCAAGCTGCGGCTAAGTGCGCGCAAAGACTTGTCGTTGCTTTTGCCGCGAGCAGAGCCACCGCGATCGTCGCGTGCACAAGAAGAGACTCAGAGCTGCGCTTTCACCACGCAAGAAAGCGCGATTAGGGGGCTAAAAATGGAAATTTGATATTAACAGAGCTATTTTAGGAATTACAGTGGCTCATGGGGCCAATACTGTCCAAACTTCGAATTCTATTATCGATCTTTTTTAATTATATATATTTTTAATAGAATTATAAAAATAAATTCTCGATTAATTGAGCACTGCTGCATTTCTCCTGCAGCCAATATTGTCCTCACGCTATGCAATCGAAATCCTCATCAAGGAATGGAACGATACATGCTATAAATTTTGCTGAGGCTCGAGGCCTCTCGGAGACGAGCACGGGTTTTTTCCCCTACGGATCGGATAAGTGTGTACTCAATTAAATAAGACACATTATTGATACTAAAGATAGAACCCAATTGAATGGGAATAAGCACACTCACTCTCATCACAAGATGCTCCGCTAAAAATTACATTCACATTAACCCATATTCCTCGATAGTCCGTTTTGATTGATTTAAAAGGAATAGACCATGTTGGCTTAATCGACGACGCACATAGCTGTGTTGTAGTGAAGTCGTCATGGTGCGGCGCAACTGGCCGTGTGCAACCTCCTAAGTTCCCAGCATCGAATGGACGTTTGACATACATAAATAAAATTGAATTTCAAATTAAGTTCGACGAGGATCTAATAATACTTAATTAATTAACTTATTTATCTGTAACATTTGCTATAGACAATAATACCTTTATACAACCTTCGGAGGTACCTCTTATCACTAATGGTAAGAAAATATTATAATTACTTAGTAGTCATAAGCCAATCTACGGCCACCCTATATAATCGTAAGCTATTCTACAACTACCATATGGTCATAAAATCTTCTACGACCACTTTACGATCGTAAGCTTTACTACAATTACTTTATAGTCGCAAGTTTCACTACGACCAAGTCAATTATGACCATCCTATGGTCGATAAAGTCCACAGACAGGTGGACCTAATCGACTAGGGATATTATGCGTTGTGTATATTTAGGGAAATTTGCCAAAATATCACACCTTTGTTCTGCTATTTGGAAAATGCCATTATGTTCAGTGCAACAGATTATTTGTCACAACTTACATTAGCTCTTCATTAATTTTCCCTTTTTTAATATTAATTTCATATTTTTGGTTTAATGACCCTGGTCCACATGTGAAAGGACACTTTTGCCCCTTCGATCGATTCCGCAGTCCTTACCTAACATGTTTGTTCTTTTGTGCTTGAGGGATGAGTTTGACATAGCCAGGCATGAGGCTGGCATAGGTAGGGGCTGATTATGGTACTGCATCTGTGGATGGCACTAAAGGTGCAGCTATTCCTGTGGATGACACTAAAGGGGCAGCTATTCCTGTTGATGATGACATACTTGAGGAGCAGCACATCAAGTATGACAGGGATCATCCCAAGATGGAGATGGGCAACATGTTTTCATCCATGAAAGATTTTAGATTAGCCATTAGGCAGTATGCTATAAATGAGCAGTTTGACAACTTCACCGAGAATACTGACCTTACAAGGTTCATTGGGAAATGTAGGGCTGAAGGATGTCATTGGAGAATTGTAGCTTGCAGGACTACAGATAAGAAAGCTATCAGGGTACTAACTTTGTTGCTAAATCTTAATGTTGCATACATGAACTATTGTCATTATTTGTTTGTACTTATTGGTTTTATTATTTGTGCAGGTGTCCAAGATAGTCAATGATCACCTATGTTATTCAATTTATGTATTAGGGTTGCATTTTGGATATTTTGGATAACTAGGAGAAGCTATATATTAGGGTTGCATTTTGGATATTTTGGATAATTGGAAGAAGTTATGTATTTTGCATTATGTCATGCTGGATGTATTCTGGATGTATTGAGTCTGTAATGCTGGATTCTGTATGTTGGGATGACCTGCTATGTTAGAAGTGCTTCATTTGAACTCAGTCCATTCTTGTGCTGTATGCTTCTGTCAGTAGTCAGCACCAATTGAAAAAGGGAAGCACTGCATTGACAAAATGAAAATACCAATTGACAGCTGACAAAATGAAGCACTTCAAAACTTACAATACCAATTGAACTTAGTCTAGTCTGTCAATAGTCAGTACCGATTGACAATACCAATTGAAAAACTGAAGCATTGCACTGAAAAAAAAATGAAAATACCTACTCAAAGCTGACAAAACCAATTGAAAATTGAAAAAATGAAGCACTTGAAAACTGACAATACCAATTGAACTCAGACCATTTTTTGGTTGAAAACCTAACAAACCATTTCAAAACTGACAAAATGAAGCACTTTCTGTCACTCAGTCCATTCAGGGTACAACAACATAGTCTTTCTGTCCATAGCATCCATTTAGCATCATAAGCAGACAGAATCGACAATTTGCATCCATTTGCCACCATAACCATACATGACTATACATTACCATCCATAAGTCTGCATGGCATAAGCATCCATGACCATACATTACCATCCATAAGCATTCATTACAACTAGACAAAAGCAACTACCCTAACACAACGAATACTACCATCCATTACATAGGACACTGGCTACTTCGCTAACACAACGAACACTACCAGGCAAAAGAACACAAGTATTGTATTCACAACCATCTGCATCTCTACTATCTTGGTGAGCTTGCTCAGCTTCGCATCCCCGTTGGAAGCAAAAGTCTTCAACACAGTCATATCTTGCTTGAACCAAGCAACGCTGGCCTTCGGATCGTCCAACTCACCCTTCATAGAATCATAGCCTTCCTTGAGGTCAGATGTAACCTCAAGCAGATATGGAATGGCATCCTCAAGGCATGTAGTGTCCTCATGAAGAAGCCCCATGTCCACCAGGTACTGCTGGTACTTGTCGATCCATAAGAAAAATTGCAACCATTCGAAACCTGCCAAGCATAAAATGAATCCAATTTAGCCACGGTGCAGTCCTAATCAGTACCAATTTCTCCAAAATCGCCCAACCATACAACCCTAGCCTTGCGCTATCCAACCCAAATCAGTGCCAAATGTAACAAATAAAGAAAAGGAGCCAACAACTTACTCTGGATTGATTCCTCAGACACTTGAAGAAAATCTTCCCTGGGTTTTTCTTCGTCTTTGAGGTGAGCTCCACCACCTTCTCAACTCCGCAAATAGGGCAGTCAATGAGGGGGAAACTGCTATTCCCGTGCCCTGGTGACGACGCACAACTAGGGGTAGAGCGAGTGCCATAGGATCTCCCCTCAAACATCGCAGCTGGGCTCGGGAAAGCTTGCCGCCGCTAGATTTCCCCAGCAGAGGGTGGTCGCGAGTGAGAGAGGAGGGCAGAGGGGGTAGTTGAGCGAGCGAGCGATAGAGAAGAAGGGCACGGGCGTGCTGTGGTTCTGGTTCGGGATGGCTAGACCCAGCTAGGTAAGGACTACGGAACCGATCGGAGGGGCAAAAATGTCCTTTCACATGTAGACAGGGTCATTAAACCAAAAATATGAATTTAATATTTGAAAAGGGCAATTAACGAAGAGTCAATATAAGTTGTGGCAAATAATCTATTGCACTGAATTTAATGACATTTTCCATAAGGCAGTACAAAGGTGTGATATTTTGGCAAATTTCCCGTATATTTATACGTAGCAACTAAATATGTGTCGTTATCCTCTAATATAATTACACTTATTAACCTCTGTGTCCAGCATAACTGCAAGGAAAACGTGGGAAGTTTGTTTCTCTGACAATAACTGCCATCAAATGTGTGAATTTCATCAACTGTTGAGGCGCCTCCAGGCACGGGACAACCGCCACTCCCTCAGATGCTATATAAAGGATAATGCCAGTGGACAGAGCTGATGAGGACATCAACCCTCCAGATATGACCACTACTCCACGTCATGGTACAAGGAAGGTTTTCATGCCACTTTATGTCCAAGCCAAGCAAGAGTTCAAGTTGGACACGTTCTGGAATCCAGTTCGGCCTCCGGAGATAGCTCTGACTTCAAATATGCATAACTTTCACATACGAACTCCGTTTGAGGTCCACAAGTACTTGATTGAAAGCTTATATTGTCCTTTTTCAAACGGATCTAGCCTCACCTCCAAATTACTTATGTGCGCACCACAATCATTGAAAGAAGGTGCTGCGTCACCTATTTAGGCCGCATGCCTTGTAATTCGGAGAGAAACCCTAGGGCTCGTACTGTTCACGTGGTTACTGTTCATGTGTGAATAATACTACCGCCCCTCCCTCTTCCTCCTATACATAGTGGTCGCCATCCCTTTTAGTTCTTTGGGGTTTTATTGATTGAAGTTTAGCTTTGCTATTTTATTCTTTGTCCTCTTGGTCGGCGAGATCAACAACGACATTATTCTTCGGAACCCCACCTATCAATACATTCAATTCCTATTTACAATTTCAGATTGTTTATTTATCTTATTCTTGCGTGCTTCTTCGCTGTATGCAGGAATCGATCTTCGTGATCAAGTCAACCGGGTATTCGTGCACGGTTGATAACGACTTGTCAAGCAGTTCAGCGATTACGTGGTTTTGAGCCTTGCGAGTTCGTAGCCAGGATCGTGAGAGTTGAGCGACTACTACCGAACTTACCTTCTCATCAAAAGATCGAGCCAAAATCAGGACCTCCGTGGTTCATCAAGAGGGATATAGAAGACGAATGACAGAACAAGATAGGAGTCATTAGCTTTAGCCTTTGGTGACTTCTTTCTTTTTGTAAATACAATCAATACAAGAACACAAGAGTAGAGTTGTTATCCTCTCAGGAAAAGGTTTGAATCTGTCTAAAAATCCCCATGTCTCATCTTGCGTAGTCTCGATCAAGAAGCCGCCAGCATTCATTTCATAAATTCGATATTAAAACATCGACAAAGTTAAGTTTGGAATATATTCCAAATTGGGAATTGAACTTATTTTTGTGATAAACTCAAATTCAATTTTACCAATTTAAAATTATATTGTTTCAAGACAAAAGGTAAATTTAAAAATATAATTAACTACATAATATTTAATATATATTAATTCACATTTAACTAGAAAAATAAAATTTTTAATTAACAACTTAAAACATTTAAAGTTTCAGATACAAATTAGATTATACATGTTTGAAAAGTCGTATAGGTAATAGATTTAGAATTAAATTCATAATATGTAAAACTAAAAATTCAAACATGCACTCCTTTCCCATATTTTTTATGTCCCTGTATTTTATTTCAATCTTGCATGCCAAATAGGACCCAGTCTTTAGTCCATGCTCTCTAGTATATAAACATGATCTTACAAAAGAAATATGTGCTGAAAAATAAAAATGTGAACACCAAAATAATTTCAGATAATAAGTATAATTTTTTGAAATAAATTAGTATAATTTAAATTCAAAAAAATAAAAACTACATTACTTAATATTTGTTCACCGTGCAGGACACGATTCATTTAGAATTCCGAACACAAATTGGATTATACATGTTTGAAAAGTTGTGTAGGTAAGATACTTAAAATTAAATTAAAATTCAAAATTCACTAATGCACACCTTTTCTATTCCTATATTTTTCCTGTCCCTGTATTTTTCATTCCTGCATGCAAAACAGGCCCAATCCATCTTTAGTGCCCGTTCTCTGCTATATAAATACAATCTTACAAAAGAAAAAACATACTAAAAAATTAAGAAAATTGCACTGTAGGTTTCTGAACTTGTGAGGTTGTGCCACTTAACTTTTCCGAACTTGCATTTTACTTTCTCAACCTCCTGAACTTGTGAGGTTGTGCTACTTAGCTCCTTAAACTTGCGTTGAAGCGAAGTTCATCAGATGTGATGCCAGCAACCTCGTCCCCTCCTAGTCCGGTGGACTAATTGTCACCCCGTTCCGGTTGTATTCATCGTTCCCGTCACCTCACATCGACAAAAATAGATTCTTCGGGCCCAGAAATGCATTGTGCTCGTGTCTTTGCTGGAGCTTCATCGTCGCAGCTTGCCGCCGCCCTCGCCATTGCCTCCTCAAAGGAGGCAATGGCGAGAGCGTTGAGGAGGTAAGGGCGAGAGCGGCGGCAAGCTGCGTTGGTAGAGCTCCAGCGAAGACGTGAGCACGGTGCGTTCTCAGACTCGAAGAATTTGTTGTTGTCGGCGTGAGGTGATAGGGATGATGAACACAGCCAGAATAGGGTGGCGACGAGTCCACTGGACTCGGAGGGGATGAAGTCACTGGCAGCACGTCCGACGAACTTCGCTTCAACGCAAGTTCAGGAAGCTAAGTGGCATAACCTCGCAAGTTCAGGGCCTGAGAAAGTAAAATGCAAGTTTAGGAAGCTAAGTGACATAGCCTCATAAGTTCAGGGAGTTGAGAAAGTAAAATGTAAATTCTGGTAGGTAAGTGGCACAACCTCGCAAGTTTAGGGACCTACGGTGCAATTTTCTCTAAAAAATAAGAAGGTGAACATAAAAATAATTTGACTTAATAAACATAGGTTTTTGGTAGTCAAAACAAATATTTCTAACTACAAATTAGTATATTTGAAATTAAAAAAAAAGAAAACTACATCACTTAAAAATTTACTAGCTGTGCAGGTGCACAGATTGATGACCGGTGGTAGTAATACAATGTTCCCAGTGAGGGAACTTGTGTCATGAATCCGCTATTGCCTCATGCAGTACTGTTGTTTGATATACGTACATTTGTCTACGGAGAGATCTAGTATCAACGACTGAGGATGACAAATGACAAAACATCAGGCACTTCAGATGACCCTGATGCCAATGGCAATGATAACCGTGGCAGCAGTAGAGCCATCTTTCTATATAAGAGGAGGTTGCATTGGGCTCCCCACAAGGTGGCCACATCACCATAAAAACATGCATCGTTGGATCATCTCTAGACGATCGAGATCGCGTGGAGTGGAGAGTCCCTCCAGATGCATGCGGATCATGATTGGATGGTCTTCCAACTCCTCAACATAAACCCTAATCCCCACCTATCTCTCTCCTCCTGTCTCCTCGCCCGCTCGATACCACACCGTGCTCCTCCTCCCGCTCCTTCCTATCCCGGTCCTTCCCTCTTCCTCCCACGCAGCCCGCTCGATCTCCTTCCCCAGCAGCGCCGCTCCCGTCCTCATCCTCCCCCGTCGTCCTCTCGATACGTGCTCTCTTTCTCCTCCGTCGCCCTCTCGGTATGTGCCCTCTTCCTCCCCCATCGCCAACCTCGCGCACTTCACCATGAACTACACCATCGTCACCTTCTGCGTCGTCTTCATCTCCCTGCTCTGGCACCCTATCTCCCTCATCATCTTCCTCGCCTGCATGGTTGCCTGGCTCTTCCTCTACTTCCTCTGTGATGAGCGGATCTCCCTCTTTGGCCGCACCATCGGGGACGGTGTTGTGCTCGGTGGTCACGCTCATCACCACCACCACCGCAGGCCACAATGCCGCCTCACCTCACCTTCGCCGCCCATGGCTGCTTGCTAGAACCCCTACGCCCTCCAACCATGGCCCCCCACGCAGGTACGCCCCTCTGATCTGGCTCTAGCTCTGGAGGTTTGGTCTCTAACGTGGGTGTGCGTGCCCACCGTGCCCAACTACATGGCCTACGCCAACTTCTGCCGCTTCTACGACACCTTCGTGACCTACATGGTCGAGATGCGTATTGTCAGGTACCTCGGTTGATCACTGCTACTTTATGGCTTCATACCATTGCGTGCTTCACTTCCTTAGGCCTCAATTGGTCAACTCAATGCAATCTAGTGGTTTTCATAGGTTGGAGTTAACTTGTCTACGTAGTTTCCTCAATCCTGTCTTTTGTTGCATGTTATTAGGCTTAGATCTCAAATTTAGCCAACTTGATGTGTTTTGAGTTGCTTTGATGTATGTGCGTATCAAAGTGTTAATTGGTGGTCATGAACTCATGGTGTAGGATTGATGGGGTAGAGGACCAGTACAGTGTTCTTATAAAGTTCGACGCGCAGAGCTCCATAGATAGCTTCTACAAGCATTTCAATGGGAAGCAATTCTCATCACTGGAGGTGTTGGCTTGTTTTGATTCTACTTAGTCCATTTGATTTTCTGTAACTGCGAGTACATCTATACATGTATGTCCTATAACGTGATGATCGATTGGAGGTTGATTTGATATGGGGTGATGTTTGTCGTGTCCATTCTGTGGAAGATGTGCACCACAATCAATTGATTGAGCATGCACATAGCTCGGTTTAGCAACCTACCTGCCTAGTATGTCTTGGTATGTGGAGGTGGTTTGATTTACTCTTAACATTCATAAAAATAAATTCTGAATATCTTACTCCATTTGTTAATTAGAAGTTTGGAATATCTATGCAGGTTTTAGCATTGTATTAAAATGGTTAAAACTTAGAAATGCTCACCTACCTACATTTTTTAGATTATGTCGTGGTTCTAAACTGGTATAATGGCATGTTCACTTGGTGATGAAAAAGAGAGCATTACGCATTTCGTAACTTAAGAATGTTTAGGATGTATGACGATTACATATAGACTTGGACAACACATAATAAAAGTAAGCCACAAGTGAAATTTGGTTTTAAAACATGTGAATCTGCCATCTCTTTATTTCGTTAAAGAACTTAGGCTGCATTAATTTTGCAAGTAATGTTGTGTCTGCTGAATTTTATACTAGATATGCATTGCTTTTAGCCTCCTGATGTATTTGTCCTGCTGGTAATCCCTAATAGAAGGTTCATGCACGTATATGTAATTTTGGGAGCATTGCAAATATCATCATTTGAATTAACTTCACATATAGGAGGCTAAGGTGGTAAATATTTTTGCCTAGGCTGCTATTGTATATTTGAATTGCATTGGCAATGGGTACTAGGCACATCTTTATAGCTGTTACATGTAAAAGTGTCTATCATTCTTTTTAAATCTCAGTTCATGATTTAGAGGCTTAACTCCGTGCCTACTTATTAGTTTTCTAGCATATTTTTTCTTACTTTAGTCTGAACAATAGGAATTTGGAGTTTATGTTGATTGCATTGTTTTTGTTTCTGTTTTTAAACAGAATGACTTGACCAGGATCCTAGAGGCATTCTTACTACAATATGCAACCATTCATTCCACTGTTCATGCATATCGAAATGGACAGACTCTTCGTGCCCAGTAAGAGCTTAAAATGATTTACTTAGTTAGTTAATGTTTTTTAGTTTGCTAACTACAATGTTATATTATTTATACCCAACTATCTTCCATATTCAAAATTCACAATGGAAATATAAGGACCTAACTATACTAGCAACACCTAATGGGAATTTTTTGTTGCACCAAGACCATCTAAAATTTATAACAATAAGTCATACTCTTTCCTAATTAATATATACTTGGAGATCAACTGACATTTAAAGGATTTGACCTTCATTAGTTCTTCTTTCTCTGAGTTTAGAAATTTTTTGCAATTCTTATCATCTCATTGCAACAAGTTCATTTTGTGTTTATGTTGGAAAATACCATACATGTTTGTAGGCATTGTCAACAGCAACTGGAGAAATCCATGTGTTCTATTTGTGGAACTTTAGAGAATCTTTGGATTTGTGTAATATGTGGTTATGTTGGCTGTGGAGGGTTGCAAATTTTATTAATAACTTGTTTGATTTGATTAATGGGTTTGATTAATGGGGATAACATTCTCACATGTACAAAGGTGGTCATGCTATTGAACACTGGAAAGAAACACAATACTGTTATTCACTTGAATTAGAAACACATAAGGTTTGGGATTATGTTGGGGACAACTATGTCCATCGTCTGATTCAATCGAAAACAGATGGGAAGCTGGTTGAGTACAATTGTCATGGTGGTCATGTAACAGATTGTATGTGTTTGATATGTAGTGGTGATACGGGAATCAATGAGGCTTTGCTGAATGGTAAAGTTGAAGCTGTAATGTATTAAGTAAATTAACTTTGTGGAAATTATTAGCTATACCATCCCGATAAATCCGTATGACTTTTTTAACAGCTTTGTACTTTCCTTTATTTTAGATTGTTGAAGAGTTGTAACATCCCCATTTTGGCTTGTGTTTCAAATGTAAGAAAATGAGGATAAATTAAAAAAATTTCTTACATCCTTGTGCTTTTGAACTTTTCTGAAATTCTTGTAAAAGAATTTTGGGAAATTCAAAATCAAAACCCTCAATTATCTAAAGTCAACAACCTCCTTAGTCAAATCATGTGTCAAACCCTTGGAAATAATTTTCCTGGGTTCTAGGGTTGCTTGGTAACACCTCTGAATTATTTCATAATTTTTGGAAATTATTTGAAATATTTTAGAGGCAAGTCAAACCTTTGTCAAACCTTGGAATTAGCCTTCTGGAATTTCTTGAGAAAATTTCAGTGCACAAAAATCTCTGGAAATTTTATGGAAGGTTAATCCTTAAGTCAGGAAGCTCCAGTTAAAATTTCATAAATTTTGGAGTTGATTTGATACCTCAATTAAATCCCCAAAGATTCAGCTTTAAAATCAAAACCCTAATTGGCTTACACTGTTCCTCAGGCGCGAGTCGGGCTCGGGCTCGAGTCAATTGACTCGGCCGAACCAACTAACCGCGCCGAGCGGCTCGTGAGGTGCGCTGGCGATGAGGACCGTTGGATCTCCATCGAACGGCTCGCATCCGTGTAGGCATTCTGATCCAACCGTCGCGGGACCGTACCGGTTCACTTCAGTCTTTCCAATTAGCCGTCGCATCGTGGCCGTTCAAATCTTATCCGTCGGCCAACATCTTTTGGGGTTGGGCTCAACCCACTGGGGCGCTTTGGGCTCGAGCCGCTTTGTGCCGCTGACTGGTGGCCCCGCTCGCGTCGCTGGTCATCTTCATCCTCCCACCGCGCGTGTGCGTACCTGTACGCCATGGCAGAGAAAGAGAGGAGGGGGCGGTGCCTTGTCACCTCCTTGAGCCCTTTAAACGGCTCCATCTGCGGCGCATTAAATGCACATCAGCGCACCGCCCTCAAAGTCGTCGAGCTCACCTGCTCCCATCCCCTCTCGCGCGGTCTCGATGGCAGCAAAGACCGAGCTCACCTCGGATCCTCCGGTGCTGCCCTCCCTTTTCCTCAGCTACTTAAGCTACTCAAGACCTTCAGTGTCTCTCTTTACACCACCCTTGAGCTTAGCGTGCGCTTTCACTGCCTGCTTGAGCTCGAATCACCGAAACCGTCTCGGCCGCCATTGTTGAGCGGGGAGCTCCTCGGTGCAACCCGTGCTCCAGTGGCGTTTCTTCTTCTCTCTTTCTTTCTTTGTGTGGGCCTCTCACCTCCTAGGACAAAACCCCTAACTTGATTGTAGTTGCTTTTCGCAGGAGCAACTCAATTTTGGGGATTTGTTCTTGTCGACCGAAAACACCCCCTTCTTCCCCACCTCCGGTAAGCAGCACCCCTCCTCAATTCCTTGCTCTGGGAGTATCCTTGGGCTGTTTGGGACTCAGTGTGATGACTCGGTCTTCCCCTTTTTGCTCAGGCCGTCGTCTCCACTTCTTCTCCTTCGGTGCCGGCGCCGCTCTTCGTCGCCGGAGCAACTCCGTCCATCTCTGGACCTCCCCTACCCTCAGGTACCCTTCTAGTAGCCCCTAGAAGCTTTGGCACCCACTGGAATGGTTTGTTGCCGAGCTTTTGGTCATTTCGCATTTCGGCCGTTTTGGTCGCCGCCGCTCATCGTCGGCTAGCCGCCGTTCTGGGCCACTATCGCCGGTGTGAGTGGTACCAATGTGTGCGCAGGGGTATTGCGGTCCCATTTTGGCCTTTGGCTCGCGCAAGACGGCCGAGTCGCCATGGCCGCTCGGGGATCGCGTCGGTTGTTTTGTCGGACGAAAACGGCAGTGCCGTAATGTTGTTCGGACACAGTAACGACGTTCATTAAGGCCTAATCATTGCTTAGTATTAAACTTGTCCTTAGCCGCCGCTTATCTGTCACTTATATGTGGGCCTCGCACTGCACTTAACCCTCGCGCCCTCTCGTCACTAACAGGTGGGCCGCTTTTCGCGTGCACGTGTGTTAAGACCTTGTGGGCGTGACTCAGCGTCGCTGACAGTGGGCCCCGCCTGTCAGCGGTCTCTGTTCAAATCGCGAACGGCCCAACCCGTTCCAGCCGTCCGATGCTTGATCAACGGCTGGGATTGCGAAGGCATTCGTTCGGTCCGAATGCCATCTTCATCTGGACCGTTGGATCTAGATCCAACGGTGAACCTCGATGGTATTGTGTGTGTTTGTGGCGCACCGCGGCGCATGGGCCGTCCGTTGTCGGATCAGCGGCCCAGATCAAGCCACGTCTTTTCTTTTAAGATTTATTGTTTTCATTTTCCCGAGAGGTTTATTTGCAAACTGAAAAAGGTATTAAACTTCAAAAATGCATAACTAATTCATTTTAAACCCAGATCGATTGATTCAAATTTTGTTAGCTTTAGTTTGAACTGTACTTTAATCTAAAAATGAATAGGAGTTTAGTTCGGCTCCAGAAAACAGATTTCAAAATTGGTTTAGAAATAGGTTTTAAATGTTATTCTAAAACTTGCAATTAACTTGTAAATTGCATAACTAATTCTCTGAAGATCAATTTTTAGTGAAACCAATTTTGTTAGCTCCCTCTAATAAAGTACTAAATGATAAAATTGGTTTTAGGCATGTTACTGTCTTTAACAAGATTTCACATGCAATTTAATTTTGTTCATTTTCATGACTTGAAAAATCATAACTCTTTCAAAATAACTCCAAATGACCCAAAAATTTACATGTAACCTTGTAATACCAGTAGGTAGCTACCATAAAAGTTTCAGCTTCAAAATCTTTCTAGAAAATATTTTTGCTACAGTATCTAATTATGGCCGAAAATAGGTTTTTTGGGAATATCTTTTGCACCACAAATCCAAATTAGGTTTTTCCAGTTTCTATGTCTAGGTTTATTCCTATTCTACCTTGTGTATAAATTTCGTCGCAATTGGATAAATTTTGCTTGCTCTTTTGTTTAAGTGTTGCTCGTCTTATTGGTTGTTCTCGCTTCTTTTTGCTTTTCGCTTAGGCTTCGACATTTGCGGTAACCCCGAGAACGATCCTCCGCAACAGTTTGAGCAACAGCAAGCAGGCAAGCAGTTTGATCATTTCCCATTGATCCTATTACTTTTAAAGTCTAATATTTTGTTTAACTTCTGTGTATGCATTGCTATTTTGTTGTTAAATTGATTAGTTAATCCTCTAGTTGCATAATCTGTAGGTAAATGTTTATCCTCTACTACCTGAGCCTAGGTTATTTGCTGTGATTAGAGTTCGTTGGATGAAATCTTGTCACTTAGTAGATTTCGAATAAATATTGCTTAGCCATGCCTAGATATCGGTAGTATTGGGCGATCATCGACTTAGTCGGTGATCTTGATCACACAAATGCTATTATTATTCCATTATGTCCAACCCTTGTGTTTTACCAATTTGCAAATCAAAAACTGAAAACAAAAATTATATCTTGGCTTGGGCACAATGGTATGTTGGCGTGATCTGTTGGGTGTGTTTGGAATGGTGCCTAAGTCCCTAAGGACCGAGTTACTTGTGTCACTAAGCCAAGCGCTTATTGCGTGCTAACCACACGAGGGGGATATGGAACCTCTCTTGACTAAGTACTTTGGAAGGTGTTAATTATGAGCTGGTCGGTGGGTGTGTTCCTGTGTGTGCGTGTGTGTGTTTGTGGTGTTGGAGGGGAGCATTAGCAGACCGGTTAGGCTGTCTAATGTGTCTTTCTCCCGTGGGTTGCGGCTCTTAATTAGCATCGTCCATTGGAAAGTGTCTTGTTAGACTTAGCCGTGCCTGCATACCAAAGGAAGTATGCTAACCGTGGCTGGTGGAAAGGCGGTCTATCGTGTGGGTACATTGGTACACCCCTGCAGGGTTAAAACTATTTGAATAGCCTCGTCCTAGGTTATGGACATGCTTGGTAAGGTCGTGCAAGAACTAGACTACAACCTTTTAAAAACTTAAACTTGACATGGGTGGTATGAAGGGGTACTTCATGCTATTGTTGTGGTGACTATGGGTTAGTCACTTCTAGGTTGGTGTTGTCATCTATCTATTGTTATAATTGTCTCTCTTCTATTTGAGCAATAAAAGTTAATTGCAAACTTGCTTTGAACCTATTACCTTATTGTAAATGAAAACTTGCTTTATGCTGAAAATAAGTCCGAGCCTCATCCACTTAAATAAAGCTTGCATGTAGTTAATTATAGTTCTCGTTATCTCACACGTCAGTCTTGCAGTACAAAAATAATTTTTGTACTCATCCGCTTGCTTAATATTAATTGTTGCAGAGGAAGAAGGTGAGCCCCAAGGGCCTCACTTTTGTGAGTGTGTTATGTACTGTTTGGGACGATTAGCTTGGCGGTCCGGTTGGTTGCCTTGTGGGTAAAGGCACACCGATTGGCTTTTGTTTATCGCCATCTTATGGCCATTTTGCTTCCGCTGTTTAAATTAGTTACTTATGTGTTATTTGGCCGGTCGGCCTCTCTTTTGTAATAACTCTCTTTATATTATGTATGTCTTTCAGTTATTGCTTTTGCTTCGGCTCTATGTGTATGAATGGAATTGATGCATGATTTTGTAACGGGGTGTGTATACTGCATTTCTGGGAAGTATACATATCTCGAGGCTTGGTTTATTTGATTTGTACTGTTAGGACCAAGTGGATGGTTAAACAGTACAAGCCGAATAAACCGGGGTCCTCACAAGAGTACAATGATCTCACATGTCAGCTTGAAAAACAAAGAAATGCAAGTCCGTACATTTGTATGTTTGTCTGATATTTATTGTTGCCTAGATGATGTTGTACCACTCATTGCTGGTCTTCTATATTTATAAGATCTCTATGTATCAGATCATTAACATATGGTATTTGATAAGGTAATTAAGTTAAGTTATGATTTTTTTGTTTTGGTAATAATGTAGTACTACAAGTCACTTCTGCTAGAAGTCCAAGAGGAGAATGAGAAGAAAATTTCTACTGCTACTGAGAAAGCTTGATAAGCACATAGAAGGGAAATGGTTTCTTGCTGACGTAAGCACTTGACTATTTGTTAAAGCTAAATCTGAATATTAGAGCTTAAGAATTAGTGTAGTCAGTGACTTTGTTAACATATGTATTCATAATTACTTTGATTTTTTTCTTCAGATTAATGATAGTCTTGTCAAAAATTAGGAGATGTGGATAGAAAAGATTTGAAAAGAATAAGAAATGTATTTTCTTTCTTCATTATATTTCAAATTATCACAAACACAATCAACTAATATGTGCTTCTTGTTTGATAAAAGATTTACCTCCCATTGTTCTCATCAGTGATCAAACTTTTTTTCATTTCACAAATTATCTTTGTGACATTATTTCTGGCATCCCAGGTGTTGAATACAGTGATCATGTTAATTTAGAATTTAGAACATAGTTTCTATTTAGAGTTTCTACTTTACTCTTGATCTAAAGTGGCTTCATTTTATTTCAGGGAACAAGCTGCCCTTAGAGTTAAAAAAATATTGAGAAGCTGGAGGAGGAGGTTAGTATGGTTAAAGTAACTGTTGTTTTGTTCAAATTGTATACTATACTTCTCACAATACCTTTAGCATGGATATGCAAATGATTCTTTCAACCCAAAGCTCTGCATATGCATAGCACTATGTGTTTTCTTAATAGGGCATTGATTATACATGTTTAATGGATATGAAGTCTGCTTTGTGTGATCATACTATCAGATATAATAATCCACTTGTCGTTTGGAAAAAGTTTGAGTTATAATTTGCTCCCAATTATTTCCATATGGCATGTGTATCTCCTGGTCACCAGGTACTTTTGGTATCCTAGATTCCTAATAGATGTTGTCTGCTATCTCCAAACAAAAGGTAAATCCTTGGATTGGCTTGCTAAAAGTTTACGTTGGTCAATGACCTCATCTAAACCACTAATTACAATATTGTCGAGACCTTGACCAATGTCTACAATGAATTCACCCTCTAAACCATCTTCTTGGAAGACATCTACACATGTTGGGTCATCATTGTTATAGTCATCCATTAAGGGAAAATACAAGCTTCCTAGAGGCCTTACCTTGTATGCAACCCACCACGCATTAAGACCCATATCAAAGGTACATGCATATGAAACATAATACACTTGTGTTACTTGGCTACTAAGTACAAAATGTTTATTTACTGGATTAGATGATGCATGTGCTACCTCGACTAATCCAAATTTTTCTAAACATCGTACTCCATCAATAGGGTGAAACCAATGGCAGTAAAAGAAAATAAGCCTAAAGCTATCATCACCATTGAACTTCAACTCAATTATGTCCTTGATAATGCCATAGTACTCAAGCTCCTTGTCTGTGGCATCATCAGCCCCAATAGCAAGCACCCCTGTGTTGATAGTAGTTAGATTCCCTTTGGATTTTTCATACTTTTTTGACGGAAATCTATATACATTCACTTCATAGATATCATATAACTTTACCTTAAAGCCACATCCACGTGATAAATGACGCAACTTAGTATGTGTGCTTGCATCCTTGGAGCATTGCAATGTTGCAAACTAAAAATAAATCCTAAGTATAGGGTAGAATGCTCAAAAGTTAGTTAATTATAAATATCTAGAGAGGGATTACCAACTTTTTGAACCAATCAAGCAGGTTGGGTTTACCATTACCACCTCCATTCCTCCTTAGATTATCTAGCTCTTTTTGGTTTGGTGGTCTTGAACACCTCCATTATTCTTGTTCAAATTTTCTATAGTTTTTAGCAATGATATAATTAAATGTGCATTATAAAAGTTTTAGTACTGATTTTGAAATTTTAGATTACTTACTCAACAAAATCATCCATTTAACTCATGTTTGTGTAGATATAAATCGTTGATGTCTTGTGCTCTTCAAATGTTAGAGTTCTAGACATCCCTCTACTAATCTTCCATCCTTGAACTTGGAACAAGCTAATGCTACTTTGACATGCAGGACCACCTTGAGCATAGCAATGTGGACGATTGCGTGAGCTAGCTATGAGATTAGGCAAGAATAATGATGTGAAGTGTGAAGTCTCCTCTACAAGATAAACCTCTACTATTGATCCTTCGACACGAGCCTTGTTGCGAACTTTTTGCTTCAGTTTATTTACGAACCTACACCAAAGGGAGGTATTAGTTTGTAGCCTAAGGTAGGAAATATAGACAATACAAGGCATTTGAAGTAACTCTCAATTACATACATCCAACGATATTTTATGGGACCTCCGACTTTTGCTTGGTATGGGGGGTGTATCATTAAATGCTCCATTGAATTGAATAAGCCTGGTGGGAAGAGTTTCTCCGATTTGCAAATTACAATTGGGATATTTTACTCCAATTGAAGCATTTGAATAGAATCGATCTCTTTAGCACAGAGCATTCTATAAAAATAACCGAGCTCAGCTAATGTCTCGCACACGTCCTTGTTGACAAATCTTCGGATCACAGGCAGCAACCGCTCGATGAAAATATGGTAGTCATGACTCTTGAGCCCATGTATCTTCAGTTGTTCCATGCTGACCCCTCGCCTTATGTTTGCTGCATACCCATCTGGGAATTTGATCTCCATAAACCACTTCATAACATCCTTTTTTGGGCTCTTGTCAAGCAATATGGTGCCCTAGGCTTCTCCCACATATTGTTTGGCTTCTCAACAAGGTTGAGGTGTCTTCTATTGCACATCAACGCTTTGTCAAGGTAAGCCATGGTGTTATCCTTAGTCTTGTCACTAATTGATGAGGACACCCCTACTACTAGCACATCTTCCTCGTCACGCGGTACTGCTCAAGATGATTCTAGTGCTCCAAAATAGACATTTGGACCAATTGCACAAGCAAATGCTAAATTAATTAACTAACAGGTGAACTCACTCTTAAATGATTTAAATCTTGATTATAATAATAATATGTTACTACCTAATATTTTTATATTGTGTGTGTTGTTTTACATGTATAGAAGCATGGGAGGCCGAGAGCAATGGAGAAGGAAGTATTGTACAAGAAATTTGTGGTGCTTAATTGTCAATTGGCCTACCTTTAAATATGGCCATCAAGGATGGCATTTGGGTTTCTTTCCAAACCATGCTCACTGATTGAAGCCACCAGAGCCCACCATGCTCACTGATCAAAGCCACCAAAGCCCACCTTTAATTTTCATTGGGATTCGTGTTGCACCTTGAGGAGTTTGTTTATGCCCAGTGTTTCACTGGATATTTTTTATCACGTGTCCACTACATCCGAGATGAATATAGAGACCGAGCGCTACCTGTTGAAGGTGTCGAATGATATCACATTGTCGACCATGTTATTTTTATTTCCTTGATTAATTTCGTACTCGGTTGTTTTTCTTTGATCGAGTCCACTATATATAGCCTTGCACCCCTATTGTAAAGGGCAGACCATGAATATCAATATATTATTTTTAAAGAGCTATATGCTTGTTCTTCTCCTACGTATGACACACAATTACAACTAGAGAGGGGAATTAGGTGTTCTCTACCCTGTTGTTCTTGTGGTTCCTTGTGTTTTGTAGGAGCAACAACATATCTACTTTACATGATCGAGTAGATGAGGATTGAAGCGTGTGGTTGGGCAAATTTGAGTGTCGTAGGTTGTTGTAATTGAGACAGTGGTCGCCACCGTCGTTCCTCGGGTTGCACAGATCCAAGTTATCACAATCCTACGCCGTGAAGATCGGGCATCCCCCGTATCACTAATGTCAAGACATGTATTCCAAATAGCTTTTGCTATATTTTTTCATTGTGTAGAACATCAATGTTATGTCGGATCAAAAGCTTTGAGAAATATGACAACTCCCACCAGATTGGGATGTGAGTGCAATTGTGTATTGTACCATAACACTCAAAGGACTAAGCTAAGGTATCATTCATATAAGCTTGCACCTCTTCTCTTGTCAATCGACGTGGAGGTAAGTCATGCACTATTGTCCCCTTTCTAAATGCATTCTTTTGATCCCTCAATGTGTGGTTGGGTGGTAGAAATCTTCGATGACAATCAAACCAGCTGTACTTGTGCCCATTAGGCAGCCAAGTGGTATCAATATCTGACATACATTCTGGACAAACCAAGCCACTATGTGTGGACCAGTCAGAGAACATGCCCAATGAAGGTGCATCATGGATTGAGGTATGGTAGGCCACCCTCATACTAAAATTTTGCTTCAAGGAACTATCATAAGTGATTACCCCTTCGCATGCTTGCTTGAACTTGTCAACTAGGGGGCACATGAACACATTCATGTTCTTACCATGATGGCTCGGCCAAGGGATCACTAGACTAAGAAATATATTCTCATCTTTCATGCAAAGGGCTAGGTGTAAGTTCAAAGGTACAACAAAAACTGGCCAACAAGAATATTGGGATGCCCCAAAGCCAAACAGGTTGAAGCCATTAGTAGCTATTATGACACAAACGTTCCTTGCATCCATTCCAAAATCTGGGAAGTACCTATCTAAGTCTTTCCATGCTTGGCCATGGGATGGGTGCACCATATATAATTCTTGGATTAGCACGGGTACCCTCCTTGTGATACCGCATGTGCTTGGCAATTTTAGGCTCCATATACATTTGTTGTAGCCTTGGCATAAATGGGAGATAGCGCATAGATTTACGTGGTACTGGTTTTCATTTTCTCCCTAGGCTTCCTTTTTCAACATCTACATAACGACTTTCCTCAAAAAAGTCATATTTTTCTTTGTATTCATCCTCTTTGTAGTATATCATACATTTTTTTTTGCAGACATCTATTTTGATATATGGTATTTTTAGACCACTTAGAAGACACTTACACTCATACAAGTTGGATGGCATTTTGTGACCCTCTGGTAGTACATCAACAATAAGCCTAAGCAAATTATCCATGCATTCTGCAGATATATTGTGTTGTGATTTGATTCCCATCAAGCATGTGACTGATGTTTGACATGACACTTCAGTGAAACTATGGAGTGGCTCTTGTGAAGCAGACAACATGGCATAAAATGCCTTAGCGTCTATTGTTGGTTCACCCTCTACATTATCTATATCCATTGCATTACCCAAGTTGCCCAATATGTCATCTAAGGGGTTAGCAGTGTTATAAGTCTCTTCTAGTGTAAACGGCCTAACAGGACACTCTCCATGCTCAGTCCATCTAGTGTACCCAGGCACAAATCCTCTTTGACAGAGATGCATACTCATTACAGCTTTCTTCTGTCTAATTCTATTGTGACAAATTGCACAAGCACACACTATTCTAAATTTTTCTGCATTAGGAAAACTATCAAAAGCATGATCTAAGAAAGCATTTGTGTTGCACACCCACTCTTCGGAATGACAACACAAATGCTTTCCTAGAGTGGAATAAAAAATTATTTTAGCTACATGTGCTATGTCCAATACAGATTATGAAATTGTACCCTATGATTACTGCATGTGCATACCATTATTCTAATGACATTGAAAGTAAACAATCTCCTTAATCCTATTAAACAAAGACATACTGCAATCCAAAAGAACAAATAACACTTGTTTATCTACTTCATCGAAACTCACCCGCAATGCAAATATAATATAATGATGCAGGAATTAAATCCTGGGCACCTTCGAGCCTTTGATCACCTTCAGGTCAAGCCAAATCTTTTGTAGGATTAGCCGGTGATACTTTTGCTGGAGCCGGCAAGGAAGGCTATGGAGCTTAGAGGAGCAAAGAAAAAAAATTAGGATGTCACAGGACCTCCCACACTTTCCTCTACTTTCCATCACTTCCCACATCAATACATCAGAAACGTACCAAACACTTGAAGCAGGTGTAGGATTTACTATTTAGGCCTTCCCCTTGATCTGCTCGAGCACCTTCACGAACGCATTGGCAATGCATGGTAGCGCGAACCACTACCCAGCAGCGCCCTCCTCAGCCTCCTCTAGCAGCGCCCTCCTCAGCCTCCTCCAGTAGCGCCCGGACGACGCCCAGAGCAAGGAACATCGTCGATGGGAGGAGGGTTGTTCCTTCCTTGGGGATAGAGATGGAGATGGGAATTTTGCGGTGGAGGTGATTTGGGGACTAGAGGAGGATTTGGGATGTATGGAAAAGGGGATTTGGGGATGGAGAGGAGGATTTGGGATGAGAAATTTCTAGCGGTGACCATCGCATTGCAATAAATAGTTACACCACTGGGGTACAATACAGGCAAATCCTGCAAAGACCAGTACAACATCCTGACAACCTATAAAGGTTCGTGGAACAGAGCTAAACAAGCCTAAACACACCCACAATATATAGCTAGCATGACCATCTACGCTAGAAAAGATGCGTAGCAAGAAATGAAACAAGAACAAACGTACGTCAACTTTTACATAATTTATATAGGATGTTTAAGATTAATAATAATACAAGTACATCAAGCCGTACAACTCAGCAATGACTGAACCAACGTAGAAAAGGCAGAAAACACACGGTACAATCGGGAAGCTAGGGTACTTCTCCACCCTCGCAACCATGCAGTAGTACTGTATATACTTGAAATTAGAGCATACTACTATATGTAAATCCATCCTTTTCTGGATCGCAGCTTGTGAGTGTGACAGTGGTCGGTTTGATCCTTGGCCAATTCGCCACATCTCACAACGGTCTTGGTCGGGTCAGTGATTTCTTACTTCCCGGTGCCTGCCACACGACAGAATAATTCCTTTTTAGGATCACAGAGCATCGGCAGAGGTTGAAAGGAAGGACCACTTGCAACGCAAACAAACGAGTTATTGACTCATTTGGCCTCTTTTTAGAAGCAAATGTAGTCTTTTTGCATTCAAAATGGTAAAAATTGCACATCTACCGTACTCCCTGTCCGCGAAAGCCGCCTTCCGTGATCACCGTGTGCGGCATGCCACCTACCGCACTCCCAGTCTGCGGCAAGAACGTGTCTACCCCCGGCGCCCATGTGCGCATATGCCATCCTGCTGCGGACTAGGAGCGCTAGCCTGTTGCGGACTGGGAGCACGACAGGTGGCCTGCCGTGGATTGGGATCACGGTAGGTGGCTTCCGCGGACGGAGAACGTGGTAGGGGATATGTGTTGTATGTCTAACCTGCTGCGGTGTCATTTTTATCATTTCAGTCGTTGAGGCTAGATTTGCTATTTTGTTTTAAAATGAGGCTAAATGAGCCCAAAACTCGCAAACCAATGTCTTCAGGATTGATTGATTATACATTATTAAATACTGTGTACTGCGCCTAGTAGATTTCCAGTATAGTTAATTATTCTTATCAGTTTTTGAGCACTTTTGCATCGATCATCGCATGTAGACTTGTATCAGGGTGCATGTATCAGATCAAAGAGGGATAGAAAACGCACACCAGAATTGCGTAGTTGCAAATAGAGGAAGACAAAGACATGTGTATTACCTGCTTCCCTAGGTGAATTGCACCTATAGCACTCCATCCTACTTGCAAAGTTGTGCACATTGCAACCAGGCCTGGCAAAAAGACAGACAAATACAGTAAGTTTTTTTTTTTGCGTCGACACATGTTTCAAACAACTACATAAGATTAGCTTGTAAAAATTCTGTTGTTTAACTCATCTTTGTTTAAAAAATGCATGCATGCATGCCACTATTTCTTGCGATGCACACATCTGTATTTGAAGTGAATAGAATAGCTAGCTCACCTTGTGCATATCCAGTCGCCAGCTTTCCACCCGGCACGAACTCCCCCGCTCTCACGGCCGCGAGCAAAGTCGCCCTCAGCATCGCCTTGGCTCGCCGGTAAGTCCTTCACGATGGCGCCGCACTTGAAGCAGCTGGCGCGGCTGGCGAAGTTGTGGTAGCCGCAGTTGCAGTACCAGTCTCCCGGGCGGATGTCCAGGGAGGTCAGCACGCCGCCCGTGCTGCGGCCGTCGCCGGGCTGCAGATCCGGGCGTGGGGCACGGCAGCGCTGGCAGAAGTCACGGCGGCTGAAGTTGAGGTGTTGGCAGGACTTGCAGTTCCAGTCTCCTGGCTTCCTCTCGATGTTCATTCGCACTTAGCCCTGCATGCCATGCGTGCATCATGAAGTTAATTGTAACATGAAGTGACGAGCATCACGTACAAAACAAAAGTATACTGTAAGTACTCCTACTCATTGGCTCATAATTTCTTCCTATATTGGAAATATTTGGCTCCCAGGGTAGCTACCCATCCAGATCTTTAAAGTTGAAATTCGACATTTTTCCGTTGAAAGTTGAATTTTTTTTAGAAGAAAGTGGAAAATTTTGAGTTAGAAGTATTCTAATTTGAGTTGAAAGCCACTAATTACAAGTTGATAGTTTTCAACTATGGAATTGACATTTTTCAAATTTTTTGAGTTGAAAGTTGATATTTTTAGGTTGAAGTGAAAAAAAATTAGTTGAAAGTCTTCAAATTTTAGGTTATAAGTCTTCGAAGTTGACAGAGAGAAGAAAGAACATGAACCGTGAAGCAAAATCGAACAGCGGACGCCAGATGGATAGCTACCCTGTCAAAAAATCAAGTCTCATATATATTTATATATAGGGATATGTCCTGGCAAAAATACGACCACAGTCTAGCTAGCCAGGAGCTAGAAAACCAAGAATGATAATGTGTGCACTTAAGTCATTTGCTTCTTTTGGCCTTTCTTATATGCTTGTACTACGCATGCAATCGCAAACTAAAAAGAAAGAATATTGTAAAGGCTGGACAAAACAAGCACAGAGAAATCAATTAATCAAAGGCTGCCTTAACTAAACTAGGCTAAGTCGGCGCTCTCGCACATGTAGATACATAAGATTATATTTTTTAGATAGTGTCCCAATGGAGAAAAAAAGAAGCAAAAAAAAGGCTATGCAAGAGAAAGCTTGTTAACCCCCCTAAAAGAAGAAGAGAGAAAACTAGTTAATTCCATCTAGGATAGAGTTAAATGGAAGTTAGTTCACTACCGATTAAAATCTTATGCACATATAATCACAGGCAGCAAGCTCACCCTTGCAAATACTATTTTTTTAGCAACTATTAGTAAATTAACGGCTAGAGTAACTTGATAAGACTATATGACCTTTTCAAGAAGAATACACATAAACCGATTAAATTGTCCCAGATTGATAAGAGGGGCCACAAGAACAAGATAGGAACAGGAAGGGGACACATACCCTGTGAACTTGTGAAGCTTTTGGCGGTTGTTGTTGTTCTTAGTACAAGGGTTTTCAGTTGCTGTCTTGTCCTTGTTGTGCACCTGCTTGCTTGCTGTGTTCTTACTTCTTGTGGATGGTTGCCTTTTTATAGTGGAGGCGCCTCAATAATTGAGAATCCAGGGTGTGCTGTGGAGGCAAGGAGATGCTCTGATCTTAACCTTTCTAACTGAGCTATCCGAATAGAACAAGCAGGGATGAATGAAAGAAACAAAAAATGGGGAAAAACAAGAAAGGGAAAATGCAAGAGGAAAGTGATGCCAAAGATAGGAGGATTTCACAGTGTTACATCTCGGGTCTACACCGTAGAATATTACTTTTGAATAGGTATTAACTGCTATAAGAAACTACACCAAAATCAAATAGTTGGTCTCAGTAACATAAATTGAGTGTCGTGTCTACGAGATTCTGTAAAGCGCTATTTGCGTTGCGTAAAATTCTATAGTTTTTATACAACTGATTAGATATAAGATAATACAGGTACAATGAGTCGTATAGTTAGATGTACCCAATAAACTTTGCATTGCCATTGATAACTGACTAGTTTCTTAACTATGATATAGATCTCAGAGTTAGGGCTACAACCTGGTCCAGTTGTGAATGTGCAGCAGGCAACACGACATGAATAGGTGCAGTGGTGACAAGTCCGAATGCTGTCTGCGCGCTGCGCAAGACATGCTAGTAGAAGCTAAACCAGTTAAACTAACAACCGATCGTCAGTTTTATAAGTAAACTTGCTTCGAGAGTTAAAATTAGCTGAAGATAGATGTTGACTTTGTGGATATTGCTAGACTCGAGAGCAACAATCTCCAAGATGACCTGACCTGATCAAGGAGAAGATGTTTCCCTGCTATATATTATTCACCTCCTCTTTTCTTCTTTTTGTCAAGACCATGTGGTGTGACCCTAATCTAGGTGTTGAACAATTGGCATCGGTGTTGAGGTGTTTGGGAGAGTAAACCCTCGGTTTAGCAAATTGTCGGATTTGCTGTCAAGTGGCCGGCGGTCCGACCGGCCATGGGTGGGTGGCGGGTCGACCGGTGGTTTAAGCATTTGAGGAATAGGCACAAACACTTGTGTGGGAGTGTTGCACATGAGTTTGCACTATGTGCCATTGAAAATGGGGACTGGACATGAAACTAGATAGATTTTTTTATGAAAAGTCTAGATATGAGTGTTTTCTGGTTTGGAAAGCGATCTGATCGGCCGTTGGTTGGCGGTCTAACTAGTGATGGTCTGACTGGTCCCCTGTTACCAGACTTGGCGGTTAGACAAGCCAGGTGCAGTCAGACCGGCCATTGGTTGGCGGTCTGACCGGTCGTGGGGCGGTAGTCTGACCAGCCAGGGTGAGTTCATGCACAGTGAGTATGCTGAACTTTGTGGATTTGGCCAGAGTCATGGGATTCAGTGCATAGATGTTGCATGATGCATATTTTGGCTAATGTGGGCCAAGTTGCGAAGAACTTGTGCTCGAAATCGATTTCTCGGTCTATTGTTGTGCAAGGACGCTTTAAGTCAACTACAATCAACGATGAGGATGATCGAGACTAGACTAAAAAAGTTGAGGTCCAGAATGATCGAGGATGCCGGGTGAGGTGGTTGGACTCAAGCATAGCGCAAGATGGACAAGAATGACCGAACGAAAAGTTCGGTGCAACGAGTTGCATCAAATGGCTTAAGGCCGATGCAAGTGTCAAAGTGGTCTAGTGGGAGCCGCATGTGAGAAACTTGTCGGCATGAGGAAAGACATCGATGAACCTACGCGTGGCCAAACATGGAATTGCTTCACGATGATTGGATTCGGTTATGGAGAAGGATCGATAAGGGGTATTTTGGTATTTTTGCTAAAATATCGGGTTGGTGACCTTGAAGAAACCATAGCGCAAACGGCGCAAAGGAGAAACGATTTAGGTTATGAGAACGAGAAAATCATGAAGAGATGGATTCGGGAGACCCAGATCGTCATCTGCTTTGAGAAACATGTATGAGTGTAGACCTATTTGTGTATGAACATAACCGGTACCCGTTAGGGTTTTCTCTTTAGATCTAACCTCCACTATATAAGGGTTGATGCAAGATTTGTACAACCAAGCTTTGGAAACCCTAATTTGAGATGTGGAAAAAGTTGAGAGAATAGAGGAGGCTAGGGTTTGAGAGAAATGTATTAAAAGATTGGATGCTCATGAGTGGGCTTTTGACCTCCATGGTGGAGCGGATGTAAACCTATAATTTCTCATATCAATCCAATCAAGTTTGTGTTAAGATTAGTTCTCTTTTATTATTGTTCTCTCTTTGGTGATTTTGAGGTTCTTATGTTTTAGGGGTTTTTGCCTTGATCTTTTCCTATAATCTAGCGTGTTGGGATTTGTGAGATTTGATCTAAGGTCATCTTGACCATCTTTCAACCACGAGTAAGCTTTTAGATCAAGTTTAGGTTTTCCCCCGGTTTTGGATTTTCTTGCCCTCAATTAAGAAATTCGTGGAATCTTGGCTATGATCGTCTCGACCTTCGATTGGAATAGGTTCCTGACCTTCTTGTTGAGCCATGTCTAAAATCTCATGTGATTTGGATCCCTAGATCAAAAGTTAGGTCATTTTGTGGTTCTATCGTTGTGCTATTTTCAGATAGCAGAGGGGAGCAGTCAAATAGGCCTCAAGGGTGGGCAGACCGGCCGTGCCTTGGCGGGCAGACCGGCAGAGGGATTTTGAAGTCCTATTTTCTTGGTTTTAACTCAAATCTTCCGCTGTGATATTGAGACATTGATCTTCATAGTTTTGCACAACTATTGAAGGGAAAAGGAAGTTGAATACTAGTGAGAAAAAGAGTAGGCTCCTATTCACCCCCTCTAGTTGGTATTTCGGTCTAACACTTTTTTTCCTATGAGAGAACCTTTAATTAGGAAGATTTGTCATTAAGTTATTCGTGGACAATAGCTTCAATAATTTCCATAAGACAGTGTTAGGAACTAAGGAACGAGGAATATATTTCTTTATACTTTGATTCTTCCCCCAAAATATGTACCGGGGGAGGTGCGGATCTAGCAATAATGCACACTTCGTGCGGCTAATAGAAATCCTAATGTTCCCAGTTTTGACCGAAGTGCACATCACCTGTAGAATTCTAAGAATAAAACTACAAAAGAGAAAGGCATATCAACAAAAGGAGGCTAACTATACCAGTTAAACAGGGGAAACTGAAAGTCATGAGTGAATCTGAATTCATTCAATTGTACAGATTACAGAAAATGTACATAAAGTTCTGAGTCACACAGTATGCTAAAAGAAATTCTCAACTTAATTGAGTTGTTTAAATTAGCCTTTCTCCTAGGTCTTTCTCCCATTATGCAGATTGTAAGTACGAAATGGGCTCAATGAAAGCGTGTTAGCGTTGCAAATCTAAAGTCACACTGTTAAATGTCTGTAAATAAGTAAACGTGCTTCTCGTTCCGCTACCACCTTCCTATATGGACACTCGTGATTACGCAGCAATGTGTAGTACAATGGAGGATTTGCCTGATTTAAGAGAGGATTTGCATAATGGAGGATTATGCAGCAATACTTTAATAGAGAATTTGCATGTCTTGTCCATTCTAGATACGGAGCTTGCCTCCAAAAGACAGTACTAAAGTTGGCTAAATGTTCGCGTTATATGCCAGGGGCAGATGGGAACAACTACAGATTGATTGTATTATTGGGGTTAAATATATATAGCCTTTTGAGAATCGATTCTCCACATACGTGCATGATCTATAGACATTCACAAAACCTATTCTGATCTATATATATTCTCCAAAATCACACCTTTCCACAATAATTCAAGAAATTCCTTGTTCACTTCTAGTCAGCCACCCGTACCGTTTTCTTTGCAAGCAAAGCATCTATTGTCACTGCCCTTGGCCAGTATTTATGTTCATCTCCCTCTCGCCATTCAGAACTGAAACCTAAGTAGGCATATAACATGAACAACCCTGTTGCTCAGGGACCAAGTAAGAGCAGTAGGAAAATATATGAATATTGAATACATGATAGAAGCTTAGTTACTGAGATTAGAAGTATGATTACCGTCTTTTAAAAAAAGTATGATTTGCACCAAGACACATTGTATTTATGGATTTCCCAAAAATGGATAGGTTTAGTTGTGTAGTTAACAAGTTCATGCGGATTTCTCACAATCTAATTTAGAATAAATGCACTTCGATGGGATCCAATTTTATTTCTTTCGACTGCAGTTACTCCTCTATGTTACATCCTATGGATGCATATCTGTTTTTTTAGAACGAAGGATTGTACGCGGCTTTATTGCAAACCAAAGTTCAGAAACAGGGGAGGGATACCAGCATAGTTAACAGCACATAGACACGGTAAATTCAACAAACAGGACCAACAAAAAGCAGAGATAACACTAAGTCACTGAGCTCCTCCGTTCTTGGGGATATGGACGCGTATCTGTTGCAGTGGAGTTACCATTGCATGAGCGTGCAGACCTTTGGATCAAACATTAATCTTCCTGGTTGACCACCATGGAAAATTAGGCCTGATGCTTCCCAATATCAGCAATTCAGCGTGGCTCCTCCCTCCCCTCCCGCCAATCATGCGTAGACACATTAGTAGAGTGTTCCCACGGTAACAATGAGAACACTCACTTAGCAGTTATCATGCAACTTTTGTTCTGTGACTTGGATGCTTTAGCGCCGTCTATAAATGGTAGAGCAAGGTTATACCGACGCTTCTCGCGCTTCTGACTTGAGGAGGAATCAATTCCACACGGAAGATCTACGGGCAGGACGTTATCAGTTGCAAATACTGTTTCCACTAAATCATGTTGGTTCACGATTCATGGAATGTCGATCGGTAAAGACGAACTTGCGAAGATCTAATCAATATGTCCTATGAATGGATACTGATTTGGTGGAGGTGAAGTTCAGTCCATATTGCAGCTGAACGGTACTCAACTTTCTAAAAAAAAGCAAAGGATTCCAAGGTTCTAATTCCAATTCAATTATGATTTGCAAAGATTGTTCCTAGTGTCCCCTAAGAATATTGTTCCATGTTCCCTCAGAGGGAGCTCCTGTGCTGCAACACGCCAACAACTATTCAGATTTTCATTTCATGCAGCAAAAACTCGGCATAACCGGCCTTTTGTCAAGTACATATATTAGTCGTAGTCGGTGATCGAAAATTCGGAATTGCACCAGGTAATATACCTTGCGAGTTTGGGGTTTGGGTAAATGTGATGCCGGGCTACACTTCCTTCAGTTAATTGTTTAGGTTTACTTTGGCGGAGCATTCAATCCAGGTCTGGGAATCATTCCGACTTGATGTATTTGCCCTAGCCTGTTGGGAATGTAGGTAACGGAAGCTCGGCAACAGAGCAGACCGGAAGAAGTATGTACCTCATGAAGCAAGGACTAGCCAGATCTCTTAGTATGGCCACTTTTGCAGGATGAATCTATCTTGAAATGACAATGACATAACTATTCTTCATTTATCTAGATCTAAGTTCTAAAAAATGTACAACAGTAGTGTAGTAAATCTTTATTCTCCTTTCCCAATCTGAATTAATTTACTTGATCCAAAGTTTCTTTCCCCCCTCAGCTCTTATCACTTGAAAAGCAGCAAGAATCCCCCTAAAATTAAGCGAACAGGAAAGAAAGTGTGGAAGTTCGCCTTTATCTTCCAGTTGCAGCCAGAGTTAAAAATGGCAGCTCAACTTTTGATAGTGATCATGGCAGTGGTAAAGCAGTCAAGGAAGCTAATTGGCAGGATATCTGGAGCAAAATTACATGAAGCTTGTTTGCTTCACAGCCTGGCTGGCACGCTTTGCCTCCTTCGCTCGTCAATGCCATCTTGCCCAGCCACCGGGTGCGACCAATCACCGATCAGATCGGGCCGCCGTCGACTCGACCGGCGTAGCCGGCATTCAAGCAGCGTCAGCTCCTCCCGCGAGCTCCGTCGCACCCCCATCGACCCTTCTTCTCCTCGCTCGCTCTCACCGCCCCCGCACACCACGGTCGGAGCCACCGCCGTGGCGTGACGGGGTTGTCGTCGATCGCCGTGTGATCGTTGCCGCCCCACCGCTTCTCCTGTTCTGCTCGCTGTCTCGCCATCGAGAGTTGGGCTTAGGCAACAACACGGCTATTTGGGCTAATGATGGGCCAGAACCAATGTACTCGGCCGGAGTGGGCTTCTCCTGGATTAATACAACTCCCTGGTCATTAGTTTCATTTTTCTTTCTTTTCCTTTTAGGGCCTATTTGGAACGCACACCAAGGTTGAAAACAAAAGCAATGCATGCTTCTGTCAAAGAAGTTGGTAGAAACATTTGAGTTTAGAAGAATGAGATATTTCATTTCATGGTAAAACTTGAAAATATCTGGAAGTAGATATCTTTAAAAAAAATCTAGTATCTAGATGTTTAGTCGGTAATAAGTGTTAGAATCATAAAGTTTGTCACACATCAAATGACATCGAAACACTATATTAGGGCTCCCCTCGTTTGTACAAATCATGAGAGGTCCTAGCTAGTACGGTGGTACTAGAAAATCACTTATGAATGAAGAGAAAAGAAAGTCACTATATGTCTATATTCAGAAGCATTCCCAAAACATCTATTGAACTATGAAATTATTAAGTGGATGCAAAATTTCCATGGTATATTGATCGCAATTTAATTTATACGATAACATGCCATATAAGCATATCATTAACTTTAGATAGCGGCGGTGAATAACAAAGATAGAAATTACATTTTAGATCATAAGTTATAATAACAAATAGTATCAATACAAACAAAAACACAAAATGTTATAATAGCAAATTTTAGATGGGGGCCATGCGCCCTTGTATTTTCTATAAATCATGTCAAGAATTTATATATATATATAATTGATAGTGGTGTCCACATTATCAAATAATCGATGCCATAGTCGGAAGACAATCAATCCAATCACACAATGAACACCAAATAGAGACACAAGGTACATAGGAGATCCAATATCTTTATTCATCTATATATCTGTTGTACATGGGTGTCCTCATATATATAGCCCATAGGGGTGAAAGCCCTTAATTAAGTTTCATAACACTTCCCTTTGGGCAATAGACAACGATATGCAAATGCCTCATAAAAAACTCCTTCCAAAAACCCATTGTAAAAAAAGAAATAGAGAAAAGAGTACATTATATTCGACTATTAATGCGACTCCTGTAGAAAAGTGACATCTTTACAAAATTAAGGGATAACTAGAATATTATTATAGGTCTTCATATAGCATAATATGGGCTTATCATTGCTATCATCTAGGACAAACGAATATCTACTTAGTGATGTCAAACATGTCCTACATAATTCATGTAATTTTCTATGTGTTTACAGCTGGTAAAATATTTTAAATGCATGAAACGAGTACAAAATACTAAAGATCAATTTTTATCTATTCAGCAGATACTTTATACATTTCCAAGAATTTTTCCTAGTATTTTTAGGATTTTCTGATACTTTTTAAGATCTGGGAGCAATTTTTGGAATTACTAAACCCATTAAATAATTTCCCAAACACACAATACTAGGAAAAAATAAACCATAAAAATATGATACTTTCAAAGAGTACTAGGTTTAAGGTTTCACAATTTATGGAAGCTCGTATACCTAAAAATTCAGTTTCTAAGATTTAAAATAGAATTTACAGAATTTACAAATTAATTCTTGGGATTATTAAAAACTTCAAGGTTTTAACCGAAAAATACCTTAAGCCGCACATTACTTGAGCAATGTGCCAGAACTTCAGGGGCTTATCTAAAAAAGCAATATATCCAAATGTCTCTGTAAAATCCAAAACTTTCGAGGGGGTTTGTGTAAAATAAACTTTATACCGCAAATGTTCTTGTAATTTTCTACAAAACCGAGGGCCTTTTCGCAATGGAGAAAAAAAGAAGCAAAAAAAAGGCTATGCAAGAGAAAGCTTGTTAACCCCCCTAAAAGAAGAAGAGAGAAAACTAGTTAATTCCATCTAGGATAGAGTTAAATGGAAGTTAGTTCACTACCGATTAAAATCTTATGCACATATAATCACAAAACAAGCTCACCCTTGCAAATACTATTTTTTAGCAACTATTAGTAAATTAATGGCTAGAGTAACTTGATAAGACTATATGACCTTTTCAAGAAGAATACACATAAACCGATTAAATTGTCCCAGTTTGATAAGAGGGGCCACAAGAACAAGATAGGAACATGAAGGGGACACATACCCTGTGAACTTGTGAAGCTTTGGCGGTTGTTGTTGTTCTTAGTACAAGGGTTTTCAGTTGCTGTCTTGTCCTTGTTGTGTGCCTGCTTGTTTGCTGTGTTCTTACTTCTTGTGGATGGTTGCCTTTTTATAGTGGAGGCGCCTCAATAATTGCGAATCCAGGGTGTGCTGTGGAGGCAAGGAGATGCTCGATCTTAACCTTTCTAATCGAGCTATCCGAATAGAACAAGCGAGGATGAAAGAAAGAAACAAAAATGGGGAAAAACAACAAAGGGAAAATGCAAGAGGAAAGTGATGCCAAAGATAGGAGGATTTCACAGTGTTACATCTCGGGTCTACACCGTAGAATATTACTTCTGAATAGGTATTAATCGCTATAAGAAACTACACCAAAATCAAATAGTTGGTCTCAGAACATAATTTGAGTGTCGTGTCTAGAGATTCAGAAAGCGCTATTTGCGTTGCGTAAAATTCTATAGTTTTTATACAGCTGATTAGATATAAGATAATACAGGTACAATGAGTCGTATAGTTAGATGTACCCAATAAACTTTGCATTGCCATGGATAACTGACTAGTTTCTTAACTATGATATAGATCTCAGAGTTAGGGCTACAACCTGGTCCAGTTGTGAATGTGCAGCAGGCAACACGACATGAATAGGTGCAGTGGTGACAAGTCCGAATGCTGTCTGCGCGCTGCGCAAGACATGATAGTAGAAGCTAAACCAGTTAAACTAACAACCGATCGTCAGTTTTGTAAGTAAACTTGCTTCGAGAGTTAAAATTAGCTGAAGATACATGTTGACTTCGTGGATATTGCTAGACTCGAGAGCAACAACCTCCAAGATGACCTGACCTGATCAAGGAGAAGATGTTTCTCCGCTATATATTATTCACCTCCTCTTTTCTTCTTTTTGTCGAGACCATGTGGCGTGGTCCTAATCTAGGTGTTGAACAATTGGCATCGATGTTGAGGTGTTTGGGGGAGTAAACCCTCGGTTTAGCAAATTGTCGGATTTGCTGTCAGGTAGCCGGCGGTTTGACTGGCCATGGGTGGGTGGCGGTCTGACCGGCGGTTTAAGCATTTGAGGAATAAGCACCAAACACTTGTCTGGGAGTGTTGCACATAATTTCCATTATGTGCCATTGAAAATGGAGACTAGACGTGAAACTAGATAGATTTTTGATGAAAATCCTAGATATGGGTGTTTTCTGGTTTGGAAAGCGATCTGACTGGCCGTTGGTTGGCGGTCAGACTAGTGATGGTCTGCCTGGTCCCCTGTTACCAGACCTGGCGTTTAGACTAGCCAGGTGTAGTCAGATCGGCCATTGGTTGGCGGTCTGACCGGTCGTGGGGCGGTAGTCTGACCAGCCAGGGTGAGTTCATGCACAATGAGTATGCTGAACTTTGTGGATTTGGCCAGAGTCTTGGGATTTAGTGCATAGATGTTGCATGATGCATGTTTTGGCTAATGTGCGCCAAGTTGCGAAGAACTTGTGCTCGAAATTGATTTCTCGGTCTATTGTTGTGTAAGGACGCTTTAAGTCAACTACAGTCAACGATGAGGATGATCGAGACTAGACTAGAAAAGCTGAGGTCCAGAATGATCGAGGATGCCGGGTGAGGTGGTTGGACTCAAGCATGGCGCAAGATGGACAAGAACGACCAAACGAAAAGTACGGTGCAACGAGTTGCATCAAATGGCTTAAGGCTGATGCAAGTGTCAAGGTGGTTTAGTGGGAGCCGCATGTGAGAAACTTGTCGGCATGAGGAAAAACATTGATGAACCTACGAGTGCGCACAGCGGGGCGCAACAGCGTCGGCGGCAGGCGAACACGCAGCGTGCGAGCGGCGGCAGGCGAACACGCAGCGTGCGAGCGGCGGCTAGCGGGCGATCGATGGCGCGTACGATGCAACGGCGCTGCCGGAGGCAACCTTGGGTGCTTGCGGCGCGACGGCGGCGGCGACAATCCCGACGCGGCGCATCGAGCGCAGCCTCGGGCCGCAGATGCCATTTTTTTTCTCTCATATGAACAATAATCACGATTGAATAGTAATTAGCTGATCTAATCTTAGTTCACAAATTAATCTACCATATTAATCTAGTAGAAAACTAGGGATTGGAAAATAGAGAATTCCGAACGACATACAGATTTGTCGGAAGAATGAATCGTGTTGATAACATGTTAAATAATCGATGTCGTAGTTAGGAGACAATCAATCCAATCACACAATGAACATCGATTAGAGGCACAAGGTATAGAGGAGATGCAATATCCTGATTCATCTATATATCTGTTGTATATAGAGGTCTATATATATATATATATATATATATATATATATATATATATATATATATATAGCAATAAGGATGAAAGCTCTCGATACATGTAGCAAAATTACCTGAGCTTGTTTGCTTCACAACCGGGCTCGCTTTGCCTTCTTCGCTCCTCAGCGCGATCTTGCCCACTCACCGGGTGCGACCAATCACCGATCGGCCCGTCGACTCGACCGGTGTAGTCGGCATTCAAGCGGCGTCGCGGATCATCTATCTGATGCAACTCATACTGATGGATACAAATTATCTAGCCAGGTTGTACTTTACACTTGTGGTTGCACTTGTTTTACACGGGAGGTCGTGACAAGATTAAGTCCTTAGAGTTATCTGGGCGGTTCATTCCACATACCATCCACAACACAACAGTCCTTGGCTACATTAGCACCCACTGTTGAACCATCCATCTCACCATCCGCCCAGACAGGGTAATAGCAGGTTATTAGGGTTTTGAGGAGGAAAACCAAATTACCATAACCATTTCAGTCATTTTCCCACAATGACTGCCCAAGTCCATTTTCATGATTGAAAGATGATTGAGACATTTTAATGTCCCGGTACTTAAGCAAGACTAGTATGTCGCTTAAGTACAACCTATAGCTAGTATTTACCATATAATTACTAGGGTGACAAGGATTAATGGATTCAATTATCAATGGATGGCATAATAGTTAATTAATCAACAGATGGGTATTTAACTACCTTAAGCTTTAACATACATTTGATTAAAGAATTAAAGCATGCAATTTGCTATTTTAAAAGAATATAATTTGCATAAAATGTAGGCTCAATATGATCAAAGTATTGACTCGCCTTGGGTGAAGGCAGGAGGGTCTTGATAGTCTTGTTCTTGGTCAACTTGGAGATCTCCGGTGTCTTCGAACTCTACGCGGGCGATCGTACCGGAAAATAAACAACAAGCAAACAAGAGCAAATAAATACAAACAAAATAGCAAAAGAACTTCAAATTAAACAAGACCTATGCCATTAGCAAGATCTTGAATTAAAAAAAATTAGAAATTAGTTTTATAATTTTTGGAGTTGGAATGAGGGAGATATGAATTTTTGAAGTCTCTCTTTTGAATTAAATTAGAAAAAGGAAAAGAAAATCAAACAAAAATAAAAACGGCGGCGGCCCACGGGGCAAGATTTGGCCCGGCCCACGGCACGGGGCGAAACAGGCGCGCGGGGCACGGCCTACGCTGGTGAAAGAAAAGGGGGGGGGGGCTCGGGCCGAGGCCAAAGGGGGGAGAATGGGGGGGCGGCGCGCGGGGAGGAGAGGAGAGGGAGGCTCGGGGGAGTGGCGGCAGCGATGGCGACGACGACGGGGGCTCACCGAGCGGCGGCGGCGGCGACCGGAGGTAAGGGCTTCGGCCTTCTTCTTCTTCCTCTCTTCGTTCTTCTTCCTCGGCCTTCTTTGCTTGGGAACGAAGGAGAGATGGGGGAGGAGGGGAAGGGAGGTGTCGGGTTTTATAGGCCACAGGAGGAGCTGGGAGCCGTTGGAGAGGGGGGGTCCAAGCGAGCGTGCGCGACAAGGGGGCATGTGGGCGGCGTAGGGGCAGCGGGTCCGCGGGGCGGCGGGCACGCGGAATGGGCGAGGGTGGCGCGCGTGTGGCGACGACAGGGCACGGGCGCGGAAGCGGGGGAACCGGGACGGGACACGACGGGCGTGCGGCGCGGGTCGGGCGAGGGTAGCGAGAACGGGCGCGACGGCGGTGCAGAGAACGCGAGGGGGGGAAGGAAGCACCTCGGGCGGCTTTTGACCGGGGAAAAGAAAGAAAAAAAAAGGGGCGTTACAGCCAGCTATGAGATTAGGCAAGAATAATGATGTGAAGTGTGAAGTCTCCTCTACACGATAAACCTCTACTATTGATCCTTCGACACGAGCCTTGTTGCGAACTTTTTGTTTCAGTTTATTTATGAACCTACACCAAAGGGAGGTATTAGTTTGTAGCCTAAGGTAGGAAATATAGACAATACAAGGCATTTGAAGTAACTCTCAATTACATACATCCAACGATATTTATGGGACCTCCTACTCTTGCTTGGTATGGGAGGTGTATCATTAAATGCTCCATTGAATTGAATAAGCCTGGTGGAAATAGTTTCTCCGATTTGCAAATTACAATTGGGATATTTTCCTCCAATTGAAGCATTTGAATAGAATCGATCTCTTTAGCACAGAGCATTCTATAAAAATATCCGAGCTCAGCTAATGTCTCGCACACGTCCTTGTTGACAAATCCTCGGATCATCACAGGCAGCAACCGCTCGATGAAAATATGGTAGTCGTGACTCTTGAGCCCATGTATCTTCAGTTGTTCCATGCTGACCCCTCGCCTTATGTTTGTTGCATACCCATCTGGGAATTTGATCTCCATAAACCACTTCATAACATCCTTTTTTGGGCTCTTGTCAAGCAATATGGTGCCCTAGGCTTCTCCCACATATTGTTTGGCTTCTCAACAAGGTTGAGGTGTCTTCTATTGCACATCAACGCTTTGTCAAGGTAAGCCATGGGGTTATCCTTAGTCTTGTCACTAATTGACGAGGACACCCCTACTACTAGTAGATCTTCCTCGTCACGCGATACTACTCAAGATGATTCTAGTGCTCCAAAACAGACATTTGGGCCGATTACACGAGCAAAGGCTAAATTAATTAACTAATAGGTGAACTCGCTCTTAAATAATTTAAATCTTGATTATAATAAGAATATGTTACTACCTAATATTTTTATATTGTGTGTGCTGTTTTACATGTATAGAAGCATAGGAGGCTGAGAGCAATGGAGAAGGAAGTATTGCACAAGAAATTTGTGGTGCTTAATTGTTAATTGGGCCCACCTTTAAATATGGCCATCAAGGATGGCATATGGGTTTCTTTCCAAACCATGCTCACTGATTGAAGCCACCAGAGCCCACCATGCTCACTGATCGAAGCCACCAGAGCTCACCTTTAATTATCATTGGGATTCGTGTTGCACCTTGAGGAGTTTGTTTATGTCCAGTGTTTCACTGGATATTTTTTTTATCACGTGTCCACTACATCCGAGATGAATCTAGAGACCGAGTGCTACCTGGTGAAGGTGTCGGATGAGGTCACCTCGTCGACCATGTTATTTTTATTTCCTTGATTAATTTCGTAGTCGGTTGTTTTTCTTTGATCGAGTCCACTATATATAGCCTTGCACCCCTATTGTAAAGGGCATACCATGAATATCAATATATTATTTTTAAAGAGCTATATGCTTGTTCTTCTCCTACGTATGATACACAGTTACAACTAGAGAGGGGAATTAGGTGTTCTCTACCCTATTGTTATTGTGGTTCCTTGTGTTTTGTAGGAGCAACAACATGTCTACTTTACGCGATCGAGTAGATGAGGATTGAAGCGTGTGATTGGGCGAATTTTAGTGTTGCAGGCTGTTGTAATTGAGATAGTGGTTGCCACCGTCGTTCGTCAGGTTGCACGGATCCAAGTTATCACAATCCTACGCCGTGAAGATCGGGCATCCCCTGTATCACTAATGTTAAGACATGTATTTCAAATAGTTTTTGCTACATTTTTTTCATTGACTAGAACATCAATGTTATGTTGGATCAAAAGCTTTGAGAAATATGGCAACTCCCACCAGATTGGGATGTGAGTCCAATTGTGTATTGTACCATAACACTCAAAGGACTTAGCTAAGGTATCATTCATATAAGCTTGCACCTCTTCTCTTGTTAATCGACGTGGAGGTAAGTCGTGCACTATTGTCCCCTTTCTAAATGCATTCTTTTGATCCCTAAATGTGTGGTTAGGTGGTAGAAATCTTCGATGACAATCAAACCAACTGTAGTTGTGCCCATTAGGCAGCCAAGTGGTATCAATATCTGCCATACATTCTGGACAAGCCAAGCCACCATGTGTGGACCAGCCAGAGAACATGCCCAATGAAGGTGCATCATGGATTGAGGTATGGTAGGCCACCCTCATACTAAATTTTTGCTTCAAGGAATTATCATAAGTGATTACCCTTCGCATGCTTGCTTGAACTTGTCAACTAGGGGGCACATGAACACATTCATGTTCTTACCATGATGGTTCGGCCCAGGGATCACTAGACTAAGAAAGATATTCTCATTCTTCATGCAAATGGCTAGGTGTAAGTTCAAATGTACGACAAAAACCGGCCAACAAGAATATTGGGATGCCCCAAAGCCAAACAGGTTGAAGCCATTAGTAGCTATTGCGACACAAACGTTCCTTGCATCCATTCCAAAATCTGGGAAGTACCTATCTAAGTCTTTCCATGCTTGGCCATAGGATGGGTGCACCATATATAATTCTTGGATTAGCACGGGTACCCTCCTTGTGATATCGCATGTGCTTGGCAATTTTAGGCTCCATATACATTCGTTGTAGCCTTGGTATAAATGGGAGATAGCGCATAGATTTATGTGGTATTGGTTTTCATTTTCTCCCTAGGCTTCCTTCTTCAATAGCTACATAACGACTTTCCTCACAAAAGTCATATTTTTCTGTGTTCATCCTCTTTGTAGTATATCATACAATTATTTTTGTAGACATCTATCTTGACATATGGTATTTTTAGACCACTTAGAAGACACTTACACTCATACAAGTTGGATGGCATTTTGTGACCCTCTGGTAGTACAACACCAATAAGCCTAAGCAAATTATCCATGCATTCTGCAGATATATTGTGTTGTGATTTAATTCCCATCAAGCATGTGACTGATGTTTGACATGGCACTTGAGTGAAACTATGGAGTGGCTCTTGTGAAGCAGACAACATGACATAAAATGCCTTAGCGTCTATTGTTGGTTCACCCTCTACATTATCTATATCCATTGCATCACCCAAGTTGCCCAATATGTCATCTAAGGGGTTAGTAGTGTTATAAGTCTCTTCTAGTGTAAACGGCCTAACAGGACACTCTCCATGCTCAGTCCATCTAGTGTAGCCCAGGCATAAATCCTCTTTGACAGAGATGCATACTCATTACAGCTTTCTTCTGTCTAATTCTATTGCGACAAATTGAACAAGCACACACTATTCTAAATTTTTCTGCATTAGGAAAACTATCAAAAGCACGATCTAAGAAAGCATTTGTGTTGCGCACCCACTCTTCGGAATGACAACACAAATGCTTTCCTAGAGTGGAATAAAAAATTATTTTAGCTACATGTGCCATGTCCAATACAGATTATGAAATTGTACCCTATGATTACTGCATGTGCATACCATTATTCTAATGACATTGAAAGTAAACAATCTCCTTAATCCTATTAAACAAAGACATACTAAAATCCAAAAGAACAAAGAATTAACACTTGTTTATCTAGTTCATCGAAACTCACCCGCAATGCAAATATAATATAATGATGCAGGATTTAAATCCTAGGCACCTTCGAGCCTTTGATCACCTTCAGGTCAAGCCAAATCTTTTGTAGGATTAGCCGGTGAGACTTTTGCTGGAGCCGGCAAGGAAGGCTATGGAACTCAGAGGAGCAAAGAAAAAAAAATAGGATGTCACAACACCTCCCACACTTTCCTCTACTTTCCATCACTTCCCATACATCAGAAACGTACCAAGACACTTGAAGCAGGTGTAGGATTTACTATTTAGGCCTTCTCCTCGATCTGCTCGAGCACCTTAACGAATGTGTTGGCGATGCACGGCAGCACGAACCCCTACCCAGCAGCGCCCTCCTCAGCCTCCTCCAGCAGCACGCTCCTCAGCCTCCTCCAGTAGCACCCGGACGACGCCCAGAGCAAGGAACGGCGTCGATGGGAGGAGGGTTGTGCCTTCTTTGGGGATGGAGATGGAGATGGGAATTTTGTGGTGGAGGCGATTTAGGGACTAGAGGAGGATTTGGGATGTATAGAGGAGGGGATTTGGGGATGAGAAATTTCTAGCGGTGACCATCGCATTGCAATAAATGGTTACACCACTGGGGTACAGTGCAGGATTTGATGCGTAGCAAGAAATGAAACAAGAACAAACGTACATCAACTTTTACATAATTTATATAGGATGTTTAAGATTAATAATAATGCAAGTACATCAAGCCGTACAATTCAGCAATGACTGAACCAACGTAGAAAAGGCAGAAAACACACGGTACAATCGGGAAGCTAGGGTACTTCTCCACCCTCACAACCATGCAGTAGTACTGTATATACTTGAAATTAGAGCATACTACTATATGTAAATCCATCCTTTTCTGGATCGCAGCTTGTGAGTGTGACAGTGGTCGGTTTGATCCTTGGCCAGTTCGCCACATCTCACAACGGTCTTGGTCGGGTCAGTGATTTCTTACTTCCCGGTGCCTGCCACACGACAGAATAATTCCTTTTTAGGATCACAGAGCATCGGCAGAGGTTGAAAGGAAGGACCATTTGCAATGCAAACAAACGAGTTATTGACTCATTTGGTCTTTTTTTTAGAAGCAAATCTAGTCTCTTCGCATTCAAAATGATAAAAATGGCCCATCTACCGTGCTCTCTGTCCGTAAAAGCCACCTTCCGCGATCACCGTGCACGGCATGCCACCTACTGTGCTCCCAATCCGCGGCAAGAACGTGTGTACCCCCCGGCACCCATGTGCGCATGCCATCCTGCCGCGGACTAGGAGCGCTGGCCTGCCGTGGACTAGGAGCGCTAGCCTGTCGCGGACTGGGAGCACGACAGGTGGCCTGTCGCGGTGCCTGCCGCGGACTGGAATCACGGTAGGTGGCTTCCGCGGACGGGGAGCATGGTAGGGGACACATGTTGCATGTCTAATCTGCCACGATGCTATTTTTATCATTTCGGTCGTTGAGGCTAGATTTGCTATTTTGTTTTAAAATGAGGCTAAATAAGCCCAAAACTAGCAGACCAATGTCTTCAGGATTGATTGATTATACATTATTAAATACTGTCTACTGCGCCTAGTAGATTTCCAGTATAGTTAATTATTCTTATCAGTTTTTGAGCACTTTTGCATCGATCATCGCATGTAGACTTGTATCAGGGTGCATGTATCAGATCAAAGAGGGATAGAAAAGGCACACCAGAATTGCGTAGTTGCAAATAGAGGAAGACAAAGACATGTGTATTACCTGCTTCCCTAGGTGAATTGCACCTATAGCACTCCATCCTACTTGCAAAGTTGTGCACATTGCAACCAGGCCTGGCAAAAAGACAGACAAATACAGTAAGTTTTTTTTGCTTCGACACATGTTTCAAACAACTACATAAGATTAGCTTGTAAAAATTCTGTTGTTTAACTCATCTTTTTTTAAAAAAATGCATGCATGCATGCCACTATTTCTTGCGATGCACACATCTGTATTTGAAGTGAATAGAATAGCTAGCTCACCTTGTGCATATCCAGTCGCCAGCTTTCCACCCGGCACGAACTCCCCCGCTCTCACGGCCGCGAGCAAAGTCGCCCTCAGCATCGCCTTGGCTCGCCGGTAAGTCCTTCACGATGGCACCGCACTTGAAGCAGCTGGCGCGGCTGGCGAAGTTGTGGTAGCCGCAGTTGCAGTACCAGTCTCCCGGGCGGATGTCCAGGGAGGTCAGCACGCCGCCCGTGCCGCGGCCGTCGCCGGGCTGCAGATCCGGGCGTGGGGCACGGCAGCGCTGGCAGAAGTCACGGCGGCTGAAGTTGAGGTGTTGGCAGGACTTGCAGTTCCAGTCTCCTGGCTTCCTCTCGATGTTCATTCGCACTTGGCCCTGCATGCCATGCGTGCATCATGAAGTTAATTGTAACATGAAGTGACGAGCATCACGTACAAAACAAAAGTATACTGTAAGTACTCCTACTCATTGGCTCATAATTTCTTCCTATATTGGAAATATTTGGCTCCCAGGTAGCTACCCATCCAGATCTTTAAAGTTGAAATTCGACATTTTTCCGTTGAAAGTTGAATTTTTTTAGAAGAAAGTGGGAAATTTTGAGTTAGAAGTATTCTAATTTGAGATGAAAGCCACTAATTACAAGTTGATAGTTTTCAACTATGGTATTGACATTTTTCAAATTTTTTGAGTTGAAAGTGAAGTATTCTAATTTGAGATGAAAGCCACTAATTACAAGTTGATAGTTTTCAACTATGGTATTGACATTTTTCAAATTTTTTGAGTTGAAAGTTGATATTTTTAGGTGGAAGTGAAAAAAAATTAGTTAAAAGTCTTCATATTTTAAGTTATAAGTCTTCGAAGTTGACAGAGAGAAGAACGAACATGAATCGTGAAGCAAAATCGAACAGCGGACGCCAGAAGGATAGCTACCCTGTCAAAAAATCATGTCTCATATATATTTATATATAGGGATATATGTCCTGGCAAAAATACGACCACAGTCTAGCTAGCCAGGAGCTAGAAAACCAAGAATGATAATGTGTGCACTTAAGTCATTTGCTTCTTTTGGCCTTTCTTAGATGCTTGTACTACGCATGCAATCGCAAACTAAAAAGAAAGAATATTGTAAAGGCTGGACAAAACAAGCACAGAGAAATCAATTAATCAAAGGCTGCCTTAACTAAACTAGGCTAAGTCGGCGCTCTCGCACATGTAGATACATAAGATTATATTTTTTTTAGATAGTGTCCCAATGGAGAAAAAAAGAAGCAAAAAAAAAAGGCTATGCAAGAGAAAGCTTGTTAACCCCCCTAAAAGAAGAAGAGAGAAAACTAGTTAATTCCATCTAGGATAGAGTTAAATGGAAGTTAGTTCACTACCGATTAAAATCTTATGCACATATAATCACAGGCAGCAAGCTCACCCTTGCAAATACTATTTTTTTAGCAACTATTAGTAAATTAATGGCTAGAGTAACTTGATAAGACTATATGACCTTTTCAAGAAGAATACACATAAACCGATTAAATTGTCCCAGTTTGATAAGAGGGGCCACAAGAACAAGATAGGAACATGAAGGGGACACATACCCTGTGAACTTGTGAAGCTTTGGCGGTTGTTGTTGTTCTTAGTACAAGGGTTTTCAGTTGCTGTCTTGTCCTTGTTGTGTGCCTGCTTGTTTGCTGTGTTCTTACTTCTTGTGGATGGTTGCCTTTTTATAGTGGAGGCGCCTCAATAATTGCGAATCCAGGGTGTGCTGTGGAGGCAAGGAGATGCTCTGATCTTAACCTTTCTAACTGAGCTATCCGAATAGAACAAGCAGGGATGAAAGAAAGAAACAAAAAATGGGGAAAAACAACAAAGGGAAAATGCAAGAGGAAAGTGATGCCAAAGATAGGAGGATTTCACAGTGTTACATCTCGGGTCTACACCGTAGAATATTACTTCTGAATAGGTATTAACTGTTATAAGAAACTACACCAAAATCAAATAGTTGGTCTCAGTAACATAATTTGAGTGTCGTGTCTAGAGATTCTGTAAAGCGCTATTTGCGTTGCGTAAAATTCTATAGTTTTTATACAGCTGATTAGATATAAGATAATACAGGTACAATGAGTCGTATAGTTAGATGTACCCAATAAACTTTGCATTGCCATGGATAACTGACTAGTTTCTTAACTATGATATAGATCTCAGAGTTAGGGCTACAACCTGGTCCAGTTGTGAATGTGCAGCAGGCAACACGACATGAATAGGTGCAGTGGTGTCAAGTCCGAATGCTGTCTGCGCGCTGCGCAAGACATGCTAGTAGAAGCTAAACCAGTTAAACTAACAACCGATCGTCAGTTTTATAAGTAAACTTGCTTCGAGAGTTAAAATTAGCTGAAGATAGATGTTGACTTCGTGGATATTGCTAGACTCGAGAGCAACAATCTCCAAGATGACCTGACCTGATCAAGGAGAAGATGTTTCTCTGCTATATATTATTCACCTCCTCTTTTCTTCTTTTTGTCGAGACCATGTGGTGTGGTCCTAATCTAGGTGTTGAACAATTGGCATCGATGTTGAGGTGTTTGGGGGAGTAAACCCTCGGTTTAGCAAATTATCAGATTTGCTGTCAGGTAGCCGGCGGTTTGACCGGCCATGGGTGGGTGGCGGTCCGACCGGCTGTTTAAGCATTTGTGGAATAGGCACCAAATACTTGTGTGGGAGTGTTGCACATAAGTTTGCATTATGTGCCATTGAAAATAGAGACCGGACGTGAAACTAGATAGATTTTTGATGAAAAGTCTAGATATGGGTGTTTTCTGGTTTGGAAAGCGATCTGACCGGCCGTTGGTTGGCGGTCAGACTAGTGATGGTCCGATCGCCCTGTTACGGACACGGCGTTTAGACTAGCAGTGCGATCGACCGCCATTGGTTGGCGGTCTGACCGGTTGTGGGGCGGTAGTTTGACCAACCAGGGTGAGTTCATGTACAATGAGTATGCTGAACTTTGTGGATTTGGCCAGAGTCATGGGATTTAGTGCATAGATGTTGCATGATGCATGTTTTGGCTAATGTGGGCCAAGTTACGAAGAACTTGTGCTCGAAATCGATTTCTCGGTCTATTGTTGTGTAAGGACGCTTTAAGTCAACTACAGTCAACGATGAGGATGATTGAGACTAGACTAGAAAAGCTGAGGTCCAGAATGATCGAGGATGTCGGGTGAGGTGGTTGGACTCAAGCATGGCGCAAGATGGACAAGAACGACCGAACGAAAAGTACGGTGCAACGAGTTGCATCAAATGGCTTAAGGCTGATGCAAGTGTCAAGGTGGTCTAGTGGGAGCCGCATGTGAGAAACTTGTCGGCATGAGGAAAAACATTGATGAACCTACGCGTGGCCAAACATGGAATTGCTTCACGATGATTGGATTCGGTTATGGAGAAGGATCGAGGAGGGGTATTTTGGTATCTTTGCCAAAATATCGGGTTGGTGACCTTGAAGAAACCATAGCGCAAACGGCGCAAAGGAGAAGTGATTTAGGTCATCAGAAGGAGAAAATCACGAAGAGATGGATTCGAGAGACCCGGATCGTCATCTGCTTTGAGAAACGTGTATGAGTGTAGACCTGTTTGTGTGTGGGCATAACCAGTACCCGTTAAGGTTTTCTCTCTAGACCTAGCCTCCACTATATAAGGGTTGGTGCAGGATTTGTACAACCAAACTTTGAAAACCCTAATTTGAGATGTGGAAAAGGTTGAGAGAATAGAGGAGACTAGGGTTTGAGAGAGATGTATTGAAAGATTGGATGCTCATGAGTGGGCTTTTGACCTCCATGGTGGAGCGGATGTAAACCTATAATTTCTCACATCAATACAATCAAGTTTGTGTTAAGATGAGTTCTCTTTTATTATTGCTCTCTCTTTGGTGATTTTGGGGTTCTTATGTTTTAGAGGTTTTTGCCTTGGTTTTTTCCTATAATCTAGCGTGTTAGGATTTGTGAGATTTGATCTAAGGTCATCTTGACTATCTTTCAACCACGAGCAAGCTTTTAGATCAAGTTTAGGTTTTCCCCCGGTTTTGGGTCTTCTTGCTCTCAATTAAGAAATTCGTGGAACCTTGACTATGATCGTCTCGACCTTCGATTGGAATAGGTTTCTGACCTTCTTGTTGAGCCATATCTAAAATCTCATGTGATTTGAATCCCTAGATCAAAAGTTAAGTCATTTTGTGGTTCTATCGTTGTGCTATTTTCAGATAGCAGAGGGAAGCAGTCAAACAAGCCTCAAGGGTGGGCAGACCGGCCGTGCCTTGGCGGGCAGACCGGCGGAGGGATTTTGAAGTCCTATTTTCTTGATTTTAACTCAAGTCTTCCGCTGTGATCTTGAGACATTGATCTTCATAGCTTTGCACAACTATTGAAGGGAAAAGGAAGTTGAATACTAGTGAGAAAAAGAGTAGGCTCCTATTCACCCTCTCTAGTTGGTATTTCGGTCTTACACTTTTTTTCCCCTATGAGAGAACCTTTAATTAGGAAGATTTTTCATTAAGTTATTCGTGGACAATAGCTTCAATAATTTCCATAAGACAGTGTTAGGAACTAAGGATCGAGGAATATATTTCTTTATACTTTGATTCTTCCCCCAAAATATGTACCGGGGGAGGTGCGGATCTAGCAATAATGCACACTTCGTGCGGCTAATAGAAATCCTAATGTTCCCAGTTTTGACCGAAGTGCACATCACCTGTAGAATTCTAAGAATAAAACTACAAAAGAGAAAGGCATATCAACAAAAGGAGGCTAACTATACCAGTTAAACAGGGGAAACTGAAAGTCATGAGTGAATCTGAATTCATTCAATTGTACAGATTACAGAAAATGTACATAAAGTTCTGAGTCACACAGGATGCTAAAAGAAATTCTCAACTTAATTGAGTTGTTTAAATTAGCCTTTCTCTTAGGTCTTTCTCCCATTATGCAGGTTGTCAGTACGAAATGGGCTCAATGAAAGCGTGTAAGCGTTGCAAATCTAAAGTCACACTGTTACATGTCTGCAAATAAGTAAACGTGCTTCTCGTTCCACTATCACCTTCCTATATGGACACTCGTGATTACGCAGCAATGTGTAGTACAATGGAGGATTAGCCTGATTTAAGAGAGGATTTGCATAATGGAGGATTATGCAGCAATACTTTAATAGAGAATTTGCATGTCTTGTCCATTCTAGATACGGAGCTTGCCTCCAAAAGACAGTACTAAAGTTGGCTAAATGTTCGCGTTATATGCCAGGGGCAGATGGGCACAACTACAGATTGATTGTATTATTGGGGTTAAATATATATAGCCTTTTGAGAATCGATTCTCCACATACGTGCATGATCTATAGACATTCACAAAACCTATTCTGATCTATATATATTCTCCAAAATCACACCTTTCCACAATAATTCAAGAAATTCCTTGTTCACTTTTAGTCAGCCACCCGTACCGTTTTCTTTGCAAGCAAAGCATCTATTGTCACTGCCCTTGGCTAGTATTTATGTTCATCTCCCTCTTGCCATTCAGAACTGAAACCTAAGTAGGCATATAACATGAACAACCCTGTTGCTCAGGGACCAAGTAAGAGCAGTAGGAAAATATATGAATATCGAATACATGATAGAAGCTTAGTTACTGAGATTAGAAGTATGATTACCGTCTTTTAAAAAAAGTATGATTTGCACCAAGACACATTGTATTTATGGATTTCCCAAAAATGGATAGGTTTAGTTGTGTAGTTAACAAGTTCATGCGGATTTCTCACAATCTAATTTAGAATAAATGTACTTCGATGGGATCCAATTTTATTTCTTTCGACTGCAGTTACTCCTCTATGTTACATCCTATGGATGCATATCTGTTTTTTTAGAACGAAGGATTGTACGCGGCTTTATTGCAAACCAAAGTTCAGAAACAGGGGAGGGATACCAGCATAGTTAACAGCACATAGACACGGTAAATTCAACAAACAGGACCAACAAAAAGCAGAGATAACACTAAGTCACTGAGCTCCTCCGTTCTTGGGGATATGGACGCGTATCTGTTGCAGTGGAGTTACCATTGCATGAGCGTGCAGACCTTTGGATCAAACATTAATCTTCCTGGTTGACCACCATGGAAAATTAGGCCTGATGCTTCCCAATATCAGCAATTCAGCGTGGCTCCTCCCTCCCCTCCCGCCAATCATGCGTAGACACATTAGTAGAGTGTTCCCACGGTAACAATGAGAACACTCACTTAGCAGTTATCATGCAACTTTTGTTCTGTGACTTGGATGCTTTAGCGCCGTCTATAAATGGTAGAGCAAGGTTATACCGACGCTTCTCGCGCTTCTGACTTGAGGAGGAATCAATTCCACACGGAAGATCTACGGGCAGGACGTTATCAGTTGCAAATACTGTTTCCACTAAATCATGTTGGTTCACGATTCATGGAATGTCGATCGGTAAAGACGAACTTGCGAAGATCTAATCAATATGTCCTATGAATGGATACTGATTTGGTGGAGGTGAAGTTCAGTCCATATTGCAGCTGAACGGTACTCAACTTTCTAAAAAAAAGCAAAGGATTCCAAGGTTCTAATTCCAATTCAATTATGATTTGCAAAGATTGTTCCTAGTGTCCCCTAAGAATATTGTTCCATGTTCCCTCAGAGGGAGCTCCTGTGCTGCAACACGCCAACAACTATTCAGATTTTCATTTCATGCAGCAAAAACTCGGCATAACAGGCCTTTTGTCAAGTACATATATTAGTCGTAGTCGGTGATCGAAAATTCGGAATTGCACCAGGTAATATACCTTGCGAGTTTGAGGTTTGGGTACTTGGGTCAACGATGGGCCAGATCCAATGTACTTTGGGCCCGAGCACTTAGTTGGGCTGCTCCTGGATTAATACAACTCCCTGGTCATTAGTTTCATTTTTCTTTCTTTTCATTGTCTATTTGGCGTTTTTAGGGCCCATTTGGAACGCACATCAAGGTTTTAAACAAAAGCAATGCATGCTTTTGTCAAAGCAGTTGGTAGAAATATTTGAGTTTACAAGAATGAGATATTTCATTTCATGGTAAAACTTTAAAATATCTGGAAGTACATATCTTAAAGAAAAATTTCTGGTATCTGGATGTTTAGTCGGTAACAAGTGTTAGAATTGTAAACTTTGTCGCACATCAAATGACATCGAAACACTATATTAGGGCTCCCCTCGTTTGTACAAGTCATGACAGGTACTAGCTAGTATGGTGGTACTAGAAAATCACTTATGAATGAAGAGAAAAGAAAGTCATTATATTCAGAAGCATTCCCAAAACATCTATTGAACTATGAAATTATTAAGTGGATGCAAAATTTCCATGGTATATTGGTCACAATTTAATTTATACTGTTAGACCATGTGGCTAGGTCTAGAACAATTTAGTTGATGAATAATTGATAATGTTGCTAATTGATGTTATTTGAGGGGTGTGCCGCGTGTGTGGATTTATATCGGTCAAGTTGAGAAGAACTTGTGCCGGGAAAAAGATGGTGTTTTGGTCTTTGCATGTGCAGGGTAACTCAGAGGCGATCGTGATCTACGGCGGTGACCAGGAGGTGGCTTGATGCGAAGTCATGGTTCAAAAGGTCGAGGATGCTGGAGGAGACGGTCGGGCTCGAGTTGGGGCGCATGGAGATCAAAGATGGATGATGCGTGTTGGAGCTACGGGGGTGCAGTCCGGAGGCTACGACATATGACGATTTTGGGTGTCCAAAATTAGTTTTGTAATCTGGTGTAAAAGCCCACGTATTGGGCCCTAGGGCTTTTTTTGGGCCATATGTGGATGATTAGGTGCCAATGCTAGAAGGTTTTAAGTGTGGGGTCTTAGGATACTATATATATATATATATATATATATATATATATATATATATATATATATATATATATATATATATATACACGTGTGTATATATATCTACGAACGTAATGCACGGAGTTTACAGGAGATTAGGGCCGGCGGCTTGCATGTGTTTTCTGGTTATTGCGCATTAGGGCTTTCTGGTGTGGCGGCGCTTTTGTTCATGCAAGAAACGCGAGGCTTTTGCTGTTAGTGTGATTAATCACGTGAGGTGATTAGATGCTGGACAGATTTTTGCATTGACTTGAGGGTGAGCCATCCATCCACTTTTGTCTCAGCAACTACAGGTTTTTGAGTTTGATTGAGGTGCTCACGGGGCTGTAGAGAGGTGATGTGCTTTGGGGTCCCTGTACGTGAGATGTGAGGTTGGGAATTTCTTGAGGGCTTATGGCTGTACATGAGATGTGCTAGTACGTGAGTTTTTATTGGGGTGATTAGGAGATGTGCATATTTAGCTGATTTGCTTCATCATATACATGAGTATTTGTGGCGGCTGCATGTTTTGCTGATTTTGATCCCAGGGGTTTGAGGGGATTTGTTGCTAGTGGCGGCTGTTCTTGCTGTTTTCCTTGACAGTGCTTTACTGTTCTGTTGTTTGGCCGGTTAGCAACAAATATTTGCTACTACTATTCATATCATTATTGCTGTTACAACGGTTACGTGGAGAAGTTTATGTTGAGGCTTTGGCAATTGCGAAAAACCTCACACAATCATTCACCCCTCTCTGATTGTCATCAACGATCCTACAAGTGGTACTAGAGCGGGTTGCTATGGCATCAGAGAGGTATGTGAATCGTCCCCCCATGCTAGATGGTATTGATTTTGCTTTTTGGAAGTGTCGTATGCAAGCTTATATTGAGGCTCAAGGTAATGATGTTTGGAATAAGATTTTGAGACCGTATGTGCTTCCTGTTACTGTTACTAATCTAAATAAAACAGATGTTGATTTAAATGCTCAAACTCGTAACTTATTGTTTCAAGGGATTTCTCGCAAAGAATTTGATCGTGTAGCTCATATTAATTTTGCCCACTTAATATGGAAAACTCTTTGCGATTATCATGAAGAAATCACTAAAATAAAGAAAGTGCGTAAAAATCTTTATCAAAAAGAGTATTATGATTTTGCTATGAAGCCTAGTGAGTCTATTAATGATCTTTTTGCTCGTTTTGAGAAAATATTGAGTAATTTACGCGGTGTTAATGTTATCCCTACTGATGAAGATAATGCAACTAAAATTTTGAGATCTTTAGGTCCTGAGTGGTTGATAGTTGTCACAACTATCAATCAAACTATTGATCTAGATACTTTAACCATGGATAATCTTTTCTCTAGATTGAAAACCTATGAGATGGAAGCTTTGCCATCTAAGATTGATAAATCTTCATCTTTAGCACTTATGAATAACCCCGTGCAGGCTGCTTCGTCGAGTTCTTTTTCTTTGTCTGCTTTGTCCTCTTTTTCAGATAATCAGTTCGAACAGCTCCCTCAAGAGGATTTGGTGTTGATCTCCTCACGGGCATACAAGGCACTCAACAACATAAGGATGATGAAGCGAGGTGGTGCGTCAAGTTCGATCAGGTGCTATGAGTGTGATGATCCAGGTCACATTAAGGTGGATTGTCCCAAGCTTAAGGGGAAGGTGATCAAGGATGACAAGAATTACCATCGTCGGCCATCCAAGAACAACAGCACCAAGGGTGACAATTTTCGTCAGAAATTGGCTAAAAAGTTACTTTCGGCTATCGAGCATCTTGATCTGAGTGATGTGGAATATGAGAGTTGCGATGACGATGACCACGACAATAATGATGCTAAAGGTAAGAAGAAGAATAACGACGACTTCATGGGCATGTGCTTCATGGCAAGAAACGACAACGACAATGACAGTGATCCCGATGAGGTAAGACCATCATATGATGAGCTTGAAGATGGTTTGATTAAACTTGCTATTGAATTGAAAAGGACTAAAAAGAAACTAAAAGAAAATAATAGTCTTGTTGAAAGCTTAAATTCTGAAATTAATAGACTTAGAGCTTCTATTCCTGATGATGAATCTTCTGAGTCTTGTCAAGTTTTACACTCTGAGCTGGAGACTGCTAGAACAATTAATGCATCAACCTTGGTTCAACTTGAGGATGTAACTGCTAAACTTGATAAACCAAGATTGACACATGATTCTTGTGATAAAAAGTTAAAACTTGTAAATAGTAAAATTGAAAAGCTCAAGTTTAGTTCTCCTACATGTTTAGAGAGTCAAGTACTTCGAATGCCTAAATTAAAACTTGCTCTAATTGTGGGTTGCTAGAAGCTAGACTTAATTCATCACAAGAGACAATTCAACAGATGCTCTATCAAGTACTTCGAATGCCCAAATTAAAACTTGCTCTAATTGTGGGTTGCTAGAAGCTAGACTTAATTCATCACAAGAGACAATTCAACAGATGCTCTATCATAAGATAGCTTCTTGCTCTAACTGTCCTAAACTCACCATAGAAATAGAAGTTTTGACTAGACAACTTAATGATTTCGCTGAAAAAGAAAGGTTGGCTCAGTCTAGTACTTCTAAGAAGATTGTGAATGAATCTGTCACATGCACTGCTAGTCCTATTCTAGCTAAAGAAATTGAGTATCTTAAGAACACTTTAGAAAGATTTTCTTTTAGCAAGAAAATTTTAAATATGATTCTAGACAAGTCAAAAGTAAGTGTTAAAAATCATGGTCTAGGATTTAATTTTGTTGAGCATGCCAAGAATAATCCTCCTACAGTTGTTAAGTTTCTTGAACCTGAAAAATTTGAAGTAAAATCTGAACCAAAACAAACTGTGTTTAAATCTGCAAGTTTTGTGCAAAGCTCTTCTACTAGTGTTGTAGGTGCTAGCTTATCATCACAAAAGAATTATGATTATGTTAAATTTCATTGCACCTATTGTGGTAGAGATGGGCACTTGTATGAATTTTTCTTTAGGCGTGTTAAGAACGAGAAAAAGGAAATATTGAATGCTTTAAGACAAAAACGTGCATCTTCTTTTGTTGTTCCTAGAACTAATGCGAAAGCTAGGTGTTTATAGAACTTTTAGGATGATTTTAAATATGTTTCACATGCTGGTTTGGGTTATAATTCAAATAATGTTTATTCAGCATTGCCTACATTTCAAGGGGCAGTTAGACGGACTTCTTTTTGGCATTCTGATCGCTCACGCACACATGTTTTTGGTTCTAGTTTTGTTGCACCTGTTCATCGTATATCTCAGTACTGGATTCCTAAATCTTATTTCACTAACCCCAGTATTATGAGACCGATGTCTCCTGTGATGTGATGTAAGAACAACTGACGAGGCTGGAGAACATGAGCTTGATTTGGTTCCAGTCTTTTACATCATTGCTTGATTGGAACACCTGGTGGTTCTTCACTTGCTTTGATGGCTTCCAAGAGATTTTACTTTCTGAGAGACCATGTGGAAAAGGTGATGTTGCTCTACACCTTGTTAAGTTTGAATTTTGATTTGCTGTTTTGTGAAGTGAGTTGGGTGTGTTACATCCTATGTGCTTATTGTGAGGGGGAGCTTGTGGTTTAACAATTCAGAAATTTTATTTATTATACTTGTCAAGTAATTCATCAAATCCAAGCCATTGAAATCAAATGAGTTGGAGAGCTATCGTTATCATATTTACTCATGTGTTGTGTAGCTTTAATCATGACTGGTTTTAATTAATTTACCACATTTGAACTAAAATATGATATGACGGAATACTTTGACTACATTGATTATAGTTATTACTTTGCGATGTTCAACGAAAATGATTAGCTTGACTATGAGTCTTATTTTAAATCTTGGTTGAGGCTCGTTTCTTATTGTAATCTTTTTGTGCTCACTCAATTTGGCATGTTATATAAAAAAAACAATAAAAAATGCTCAAATAAAAGATGTATGCTTCAAGCATGCCATACATATATATATATATATATATATATATATATATATATATATATATATATATATATATATATATATATATATATATATATATATATATATATATATATATATAATAAAAAGAAAGTGCTCAAATGAAAAGAAGTATGCTTCAAGCATGCTATCAGTGAAAAGAAGTATGCTCCAAGCATGCCACATACTTAAAGAATTGAGTGTGGAGCAATATGTTGCTACATGAGACTGCTAGCTTATCTAGATTTGAAGTCTGCTTCACTTGTAGGCTTTAACTTTTCATTGTGATATCTCATTGTGCTCTCTATAATCGGTTTGATCATTGTTGAAATGTCTGTCATTAATTTAAATTGTTTAATCATTCTAAAGACTTGTTTTGACATTGCTATATCGTATATGACTTTATATGATCCTAATAGCTCTACTAAAAAAGATGGCTTGGTTACTTTCTTAAATCAATGCAAAGTGACTTGGTTAATCTACAAAGTTTTTTTATTTTCTCTAAAGTTTTTGATGATTACATTGCCAAAGGGGGAGAGAATTAAGATAGGGGGAGAGATTTAGAAAAGATTTGAGACTTATGGCTTAAAATGATTTTTCGGCTTCAGTTCTTCACTTATATTTGTTTGAAGCTAATTCATCATGCTATCTTGAGGTGTTGTCAATGTATTCATCAAGGGGTATATTGTTAGACCATGTGGCTAGGTCTAGAATAATTTAGTTGATGAATAATTGACAATATTGCTATCTGTTGTACATGGGTGTCCTCATATATATATATATATATATATATATATATATATATATATATATATATATATATATATATATATATATATATCCCATAGGGTGAAAGCCCTCTAGGGACGACTTAGTCGTTTGTCTGTAACTAGGTTTCGTAACACTCTCCTTTGAGCAATAGACAACGATATGCAAATACATCATCAAAAACTCCTTCCAAAAACCCATTGAAAAAAAGAAGAAGAAAAGAGTATATTATATTCGCAAGTTGCATTACACTTGTTGTCTCACTTAAAGCCTTCAAGTGAGAGAACTCCAGGAAAACTCATCAAGTAAAAGAGTACAACGTTTAATCTTTGGGATCCAATCTTCAAGATTTAGGATAAATCCTCGGAATTTAATAAGGGTCATGATTTAGGGATTCACTCCCCTTAAACTCTGCAATTCCTTAAGCCATCTCATTCCAATGTCATGAATGCATCTTTACAAAACGGGATACAGGCAGAGACTTAGTGAATAGATCAACTGGATTTTCTCAAGACTTTGTTTGTAGGATCTTTACCTTACTATTCTTCTGGATTTCATGAGGATAAAAACATTTATGAGCAATGTGTTTCGTGATGTTGTTCTTGACATAACACATTTGCATTTGTGTAATACAAGCAGCATTATCTTCATAAATAATTGAGGGGGCATCGACGGTATTAATACCACAATGCTTCTGGATGTGGTTAATCACATGTCTGAGCCAAACACATTCAAGTGAGGCTTCAAATAGTATTATAATCTCTGAGTGATTGGTAGAAGTAGCTACCAAGGTCTGCTTAGATGACCGCAAGAGATGGTTGCACCACAACAAAGTAATATAAATCTATTATGGGATTTTGCACTAAGGGATTTGATAGATAGTCAGCTTATCTTTGGGATTTAAGGGATTTGATAGATAGTTAGCATATCTTCGGGATTTAATAATAATCATGAGGATCTATGCGTGATCTTTATGATCTTTGCATTGTTAACCAACTGAATCTAAATTGTTAAGTGGTAAAATCTTCAAGGTGAATTTAAGTAGTAATTATCGTATCAACACCTTCTAGGTTTGACTAAGATGTTCAAAATCTCAAGTATGATGATCAGTGTTTAACATATGCTCCCTCTGAAGACAACTTTCGTTGAAGTCTTGTTGCTCCAATTCCTTTCATACATTTTTCGAAAATAAACATAGGCAAGAATACTATGATCAAATCTATTGGATTATCACAATACGGGGTCTTACATACAAATATCCTATTACTCATCTGGAAATTCTTAGGATAAACACTATTCGAGAGTAACATGCTTAATTTATCAAATACCACTTTCAGATTGTGCAACACAAGTAGATTATCCTTGCAGAGAATATCGGGTAATACTAGTTGTAAAGTCGTATGCCTTCCGGATACAATTTATCAAAACCTTTCAATGTCTTATATTTTATAACTATCTCTAGGTGGTTAAAGTTACAACGAATAGTCTGTTCTGTAGAACTATAAAGTATAGTTGTACCACTCTAGAGTAAAATATAACCAGTCTTAGTTTTGACATTTAGGGGGATTAATTACCAATATGACCAATGTATGCGTACCTTCACGGTACTAGAGGAAACCACCATTCCACTAACTTCTGGTGGAAGATGCACTTTATAAGAGCTTGTGTGGTGCACTTCTGGTCTTTAGGTTCCTCATTTCGTTCTTTCGGGTTTCGATAGGTCATTGTCCACTTCTAAGGATCACATGATCATTGGTGTGATTAAGAGATCGAATGGTAAGATAATTTTTCTTCAGAGAGATGCTCTTACTACATGTAAGAGACTATTGGGTATGAGTTTTATATATATTGTGATTTTGATTCCTTTCTTACTAGGAATTTTGAGTCCTTCGAGGATCTCAATAAGGGTTTTCACAACCTATTGACTGCATATTTTATTTATTTGTTCATGTTATTTGAGAGAATTATTTTTTTTTGACCCAAACAGTAGAGAGAGCTCTACTGTATAAATTAAAAAGGTAATTACAGAATTTGCGAGAATTATTATGCAACAGAACATTATTTCATTCATAATACGAGAGCAACAGTTTCTACAAGGACCTTTGAACCATAGTTTACCACTTTATTATATTCATAATAACCCATCAAGTCTCAACTACCTAGTTTCAAGACTTTTATTTAGCAATTTTGGTTCAGCCTTATATGCTTTTATTATGTGACCCAATATGAACGCTTCAAGCACTCAGCCATGGGCTTTGGTTCTATATCCGTGTTCTCATAAGAGAAACTTTAGCAATCGTAGAGGCAAAGTGATTGTTGACAACTTTTCTCTAATGCCCTCCAAATTGAGGGTATCTCAGTGTTAACCAGATCTTTATCATTTCCTAAACAAAGGATTCTTGGTTGTTCCGTATTCCCAACATTATAATATGTGCACATCAAGTTGTTGGGGCTTTCATCTTCATGATGAACCTTTTCATGAGGTATTTCACATTCAAGGTGAGTTCTCTTCAAGAGAGTTTAAGGAGTGATTAATAATTGTTTTGATTAGTGTTATTAGATCTTAGACCCATATGCGTCCCCACATATTTTAGATCAAGGACAAAGAAGTCAATTTCGCATAGGTGGATATCCAGTTCAACCCGAGGTATTCCACTCTTAGCGACGTATTTACTGCAAGTAAACACTATGGTAACTCCTCCATAATTGGAAAGTGTCTGGCGGGCTTCCCGCTTCTAGCGTATAGGAGTATAAACTAAATATTAAGTTTAGTTTGACTAGTGTGTGTATTTTAGTACTAAAGATCTTTTCTTTTTGAAAAATACGACGGCATTCGAACTTTTGGGCATTTCTCCCCCCTAATGTTGATATTCAATCTTTATTAATAGCATACCACACAATTCCCCTATCATGGGCACATGTTTGATTCCTCCAATACACACTAATTTCAATACGTGGTTTGATAATTATATACAATGAGCTAGAGTTTTATCATTTGCAGTGGCACGAAAACTGCATGATCCTAACATTCTGTAGGATATTCCAACTTCGAGTTGGTTATTAATTTGCGATGAAGGTTCCATACAGGGGGTCCGAGAGTTGGTAGACTTATTTTATAGACTAGCTTATTTATTATTTGTACAAGTTTTGATCCAATTACTCATACCTTATTTTAAATAATTTGGATCATTAAACTTCAAGTTTATAATTACACAACATATTTTCTTATAGTCATAAGTAGTGTGTTCTAACAGTATAATACTAGATGATGCTTTTTAGGAACATAAATACAATCCTGGAATATAAAATATTTGACCATAGTTACTTCAGGGGCTTATCTAAAAAAACTAGTATATCCGAATGTCTCCGTAAAATCCAAAACTTCCGAGGGGGTTTGTGCAAAACAAACTTTATACCGTAAATGTTCTTGTAATTTTATACAAAACTGAGGGCCTTTTCGCAATTGTGTCATTGGGCCTTTGCTCCTAGGTCTACGAGAATTTGGGTCGTGGCCAAGCATGGGCCATTAACCGGTGAGCTAGGGTTTTTTAACCCTAGCTCCCGTGTGTGGCGGCGGCGCCCTACGAGCGTGCGGACGCACCTTCGGGAGCAGCGGCGGCTTTGGGCGCGGCGACTGCGGCCACACAGCATGGTGGGTCGTGCGGCGTGCGACAATGTGGCAGGGGCCGGACGACGCGTGCGGCCTGTGGAGCCGACAGCGATGGGTGCACGCGAGTGCACACAGCGGGGCGGGGGCGGCCTGCAGAGCCAGCGGCGATGGTGGACGCACGTGAGTGCGCTCAGTGGGGCGCAACAATGGGCGAATGCGCAGTGTGCGTGCGGCGGCTCGCGGGCGGTCGGTGGCGCATACGACGCGACGGCGCGGCGGGAGGCAACCTCGGGCGCTCGCGGCGCGATGGCGGCGGCGATCCCGGCGCGGTGCATCGGGCGCGACCTCGTGCGGCATATGCCAATTTTTTCTCTCGTATGAACAATAATCACGATTGAATAGTAATTAGCTTATCTAGTCTCAGTTCACAAATTAATCTACCGGATTAATCTAGTAGCAAACTAGGGATTGGAAAATAGAGAATCCAGAATGACATACCGATTTTTCGGAAGAACGAATCGTGCTAATAACGTGTTACATAATTGATACCGTAGTTGGGAGACAATCAATTTAATCACACAATGAACATCAAATAGAGGCACAAGGTATAAAGAAGATCCAATATCTTTATTCATCTATATATCTGTTGTACACGAGGGTCCTCATATATATAGCCCATAATGATGAAAGCTCTCCAGAGACAATTTAATCGTTTGCTAGTACCTAGGTTTCATTACACACATATGCATAGTGTAGTCCATGGCCGCTTTCAAGGATGCCACTGGGGAGTTGTTCCAAATCTATATTTATACTAATTGGAGGCTCTCCTAGAAGCCCCTACGTTAATCTTAGAATATAAAATGCTACAAATTACCACAATAATTGGAAGCTCTCCTAGAAGTCCCCACATTAATCGTAGAATATAAAAGGCTAGAAATTACCACAATAATCGGAGAGAAAGAAAAAATGCTAGAAATTATCACCTTAATCGGAGAAAAAAAAAAAGAAACATCCGGACCATTTATTCGTGTAATATATGGTGTAGATAAGCTATGGATATTTGCATGGCTTGCCGAAACGCATACAATTCATGCAGTCAAAGCTAAATCGGGATGAAAAAGGTTAATGCTTATGTCTCCTAGCCGTCTACGTCACTGACTCCACAATTTAAAAAAACAAATAAAAATCCAAAGCAAGCCCCACTCCCACCGATAAATACCTCCATAATTCCTTGCGAAAAAAGCAATCAAGTGTTGTTATTATTAATTTGGCCCGTCTTTCATCCTAACAAATATTCACCTTCCCAATCAAGCAGCAGAGAGAATGACCATGTACAAAAAAAAAGGGTGAGTTTGTAAAGTACGTGTTTTTTTTAGGAAACAACTAAATTCTTTCATTCCATATCATCTCGCTACCAAGGGCAAATACAATGCAGAAATTTGGAGGAAGATCACAGAGATCCAAATTCCTAAGCATCGGATACTACACACCTGATTAAAACAGAGTAAACGACGGTCCAAATCTTCAAATTCCATCCAGGCTTCTTAAAATTTTACAACCATTCAAGAATTAAAAAAAAAAAAAACTAACCATACTGTGGTAGTCACTGCTGCCACGCTTGCGAAGTCTGTCGCCAAAACAATTCAATAAGTGTAGCTCACCTTCTTTAGTTTGTGTTGGTGTGGAGGAAATCGAATTGGGATTGGGAAGACAGACGGAGGAAGGCAACATGAATGGATAGTAGTGAATGGATAAAGATGACACTTAAGTAATTTGTAGCGATTATAAGATTCAAAGTTACGTTTACAAACTACTGAAAACGTATTTTACTGTCTTTTATTACAAAGCATATGTAACTATAGCTTTTTTGAAAACATATTTTACCGTTGTTTATTACAAAGCTTAAGTAACTATAGCTTTTTTTGAAAAAATATTTTACAGCTGTTTATTACAAAGCTTAAGTAACTATAGCTTTTTTTTCTCCGTGCACGTATTTGACACATAAATAAGTTCCACACCCTATGAAAATTTGCTCAAGCGTGTTTTTAGTAATACACATTGAAATGTAGTCATAAATTTTTTCTCTGTATGCAGTGCATATTATCATGCAAATACAGCCAATATTCATCATAAATTTTCTCTATTCATGTTTTTTTAAAAAAAAATTGCTAGCCAATACAGGTGCACGGGTTGATGACTGGTTATAATAGCAGTGGTTGGACTCTTTCCGAGGATGTGGTGTAGTAGTAAAAGAAGATAAATTGGCAGGATACATGGAGCAAAATTACCTGAAGCTTGTTTGCTTCACAACCCGGCTCGCTTTGCCTTCTTCGCCCCTCAGCGCGATCTTGCCCACCCACCGGGTGCGACCAATCACCGATCAGATCGGGCCGCCGTCGACTCGACCGGCGTAGCCGGCATTCAAGCGGGGTCGCCTCCCCCCACATGTTTCGTCGCACCCCCATCAACCCTTCTTCTCCTTGCTCACTCTCACCTCCTCCGCGCATGACGGTCGGAACCACCGCCCAAAGCGTGGCGTGATGGGGCCGGCGCCGATCGCCGCATGATCGTTGCCGCCGCGTGCATATAATACAACTCCTCGTCATTAGTTTCGTTTTTCTTTCTTTACATTGTTTGTCTTGCCTTTTTTTAGACTCTATTTGTATTTTAGGCTCTATTTGAAATGCAAGAATTTCATACGGGAATAGTTCATTTTCTCTAAGGAACCAGACAAGGCCAGCATGACTGTTCTCTAGTATTTTATATCGTAGCTGCTTCCATCTTCCAACGGATCGAGAAAAGAGTGTCAGGCTGACAGCTCAGGATTATATGTTTGGATTAACAACAAAGACATGATCATGTAGGCAGGTACTAATTAATTAAAGATAACAGAAAACAGCATAGATGTCCATGGAAGCTGCATGGTCTGTATTCTTTATTCTTCGGCACCCATATACCATATGCTACAACACACATCACAACATACAGCATGCCCCCGTTGCTGACGATGCCTCAACCCTTGAAGCTGGTGTCCTTCGCTGCCTCAAGGGAGTGCTTCCTTGACAGCTCCACCACCTTCTTCTCCCCGGCGATGAAGTACGCCATGCCAGCAGCTGCATAACATTAAGCAATTAAATTTCTCAGACGTTATTGCACTCTTTTAACCGAGTTTAACTTAAGCTAGCATCAAACAATTATATGGTGAGCCAAAAATTAGATACTATACCATAGGAAATGATGACTGTCTGAGCAACTGGGTTGCCCAGATTGGCCCTAGCCCACTTAGACATCCGAACGCTGGCAAGCTGTATATGAGAGAAAATCAATGGTAAAACAAAGTTAGTTCAGATTAACAATATGTACAAGAACAAATACTTAACATACAATCACTGCAACGTGCAATTTCTGAAAAAACATTTAATTAAGACCCTGCTACTCGTTTGCACTCACGGTTGGGATCGCGGTACAAACGGCAGTGGCAGCCGCCGCCTTCAGCCCGGCGATCGCCGCCTCTGCAGGACTCGTCCATGCATGCATAGGAAACTACACCGCATTATTACCATTCGATTGATAAAATCGTGAGAGGTTGCTGATCGTGTTAGAAACAAATTTTACTAACCATGGGAGCATTGCTTGGCCCTGGCGAGCTTCTGTTCGAGTTGGGTACGAGGGACCTCGTTAGCCATCTCGATCGAGATAGCAAATGCTAGCTAGTTCTCTTAATTCTGTGAATATATCTAACAGGCAAAGATGAGTTAATCAGAAGCGATTGAATTGTGTGCAAGATGCCCATCGAATCCACCAATTTATTGGCGGCCGGGGATGCAATGCTTCACGGTTTCAGGCCAAAAGAACAGATCAGAAACCCCGTGGAGTAGAAACTCTGTACGTGGTTTTCTCATGGAGCCGAGGAAAGTTACGGGCTTCGCCATGCATGGGAACACTGGTTTGCGACACCACTGTGGTCGCAGAGCCGGCGAAAGGATGAGACTGTGTACTTGGGTGCTGAATGCAACAAAATTCATGCGTTTTGCAGAGGTATACAGATATGGTGACATGGATTATCCATGCACTCGTGCTACTTTTTGTTTACATCTTACCTTTTAGTTAGAGTGTACTCTACAACGCAAGGGATTATCTTTTATGGCGTATTTGGAACGGATGGCACGCAGTTAAGTTGGTAAGTTATCTGGCAGCCAGATGGACAAGAAACCCTCACTGGCCTGTGGGCTTAAGGGATGCACATGCTTATGCACAAGAAGACGACCTGACAAAAATTGGTGTATACATGCATGACAATAAAGGAGGAAAATAATGAGCTGAATAATTGAATAAACATATGAGAAGTGTAAATTTACATCATAAATTGCACCATTTAATTTTTTTGGTTCTCTAGGGGGAGAGGTGCTTAAATTATTATGACTGAACTGAAGTCAAAAAGAAATTAAAGTAGTACCTGCAGGAAGGATCTAACTTCTTGAAATGTAATTGATGGAAGAAACTTACATCAGCAGCAGCCTAATCACCTCTCTCTAAAAAAAAAAGCAGCCTAATCACCTGGCACAATTTAAACCACCTTATAGTAGTATGAATGGTAAAAAGGAATTCCATACGTAAATATGGGACAATTAGCAAAAATATAAAGAAATTCATATGCTTCTCATGTCAATTCCAGGCCTCATTTGAAACGTAGGGATTTCACAAGAATTCGCAGAAATTTAATATGAAACGGTTCAATTCCCACAGAAATCGAGAAAAATTCCCATGTCTCAAACGGTGCGTTAATTTACTAATCATAGATTACCAGATGTGGACAGCCCCAACCTTAGATCTCAATTGGGGGACTAGGGTGATGGCACCATTGGCTACGAGTTCATCGGCGGGCAGTGGGTAGGGTAGGGGGCGTCCGGTGAAGGAAGATAACCGATTTAGGTTTTTGGGGCAGTAGCAGCGGGTGGGCAAGAAAGAGGAGGCAACACAGAGGATGGCCACATCACCTATGGCGGTGGTTGCGGTAGAGGTTAGAAGAAGGGATGCAGGGAAAGGAAGGAGCAGATGGGGGTTGAGCTAGTGGGGCGCTCCATATGTGTGTGCACTTTATATGCACAAGATAAGTAAAGGCAAATGTGTGAATAACATGTCATGGCAACGTGAATTACCCAGAGAGGAATTAATTTATACCGAACTTGTGGAGGAAAATCAATGATGTGGATAGGTGTCCTACCTAATCAAATAAACACAAACCTTTTATATGTGACGTGCGGCTCGATATATGACATCATACCTCGAGAAATAATGTTTTTTGTGATTTCTATGTCGAGCCTTTTTTCGTGCATTAATTCACACGCATTGCATCCGAGGTTGCCTAGGTGTAAGTTGACTATTATTTTTTCCTTAAGTAAAGCTGTATTTTTAAGTAATGGAATCAAAATCTGTATCAGACGACTAGGGGTGCAGGTGAGGCGAGCCTGCCCGCTAAGCCGTTGGCCCGCTTAAACTCCCACTAAAACCCGCAAAACCAGCACAGTTTCTAGCAGGAAGTCCACGTACCCCACCAGGCCGCCGCATAACCGCACAGCTTGCTGATCTCGCCCGGTCGCCCCAACACTCGCATGTCTCTCTGAAGTCTGACCCCTAGCCACCTCCGCCGTCGCCCGGCGCAGTTGACTCCTCCGCCGTCACTCGGCGCGGTCGACTCCTCCGTCGTCGCCCCATCCTCCGGTGTTTTGCCTCTCGGCCCGACGAGTCTTCCCTTCGCTTCGCTTTGAGCACGGCGAGTCTTCAAGATCCACCCCTCCCTTGAGAGTCCAGGATCTCTTCTCTGATCTCCGCTTGCTTCTCTGTTGTAAGGTTCGTTCGATCTGGCTTGCCAGTTGCATAAAAATGAGTTTGCTTGCTGTGTATTTTGGAGCTAATTAGCTTTTACTGCTAGTTCTAGCGCCCTGCGTTTTTGAGATCTGGCTCCTTGTTGCACTAATTTTTTGGCTGTCTAGCTAGGCTCATCTTTCAGTAATGTCTCAGTCTTCTGAATAAATGGTAACACATAGTAGCAAGGATTTCTTCCTTGTTTGGATAGTTCTTCAAATAAATCGTGGTGTTATTGAGCAAACAAATTGCTGATAAAGGCAAGAAAAGCTATGTCGTCGAATGGATTAGTACGAATGTAGAGATGCTTTAGGTTGTAATGGCATTTCTGCCCAAAACCTTTCTGGCTATCTCCATCTCCATGGTAATGCATGCTACCAACTGTATTGTATCTGTATGCATGCCAAAGTAGAATTGATCTTTGTGGGCGAATTATGCTTGCCCGATTAGTTTAATTTTCCTGGTATGAGTGAAGTTCTCTCTCTCTCTCTCTCTCTCTCTCTCTCTCTCTCTCTCTCTCTCTCTGTGTGTGTGTGTGTGTGTGTATTCTATAAACAGACAGACAGACAGACAGTGCCATTATTGAACAATACTACAAATTGCTCTTGATGGAAGCAATAAAGTTATAGATAGATCCTCCTTATTGGATGGGTGAATTAATGTAGAAATGCATGTTTAGGTTGTAATGACATTTCCTTTGCGTGAATGTCCATGTCCATCACAATTAATTTACACAAGCAAACCCTGCATGTTATTCAGCGAGTGACCAAATTCGTGAGGAAATTAAATTAATTCGATGTACATGACGGAGTCCATAGTAGTATTTGAGTTTTGGCGTTTTTTTCATCTGTATTTGGAGCTACTAGTATGTCCTAGTATCTTTGCTACAACATTATGTCATTCATAGGGCCCTGCTCTAATCTGTCAAATTTTACTTTGAGATTACACAAGCCTCAAATTGAATTTGTGCTGACAAATTTGAGTACACAAGCCTCAAATTGAACTACACAAGCCTCAAATTGAATTGTACTTGTTCACATTGTACTTCTTCTTGACAATTTCTTGTACAGTTGATGAGTCAACTTCAATAACAATTTAGGTCTAGAAAGTTTGATTCTTCACTGTCGCGACCCAAACCTGAGGCCACCCGAGAGGTCCTCCCAGAACTCCTAAAAGGTCACCAGGACCTCCCAGGAGGTCCAGTAGGACCACCTCGAGCTAATCTCTAGGACCACCCAGGAGATCCAACAGGACCACCTAGAGGTCCTGAGACCTGACCAGAGGAGGTCGCGCGAGACCCAGGACCTCCCCAAATCCCACGACCAGTCCAGAGAGGTCGTGGAGCTTGGAAAAGTCCTATGTCTCCTGTATTTACCGAACTAGTCCTAAGGATCAACAGCTAGTCCACACAGCACAACAAGTGATGATCATACATCCACGATACTTAATTAATAGCAAAAGAGTTGATTACAAAGGTTGGCAGACAAGCCAACAAAAGAGCAACTTTACACAGCAAAAAACAAAAGACAAGTCCATCCAATATACTACAGGCAATTGGCTGGAGGGTGCATCCTAGCCGTCCATGACCTCTTGATCATCAACATAAACTTCATCACCTGCTCAAAAGATTATTTCAAGCAAGAATGAGCACTACTACCGTGCTCGCAAGCCACACCCATCAAAGTAACAGAATGACACGCATAGTGGATACACAAGGGTGAGCTTATAGGGTTAATTTGCATAAAGCCAAATTTCATTTAAATACAACTAAGTAAGTTGTAAAGCTGATTACATTATACATAAAACTCATTTCACAACAGAGTTTTTGATTTATTGATAACAAGAGGAAGGATGTAGGATAACCTCCTAACACCTGGCTAACTGCCAAGGGGCTCCCTGCCTAGGGCTCCCCGCCCAATAGCACAATGGATAGCAATCCAAACCAGTTTTCAAAACCATTTCAAAATCAAAACCAAAGACTAACTTAGAGAGGCTTTGCCAGCATGTCCATGACCGTGGACACGGCTATTCGAATAGATTTTCAACTCTGCAGAGGTGTATAGCTTTCCCCACAAGAGATAACCAAAATATAATGTCCGACAACACACTTCCGAAGGTGTGCGACTATCTGGTTATCACAAGGCCTTTACAATGCTCCTTCTCACCACAGTCCCCTTCGCTGAGGTTTCACTCCCTTTGGGCTACCTACCCACAGGGTTCAGGCCCTCTCTTGTGCCCAAGTGGGAATAAAAACAGTCATGAAAGACAGGCCATGAAAGACCACCCACACGTCCAAAAGACAACCATGGTGAGATACTGTAAATTATTCGGCCAGGTCCCGCCCATACAGGACTTGTGGTTGCACGATGAGGCATAGCCCATTGTAAGCTTAGCAAAGTACCGCTCAAAGACCGGTCCTTAAATGACCTGGGCGACATCCTCAACCCTAGGGCGCCGGCTAACACGGCCCCCGTGCACTCCCCGTGCACCCACTAATCAAGAAAACCAAGGTTCGCCCAAGTCTAAACCATTTTTCCATCCTTTTTAATTGAAAAACAGATTTCCAGGACAACCCAATGCCATGGTCAAAAGATTTGAGGTTAAACAGAGGTCTTTGGCAAAAACTTCCCAAACAAGATCTTGGTCTAAGCAGACTAAGCATTTCTTTTTCATAAGGGTCCTGATTATACTAAAGCACTAACCAGGTTTTCACTAGGGTGACAACAAGTTTGTCTACAATGGCAAAGTTGGCCATACAATGGAATTAGGTCTACCTATGAGTGTAAAACACTGGTATTGAAATACTAAGTAAAGTATGCATGCAGTACATAGCTTGAAACGGAAATACATAGGGTGAAATAATGGGTGTCAATATGATCAAGGGTATGACTTGCCTTGCTCGAAGGCTTGGGGATCTTCTTCTTGAAGGTACTCGGGTTCCTCAGCGCCTTCGCAATCTACACGAAAGAGTAAAGCCAACTCAAAAACAAGCTCAAGAAAAGGCCAAAGAAATATCAAAGAAAATCCATAAGAACCAACACAAGAACTTGGAATTTGGAGGAGGTCAAGTGATCTGGTCGGAGGAGGTCCAGAAAACCAGGAAGAAGGTCTCCAAGAACTGGCTGCGGAAACAAAGAAGTCGAAATGAGGAAGAAAGCAATAATTGGGGGTTGTCCAAGCTGATAAAGCCTGGGCTGCGGGGAATTCAAGGGCACACGTGTTCGAAAATAGGTGTAAAAGAGGACATGAGTAGGTAAAAGATGAGACAAAAGAGAGAAAGAGGTACACATGAGGTGACAACATTTAATGTGTTGCAGACAGCATTAAATGTGTTGCAGCGGCATTAAATGCACACTGACCTGCTGCAGCAGGAGAAAGTTGTGACCCAAGGGAGGTCTTGTCCCACCGGGGTGGTCTTTGCAAAAAGGCCACGGAGGGTGGTCTTTATAAAAAGACACAGAGGGGTGGTCTTTGCAAAAAGGTCACGAGGGGTGGTTTTTGCAAAAAGACCAGAGGTCATGACCACAAGGGGTGATCGTGGCAAAAGAGAGTGATCTTTGTAAAAAAAAAAAAAAGGACAGATGAGGAGGTCCAAAGGACTGAGGAGGTCCTGGCGGTTGAGACCTCCGAGGGGGAGGTCTTAACGGTCAAGATCTAAATAAGGGGAGGTCTTGGTGGATAAGATCTCACAGGGGAGGTCTTATTAGTCAAGATCAGAACAAGGGAGGTCCTGGACAACGAGGAGGTCCACACCTGAGAAGGTGTAAACAAAGAGGTCGTCCAGAGAGCACCATTGAACAAAGGAAAGGAGAACTCCCACAATCTTCCAAGAGAAACCGAACCAATTTGGTTAGAGTTTGCTTAAAGTTCTTTGTAAAGTCTCAAATTAAGCTTCAAATTCTTATCAAAACCAAATGATTCTTTTTATTTTAAATTTTTTGAAAAGTTCCAAAAATCAGAATGTTACATTCACTGCTAATTTGAGTAGCTTAGTTGCTCAAATCAAGAATGGTCTGAGACAGAATCAATAAACATTCTTGCACTGAAGTCTGTTTTTGCCCTTATACAGGCAGTGAGGGAAGTCTAAGAAGTTTTGCCGGCTCGAGAATGGTCTGAGACAGAATCTCGCATGAACAAGATAGTTGTCATAGGTATATTTCAAAGCTCAGTAGTTAAACATTGGCTACTTAGTCATAAATCTCTGTATGCCTATTTTGTCACAGGCCACAATTTGGATATCAATACTCTCAATACTCCTACTTGCCCTTTGTTTTTGTGGTTATGGCTCACATTTTCTGTTTTGGGGGTTTGGTGGGCTATTGTTGGTATGGTTTTGCTATTTGAGACTTTGTGCCACCATCATCATGAGTTGCTAGTTACTAGTTGCTGCTCACAAGGAGGCGTGGTTTCTTTTTTACATCATCTCAAATTATATCTTATTGGTATCTAGCATTTTTAACTTCCTTCCATGTACTCGTAGGTACCTTTGTGTTATCAAATACTGCAAGGAGCCCATATAGCCCAGACTCTCAGATTAGGTGAATCTCGTATGGTTCCCTGAAGTTATATTTTGTCGAGTCATGGTAGGGTGCATGTGTGCATCTCGAGTAATTTAGTGATAGTGTCTTGTGCTTTTTTTTGTTGCATGGTCGCATTAGTTATCTCTGTTCTTTTGAATCAATTTTGTGAATACTGAATAGACCTTACAGAGATGAATCTTGAAAACAAAAACAAAATCACAATTTGTAAACTAAACCATTATCGGTCACCTAGGAGTATTTAGCCTTGCAAGGTGGTCCTTGCTGATTCACACGGGATTCCACGTACCCCATGCTACTCGGGTCAGAGCATAAGCTAGTGATGCTTTCGGCTACTGGACTTTAGCCATCTAGGGTGCGGCACTCAACTGCTTCGCCTAGCAGCACAACGCTTGTATTGCTCTCCCACAACCCTGTTTTCACGGTTTAGGCTGCTCCCATTTCGCTCGTGAGTCATTCACCTCTATAGAAATAAACAGACGAGATGTGAGGCTAAATTATCACCTTCTCTTTTATTCTACGTTTCCTTTTTGCTATTGAAAATTATGTTGATTGTTAGTATCTATGTTTGCAGGTCATTGTTGAAAGGTTTTCAAGGAGTAATCTTCCAGAAATGGAGAGGAGGAAGTAGCTACTAGCTAGCTAGTTTTATCAAGGAGAGCTGGTTGTAAGGAGAGGTTGTGCATTAAAACGGCATGTAGTGGGCAAAAACTTGGCTAGGAACGAGTCTGTTGCCATTGTGAGAGATGGATTTGTTTTTGTTTCACTGATTATGTGATGTTGCATGCCTGATGTTTCTAGAAGTTGATTGATTATGCATCTTTATTGAAGCCTAAAACTAGAAGTATGCAGGTACCTAGTTCCCTGTGAAGACCACCTACGTATTGTATTGCGGGCACTTGCGGGCAGCCACCAAGACCACGTACATTGTGCAGGTTGCACTTGCGGGCTAGTGGCAGCCGCAAGTGGCTCAGCAGGCAGCGCGGATGGGTGTGTGCTGTCCGCAGCCCGCCCCACTTGCACCACTACAGACGACACATACATCTCGATGCTAACTAATTGCCACGAAAATCGATTTAGACTTCAGAAAAGAATTGGGCAACTAATAAATAACAATACTGTTAATAAAACCATCTCTTTTGTGCATCGTAAAAATGTTTCAACCCAAAAGGCAGAAGTGCAATTTACTACGGTTTCTCTCCACGCTTTCGAGCAGCCATGAGCCCAGCCTAGTCAGTAGCCCTGGTTTATTAGAACCTGTGGAATGTGGATGAAAGATGCCGAATATGCATGCCATCCTATGTGTAACTTAGTACCTGCACTCTCCTGCACATTCAAATGGTGATCACACGCCACGCCTTGGAAGCTAGCAAGAGATAATAAACTTACTGTTGGACTCAAAAGGCACTGTAGAGGGGTGAATATGCACGGCTCTTTTTCAACTCCGACGATATTCAACTTCTTCTTCTCCTCGGTAGCTATGAAGATAAAAACCACAAGCACAACGGAAGTCTTGCGTTCAAACCAGAAAACCCCGAAGCAAAAATTCTCCTGCCAGTCTGATCTCCCAGCACTGGCCGATATGACTGTGGTCGGGCCAGTCTAATCGACGATGGCCGGTCTAACTGCTGATGATGCGGTATGATCACCGGCTGAAGAGACAACAACCCGCAATGATCTCAAATTGAACTAACTTTTGATTCCTAGTTCCAAATCCCCCTGAGATTTCAGTCATAGCTTATCAAGAAGGCCAGGAACATATTCCAATCGATGATCGGGAAAATCAAGGCCAAGGTTCCACAAATTTCTTGATCGAAGTCAAGGAGGCACAAAAACAAAAAAAAAAATCAAACTTTGATCCAAAAACTTGCACGTGGATGGAAGATGATCAAGATGACTCTAGATCAATTCTCACAGGTCCTAGCAAGCTAGATCACAACAAAAGACCCAAGGAAACAAAAGGAATATACAAGATCCCAAAGGTATCAAAGAAAGAACAAGAATAAGATAGAACTCATCTTGGGACAAACCTTGTTTGATTGATTCAAGAGATTGTTGATTTACAGTCACTCCACCATAGAGGACAAAATCTCAACACTTGAGTACTTAATCAATCCATCTTCCTCGAACCTTAGTCTCCTCTATTTCCACTTTCCCCTAATCACAAATTTTTGTTTCCTTTTTTTGGAATGGTTGAGTGCAAATTCTGCACTGTTCTCTTTTATAGTGAAGGCTACGTCTAGAGAAAAAACTTTATCGGGCACCCATTAAATCCACAAACAAACGGGATTACACTCATGCACGCTTCTCAAACCGGATGACGAACCAGGTCTCCCAAATTCGTCTCTTTATGATCTTCGTCTTTTCTTGACCTAAACTGTCTCCTTTTACGGCATCTTATGTCGTGGTTTCTCCAAGGTCATCATTTGGTATTTTGGCAAAGATACCAAAATAACCATTCTCGATCTTTCTCCAAAAACCGAGTCCAATCGTCGTGAAGCAATATCATATTTCGCCATGTGTAGGTTAATCAACGACTCTCTTTATATTGACAAGTCTCTCCTATTTGCTTCTACCGGAACCACCATGATACTTGCACCGACCCACAAACCATTTGATGTAACCCGTCGCACCAAACCACTCGTTCGGTCATTCTTGTCCATCTTGTGTCATGTTTGAATCCAGCCACTTCACCAAGTATCCTTGATTGTTCTGGACCTCAGCTCTCCTATCCTAGTCCTGATCATCCTCGTTGTTGACTCTAAGCCAGCCACTTGTATAACAATAGACCAAGAAATCGATCTCGGGTACAAGTTCTTTGCAATTTGACCCACGTTAGTCAAAACATGCATAATACAATACCTATGCATTAAATCCCATGACTTTGATCTAAGGGATTATTGAAGATTTGCCATTAAGTTCATGCCCAATTGCCAAAATGCCACATGATGTCTCACTGACATGTGGGGCCACATGTCAGTGAGATATCATGTGGCATTTTGGCAATTGGGAAAAAAGTGGTGTGGCAAATATATCAATCCCCCTTGATCTAACCCATGAAATTCACCGTCTTCCAGGTGCATGAACCAACTTCGGGCCGATCAGACCGCCAGCCAGCCAGTCTGACTGTCGTCTAGCCGGTCAGACCGGCCCACCGGTCTGACCGCCAACCAATGGCCGGTCAAACCGCTTGAGACTAAGTCTCGAATTTGCACTCTTTCTAAAATTTCAAACTCTATCTAGTTTTTTCTCGAAACTCTATTTCGAATGAGATCAAGTGCAAACGCATCCTCTGACCTTCCTACACACGTGATTTTTAGCTGATTCCAAAATTACCATTTTTCATTTTCGGCCAGTCCGACCGCTGCATGTGGCCGATCAGACCACCCACCGGTCACCGGTCGATCAGACCGCCGGTCACGGGCCGGTCAAACCGCCACTGGCCTGATAGTCAGCTAAACTTACCAAAAATAAGGATTTCTCTAAACGCCTCGATACTATTGATAATTGTTCAATACACTAAGATCAGGATCATCTACGATCTCCACACTTAACTAGGATTCATCCTGAAAACAATGTGCTGGACTAGCATACACGCAAGCACGATGCTGCATGTCCAGAACATTTTCTGACTGTGTCCGGCCGGTGATGCACGGCATGCGATGCATGCAGCAGGACACCAGCTTTGGGGCCGGAAGAGAGAGCTAGCGCTGCACTCGATCGATGATTCGATGTGCCGGTCGATTTACTTGTTAGGGGAAAGGGATCCTCTGTTCCTCTGTTCTACAAATGAAAACATGTTAGTTGTTGGATGCGGTGCTGTCATGTCGAATGCCAACGCATCGAGGGAGCTCACGTGAGCAGGTGAACGCCGTTCAGCGTCGCCGTCGTGATCATGCACTCTGACGGGCTTCGACGTCGGTGGCTTCCAGCGATCGTAGCAGTCTGTCTTGACCTCAGGAGCAGTGCCTTCGTGCGTACGCAGAGTACGTCAACTGAATGGTGGACACCATGATATTTTCCATGAGCTTCGCCGTCGTTCAAACAAGTGTACGCGGCGACAAGTTGCAATCGCGAACCTTTCGATCACATGGAGGCATGGAGCAATGACAGTCCATGACAAAGCGACGCCGGCCGGCCGGCCGGCCAAATTGGAAATTTGGAATCCCATCATGAACCTCTCGATCTACTGCCACTTCAAGACGAGGTTGGCCGAGTGGTCGTCGGAGTCGTTACGGCGGAGCTGGGATATTCCATTACTGATCCCCCTCCCGAATTCAGTTGCACCTAATATGATAAATTAAATATGAGATGACAGGAAAATGTTTTCTGATTTGTTCTTCTCAATCTATCCATTGTTAGGTATTCTACTCTTCACTTGTGTCGAAGAATGCGATCTAATCAATCGGCAAGACCGTGGAGCAAAAACAATATTGGCCCTTGTCTGGTTTGCAACTCGACTACCGAGCATGGCTACTTGTCGCCTGGTCGGCGGTCGCCGAGGCTGACGGGCGGCCAGTGAACCTTTGGTGTTGAGACGAATGAAGAATGCACGAAAGAGCCCCAGATGCCTTGTCGCCATTGCTGCAGCTGTTTATCCGGCCGCTGCCGCCGCCTCCGCCTTCAACGGGGAGAGAGGACAGGACATGGGAGCAGGCCCGCAAGCGTCCAAAACGCGTTGACAGAGTCTACATACAACAGCACGTCACACTCGCACAGTTACACAGCGATCGACCCTTCTCCTTGATTACCTAGCCGCCGCCTCCAAGGTCCCACCAGCCGGACCAGGCCGGAGGCAGCTCGTCGCCGCGGCCCGCTCCGCCGTCTCGGTTGTTGTGGCCACGCCGTCACGGCGGCCGGCGGCAGGAGCTAGCCAGGCGAGCGCAGGTTTGCAAGCACGACGCACGCGTGTACCCTGTCCGGAAGCTCTCTGTCCGCCGGCTATGGCGAGCGATGCAGCACACACCTTTCGGGAAGAGACTCGAGAGAGAGCGCTGCACTCTGCCGGCCGGTCGATCTGCCCTCTGTAACAGTGACATGACGACGTTTGATTGAAGAACTGAAACATTCCCCCCTGTGTTTGGATGCAAGCAGATGCATGAATGGACTGAGAGCCCGAGCTTCATTCGATACTGAAATAGTTCGACTTACAATCGTTTTATTTGATTTTTAAGTGGCTATTTTAAAAACAAGCTAACGAGTCACTATTGAGACGAGCCTCATTATCTTTTTTTTTTCATTTCAAATTGATCTATTTCAATTTTAATCAATTAACTACTATAATCAAATCAAAATATAGCGTGCTTTTTTGCCCGCCCTCGAGAGGAGAGGAGAGAAGTGCGTGCGTGTTTCAGACTTCAGACTCTTTAATCAGGATTAAAAGCGTAACAAGCGTATTGTAGCAGTAAGATGGTGGTGATTAAAAACTAATTAAGATAGAAAGTATGAATCATGCGGGATCAAGCGCAACTGGCCAGCGTGATGCACACTTGCAAATCACATGCATGGAGTGGAGGCAGCAATTAGTAAAGGTTTATCTGAAAGCAGATGGTTAATTAAACATCCTGATCGACTTTCGCATTTCACGCGCGTGGATCTCACTGGTGAATCCACGGCACCAAAATCTGTGGACTCCACTACCTGCAAATAGGAACCCGGGTTGGAGTGGAATGTAAAGGCAGGCAGGAATGGTGAATACACACGTGCCTAACTTAACTTACTTTATAGTACTAGTCTAAGCAGTAACTATATTTTAACCCCTGTGGGATGCTGACAATCCTAGCTACCAGATAGATCGAACAAGTATTCTAATTGACTTTCAGTAGCAATGCCTCAGTTCCACTGATTGCAAAGTTTCCTTATCGTATATACATGCACATATTCGTATTTGTATATAATAGTCACTGTCATGCATGATTGATGGAATTACTAAAGAACAGAAACGTACAATCGTTCGATTGTTCAAGGAAGCAACAGCCGCAGAGAGTGTATACATACTACTGGTAGAACCGTATAAAATATCTCAAAACCGTCAGCAAGTGCAGACTAAACCGCCACCTTTTCGCATCTTGGATTTGGAACCTTGGAGCCCGGCCCCGTGAGGAATTATTAGTAACTCCTTACGAAGTAAACAATGACCAATTAGCCATACCGGGAAGAAGATGATGCTCAACTTTTCAAACCCTATCGTATATTTTCTCTTCAGTTAACCACTCCTAGCTACACCATTTTCTGAACCAGAATTTGTTCTGCCAGCTCACTACATGCAGTGCTTCGTTCTATTCCACAAAGTGGTCAGTTTTTACCCTGTTATTTAATCAAGTTTGTGGAGCTTGAACAGGAGTACATACATCCGTGCCAAGTACACCAATATTGGATGGCAGTAGTGCTGAAACTTCATTAATGAAATATTACTGATCATACTAGTACAAGGTACATATTTAGGTGGCCAGGTAGAGTACACCACACTACAGATCGAAGCAGCTATCAGGTCTGCAGGGGCGTACTCGCTTATTGCGGCATACAGGATGGATACCCTGATCAAATTAAAGTACAGTATATGTTTAAGGTCAAGGCCTGAAGAAGGACGGATGGGGACGAGCAACGCCCTGGAAAGAGGTGTTCTTGAGGTGCTCGGGAGCGTTCTCGAACGAGTGCTTCCTCGCCAGCGACAGGATCGTCTTGTCGGCGACGATGAAGTACGCCATACCGGCAACTGCACGCAGCATCAGTCAATATATGTCAGATTGCTCAAGCATGTGTAGCAGAGCACCGAATGCATGCAGAGAAGGACATCAGGTGCAGCAGTAGGTACCTGTGGAGATGATGAGGGCCTGGCCGGTGGGGTTGATGTTGGCTTTCGCCCACGGCAGCATTCTCACGCTCGCCAGCTGAACATGGACAGAAAAAATAGTAAGACCGAGTGTGACTGGCTATGTTTCGTAGAGGCACAAAAGGAACAGACGTTAGGGCAAAAAAGAAAAAGAAAAAACAGAGAGAGAACTCACCGTGGGAATTGCAGAGGCGATGGTTGCGACAGCTGCCGCCTTAGCTCCTGCAAGGGTCGCCTCTGCGGACACGCATCACGGCATACAGCGTTAAGAAGTAAGAACGGCCCATCCAACTAAGTGATCATCATCAAAAGATTGTAAGAACGTGCGTGTATGCAGTGTAGTTGCCCGTACCTCGCGAGCAGCGTCTGGCGAGGGCAAGCTTCTGGTCAAGCGACGCACGAGTCACCGTAGACATCTTGCACCGTGAATACGAACCAGCAATGGCAGGAAAGATGCGCGTATCTGATCGAGCTTGAGAACACTAGACCAAGTAGCTAGTGCGAGCTAGGACGAGAGATGGATGGATGGATCTGCAAGAGGCCGGCGGGAGAGCCCGTGAATTTGTAGGCAGCGTACGTACGCGAACCGTGGGACGCCAAAGCGTTCGGTGGACGAGGAGAAGGAAGCGGCGGGCGGAGGCGGACGTGGTTTTTGGGCGGAAGCCATGTGTGGCCGGCAATTCGAGTACGTACGTAGGCTGGGTAGGTGCGCTTCACCTCCTCGATCTGCTTGATTCCACCGCGCTTTTCTATCCATCCATCGATCCACTCACCATGGCTTGCAGGCGGCCGGTGCATGGGGCTATACTTTACTGCAAGTAGCAGTAGATTGGGATCCTCCGCATTGAAGCTATCAATGCATAGATCTATCGTGGTACAACACTAGTAATGCAAAGAATTCGGATCCTACTTATCAACGGGGAAAAACAGGGAAAATAAATTCTATAGGGAGAGCCTTCGTGAGACCCCTCCTCATGCAACGTTCGATCGAGAAGAGAGAGGAGAGAGACGGAGGGAGAGTGGGGGATCCAACGGTGCCAAGAGGGCCTCGCCCTCCCCCGATAGAATTTCTTTCCAAAAACAGGAGTCCATCGAACAGAGCAGGGTAGAGCGTTGGCGTCCGCCAGTGTACGTATGGAGACCCTGACAAATTAAAATGTGGTAGCTAGTAGAATTAGTGGTTTGTCAATTATCGGAACCTAATCATTGTGGTAAGTTCGACATTTCTGTGGCTGCTGCTACCGAAAGGGTCAAAAGAGAATCAAACAGACATCAAGGACACATGTCAACAAGTCGAACCATTGCTACCGCATGCATTTGCAGAACACACACAGGTCACTGGTTTCGAGTTAAAATTTGCAAATATCTATACTTACTGTAACCACATGTTGAGATTGTACTTAATTGAGGGTAGAGTACGAGCAGTGCAAATCGGAAGCGGGTCCTCTGCAAGCTGCATGATATGCATTGGGTTCTTCCCTCTACTGTTCAATTCAAAACGAATGGTCTAGATATCAAAAGCTACAATGCACAAGAAAACAGTAAAATTATTATAATATATTTGATACAGTAGATATTTTGTTGTTTCTATAATACTTGTTAGAACTTTACAGCTAAATACTGTTTATACAGACTAAAATCACACTCAAACAATGATTCTCTAAAGTAGAACCGAGTACCCGGATCCGTGCAAATCGGGCACGCTCGAAAGCAGGAATGGTAAAGAGGAGAAAGCAACGTGTACGGCTGGGTGCGGGGGTGCGTGCTGCATCCGTGGGACCGTGGCTGTGCGGCAGTTTGTTTTTTTTTTTACAAATGTGCCGTCAGTTTTGGGGCGGAATCAGTGTGGCGCTCCCAGTTTTCGGCTCAGCTGGGACCGCCCGGGCCCACCGACCAACGTCACTCAGAGTTAGGGATGGCAATGAACTCATTCTCCGTTCCTTGACAGGAAATTCATCCATTAGTGAATAGAGATGAGGCTATTTCTTTTCCTACAGGAATGCTAATATACAAATACAATTCCCCATCAGGTGAAGCTGGGATAGAGTTATTCCCCTACTCCTCATCCCTGCTACTCGTATGGGCCCTCGATAAGACATGTAGGACACTAGCCCACTACCGTACAACCCGATAAGGCGATAGTCAGATAATCTCATTTGCATCATTTACTTTTCAGATGCTAATTAATCAAAAAAAAACATTATCATTTTAGCATTGCATGTGAATGTTCATACTCATTTTATAATATTATGGATCTTATTTTCTCTTCTTCGGGATCCAACTTTCTAGTATGGGTCCCCGTGGGGCCCCGATAACCCGATGGGGACGGGGAACGGGGGGAGAATAGCACCCGAAGACAGGGATAGGGACGGGGACGGGGAATTTTCTGTCTCTTGGGGATGGGGATGTTCCACCACCCTCCGACGGGGAATGACCCTGTTGCCATCCCTACTCAGGGCATCTCTCTCTGTGGCTACTTACGTGCTCCCCACCCAAGCGCAAATAGCGTTTTTTTGGGTGAGCGATGCCTCCTCCCGAAAACAATAGCAAAAATGGTACTGTGGAGCTAGTGGCGTTTAACACATCACGAGTCCAATCCCCAGGGAGCCGAACCTCGCTCGTCCGTGTCCTAGGGGTCCGAACTCCCATCGTCCGTTCATCAGGAGGCCGGACACCCCCTCCTCGCGTCACATAGTAAGTCCGTACCCCTGAAGGCCAAAGCTTGCTCGTCCATGCCCCCGAGGGCCAAAGCTAGCTAGTCCGTGCCCTAGGGCTGGACCCAGAACGGTGTAGCGCACTTGCTTTGACTACTGTACAACCGCTAACCAGAGGAGGAGAAGAAATGAATAATATAGAGAGAACTGAACTATGCACTTATGCCTAGTCGTTGACAGCACGCTCTTCAGCAGCTGCGGCTCCCGCTGCGTAGCTTTGGCCGGAGGCATCGACGTCGCCGACGTGTTGTTAGCTCAACTGTTGTTGCTACCCGTGATGTTGCTTACGTTGGCACTGGCCTGTTCCGTCAGTAAGTTCGGTGGCACTTGGAACGAGACCTCATCCTACAGGCTCATAGTAGCATTTATCCATCAGACCATTAAAGACGCAGCAAACAACCAAATAGTAAAATCGTTGTGGTACAAACAAGGCATACTAGGTAAACCACATCCTATGATGCCGAGCGGTGAGCACAGTGCCCCAGAGCAACAGCAGAAGGCAGCACCATGCCCCGGAGCAACGACAAAAGCAACATGGGCAGGGCACGGGCAAAGCTAGCTTCGGCCCGAGGGGCACGAACGAGCTAGATGGCCCCAGGGGCATGGACCTGCTACGTGGCGCGAGGAGGGTGTCCGGCCCTTTGATGAACGGACGAGGGGAGTCTGGACCCATGGGGCACGGACGAGAGAGGTCCGGTCCTCTGGGGATCAGACTCGTTGACGTGTCGAACGTCGCTAGCTCTGCAGTGCTATTTTGGCTATTGTTTTCAGGAGGAAGATAGATTTGTTAATCACGACGTCAACCGTGCCAATTCAGGAAGAAAAAAAAACTCGAATAGCTTATCATCCCCTCGGCTGGGCTGTGAATTGCATTTTCTGATGTGAGTTCAGTCTTTCAGATCTGATCTTACCCTCTGTTTAGATCTCGCTCGGAACAATTTCATGAGAAGGAAAACATTACGTACGTACTGACCCAGCTTCGTTTGTCGTTACATTCTACTGCAACTCCCATATTTTTTTCGTTTGTTTGGGTTAATGTAAAATTCCATTGTAACATGTGCACCCGTTATTATGGGTGGGAAAAATACTAATCGGCGGGGCTCATTGGTTCGGTTCAAAATTATTCCAGTTACATACATCTGTTAATGGTTAAATATTTAAATGAGTCGATTTCAAAAGAAAATGAATTTTGCTCTGGCTTGACTCGTTATCTCGATTCTAAAAATTACTTCCAAACTATTAAATAAAATAATATTAAATTAAACCGTGTTCATTTCAGAAGGAAAAAAAAAACTTAGCTTATATCCACCCATACTCGTTATACGTGCTCTCAACTCGAGGGACATGCAGTTGTGTTCGTCTCCGTTGCATGGTAGCAAAGCATCTCTTAAATCCTTGTGTCCATAGAAGTTTCTCCCCTTTTTTCACTGTTTTGGTGGCCGCTGCCGTTGTCGATCCTTGTTATGAACGCGGGAACTACTTTAGTAGCATAGATTACAATACTTAATTACCTGTCCAACGATTTAAGTGCCCCCATGATTAAGTTACAACAAACAAATCGATCAGGTGCATCAATCTGTCAGAATCGAGCAATAGTGAAGGATAGCAAACCAGCAGGCAGTTTAGCAGCTTGATTTGGAAACTGGTAGTTCTTTCATACGTCAATCAAGTAATCTTTTGACCGTAACTTTTGAACAGCGAAGAAATGCGATGATAAGCTATACCAGGAAGGTGACGTCGTGGTGTATCAGCTCATTGTCATACTGTTGCTCTCTGTATAATGTATACCAATAACTTCTTTATATTGCGTGGTTCACTCATGACCCATACTGATGCATGCTAAATGTAAATTAATCTGTAATACGGAAATATGATGTTCTCGATCGATGTAGGATTAAATAACTCCACTAACAACAGGTGTTCATCATTGATTCCCCCTTCTTGTAGGAGGTTAGGGTGCTAATGTGAATGGAAAGTACAATAAGGAAAAGAAGACTTTATTAGACCACATTAATAGCAGGGATAGAAAAGCAGAAGTTTCAGATTTAAGTGCTGAAGAGTGGATAATCAGATATAAAGATGAAGAGGAATTAGAAAAACTTTACAATATTGAGGAAAAGTTCTGGCAGCAGAAAGGGAATGTGAAGTGGATTATTCAAGGATATGTTAATACCAGATTTTTTTTTTCCATCGCTATGCTAATGGCAAAAGGAGGAAAAACTTTATTTTCAGTCTGGAGAATGAAGGGGTGGTCCTAAAAGAAGAGGATGAATTCAGAGATGATATTTATAAATTCTATAAAAATCTGTTTGGGTATGAAGTAAGACAGAATGTTAATTCGTCTAGCAATTTCTGGATTTTAGAAGACAGAGTTTCTGATTCAAATAATGATAGTCTAATTCAACTATTTTCTAAAAAGAAAGTTTGGGTATTATTAAGGGCCTACCTGGTGATTCTGCTCCTGGTATCCAGATGGTCTTCCTACTCTCTTTTACAAATAGTTTTGGGGAATGCTGAAACCTTATTTCATGAAAATGGTCAAAGACTTCTTTGAAGGGGAGCTAGACTTAAAAAGGATGAACTATGGGGTGGTCACTCTGATTCCTAAAATCAAATATGCTAATACCATTAAACAATTCAGGCCAGTTTTGTTTGATGAATGTTAATTTCAAAATTATTACTAAGTTGATGGTTGTTCAATTGGGTAAAATTGCAAATAGGATTATTGTGAGAACCCAAGGAATTAAAACTAATCTAAATAGCGCTAATCGGTAATTAGCAGTAAATTAAAATTTTCGAATCAAGAGCAAAACATAACGCTCAAATTTATCTTGAACACATCGCTAAGAAATTTCATATAAAATAACACAATCAGAATTCAACAATGGAATTTTACAATATAATTATTACCGCAATTCTTAATCATCAATATAACTTCAGAGTCTTTTACAAAAATCCATTGCGAGTGAAAATGAAATATTAATGCAACCTTGAAATTATTTATAAGAATTCACTTCAAGCCGAAATAAAAATAATAATACCGTCCCTGAATCAATTACAAGAATTAATTTACAACAGATCAAGAAATAAATTACAACTATGGTTAAATTACAAAAAGAATACAATAAAAATCTTCATGCATGTCACAAAGCCTTTCCTGGTCCATGGATCGCCAGCCCGTCAACACTATTTCTCGACCAATCCGCAACCCGAACCGCGTTTCCATCGCCCGCCATCACCCATCAGAATAATAGAAAACCAAAGGAGTCAATATAGAAATTAGAATGAAGAGAGTTGCTGTCAAATCGTCGAAGCTCAGTACGATTCCCTTATCAACTTAAGTTAGTCAGCCCATTGATCATCAAGATACCTAGACTAACTAGGAGTGACCGAGTGAGAGGTGGTAGGAGTTCGTTTTTCTTTCTTTACATTGTTTGTTTTGCTTTTTAGGCTCTACTTGGATTTTTGGCTCTATTTGGAATGCAAGAATTTCATATGGGAATAATTCATTTTCTCTAAGGAACCAGACAAAGCCAGCATGACTGTTCTCTAGTATTTTATATCGTAGCTGCTTCCATCTTCCAACGGATCGAGAAAAGAGTGTCAGACTGACAGCTCAGGATTATATATTTGGATTATTAACAAAGACATGATCATGTAGTCACGTACTAATTAATTAAAGATAACAGAAAACAGCATAGATGTCCATGGAAGCTGCATGGTCTGTACTCTTTATTCTTGGGCACCCATATACCATATGTTACAACACACATCACAACATACATGCTTGCATGCCGCCCCGTTGCAGACGATGCATATATATATATAGCTAGAAGCTATCTAGTACTTCAGTCATCAACCCTTGAAGCTGGTGTCCTTCGCTGCCGCAAGGGAGTGCTTCCTTGACAGCTCCACCACCTTCTTCTCCCCGGCGATGAAGTACGCCATGCCAGCAGCTGCATAACATTAAGCAATTTAATTCATCAGACGTACGTTATTGCACTCTTTTAACTGAGTTTAACTTAAGCTAGCATCAGCCAATTATATGGTGAGCCAAAAATTAGATACTATACCATAGGAAATGATGACTGTCTGGGCAACTGGGTTGCCCAGATTGGCCCTAGCCCACTTCGACATCCGAACGCTGGCAAGCTGTATACGAGGGAAAATGAATAGTAAAAAAAAGTTAGTTCTGATTAACAGTATGTGCAAGAACATATACTTAACATACAATCACTGCAACGTGCAATTTCTGAAAAAAAACATTTAATTAAGACCCTGCTACTCGTTTGCACTCACGGTGGGAATTGCAGAGGCGATGGTTGCGACAGCTGCCGCCTTAGCCCCTGCGAGGCTCGCCTCTGCAGACACGCATCAGTGCATACGGCGTTAAGAAGTAAGAACAGCCCATCCAATTAAGTGAATCATCATCGAAAGATTGTAAGAACGTGCATGTATGCAGTGTAGATGCCCGCACCTCGCGAGCAGCGTTTGGCGAGGGCGAGCTTCTGGTCAAGCGACGCACGAGTCACCGTAGACATCTTGCACCGTGAATACGCTTGTGACTGGATCTGCTATAGGCTTATAGCTGGTTGGCAATGAAAGGAAAGATGCGCGTATCTGATGGAGCTTGAGAACACTAGACCAAGTAGCTAGTGCGAGCTAGGACGAGAGATGGATGGATCTGCAAGAGGCCGGCAGGAGAGCCGGTGAATTTATAGGCAGCGTACGTACGCGAACCGTGGGACGCCAAAGCGTTCCGTGGACGAGGGGAAGGAAGCGGCGGGCGGAGGCGGACGTGGTTTTGGGCGGAACCGATGGTTAGGTGCACTTCACCTCTTCGATCTGCTTTGATTCCACCGCGCTTTTCTATCCACTCACCATGGCTTGCAGGCGGTCGGTGCATGGGGCTCTGCCAATCTACTATACTTTACTATTACCGGCAGTGGATTTGGGTCCTCTGTATTAAAGCTATCGACACAGGTGATCTACAGTGACACAACATTAGAAGTAATCTCCATCGTTCGATTGAAAATCGAAGGTTTAGATCTATCGTTACGGAACTACGGTGGTTGCCACAGTATGTTTTTCGGTTCAGCAAAATCGCTACAGTACCTGTTTCGTGCATGTACGGAGACCTGCATTAGTTGTTTGTCAATTATCGCAACCTAATCATGTGGGTAAAATCGATATTTCTGTGGCTGCTGCTACCGAAAGGGTCAAAAGAGAATATATCAAACGGTACGTATGTTTGACACACCACATGACATCAAGGACACATGTCAACAAGTCAAGCCATTGCTACCGCATGCATGTGCAGAACACACACAGCCACACAGGTCACTGGTTTCGAGTTAAAATTTGCAAACGTCTATACTTACTGTAACCACATGTTGAGATTGTACTTAATTGAGAGTAGAGTACGGGCGGTGCAAATTGGAAGCGGATCCTATGTATGCATTAGCACGGAAAAAAAATATAAGATTTGGTCCACAACTCAATTAATGTAGATCAAATTTACCGTGTGACACGTGTCTTTTCACGAATCTCAAAGCGTGACATGCTAACCTTCATTATTCAATTCGTGAAAATTCACATCAGTGATTTATAGGGTTGTACGCTTTGAGATTCGTAAAAAGACACGTGTCACACGGTGGAGTTGGTCTACATTGATGTAGTTGTGGATCAGATCCTATAGAATTTTTTTTTCATTAGCACGTGGTGACATGTATTAGGAGCTTCTCTCTGTCATTCGATCTAAAACAGTAAAATCACTATAGTATATTTGGTACAGTAGATATTTTGTTATTTCTATAACATTTGTTAGAACCCTACCGCCGAGTTCTATTTATACACACTGAAATCATACTCCCAAACAATGATTCTCTAAAGTGAAGAGGAGAAAGCAACGTGATGGGTGCGTGCTGCATCCGTGCCTGTGCGGCAGTTTGTTTTTTGTATTTTTTTTTTTTTTGACAAATGTGCCGTCAGTTTTTGGGCGGAATCAGGGTGGCGCTCCCAGTTTTCGGCTAAGCTGACCGCCCGGCCCGACCGACCGACGTCACTCACAGCGTCTCACTCTGTAGCTGCTTACATGCTCGGTGCTCCCCACCTAGCTACGGATAGCTTATAGGTTTTTTTTTTCTGAAATAGAACCGTTGACGTCGTGATTAACAAATATAATCTCCTAAAAACAATAGCAAAAACTGCACCGCAGAATTAGTGACGCTTGACCTATCGCCGAGTCCGGTCCCAGATGGGTGGACCTCGCTCGTCCGTGCCCTATGGGTCCAAACTCCCCTCGTTCGTTCATCAAGGGGACCGACGCCCTTTCATCGTGTCACATGGCAAGTTCGTGTCCTTAGGAGCCGGATCTAGCTTGTTCGTGCCGTGAAGGCCAAAGCTAGCTTGTTTGTGCCCAGTTCGGACCAAGAATAGGGTAGTGCACTTGCTTTGACTGCTGTACAACCGCCAACCGGAGGAGGAGAGGAAATGAATAATATAGAGAGAGCTGAGCTATGCACTTATGCCTAGTCACTGATGGCACGCTCTTCGGCAGCTGCGGCTCCCGCTGCGCAGCTTTGGCCGGAGGCATCGGCGTCGCCGGCGTGTTGTTAGCACAACTGTTGTTGCTGCTCGTGATGTTTCTTACGTTGGCAATGGCATGTTCCATCAGTAAGCTTGGCGGCGCTTGGAACGACGCCTCATCCTGTAGGCACGTAGTAGCATTTATCCATCAGACCATTAAAGACGCAGTAAACAACCAAATACTAAAATCACAACGGTACAAACAAGACATACTAGGTAAAACACATCCTATGATGCCGAGCGGTGAGCACAGTGCCCCAGAGCAACGGCAAAAGCAGCGTGGGCAGTGCATGAGCAAGTTAGCTTCGGCTCTTTGGGGGCACAGACAAGATAGATCTGGTCCCCATGGGCATGGACCTGTTACGTGGCGCGAGGAGGGGGTGTCCGGTACTTTGATGAACGGATGAGGGGAGTTCGGACCCATAGGGCACGAACGAGCGAGGTTCGGCTCTCTGGGGACAGGACTCGGCGATGTGTCGAGCGTCGCTAGCTCCGCGGTGCTATTTTTGCTGTTGTTTTTTTGGAGGAGTCTAGATTTATTAATCACGATGTCAAATATGTCAATTCGGAAAGAAAAAAAAACTCAGCTAGCTTATCCTTCCCCTCAGCTAGGCTGTGAATTGCATTTCTGATGTGATTTCAGTCTTTTCAGATCTGATCTTATCCTCTGTTTAGATCTAGCTCGGAACAACTTCATGAGAAGGAAAACATCACGTACGTATTCACCCGGATTCGTTTATTGTTACATTCTACTGTAACTCCTATATTTTTCGTTTGTTTGAGTCAATGCAAAATTCCATTCTAATATATGAACCCGTTATTATGGGCGGGAAAAAACTCGTCGGTGGGGCTCGTTGGTTCGGTTCAAAATTGTTTCAATTACATACACTTGTTAACTGGTTAAACATTTAAATGAGTCGATTTCAAATGAAATCGAATTTCGCTCTGGTTCAGCTCACTCGTTATCTCAATTCTAAAAACTACTTCCAAACTATCAAATAAAATGGTATTAAATTAAATCATGTTAATTTCAGAAAAAACTTGATAAGACGAGAACTTATCTTATATCCACCCATACTCGTTATACGTGCGCTCAACTCGAGGGACATGCAGTTGTGTTCGCCTCAGTTGCATGGTAGCAAAGCATCTCTTAAATCCTTGTGTCCATATATGGAAGTTTCTCCCCTTTTTTCACTGTTTTGGTGGCCGCTGCCGTTGTCGATCCTTGTTTGGAACGCAGGAACTACTGAAGTAGCATAGATTACAGTACTTAATTACCTATCCAATGATTTAAGTGCCCCCATCATTAAGTTACAAAAAAACATATCGATCAGGTGCATCCATCTGTCAGAATCGAGCAAAAGTGAAGGATAGCAAAGGCAGTTTAGCAGCTTGATTTGCAAACTGGTAGTTCTTTCATACGTCAATCAAGTAATCTTTTGACCGGAACTTTTGAACAGTGAAGAAATGCCGATGATAAGCTATACCAGGAAGGTGACATCGTGATGTATCAGCTCATTGTCATACTGTTGCTCTCTGTATAATGTATAACAATAACCAATAAGGCAATAACTTCTTTATATTGCGTGGTTCACTCATGACCCATACTGATGCGTGCTAAATGTTCTCTATAAGGATCTTCGGTGGCACAGCATCAGAAGCGATCTCCACCTTTCAATAAAAAATTGAATGTTTAGATCTGTTGTTACGGTGGTTGCCGTAGTATGTTTTTCGATTCAGCAAAATCACTACAGTACCTGTTTCATTGTTGCAGCATTGTACAATGCAGAGTACTGCTCGCCGCATAACATTGTTCATACATAAATCTTACGGTAATACAGAGGATTTGGATCTGTAGCAATACCACTGCTACTTCTCACCAAGCAAAACATAGGAGTCCATCAAACAGAGCAAGATAGTAATTTTGAGCCTTGGCGCCCCGCCAGTGTATGTATGGAGACCCTAACAAATTAAAATGCGGTACCTAGTAGGATTAGTGGTTTGTCAATTATCGGAATCTAATCATGTGGGTAAGTTCGACATTTCTGTGGCTGCTGCTACCGAAAGGGTCAAAAGAGAATATATCAAACGGTATGTATGTTTGACACACCACATGGACATCAAGGACACATGTCAACAAGTCGAGCCATTGCTACCGCATGCATGTGCAGAACACACACAGCCACACAGGTCACACTGGTTTCGAGTTAAAATTTGCAAATGTCTATACTTACTGTAACCACATGTTTGAGATTGTACTTAATTGAGAGTTGAGTACAGTGCAAATTGGAATCGAATCCTCTGCATTAACATACAGTGACTATATGCATTAGGTTCTTCCCTCTACCATTCTATTCCATTCCAAATGAACGATCTAGATCAAGTGCTACAGTGCATAAGAAAACAGTAAAATCAATGTAATATATTTGGTGCAATCGATATTTTTGTTTCTATAATATTTGTTAGAATGGTACTGCTGATATGCATACTGAAATCACTCTCAAATAATGGCTCTCTACCGTAGAACCGAGTATCCGGATCCGTGCAAATCGGGCACGCTGGAAAGCAGAATGGTGAAGAGGAGAAAGCAACGTGTACGGCCCGGATGGGTGCGCGGGTGCGTGCTGCATCTGTGGCTGTACGTCTGTTTTTTTTTTTTTACAAATGTGCCGTCAGTTTTGGGGCGGAATCAGTGTGGCGCTCCCAGTTTTTGGCTGAGCTGAGACCGCCCAGCCCCACCGACCGACGTCACTCAGGGGCGTCTCATTCTGTGGCTGCTTACGTGCTCCCCACCTAAGTGCGGATAGTTTTTGGCTGAACGCCTTGGTTAACAAATCTAGCCTTCTTCAACGAACAATAGCAAAAATAACATCGAAGAGCTAGTGATGCTCAACATGTTGCCGAGTTCGATTCCCAGGGGGTCGGATCTCTAGAGGTCTGGGCTCCCCTCATCCATTCATCAAGGGGCCAAACGCCGCCTCCTCGTGCCACGTAGCAAACCTGTGCCCCCAGAGGCCGAATTTAGCTCGTTCATGCCTCTGAGGGCCAGAGCTAGCTTGTCCGTACCCTAAGACCAGACCAAGAACAGTACAGCGCACTTGCTTAATTTGACTACTATACAACCGCCAATCGAGAAAGAGGAAAAGAAATGAATAATATAGAGAGAACTGAACTACGCACTTACGCCTAGTCGCTGACGTCACGCTCTTCAGCAGCTGCGGCTCCCGCCGTGCAGCTTTGGCTGGAGGCATCGACGTCGTCGACGTGTTGTTAGCACAACTGATGTTGCTGTTCGTGACGTTGCTTACGTTGGCACTACCTGTTATGTCAGTAAGCTCGGCGACGCTTGGAACAGCGCCTCATCCTGCAGGCGCGTAGTAGCATTTATCCATCAAACCATTAAAGACGTAGTAAACAATCAAACACTAAAATCGCAGAGGTACAAACAAGGCATACTAGGTAAACCACATCCTATGATGCCGAGCGGTGAGCACAGTGCCCCAGAGCAACGACAAAAGCAGCATAGGCAGGTCACGGGCAAGCTAGCTTCGGCGGTTCGGCCCCAGGGCACTGAAGAGCTAGATCCGGCCCAGGAGCATGGACCTGCTACGTTGTTAGGTAATCTTTGTGCATATAGTATATCTAGATTTTAAAGAGAGTTTGTTTTGAGTAGTCCTACAGTATTTAGGCAGTATTCATTATGGATACTAGAGTTTGTGTGGTATCCCTTCAGGATATATAGAATCATTGCTGGATATGAATAGTCGTTTGCTCTTAATAAAAAGAGCACTTTTATAATCAAATTTTGTGAACAAGAGCAATTGAAGAAAAAAAAACAGAAAAATTGTTGTTGTTCCGGTAGCACAAAAAATATTCTTGTGTTCTTGCATTCGCGTTCTGGGATTCTATGGTGTTCCCGTGTGTTCGTCTTCGGTTTGGACCAACATTCGTGGCACGAGGAGATGGCGTCTGGCCTTTTGATGAACGGACGAGGGGAATCCGAACCCAGGGGCACGAACGAGCGAGATCAGGCCCTTTGGGATCGAACTCGACGATGTGTCATGCACTGCTAGTCCGCGGTGCCATTTTTGCTATTGTTTTCGGAAGAATGCTAGATTTGTTAATTACAACGTCAACGGTACCAATTCAGCCCAAAAACTCGGATAGCTTATCCATCCCCTTAGCTGGTTTCAGTCAACTGTGAATTGCATTTCCGATGTGATTTCAGATCTGATCATCTGTTTAGATCTCGCTCGGAACAACCTCATGAGAAGGAAAACATTACGTGCGTATTCACCTGGCTTCGTGTATTTTACATTCTACTGTAACTCCTATATTTTTCCGTTGGTTTGAGTTAATGTAAAATTCCATTCTAACATGTGCACCCGTTAATTGGTTAATTATTTAAATGAGTCGATTTCAAATGAAATTGAATTTCGCTCTGACTTGGCTCGCTCGTTATCTTGATTCTGAAAATTACTTCCAAACTATTAAATAAAATGATATTAAATTAAATCGTGTCAATTTCAAAAAAAAAAAACTCGGTAAGACGAGAACTTAAACTTATATCCACCTATACTCAAACATTTAAATGAGTCGATTCCAAATGAAATTGAATTTCGCTCTGACTCGGCTCATTCGTTATCGATTCTAAAAATTACTTTCAAACTATTAAATAAAATAATATTAAATTAAACTATGTCAATTTTAAAAGAAAAAAACTCGATAAGACGAGAACTCAGCTTATATCCACCCATCCTCGCTCTCAACTCGGGGGACGTCCAGTTGTGTTCGTCTCAGTTGCATGGTAGCAAAGCATCTCTTAAATCCTTGTGTCCATGCATCAGCCATTAGGTATATTATGTGGCGAAAGTTTTACAAGATTCAAAGCGCTGAAATTAAATGGTACTAGTTCTTGCGCGTCAAAAAGGTGACTAGATTGGGAGAATTCAACCCCATGCATCAGCCATTTGGTATATTAGAGCATCTTTAGTGTATTGAACCGGTATTGATTTAAAGTCACGTCACGTAAGTATTTTAGGAACTAAGTTTGTTTTTCTCCAATATATTGAACTGATTCCTACTAATAACTGAGACCCACGTTACATTAAAAAACCATAAAATAATAATATCATCTCTCAACCGTACTCTTCCTATGTAGTTATTTAATACTCATATAAGTTGTTTAATGCTTTGAATCGACTCCTAAGTAGAGTCCGAATTTATGTTTTTTTTGTTGGAATGAATCCCTCTAATGTATTAAATCGCTTCAATGCATTCTCTCTCCTCATTTGAACCGGCTAAAACACAACATTAAATATGGTCTTATATGACGAAGTTTTACAAGATTCAAAGAGCTGAAATTAAATTGTACTAGTTCTTGCAAGTCGAAAATGTGCCTAGAGTGGGAGAATTAAACCCCATGCATCAGCCATTAAGTTCGAGTTTGACGAGACCACCACGTTATTTAAACTGTTGCATTGATTCGGAGGAGACCGTATCACGTGTAGTATGGCCAACGAACCAACCGACCGAGGGCACCTTATCACGTGACACGAATTGTTAGCAGTAAACGTATCAATTATTCAGTAACACTTTAACCCATGAGGTATCTGTACCTACCGCTTTACCAGCGTCCTAGTTTATGCTTGCCCTCAGTTTTGCCGGGATTGCCGTCAGATTTCGAGTTTTCCTCGGAAGCGCGGCAGCGCACACAAGTCCGCCGGCCTACGTCTACGTGTGCAGTGTCGCACGGTTGCCGACAGTTTTCGCCGGCGCTCCTAGTTTTCGGGCGAAACCGGTTCAGTCAGCAACATCATCACTCTCTTGCCATTCGTGAGCTGCCTTGGTTGGTTGGTTCGCCACCATGTATGGACACGAACATCTCTCTAGCAGTCTAGCTAGACCTCAAAGGCTCAGAACTGTGAAACACACGACATGATACCATCACTTTCTTCTTCTTTGTATATAGCTAGTTCTGAAACCGTAACGTTGATCTGAAAACCACGATTAGTGTCTTTGGCTGAATTAACGTTTTTTATTTGCAATAGCAAAAATAGTCTTCATTTATACGAAATTATAAAAACTAGCAAGTTGGCCCGCGCATTTGCGCGGCTAGATTTATTTTAAAGTTTATAGTGACAAATGATATAACTTAGATGTTTCAGAATATATGTATGTACCTTGTAGCTATTTAGATTTTTAAGATATCATAAACATTAGAAAATGACAATAAAAGCTTGAAGAAAATACAACTTGAGTAACTTAATTGAAGTATGAGTTTTGATGGAAGAAAATTATGAGTATAATTAGTTAACCACTCTCTATTATATATTTATCATGTAGTTGCGTGCCCTTAACTCTTTTTCAAAATATTTGCATACACATATACCTCTGTTAATCTCAAGTAAAACATTGATTATGTGTGCAATAAAATAATCTTATTGGTTTACATGGTATTAGAGTACCTTGCCCGCGTATACACCGATGCACCATGGGCGACCTACCTTAAACTTATATTCCTTTACGTCGGTTGCTTCACCAAACCGTGTGTCTTCTATCGCTTCTCCCCAACATAATTTTTCCCCTTCAACCTTCAAGAGCAAACCTAATTCTTGATCGATATCTCTCAGCTGCTACCACTTTCAATGCAATACTTTACCATATAGTTATTTTCTACTTCTCTTCAATTATCGCTTAATGATGACGCTTAATGATGAACGTTGTGGCATCTACACGTATATACGTGCAAACATCGTTGATCCCCGTAGGGACACCCGTCGTGCTCTCTCTAGTGGTCCCAAGCCTATTCCTTACTGTTGTGCTCTCTACTCCGAGCTTTTTGCCCCTTTGTTTATGTACGCCTATGCTCCTATTCGTAGGATGCATGCATGTATATACACATGCACGATGTTATACATGATCGATGTCTTCTTCTCCTGTGTCAGTCGCTCTTCTTCTTCGACGTTGTTCAACTCAACGATGTGGCTTCCTCACTAACTGCGATGACCTTCCATCTTCACTGATGTCGATATGTCTACCTTAGCCGTTGTCTAATGATAGAGAGAATCTTCTCGCCATTGTCTGTGATGCCATGTCACTTACCAACGATGGCATGCTCCTAGCTACCCGATGATCACGTATCGTCGATAGCTCGTCTTTAATCTAAAGCTTCATCTTCTCTCTGCTATGTCTTCTCCGTTATTGAGTTTCTTTGGCCATTGACTTCTTCAATAACACCGATACTCACCATTCGTCATCACAGCACTTAGCTCATTTACTCCGGTCTTTCTCTTCAACGGCTCCAGCGAGCAGCACGATATTGTCCCTGTCGAATAGCTAAGGTGAGCGGCATGGAATTATTCTCATCTTCATCACCGCTGTCTCGTCTATTCGCTTCCGTGTGAATCAATGTCTTCTTGTAGGACATATTGACATCATTACATTCTCTTGTGGTCACCTCCGACACCATTCACGGTACCCCTATTCTAACTTATATTTAATTTATTTAAAATTTTAGTTATTAAGATATTCTACTTTGGAATTCGTATGGAAATCAAATTACAAATTTTCTTAATTTCAAATATTTTTTGTTGGAATTCGTAAACTAATCCTATTGTTATTATTATTTATTTATTTATTTATTTTTTGCCAAAATACAGTTATTTATATATTTTACTTCGAAATTTGTATCAAAATCGAAATGCCAATTTTATTTTATTTTTATTCTAAAATCAATTTATTTTTTTTGTTGAAATTCGTATACTAATCCAATTGCTATTTTTGGTTTAAATTTTATTCCGAGTTATATTTACTTGGAATTTTACTTATGAATTTCTATGGAAATAAAATTGATGATGTTTTTTTTGTTCTGGATTTTATTTATTTAAGTATTTTACTTTGAAATTCATATAGAAATAAATTGCAAGTTTAAATTTATTTTTATCCTGATTTTTAATTATTTTTTGTTGGAATTAACATACTAATCCAATTACTGTTTATTTTAATTTTTATTCTGAATTATGTTTATCTAGTTATTTTACTTAGGAATTCATATCAAAATTAAATTGCTAATTTTATTTATTTTTTATTCCAAATTTCAGTCATTTTTGCGTTGTGTTTGAGATGAACTCTTATTTCTATATTGTACTTGACATGAACTCTTTCGTTTAATCTAGATCGTTATAATCTGGATCCACCATAATCAATAGTGTAGATATTTCTCTTTTTCCACCGATTAACGTGAGAATTTTCAGCCCTTGAGAGCAAACGTGATAGCTTCTTTTTCTATCGCTTTAATAATATAATAGATAGATGTCACCGTGTTAAGCACCTATCGCGCTCTCAGTCCGCATAAGCCACCTACACCGCTCCTAGACCGCGATTGGCCACCTGTCGTGCTCAAGTCCCTTAACGCAGCAGATCACCTGTCGCGCTCCCAGTACGCAATAGAAATATGCATGCTTGTGGTGGGAACGTCCGCGGACTAAGAGCATAGCAGGTGGACCACCGTGGTCTGGGACTTTCACATACTGAGAGCATAATAGAGATGCCAATTTTATTATTTCGGACACGAAAAGACTATATTTGCTACTTCATATAAAAAAGCTAAATGAGAAAAAAAAAATCACCACAGGTAGCCCTCAGTTTTGCTCCGGTTGATACCTGCGTACGGGCGGGCGCTCCTGGTTTCTGGCGCGTCCAGTCACGTCACGTCACCGCTCTGTTCTAGTATCGTCTCCATCTGTGGGCCCTCTGTCCTCTTCGCTTCCCCCACAAAGGCGGATTAATAATGCGTAGTGCTTGCCGCGCTTTGCAGATCGCCATGCCTGACGGCGGGGCCACTTCACTTCAGTCCGTCCATAGTATGCGGCTGGCTGTGCGCCACATCTTGACTAGCTCTTCATTGCATTCGCTGTTAATCTCAGCCGTTGCTGTGGTTCGATCAACGGTCATCCAACATAGTGTTAACTTTTGCTTGGAGACTAGGAAAATGTTTGCTACGTGAAGAGTGTTTGCAACTTGTTTAATTACCCGCTTCTTGGTAAATACTTCTCAGTAAATTACAATCATCTTATAGCAGAATACTGAGGTATAAAATATGAAGAAATTCAAATAAGCGGATCTGTTTTCTTTTTTACCCTTCTCCTAGAATAAAAACTGAAAATTTCTTCTTTTTTTTTCGTTTTTTGTTGAAGACTTAGTATTAGAGTTTAATAAAAACCCACGTTGTGTGCAAGTCACGAGTTGTTTTAGGATCCGGTTGTAACATTGCAAAGATCCGGTTGTAACATTGTTTGCAGTGGTGTGTGTGGAGGTTAGGGAAAACTATATTGGTGGGGAAATTTTATCAGACCCTACCGTTAGAATCGGTTATTGCGAGTTACCAGAAATTTCGATGAAACTTCGGACGAAATTTTCTGAATTGAAATTTGAATTTTTGAGATGTAAAGACAAAATTTATCTAAATTTTGAATTGAAATTAAAATAAAAATAAAAATTAAATAAATCTAATTTTTTTAACCTATATAAAAATTTATCGGATCCCGCCGACAACACTGGTAACCGGCGATTGATTTTTCCAGCTATGCGTGCTAAATGTAAATTAAGCTGTAATACGAAAATATGATGTTCTCGATCGATGTAGGATTGAAGAACTCCATTAACAACAGGTGTTCATCGTTACCCCCTCCCCCCCTCTCTTGTAGGAGATTGATCGTAATTGATTTGAAGATTAGGGAATTATCCAGGATTCAGGGCACATGAATTTCAGAATTGAGTAAACACCGAGCAGCACTCATTAATTTCAGCACCAATAACACAACCTAGTTACAGTGGTCTATAGTATTACGCACCACTTTCTCTAAGCACAGCCATATGTAGTTGGTAGTTTACTCGGCCGGACATTGACGGCACAGCAGTGCTCATGGCCTGAAGAAGGCCGGGTGCGGGCGGGCGGCGCCCTGGAAGGAGGTGTTCTTGAGGTGCTCGGGGGCGCTCTCGAACGAGTGCTTCCTCGCCAGCGACAGGATCTTCTTGTCGGCGGCGACGAAGTAGGCCATCCCAGCCACTGTGCAGATGATGAGTGCCTGGCCGGTGGGGTTGACGTTCGCTTTCGCCCACGGCAGCATCCTCACGCTCGCCAACTGAACAACAGAGCACGCAGCAAGATCTCGATTAGCACGGCCATGTAACAGCAAACATGAACATTCTTAAATGTACTTGAAACTGTAGGTGGCTCACCGTTGGGACAGCAGATGCAACTGTGGCGACAACGGCCGCCTTGGCTCCGGCGAGCTTTGCCTCTGCAATAGTTTTCATCGCTGGTGTTAGTGCAAGAAACAACAACTACCATTCTACCACAACAGAAACAAGATGCGTAAGCAAAGAATACCTCTGGAGCAGCGTTTGGCGAGGGCGAGCTGCTGGTCCAGATGGGCACGAGTGACCGTCGACATCTTCTGCTGATGGAATTGGTTACAAGCTGGCTAGAAGCACGAAGCGCAGACGAGTAGTTGTCCGAGTGAGTGAGTGTGAGACGAGATGGGATTGCAAGCCAAGGAGCCGTGTACTTATATAGGCGGCCGGCAAGACCGCGAGATAACGAGGAGCGGATGAAGAAAAAGGTGGCGGTGCGGAGGCGGAGTCCACGGTTTTGAGCGGAAACCCACGAGCCGACCGGGCAGGTGACGGACCTCTGCTTCCGGAGTTTTACTCATTTCGAGTCATGAAAGTTGGTGGGCAACCTGCCCTACACTGTACACTTACTGGGACTCTGATAGCCTGATAGCAGCTTACTACCAACTTAGATTATCCAAAATTGTGGGTATATAGCCACAGGATTTGCTATCCTACCAAATCGTGTATCTCCCCAAGCTGCGGCGCCGAATCCGACGGTGGCGCCTCTTCCCCAACCTCACGAAGTTTTACGAGATTCAAGGCGCTGAAATTAAATTTTACTAGTTCTTGCAAGTCAAAAAGGTAACTAGATTGGGAAAATTCAACCCATGCATCAGCCATTAGGTTTGAGTTTGACGAGACCACTGTGTTACTACTTAATCTGTTGCATAGTTTCGGAGGAGACATTATCACGTGTAGTATGACCGACTAACCAACTGGCCGGGGGCACGAATTGTTAGCAGTAAACGGATCAATTATTTAGTAACACTTTAACCCATGAGGTATCTGTACCATCTACCGCTTTACTAGGGCCCTAGTTTATGATTGCCCTCAGTTTTGCCGGGAAACCGTCCATCTACGTGTGCAGTGTCGCACGGTTGTCGTCAGTTTTCGAGTTTTGCTCGGAAGCACACAAGTCCGCCGGGCCGGCCGGCGCTCCTAGTTTTCGGGCGAAACCGGTTCAGTCAGCAACGTCACTCTCTTGCCATTCCGTGAGCTGCCTTGGTTGGTTGGTTCGCCAACATCTCTCTAGCAGTCTAGCTAGACCTGAAACTGAAAGGCTCAAACTGTGAAACACACGACATGATACCGTCATCTTCTTATTCTCTGTATATAGCTAGCTCTGAAACCGTAACGCTGATCTGAAAACCAGAGCAGAGTCTTCGGCTGAATTTGTATGTTTTTTATTTGTAATAGCAAAAGTAATCTTCGTTTGTATGAAGTTACAAAAATACCACCGTGATAGACACCTACCATGCTCTCAGTCTGCAAAAGCCACCTACCCGTTCCCAGACAACGGCAGGCCCACCTGTCGTGCTCAAGTCCCATAACGCGGCATATCACCTGCCGCACTGCCAATCCGCAGCAGAAACGTGCATCAAGCTTGTGGTGGGAATGTCCGCGCACCGAGAGCACGGCATGTGGACTGCCGCGCCGCGGTTTGAAAGTGAGACATGTGGCTTTTGTGGACTGAAAACGTGATATAAGTGATAATTTTATTATTTCAAATGCAAGAGAGGACTATATTTACTATTTTATATAAATAAAAAAAGCTAAATGCGCACACAAAAATTCACCCAACTCCACAAGTAGCCCTCGGTTTTGCTCCCGTTGATAAGTGCGTACGGGCGAGCGCTCCTGGTTTCTGGCGCGTCCAGTCACGTCACGTCACCGATCTGTTCTAGTATCGTCTCCATCTGTGGGCCCTCTGTCCTCTTCGCTGCCCCCACAAAGGCGGATTAATAATGCGTAGTGCTTGCCGCGCTTTGCAGATCGCCATGCCTGACGGCGGGGCCAGTTCACTTCAGTCCGTCCATAGTATGCGGCTGGCTGTGCGCCACATCTTGACTAGCTCTTCATTACATTCGGTGTTAATCTCAGCCGTTGCTATGGTTCGATCAACGGTCATCCAACATAGTGTCAACTTTTGCTTGGGCTACGGGAAGAGTATTTGCAACTTGTTCAATTACCCGCAGCCGTGAACAACCCGCTTCTTGGTAAATACTACTGTCCGTAACATTGTAATCACAGTCACCACTATGACGCAGCTCTCTGTGAAGTTGAATATGCTCTGTCATAGTGGTCACCACTCGAGGGGCTTCATCGAAATTGTCAAAAGGTATGTTATATGGCGACGCCATTGACGCGGGATATTCTCCAACGGAGCTTCGCAAGGTGCGGTTCTCGTTGGATCGAAGCGAGCAAATTGCTGTTCGGCCTTGGCGGGGCCCATTACCACCTCCTCGCAGGTCGCCTCCGATGAAGTTGAGTGACGCTGTTGATCAAGCTCACAGAATCCTCCCGATCAGGTCAGTGCATCGTGTGCATCGATCAGTACCTTCGCCCCTTTAAATATTCTGATAACGGCTCCTTCGAAAACCTATTATTGGGTCTAAGCTACATGGATGCAATGAGTTAATTTTAAGAATAGTTAATTTACATTTAATCTCTCAAAAAGATGTTTTCAAGTGGAATTTGAATAAATTTTGACTTTTTTCAGTACAGTCTTTTTATGCGGCACTAATTGAAAATTCTCAAACCCCCGTTAGGAACTTTTTTTATATAATTAAACTTCCATTAAAAGTAAAAATATTTCTATGGTATCTCAAAAGAGGGGTAGTTTTAGCTAAAGATAATTTGTTCAAAAGGAATTGGAGAGGAAGCAAAAATAGTTGTTTTGTATTGATGAGGAAATAATTCAACACATTTTTATTGAATGCACATTTGCACATCTCGCATAGTGGGCTGTTCAATGTATATTTAATTTATCTCTTCCTGCGAGTATAGCATACGTGTTTGGGAATTGATTAGCCAGGATTCCAAAAAAAATTATAGTCACAACTTCTAGTGAGAGCTAGTGTCTTATGTTGGTCTATCTGGTTATATCGAAATGATGTTGTTTTTGATAAAAAGATTGGTACTAATCCCTTGCATGTTATCTTTTTGAGTGAACACTGGCTGAGGGTTTGGGCAAATTTGCAGAAACCGGCCCAGAAAGAGTCTATGTTGGCCGGAAGCGACAGGTTAGAGATAGTGACGAAGTAACTTTTAAGCATTCATGGGTGGCGGTTTGGTCACGGGATTTGTAATGATTGAGTTTAAATTTCAGTCATCGTTTACTTGTAAGGCTTCATGTCACCTTTAACAGTTCTTGTTACCTTGGTACTTTAGAATTTTTAATAAAATAGGTTGTGTGCATCCTTGATGCAGAGACCAGGAGAGCTTTTCTCTTTCATTATCTAAAAAAGTAGTACATATGATCAACCGTCCAATCCCCAGTTAACGGTGGACCATCGAAAAAAATCCAGCTCTTATCTTTTTGGTAAAAGTCTACTAACCCCTCAAGTACGATGGTTGGCCTACTTAACCGCTTGAAGTATGAAATCAGATTTTGTGCCCTCTAAGCTCTGCAAAATCGTCTAAATACCCCATAAGGCGGTTTTGGATGCGGTTTTACCACCACGGGGAATGACGGGGCTAGCGACTTGTGGCGATGCCTCAATAGATGAATTTAAAGAATCATTAGAAATGGGCTCATGTGTCATTGAGTGAATCTCCTTCCTCATCTATCCTTCATCTCTCTGCAATTGCGCCTCACCTCTATTGTAGCAACCCGCCCGCAAACTGCTTTGCCTTTGCAGCTCGCTCAATGTAGCAACACGGCCGCACTCACGCCTATATGCCCGCATCAGCGCCTCGCCTTGCACAACTCCGTGCCCGCACGCTGCTCTGCTCTTATTGCTCACTCATCTCCACGAACACTCATCCCCGCCTATAAAGAGAGCACAAATCGAGTCCTCACTCCACTCTATCATGTGCTCGCCCCTCTTCCACGTAAGATGCTCGTGGAGAGCTTCTTTCCGCCAAGCCGCGAATTATCACTGGCCACTCAAGCTCCATCTCTCAAATTGGCAAGCCAGTTGAACGTTCATTTGCGTCACATTGTGTTCCACCTTATTCTCATTCAAACCCCAAATTAATTTGACTATGTTGCTCACCGTGGATGTTGTAGGATTAAGGATAACTGACTAGAGCGGGGTGAATAGGAGGTTTCTAAATTTAATCAACCAATTTAAACTTTCAGCAAAAGAGTTGTGACAGAGCAGCTTAGCAGCAAGAAGACAACACTAAAATTGCTACTCAGGACAGAGAAGATAATGTTAATACTAGGTACAATTGTAGCTAAGCACAACAAATACAATAGGGATGCTAGAATTGTAAAACGGAAAGTAAAGACGAGAAATAATCACAGTGAGGACAATGAAGTTTTCCCCGTGGTATCGAAAACCGAAGTTTTCACTAATCCACATTGAGAAAACTTAAACCAATCAAGCCGGCTCTACAAATCAAGCCTTCCCTCGATTTCACTAGTGGTTATTCTTCCTCCGTTCCAGAGATGGTGAACACCGAACCACTCACAATTGGCACCGAGTCTCTTCACAATCTTCTTGAAGAGATCACGTGCAAACTCCTGTCAAGCCGTCTAGGTGCTGGCAGAACCAAGAGTAATAGATCACGATCTTCGCTTGACAATGCTCAAGTGCAATGGATCAAGCTAGAATGAATGCACTTGAGATCTTGCTCAACAACCTCACAATGAATGCACATGTGTAAATGAGGTGTGGAGTGAATGCTCTTGGCTCAAGGATGTTTAAATGTAAGCACTAACTTTGTCCAAGAGCAGGTGGAGGGATATTTATAACCTCCCACAATAAATACGACCGTTGGGACCATATTACAGGAAACAATCGGCACAAACGGTAGTACCTCCATGGATGACCGGTACTACCGCACCATCCCAAAACGATCAGAAACGGCTAGCGCAGTTACACATTAAATGTTCTAACAAAGCCGTTGCAAATGTGGAGCGGTACTACCGCCAACAAACATGCGGTAGTTCCGTTTTATCGGAGGTTCCGATCAAAAGTCGTTACTTCCAATCAGCTTGAGTTCCAAAAACATCAGTACTAGAAATATCGTACCGCCACTAAACCATCAGATAGACCGGGATTGTGGTAGTTCTGCGAGTTGCACTCCGGTACTACCGTTCCTCAAGAGATCAAATCAACTCCGAAAAACACACGTTCTGTAAAAAACGTACTGCTGAAAATTTCGGATGTACTGGAGCTGTGGTAGTTTCGCTGGATGTACTGCGGTACTACCGTTCCTTGATAGAGCAAACAATCTTCGAAAAATAAGTGTTCTAGAAAAAACGTACTGCACAAAGATCGGTGCTACCGCCAAACGGTAGTTCCGTGAGTACAAAAGCGACCAGAACAGCTCACAAAGAAGGTGTCCAAGTGGACCCCAAAAGCATTTTAACTTTTTCAGAATAAGAGTTTTGACCACACGACTTTGAACACTATCGGACAACCCAAAAGTTTCACGGTAGTTCCTCCAACGGAGCTGCGGTACTACCATTGAGCGGTAGTTCCGCCAAGTACAATGTGGTACTACCATTGAGCGGTAGTTCCGCCAAGTACATTTCGGTACTACCGTTTTTCCTGAGAAAAATCAGAAATTTCTTTTCAACACAAATTCCAAATGTATGCATGATCCTAGATTGATCCATTGTGCTCATGACCATGCTATCAAGTTACTAGTTGTGGTCCCTCTTAATAGTACGTCATTTCAACCTATAATCCGGTCTTTCAGCCAATTCTGCTAAGACCGGTAAGATAAAAAAGGATCCTAAACTACTTGTACCTGTCTTTGAGCCATATTGATTCTAGTGACGATCTTTAGCATGCATCTCCATGTTGTTGTATTCATCACTGGGACTAAGCCCTTTTTAAACACTTTTAGGAGCCTAGATGCTTTCAGTCTCCCCCTTTTGATAATTTAATGACAATACTATCAATATATGAGAAGAATAAATTTTAGAATATACCACTTGTTTGACAGTGAGATGTATATTCTTTTCGTGACTTGAACAAAATAATTCTTGTAATAAGTTTAAAGGAGTAAGAGAATTATTTGCTTGTTAAAATTATTTACGATAGCTCCTCCTAAACATGTGCATATATAAATAAGAAAGTTTTGTAAGCACATGAAGATATTGAATATGACCAAGGATGTAGATTGCAAAGCAATTTCATCAAGCATAAACATAGGGCCATATCAAAGCACATAAGTCATATAACAGCAAACATTTTAGACATAGATGCACACAAAAACTAATATAAATAGATGCACACAAAAACTAATCTTCTATTCTTTTCCCTGTTCTTCTCCCTTTCTTGTCCTTGCAGTCTTCCCCCCCTTTAGCATAAAAAAGAACCAAAAATATCACGCATCAGGGCTCCGAAAGCTTAGTCTGAGTGAGGTTGTTCTGCAGATGGATCTTCAGGAGAAGATTGATCTTCAACAAGAGTATGAGCTGACTCTCGCGGAGAAGGTGCAGCTTGATCAATGACTGGAGCTTGATCTTGAAGGAAAAGAGCCAGAGGAGATGGAGCAACTTGAGCCTGAGACAAGATTTGTTAAGAAAGAAAGGAAAGATTTTCCTTGAGATTGTTTCAGTGAAATCGGTAATATTTGCGTTCTAGGGCTAAAAAATGCTTAGATCTTCTAGTGTCTTTTATGGATTGAGTCCATGGAATGGGTGAATAATCACCATACGACACTAGAAGCTCATTTTTGCCTGAAAGAACTCTTTCAATCATTCACATTTTAATCTGAACAGAAAAGACCTAGGGTTTCAAGAACAAGGTAAAGAGAGGATCTAAAGAGGGGGTTACCTTGTGAATTGAGGGAGAGAAACCCTAAAGATGCAAGAAATCGTCAACCAAAGAGGAAATCCCAAGGAGATTTGAGGATTTTTCGAGGAGATTTGAATAGAGTTCTTCAAGAGAGAGAAGAACAGGGTGGAGAGCGGAACGACCGACTTGAAGGGGTGAGAAAGAGGACTCATGCGAAAGGGGGTTTAAGTCCTTCACACAAAAACGGTAGTTCTGCAGCTCACTGGCCGGTAGTACCGCAGATCGGTTTTACGGTGGTAAAGCCGACGGTAGTACCGAAACTCCTGGATTTTTCAGGACTGAACAAGGAATAGATTTAATATGCAAGTGATCCTTTGTTTGAAGAAAAACTTAGGATCAATATGCATTGAGGAGACTAATGTATACATAAGAACATAATTTTTTATGAACATAGATATCTTTAATAAAGGATTAAAATACTTTCAAATAACATCAAATAGGAATATGGTGCATTAAGCATGAGTTCAGGCAACATTAGAATAGTCTATGACATTTAATTCATTTCTCAACTTGCAAAAACGGCTTTCATCTAATGGTTTGGTAAAAATATATGCTAATTGATCTTCAGTCCCAATGTGGCTAATGACAATATCTCCTTTGCCAACATGATCTCTCAAGAAATGGTGTCTTATATCTATATGCTTAGTTCTTGAGTGTTGGACGGGGTTATTGGCTATTTTTACAGCACTATCATTGCCACACAAAAGAGACATTTTATCAAATATGATTCCATAATCCATCAAAGTTTGCCTCATCTCTAGTAATTAAGCACAACAACTACCAGCTGAAACATATTTGGCTTCGGCAGTGGATAGGGCTACGGAGTTTTGTTTCTTAGATGACCATGATACTAATGATCTTCCTAAGATTTGACAACTACCTGAGGTGCTTTTTCTATCCACTTTGCAATCCGCATAATCGAAATCCAAATATCCAATTAGATCAGATTTAGCAATTTTGGGATACCATAAGCCAATGTTAGAGGAATGCTTTAAATATCTTACTATTCTTTTTACTGCTACCAAATGACATTCTTTTGGCGTTGCTTGAAAACGTGCACACATACAAACACTAAACATTATATCAGGTCTAGATGCGGTAAGATAAAACAAACTACCAATCATAGATCTATAAAGTTTTAAATCTACCGGTTTACCTCCCTCATTAAGGTCGAGATGACCGTTGGTTTCCATGGAGTCTTGATGGGTTTTGCATCCTCCATATCAAACCTCTTGATCATATCTTTTGCATACTTGGTTTGGCTCACAAATGTTCTATTCTTGAGTTGCTTGATTTGAAGTCCAAGGAAATAGCTAAGCTCTTCGATCATAAACATTTCAAATTCCCTAGACATCATATCATCAAATTTTTTGCAAAAATCTTGATTAGTAGACCCAAATATGATATCATCAACATAAATTTGGTATACCAAGAAATCATCATCTAAAACTTTTGTAAACAAAGTTGAGTTAATTTTTTCAATTTTGAATCCTTTTGAGACTAAAAAATCTCTAAGCCGTTCATACCATGCTCTAGGAGCTTGTTTAATACCATAGAACGTCTTGGAGAGTTTATAAACATGATTTGGATTTTTAGGATCTTCAAAACCGGGAGGTTGTTCAACGAATACGAGTTCGGATATTTTACCATTTAGAAAAGCACTTTTAACATCTATTTGAAACAATTTAGAAAAGCACCTATATTATTTTTTGTTGAGAGCTAGAGGAGGAAGATGACTTCTCTCTGTCTCTCTCTTTCTCCCTATGACAAGTAGGCACCGCCAAGGAAATTTCTTTTAAAAAGAAAAATTAATCCAGACTCTAGGACTAGTGGATCCCACTACTTAAAATAATTTTTAAAGAGCTAAAGGAGGAAGACGACCACTTTCTACCTCTCTCTTTCTAACTATGACAAGTAGGCATCGCTAAGGAAATTTCTTTTAAAAATAAAAAATAATCTTGACTCTATGACAAGTGGACCCTACTACTTAAAATATTTTTTAAGCTACAACCATCACCACGACTTTGGCCACGTCATTCGCCACGGTGGCAAAACCGCCTCACGGTGTATTTAGAAGGTTTTGCATAGTTCAGGGGAGCACAATACCTGATTGTATACTTCAAGGGTTAAGTAGACAAACTATCATACTTTAGGGTGTTAAGTAGACCTTTTCATATCTTTTTTAATGTACACAATTAGACTTGTCCAAATCGGTCGTGCCTGCTGAGCCAACCCGAAGTACGATACTATTGGCTTGGTTCAGGCACGGCACAACCCAACAACTAAGCGTGCACAACCTGTGCTTGGGTCGTGACCCCAGCCTAGTGGCCCAGCTTGGGCACGACCCCAACCTAGTGGCCCAGCTTGGGCATGACAAGACACATTTAGGCATGACCTGGTTAGCCCGTTAAGTAATGGTAGGCACGATTAGGCCTGTTAAGCACCGTTAGGCACAGCACAACACGGCACGTCAGGCACGGTAGCTATCGAATTTTTTAATATTTTTAGCTGTGGGGGAACTTAAAATTACGAAAAAAATATATTCAAAATATATATATTTTTTCTATAAATAGGCAGCATACCACACCTCATTTGGCCACCATCCAACCTTAATTCTCTTATTTGAATTCTATTGTGAAAATTTAGATCCTTATATGATAATTTGGCAAAAATTGAAATATTTGTTTTGCCAAATATTCAAAATTTTGAAATCCAACTACAGTCTGGAAAAGAGGTAACAATACTGATTTTGGTATATTTTTATTGTTCTTATTTGTTATACTAAGGTGAAATAAATAATAATATATTTTTTCAATTTGTTGTTTTCGTGATGTAAAATTATGATAATTTTCCTATTGTTGATTTTGGAATTTCACCGCAAGATCTTGCATCCTTCGAAAATGTCGTGCATCCAACTCAAACGGAAGAGCAAATAATATCATCATCAGGCTCTACGAGTGCCTCTGCGCCTCTAAACACCAGAGCAATCCTATAAAATCACTACATGTTTTCTCTCCTCTTCTTTACTGGATCTGCACCCAGCCTTAACTCGTGAAAAAAAACTAACAAAAATATAAGTGGATGATGCAAGAGGGAAGGAGAGGAGACACACTTCTTGGACAACAGTGACTGCCACTGCTCATTGCCGCCAAGCATCGGGAAAGGTGCGGCTCTTCCGCACCGCTTGCGGAGAGCCCTACCAGCTTCTCAGCGAGGTCGGTCGTACCCGACGATAAGCTCTCGCCATCCTCCATGCCGCATTAGATGCTAGGGTTTTAAGAGACAAAAGAATCAAGAATGAATATAGATGCCCCCAATGCGTGGCTTCACCAACTTTGCTTCGCGGCGCCACTTCTCTGTAGCCGGCCACAACGCCATTGCCAAATCTACCACCGCCGCACACCCCTGTTGTTGAAGAAACGAAGACATCGAGTCGAAGGGGATGAGGATTGTGTAATCACCGAGTCGGGCTTGTGAAGCTCATGTGACCTCTTAGTGGGCCAAGTGAAGTGGTTGGGATATGCGGCCACATAGTGAGATATATGGACGTCCCCACAAGTATCTATTTAATTTTTAAGTTGATCCACCAACACCCACTTATTGTTTTATGTGGGCGGGTTTAGTAGATTTACAGACAGCCCGCGTCAGTTTACACCCCCTAATAGCATGTGTGTGCCCTTTTATTTGAGTTGAAATGAAAGAAGAAATCGTCTATCTAGACAGTCAAGTGGATCAAGGCAGTGGATTGTGTTAACGCCCCAGCCCTTATCCCGCGATGAGAAGGTAGATGCGCAGACGGGATTATAGGATTATCCTTTTGGGCAAAGACTTCCGTTTCGGCCCAGCCCATGTTTGTGTGTGCGCTCCTCGTTTCTCGGCCGAATCCACCCATCCCGCGGGCTAGAGTAAGGTGACGTCGGCGTCGGCGTCGGCAGACGGCACCCCTGGCTACGATTCCGCAAGCGGTTTGGCGTCGTTCCCAAAAAGAAGGGATTCAGCCGAGATACCGTTGTTTGTTTATACTGCACGACGAAGCAGAGCTTTGGAGCCCACTGAGCATACGCGGCGCGTGGAAAGCCGCCGTTTATTTACCGTGCATAATGCTGGGCCGACGCCCCGTGACGGGCAAACTGGACCGCAGTCTCGGCCTCGGAGCGGCTTTCAGGGCCCGCTATTTCCCGTTTCCCCCGGTGCATCTCCCCGGTGAAAGCTGCTCATACCTGGCCCGCAGAAAGCTGCTCGTGTCGAAAGAGAAAATCAGACCTGAGAGATCGCGTGGGTCGCAGCATTCGACCCGAACTCTGGCTTAACGAACGAACGAGGTAAGCTTTTCTTCACAAACAATCAGACTCCTAGGCTAGGAATCAAGAAACAATCAAACAAAGTCACGCGTGCAGATGTTGATGGCATCCTCAGCTGCACATGATGCGGCCGAAATTAACCAACTGCTGGTGTGTGTGTGTGAGAGACCGAAACCGGTCACTCGTGCAACTGCCGCCGCCGCTCCTTGGACGCGACGCACGAGGCAAACTCCATCTTCTTACACTGTTGCACACGTTGCCTCGGGCGGCAGAGCATGCAGAGCGAAAGCCGACGACGCTATCGCCCCGACAAGTAGGAGAGCGCGAACGAGTCGCTCAGCACTGACGACGCGGCCTGCGGCTGCAGCCCGCCGGCGCCCGGGGGCTCCAGCCCGAACGGCCCGCCGCGCGCGTGTTCGAGCGCCAGCAGGTCGACCATGATCATGTCCGACGGCGGTGGGGCCTCCACGGCGGCCGCGGCGCCGCCTCGCCCCTCCAGCATCTCCACCACGCGCGCCATGCTCGGCCGCGCCCCGGCCGTCTCCTGCGCGCACCACAGCCCCACGTGCACCGCCCTCCTCACCGCGGCCTCTTCCACCGCCTTCCCGCCGGAATCGAGGAGCCGCCTGTCCACGACCTCCATCACGCGCCCCTCCCGTGCCTTGTCCGCCGCGATCTTGGGGAAGTACGACCACCGCCGCGACCCGTCCGGGCCCGGCTCCGCCTGCAGGTTCCGCCGCCCGCTGACCATCTCCAGCAGTACCATACCATAGCTGTACACGTCGGACTTCTCCGTGATGCCGACGCCGAGGAGCCACTCCGGGGCCAGGTACCCCGTCGTGCCGCGCACCGTCGTCACCACCCGGCTTTGCTCCTTGCCCATCAGCTTCGAGAGCCCGAAGTCCGACAGGAGCCCCCGGAAGCGATCGTCGAGGAGGATGTTCTCTGGTTTCACGTCCAGGTGCAGCACCTTGGAGCGGCAGTCGTGGTGCAGGTATGCTAGCGCCTTCGCGACGTCGACGGCGACCTGGTACCGCTGCGCCCACGGCAGACACCGGTGGTCGGCGCCGGCACCGTGCGGGAAGATCCACTTGTCGAGGGAGCCGTGCTCCATGTACTCGTACACGAGGAAGCGTGGGCCGCGCGGGACAAGGCAGAAGCCGAGGAGGCGCACCAGGTTGACGTGCTGCACGCTCGCGATGGCCGACACCTCCGACTTGAACTCCTTATCCACGTGCTCCGCGCCGTCGATCCGCTTCACCGCCACGGCCGTGCCGTCGTCGAGGATGCCCTTGAACACCGTCCCCGACGAGCCCCGCCCGGCTACGCACTGGAAGTTGTCCGTCGCCACCGCGAGCGCCTCGAAGGAGAACTTGCTCGGCAGCCCGGCGACCTTGCGGAAGAAGCTGTATTCCACGCGCAGCTCCTCGCCGTCCAGCGACGTCCGCCTCGCCATGCACTCGGCCCGCCTCCGCGCGCTCAGCGTGTGGTGCAGCAGCGTCACGACGGTCGCCGCCAGGATGGACGACAAGATGACGGCGGTGGAGAGGTAGAACGGCCTCGATTGGTGGAAGCAGAGGTAGAGAGTTAACTCGAGGGCCACGAGCACGGCGACGCCCGCGCCGGCGAGGATCTTGGCCTTCTTGCTCTTCATCGATCATGTCATCATCGGCCGGCGACGTCGCTCACTTGCACCGTATCTCTTGCCTTCCGTTACCGGAACTTCGTCGTGTTCCGAGTTTTGACTCGATGCTTAGTAAATATACGCGAGAGAACACATGCTGAAATCTTCAGAACGACAACGACATTTCAACTAACATTTGTGCCTTAATCTTGCCTCGCGAGTAGTAAACTGCTGACCTGATCAAAAAAGGAAAGGATAGGATAGGCAGTAGAACAAGAACGGTTCAAATCAAGAATGGATTAAATGCAATGCAAATAATACCTTGTGATCCCGAATTCGTCCTGAATTTTGTGTTCAGAGAAGAAACGACATGGTCAAAGTGAAGGGGGGAAAAAACGCAGTTATCCAACGCCTCGCGCGAGTGATGTCAGTGTATAGCGAGGTGTAAGGCTTTGGAATCTGCAGTTTGGCCAAATCCAACGTAGAACGTTTCACCCATCGAGAACGTTAGCCACGTTAGCGCTTGGAAACTGAAGATTACAGAGAAGCAAAAACTTGACGGTTTCATCAAACTGCTTATCATCAAACTCGACAACTACAATGGCTCGGAGGGGGAGATGGATCATCACCGTGTAGCCTTCATTTGCAAAAGTACATTGAATAGACCAAGGTGTGAGCAATGTTCAGACAATAAATCATCCACCAACAAAATGGTTCAGGTGGCCACTGAACATGGAATCATGACAAATAAGCCTACACATCACTGTTTAATGAATCACATTATCTGTATGACCAATTCTCTGAAGAAAAACTATGTTTTCAAAGCCCTCTGCTGTTCCAACTACCAAGCCATGAGAGTTGAGAACAGCAAACTGGTTGACATGGATATGGAACTAACAAAACAGCTGATGTTTTTCCATAGCTTCAAAGCATCTGGAGGAAAAAAAAGGCATCGGCACCAGTGTTTCATCACTGGAGATGCTCTCTCCAACCTTAATGTTGTTGGTGGTGGTGGTCGTCGTGGTGTCCATCAGGGTTTCCGCCTTCTCCTATCACCTCAAGCTGTGAAAATAAAGTTGGAACTTCAAAGCTCAGCGAACATGGAGGCAACACACAACATGCACGATTTAGCATCTCAGGCCAAAATTGCTCTCAAAAGGCCAGCATCTTATGTCAACAGCAGATAAAAACATACCGTGAAATACTGAGTGCAGACCGGGCATCCATGCGGCTTGCCTTTCTCCAACCAAAACCACACAACGTCATGTTTATCCTCTGCAAAGAGTGAAACATTGAAATCTGAAATTTAAGGCAATTAGATTGGTGCTGGGTTGATGAATATTTCTAGATAAAAGGCAGGAGAGGACTGAATTTTGGAAGCCTCTTTATTGATGATAAAGGGGCGATTTAGCGTGCACAGGTAACCTACCTCCTTCACCACTAGGGCAACCAACAATCCTTTTGTTGTAGTATGACTGAATGACAGCAGGAGCTTCTGTAGAAAGTCGAAAATATTGTGTGTATCCCGTAGGATCCTACACCCTTTATTTATAGTCTCAAAGTAGAGTTCAACTCTAATACAACTCATTATTTAGATCTCACACAAACTCTCCAACACTCCCCCTCAAGATGGGCCGAAGATATCAATCATACCTATCTTGTTACATATTGTAGCACCTTCACTAGGACCTAACCCTTTAGTAAAACAGTCAGTTAACTGTTCACCAGACTTGACATACTCTAATTTTAATATTCTGCCATCGAGCTTTTCCTTGATGAAAACCTGTCAATCTCAACGTGCTTTGTACGATCATGCTGAACTGGGTTATTAGCAATGTTGATTGCAGATTTATTATCACAATGCAACACCAAGAGATTATTCCTCCATATTCGAAGCTCGGACAATAACCCCTTCATCCATATCATTTCACTCACACTCAACTCTATTGCTCTGTACTCTGCTTCTGCAGTAGACCGAGCCACAACCTCCTGCTTCTTGCTTCTCCATGACACAAGGTTACCTCTCACAAAGATGCAATATCCAGAGGTAGATCTCCTGTCATTCACACTGCTCGCCCAATCAGCATCGCAATACCCTTCCACATTCAGATGTTGATTTTTCCTGAACCAAAGTCCTTTCCCAGGGCTACTCTTCAAATACCGCAAGATTCGATAGACAACATCCATATGTCCTGTTCTGGGATCGTGCATATATTGACTAACCACACTCACTGCATATGAAATATCAGGTCTCGTATAACACAAATAGATGAGACGCCCAACAAGCCTTTGATAAGCTTCCTTGTCAACTGGATCTCCCGACTCAGCACATAGCTTGTGATTCCTATCAATAGGTGAAGTAATAGGGCGACACCCAAGCATACCCGTTTCTGCCAGTAGATCAAAGACATACTTTCTCTGGGAGAGAACTATACCATTCGAAGAACGGGCAATCTCAATCCCAAGAAAGTATCGAAGAGGTCCAAGATCTTTCACCTCAAATGCCTCTCCCAATTTTTCCTTCAAGGACTTGATTTCCTCGACATCGTCTCCAGTAATCACAATATCATCAATATAGACTGCCAATATAGTGATATGTGATCCTCTATGTCTATAAAACACAGTATGATCTCCATTGCACTAAGAATAGCCCATACTACAGATTGCACGTCTGAATCTATCAAACCACGCCCTTGGAGATTGCTTCAGACCGTATAAAGACTTCTTGAGTCTACACACCTTCCTCTCAGTCTGCCTGTTCTCAAAGCCTGGAGGAATCTCCATGTATGCCTCATCTTGTAAATCACCATGTAGAAAAGCATTCTTCAGATCCAACTGATGTAGGGGCCATCCAAAGTTAGTTGCACATGAGATCAACGTTCTTACCGTGCTCATCTTCGCCACTAGTGCAAAGGTCTCATCATAGTCTATCTCATATGTTTGACTATAACCTTTCGCAACCAACCGTGCCTTGTATCTTTCTACCCTGCCTTCAGGAGTTCGCTTAATTGTAAACACCCATTTGCATCCTACTGTCTTTTTTCCCGCTGGAAGTGGAACAAGATCCCATGTCTTGTTCTTCTGAAGTGCGCTAAGTTCCTCCTTCATGGCATCCTTCCACTTAGGATCCTGCTTAGCAGCTCGTCAATCTTTTGGAACATGCATTGTCTGAAGAGATGCAATGAATGCTTTGTATGCATGTGAGATATAGGAATATGAGATGAAGTTTGTAATGTCATGCTCAAAGCCGTACCGGACTGGAGGCTTTCCAGCATTAGCTCTAGTTTCCCTATGTTGTGCAAGTGGTAATTCTAAATGAGAGTGATTAGAATGAACATTACCACTCGCCCCAATGGGAGGCAAGGAACTTGATGGATAGAGATCCGAGGAGGGATTTGGGACTGGATCAACTGGCAAGGTCGGCTGTTCAGAAAGCTGTTCAGGCTATGGCAAAGTCGGGTGTTCAAAAAGCTCCGTCGTTGGCTCCGCTGTTGGTGGTTCAGGTGCTGTTTGTTTGTCTCTCTGCTTCTCCCCCTGTTTCCCAAAGCATCTTCGTTGATAAATCTTCAATTCTTTTGGGGCTAGGACTTCTCTCGCATATTCCGTTAGGTTTGGGCACAGAATTGTTCCCACAATAACTTCTTCTCGTTGACTCTCCTTGTTCTCCCCCTCTCGATTGTCACCCTCGGTGATAGGAGAGAGATCCAAATACTGATCAAGAGGCCCTCCACTCGTGTAGTAAGGCTCAAACTCCCGGAATGTCACATCCATACTCATGAACAACCTTCGTTCGACTGGGTTCCAGCATCTATAGCCCTTCTGACTCGATGAATAGCCTATAAAGATACATTTCAATGCCTGTGGATCCAACTTGCCAACCGATGGTCGGTGGTCTCGTACAAAACACACACAACCAAACACCTTGGGAGGCACCTTAAACTCTCGTTGACCCAAAAGAAGTTCAGCTTGAGACCTCATTCCAAGTATTCGAGATGGCATGCGATTGATGAGATACGCTGCCGTCATCACTGCCTCGCTCCACAACCCCTTTGGCACATTCATCTGAAACATGAGTGAACGTGCTACCTCCAACAAATGTCTATTCTTCTTTTCAGCCACTCCATTCTGACGTGGGGTTCCTGGACAAGTAGTCTGATGAAGTATCCCCTCTTTTGAGAGATACGTTGCAAACTCCTTATTAACATACTCAGTTCCATTATCGGATCGAAGAATCCGAACCTTTGTGTCAAACTGAGTAGCAACCATCCTATGGAAGTCCTGGAAACATCGAAGGGCCTCGCTCTTGTGTTTCATCATATAAATCCAAGTCATACGAGTATAACAATCAATAAATGTGATAAACCACTTAAAACTACTCACAGAAGTAACTGAGCACGGACCCCAAACATCTGAATGTACTAATATAAAAGGTTCATAACTCCGAAGACCAATGCTACTATATGTAGACCGTGTATGCTTTCCAAACTCACAAGCATCACACACAAGTTTACTCTTATCTACCCTTTTGAACAAATCAGGATATAACTGACTTAAACTCTCAAATGATAGATGTCCTAAGCGACGATGATGTAATAAAACTTCTCCCTCGATTCCTCCTATAGCCACTGTCAATGCCGAATCAACCTGATCAATGTACCACAGCCCATTACGCCTTATTCCAGTCCCAATCCTCTTCCCAGTTCTCTTCTCCTGGAACAAACACGAATCATCATCAAATGTGACAGTGTATTTGAATTGGTCAATGATAGAACTGACTGAAAGGAGGTTGACTGGAGAGGAGGGAACATGCAAAACGGAGGATAAAGCAATGGATGGTGTGCACTCTACAGATCCTACACCCTGAATAAGCTGGGAAGTTCCATCAGCTGTTTGGATAGTTTCAGAATGAGTATATGGGGTGTAAGATGCGAAAGCACTAAGTGAACCCGTGACATGCTTGGATGCTCCTGAATCTATGATCCAATCAATATGAGAGTGCTTATATGTAGATGCAAGTGCATGTTCCTGAGTACCTTCGCCCACATGGGCATAGTTTGCAAAGTTACCAAATGATGTGGAATCATGAGAAGTCTCCTCCAATGCCTTTCCCTGCTGCCACTTCTCCCACTGCATAGCTTGCTTGCCTGTCAGAGTAATAGACGCAGTCTCCTCTTTTAGGGCCACATTAGCCCTGGGGCCAGCTCGGCCCCTTCCTCGACCTCCACCTCCACGACCACCACGATCTCCACCTCGGCCTCGATAATCTCCACCTCGGCCTCCACGACCACCACGGCCTCCACCTCGACCTCCATACTGTGGAGAAGGACAAACACGGCTCAGATGTCCTTTCATCCCACTGTTGTAGCACTCTCTATCATCTGGTATGGTATATGCCGATCTGACCGAGTTGTTGTCCCCCATTACTCGTAGTCGAACCTCCTCCTACACCATAGCCGAAATAGCCTCCTCCATGGTAGGCAAGTTTGCCAAGTGAAACATGGCAGCTCTTCTACTCTCAAACTTTGGGTTCAGTCCCTTTAGTAAGTGTGTAACCCGTCTGCGTTGCAGCCACACCCTGCCAATCTCAATATCACCGGCACATGTTAACTGCAGTGGATCATAGTGATCTAAATCTGTCCACAGTTGCTGTAGTTCACTAGCATACTCCTGGACAGTGTTCTCCTCCTGTTTCAGAGCCTCCACCTTGCCTTGGACCTCCACCATCATCATCACATTTTCTGCCCCGGAGTACATGTTGCTCAACGTCTTCCACATCGCCGGTGCACTCTGCATCATCTCCACCATTCGAGCGATAGATGGAGACATCAAAATTAGCAACCAAGCTACCACCACAGAGTTGGTGGTGTTCCACATCCTCTAATCCATGCTCGCCTTGTCTGTAGGCTCAACGCAAGTCTCCCGCAGGTAGTGCTCCACCCCCTTCGTCCTCAGAATTAGCTGAGTCCTTCTAGACCAACTCATGTAATTTTTACCTCCTTCTAATTTTATATCATTCGGCATTAGCTCCAGCTTTAAGTCAGATGACCCTGCACCAACCCTCGGACCTATCATACCTGTCGCAAAGAGATCTTGTAACATGCTTCTCATGTCACCTTGAGTTACTAGCGAGGAAATAGTCTCAACAACTGCCTTTCTTCTCTCTTCTACCGCCCTCATTGCGGCTTCTTCCTCCTCTTTCCTCGCAGCCTCAATTTCTTCAGGGTTCATCTTCTCAAACAACCAGAGCAATATCAATTACTGCCAAGATATGCTGCGAGTATCTCCCATGATCACGACAATTCGTCACGCATCAATGTTCTGACAAATCTGGATGACTATCTTTACAATTACCCAAATCATGCAGAATTTCTTCGGTTCGAACGTTCGGTCAAACAAATCTCTCCCGAGCCGGTCCTCCCGAACAAATAGCTCCTCTCCCTCGGTTTCTTCTCGGTCCTCCCGAAGAAATCTCTCCCGAGCCTCCTTCTCTCTCCCGAGCTCCCTCGGTTTCTTCTCGGTCCTCCCGAAGAAATCTCTCCCGAGCCGGTCCTCTCGCTCCCGAGCGCTCCTTCTCCCGAGGCCTCTCCCTCGGTTTCTTCTCCCGAGCGACGGCGGCAGCGGCGATCTCTCCCGAGTGCTCCTTCTCCTCTCTAGTGGCGGCACCTTCTTCTCCCCAGCGGTCGGATCTGCTTCTCCCCCACTATCTCCTCTCCTCCACCGTTGGCCGGAGCGGCGGTTCCGTCAGAAGCACCAAGCCCGAGCGGCGAGCAGCGGCTTGAGCGGCGGCTATGGCCCGCACGCCCACCCGCAAGGTGCGACGGCGGCCCACGCGCCCGCCCGAGCGGTGGCGGCGGCTAGTGGCTGCGTAGGCGCGGGGATGACTTCAAGTTGAACGGCGACGACGGCTGAGGTACGTGAGGGCTAGGGTTAGGGTTTGGTGGTGGACGGTGGCTCTGATACCATGTAGAAAGTCAAAAATATTGTGTGTATCCCGTAGGATCATACACCCTTTATTTATAGTCTCAAAGTAGAGTCCAACTCTAATACAACTCATTATTTAGATCTAACACAAACTCTCCAACAGCTTCCTACGGATGGAACAACATGGACACATATTGGTTCAGTTGGATCACACAAGAGTGAAATGAACTAAACTGAAGTTACTGAACACTGATGCAAAAGGTACAGATGAGCCAAATCACATTTAAACATAACAGTCCACTATGTGATTCATCAATAGGCCAAAACAGAATGGAAGTAATGCCCATTAAGGGCTAATAACCTCATCGAATCCCGACTGATGTAAGGCGAGGGGCAAAGTTGCACAAAAATAGTATGGACAAACCAGTGTGATAAAACACAAGGGAATCAGCTGAACAAACAACAATATGCAGGGACATCTAAACAACGCAATATCCCAACTGAGGGTAATCAGCCTTAGAGATATAAGGGGAACGCCAAGAACTTTTCAGAAAACTATATTGTTTTTTCCTGGAGATATATTAGGGAGGCACATATAAGAAACTACAATTCAACTCCAAGATCAAGTTTACTATTATTGATCATGCAATAACCAACAGGTCCAACACTGTTGATTCAACTAGAATTATCCATAACAGCTATATTCACATTTACAGGGAACAGACTAAAAAATGTAATTAGCAGGTTTTCCAAAGTAAAATTACACTCTATTGAAAATATGTCAAAGAAAGCCTTAACATGAAATTGCAAACCAGTGACAAAAATATAACTACTAACAAACAAAACAAGAATAAAAAGACAAATCAATAAAAAAAAATACAAAATTAAGATGCCTGCAAACACTAGAAATTTAATAGGTGAGCCAGAATTAGTGGCTGGAAATTCAGAATGTTACAATAGTCCCTAAATTTATTTTAACATGAAAATCAGGTCTAGGCGGCGCCGGTCAGCCGCCGCGATTTCCATGAAATCGGCAAGCTAGGCGGATTGGCCACCTAGGCGGTCAAAGCCGGTCCTAGGCGGTCTCGGCGGCCCTAGGTGCGGCCGAAATAGGCGGGGTGGGCGGATATAGGCGGCCGCCTGGTGCTCGCAAAGGGGAGGGAGGAGGGGGAGAGGGGGAGAGAGAGTGGAGGGAGCAGCGGCAGTCGTCGCCATTGAAGTTGAGGAAGCGATTCGAGGAAGACGAACGGCGGGCGGCGGTCAAGCGGGAGTGTGCCGCCATCGATACCACCTCCCCCGCAGGTCGAATCCACCTCCTCGCCACCAGCTTTGCCTTCCCCGCCACCAAATCCTCCTCACCGTCGATTGCACCTTCCCCGCCGCTGAATCCTCCTCCTTGCCATCGATTGGGCCTTCCCTGCGGCCCCGCCACCGAATCCTCCTCGTCGTTGAGTCGGCTACCCCCGTAGTGGCCAGAACGTACCGCCCTGCTCTCCAATGTGCTTATGCTGCGCCGCCGCTAATGCACTGTGTCCCCTGTTTCCCCTGATCCCCTCGGGCCTCAGCCCTCCCCTCACTTACTGTTGCGCCGCCGCTTATGCTCTACTTTGCCCTTCTCTCCTTTGCTTCTTATTAGTTAGTACTAGTATAGTGGGAAACACATCCTCTACCATCACATAGCAATGTCACATATAAACAGTGTCATGATATTATGTACGAACCGTCGGATTAAAAACGAGAGGCTGAGATCAGGCAATGTACTATTTCAAAAAACTTTAGCAAAATACTGTAGCCACAGTGTAAAGCACCTAGCGCCTTAGATAACCTCGAACATACCAAACAAAATTGATCTACTAAGGCTTGCACAAATAGTCAAATACAAAAGACAACAAAAATCCAACCTTGTTACGCAAGCGCATGCAACAAGGTTAACAAAATAGCTATCTAGCAAATTCTAAATGCCAAATTACAAAGTTTGCACAACCTAGAAGATTACAAGTGCACATAAAGTTGAAGCAAATGACGAGATCATAAGAACAATACATGGATAGCATCTCTGATGCATGGACACAACTGGAAACAAGTGAGTCCGTATCGGACACAGACACGGCTCAGACACAGTTTGGACATATATTTGAGGCGGGTCCGAAATTAGGCCCACAAAAAAATAAAATTCGGACACATATTAGACACGTATTTGCCATTTCGGCCTAGACCATTTGGTCCAAACTTGGAAGCCCACCCTATTGCGTTGTGTTAACCCTAGCTTTCCAGAGCCAAAGCCGATCCCCTCACTCATCCCCACTCGATGCTGCCCCTTCGCCCCTCATCCCATGCTACGCCACCCGCCCGCCCCTACTGCTTCCTTCTACTCCGGCGGTGACCGACGGCCGGTGGCGCCCCGTCCCTCCAGTGCTATTCCCAATGTCGCCCTTTCGCCTTCCTTCTACCTGACGCTGCCCGCCCGCCCCTGCTGTTACCTTCTTCTCCGGTGGCGACCGCCGGCCGGCCCCTCCCTCCTGTGCTCTTCCAGACGCCGCCCCTTTGCCTTCCTTCTCTCCAGCGCCGCCCCCTTCTCCTTCTACTCCTCTCGCAAGGCGGTGCATCGGCGACTGCCTCCTCTGCGTGCACGAACAACGAATCATCTCATGCTCCTTCCTCACCACTCTTCATGCTCCTTCCTAGATCTTCCCTGATTCATGTGTTATAAGAAAACTTTGTAGTTTGTAGTTCTTCCCTTCCTAGATTTTAATTTGATAAACATGTAAAAAATATTAAATAATACATATGCATATATTATTATCATCATCATCATCATTATTATTATTTACAATTGTGTCCCCGTGTCGCCATTTTTTAGAAAAATGACGAATCCCGTGTCCGACGTGTGTCCGTGTCTGTGCATCATAGGGTAGCATATAACACATTTTGGGATGCAGCATACAACCTAAGTTGCCAATTTTACCACCAATCAATATGAACAATGAACACAAACATAATTGTCTATTCTGGATTGAATTTATCAACAAAATAATTTCACCTTGTATTTATGCGCACACAACTTCCATAGCTCGAGGGATCAAACAAATGATAGCAGAGGATGTCAACTGGAAAGCGCTTACCTTGGTACCAAAGGGCCTGACGAGCGCATCCATATCAAACCTCTTCTTCCCCTGAAAAAGGAAAGCCAACAAAAAATATCATTTTTAACCGATAAGATAAGGGAATTGCTATATAACTTCCAACAGCCTTTTGAAGCCAAAACTGTCATTTTTCTGTTCGTTAGATGTGTTATAAGATTCGTGTTGTTGATGTATTGTAAGAAAAATATTATAGTAGTTGAATTTTCATTCGTCCAATATGCTTTGAAATTTGCACTTTTTCCCATCTGATGAATTGAGTTCAAATTTATTATGATTTTTTATTTGGAACATAATGGGTTCACCACATTGCCGTGTTTTGTTGATATATAATTTTATTTTTTATCTTTGTTTTTGCCCAACCTCTCAAAGTACATGTGAAGAACATAACAGGTTCACCAACATTGTCATATTTTGTTGGTACATAAAAAAATTTATCTTTGTTTTTGCTCAACCTCTCAAAGTACATGTGAGATTTTGAATCATGTGATAGAAATATGAGTTATTAAGACTTTTAAGAATAATTATAGTAATCCAGAACCAAAATTACATACATAATTTACTGTAATTTATGTATAATGAAGTTGCAAAAGAACTTTCAGAATGTGACAGTTTTTTATAGAGAAAACAATCGAATTCTGTGTAGACAGACCCATAAGATAAACCGAAACAAGAAACGAAGCCGAGGCGGCTAAACGGGGGAGACCTGGAGCTCGGCCTTGATCTCCTCGCACTCGAGCCCCGTGCCGATCGACATCACGTCCTCCACCATCGTTCTCACCTGCACTGCATCTACAGAAATACAGCTCACCCATCAAATCGGTGAAGTACGGTCGGGAAGGGGGGCGGTTTAGCGTTTGGGAGGGACGTTACCGAGGGTAGAGAAGAAGAGAGGGGATGGCGGCGCGTGGCGGATGCCACCAGTGAAGACAGAGGCGGCGACAGCTCTTGTGACCGCAGGGGAGCGGTGGGCGAGGGCTCAGCAATGGTGGAGGAGGAGGGAGGTGGGTGTGCTTCCACATGGCTGGCGGGGCGGAGGTGGGTCGCAGCGACGACACGGGCGGACAATACACAAGATGGAGAGGGTGGTTAGAAAGACTTCTTGGTTTTTTTCCTGGTTTAGCACATTTTTTAAAGCGAAATAACAAAAATAGTCCCTCTCAAAATAAAATGGCACCTCTGTCATGCGAAAAAGCTACGGCAGAGACCTACCCATGTGCACCTGCCGCTCCGTAGAGCGCAGTAGGCTGATTAATGCCGAATGAGAGCTCGTCACATGGCCTACCGTGCCCCCAGAGCACGATAGGTCCCTTGTCATGCGTTTTTAGCACTACATTGATGACATTTTTGTTAATTCGTTCGCAGAGGCGGGAGAGGGCTATTTTTAGTATTTCAACGCGAAATGGTGTTTCTTTAGCCAAAGACTCGACTTCTTCGGCCAACTTTGGTGTTTTTGGCCTATAGAGGCCTCCAATTCGGTGCAAATTTTTGCAACCAAGTGTGCAAAATAATCCTCTAAAAAAGAAGTGTATAGATTATAGATTAATGCAATGTTCTTTTTACATAAAACTGCTGTTTAATAGCAAAATGCAATGATTATTTCAGTGTGTACGTTTGGACTATTATTTAGACAGTAGTTTGATAAGTGATCAATTTGCAACTAAAAGTAATTATAGCTCAAACGGCATATGATGTGATTTGATGAACCAAATTAAGGAACATAGTTTGGTTTTACCATTTCTGGAATATCCTAGCAACAAGTGGATTGATGGGCATGAAAGTTTCTATATCTAACTCAAAATTCCATCACAAAGCTACAGCGGCAGGCGGCAGCCGGCAGCCCATGGTTTTACCAAAAGACCACCATAGGTCTGAAAGGGTTTTAGCCTATTGTTTTAGGTTTCTAATCGAGGAGAGAAGTTATATTACGATTTTCACCATCGTGTTAATTTTAATCACATTTATATTAGTAGTAACTAAGTAACATAACTCGACGACACTCGCTGGGCCAAAAGCTATTAAGATATATAAAGAAAAAAATGCTTAAGAGTTACGAATAAGGATAGGGAAAATAAGAGAAAATTATTAGAAAGGCAAAAATAAAAGCAGAGAAAATACATAAAATGTGAAACCAGAAAGTAAAATGAAAAGATGCCTTTAACTTCTTTGTATTTTAAAGTTAAAAGCCAACACATTTGTTTGTACTTTATAATGTTACCTAGCCAAGTAATTTGAGATTTGTGTGGACTCACATCATATGCATCTATGACTAAAGCATAGAGCATACATTAAGAATATATATATATATATATATATATATATATATATATATATATATAGAGAGAGAGAGAGAGAGAGAGAGAGAGAGAGAGAGAGTAATTTGTTATATGCCATTGAATAACTTTAAATTTTTACAATATGTTATTATTGTCTCACTGACATGTGGATTCTAAACACACATGTCAGTTTTAGAATGAGTGACATATTATAAATAATGTAGTTATTTAGTGATATATTATGAAATCGCACTTTAGCGTGACGCGTGCATGAAAGAGAGGATGGAACCCGTGAATAGTAGCATTGCTTTCCCGTTCTCTATGCGCACCCTTGTGACAGGACAGCCCACACGGAAGAAACAACTCAGGATCTCGAAAGAATTTTCGTTCGTGTATCTTTTTTTTGGGAAAGAGGGTCACCTAGCTTTTAGCCCTGTTTGTTTAGGCTTTTTGTCTGACATAAAAATAAAAAAATCTAAGCCTAAACAAAAGGATGCCTTTTTAATCTAGTTTATAAAAAACTTAAGCCATTTTAAACCTAAAAGCTATAAACTACGAGAGAGGTGCTTTTTGAAAGCATATCAATTCCTCGTGTATCTAGGTATGGAGACATCCTAAATGCGTCAAGTCAGGACAAGCGGTTGCACATATCAATCAAAACATAAAATCCACTTACATCTTCAAATTTTGGTTTGGGTTTGTCAAAAAATTATCAAGAATTTATCACTGTAAAAGGTGTATTTGATGATATACATGTCGATATTTCATATGCATATACATATATCGTAATAGTAAATTATCGCGTTTATCATCCGAATAAACGGAACAATCTCTAACTTTAAAATTAGAGCATCTACAACAGTCCATGTCAGCTGTTACTTAAAAGGTTATCACATCAGCATTTAGGTGATGTGGAGGAGAGAAAGTGAGGAGAGAAGGTGAGGTTGTTTCTAGATGAAGAAACTAACAAATTGTTAATACCAAGACACAAGAAATAATCAAATACTCTATTGGAGACTTACTTGTTACTTAAAAATGCGTTTTGTGGGTTCCACTGTCTGAAAGCAAAATATCCACCCGATCATTTGTGCTGTCCGACTTTATTATTGATATGATAAATGAGCTAAAACATATAGACCACAAAGTTGTACTTCATTATTGATCATCAAGAATCATACACATTTGTAGCAATTAAAGTCTTAAGTACAAGCTTAAGAAACAATTCATTGAAAGACTTATTTTTTTTATTAGATTGAGTGCTTTTTTTCTCCTCTTAGTAACAAACTAAAAAAACTATTTAGATGCTCTTAACAACATCAACAAGGTCACGAAAATCAAAGCACAATCCGAGGGCGGACACTCCTGGTCTCCGCCCTTTAAAAATCGCAGCTCCATAAAACCCTAGCAGGCTAGCAGACCCCCTCCCCAAAACACGCGAAAACCCCTCGTCTGCTCTGCCTCCCTCCCGCCTCCACGCCTCTCTCCCCATGGCGTCCCTCCCGAACGGCGCCGCCGCCGCCGCCGCCTCCTCAGCCGCCGGAGGCGCGGGCTTGGTGGACAAGGAGGTCGACTTTGCCAACTACTTCTGCACCTACTCTTACCTGTACCACCAGAAGGAGATGCTCTGCGACCGCGTCCGCATGGACGCCTACCACGCCGCCGTCTTCCGCAACGCTCCCCACTTCCGCGGCAAGGTGAGAAGACCCCTCTCCGCCCGCACAACCCCTTAAAAATTCGATCTTTGCTGCAATCTTGGGCTCCGATTTGATGGATTTGGTGGATCTATCAGGTGGTTCTTGATGTAGGCACCGGGAGCGGCATCCTTGCCGTCTGGAGCGCGCAGGCCGGCGCCAGGAAGGTGTACGCCGTCGAGGCGACCAATATGGCGGAGCACGCCCGCGAGCTCGCCCGCGCCAACGGGGTCTCGGACATCGTGGAGGTGATACAGGGGTCCATGGAGGACGTTGTACTGCCGGAGAAAGGCGAGTCTTGATTTCTCGATTGATTGTTCTTAGTTTCTGCATCGATGGTAAAGGGGGAAAATTGGTGTGGCTGGTGGGATGGCATTCCAACCATGTGAACAACACAAAGCCTAAGACTTTATCATCTCAAAAGGAAAAAAAGTTCAAATCTTTAATCAAAATATGGAATATATGATGTATTTTGTATTGATTACTTTGTTTCTGTCTATTCTTTGGAACGGCAGTGGATATCATTATATCAGAGTGGATGGGCTACTTTCTCTTGAGAGAGTCAATGTTTGATTCCGTCATTTGCGCACGCGACCGTTGGCTGAAGCCGGATGGTGTAATGTAAGTCAAGTGAAGGATGTATATATGTACTTCTATATGTGCTAATATATATACTTCTATCTGTGCTAAAGTTCAAATCTTACCATGTTTGATTCTGCAAAATGCGAACGGTGGTTGTTACGTGTGTCCGATCAATCAGTCTATACGGCAAGTTAGAGTAACAAATATGCGATCTGAAATATTTTGGTTTTGTAAGATGGCAATACCCTTTTGATTCTGTTGTTGGCGTATTCAAAACACCGATGCACCTAATGTAAGGTCATTTTTTTTCGCAGGTATCCTAGTCATGCTCGGATGTGGCTAGCACCGATAAGAAGTGGTTTAGGTGACAGAAAGATGGAAGATTTTGATATTGCTATGAATGACTGGAATCTATTTGTTGAGGATACCGAGTCTTATTATGGGGTGAACATGAATGTTTTGACAAAGGCATATCGTGCAGAACATGAAAAATACTATTTCAAGGTATGTCTGAATCAGTACACGTGCCAGCATGTTCGAGTTGTTCTTTTGGTTTGCATATGCTCTGTGCAAAAATGCAATGTGAACAAAATTTTGTACCGTATTTGTTAGCTTTAAGTGGCTACCAAGAATTCATTCATGATAAAGGTCAAGATGCATCAATTATGTTTTCAGGTTAATGCCAAAATTATCCTGGATGTTACTAAGAGCTAGATTATTTGTGCATTTATTTCTCTAATCAATCATGACTGCAGACGGATGTAAATTTCAGGTTTTTGGAGTTGATGACTTGTTTTCTATGTGCAATATAGGATCAATGTATTATCTTCTTTCAAGGACTTGTTCCTAATTGCTGTATATAAATGTTTTTATGTGCCTTTCCCCCCAAGCTTAATGTACATATGGTTGTATTCTTCTGCAGTCTTCAATATGGAATAATCTTCATCCAAACCAAGTTATAGGGCAAGCTGCTGTCATTAAGGAAATTGATTGCTTGACAGCAACGGTTGATGAGATTCGAGAAGTTAGAGCGCAAGTTACATTGCCAATCAGCCAGGATAGAACAAGATTAGCAGCACTAGCTGGATGGTTTGATGTTCATTTTCGGGTATGTCAAACTGAATTGTTACTCAGTTCATCTCATGAGTTGTGACATAATTACATTTTACTCAAATGGGAGATGCTCACTGTTCTCTGTAATACCTTTCAGGGTAGTAAGCAAAACCCTGCAGTTCAGGAAGTTGAGTTAAGCACAGCTCCAGATGAGACCGGTGGGACTCACTGGGGTCAGCAGGTTGGTTCGCTGGAATAATCAGTTATTTTGTCATTGCAGAAATTTGTTGCCAGCTATAGCTTTAGTTTTAAAATGATAAATTCTTTGTTCCTCAACTTGTGACTTGTGCGTGCTGACACATAAAAGAGGAAACGTGTAAAGAGAAGAAAAGACGCTTAAGTCCTTTTTGTGAATTTCTTACGTTGGAGCAGAGAACAAAATTCCATACTCAATCAAAGTGAAATGTGATTATTACAATGATAACAGTCTACATATGAATGCTTATTCGAAACAATATATTCTTTCAATTTCTTATGTCATTATGGAAATGCATATCATTTCATAGACCATAGTTGGCTGGCAAAATTCAACAGACGTTTGCTCTTCTTTTTTCAAGGTATTCTTGCTGACTCCACCTCTGAGAGTAAATGAAGGGGACAGTGTTAATGTTTCTTTTTCGATGGTTCGCTCTAAAGAGAATCATCGGCTTATGGATCTAGAGTTCACCTATGAATTGCATGAGTCATCTGGCAATCAGCTCCCAGCAATCACAACCAAGATTTACTTAGAGTAGAGCAAGGTTCGTTTCGCAAAACTACAATATGTTTTTTAATTTTTCTGATTCAATTGTTTCAATGTAAAATACATAGGCCGTCGTGGGGTTGAAAGCCATCCTGAGCATTTCATTGCCTAGCTTAATATTAGGACTCAAACTAATATGATCCATTTTGTGTTTATATATTGACAGAACACTGGCTCGTTCTGATCCGTTTGATGAAATGTGGTGTACCGGTTACCATGTGCCCTCTTCTCGCCGACTCTAGAACTTTGCTCATAATTCGAGCAGCATTAATCCCCAGTGTGTTTGATTTTTCATAGTATGGCCTAATGGCCACCTTGTGTAATACTATGCAGGATGTGTACAATGAGACCATGAGGCCTGGTGAAGCTGCAGAGATTTTATTGTATCAGTAACATTATTTGATTGGCCAAGTAATGGCAGCTATTGCTTCTCCATGTCGATGTTTCATGCTTGTTAGTGTTAATGCTGATCCTTATTCGGGTGTGTAGATGTTTATACATTAGGCCTGGTGAAGCTGCAGAGATTTTATTGTATCAGTAACAGTATTTGATTGGCCAAGTGATGGTAGCTATTGCTTCTCCATGTCGATGTTTCATGCTCGTCATTGTTTCCTTGTGACGACACCTCCTTGTCTTGTTCTCCCTCGTTTCAAGAGCTTCTCGTCTATCTTTCCACTCGTGCACGCACGACCTTGCCGTTGGCTTTCCCCCATTATCCTCTGCCTTGCGTTGGGAGTGTGTGGTAGCTCCTCGCCATCCTCGCGTCAAACCACGCTGTGCCACCCTCCGTCGTGCATGCGGAGAGCGAGCGAGCGACTCCGTCCTCGGTTTCGTGCGGGGCGTGCTCGAAATCTCGCCATTCGATCGCTTCATCGTGCCAAGTGGCACATCCTCCTCTGTCGCACGCGCAGAGCACGAGCGACTCCGTCTTCAGTTTTGCGCGCGAAACCTCGCCGTCCGGGCGCCTACTCTCGTCGCTGGCTCCAGCCTCCAACTCAAAATGTCCGGGCTGTGCTTGAAACACCGTTCGTCGTCTCCCCATTGTATGCGCCATGTCTCATGTAAGTTTCGTATTTGTTCTCTATGTCTGCTACTTGGTTGTCGCACACAACTTGTTCGACGAAATGACCGACAAGTTTCCACTTGAATTTCATGTCGCTTTGATGTTTCATTGTGAAGTTTCTATGTAGTTGAGGTTTTGCCATGGAACGATTGTTGTGACATGCCTCCTGGACATTATGAACAACTGAAGTGCACATTTCAAATTGCTAGTTCATGTTTTAGTCTCGAGTCATTAAAAATATGAGGTGAACATACATGCATTGAGCTTTATGGTTGAGTCAATTGTATAATGGTGAGCTCAAATTTGGCATAAATGGTTAGATTTGGATTTTTGAGTGTCGATACCACAAATGTATGGCATGTAAAGTATCATTCAAAGTTTTAGGCTCCCGGTTTTATGTTTCAACATGTTTCAAGTTTCTGTGTTTTGGCAAGTTTCAAGAATGTTTTGGTAAGTTTTAGATTTTAAGATTCAAGTTTTGGGCATGTATTGACAAGTTCTATGCCTATCACAATTTCCAGGTTTCAATGCTTGTACAAGTTTTATATTTCATGATTCAAATTTCAAGCATGTTTCGGAAAGTTTCAAACTTCAGGTTTTTGTTTCAACTTGTTTCATGTTTCTAACATACTTATGAAGGTTTCAGGCTTGTGTCAAGTTTCAAAACAAAAAAAATGCAATGTTTTTAAGTTTTGAGATTTCATAACTGTCTAACTTAGCTTCGAGATTCAAAGGAAGATAAAAACATAACTCATATACAAGACGCACATCAAGTGATTGGAAATCAGCGAGTTTCAGGGAAATGATTCCAACGGTATACCAAGTTTCATGCCCCAGCCAAGTTTCGAGTTCATGTTTCACTCAAGTTTTAGCAGATTTTAAGAAAGTTTTATCACGTTTCAAAAGTAGGTTTTAGATAGTTCCACTCAAGTTTCGACATATTTTGACAAGGTTTCATCACGTTTCAAAGCAGGTTTCATCATGTTTCAAAGAGTTCCAAGCAAGTTATCAGATAGTCATGGTCTAGACAAGTCTGAGTTCATGTTTCACACGAGTTTCAGCAGGTTTCAAGAAGGTTTCATCACATTTCAAATTAGGTTTCAGAGAGTTCCACACAAGTTTTAGCAGGTTTCACGAAGGTTTCGTCACATTTCAAAAAGTAGGTTTCAGAGAGTTTCAAGTAAGTTTCGATGAGTTTCATCATGTTTCATAGAGTTTCAAACAAGTTTCAGAGAGTTTCAAGCATGTTTTAAGAGTTTCAAGTAGGTTTCAGAGCAGGTTTCATGAAGGTTTCATCACGTTTTTAAAAACATGTTTCAGAGGGTTTCATCATGTTTCAGAGAGTTTCAACCAAGTTTCAATGAATTTTATCACATTTTATAGAGTTTCAAGCAAGTTTCAGATAGTTTGAAGCATGTTTAAGAGAATATGAAACGATGTTCAACATATTCACACCAAAAATTTAGATACAAAAATGTTTCTTACAAATGCCACTAGTAATACACATAGCACATGCCGCATACAACACAAGCTTCTATGCGGGGATTAGAACACTGTTGTTTCACTGATCAAGTTATTCTAGAGCTGAACAACAGTAAACTATATACTAATCTAGAATTTGGTCCAATAAAACGCAAGTTCTAAAAGAATTATATATTAATATGAAATTTGGTCAAACAAAACACAATTTCTCCTCTTTTTTTTGGCTTACACAAATCAATATGTAATTTTGGGCAAGCAAAAAACACATGTTCTTCAACTTTTTTGGTTGCACGACGAACCTATGTCAACTTTGTGAATGGGGCTCTAGGTGGAGCAACATGGGGGGCACAATGATAGAGGATCTCGGTCACCGAAAGCAGAGGATCCGGGAAGAGGAGCTCCGAGAAGGAGGCACGTTGGGGAGAATGGTCTCCCGGGAAGAGGAGCTAACACTCATCACTATTGGCTCAATCATGGAGGCCCTCATCGTGACTCTCGTCACCGTGCCCGCACACCGGTCGTGGGGAAGGAATGGCTCCATGAAGGAGGAGCTCGCTCGCGGTGCCCACACGCCAGACCTCGTCACCACACCAGCATGCCGATCACCGTCTGCCTGGATGCGGCCGCCGAGCAGGAGGAACATGCCATGGAGGAAGGGCTCGAGCCCTCACACCGATCGCCTAGATGTCCTGACATAGCAGCCCTCGACGCTGGAACCCTACAGGAGAGAACGAATGGGCAGCATAAATCAGGAATGAGGGTCGAGAGATGCGAGGAGTGGAGTTGGAGAATAATGGTTGGGAAGCTTTAGGATTCACGCGACAGTGATTCCATCGAACGGCCGTGTCCTATACCATCGAACGGAGGAAAACGCTGTAGCATTCTCTAGTTTTTCTCTTGGTATAAACAGATCGAGTTCAGATGCGTGTAACCTATTTCTTGCTCACAAGTTTGTGCTCAACAGGGTAGTAGACTCGGAAGGACACTTCAGGTTGTGACGTTATGCTACCGGCATCAGCACGAGCTGTGTCGAGTTCTGCTCCTGCAGGCCAACGTGAGGGGGCGGCGTCGTGCCGTGCCGCCGCGAAAGGCATCCTGGAGCGGGCGATGCAGCGGCCGGTGCGCGAGCGTTTGCTCCGCGTGGAACTCATCGGCACGTCGCTGCGGTCGCACGGCACAGGTGTGGGAGGCGTCGTGTTGTGCCTGCGGATGCGGAGCCGTCGGCTGATCCGTTGGCATGCCGCGTTGCCACCACCACGCAGCCGCGCGTTCATCCATGAGATGAGACGGCCGGCGTGACGCACACTAGCGAAACTGCAGCTGGCTGCCGTGCCGTCCGCCGATGAGTCCGCCAGGGTTGATGGCCGCCGAGTCGTAAGGCGGCGTGCCCACAATTTGTTGGTGACCGCATCTGCATCGTAGCGCAACGGTCAGGACGGATTCATCCGTTCTTTCCATAGTCCGCACCCAATTTTATTATCCATTTCATTCAAAAATGGATTCAATTCAATACACGCAATTACTCAACACACAGCTCTCCCCAAACCAACACACATTTATCTAGTATACTATATATACATACAAGTATTTTTCCTCTACCCAACCTCCACGGCCGTGTCCTTCCGACGCCAGAGAAGGTCCAACGAGCTTGCCTGAATCAGGGTACCTTGGAGGTTCTGGTTCATTGGACTGTGTCCTTCCGACGCCAGAGAAGGTCCAACGAGCCTGCCTGAATCGGGGTACCTGGGAGGTTCTGGTCCATTGGAAGCATCACACCCCTTCAAAGACGTAGTGGGCAACCGTCCCAGATTTTCGCCGTGACTATGCTTCATTACAGCTCGAGGACTAATTGTTTTCCCAGGAGGACAGAAATGTTGTGGATTCTTTTGTGGGCCGCACATACCAACACTGGCCCAAGCCCACAACAGACGAAGGCAAGGAAGCCCCTGGCTTGGCACATGCGTCAAGATCTCCAGATTAGGCAAGAGATTAGGAGTTTGGAAAGTCCGCGTTTGTTAGGAAATAATTAATTTGAAAAACCCTAGTTTAGAAAGAAATCTCTTAAGGATAGGATTTGATTTAAAAGATCCCTTGAGGATCAAGTTTGCTAAATCCTATATAATGGACTCTCATTGTAACCAGGAGATTCAAGACGCTTGCTCAGAGCCTTGCGCAGGTCGGGAACGGCCAGCGCACAAGGGTGAGTCCGATCACTCTCGTTGCCCCCTCCGTTTCCATCTATACAATTATTCTCCCCTTCACCCTCCACTAATCTCCGACCGATAATTAGCCCATAAGAGCATGTACAATGAGCTTATGTCAGCCGTCTATAGCATCTACCACATAGAATTTTTGCTGACATGGATGAAAGAGAATGAAGAGAGAGAATATTGCTGTCTACAATCCTGCAGCCGACTATAGCACCAGAATCAAGAAAAACATTAAAGATTGTGTGTCGTCTACAATCATATAGCCGACTGTATCACCACGACCCATTGTATGAGCTGTCTTTAGTGCTGTCTATAGGTGATATAGAGAGTTGTTATAGACAACAGCTGTCCGTACCATTGTACATGCTCTAACAGTATGCAAATGAAGAGTCTCAATGTATTCTCTCTCTCTTTTTTTACTCCACGTTTCGCACTTACTCCTGGACTTTGATGTTGCTCTTAATTTGCGTTGAAAGAATTAATAAGTGGTGTATATTGTAAATTATAGGCAATGACAGCAATGGTAGTGTGCCGATGTGTGTTACCCAAAAAGGAAGATAGAAGAACTAGCGTGTGCGGATGTTTGTTAGTATTGTTTGCTCCAGTGAATTGCCATTTGTACAATAATGTTCTACAGCGTTTGATCTTTGATCTGAGGTGTGCGCCTCCTCGGTGGAGCCTGCCTAAACCATCTGTTCCCTCTGAGTCAGTATGACCACAGTAAATTTGGCGAGCTGTCAGGCACGATCGCACTACCGTTGCTCGTCGACCACCGGCCCCACGCACCCACCACGGCGCACAGCCCCATGCACCCACCCACCCGCTCGTTGGGATTTGCCGGCTCGATCGTGTGCTGGCTGCAAGTTCTAGTAGCGGCGATGGACCGACCTTTTTTCGTTGCTTTCTAGGCCGAAAGAACCGACTTGGGACGGAGGATCTCCAAAAGTCGATCATCTAATCTAATCGTGAGTTTGCCCTTTTTCCCTTTCTTCTGTAGCAACGACCTTGTATCTCTCTCCCGTTGACTGCCTTACACGCGCGCAAATCTTATATTGCGTGTTCCCGTTGACTGCGTTACCAACAAAGAGCGAGCGAGTTGCGCCACCACTCTCCGCCCTTCCCGTTAGCGCCGCCTGTGTTCGCGCCACGCCGGGACGGCGTTGGGGTTGATTTCCAGACGAAGACGGATGGATACATGGTGTCTCTAGTTGCCAGGTAACTAAGCATGCATGCATCATTCAGCTCCGTTAAGCTGGGTTTACTATTCACTCTGTAGATGAGCAAGCCTGGCATTAGCCATTTTGAGCTAGCTCTGATAATAGATCCCTCTAATATACTACACTAGTACATATGTGCCTTTGTTCTGATCCTAGCTACTTGCAGCACCGCCCGCAGAGCCATGCGCGGTTTGCTCCCTGTTTTGCTGCTGCTTGTTTTGCTTCTGGCCATCGGTGCCTCGGGGTGCCTCGGGAAAGAACGGGACGCGCTCCTCGCCTTCAAGGCCGGCCTCAAGGACCCTGGAGGTTGACTAGCTTCATGGAGCGGCGGCTCAAACTGCTGCTGCTGGTACGGTGTGACGTGCAGCAACAACACCGGCCCGTCTTTCCCTCTGTCAGGGCCATCGACGCATCCTTGGTTTCTCTGGCTCATCTAGAGTACATCGACCTCGCAGGGAACGATTTCAGCGGCGCAAGCATCCTTAGCTTCATAGGATCTCTCAACAACTTGAGGCATCTGGACCTGTCGTACACTAGCTTTGGTGGGGAAATCCCTCCTCAGCTTGGCAGCTTGTTGAGGCTGAGTTATCTTGATATTGGTTACACTGATGCCAGTGTCTCTTCTGGCGGTCTTCATTGGCTGGGTAGGCTTTCTTCATTGACACACCTTGACATGTCAGCTTGCAACTTATCTGCCGCTTTGGGCTGGCTAGAGTCAGTGAGCATGCTTTCTTCCCTCCAAGCGCTTCTCTTACGAGGCTCTAAACTCCCGCCCACCGACCTGAATTCTATGTCCCAGGTCAACTTCACAGATCTTAAAAAAATTGATCTGTCGATGAACAACTTCAGCTCTACCTTTCCATACTGGTTAACAAACCTACGGACTCTGTTATCTGTCACCCTAGTCGATTGTGGGCTCCATGGACGGATCCCTGAATCTTTGGGGAACTTAACTAGCCTCTACATCCTAGACTTGTCCGACAACAATTTGGTAGAAGAAATTCCAGGATCAATAGGACCTATCTGTAAATAATCTCACCGGTGATGTCGCAAATATAGGGAAGGTCATGGCGCGCTGCATGAATCGACTCGATATAGTCAATTTTCGGTCGAACAGTCTAACCGGGGAGCTATCTGGATGGTTTAAGTCATTCACAGAACTTAGTAATGACTCACTGGCAGCTAGCAGTAGTGGTAAGCTCTCACCCTTGAGTGGCTTGTATCTTTCTGAAAATTCGCTTCACGGCACCTTGACTGAACAACACCTAGACAATCTACCCAATCTGTCTGATTTACTTCTATCTGGTAAATCCTTGAGGATTGTTGTGGACATAAATTGGGTGCCTCCTTTCCAGCTTTATGCCCTCCAACTACGTTCTTGCCAACTAGAATCGCAATTTCCACCTTGGCTCCGGACGCAAACTGTAGGACCGGAAAGGCGACTAGAGGGGGTGAATAGGAGCTTAACCAAATTTTTCTTTTTAAATATTAGATTCAACACAAATTTCACTCCTATAGCTATGAGAGCTATGAAGATCAATAGAAAACCACAGTGGAAGACTTATGTTGAATTTCCTTCAAACCCCCAGAAGAAACAATCAGAAACACAATTTTTCAGCTTGATGAACAGTGTTGATGAACAGGAGCGGTCAGACCGGCTACAGGAGCGGTCAGACCGGTACGGACGGTCAGACCGGCTACAGGAGCGATCAGACCGGTGAATAGTAAAATCAGCACAGAACGCGAATTTCATCACTATTTCAAAACCGAAAATCGATCTAACTTTTGATCTACACGACCAAACTTGACCAAATTTGGAACACAACTTCCCAATGATATCCGAACCTATTCCAAGTGACGATCGAAAGATCTACTTCAAAGTTTTGATCTTTTCAGTTTTACCAAGGAAGGTTCAAAACCGAGCAAAAACGAAAACACGATCTAAAACTTGCTCGTGGGAGATTGATGATCTTGATGATCCTAGATGTATTCCCACACATCACAGCAAGATAGAAGTGGGCAAGAGATCAACCAAAACCAAAAGATCAAAGATTGACTCAAAATCATAAAATGAGAAGGAAAAACACAAAGAGACACATCTTTGGATAATCATCCATGGATTGAATCATGATGTTCTTTGGTTCTGACCACTCCCTCAAGGAGGACAAGAGCTCAATCCATGAGCACACAATCAACTCATCTCCCTAGAACCCTAAGCCTCTCTCTTTCTCTCTAAGTCCCTAAACCAAACTAGGGTTTGCAAATGAAGTGCTTAAAGTGGCTTGACCAGCACACCCCCTATTTATAGAGAGGCCTTGCTTCTAGAAGAGTTTCTCTAATGGGCTCCCGTTAAGGCCCAACATGAACGCTGAAACCATTATCTCTTGACCTAAACCACTTCATCTTGCGACGTCCCGCGCCGTGGTTTAGCCAACCGTCACAAAGCCGGTATTTGGTGAAATTACCAAAATACCCCTTCTCGATCCTTCTCCATGGACCGAGTCCACCTGTCGGCGATCGCTTGTTCGCCACGTGTAGGTTGATCAACGGCTCTCATCATGTCGGCAAGTCTCTACCGCCCGATTCCTCCGAACCACCAAGGCACTTGCACCGACCCGCGCCGCTTGATCAACCCGTCGCACCGAACTACCCGTTCGGTCATCCTCGCCCATTCTCGCGCCACGCTTGAGCCACTTGACCTCACCCGACATCCATGATCGTTACGGACCTCGGCTCTCCAAGCTTAGTCCCGATCCTCTCGCCGTTGACCGTCATTGACCTTCAAAACACCGCACAAAGAATAGACGAGAAATCGTCTCCGGAACAAGTTCTTCACAACTTGACCCACGTTAGTGAAACCATGCAATATGCAACACATATACAAGGATAAACATGGATATGACTTAACTCAAAACCAATTAGCCAATCAAATCAACATTCAAGATAAAACCGGCCGATCGCCATTCAATGGCGGTCGACCGCCTCGCCGGCTCGACCGGCTTCAGCACAATCGGACCGCTCAAACGATCTTGGGACATTTGCGAAAGCACGAGAAATAGCAAACCAAAAGTGTAATTGCCAATTGTAACATCATCCTAATATCGTGCACATATCCTCATGATATCCACAATCTCCCCCTTGATGAACACATTGGCAAACTTCCGGAAAATGTAAGTTTGTGGTTTGAAAAGTAAAGAATCGCTGCGTTTTTATGCAAAGGCACAACTTGGTCCATAAGCAAGAGAAAGCCATGAAAATGACCAAGTTGGTTTCGAATAGTTAAGGCAAGTGAGATAAGGCAAAGGACAGACAAAAGCTTCAATTTCAGAGAATCGCCAAAAATCTCACTTAAGGTCCATATGAAAGAACAATTGTTCTATTTGACCTTCGATCATGGTGAGTATTCACGAATTGCAATTCAGATTCGAAAAGGCAATAAAACCAAATGAATGCAAATGAGATGCTCCCACTCACAATGATCACCAATTGTCATGAAAGAACACTTTCTCCTAAGACTCCAAACGACTCTAAAACAACATTTTTACCAATCTTTCTCCCCTTTGACAATGTATTCAAGAAAACCATGGAAGAAGATAGAGCATGAATGACAGGAATGGCTGCAATTTTTTTATTTTTAGCAACAGAGCCATGAGAATTATCCAAGAAGACTAGACAAGTATTACACCAAGCCATATTATGTGAAGTAGCAAAGTTCCATCATGACAAACAGATCTGACAAGCTAGAGCCAACAGAGCAATAATTTGAGTTGAAATAAAGGCTTAGCAAGAAAAGATGTTGAAGATTATAGTTTAACTAAAGGTATCCAAGAAGGAGTCAAGCCATGTCTATAAGCAAAATGGAACCCATAAATTAGACAAAGAGTCAATTTTGAGCATTTTATGAATCAATTTGTTCAAGCAAGTGGAATTTTATCACATTATAGCACTTTCTTTGAAAGACTTGTGTTTTATCTTAGTAAAGCAAGTCTGGACTAGGAGCCATCCACAACGGCCTCCTAAGCTTCAACCAAAAGAAATTTTGTTTTCTTAGCAATGTGCTAGATCTCCAGCCTTGCCGCGACCATCCCAAGCAAGAAAGCTTAAGAGAGTGATCTAGGTCATCCAAAACTCCCCCTGAGTTCAAGTCTAGTACAATGGCAAGCCGTCTCATGAGAAAGAGTTGGTGAGATCAGTTTTTCGCATGAAAAACTTATAATTTTTCATTTGCTTGACTTAAGGACTTCCAAAGCTCATTTTAAAACTCATATCGATTCAAGACTCAATTAAGCGTATATGACATGGCGTGAATCATAAGAGGATCACTAAAGCAAAACTAGTCACAAGATTCAAAAGTTATGTTTTGATTCAAATTGCTCACCGATAATAAAACTATCATGGCAAAAACTAAGCTACATATGAAAAGTCATAATGAAGTCTTAGCACATTAACACAAGACATGGCAAGGTATAAAGTATGAAATCAAGTCATACAAGGATAATAATCAAAGCTCAGTGAAGTTATATTACAATGCAAGTTGTAGAATTGAAAATGCATTATGATACAATGAATGCAAAGGAGCAAAACTCCCCTCAAAACAGGCCAAGAGGACTAATAACCCTAACTCTCCCGCAACGTAGCAAAACGAGAAGAATCAAGAGCCTTAGTGAAAATATCAGCAACCTGCTGCTCAGACTCAACAAAATGAAGCACAACATCACCTTTCTCAACATGGTCTCTAAGAAAATGATATCGAATATCAATGTGCTTGGTCCTAGAGTGTTGCACTGAGTTTTTGGCAATGTTGATGGCACTAGTGTTGTCACAGAAAAGAGGAACACTCTCCAAAAATAATCCATAGTCCCGCAAAGTAGACAAAATCCAGAGAACCTGAGAACAACTGCTTGCTGCAGCGACGTATTCGGCCTCGGCAGTGGACTGTGCAACAGAGGACTGTTTTCGAGAAGACCAAGAAATAAGAGATGTGCCCAAGAAATGACAAGTGCGAGAAGTACTCTTCCTATCCACTCTACACCCCGCAAAATCAGCATCAGAAAACGCCCGAATAGAGAGAGCAGAATCGGAAGAAAACCAGAGTCCAAAATCAAGAGTGCCTTGAAGGTACCTGAATATGCGTCGCACTGCTTGACGATGAGAAGCACGAGGTGAAGCCTGAAATCGAGCGCACAGACACACAGCGAATTGTATGTCCGGCCTCGACGCTGTGAGGTAGAGGAGGGAGCCGATCATGCTGCGGTACTCCTTCTGATCCACGGGCTCTCCATCCTCATCAGGGTCCAGCACGGTGGTTGTGGCAATGGGAGTAGACATTGGTCTACTGCTTCCCATGTCGAAACGCCGAAGAAGGTCTTTTGTATACTTACTTTGATGAACGAAAGTGCCTTCTTTCAGTTGCTTGACTTGAAGACCAAGGAAGAAGGTCAATTCTCCCATCATGCTCATCTCGAACTCCCTGCTCATAGAATCTGAAAATCTGGACACCAAAGCATGAGACGAACCACCGAATATGATATCATCCACATAAATCTGAACCAATAAAAAATCACTGCCATGCCTGAGAGTGAACAAGGTTTTATCAACCAAACTCATTTTAAATTCATTATCAAGTAGGAAACTCTTAAGCCTATCATACCAAGCTCTAGGAGCTTGCTTCAATCCATACAAGGCTTTGGAGAGTTTAAAAACACGGTTTGGGAACTTATGATTTTCAAAGCCAGGAGGTTGCTTGACATAGACTTCTTCTTCTATGAAACCATTAAGAAATGCACTTTTGACATCCATTTGAAAAAGCTTAAAACCCTTAGAAGAAGCAAAAGCTAGCAGTATGCGAATGGCTTCTAATCTAGCGACAGGAGCAAATGTCTCTTCAAAGTCTAAGCCCTCTACCTGGGAATAACCTTGAGCTACAAGCCTAGCCTTGTTGCGAACTACCAATCCATCCTCACTTTGCTTATTTTTAAAAATCCATTTTGTTCCAATTACATGAATATCAGGTGGAAGTTCAACTAAGGTCCAGACTTTGTTTCTTTCAAAATTTTCAAGTTCTTCATGCATGGCATTGACCCAAGAGGAATCAGATAACGCATGGGTGACATCTCGGGGTTCAAAAGACGCGACAAAAGCAGAATGTGCATGAGAATCAGGAGAAATAAACCTGGAGCGAGTGACTCGCTCATTGAAATCCCCAATCATCCGCTCGGCGGATGTCGTCATTGAATATGAAGAGGAGCTCACAGTGCGTATGGCCTCTACCTCATGAGCTGCGGAGGTAGGAGCAGAGCCACTCAGATCGTCGGTGAAGATAGGAGGAGGTTGTTCAGCTGAAGCTCGGGTAGTGGTAGCAGGCTCTCCAACCATCTCAGAAGAAACTTGAGGAAGAATTGGGTCCTCATCCTCAGAGTCATCGTCGACGAAGATGCTTTCTCGAATATCAGAAACCTGTGTACCTGCAGCATCGGGTCTAGTACCAGGACTAGCCTCATCAAAAGTGACTTCGCAAGTCTCAACAATTTTGTTAGTATCCAAATTAAATACACGAAAGCCACGAGAATGAGCAGGATATCCAAGGAATATGCCATCAGAACATCTAGATTCAAATTTATCCAAATTGCCATGTTTACGAATGAAGCACTTGCAACCAAAAATCTTGAAATAAGAGACTTTAGGCCTATGACCAAATCTAAGCTCATAAGAAGTCTTGCCAATCACAGATCTCAAGAAAACCCTATTAGACACATAACAAGCAAGAGAGATCGCCTCACCCAAAATCTCCTAGGTGTGGAATGCTCATCTAGCAAGGTTCTAGCCATCTCTACAAGGGTCCTGTTCTTCCTCTCTACAACGCCATTCTGCTGAGGAACTCTAGGAGAAGAGAACTGATGCTCAATTCCCCTATCAGTGCAGAAAGTGGCAAAAGAAGAGTTCTTGAATTCTGTCCCATTGTCACTCCTAATGACTCTCAAAGCTCCGGGAAGATCAACACTAGTCTAAGGACCAATTCTCTAAAAATCCAAAACCTCGTCCTTAGAAACCGAAAATAAACCCATGAATACCGGAGAAGTCATCCACAATCACAAGCACATACCATTTTCCACCACAGATGAACTCTAGAAGGACCAACAGTGTCTAAGTGCAAAGGCGACTGGACCATCAGTCATTACTAAAGTAAGAGGTGGATGAGAAGCGAAACCATCTTACCATGTCTACAGGAGCGCACACTAGGTCTCTAATGACCTTGACCTAGGCAAACCTCTAATCAAATCCTTGCACGACTCTAGTCAAGTGGTCAAAACCTATGTGTCCAAGTCTACGATGCCATAAGACTAGATCATGAGAATCGAGGCTACAAGACATCTAGAAGCTGAAGCGTAAGAGACACTGAAATCAGCACTAAAGATCCTCTCAAACCCAGTGATCCCAAATACATTCTCACCTGAAGAGTCTAGAACTCTACACTCACCACTCTTAAACCTTACCTCCAGACCCTCATCAAGCAGCTGAGAAGCAGATAGCAGATTATACCTTAGCTTACTTACCAAAGCGACGTTCTTAAGCATGAACTTGTTGTTGACGCATGACTGTGCCCTTGGTCATCACGATCCGGTAGAAGCATCCCCAAATGTGATCAACTCATTTCCGGATGCACATGTGAGGAGGAGAACCATCTAGAATCTCCGGTCATGTGTCGAGAACATCCGAATCAACAAGCCATATGTCCTCCTTCCTCGCACGACGGACCTACGGGGCATAGCAGAAACATCGTGCCTCGATCGGGGTTAGTAGTAAAAGACTTGGGAATCCGATCTTGAGTCACACGATCTTCGAGGATCACCGAGAAAAGCAGCGAGAAAGCGGTTAAGAGTAAAATCATCGAATGCACATGAGAAACACCTAGACCTCTCGAATCGACCTACCAAAAGGTCGGTACTCCCTGTCTAGATGCTACCCGTGGTCTCTCCCATGATATCCTAAACCGAGCGCCGCCTAGAACCTCCAAAGGAGTCAAAGAAGTCATCTACAAACCTAGGCCTATGTCTAGCAGGAAAGACAGACTGCCTGGCTCTAGAGACTACAGTGGGTGAAGGAACTCCTCTAATAGACCTCAAAACACTCATCCTTCCTTTTCTCTCAATCTTAGCTCTACGGAAGCAGAACTCAACAATGTGGCCATCCTTCTTGAGAAGGTGCAATGGTACTTGACCTTTTGAGGGTCGACCTATTGAAGTAGAAACACTGTCTTGCTAGAAGAAGTTTGGGCAAAACTGCAGATCTAAAAACAATCTTAGATGGTTCAGGGGTTCTACCTCAAACAAGCCACTCTCAACAGCTCTCGTGATCTTAGGTGGATGGTTCTTGGAATGCTCTATTGAATTAAAACCTAAGCCACTATTCTTCACACTCACCTTAGATTTATCAAGAATCATGTTGAGATTCTTCTTCCCACGATAAATCTCTCAAGAGTATCTTTAAGGTAATCATTTTCTTTGGCTATGTCCTTACATGACGAACAATTACTAGACTTGATTGCCTCATCATACTCATCCTTGAGAATAGCTATCTCAACTTTTAATGCCTCACAAGACACACAATATGAATTCCTAATCCTATTCAACTGTTCCTTAAATTTATCTCTAAATGCTTCTTGTATCTTATCTACATTCATTTCAATTTCAGTACACAAGATACAGCAAGAAGAGTCAATATCTTTCTTGGATGCAGTCATGAACATGGATTTTTCAATATTAGCTTTCTCCTTTAAAGTCTTGTTTAGAGCATCATTCTCAATTGTGAGTTTAGGGCAATTTTCACATGATGCAGATCTAGAATAAAGAACCATTTCAATCATCTCTTTCATTTTGACCTTATTATCCTCACAATGAGAGCAAGTATGACTAGGATCAAATTTCTGCAATTCTTTTGTAGCGCTATTCAATTTTAATTCAAGCAACGCACAGTTTAAACAAGGTGAAGGAATAGCATCTACAGGAGTCACATCTAGAGCAATAGCATTCATACAAGAAGGACTAGACTTGAGAGATTCAATTTCATCAAGAGCATCTTTTAATTGATTTGTAACAGAGGAATGAGTAGTTTGTAGATTGGTCAGATCAAACATCAAGCTAAGACAAGAATCACAATCATTGGTAGGATTAATAGATTTGAGTCTAACAATTTCTAGGTTCAAGTCTTCAATTATGGTATCCTGTTTCTTTATCTTTTAGCTTGCTTCTTGCTTTTGTTCAGAACAACCAAAGCACGTTTCATTTCATTTGGTGATGGACATACCTCGTCGGGATTTTTGAAGAGCTCGTCGTCGTTGGAGGAGTCGACGTCGTGGTGTCCCGCCATGAAGCACATGCCGGTGAAATCATGAGTCTTCTTCTTGCCATGGGAGTCATCGTCGTCGTCCTCCGTCCCCGAGTCCACATCGCTCATATCAACACTCTCGAGAGCGGCAAGGACCCGGCTGACGAACTTGCGATAGTTGGGCTTCTTAGCTTTTGCATCCTTAGCTTGTGGATGTCTCCGAAAATCCTTCTCCTCTTTGCCCTTCAGCCTGGGGCACTTGGAGCGAATGTGATTTGGCTCACCACACTCAAAACAAGTGATAGGTCCACCTCTCCTCCTATTTCTTACTTTGTTGTATGCTCTCGAGAATCTGGTGGATAGGAGGGCTAAGTCATCCTCAGGTATCTTCTCTAGTTGCTCATCGCTCAAAGAATGCCAAGCGGACAAAGAAAGACCAGATGAGCTAAAATCAAAAGAATAAGAAGAACTACCCTTAGAAGGGTCGACCACTAACGCCATAGACTCTGTCTTGGGGAGACGCGAGATAAAGTCAATCTCATGCATCTTCAACCTCGAGTAGAGCTTGTCCATGGTAAGCTCACTCATGTGATGTTGTCATTGATGGAAGTGATTTTCATCCCCCAAACTCTCACATCAAGAGCACCCAAAAGCTGGCGTGCATTCTCGGATTCAGTGAAGACAAGATCCACAGCGCGAAGATTATGCAGAATCTTGGAGAACCTTCCCCACAACTCATCTAAAGACTCACGGGCTTTTGCTCGATCTTTGAGTATTCTTTCTTGAGTTGGTTCTGTCTCACTTCCTTGATCGCAGAGAACCTCGTGGTAATCACAAAGAGTCCTCCGGATCTCATGAGCGGACCTCAAATGAGCAACACGCTCAAACTCGGATCGACTAAGCCCTTGAATCGAAAGTTTGAGCCTTGCTATTAGCCTCAACATGCGGAGTGATCACATCGTCATCGGCTGGCACAACATATGGATTTTTGACCTTAAGCCAAATAGCGTGCCCTTGAGCCTCGATGTAGAATTGCATACGAGTCTTCCAATAAGAAAAATCAGATCCATCAAAGATATGTGGTTTGTTTGCATACTTGTCAGTCGCCATGGCTCCAAAGACTGGTTAAGATCTATAAGAAGAGCTAACCGTGCTCTGATACCAATTGTAGGACCGGAAAGGCGACTAGAGGGGGGTGAATAGGAGCTTAACCAAATTTTTCTTTTTAAATATTAGATTCAACACAAATTTCACTCCTATAGCTATGAGAGCTATGAAGATCAATAGAAAACCACAGTGGAAGACTTATGTTGAATTTCCTTCAAACCCCGGAAGAAACAATCGAAACACAATTTTTGACTTGATGAGCAGTGTTGATGAGCAGAGAGCGTCGGGCCGGCTACGGGAGCGGTCGGACCGTGCGGACGGTCGGACCGACACAGGAGCGGTCGATCGGTGAATAGTAAAATCGACCGTAACGCGAATTTCAGCACTATTTCAAAACCGAAAATCGATCTAACTTTTGATCTACACGGCCAAACTTGACCAAATTTGGAACACAACTTCCCAATGATATCTGGAACCTATTCCAAGTGACGATCGAAAAGATCTACTTCAAAGTTTTGATCTTTTTCAGTTTTACCGAAGGAAGGTTCAAAACCGAGCAAAAACGAAAAACACGATCTAAAACTTGCTCGTGGGAGATTGATGATCTTGATGATCCTAGATGTATTCTCACACATCACAGCAAGATAGAAGTGGGCAAGAGATCAACCAAAAACCAAAAGATCAAAGATTGACTCAAAATCATAAAATGAGAAGGAAAAACACAAAGAGACACATCTTTGGATAATCATCCATGGATTGAATCATGATGTTGCTGGTTACAGCCACTCCCTCAAGGAGGACAAGAGCTCAATCCATGAGCACACAATCAACTCATCTCCCTAGAACCCTAAGCCTCTCTCTTTCTCTCTAAGTCCCTAAACCAAACTAGGGTTTGCAAATGAAGTGCTTAAAGTGGCTTGACCAGCACACCCCCTATTTATAGAGAGGCCTTGCTTCTAGAAGAGTTTCTCTAATGGGCTCCGTTAAGGCCCAACATGAGCGGACACTTACGCACGCTTTTAAAGCGGCTGAAACCATTATCTCTTGACCTAAACCACTTCATCTTGCGACGCCCCGCGCCGTGGTTTAGCCAATCCACAAAGCCGGTATTTGGTGAAATTACCAAAATACCCTTCTCGATCCTTCTCCATGGACCGAGTCCAGTGTCGGCGATCGCTTGCTCGCCGCGTGTAGGTTGATCAACGGCTCTCATCATGTCGGCAAGTCTCTCCGTCCGATTCTCGGAACCACCAAGGCACTTGCACCGACCCCCGCGCCGCTTGATCAACCCGTCGCACCGAACTGCCCGTTCGGTCATCCTCGTCCATTCTGCGCCACGCTTGAGCCACTTGACCTCACCCGACATCCATGATCGTTCTGGACCTCAGCTCTCCAAGCTTAGTCCCGATCCTCTCGCCGTTGACCGTCATTGACCTTCAAAACACCTGCACAGCAATAGACAGAGAAATCGTCTCCGGGAACAAGTTCTTCACAACTTGACTCACGTTAGTGAAACCATGCAATATGCAACACATATACAAGGATAAACATGGATATGACTTAACTCAAAACCAATTAGCCAATCAAATCAACATTCAGCACAAAACCGGTCAGACCGCCATTCAATGGCGGTCGACGCATCTAACGATCGACCGCTTCGGCGCCAGTCGGACCGCTTTGAACTGACAACGATCTTGGGACATTTGCCGAAAATACGAGAAATAGCAAACCAAAAGTGTAATTGCCAATTGTAACATCATCCTAATATCGTGCACATATCCTCATGATATCCACACAAACTCTAATCACGATGATAGATTTGCATGACACAGGAATTGACCGTATACCTGACTGGCTTTGGACTTTGTCCACCTCTCTCAAGTACTTGGATCTCTCGAATAACGTTCTCACCGGCAAGCTGCCAGCGTCTTTGGTGCATTTGAAAAGGCTAAAAACTTTGTTCCTCAACTCTAACCAATTGGAGGGTCAGATTCCTGATATGCCAGACAACATTGCTACGGTATATCTCTCCAACAACTCTTTCTCTGGATCATTGCCCCACAATTTAGGAAGGAGCGGCTCAATGGAACACATTCTACTATCGAGCAATCGTTTTAACGGAAGCATACCCAGGTTCTTCTGTGACATGACAGAAATTTCAATCCTAGACCTTTCAAACAATAGTTTATCAGGTGGACTCCTAGATTGTTGGAAGCAGAACCCGAACATATATGCGTTGGATTTCTCAAGCAACAACTTGGAGGGAGAAATACCTCCAAGTATAAGCTCTCTTACTCGACTTCGTTCGTTGCAATTAAATAAGAATAAGCTATCTGGGATGTTGCCCTCCTCTCTACAGTCATGCAAGGCATTGTGTTTGCTTGACATTGGAGAGAATCATTTCACGGGTCCCGTACCAGCATGGATAGGAAAGAGTCTAGAATCCCTCACGATCCTTCGGCTACGATCAAATAAATTTTGTGGAAACATTCCAGACGATTTTTCACAACTTCAGTGGCTCCAAGTGCTGGATCTAGGCGATAATAAACTATCAGGGACCTTGCCACACTTTCTTGGAAATTTCACGGCAATGGCTTCACAACAATCATTGCAATCAGATCCTGTAGTATTTCTTGAGGAACAGGCATTTGTTGATACCTATTTTAGCCGTGAAATATACGTTACTAAGAAAGGAGAAGAACAAATGTATTCAAACATTCTTTATATGATGAAGAGCATCGACCTTTCAGACAATGAGCTGGCAGGAGAGATTCCTATTGAAATTGGAGCCCTTGTGGCACTCAAGAACCTCAATCTGTTAAGAAATCACCTGAGCGGAAGTATTCCATGGACAATTGGCAGGATGCTCCAGTTGGAATCGCTTGATCTCTCACGGAACCATTTGTCTGGTGTTATTCCCCAAACCTTGGCGTCACTAGACTCGCTGGGCCGCCTCAACCTGTCGTACAACAATCTTTTTGGGAAGATACCGCCGGGGTCTCATCTCCAGACTCTTGGTGATCAAGATCCATACATATATGCAAGCAACAAGTATCTATGCAGCCCTCTCGCCTCTGAAAGCTGTTCTGAAGACAAGAGCGATCATCCACTTGATCACAATCATCCACTTGGTCACGGTGAGCGCAAGGATGACCGTGATGTATGGTTGGATGTGTTTTCAGGGCTCGGCTTCGACTTGGGATTCGCGGCTGTGTGGTGGCTACTGGTATTCAGCAAAGCTGCGAGCAAAGTGTACTTCCAGTTCATCGACTCCACATATGAGAAAATCTGCGATTGGGTGGTCCTGCTGAAGATAAAGGTGAACACAAAATTGGCGGAAAGAAATCAAGACTCGGACGACTGAATTAACTTGCAAGAACAACATGTACTACTGTATAGAAGTACGTACAATGCTTGGATGTCTTCTGCAGAGCCTATATATGCATCTGCAATGATATAATTGAGCAAAAATGTGCTTATGTGCGTTGTAATCGTATCGTCATCTAGATGGAATAATCTAGCGGACAATGTTAGTTCTTGTAATGAAAGAACCGACTGGTGTTCTGTCCGTTCTATGTGAAAGGTGAACAAGCGACACCAACCGATAGCAGCAGCAGTGTGCTGCTGCCAGGTGGTTATGTATTTAGATGCAAGAAGTGTGCTTGCAATGTTACACTGGCGGGGGTACAGCCGGCTAGCGCGTGGGCCGTGAGCGCCCAAAAGAACTAGCGCAGCGCCACTGCATGCGTCAGATCCGGCTATACACGAATCCGATTGGACGAAATAGATTCTTGAAAACTCACTCGCAACTTCAGAGTTTCAGAAATACTCTGGATTCAGGGAAGAACAAGAGAACTAGGGTTCGAAATACGCTAGTCTAATCTACGAATGCAAGAGAGAATATGCGTTTTTTCCCTTACTTCCATTCCACGCCAACCCTGTGTTAAGTATTCGAGGTTTCTACAGTCGAATCCAAAGCAAAGACAGTATAGTAAATGAACTCTGAAGTTCAACTTCGGGAAATGACAACGGCGAGACGTCTACAATCTTGCCGGATTCTGAAACGAAGTGTCTGCACCGTGCGATGATCCTCATTGCGCGATCTGCGTGAATCTGCCCCGTCGCTGCTGTTGAAGTGAAATCGTCCAACCCGTTACCTTCTTTACCGACTTGCTCTTGAGTTCATTCGATGAAGACAGAACCTGACAGCGCGGCCGGCCGGCACAGGCAGAGATGGCGTGTAACATCCCATTTTCGCTCTTTGTAAGTTTTCAAAATTTGAGGTAGAGTTCTTCTTCAAACCTCATCTAGAAATCCAAAACTTTCAAATTTTCGTCCTCTCCCGACCCAGCTCCCTCCCCCGGTCTTCTTCTTCCTCGGTCAACACTAGCACCCGAGTCCCCCCTCTCTCGCTCGTGCCCACTTGCCGTCCTTGCTAGTCCTTGCCGCCCCACGCCCGTCCTCAGCTGGCCCCATCACCTGCGCAACTCTTCGCTCGCGTCCCGTCCCTCCGTCCTTCGCGTCCTCGCCACCCTTGACCGAGCCGCCCAAGTCGTGCGCACGCGCGCCCAGCACCAGCTCGCCCGCGCCAAGCCTCGGCCCCTTTGCCCCCTCCCCCCTCCGGCTATAAGAGCTCCGCTCCCCCTCCTCTTCGGCCCCGTCCTCATCTCCCCTCCTTCCCCGTGCAAGAAGAACCAAGCAAAGGGGAAAAGATCGAAAAACTCACCTCTAGCCGGCCGCGCCACCGCCTCTTCGGTGCCCTCTTCGCCGGCCCGGTGAGCCTCGTGGTCCGCCGTCGCTCCCTCCGGTCGCCGTCGCCGTGCGCCCCTGGGCTCCCTTCCTCCCGTGCGCCACCGCCGCCTCCTTCCTCTCCCGCGGGCCGCTCGCCGCCACCCCGCCCGCCCGCCCCCTCAATCTCCTCTCCCTCTCTTTTGGCGTCGGGCCGAAGCCCCCCTTTTCTTTTTAGGGCAATTGGCCCATGGCCGTGGGCCGCACAAGGGCTTCAGCCCAAACGGTTGGGCTGGGCCGAAACGTGCACAGTGGGCCGCCGCCTGTTTCCTTTTTCTTTTTCTTTTCTGTTTTAATTCAAAAGAGAAACTTCAAATATTCATATCTCCCTCGTCGTAACCCCTAAAATTGTGAAACTTGTTTCTAAAAATTTGTAAATTCAAGATCTTACTAATGGCATAGGTCTTGTTTAATTTGAAGTTCATTTGTATTTATTTGCTCTTTTTGCTTGTCTGTACCTTTTTTTTTCCGGTACATTCGTCCGATTAGGATTTGAAGACACGGACGACCTCCAAGTTGATCGAGCACAAGATTATCAAGACCCTCTTGCCTATAACCAAGACGAGTCAATACTTTGATAATATTGAGCCTACATTTAAGCAAATTATATTCTTTTGAAAATAGCAAATTGCATGCTTTAATTCTTTAATCAAATGTATGTTAAAAACTTAAGTTAGTTAAATCCCCATTTGATGATTAATTAATTATAATGTCATCCCTTATTAATTGAATCCATTAATCCTTGTCACCCTAGTAACTATATGGTAAATACTAGCTATAGGTTGTACTTAAGTGACATACTAGTCTTCCTTAAGTACCGGGACCTTAAAATGTCTCAATCATCATCTTTTCGAACATGAAACAGTTTTGGGCAGTCATTGGTGGTCCATGACTGAAGAAAATGAAATAAGTGGGTTTTACTCCTCAAAACCCTAAATTGCTATTACCCTATCTGGGTGGACGGTAAGATGGATGGTATGATAGTGGGTGCTAATGTAGCCCAATGACTGCCGTTTTGTGGACTGGATTGTGGAATGAACCGCCCAGACAACCATAAGGACTTAATCTTGTTATAACCTCCCGTGTAAAACAAGTGCAACCACAAGTCTGTAAAGTACAACATGGCTAAATAATTTGTATCCATCAATACGAGTTGCATCAGATAGATGATCCGCGACGCCGTAAGCCTTTGTGGCGAAGGGTGTCGGGGTGCACGATGTAAGTCGTTTGACGGCGCAAGAGGGGGGTCTGAGTAAGGGTTAACGGATCTAAAAACAGAGCGTAACCCTTCACAGACGAAACCTTAGCAAAGTGTAATTAATACCGAGGGATGCATTGTAAAGGCCTTGTGATGATCTCTCCTTAATTCACATGTTTACGGAAACGTGTGTACATATCAAGACGATTATCTCTTGTGGGTAAAGTGTACAACCTCTGCAGAGTTATAAACTGTTTAAACAGTCGTGCCTACGGTCAAAGGCGGACATGGGAACTTTACTTGAGTTAGTTATATTTCAAAACTTTTGTGGGTGGTACAAAAAATATGGTGGGCTCATCTAGCCCTGGATTGGATTTTCCCTGAGTTTTTAGACTCAGTGATGTTAATAATGGGGTTAACCCCAGTCAAATAAGCATCAGGTAGAGTTTCCGATGGAGGGAACCTCTGCTGTTATTAAATATTGCACAATTACTCTCTTTAATAAAATAAAAATTGGTTAAAATGCTAAGTGATAGGAATTTGTAATTATGATAATTAGAACTTTAGCAAATAAAAGAACCCGAGTCATCTTTGTTTAGCCTTGCATGTATATTATTGCATTGTGTGTTGGCTCGCGAGCACGGAAGTTGTGCTCATCCTCGCTCTCTCCCCCAAAATCCTCAGAAGCAGGAAATCCTGGATATTACAACTACTACGAGGATCCAGAAGTTGGAGACCCAGGAGATGATGAAGCATAGTGTAGACGATTAGCTGTTCTAGTCTTGCCTCAGTCCAGTTGACTCCGTCGGTGCTTGCATGCATCCAATATTATCCAAGCCTTGGTTAATATCGGACGCACATGAGTTTCCCCAGTCGCTTGACTGTGGAGAGATGTACTATCACCATTTTGCTTCAGTTGCCGTTTCCGCTCTTTGTAATGTAATCAGTATTGGCCTGTTCGGCCCTTATTGTAAAACCTGACCGGACGCGGTCTATGTAAACTCTGAAGTGTTAAATAATGAATGGTATGGTTTTACGCTATGTATGAATTGATTCAGTGATGTATCCGTGAGTGCTAGCTACTGATTCAGAGAATAGCACAGTGTTTCACAGAGAATTTTGGATTACGAAATCCAAGTTCGACATGGCGTGGATCCGCAGCGGCGCACTGCTGTGCCCACACGGAGGCAAGGCACACAACTACCGTTCAGCCTTGGGCCAGACGCTCGTGGTTATTACATCCCTAGGCCGGATGATTGTGGCCCGGACTTTGGGGGCGGTAGGCTGGCTGATTCGCCGATATGGTCCAGGTCCGGCGAGACCCGAACGCGACGCGAGAATACGACCCGGAAAAGGAAGAAAGAGCTAGCGTGCGGATACCAGAAACCTGCGTGCGCCTTGGCGCGCGCGGAGACAAACGTACGTACGTGATACTACTTGGTAATCATAGAAGTTACACCTCTAAATTTTTTCTCTCAATACCATCAAAAGATATTACTTGATAATCACATAAGCTACACCTACACAGGTTAAGCATGAGTCGAAGGATTTAGAACCTAATTAGAAAAAGAAGAGAACTTCGGAAAGCAATAAGCAAATAGAGAACGAAATGCAACCCTTGTATAAAAACAACACAAAAAAAGGAAGATTTTTTTTTTTTGAGAATGCATATATTACAAAGTTGGCTATATAAAAGTCATTGCAAACATCACGTGGATAACATTTCCATAGGTAAACATGTATTTATGGGTATTCGGACTGTTATGTTCATTAGTCAGGTGCTACTTTAAGTGTATTTTATATTTTATTTTGTCTCTTGTTTTATTTATGTATAAATTTGGATTACATTAGACATTCAAATATGTCTATACAGTTTTATCATAGTAGTTTTCTCCCACAAGCACCCCCTGTATTTTTGTCGTGTGTACGCCATTGTTAATAAGTGGTGTATATTGTAAATTATAGGCAATGTTGTTGATAGTATTTTTAGGGGAGAAGCTTGATTTAACCTTTGAATTTTGATCACGTTCTACTATGCTGGATTTGAGGTGTGCGCCTCCTCGGTGGAACCTACCTAAACCATATGTTCCCTCCTTATTCATTGTGACCACCACAGCTTCTTGTTTTTTTGGGCGAGGAAGCTATTATCCCCTCCGGAGCACAAAAACAAGTTATTTTGAAATACGTGCTATTTAGATTTGATTCGTCTCGAAAAGTATTTTTATAATATTATAATTTTGTTATGATTTACAAATATATTATAATAGTAATTAGTAGCTAAAGTTGCATTTTGAGGATCGTGTTTATGTTAACATCTAAAACGACCTGTTTTTTTTTTAACCGGAGGGAGTGCTATTCGCGATGGTAATTCGTTTTTGCTGCATGGCCATGCTTTGCACGATTTCATCAATCTGGCAATTAGTTTGGCGAGCTGTCAGGCACGACCGTTGCTCGGCGACCACCGGCCGCACAGGTTCAGTCCAGGTCGCGCGCGGCGCCCATGCACACACCACGGCGCGCCGCCCGCGACGGGTGCATTGATGAGAGCCTGAGAAACCGGCCAGCGCGTACGTTCCACCCCGCCCGCTGGACGGCCGTGGTCGCGCGCAGTTTCCCATTACTAGTTGATGAAACGTGAGTGGCATGGGCAGCATGCCGGTGGTTGACGCGCCTACATGGCCCCTTGATGTATCTCTCTTCCGTTGACTGCATTACACGCGCATCTTATATTACGTGTTCTCGAAAGGAAAAATAGCAAACCAACAACAAAGAGCGAGCGAGTTGCGCCACCACACTCCGCCCTTCCCGTTCTTGCTGCCCCGCCGCCTGCTAAGCTGGGTTGATTTTCCAGACGAAGACGGATACATGGTGTCTCTAGTTGCCAGGTAATTAAGCATGCATGCATCATTCAGCTCTGTTAAGCTGGGTTTACTAGTCAGTAGTCACTCGGTAGATGAGCAAGCTTGGCATTAGCCATTTTGAGCTAGCTCTAATAATAGATCCCTCTAGTATACTACACTAGTATATATGTGCCTTTGTTCTGATCCTAGCTAGCTACTTGCAGAAGCTGCAGCACCGCCCGCAGAGCCATGCGGGGTTTGCTCCCTGTTCTGCTGCTGCCTGTTATGCTTCTGGCCGTCGGTGCCTCGGGGTGCCTCGGGAAAGAACGGGACGCGCTTCTGGCCTTCAAGGCCGGCCTCAAGGACCCTCGGGGTCGACTAGCTTCATGGAGCGACGGCTCAAACTGCTGTCGCTGGTACGGTGTGACGTGCAGCAACAACACCGGCCGCGTCGTCAAGCTCGACCTCCACAACGACCTAGAATTCAGCATCAACAGCATGGAATTCGCTCTGTCAGGTGTCATCGATCCATCCATGGTTTCTCTAGCTCATCTGGAGTACATCGACCTCGAAGGGAACGATTTCAGCGGCACAAGCATCCCTGGCTTCATAGGATCTCTCAACAACTTGAGGCATCTGGATCTGTCGGACACTGGCTTTGGCGGGGAAATCCCTCCTCAGCTTGGCAACTTGTCGAAGCTGAGTTATCTTGATATTGGTGGCAACACTGGCGCCAGTGTCTCTTCTGGCGGTCTTCATTGGCTGTGTAGGCTTTCTTCATTGACACACCTTAACCTGTCACATTGCAACTTATCTGCCGCTTCGGGCTGGCTAGAGTCAGTGACCATGCTTTCTTCCCTCCAAGTGCTTCTCTTACGAAGCGCTAGTCTCCCGCCCACTGAGCTGAATTCTCTGTCCCAGGCCAACTTCACAGATCTTAATGAAATTGATCTGTCATACAACACCTTCAGCTCTACCTTTCCATACTGGTTAACAAACCTACGTACTCTGTCATCGGTCACCCTAGCCGGTTGTGAGCTCCATGGACGGATCCCCGAATCTTTGGGGAACTTAACTGGCCTCAACCACCTAGACTTGTCCGGCAACAATTTGGAAGGAGAAATTACTGGGTCAATAGGAGCCCTATGCAACTTGAAGGTGCTACAGCTGTCTGCGAATAATCTCACCGGCGATGTCACAAATATAGGGAAGGCCATGGCGCGCTGCATGAATCAACTCGATACAGTCGACTTTTGGTCGAATGGTCTAACTGGGAGGCTGTCTGGATGGTTTGAGTCATTCACGGATGTCCAGACAGCTGCTCAACTTAGTAATGGCTCACTTGCAGCTAGCTTTGTGCATCCCAATAGTAGTGGTAAGCTTTCACACCTGAGTGGGTTATATCTTTCTGACAATTCGTTTCATGGCACCTTGACTGAACAACACCTAGCCAATCTACCCAATCTGTCTGATTTATTTCTATCTGCTAAATCCTTGAGGATTGTCGTGGACATAAATTGGGTGCCTCCCTTCCAGCTTAATGCCCTCAAACTACGTTCTTGCCAACTACAATCGCAATTTCCACATTGGCTCCGGACGCAAACTGGAATCTTGGTAATAGATTTGCATGACACAGGAATTGTAGGCCCTATACCTGACTGGGTTTGGACTTTGTCCACCTCTCTCATGCACTTGGATCTCTCGGATAACGTTCTCACCGGCAAGCTGTCAGCGTCTTTGGTGCATTTAAAAAGCCTAGATATTGCCAACAACTCTTTCTCTGGATCATTGCCCCACAATTTAGGAAGGAGCAGCTTCATGGAAAACATTCTACTATCGAGCAATCGTCTTAACGGAAGCATACCCAGGTTCTTCTGTGACATGACAGATATTTCAATCCTAGACCTTTCAAACAACAGTTTATCAGGTGGACTCCCAGATTGTTGGAAGCAGAACTCGAACATATATTCGTTGGATTTCTCAAGCAACAACCTGGAGGGAGAAATACCTCCAAGTATAGGCTCTCTTACTCGACTTCTTTCGTTGCAATTAAACAAGAATAAGCTATCTGGGATGTTGCCCTCCTCTCTACAGTCATGCAAGGCATTGTCTTTGCTTGACATTGGAGAGAATCATTTCACGGGTCCCGTACCGGCATGGATAGGAAAGAGCCTAGAATCCCTCAGGATCCTTCGGCTGCGATCAAATCAATTTTGCGGAAACATTCCAGCAGATTTGTCACAACTTCAGTGGCTCCAAGTGCTAGATCTAGGCAATAACAAACTATCAGGGACCTTGCCACACTTTCTTGGAAATTTCACGGCAATGGCTTCACAACAATCATTGCAATCAGATCCTATAGCATCTCTTGAACACTCCATTGGCTATCGATGTAACTATTTTAGCCGCGAAATATACGTTACTACGAAAGGAGAAGAACGAATGTATTCAACCACTCTTTATCTGATGAGCATTGACCTTTCAGACAATGAGCTGGCAGGAGAGATCCCTACCGAAATTGGAGCCCTTGTGGCACTCAAGAGCCTCAATCTGTCAAGAAATCACCTGAGCGGAAGTATTCCTAGGACAATTGGTAGGATGCTCCAGTTGGAATCGCTTGATCTCTCATGGAACTATTTGTCTGGTGTTATTCCCCAAACCTTGGCGTCATTGGACTCGCTGGGCAGCCTCAACCTGTCGCACAACAATCTTTCTGGGAAGATACCGCCAGGGTCTCATCTCCAGACTCTTGGTGATCAAGATCCATACATATATGCAGGCAACAAGTATCTATGCAGCCCTCTCGCCTCTGAAAGCTGTTCTGACGACAAGAGCGATCATCCACTTGATCACGGTGAGCGTAAGGATGGCCGTGATGTATGGTTGGATGTGTTTTCAGGGCTCGGCTTCGGCTTGGGATTCGCGGCTGTGTGGTGGCTACTGGTATTTAGCAAAGCTGCGAGCAAAGTGTACTTCCAGTTCATCGACTCCACATACGAGAAAATCTGCGATTGGGTGGTCCTGCTGAAGATAAAGGTGAACACGAAATTGGTGGAAAGAAATCAGGACTCGGACGACTGAATTAACTTGCAAGAACAATACGTACGTACGCTGGTGCTTGGATGTCATCTGCAGAGCCTATATACGCATCTGCAACAATATAATCGAACAAAAATGTGGTTATGTGCGTTGTAATCGTATCGTCATCTAGATGGAATAATCTAGCGAACAATGTTAGTTCTTGTAATGAAAGAACCGATTGGTACGTGTTCTGTCCGTTCTATGTGAAAGGTGAAGAAGTGACACCAACAGATAGCAGCAGCAGTGTGTTGCTGCCTGGTGGTTGTCAAGAAGCGCGCGGCCATGAAAGATGTTTGAGTAGGCACTCTCTGCTCACGTAAGTTAATGTCACTTTAGTGCATTTCTTCAATATTTCCTAAATCAGACAGTAACTTATGTTTGATTGCTGGTGTGAACAACGAAAAAAATACAAGCTAGCGAGATAAAGATTTTGTGTTTTAGGACTGCATATCAAATTATCAATATATCATCATATTTTTTTTGTTACGTTGCTATTGCTTGTTTTTGTATAGAATGTGGTTCTCATGAGTTATGACCACATATTAATGTTGGTCTTCGGCTTTCCTGTTTATAGTCAGCTACTTAGTTCCTTTCAAGATACATTTCCTGTTCATAAGTTCTATGTTTCACATGTAACATGTTTCTTATTGTTTGGCAGGCTGCTGATACCAAGTCATTTCGGATTATGTACGTTATTTCCTCCACCAACACACGTAAGTTTGTTCTTTATGCACAACCTAACAATATTTTGTTCTTATAAATTAAGTAGGACAGGATTGAGTGAACTAGCTGTTGCCGACGGCGGGCTGTTCCTGATGTTAGCCACAACATGACAATTTATTTGTCATTTAGTTCTTGATCTGCTTTTTGTAAGCCGATTTATTTGTTTGTAATAAATTATGGCTGTGCATCGTATGATGCAGAGGCTGGGAGGTTTGCCCTTCTATTATCTAAAAAAAGGATTGAGTGAACTAAATGAAACTCAGATCTCATTGATTAATACAAACCTGTATAGTTACTTGAAATATTTGACATGCAAGATAGCTGATGCTAAAGTTGTCCGCCATGTGCAGAATTCAGCTTGGGCAACCAACTACTGTGAAAGTTGCAGCCAACTTAATTTGGTTGTTGGCTGACCAGAACAAAGTATGTTTGTTGTACCATTCCAGAACAGAAGAACGTTAAGGCAGTCTAATGTTCATCCACCTTCATGAACTCACAACATTTCTTTCTGATATGTGTTATCCATGTCCAGAACATGTTGCAAGCTGGCATGATAGTTGGTGGGTGGGATAAATACGAGGGAGGCTAGATTTCTCAGTGCCCCTTGGTGGAACGATTCTGAGGCAACCATTTGCGATTGGAGGTATGTTTCCCCCGTAGAACTACATGGTTTCTTTAGTGGTTTGCATCACATATTGTTAAGATCGAATACAACAATCAAAGGGGGTGAATGATTGTCGTGATTTCTTCCTTCCAATTGCTGAATAACTCGTACGTGGTGACTCCTTGCAATCGTGCACTGATCGCCTCTGACCTGCTGATGCTGATGCTGTTGACGACGATCAGATGAAACTACGCAGCACGTGAACGTAGAACGTGAAGTCGATGAACAAGTGCTATCCTACCGCGCACTGCTTGGAACGAGAACACGTTGAAATCGATGCTCAGAGAAACACGCTGCTGGCGAAGACTATTTGGAATAGATCTGAGCTTTATTTCTCAATCTTGTTATGTGGCTACAAAGCGCTCTTCACGGAACCCCTCAAAGCTTTCTCCCGAAAGCCGTCTCCTAATCACCCGCAAAAGCCACGGGAAAACTCTTACCCTCTACCTCTTATTATAGGCTAGAGTCCTAAACCGTGTCCGTAACAAACACGACACAAAATCTTATCTCTTCCGAAAATTAAGGGATCCGAAACCCTTCCAAACACGGGTTTTCCAATATCTCTGAACCTTCCAGATATAAAACACTTTCCATATCTCCTATTATTTGCGTTAAAAGAATTAATAAGTGGTGTATATTGTAAATTATAGGCAATGGCAACAATGGTAGTGTGTTGACGTGTGTTACCGATAAAGGAAGAAAGAAGAACTAGTGTGCGGGTGTTTGTTAGTATCGTTTGCTCCAGCGAAGTGCCGTTTGTGCAAGAATGTTGTTGATAGTATTTTTAGGGGAGAAGCTTGATTTAACCTTTGAATTTTGATGATGTTCTGCTGTGTTTGATCTGTGGTGTGTGCCTCCTCGGTGGAACCTACCTAAACCATATGTTCCCTCTTGGGTCATTGTGGCCACCCCAGCTTCTTTTTTTTTTTTTTGGTGAGGGAGCTATATTATTCCCTCCATAATACAAAAATAAACCATTTTAGAATACGTGCTATTTAGATTAGATACATGAAAATCATGTGTCAATTTGTCTTGAAAATTACTTTCACGATATTATGATTTTGTTATGTTTTACAAATATATTCCAATAGTAATTAGTAGCTAAAGTTGCATTTTGAGTTTTTTGTTCGTGTCAATATCCAAAACCGCTTGGTTTTCAAGCCGGAGGGATTACTATTCACGATGGTAGTTCTTCAGGATAGTGTTTTGGCTGCATGGCCATGTTTTGCACGATTTCATCGGTCTGGCAATTAATTTGGCGAGCTGTCAGGCACGACCGTTGCTCGGCGACCACCGGCCGCACAGGTTCAGTCCAAGTCGCGCGCGGCGCCCATGCACCCACCACGGCGCGCCGCCCGCGACGGGTGCATTGATGAGAGCCTGAGAAACCGGCCAGCGCGTACGTACATTCCATCCCGCCCGCTGGACGGCCGTGGTCGCGCGCGGCGGCATTGCGATCGTTGGGATTGGCCGGCTCGAGGAGCGGGTAGCGTATTCGATTAGCCTGCCTGAGCCTTGAAGGCTGAAGCTAGGTTCCATACCTACGGCCGACGTTTTTTCGTTGCTTTGTTTCTTGGAATGGGGGGGTGAAGGACCGACTTGGGACGGAGGAAGCCTTCGCATACTAGATCAGTTGAGCAGTGGGTCGGCCGGTTTCCCATTGCAAGTCTTGACGTGGTACGAGACTGCGGCCGGCCTTGATGAATCGTGAGTTGCATCTGCTGCATGCGCAGTTTGGCGCCTACATGGCCTCCTGATGAATCGTGAGTTTCGCCTTCACACTTTCTTCTGTAGCAACGACCTTGTATCTCTCTTCCGTCGACTTAGTTAGGCACGCGCAAATCTTAGGCGCTGTCTAGGGAGCTGTAGTTTTTTTCCCCCTGAAAAGCCATTTCTGGTTTTCTGAGCTGAAAAAAAAAATCCTGATAAGCCATTTGGTAGTATGGTTTTTTATTGGGCTGGCTGCTTGCAGCAACTGTGGATGAATTATAAAATATCTGAAATACCCTTGAGGGTTATGAATGCATGTTTGCATGCTGATTTAGCATAAATATAATTGTTTTTAGGGACTGTCTATTTATAAGTTGCCTGAAATTTTCTTAAGTTTAAGTCACTTGTTATGACCATTGAATCAATATCCAATCATATGACATCCATTAGATCAATATCCAATCATATGACACACCAATCTCTACACAAATTCAATGGTCACAACAAGTGACTTAAATTTAAGAAAATTTCAGACAACTTAAAACTAGCAAAACCGTTGTTTTTATTCTTTTTTGCGAAAATACTGATTAAACGACTTACTTTTACTAAGTTATGAACAATTATGCAACATTAAATATTTTCCTATATATAAGAATGAAGAGTCAAACATTAAATAAGCAGATGGCAAAAAAATGGATTGCATAAAAGACAAAAGAATTACCTACAGGAGATATGAAAAATAATTTGAATACTAATTTACTACCAAAATCTAATACAACTACTAATCAAACTATCCTAATTTACCAGCAGGCTCTGATACAATTAGTACCCAAACTATCATACTTTACTCAAACTAATCCTTACTATTGTTGCCTTACTAGTGTTGGCCGGTTTAGCCCACAACCATAACAATTCCACGTGGACCCATGCATAAAAACTATAGATGGCAAGTTACGTGGTATTTCAAATTATACAAGTTGATTCGCCATCAATTCTAACAAATTTATTGTTACCTAAACCACTTTCTCCGTATATTCAAGAGAAAAGGAATCTTATCTGGTACTATATGCTCACTAGGTTGCAAATAATAATTCTTGTTCCAAATGACGCATTACTTTTAGCCCAACAAGCAAGCAACATGAGCATATATGGAAATTACTAGCAACTAAGAATCCATCTTCCAAAATCCGTTTCAAAATCCCAAAGAATCATCGCTACCAACCGTGACTACCAGCACGAGGACATTTGGCGAGCTCTCATTGGGATTGGCCGGCTCGATCGTGCTGGGTGCATTTCGGAGGTACTATTGCTGCTGCTGGCGTGTGTGCTGGCTGAAGACTGAAGAGCGGGTAGCGTACTCGATTAGCCTGCCTGAGCGGTTCCATACGTACGTACTGGTCCCAGGTCCTAGTACTCTAGTAGCAGTGATGAATCGTGAATTGCATGGAGCCAGTTTGGCGCCTACTTTCGCCCTTGTATCATATGGAGCTAGATATTCCCACTGCAAGTCTTGAGGTGGTGGGATTAGTACTACTAGTAGTACGGGACTGCGGCCGGCCTTGTTGATGAATCGTGAGTTTGCCCTTTTCCCTTTCTTCTCTAGCAACGACCTTGTATCTCTCCTCCGCTGACTGCGTTGCACGCGCGCACATCTTATATATTACGTGTTCTCTAAAGGAAAAATAGCACACCAACAAACAAAGAGCGAGCGAGTTGCGCCACCCCGTTCGCGCGGCCCCGCCGCCTGTTAAGCTGGGTTGATTTTCCAGACGAAGACGGATGGATACATGGTGTCTCTAGTTGCCAGGTAACTAAGCATGCATGCATCATTCAGCTCTGTTAAGCTGGGTTTACTAGTCACTCGGTAGATGAGCAAGCCTGGCATTAGCCATTTTGAGCTAGCTCTAATAATAGATCTCTCTAATATACCACACCAGTATATATATATGCGCCTTTGTTCTGATCCTAGTTACTTGCAGCACCGCCCGCACCATGCGAGTTTTGCTGCTGCCTGTTTTGCTTCTGGTCGTCGGTGCCTCGGGCTGCCTCAGGAAAGAACGGGACGCGCTCCTCGCCTTCAAGGCCGGCCTCAAGGACCCTCGAGGTCGACTAGCTTCATGGAGCGGCGGCTCAAACTGCTGCTGTTGGTACGGTGTGACGTGCAGCAACAACACCGGCCGCGTCGTCAAGCTCGACCTCCGCAACAACGACCCATATTTCCCCCTGTCAGGTGCCATCGACCCATCCCTGGTTTCTCTGGTTAATCTGGAGTACATCGACCTCGAAGGGAACGATTTCCTCGGCGCAAGCATCCCTGGCTTCATAGGATCTCTCAACAACTTGAGGCATCTGGACCTGTCGGACACTGGCTTTGGCGGGGAAATCCCTCCTCAGCTTGGCAACTTGTCGAGGCTGAGTTATCTTGATATTGGTGGCAACACTGGCGCCAGTGTCTCTTCTGGCGGTCTTCATTGGCTGTGTAGGCTTTCTTCATTGACACACCTTAACCTGTCATATTGCAACTTATCTGCCGCTTCAGGCTGGCTAGAGTCAGTGACCATGCTTTCTTCCCTCCAAGTGCTTCTCTTACGAAGCGCTAGTCTCCCGCCCACTGACCTGAATTCTCTGTCACAGGCCAACTTCACAGATCTTAATGAAATTGATCTGTCATACAACACCTTCAGCTCTACCTTTCCATACTGGTTAACAAACCTACGGACTCTGTCATTGGCCACCCTAGCCGGCTGTGGGCTCCATGGACGGATCCCCGAATCTTTGGGGAACTTAACTGGCCTCAACCACCTAGACTTGTCCGGCAACAATTTGGAAGGAGAAATTACTAGGTCAATAGGAGCCCTATGCAACTTGAAGGTGCTACAGCTGTCTGCGAATAATCTCACCGGCGATGTCGCAAATATAGGGAAGGCCATGGCGCGCTGCATGAATCAACTCGATATAGTCGACTTTCGGTCGAACAGTCTAACTGGGAGGCTATCTGGATGGTTTGAGTCATTCATGGATGTCCAGGCAGCTGCTCAACTTAGAAATGACTCAGTGGCAGCTAGCCTTGTGCATCCCAATAGTAGTGGTAAGCTCTCACACCTGAGTGACTTGTATCTTTCTCACAATTCGCTTCATGGCACCTTGACTGAACAACACCTAGCCAATCTACCCAATCTGTCTGTTTTACTTCTATCTGGTAAATCCTTGAGGATTGCCGTGGACATAAATTGGGTGCCTCCCTTCCAGCTTTATGGCCTCCAATTACTTTCTTGCCAACTAGAATCGCAATTTCCACCTTGGCTCCGGACACAAACTGGAATCGCGGCGATAGATTTGCACGACACAGGAACTGTAGGCCCTATACCTGACTGGGTTTGGACTTTGTCCACCTCTCTCTTTTTCTTGGATCTCTCGAAAAACGCTCTCACCGGCAAGCTGCCAGCGTCTTTGGTGCATTTGAAAAGGCTAGAAACTTTGGTCCTCAACACTAACCAATTGGACGGCCAGATTCCTGATATGCCAGACAACATTGTTACGATATCTCTCTCCAACAACTACTTCTCTGGATCATTGCCCCACAATTTAGGAAGGAGCGGCTTAACGAAAAACATTCTACTATCGAGCAATCGTCTTAATGGAAGCATACCTAAGTTCTTCTGTAACATGACAGATATTTCAATCCTGGACATTTCAAACAACAGTTTATCAGGTGGACTCCCAGATTGTTGGAAGCAGAACTCGAACATACTTGCGTTGGATTTCTCGAGCAACAACTTGGAGGGAGAAATACCTCCAAGTATAGGCTCTCTTACTCGACTTCGTTTGTTGCAATTAAACAAGAATAAGCTATCTGGGATGTTGCCCTCCTCTCTAAAGTCATGCAAGGCATTGTCTTTGCTTGACATTGGAGAGAATCATTTCACGGGTCCCATACCGGCATGGATAGGAAAGAGTCTAGAATCCCTCAGGATCCTTCGGCTGCGATCAAATCAATTTTGTGGAAACATTCCAGCCGATTTGTCACAACTTCAGTGGCTCCAAGTGCTGGATCTAGGCGATAATAAACTATCAGGGACCTTGCCATACTTTCTTGGAAATTTCACGGCAATGGCTTCACAACAATCATTGCAATCAGATCTTATAACATTTATTTTAAAATCCATTCCCTATAATTATTATTATTTTAGGAGCGAAATATACGTTACTACGAAAGGAGAAGAACGAATGTATTCAACCATTCTTTATCTGATGACGAGCATTGACCTTTCAAACAATGAGCTGGCGGGAGAGATCCCTAGTGAAATTGGAGCCCTTGTGGCACTCAAAAACCTCAATCTATCAAGAAATGGCCTGAGTGGAAGTATTCCAATGACAGTTGGCAGGATGCTCGAGTTGGAATCGCTTGATCTCTCACGGAACCATTTGTCTGGTGTTATTCCCCAAACCTTGGCATCACTAGACTCACTGGGCCGCCTCAACCTGTCGTACAACAATCTTTCTGGGAAGATACCGCCGGGGTCTCATCTCCAGACTCTTGGTGATCAAGATCCATACATATATGTAGGCAACAAGTATCTATGCAGCCGTCTCGCCTCCGAAAGCTGTTATGAAGACAAGAGCGATCATCCACTTGATCACGGTGAGGGCAAGGATGACCGTGATGTATGGTTGGACGTGTTTTCAGGGCTCGGCTTCGGCTTGGGATTCGCGGCTGTGTGGTGGCTACTGGTGTTCAGCAAAGCTACGAGCAAAGTGTACTTCCAGTTCATCGACTCCACATACGAGAAAATCTGCAATTAGGTGGTCCTGCTAAAAATAAAGGTGAACACGAAATTGGCGGAAAGAAATCAGGACTCGGACGACTGAACTAACTTGCAAGAACAACACATACATACTGTACAGAAGTATATATGCTGGTGCTTGGATGTCATCTGCAGAGCCTATATATGCATCTGCAACAATATAATCGAGCAAAAATGTGTTTATGTGTGTTGTAATCGTACCGTCATCTAGATGGAATAATCTGGCAGACAATGTTAGTTCTAGTAATGAAAGAACCGATTGGTGTTCTGTCCGTTCTACGTGAAAGGTGAAGAAGCAACACCAACCGATAGCAGCAGCAGTGTGCTGCTGCCAAGTGGTTATGTATTTAGATGCAAGAAGCGTGCTTGCAATGTTACACGGTCGGGGGTACAGCCAGCTAGTGCACGGCCCGTGAGCGCGCAAAATAACTAGCGCAGCGCCAGTGCGCGCCCGGCCGACACAGGCAGAGATGGCGCGGATCCACGGCCGAGCGCTGCCATGAAGTTCTTGGTTGCCCCTGATTTTTCTTCCATTTGTGGAGGGAGGGGAAGCTCCGGGAGGCAGCGTTGGTGAAGAGCTCGTGGATCTTGTCGAACACCCTCAGTGTGGTAGGTGATCGCCCCAGATTTTCGCTGTGACTATCCTTCGTTACAGCTTGAGGACGAGCTGTTTTCCAGGAGGGCAGAAATATTGTGGACTCTTTTGTGGCCACGCATACCAACGCCAGCCCATGCCCACAACAGTTGTAGGCGAGGAAGCCCCTGGCTTGGCGCATGCGTCAAGATCTGCAGGTTAGGCAAGAGATTAGGAGTCTGGAAAGTCCGCGTTTGTTAGGAAAGAATTAATTTGGAAAACCCTAGTTTAGAAAGAAATCCTTTAAGGATAGGATTTGATTTAAAAGATCCCTTGAGGATCAAGTTTGCTAAATCCTATATAATGGATTCGCATTGTAATCAGGAGATTCAAGAAATAGAAAACTTACCTCAACTCCCCGCGTGCTCAGAGCCTTGCGCGGGTTGAGAAGGAGTTCCGATCGGCGCACAAGGGCGACTCTGATTGCTCTCGTTACCCTCTCCGTTTCTGTCTATACAATTATTCTCCCCTTCGCCCTCCACTAATCTCCGACCGAGAATTAGCCCATAACAGTGTGCAAATGACGAGTCTCAATGTATCCTCTCTTCTTTTTTTACTTCACTTTTCGCACGAAGTCGTGGGCTTTGCTGTTGCTCTTAATTTGTGTTGAAAGAATTAATAAGTGGTGTATATTGTAAATTATAGGCAATGGTAGCAATGGTAGTGTGTCGACTTGTGTTACTGAAAAAGGAAGAAAGAAGAACTAGCGTGCAGACGTTTATTAGTATTGTTAGCTCCAGCTACGTGCCGTTTGTGCAAGAATGTTGTTGATAGTATTTTTAGGGGAGAAGCTTGATTTAACCTTTGAATTTTGATGACGTTCTAGTGTGTTTGATCTGAGGTGTGCGCCTCCTCGGTGGAACCTACCTAAACCATATGTTCCCTCTTAGTCATTGGGACCACCACAGCTTCTTTTTTTGGGGCGAGGAAGCTATTATTCCATCCAGAACACAAAAATAAGTTATTTTGGAATACGTGCTATTTAGATTAGATAAATAAAAATCATATGTCAATTTGTCTCGAAAAGTATTATCGTAATATTATATATTTTTTTATGTTTTACAAATATATTACAATAGTAATTAGTAGCTAAAGTTGCATTTTGAGGATCGTGATCGTGTCGATATCCAAAATAACTTATTTTTTAAACTAGGGGAGTACCATTCACGATGGTAATTCTTCGTGATAGTGTTTTGGCTGCATGGCCATGTTTTGCACGATTTCATCAGTCTGGCGACTAATTTGGCGAGCTTTCAGTCCAACTGTCCAAGTCGCGCACGGCGCCCATGAACCCACCACGGCGCACCGCCAGCGATGAGAGCCTGAGAAACCGGCCAGCGCGGCGGCATCGCGATCGTTAGGATTGGGCCGGCTCGAGGAGCGGCTAGCGTATTCGATTAGCCTGCCTAAGCCTTGAAGCTAGGTTCCATACGTACGTACTGGTCCTAAGTGCATGTTGCAGCAGTAGTGGACCGACCTTTTTCGTTGCTTTGTTTCTTGGAAAGGGGGCTAAGGACCAACTTGGGACGGAGGGTATCTCCAATAGTGTATTTATTGTCATCTTTTAGTTATATCATGCCAATAAAATCCTACATAGAGGAGAGAGGGGGAGAAGAGAGAGAGCATATGTTGTCTCTTTCTAAAAAAACTGTCGTGCACGCGAAACAAGACATGATACATTAATCTACTCTAGTTGATATGTAGGTCTGTTTCAAAAAAAATTATAAAATATAAATGTTGAAGAGTATGCTAGAGACTATCTATTGGAGATGTTGTCTCTAAAGATAATGTAGCATATGTTAGAGACAAGATTATATCTAACTATTGACGATACCCTTAAAAGCCTTTGTAGACTAGATCAGTTGACCAGAAGGCCGGCCGGTTTCCTATACTTTATTGGCTCTAACATGCACCAAAGAAGTGGTGGTTGTCCAACATGTGTCAGGCACACACACGCTACTTGAGACTATCTAGTGAAGATGTTGTCTCTAAAGATTATATCTAACTATTAGAGATACCCTTAAAAGCCTTTGCAGACTAGATCAGTTGACCAGAAGGCCGGCTGGTTTCCTACACTACATTGGCTCTAACATGCACCAAAGAAGTGGTGGTTGTCCAACACGTGTCAGGCACACACACGCTACTTAGTAGAACTGTCGGTGCGACCTAGGTATACACTTGAGTACTTTCACTAAAATGGAAATGCAAAATTATAGTAGTACAGAATTAACCTGTTGGAAAGAGAGAGCATAGCTTGTAGCTGTTCAGAATTGTGGCTCGAGAATTCTAAACACAACAAGGAATAAAGCATCGATGTGTACCTTTGCTGCTTTGAAGAGTTCATCCGGCACTTCAGACAATGTTGAGTGTGCAAGAACAACAAACTTGATATCCTGCATGATGGACGTGATTATGTGCTAAACTGCTAATTCAAGCTAAATTGCTGAACCTCGCAAAGATGGATATAAGTTAAGGAAAAAAAAAACTATCAGCTATACTCACTTGCACATGAGTCCTAAGGCAATGGCGTTTGATGCCTCGTGGATGAGGTCAGCGGCATGCAAACCCAAAATGTGAACCCCAAGAATTTCTCCAGTGTCAGGCTGGTAAATCAACTGCAGAGAGAATATATATTGGTAAATATAAAGTATGTCAGTGTATGCAAGCCATGAGAAACTGCAATACCCAATTGCAAAATTTGGAGGCAAGAGACAACACAATAGCTATAAAAAGAGAAAGAAATGGGAAAACAGAATTACCTTAGCAAGCCCATCTCCTTCGTTTTCTGCCAAAGCTTTAGTGTTAGCCTTAAAGCTAATCTTAACAACGCTTACCTCAAATCCTTCTTTATCAACTTTTTCCCTGGCTTGTGGCTGCAATATTTTAAAAAACATTCAGTCAAGAAAATTATGAAGACTGCATCCTTTCCATCCTCCAAGAACCAATGAACAGATATCAAGTGCAGTAAAAGGATGTAACAAATTAGTTACATTAACGAGAAGACAAAAAAAAATCAATTGATGATTTTTTTTTTTTGAAGTATAGATGAAGAAGGAATGCATGGACAGGGCAGACCTAAAAAAGAATAACAATTAAGACCCTGACTTACCTCTGTCAAACTAACCATACTAATCTCTGGATGAGTGAAACAAGCAGCTGGGATGCTTAAATGATTTAGGATGTGGTCCCTTCCAGAGATTTGCTCGACAACTACATTTTCATAGGATTTACACATCAGACAACTACGTGTGCATAGAAGCAACAAAAGAACAAGTATCAAAATATTTGTGTACCCGAGATTCCTTGTGCACTGGCAGCATGCGCAAGCATAAGTTTACCATTGGCATCTCCAATGCAATACAAATTTGGTACCTACAGTGCATTATATGTTAATTTCCAAACAAGCCTTGGAGGCACAATTGTTCTGAGCAAAGCATCACAATTAGTTCTTGCAACATACCACATTGCCATCCTCATCCATGACTCGCGTTCGCTCATCAACAGGAAAAAAACTGTTGTGCAGCGACATTGATCTGGAAAAAAAAAACAGATTCACCATTCTTGCAATTATATTGTACCACATGTTCTGATAGCACACAGTTTCAACTTTCAAGTACTCACATTTTCCAACCCAAGTCCTTAGGTGAATCCACCTACACACACAAATTTCCAGTGCTATTTGAATTCCCAACTTACATAGATGAGTTAAACAACGAGTCAAATAAATAGGAGACAACTGTCCATATATTTAGCAAGCATGGGAAATCCACTTGTATCATGGAAAATCAACAATGATGAACTAATTTGGAAGAAAAGCCTCAAAGTTTCTGAAAGAACATCTTGTTAACAAGAATTATCAGCATTACTATCCATTTATACCTTCTTTAACCTAATCTTGACTGTATGCAACTATTTGTTAATATGTTACATTACAAAGGAACTTCTTTCTTTTCTTTTTTTTTTGCCAAACATTCAGAGTACTGCAATATTCTTATTAACATATGTAGAGCTTAACCTGGCATAGCTCAAGCTCAACATCACAAATCTTACACAACTACAACTACTATTTATTGGTTAATATCTGAAAACATCTGGAGCCTAATTCCACTTAAGACAAAATATTGACTAGTGTGCAATAATTTATTTGAAATGGCATATAACAGTCAACTCATAAACTATCTTATTGCTAAGCAGGAAGGAATGCTAAGAAAATCTCCAATTGATTGCAACCAGAAACTAATACAATCAGCTAGAAACAATTAAGAAAACTGAAACTAAAAGTTCAAGAAACTATTACAATCAGCTAGAAGCAATGAAGACTGAAAGTTCAACATTAACTCCAACTAATCAGCAATCCTGCATACATAAGAAATCATTCGGACAACCAATAATTCCCAGTCCGGGCTGAAAAATCAAAAGCTTCAATAATTCAATGTTAGGGCATTATCCTGGAAATCTTGTTCAACACTTGACAGTTCAGAATACAACCACACATCAAATATTTCCATCATGGGTTCACTGTACAATATAAAAGAGCTACCTTTGCACCCTGACAAATCATATACAAGAAAGAGAACGAATAGCGGAAATATTGCCATGCTGAAAGCCTGAAATGAACAGAAGAGGATATATATGTTAGCTCAAGATAGTAACATAACATTATTTCTTCAAACCAAAAATAGGAGGACATGCACAATTGAAAATTATATTTGGAGGCATGAGAACGCTGGTGACCTTTATCTCTAAATCACTAACCACCTGCAGTTAGCTTCTCACCCAACTTGTTAACCTGTCGGTTTACAAATCCATTTATTGGGTTTAAGCAGAAGCATACTCCTCTGCAACCTCTTGCCGTCCTACTCATGCCATTCGCCACTGCCTCCCACCGGCGGCCAGAGCCCTCCACGGTTCCACATCCCTTCGCTGCCTCCCACATTCCCACCGGCGTCCTTGCGTCAGCACCACCTCTGAAAAGATCCAATCAGATCCAAGTGGGAGAGGACCAAATCTGGACGTCCGTCCTCTTGGACTTCCTCCTAGACACGACAAATCTCACCACTAACCAATCCAAAACCGGAACTTTCCCAAGAAACCAACGCTCGACATCCATCGAGATTGGTAGCACAGAGGCGCGAACAAGAGCAATTGGAGCAATCAAAGCATCAAGCAAGGAGTTTTAGCACAACCAAGCGCGGTAAAATAACCCGGGGGGGGGGGGGGAGCACCGCCAAGAACGGGGCTTCTCGTGGACCAAGTAATCCACCGAGAAACCCACGTGGCGGGAGAGAGGGACAAATCAGGGGAGGAGGCCGTGAGAGCGGGAGCGGGCTCTCACCTCGCAGCCGCAGATGCACAACGTTAAGGAGAGGCGTAGGAGAGGTAGGACACCGGAAGCAAATGGGTATGTCCTCAATCACTGCAGCTGTCGCCACCATGTCAATAAGTTCATCCTCATTAGATGGTGACATGACAATCATGTTTGGCAAGCATGACATGAATGTAATATCAAATGGTCCTGAATTAGTTGGGCCCTCAGATCCCACCAGACCTGCACTTGTGATCGCAAAGCGAACTGGTATCTTTTGTATGTCCACGTCTTCGACTATCTGGCACACATGTGAGCTTTATGAAATGTAATATACTTACACTAAAGCGGCCTTGCAGATTAAATGGATTAGCTAAGTCTGCACCTCTAGTTTAGAAACACTATCTATAATTTGAAGAAATTTCCAGTAGATGAAATATGGGTTACTAAGCCTAATAATGAACTTACTACTGTTACAACTTACGGTCCAATAATTGTATCAACCATGTAAGTAAATTGTAGCATTACTGCACAAGGCAAACAGGGAGCGGATAGGATGGAACAGGTGGGGAGGGAGGTGTTGAGCTAGCAAAAGGCACCTGATCATATGATCTCTGGAGAAAGGTGGATGGAATTATGCAGAAAGGCTTTAAACCTCCGCAGACCAAACCAGCGGAAAAGGTAACAGCATGTTGCTCGGCGATCCCCACATCAAAAAATCTGTCTGGGAATCTAGACTGAAATAAACAGAGTGATCGATCAATTCCCATGCCTCCATGAACCACCACAACACGCTTGTCATTCTCTGCTTCTGCTATTAGTGCTTCTTCAAAGCAGTCATTATTTGTCCTAGAAAGGCCATTTTCTAAAAAATTTAAAAGATCTTGGCTTGAATCTGAAGGCCCTGTTATCAGTAAAAAAAAGGTTCATCAACTAAAGATTAATCTGTCTGTAACTTTGTTTATATGGCTTGACTATTCAAAGACATGTAGTAGGATCTTAAAAGACAATAATGCCATAGTTGACCAGTACAAACAATTTCACTAGTATGTGGCACCTTAAAGAAACCCCTAAAGGTTGTGAGTTGTGACTGATACTAATCCTACAGGCGAGAGATCATTCACACATTTCAATTGAAATACTAATCATGAATTCTATCATTTTATAAACAGGTATGGCTTTGACATGCGTATTGTCACTTAAAATGAATCCTTCTCATGCATTGTTTCCTTCCTCCCATATATGGTGCTTCACTTATCCCAGTGTGCTTGTAACAGAGCAAGAGATATTCAAAATATAAAATGACAGTTTGTACTGCTTCCTGGTTTAGCAAGCAAGCAAAACAGCATGCACATTATCATAGGATTGCACAAAATTTTGTTAATGATTTGTAACTGCACACCTTCCTCGTTTGGAGTTATCTCACTTTTAAAATTTCCACCTGAGTCCTTTTCATTCTCAGTAATTACATGTACAAGTACTGGGCCAGTTGAATTTATAGTTGCAACCTCCTTAAGTACACAGATGAGATCATCAATATTATGCCCATTAATAGGCCCAATATAATACAATCCAAGTTCTTCAAAAAGGGTTGCACCATGAGGGGCTATCATACCACGGGCATACTCAATTCATGCATCCCTTTACCAAACCATTTGGAAAACCCCTAGGAAGAAAACAAAATACAAATATCAAAATGGGAAACTACAGATAATGTAAGACTATTGCTATTAAGAAAGTTAAAGTAGATAAGGAAATACAAAAGGCAGATAAAAAAATATAAAAGACAGATAAGGAAATATAAAAGAGTTCATATTCTAACACCTTCCCCTCAAATGCAAAGCGTATGCAACATCATTGCATTTGGAAAGGGTTGACACTGAAATAAGAAAAATCTAACATCCGAGTCTTGATAATATCGTAGTAGCATGCAGCTCTTAGAAAATATATCAAGTATCAAAAGATCTTCTCCCATCCGGGATCGTGCGATAGCCCATAAAGCACAAGGTGTAGGGGTTGAAAAAGTAGAGGCAAGCGGGAGCAAAGTCGATCGCGACAACGCAACAAAGAAGATAATGAAACCGACAAAATAGAGAAAGCTGTCAAATCGAGTTGAAGAGGAATAGATAGAAGCATGGCAACGCAGATCGAAGCCTAAGACGGCGGCAGTGCAGTTCACAAGAAGCGCAACAGATGCGCGGTGCAGAAGAAGCGTGGCGGCCTTAGAAGCTTGGGGCGGCGGCTAAGAGAGAAGCGGTGGCATCATAACAACTTCTACAATCTGCACGTGGCTCGGGGAGAAAAGAGGCGGTTGTAGCCATGCAAAAGGAATTCATATGCTTCTATGACTGACAATAAATTTATAGACTCGTACGGCTTAGCCGAACTGAAAGCTAAAATGGTATGGACTTGGATGGATGCAGCGAAAGAAAAAATGACTCAAATGATAACTAGCAACAAATACTGGCAGCAGTAGAAGACCCATATCCTCATCCAACCAGCAAGCACCAATGCATCTCATCATCCAACCAGTAAGCACTAGTGCAGCTCCTCAACTTGAAGCAACACCATCAGCAACCCAAAACAACGTAATGGCCCAATGGCAAGCAGAAGGGCCTGCAGGAAGCAGAAAGTAGAAGGGCCTGCAGACTATCTATGGGGCCATTTGGAACGGCTTTGTCTTTCGGCTTTCGTCCGAAAAAGCCAGAAGTCATTCCAAACGGTCCGCTTTTCATAGCGGCTTTTCCCGAAGCCGGAAGCCGTCTTAAGGTGAAAAGGCCGAAAGCCGCGTCGGGTAGCTTCCTGCAGTTTCCCACCCCCCTCTTCTGAATTTGCCCCTCAACTTCACAAATTATTACCCGCTTTTGCCATCGCATAAATAACCCAACTCCCTCCACCCGCTCGCCCCCCGGCCCCCCGAGCCCCTACTGCTCCTCCCTCTTCCCCCGAGCTCCTCCCTCCGTGCCCCCGAGCCCCTTCTCCTCCTCCCCACCGACCCCACCTCCTCCAGCGCTGGCGTCGCCTCTCCTCCTCCCTGGCTCCCTCCTCCCACGCCGCCGCCTGCACCTCCCTCCTCTCCCGCGCTCCTCCCTCTTCCCCCACGCTCCTCCCTCCGCGTCTGGATTTTGCCCATTGTCGCCCTCATCTACCTCCCTCCTCCTCCGCTTGTGGCCGCCCTCCTCCACCTCCCTTCTCTGCCCTCCTTCCACAGCGCCCTCCTCTCCCAGTGGCAGCGGTGGCCCAAACCCTAGCCGCCGCCGTTGGATCTTTTTCTTCTTCTTTTTTTCGGATGTAAATTTAATTGTGTTCACTATTCACTATAAATGTATATTGTAAGAAATGTTTATTGTAATAATTATCGTTAAATACGTTAATTGTGGTTTATTGCATTGTTTGCGGTATATTGTCGTTAATCGCGGTATGTTACGCTATTTACGGTATGTTGTCGCTAATCGTCATTGAATGCAATCAATTGTGGTAGTCATCGTTCATTGCGATCAATTACGGCAACCATCGTCAATTGCGGTAGTCGTCGTTTATTGCGGTAGTTCTCGTCAATTGCGATAGATGTCGTTAATTGTGTTTAGCATCGTTAATAATCATCAACTGTCGTTAGTTCTCGTTAAATGTTGTTAATTGCGTTAAATGGCATCAAACAAGCCGTTACTGTCCTCAGGGGTATTTTAGACATTTTCTATCTCGGAAGCTATAGCCAGCCTACCTAAAAGCCAGATAGTCAAACACCAAACCTCTTCAGTACAGCCGTTCATCCCTACAGCACAGCCGAAAGCCGCTTTTCAGGAAAGCACATCCGTTCCAAATACCCCCTATATCTAGCATCCACAGTAGCAGAAGAAGCAGGAGAGCGTGAGCCCGAGCACGACGGTCTCCACCACGTACATCACGCGAAACATGACGGCGTCAACACAAGGCGTCTACCTACTGCCGTAAGGCGTTCGGGAAGGGCGTCAGTGTAGTCGTCCTGGAGTCATGCCTCACCAAGGAAGGCTTCATCCAGCAAGCTCCACTGCATGGCGACGCAGCAACTGAAGATGAAGAGGTCCAGATTCTTGGTGATTCTTCGTCAGAAAGCGGTGCTTCCCGAGGGAGCATCGGGGATCTATGCTCGACGCCGTGGCTTGGGCCAGATCCGGCTAGATCCTAGTGGATCTGGTTGAGAAGAGGACGATGGCGGTGGTCCCTAGCTCAGCGTGGATCCAGAGGCAGCAGCTCAGGAGGCCCGGCGATGGTGGGATCTGGCATGGGGAGGAGCTGGATCCGGCGTAAGCGACGCAGATCCGACAGTGCTGTTGCCGCTGCTCGCACGGGGAACAGGACGATGGCGGCAAGGGCCAGGAGCGAGCCGAGCTGACGACTCCGGTGGACGCGAGCGGTGAGGAGAAGGACGACGGTCCTTGCTTTGGGAAACAGAGGAGGCGATCGTCTCTGCCTCTGTGGTCGTGCAGCCGAAGAACTCGGGGTGCTGTTGGAGGGCGACGTTCGTGGAGGATGACGAGGACAAGGACACGACGATCGTTGCTTGCTGCAACTAGAAAGAGGCCACCTCCAGGAGTGGAGATTGCTCCTCCCGGGGGTGGTGGCAGCGGAGGCTAGGAGGTGGCGGCAGTGGCAGCAAACCCTAACCCTAACTTTTGCTCTGATACCATGTTGTGAATATTGTGTGTATTGAAGAGGTCCAATGGAAAATATGTACAGGGTACAAAGGGATATGCCATATGTAGATAAAGAAATGCGAAAGAGTTCCTATTCTAACACCCTATTCAAACATGAACCATCGGACCAAAATCAAATACACGCATATCAAAGCTAACCCAAAAGCCAGCTCGCGCCGCACCGGCGAGTTCTTCTTGGAGTAGAACTACTTTGTTGTAGCAGATTCAACCATTGTGAACCAACACATGGCTGCAGACACTTTTGTCGTGTTCTAAATCCAGGCATTTCTACAATGCAACATATCAAAGCTAACCCAAAAGCCAGCTCGCGCCGCACCGGCGAGTTCTTCTTGGAGTAGAACTACTTTGTTGTAGCAGATTCAACCATTGTGAACCAACACATGGCTGCAGACACTTTTGTCGTGTTCTAAATCCAGGCATTTCTACAATGCAACCAACCACTGGTTATGTCTTATATCACAAAGGTTGTCGCTTGCACCAACTCCAAATGATAAACCATTTGCATAGTCCATGCTGATAGGTATGGCAGGTTAACTCTGCCCAACCTATCACTGCACTAGTCACAACAGTGGTAGGGGAAATCTGGTGCACCAGTAGCTGCAAATATCAACGCTACAAGAGATAATTCAGAGCGACTTTGAAAATACTTGTTACTGCAAGGTAGTTACTGTTAGATGTATATCATTAGCTGTGTATTTTTTTTCCATTGTATAAGGGGTTACCTGTATATATGCCACACATGTACTTGTATATATATTGGCCTATTGACCTCATGATGAATACAAGCGCTATTCATAACATTGTATCAGAGCCACGCTAGGGTTAGGGTTTTCTTACGTGACTCCCGTCGGCTTTCTCTGCCGTTGGTTGCCGTTGCCGAACAGACTTCTTATCGTGATGCTGCTGTTCATCAGGAGTAGCAGCATGTGATGACAGAGGAGATTGCTGTCCTTGAGAGTATTGGCATATGGGATCTTGTCCTCTTCCTACGCTTGTTACTCCTATCACGTGCAAGTGGGTCTACAAGGTTAAGACCCGCTCTGATGGTTCTCTTGAACGTTACAAGACTCGTCTTGTGGTACGTGGTTTTCAGCAAGAGTATGGTCATGATTATGATGAGATATTTGCTCCTGTAGCTCAAATAACCAATGTTCGCACTCTTCTTGTTGTGGCATATGTTCGGGCATGATCCATCTCTTAGCTTGATATCAAGAATGTCTTTCTTAATGGTGAGCTACGTGAAGAGGTTTATATGCAGCCACAACTGGGGTATTCTGTTCTTGAGGGTACGATTTGTCGCCTTCACCGATCTCTTTACGGCCTCAAGCAAGCTCGTCGTGCCTGGTTTGATCATTTCTCTTCTGTTGTCACTGCAGCTGGTTTCTCTGCCAGTGCTCATGATCCTACTCACTTTATTCACACTTCGCCTCGTGGTCGGATGCTTCTCTTTTTATATGTTGATGATATGATCATTACTGAAGATGATTCTCAGTACATCACCTTTGTGAAGGAGCGTCTTAATGAGCAATTTCTCATGTCTGATCTGGGTCCTTTTCGCTACTTTCTTGGGGTTGAGGTTATTTCTACACCTGAGGGCTTCTATCTGTCCCAAGAAAAGTATATTCAAGATCTTATTGCTTGTGCTTCTCTTACTGATAAGCACACCACTGAGATTCCTATATAGCTTAATGTTCATCTTTGACCCACTGATGGTGAGCTTCTTGTTGATTATACTCGCTATCGTCACCTTGTTGGGACTCTTGTTTATCTAGGTGTCACTCGTCCTGATATTTCATACCCTATGCCTATCTTGAGTCAGTTTGTTTTTGCTCCCACTCAGCTCTACTATAGTCATCTTCTTCATGTTCTACAATATTTTTGTGGAACAATCACTCACCGTTTGTTTGTTTTTTCTCACTCTAGCTATTTATAGCTCCAGGCATATTCTGATGTCACCTGGGTTAGTGATCCCTCTGATCGCCGGTCTCTCTCTGCTTATTGTGTTTTTCTTGGTAGTTCTCTCATTACTTGAAAGACTAAGAAGCAGACAATAGTTTCTCGTTCGAGTGCTGAGTTGCGAGCTATGACTTTGTTGGCAGTGGAGGTTACTTGACTACGGTGTTTACTTTGGATTTTTGATGTTTCCGTTTTAGCACCCACTTCTCTTTTGTTTGACAGTATATGAGCTATTAGCATTGCTACAAATCCAGTGAAACATGAGTTTACTAAGCATATTGATGTTGATGTTTTTTACATGCGGACACAGGTGCAGGATCAGGTTGTTGCTCTTCAATATGTGCCTTCAGAACTTCAGTTAGCAGAATTCTTCACAGAGGCGCAGACCAGAGCCCAACACAGCTTCTATCTCTCTAAACTTCATGTTATTGATCCACCGTAAGTTTGAGGAGGTGTTAAATATATATTATTAGCTGTGTATTTTTCCCATTGTATAAGAGGTTACCTGTATATATGTCATACATGTACTTGTATATATATTGACCTATTAACCTTATGATGAATACAAACACCATTCATAACAGTTACGAACAATCACTACTCACTAACAAGCACGTTCCCTTGTTTTTTTAGAAAAAAGATATGGTTTTGTTCGCATGCGTAACAGCACTTCAGATAATTTTAGGCAAAAATGGCGCGGTGGTTTTCCGGAATCGGATGCTAATATGCTATACCAACTCAAGTCATGATTACAATAATCTTGTTCGGAACACAAATGTTTGATCTGACAGGGTTTTCATCTACTACACGCTTATTATTTTTGCACAACCAGGAGTCCACTAAATCTCGGGAAAGAGATGGAGTCCGATCTCCATCTTCATCTTGTTTCTGCTGGAGCTCTTGGCATGGCATGACGGCCTAGTTGCAGCAGCAGCAGAGGCAGTCGAGGCAGCACTCGCAGGTCTCGTAACAGCAGAAGCAGCACAGGGCGGTGAAGATGCTGTGATCAGATGCACAAACATGAGAGAAGAGTTAGTGAGCAACTAGATCAGGACTGCAGCAAAATGAAATTTTCACAAAAGCACCGCCCTTTGGCAAAGAACACAACATGATGTTAATTAATTTGGCATCGTTCACTACGGTTTCAACTGAGATTCCAAGTAATTTCATCCCCTTTTGCTAGTCTGTTGACTTCTGGAGATGTATGCTGCTGAGCTTGGCTCTTCTTAGATCTACAATTCTACTGACTTTAACTACAGGCAATCAAGCATGAGCACCAGGGTAAAGGGTATTGGCAGATTGCAAAGCAAGAAAGACATGTGCTTTCTTCAGGTTAAGAAAAGCACTGATCAATGAATCTATGATATGAAGTTATTCAAAAAGGTTGCTCCATCTCAACCAATGATTTAAAATGACTGCAGATATTTACATGAAAAGCAACCTGTTGCTCAGGAAAAGAAAAGCAAAATGGAAGAGTGGAAAATATAGATGAAGAACAGGATAAGGAGACGGGTCAGCTGCAGGAGAGTTTCAGATCTTGCTAAGTAATCAAACCGACCAGTATCCTTGCCTCTCCAAAAGAGAGGAAGAACCAAAATCCAAAATAAAACTCTCACCATGCATAGAGGCAGCCCTTATCCTCATGGCGCCTCTGCACATGGTCAAAGTAAGACATCTCCTGTGCCATCGGAGCGTTGTACATCTTCACTACGTCCTTCTAAGTTCCAACTGACTGGCTGGTGGCGAGGGTATGAAGCGTTTCTTCTCTCCTCTCTCTCTGTGTCTTGTAGGATTGCAAGGAGTGGATATTATTTATAGACTGGAAAGACTACAGTTGGTCCATACTCCATCGTCCATATGCCACTGGTTTACTTCCACCCAACTACCCAAGCACTGCTATGCTTAATTGCCTACAAAGGACATGTGGTAACAGTGATTGATGTAACTCGATGGACCCACCTGTCAGCTAGTGTTTGTAAAAAAAATTTGCAATTTTTGTACAAGGTTATAGTAAAAGAGGATTAAACCAAGTCCTTAATTTTCTCCATTGTGCACCCCAAGTCTTTCTTTTTTTTCTGTTCCATTGGGTTATTTGACTGCGGATAATCTGCATGACTTTTCTTGGAACAGGAGGCTCCTAGTTGAGTGGTCAGCTCTGGTAGGCTGGAATGACCTTCCAGAACCGCCCCAACCACCAACTGTAAAGCAAAAATAATTAATCGAGCTAGTCCTATGGATGAGGTCATGAGAGGAATTGCCCATAGGTTTAGGTTGTGTGCTTCAGGGACGAGATCCTATCTTCCAATTTGTCTCCACTAATTATGCCTGCAAGATCAGCAACTCACTATCTATCTATTGGCTGCCATTGTTAGTATCACATCATGCTTCGCAAAAAAGTTGTATTTGACGGCTCCAAATATCTTGTATTGTCGATCCCCTCGATAATCCAAACCGAATACATCTACGAATAAAGAGTGATATTTGCGGGTGCTTTGCTTAATTAGTAGTACTAGCGTGATGGACTTGGTAAATCGATGAATTGTGTGCGGTGTTAGTGTTCCTATCTGAGTGTGTGCTGTTGCAAGTGCATAGTCTGTCAGGAGTATTCTTTGCAAATGATAAGGAAAATAAGATCAGAATCACATGTAACAAGTCATAAAGGAAGGTGACTACGTAAAAAAAAAAAACTACGTCAAAAAAAATAAAGGAAGGTGAGTGTTGAAGGAATAAATTAAAATCTGAAAGTTCGTTATCCTGAAAATTGCAAAGTCTCAACTTTACTCCCATTTGGGGACCAAAATAATTAAAGAGATGGAGAAAACGACCATTCTGCAAGGAAACAACAAAGCAAGAGGCCGGAATTCCACAAAGACTGGCCAAACATTCCGTGCCTTTTCCAGAAAGGATTCAAGAACTAAGGGATTGCACAATCAACTGGACAATTGTTTGGATCCCATATTCCCTTCCAGTTTCTTTTATAAATCTACATGGACCATGGCGAATTTCCATCCAAACCATGGGTACTACTTATCATCAGTAAATTAATTTTGCCGGAATTTGGGTGATTTCGCCCCCCTCCGAAATTTTTACAATTCGTTAAAAAAAAAAACGAAAATATTTGAATTTGAACCATTTACATCCTAAATTTGATTTCGGACAAAATTCGGTCAAATTTCGCCCAAATTCCAAGTCCAAATTTCGTCCATTTTGAGAACCCACCGAAATTTTGAACCAAAATTCCGAAATTTCATTCATTTAGTTCCCCTCCGAAATTATTTTCAAAACGAAATTGTTTTCCCTGCTTATCATACGGAGAGTATGTGACTGAATAAAAAGGGGGAGAAGGAATCTAACCATGCATAGAGGCAGCCCTTCTCCTGATGGCGCTTCTCGCAGTGACCATAGTAAGACATGTCCTGCGGCGGCGGAGGGCCGTACATCTTCGGTTCTTGTCTTCTCCGCGGCTTACGCCTGAGGTGAAGCAACCGAGAGCTCTGTTGATAGTGATACTACCTCAATTCTACCTGAAGAGTTGTACTTAGCGTTCGATGCAAATGGGCGTATTTATAGAGCAGCAAGGGCCAACATTTGTCAATGCCAAGTGTATCTACCTTGGAAGTGCCCTTGCATTGCATCAGATGGAGACAAATGGTGAGATTATTTCCTGTTGTGCGTGCATGACTTAGCTTCCTTCGAATCGAAGATTTCTAAACTGTCATTTATTTATTTACTTTTGAATTGATTCTACATGGTCATATTTGTTTGGCAAAAGTTCAAAACAACAAGCGCAACAGGACACAAAATACAAGTACTTTAAATGTAGTAGAGAAGAAACAGGTGTACTAGTGCATTTGTAGTCCATCTTCAGTTAACATCTCACCTAACCTCGTATGCTGGTGATGTCATTTGGATGGAACCATTCAATCAGTGATCTATATCTGCCCAATATCATGGGACCATTTGTGAGATTTGAGAAAATAGTATAGTTTTTTGCCAATGAGACATCTCAGTGAGTTGGAGATTTGCGTGGACAAGATGATTGAGTTTTTTCTTCTATTATTTGCGTGTGAAATAACAAATCTGCCCCTTCTAAAGATTAAAGTAAAAAATGGCTTCGTGGGTTTGCCGGCGGACGACATGTGTTAAGTCCATGCCTTAGGGGGGGGACTTCCCTCTTCCACATGATTTAGTTGTAACCCCTAGCCCGGACACCCATGTTGTAATTAATTTATTCATAATTAATTTATTCATAATTAATTAGCCATAATTTCGTAATTAATTAGCCGCAATTAATTAGCTATAGTTGATTAGTCATAGTTAAATATTCTTAATTAATTAGCATAATTAATTTAGGTGTAATTAATAATTCTAAATTAATAATTAATTATGACTAAATTAACAATATAACCTAATTTCATGCGTCCTGATTTCAGCTCATAACTAATATATGGTGCATGTGATAATACAGCATATGATTTCATGTGACAATAATTTTTTTGGTACGTGTGATAATACATAAAAAGTCAGGAATACAAGGAAAGCACATGATTTCGTGTGCCTGATTTCATATGCCCTATTTGGAATGCGAGTTTTTTTGGCTTTTTCGAAATATTAATTTATTAGTGCAAATTGTTAAAGATTACGATACGTTGTTAAGTAGATACTGATTAGGCATCTTGACATGTCTAACCCACTTGATCCGCCCCGTACGAGGCCGTTGCCAAAAAACACAAGCAAGTTTTGCATGTTCGATATTGCCTCAATGCATTTGTTAGGAGCAATCCATCGTTCCTTATTATACACAATCAAATAAACAGATCGTACTATTTAGTCTATGTTTCCCTACCTCCTCAAAATAACTACACTTCGGTAATCCTTATGTACAAATTTAACATAATTAGTGCATAATAAAAAAAAACTACTAAATTTCTGGAAAAAAAAAACTAGTAATCCTTACAACTAATTATGTATGACTAATTAATTAGTCAAGAACATTTAACTATGACAAATTAATTATGAATAAATTAATTATAACCAATTAATTATAAATAAATTAGTTACAACAGGGACTTCTGGGCCAGGGGTTACAACTAAATCGTGTGAATGAGAGAAGTCCCTCCCCTGAGGCACGGACTTGGGAAGTCCCCTCCTCTGTGGCACGAACTTGACATATGTCGTCCGTCTGCGAGTCGGCGGTGGTATTTTTGGCTTTAATCTCCGAAGAAGGCTAGATTTGCCATTTTGCGTGCAAATAGTGCTATATTAGCCAAAAACTTAAGATGGCGTGCATCATTTATCAATCATCATATTTCTTGGGCTGTTGAGGTTTTTGATGCATGAGCAAATGCAATCTGGCCTTCTGATATATTTTTTTTGTTGCTTTGTGAACTCGATGGATCAGATGAAATCATATATCTGAGTGCCTAACTTATATCGCAATAAAAGAAAATTAAGCAGAAAGCTATACAGTTTTGCAAATCAATTGAGCATTTATTTCCATGCTTCCAGTTGATATTTTTTTTTTCCTTACTGGCTAAGAGATGAGATAAGACTAAGGGGTGAGTATCCACGGTACGACTAGAATTATGAGTGGAACGCCTGTTACGTCCTGTTTTTTGTGTGGATTTTCCTTGGCTGACTAGTCGACGACGTTCCAATGTTATATGCTGAAATTTGTCAGCATCGATAGGGACAGGATTCATTTCTGACCAACGTGGTATGCATGCCAAAGAAAAGTACATATGTACATTGAATATAACAGACGCGTCCCACGGCCTTACTTAGCATCAATTAATTGCGAGGAGAACGACTAAGAATGCTGCAATAGACAATGACCGCCTCATAAGACATCGTGCTTACCAGGAAAGAGTAAAGTTTTTTGTTGCTGTTGTAGCAGACTGGAAACAACGGGGGGAAATGGTAGTAGTAGTAGTGGTACAAAATAGCTTTCGCTGTACTTGGATTATTACAAGATTTTGCATAGAGGCGATCAAGACTTCCAAAACGGAGAATGCGAGGCGCCTAAACTTGAATGGAGTACTATTCGTTCTTGGCAACTGTCACGCGAAATCTACACGGAAACACGACGGCCGAGAAGAATGCTGCAGTCGTGTACTTGTGCCTCTGACTGAGCGAGGAGCACAACACGGCGTTCGGCTCGGCTAGGCCGCGCGGCAGATGAACAGCAGGACGATCAAACTACTTGCATGGCTGTGGTCAAGGCAAATCTGTTTGTTACTTACTGCCAGGTCGAGAGACCGCGCCGTTCATTGCACCCGCCGATCGGGCTGCCGTGTGGCGCGGCGTGGTGCCCGTGCGCGCGAAAGACGAGGCGCGCGCGGGAGGCAGGTGGGCTGACGAGGGGGCACGGACATGTTATTCACCGGCGTCCGCGCGGGAGGCTGTTTGTTACTGCCAGTTGGAGAGATCGCGCCGTTTATTGCATCCGCCGATCGGACTGCCGTATGGCGCGGCGTGGCGTGGTGCCCGTGCGCGCGATGGAAGCTGGACCGCGCGGCGGAAAGACTAGTCCCGCACGAGTTTTTTCTCTCTCTCTAATATAGCATTTTTTACATGATCAGTAGCAAATTTAGCCTTCTCTTCGTATCAAAACTAAAAATAGCACCACATAGCTATCGATCGGTGGAAAGACGAGTCCCGCACGAGTTTTTTTTCCCTCTAATATAGCATTTTTGACGTACTCAATAGCAAATTTAACATTCTCTTTGAATCAAAGCTAAAAATAGCACCACACAGCGGCCCGTGGGCGACATATCGTCTCGTTCGCGTGTCGGGTGCTCAGAGCCCCTCGTCCGCACGCCAGGGACCTGGTGCAGCCGAGTCCGTACGCCCCTGGCCAAACTCGCCACGTCCGTGCGGCAGGGGCACGACACACTACACACCCGTCATTCCCATGTGAAATTTATTTTTGGAATGAAATTCTCTGATTTTTATTTGAACGATTTCATGTGATAATTGTAACATCCCAATTTTTATGGCTTTTTAAAAAAGTTTTAAAATAAAAATAGCCATTCGATTTTTATTAAATTATCAAAGCTTAACTTGAAATTTTAGAAAAAAATAAAATAATTTAATCAAACATCAATTAATTCAAAATTTGTTTTATTTAAGTTTTCTAGATTTTTCTTAAATTTAAAGTCAAAAATATTATTTTAAGTATTTTTCTGGAACTTAAAAAGGGTTTTCCTTTTTGTCCCGAAATTAAAAATAATTTATTTGCTAAATTAAAAAGTAAAGTTAAGTTGTAAATAATTTTATTAAGTGCAAAATGATTCAAGGAATTTATGTGTGTTTTTTCATAATTTTTGAACTTTTTTTGCTATTTTCTAAAATCCAATTCGATATGTTGCATTTTCTATAAATCAAAAACCAATTAAAAATCTAGAAATTGTTTTAGGCCAAAAGCCTTAGCTCCCGTCCCATTCCTCCCTTCCCCCGGCCCAACTCAGCCGTGTCAGCCCACCTCTCTCCCTCGCCCTTTCTCACCGACAGGTGGGGCCCATTTGTCGGCCTCCTCCTCCTTTCTGCTCATCTTCCCCGGCGCTCCCATGCCGTCCGCAGTGCCGCCCATGCCGCACGTTTTTCGCCAGTCGCCTCGCCGTCACCCATCCCCTGCTGACAGCGCGCCATGCCTCCCTGCCCATCTCCTGTCCTACCGCACCCGCACCATGTCCTCTCCCGTGCACTATGCCCTCTCCCATGCCGCCGCACCAACCGCGTCGTCGTGAATCCCGCTCCTCCCATCTCCTTCCCCACTCCTCCCTGGCTCCTATAAAGGGAAGCACAGGGAGCCCTTCGCCCTCCTCTCTCTTTCCCCCCGCTTATCCCCTCTCTCGCCTCCATTCATCGGATCTTCAAGCTTGAAGCTCGTCGATCGAGCTTCGCTCCACCGTGTCTTGCGCCGCCACCGTCAAAGCTCCGACGACATTGTCTACATGCTCAAGTTCACAAGGCCACGTTCTATCTCGTGTGCGCGTTAACTTCACCGGGAACCCACCGGCTTCGTCGCCCACTTCGTCGCGTATCGCCGCCACTCATCGGTTCACCGCCGACCACCTTGTGGTGTTTCGTCGCCGCTGCTTAGCGCACCAAGTCCAGTATCGCCTTGCCCTCCTTTTGCACGCACCCCTTCACCTCGCTGTGGCGCGTAGCGCTTGTGAGCTACGTGCCCGCGCCTCCGCCGTCCGCAGTGCCGACGTGGCCACCACGTGGCAGGCCACATCATGGCCACCTCCTCCCTCTGCTGACATGGCTACCCAGTCAAGCCCATGTGGCTTTTCCCTTCTTTTCCTTAAGAAAAATATTTCAGCAAAAAATGAAATTCTAGCCGTTGACGTCAGCATGACACAATAATTGATTTTCCTTTAGAAAATTAATCCCGAAAATCCGAAAATCCCCTTTTTCATCATTTCATGTGTTTTCAACCTTTCGAGAGTCTGCTCTCCTTCGTTCGAGCTCCAATTTCAGTGATTCAAATTTCTAAATTTATCTAAAATCAAGATCTAGATATCTATATTGAAATTATTTAATTTAGAGTTTATTTTAATTTACTTCATTTTCGTGTGTAGATTTTGACGACTCCAGGGAACCCGAACTCTTTGAAGAGTTAGATCCTCAAGCATTTGAGCAAAGCAAGTTACATCTTTGATCATATTTGAATCCTAGTATTTCAAATTATTTAAATTCTATTTTAAATTATTATTGCATGCTTATTTAAATTTAAGTAATTTAAAGTCCTGTTTTCAAGTTATAGTTATTCCCAATTCTATTGTATAGTCAATCTTGTTATTAAATTAGTCACCCTTGACATCATAAATGAAAATCTAGTTTATGCAATAACATGAACTAGAACATGTTGAAAAACTTGATGCTTAGACAAAGCTTAGACAAAAAATATTTAACTTGGGGAATTTAGCCAAATGTTCAACTATGATAACTATGATTTAACATGATGTTATGGTATTGCTCCTACTATAGAAATTTTGGAAAATAATTTAACATGGAAAAAAAATAAAAAGTGGTTTGGACTTAAGCGAAATTGATGTTTAGATGGTGCACGTTGTTGCACGGAATCGAGTCATTTCTATGATCGAGGCCTAGGGGTTATTTCAAAAAGTCGCCCAAGTCAGTTAAGGACCGATCTTTGAGCCGCGTCTTGCTAAGCCCCATTGTACTACCACATATCCTGTGTGGGCAGGACTAGGCTAAATAATTTGTAATATTACACCGTGGTTGTGCCATTCGGTTGCATGTGTGTCAGAATGACCTATTTTTATGTATTCTGACATGGTGCAAGAGGAGCCTTAAATCCAGCGGGTTTCTATCCAAAGGAAGCGAAACCTTAGCTAGGCAGGACTACGGTGGGATGGTGCATTGTAAAAGCCTTGTGATATTACTTAGTCGCACACCTACGGAAGTGTGTTAGACGGACAGTATAAGATGATTATCTCTTGTGGGTAAAATTGTACAACCTCTGCAGAGTGTTAAGAACTATTTGGATAGCCATGTCCATGATCACGGACATGCTAAGAAAAGCCACTCAAAGTTAGAATTTTGATTTTGATTTCAAAAAGGTTTAACAGATGGTTTTGAATAATTTATCCAATCGGGAAAGTGGGCGGGTTTGCCATGTGATAGGAGGGTATCCCTCACCATTTTGTGTGAATGTTATCTATCTATGAAACTTGGAAATTTAGAAAATGAAGTTTAGTTATAGAATAACTGCTTTGAAACTTAATATGAATATTTAAATAAAAATATCGTTTTATGCAAACTGAGCCATATAAGCCCTCCTTCAATAAATCCTCGCATGCATTGTAAGATGTTATTGGGTGTAACTTGCGGAGTATATTCATTTGTACTCACCTTACTTAAAATATTGTTGCTTAGATGAAGAGTACTATGAGGAGAATGAGGCCCTGGACGACTAGGCTACACCCCCAGACGATTGCCTGTGGCGAATCATGTGGTCTACCTTACTGCTCTTTGCTTCCGCTGTATTTTGGATATTGGCTTTAAGCCCCTTTTATAACAAAATTGAATTATTATGATTGAACCGCATGTTATGGTTGTGTTATCATCTTTTGTTTGACTGTGTACACTAGCTGTTCCTGTACTAGTATATAAAGCACAGAGAATTTCGGATCCTTCGCTCCTGGGTTTGACAATAATAGAGCACATGATTTCATGTGACAATGCATTTTTTTGTAGATGTGACAATATATTTTTGGTATATATGATAATACATAGAAAGTCAGGCTACAAGGAAAGTGTGTGATAATACATTTTCATGATGGCAATACAACATACAAACAGTGGAACTAAAACAAACAGGGTAATGCCTAGACGAGCTCGGTTTGTTGGGGGCAATCCTATATGGAGTGGCCAAGGGTCTTGCATATCCGACACTTCCTCGCACGGGTCTGGCTCCTACGCTGATTGTCATCCATGTTATTTTGGAAACGCTGCATCTCGCATCGCCCCTTTCGAGTTACCTTCAAGGCTTTGTTCGGACCCCATTTCACCATCTCCGCCCAAAGATCTCTATAGATGGTGCATGTCATAATACTCAGAGATGTATGACGTAATATCTTCTTGATTTACGTGCACGCCTTGTACATATACGAGCGTGGCTTGTGCAGGAGCTTTGACTTGTTGCACGTGCATGTAGCCACATCACCGAGGGTGCAAGCATGCTTTCTTTCCCCCATGGCATGACTATTGGCATATTTCTGCCTCTGCCGGATCTCGTACTTCCTCCTCAGCCATCGATTATCTGGATATCGTGCATACGAGTTTTCTGCATCTTCTGATCCATATACCTCTACATGTTCTCGGACCACCGCTTTCCTTCTTCCAACTGTTGTCTCGCTGCAGTGGCTCTATTTATGAAGTAACAGACTGTGCGATTACAAGTCTCCTCAACGATCGTGGTGATAGGGAGAGACTCCTAGATGCCCCGCTTGCCCCCTGTTGTCTCTCCTGTGCCTCTAGATGGAACTCTCTTGTATATCTCGTAGGTCTCAAACTTTTGCCTCTGGTTTTTCATGCATAACGTCTTGAACGTATTCATTAGTTCTTGACTGTTCAATGCAAGATGCCTCATGCACCACCGGGTTTTCACGTCGTTCTACTAGTAGAGGGTTGTGTCATATTCTTCATGGTGTTGAGAGCGGACAACAACCCTGCATTGTGGTTTGTAATATGGCATATGTTGGGCCGGTCTCCCACAACCGTCCATTTGACATTTGCAAGGAACCACATCCAACTAACTGTGTTCTCATTCTTTATGATGGCATGTGCAACCAGAAAAGGCTGGTCATTTGCATCGACCGACACCGTGGTGAGAATGACGTCTTTGTACCTTCCGGTGAAGAAAGTGTCATATATTGTGAGCACTAGCGTGACAGCAGTTAAAGCTCTCTATGGTCTAGAAGAAAGCCCAGAACACACGGTCCAGCATGTAGCAGTTAGGATCTTCTCTTTCTATTTTATTTATGTACGTGTCGGGATTTGCTTCGGCAATCTAGTGAAGCATCCTTGGCAAAAGATTATACGCCTCCTCATATGTCCTGTACATGGCCTTGATCACCTTCTGCTTGGCTCATTGGGCATTGTTGTTGCTGACTGCATAACCAACCAGATTGACAACTTCTAGCAATAGCATCTTGGGGGAAATGGACACATCCTCCACAACTAAGTGGCTGATGAGGCTTGTCACATATGCGGAAGTCACATTCCGATGTTGCTGTAGCGGCTCACTCAACTCGCAAGTGCGGTCAATCACCGTCTTGACCGTGAAGACTATGCCATAGAACTTCGCCTTGCGAGCACTGATCTTGCCAGGGCAGCCTTCCGCTACACACTTTACTGCGTAATGGACTGAGTTAGACCGGTGCACCCACTGATGGACACTGCGTACCGTGTTATAGCTTATTGCACGACTATCTTACTTGGGTAGTGCTACCCAACTAACAGGGTGTCAACATGAAACCCCCACTGCGACCTATCTTCTGATGGTAGTACAGCGATTGCACTGCAAGATCATCCAGTCTGGATGACACGTATGGCACCTCCGATAACACAATTATGCTAACCGGACCACCATCGCCGACCGGACCACCACCGCTTCCACTGTAACATCCCAATTTTGGGCTTGTGTTTCAAATGTAAGAAAATGAGTAGAAATTAAAACTTTTTCTTACATTCTGTATTTCCTATTGTACCCAGCAAGTATTGTACAAGAAGTTATGGAAATACAAAGTCACAAGTCTTTTGATCCAAACCTTGGACCAGTGCCTTGTTAAATTTTTGGAGGAAAATCCACAGCCCCAAAGCCTCTGAAAATTTTATGCTAGGTCCTCGTGTGAGCTAGCAAGCTCCTGTAAAATTTCATAATTTTTGGAGTTCTATTGCTACCTCAAACAATTCTCCAAATGTCAGCCTTTCTCTAATACCAGAAAATTCAAATCTGGTTGGAGTCAAACACGGGCTCGGACCCGAGCCCAACTCGATCGACTCGGTCGAGCCAAGTGCGCAGCGCCGCACCCGAGCTCGATCTCGTGCGCGCTCGTTCTAGCCGTTGGATTTCAATCCACCGCTCACGACCTCCCCACTGATCTGAGGACCTCTTGAGCGCCCTCAGCGCCTCGGGGTGGTCCAAGCCACTGGATCTCCATCCAGCGGTCACGACCTCCCAGGACCTCCTCGCCCGCGCAAGACCTCCCCACCTCGGCGATTCTTGGACGTCCAGGACCACCCCAAGCAAATCTGGGACGTCCAGGACCTCTCCTTCGGCTCTGTTCTTCTTCCTCTCGACCTCCTGGAGGTCTGGTCATCATGGTTTTCCCGCACCGTGCGTGTGTCAGGGTCAGAGCAGTTGGGGGCAGTGAGATGTCACCTTTTGCCTCTTGTCATCGGCTCTTTCTACTGACATGCATTTATTGCCAGTCAGCTTTAACCTCCAAAGTCTTCACTTGCTCTGCCACTTGTCCTGTCGTGCGTGCCGTTGGCAGGGGCATGGTTCTTGCTCACAGTAGGTTGCCCTAGCCCTTGCCAAGCTCCCAGGCTATACATAGCCTGAAAACTCCCTCTCCTTTTCCTTTCGTTCTTGGCTGTGCTTGGGCTCCCTCAGTTGAGTGGTCCTCAAACTCAAACCCCAAGAACACCACCACCCCGAAACCTCCATTGTCACCTTGGAGCTCCCTGCCGAAGCTCGAGCTCCAGTGGTTCCATCCACGTTCTTGCCTGTTTTCCTTGTCATCTCGAGCACCTCGAGCATTCTCTAACTTGCTGTGGTTGTCCATCGCAGAGGTGGTCAAGTTGGGGAGCTGCTTGTCGGGGTCGAGGTCGTCTTCTTCTCCTTCGCCGGCAACCACATCACCGCGGGACTTCATCGACCTCCTCCAAGTCCCTCCGTCTTCCTCCGACCTTCCCTACACTCGGGTGAGTCCATTTTAGTCCCTTAGGGCTTAGGGTCTAGCTAGCTTAGCTCGTGGCGCTCAGCTTTGTCATTTTCGGTTTTTGCCGAAACACTTGTCCTCCGTCATTCTCCGGCTCGCCGGCGTTTAAGGCCGTCGCCGCCGTCGAGAGTGCCTCCGCTAGGTCCGCGACACTATTGCGAGTATGTCGGTGCCCTTGGTCGGCGCCGCGAGGTCCCCATCGCCGCGGCAAACCGTTGAGCCCGCCGATTTTGCCGGCTCAAACTCCGTTTGCTCATCCGTTAGGACATCTTAAATGCCCATTTATTACCAATCATCGAGAGCGAGTGAGTGTCTTAGCCGCCACCCTTTGTCGCCGTCCCGAGGTCCCGCGCTTTACACAAAGACCTTGGACCTCCTCGAGCTCTTCGTGAGCCGTCTCAAGACCTCCCCACGTTTAGATCTGGACCTTTAGATCCTCCCGTGAAAACCCGTAAGTGTAAGACCTCCCCTCGCTTAATCTCGGCCGTTAAGACCACCCTGCTAGATCTGCACAGTAGATGGGTTTCGCGAAAATTTCTAAGTCCCGTGACCTCCCTAGTTCTACCTCGGCCTTTAAAGACCTCCCGGGATTAGCTCTTAGCCGTTAGATCGGCTCTGTAAAATCTTACGCGCTTGGACCTCCCCTGGTTAGATCCTAGCCGTTTAAGACCTCTTGGAACTCCATCTGAGCCACTAGGACCATTCTTGCGCAAAAAGACCTCTTCGAGGTCATTTTTGTAAAAACCACCTTCGGGACCTCCCCGAGGTCCTCGTTGGAAAAGACCTCCTCGTGGTCCTCTTTGCAAAAAGAGCACCCCCGGTCCTTGTTAGAAAACCCTCATGACCTCCCCAACCTTGATCTTAGCCGTTCGCGACCTCCCCGGCTTTAGATCTGAGCGTTAGGTTTTATTTGTAAAATCTTTAGTCACACGACCTCCCTCCGCGTTGTTCTGGACCGTTCAAGACCTCCCTAGGCCTAATCTGAACCGTCCAGATCCCCTCCCGATAAAACACTATCGCTTAGGACCTCCCCGAGAAGATCTTGGTCATCCAAGACCTCCTCGTGTCAATCGACACGATCAAGACCTCCTCTCGGAGATCTTGACCGTCTAGGACCTCCTCCTTTGGATCGATGAGCGTTAGGACCTCCTCCTCTGGTCTAAACCGTTAGATTTAGATCTGACGGGTTAGACCTCCTTCTGTGGATTTAAAGCCTTTGGACCTCCCCTAGTACTCGGGACCGCCAGATCTCGATCTGACGGTCACGACCTCGTTAGCGCGCAGACCTCCTTGCGTGCGTTGGCACGCGACCGGTCGTGATCGTTGGATCAGATCTCAACGATCCGCACCTCCCGAAGGCGGGAGGAGGTCTTGTGCGCGGCTGTGCTTCGAGGCTCGTGAGTCGCCGACCACGATCTAACGCCCACGACCTCTCCTTGTCTTCGATTCGTTTGGACCTCCGAGAGCTCAAAGTTTCCTAAGTCTTTTGTTGTTTCAAATTTCAAAAGTGCATAACTTTGTCATTTTAACTCCTTTTTGAATGATTCCAGTTGCTGTAGCTTTGTTATAGTATGAACTTTAATCTGAGAATGAAATTAGGCTCTGTTTTGTAGCAGAAAATGATTTAAACAACATGATCTTGTTTAATGAAAAATGATGTCTAGGAATTCATGGAAAATTTGTAAAACACATAACCTCCTCTCTGTAGTTGCAAACTAAGCAAACTCAACCTGGTAAATTTGGCCTGTAGACATGCTTTAATTTGATCTAGGCTTTGTCTTTATTCATGTTCCTGAGAAATGATATATGCTAGTTGTAGAACTTAGAAAAATCATAACTAAATCATCTTAACTCCAAATGACCTGAAATTTTATATGGGTTACCACTATACCAGTAGGTAGCTACCATAAAAATTTCAGCTCCAAAATCTTTCTAGAAAATATTTTTGCTACAGTGCTAATTATGGCCGAAAATGAGTTTTTAAGTAATATCTTTTGCACCACAAATCCAAATTAGGTTTTTCCAGTTTCTATGTCTAGGTGTATTTGTATTCAACCTTAGGTATAAATTTCGTCGCATTTGGATAAATTTTGCTTGCTCTTTTGTTTAAGTTTTGCTTGTCTTATTGGTTGTTCTTGGTTCTTTTTGCCTCTCGCTTAGGATTCGACATTTGCGGTAATCCCGAGAACGACCCTCCACAACAAATTGAGCAACAGCAAGAAGGCAAGCAGTTTGATCATGTTAATCCCAGTATTTTAAGTATTTATGTTGATTACAAATTCTATGTATGCATTGCTACTTTGTTTTAATAGTTGGCCTAGTAGATGCATTTCCTTAGCAAATGATTATCCTCTACTACCATGAGCCTAGGTTACTTGCTGTGATTTAGAGTTCGTGGATGGGCTCTTGTCACTTAGTAGTTGCGAATTAATTGCTTAGCCATGCCTAGCCGGTAGAAATGGGCGGTTATCGACTTGTCGATAACCTTGATCACACAAAACTTATTATGATTTATGATTTCCACCTTGTGCCATGTCTACTTATGAAAACTAAAACTAAAAACAAAATGATTTAGACTTGGGCACAATGGTAAGATGGTGTGATTGTGGGGTGTGATCGAATGGTGCCCGGTCAACAAGGACCGAACATCTTGTTACACTAAACCAAGCATTTTAGCGTGCTAACCACATTAGAGGGTATGGGACCTCTCTTGACTTAGTACTTTGGCGTGTATTGGCCCAGTCGCAGGAGTCGCAGGAGGGATGGTTGGGAGCATTGTAGTGTCCGAAAGGCTTCCGTGATGGTGGTTGTCTTTCGGCTTGCAATGTAAGCATATGGGTTTCTATCCATATGAGCGACTCGTAGTTAATACACAAGATTGGAAATGTCTCGTAGGACTTAGCTGTACAAAGATACCTTCGGAAGTGTGCGTGTGGCTTAAAGGCGGTCCAAGTGTGGGTACATTGGTACACCTGCGCAGGTTAAAACTATTCGAATAGCCTCGCCCTAGGTTATGGACACGCTTGGCAAGGTCTTTCAAGAGTTAGACTACAACCTTTTAAACTAAAACTTGATGGGTGGTACGAATCGGGGATTCGTGCTATGTTGTGGTGGCTATTGGGTTAGTCACTTCCAGGTGGTTACTTGTATGTATCTTTATTTACTGTTACTTTGATAATAAAACAGATTTGCAAACTTGCTTTTAAAATGTATTACATTATTACAAATAAAGTTGGCTTCATGCAAAATGAGACATACAACCTCCACCTAAATAAGCTTGCATGTAGTTTATGAATAGGTCTGCTATTCCACACGTCAGTCTTGCGGGTACAAAGACAATCTTTGTACTCAGATGCTATGCTTAATTGTTTTGTTGCAGAGGAAGAAGGTGAGCTCGAGGGGCCTCACTTTTGTGAGTGTGTTGTGGTAGCTATGGGCGACTAGCTTGGCGGCCTGTCGGTTGCCTTGTGGGTTATGTTGGCTAACCGGTCGACTTTTGTTCTAGCCATCTTATGGCGCTTTTGCTTCATTGTCATTCTTGTATATTGTTCTATTTGGCCGGTCGGCTCTCTTTTGTAATAACTTTACTTTATGTATGTCGTTGTTGAACTTAGTGATGTATGTGTATGGAATTGATGTGTAATTTTGTGATGATGTACATATGCTGCAATTCTGGGAAGCATATGTCCATCGAGGCTTAGAATGTTTAATTAGTAACGCTAGAACCATTTGGAGGTTAAGTGTTACTAGTTAAATATTCCGGGTCCTCACATCCACCCTTGGGTGCGTCCTCTTCGCTACCATCCGAGCCTGAGTCGACGTTCTCGTCGGACTTCGAGTCGGCAATTGGTCCGGCATAAACTCGTGGCAGTCAATGTGGGCCAACCACTATTGTTTCGCTCTCTCATTTTGCACCAAATTTTATGCAAGTCTTCTCTCATAGTCTCCCTCCAAAACAGCACATTCTGTGCTGCCGTCTTCATGCACCACCTACGGTTTCCTGCTTTTTGAGGGACCAATATCATCAAGGTTTGGTGGCACTCTGTGCACGAAATTGACGTACACCATCAGGCATCCGTATATCACTGCACCGAGCCTGGCATCAATCTGCATGTATTGGTCCCATGCAACGCTACCATTGTAGGATCGAGGAGGCCAACTAGAGGGGAGATGAATAGACGGTTTTAAAAATCTTTTGGCTAAAATCGAGTTTATAATACGGAAGCATAAATCAATTTGGTTTTGCACAAATAAAGCCTAAATCAACTAGGTTCACTTAAGTGCACCAACACTCTAAGTCTACGTTAAAGATTTGCAATCCTAGGGAGATAAGCCATCAATTTAATTCTATGAATGTAAATTGTTTAAATGTAGATTGAGCACAAGAGAACAAACTACAATTTACACACGATGTTTTACTGTGATGTTCGAAAACTTGTCGGTCTCCATAGTCCACGTTGAGGTAAGCCCAAATGAATTGGACCGGCTTTACGAATTAAGCCAAATACCTCAGTTCCACTAGTGGTAGCTCTTTCTCCCTCCGGGTAGGCGAGCTCCAACCTTCACAACACGCCGGGCCTTCTCACAACCTTCTTTGAGAAGATCACTAGACATAACACCTCCAACGTTGTCTAGGAGTCGGCAATATTTAAAAGTAACAAGTCAAGCCCCTTGCTTGACTCTCACCACGTGCAACGAATGCACGAGCTCAAGTGGATACGAAATCCACCTCTAGATGCAACATATGCAACTAGAGACCTCTCTCTTTGATCACAAGGTACAACACATGCACGATTGAGATAAGCTCACACTAACTCAAGAGAATGAAGTGAAGTGCCAAGAGATTATCTGTCAACCAGCCAAAGGGGTATTTATAGCCCCTACAACAAAACTAACCGTTGGGAGCAGAAATCCCAAAAATTAGTATTTGCGGTACACCGCCATAGGATGGCTGATACTACCGCACCTACTATTCAACGGTCGAAAAGGGTGCATTATATGCACAAAAAATAGTCGTTAAAGTATCAGTGTGGTACTACCGCACTCACAGGGGCCGGTACTACCTTTGGGCGGTCATACCGCAAGTAAGGGCGGTACTACCGTAGGCAAATTTTAACACAGACGATATTCGAGAAAAATATCATAACTTTTGACTCTGATGTCGGAATTGAGTGATCTTAGACTCTATTGAAAGCTTATTCAGAGGGCTACACAACCCACCTATTTGCATGATCTCAACCAAATTATATCAATGCAGAAAGCATAAGAAATTCAAAGAGTCACTACCATAGTCTAAGTCCAAAAGAAATAGCAACAAGCAATCTTAGACCATGTCAAAGAAAAATGCATGAATCCCAACAATTTGCAAAACACATTTACAAACTTAGATCATGTCACAAGGAGTAGGTACATGGACTTCAACCATTTGCAAAGTATAGTCACATGTTACAAGGATTAGATGCATGAACATCAACTATTTGCAACACACATTCAAAAATAATAGCATCATGCCATAAAGAGCTAGAGCAAGCGAGATTGAACTATCAATACATGATGAGACTCAAGTTACTAGATAAGACTCGGCCCTCTAAATAGTATGACAATCCTATACTAGCAATCCGGTCTTCCAACCAAACGCTATGATCGGTAAAAGACTAGATACGCATCGTTATCCCTAACTAGTTATACTTTTACCTTGAGCATCCTTTTGAAGCTTGATGACCCACACCTTCACTTTAAGTTCGGGTCATTGTCTTGATTTGCATCAACTCATGATGCATCCTACACTTTTCCTCCATCAACACATGATGGGTCTTCTCTTGACTTGATGATTAACTCATGATCATCTCATCTTCAGGATCTTGATGTGCATCAACACATGATACCATCCAAAGTCTCTATCATCATGGAACATAACCTATTCATCCAACTTATAAAAAAAAAATATTAGCCCCACAATGTGATTGTCATTAATTACCAAAATATACCTGCATTAAATGCTTCTGAACTAGCCATTAAGGTGCGGTATTACCACACTCACAAGGTACAACAAGAATCAGGTGGGACCGATGTGACCAGCGGCGAGACAGGAGAGAAGCGATTCCCTTCCATGGGCGCGCGACACAAAAGGACTCCAGGGCGTGTCCGTGCCCCTGGAATTCCATTCCAAAAATTAAATCACATGAGATGACGGGGCGCAATGTGCCTGGGTGGCTGTTCCCCTAGCGCACGGACACAGCCAAGGCCATGCCCTTGGCGCACAGACGAGGTGAGTCCGTGCCCTTGACATGCGGACGAGGAGCTCCGGACACCTGGTACACGAACAAAGCGACATGTCGTCAATCAATGACTCCGCGGTACTATTTTTGACTCTGACAGGAACAGCCGCCGCGCCGGGCAGCAGTATGAACGGAGCTGGTTGGTCCGCTCGGCGCTCACGGGAGTCCCATACAAATAGGCCGTAAAACCACGGGCCGCTCGCGGGAGGCATAGTCCGTACGAGCACAGGTCGTGGCCGGCAAAAGCCACCACCCGGCGTGGAGCCTGTGGGCCGTGCTATGTGAGCCACTTTCATGGGCTTCACCCACGCATCTTAGAGGTGGTTCCTGCTGTTCCCGGGCAGGTGCGACGTTGCTTCCTCTCAACAAACAACAAATGAAAAATGAAAAGGCTGCGACATTTCTGCCCCATACACACAATCGTGCATCACAGCGGACTAGCGGAGCGACGCCGCCGTCGTTTTGTTGCTCTCTTCTCTCCTCTGCAGGTTTGCACACAAGGTTTGTCCGATGCACCGGAAGCAGACAAAGCTTCTCCCTCGAAACTGCTGAAGTTTCTGCCGATGCATAGGGTTCTGATGCTTGCTGGTAATCTCTTCGAGGCTTCAGCACCTTTCCTTGTCCGAACAAGGGTCCAACTCGGCGTCGTATTTTTCTCAGGAAGACTTGGCAGTTGGCATGCATTGCTGTGATCTCCAATGCTGGCGTTGCACCCGATCAGATGTATTAATTATGCGGACATTCAGCATATTGTTCATAGTTATGCCCGGGATGCCAATTCAAGTCAGGTTCGATGACTTCGATCTACGTGGTATAGTATGGAAAAACTTTGTATCTACGCCCTCCAGCCGTGAAAAATCATGTTACTACTGTACGTCCCAAGTACCATGGGTAAAGTACGTACGGAGCCCCTCTGGTAAAATTAATCCAGAATTCAGTCATCGCACAGTGAGATGGGCACGATCGACAACAGCAGCATTTACCTTCTTGTCCCTGTCAAACGACAGCGGCATTACTTTGTCGTGTAGAGCAACAGTGGTAGCATTAACGATGAAGAACTGGGAAGTGTCGGTAAAAGCGAGCCATATGGCATATGCAAGCGGATTGGGATACTCGCGAACAGCGTATTGACATTAAGAGCGATCTCTATCGTTCGATTAAAAATCGTAAGTCTAGATAAATCGTTGTAGTGTTTTGCTAGAGTGATCTTCACCGTCCGATCGAAAATCGAAAGTTCAATCATTCGTTGTACGATCGAAAATCGAAGATCCAAATCAATTGTTACGGCGCAATATACATTTCACTGTTGCTGCAGTGCTACAGTAGGCTGCAGCGTGCCGTTAGCTGTCGTAAAACACTGTTCACATAATAAAGATGATCCGATCCGCATGCACGCATTCAGTATGCAGTACTACTGGTACAGTACACGCACGTACGGGCTCTTACTGACTCAAAAGTAAATAAACCGACTGTAACAAAGGAGTACGCGAGTTATGACCTGCCAGTATTCTACTTATTCTATGGCCAAAGTAGAAAGATGAACATGGAGCAGGAACAGAATTGCTGATGCAAATTTTCATGCCAGCTCCACATGATTCAGCAGTCATAGGACTTTATTGGTACTTGACGGCTCAATTAAATTGATCACCGGCTAGATCTAGGTAGTTTGACTAAAGTTTTTGATGAGTAGTACCTGTTTAGGCGCCAATTTAGACTGTTTTTCATTGGTACTCAAATGAATTCTTGCTAGCCTTCCTAGTTGGACCGTAGTTGTGTATTCCGTCCCGTCCGGTCGGTCCAGCGTGACCTCTGCGTACATACAAGAGTGAGACCATCCTCTCTGGTCCCTAGCTAAGTTCATGGAGCAATCGTCCAACAAGTCACGCTGTACCTTAATTTTCTCGTTCTTCGCAGCAAGATTAATTGATCCACAGACGCAAACATGAAGAATTCAAACATGATGGGTGCCTACAAGCTCTGACGATGTCAATATGGCCAAGATAAAATGGAGAGTTTTTGGCCTAAATGAGCGGAAATGGTTCTTCTCATGCCGCATGCAAAAAAGGCATCTCGTCCGCATGTCCATAGCTCGGACACACCGTGTGCCGACAGGTAGCCGCGTCCGCACGGCCACCACCTAGACGCCCCTTATCCGCACGGCCACCGCCCGCACGGCGATGGATTTGATGGAGGTGACGGTGTGCGTGGGTGTGTGCATGCATGTCCGGGCGAGGTGGAGACACATGTCGGGTGGTGGCCGTGCGGGGGAGAGAATCCGGGCGGTGCCCATGCAGAGGAGAGAATTCAGGAAGTGGTCGTGCGGACGAGGGGTGTCCGGGCGGTGACCATACGGACGAGGGGCGTCCAAGTGACGATCGTGCGGAATTACGCACGTGACGGTGTGAGGATCGTCCAGACGACCATTTTTGCAATTACGATGTTTGAAGAGTCATTTCCACTAATACGGTGCGGAACAGTACCAAATGAACTGACTTCAACGCGGCACTGGGGTTAAACAACTACAGCTTGACACCGTCAATGAAAATGTGCCGAGCTTCACGACGAAGGCAGTGACAATCCGTGCGTGTGCCTCAAAAATGGAATTTTCAGCTCGTCGTCTTCTCATAATTAAGCAGGTTAAAAAACCTCTCGCACAGTTTCATGGCAGTAAATACATGCCATAACCTGAACTTGTGGCTGTTGCTCACACACTGTACTAGTCCCTGCTGTGCCTGGAAGCCGGGCCACCGGCCCATAGCCATGCACGTGGCCACCGGCGGCGGCCACGGAAAGACCACCACCCCTGTTCTCGAAGCTACCACCGTTTCCCAAACTGCCCCTCAGCATCTACGCGACACCGAAGCTGTCAGCATCGACAGGCTGCGCGGCCAAATCGCGTATCAGCTCACGGCAGCCGTCCGGGTCAAGCGAGCCGCGATGCGTATCGTTTCGGAGCGGCAAACGTGTGCGGTGCGGCTGCAGCTGCGATCGATGGCGGACGTACGTGAGGTTCGTGTGCAGCGCGGCGCGTTTTTAGACCGGCAGTGGCATGCGATTTCGCGGCGGACTAACTTGCATCGGAGACAATCAGACAAGTGGAGAGAAACGTGGGTCTCTCTGATTTGGTGAAGGATACGTGTGCGCCATGTTTCGATGATCGTATGTTTCAGCATTTTTTCACCGGTGAGTGCTTTTTCTGTCATGGGATTGTGTATGTAGGCCTGCAAACGCTAGACCAACCCACGTTAGCTAACTCTACTTGTCCAGACCAGTTCAACTCACTTGTCATCCCTCGCAATCCACCCTAATCCAATCCACGTGGCACTTCAACTTAAATCATTTCCCTAGTATGGTTTGAAGTTTGAACCCATTTCGCCAAAACTGCTGGGAAGCTGGGCTCTCCATTGAGCTGAGAATTGAGATCGTGAAAAGTCAAGACTCCCAACTAAGCTAGTTATTTTTTTCATAACAACTTAAATGCAATGTAATTAAAAAAATTCCATAAATATGATGAATTGACCAAAATTCCACAATTTTTTACAACACAATTAACAAAAAATCCGTTTGAAAAATAAAAGTGTGTAATTAGTTTAAAAATCAATTAAATCAAAGAAAAAAAAATCAGGAATTTAACGAGAATTGAAAAAGAAAAGAAAAGAAAAAATGACCTAACCTAAGGAGATTTTTTTTTTAAAAAAAAGAAATCGTAAAACAATCGTCACCATCATTGTTGAAATAGGTTCAACAACTAAGGCTATTTCTACAGGCAAACTACAAAATGAACTGTCCACCCAAAACACAATATTAGTCTCACACATGTCTTTGCATTGTAGGCTAATTCGATTAGCTCCATATAAATATGCAGTTAATCCCCAAGTAGGTTTTTTTTTTTTGCCTCCTCTCTCCTTAAAATAACAAGAAGGAAATACTTAGGGTTGTCAAAAGGAGATTTGAAAGCAATTAAATTATCATGTCCATTAATAAAAGAACCTCACAAGATCCAAGCGAGCAAAAAGGATAGCATACAAAATATATGTTAGCATTACAGTTGGATATCCCTTTTGATCTCAACCTCAGATTGACAATACCATCATATAAGAATATAGCCATGAACAATCAGTACCATCTATCCAGCAAATTAAATGTCAATGACTCATGCTAATGCTACCATTTGCCATGTTATTAACAAATCATATAATTATCTAAAGTTGGTAGTATAGCCATATAATTATCTAAAGTTGGTACTATAGCCTTATTTACAATAAATATTTTCTTGTCCATTCCAAACATGACCAAATCAGATCAACACTTGCGAGAAACAAGGATACCAAGCAATTGAAGTATTGAACATATATATTGGTCAAGAGCACACCGAAGAGCCAAACTTCGCAACCTGTCGCCGCAGCCAATGCAGACTGCCTGCTCACGCCCAACCACACGCCTAGTCGTAGCCCCTGAACAAATCAAGAACCAAGAAATCCCATACTTCCCATAAGAAAGTAGCAAATTAAATGATCAATTAAGATTCAAGAGGGATCACAAACTGCGGTTGTTTTTTCTGAAACCTCAAAATCATTTGATAATACAATTATGTTCCTATTTAAGCCTATTCATATCCACATCTCTACAACACGTTTTACTGAACAACAACTTTACAAATGCCATCTTACATTAATATATTGCCAATACACATTGTTGTTGCAAAATGGTAGAAATGACTACACAAATTAAGTAGATATAGCGTGCATGTGGAAGAAGCGACCATTAAAATTTCACTTAAGGGAAAGACTACATCAATAGTTTCAAGTTACAACAATTTAACCTTGGTACTTACACTAAGCCTATGGATGCATGCAATTTCAGCCGAAAGAAAGAAAGGGAATTGCTTTGTACCTAGATGCTTCTGAGTTCTTGGCTAATCAATCAGATCGAGAAGAGAGGAGCAGAACAGTTGGGCATAGTCCTCTGTAAAATCTAAGAGATTTACCACACAACAACACCAATCAAGAACCGAAACGCGAGCGCAACAACACAACTAGATCGAATTGGGCTCAGGAAGTGGGAGGAACAAAGATCAATTAGCTAGTTACTTACCTTGGAATTGTCGGTGGTGTGGGGAAAATGAGGAGGAGAGGCATGCCAGAGGTAGAGATTGGGGAGTTGAGGGACACAGTGCTGCTCGGAGAGTCGGAGGATGATGAGGAGGTTCTTGGCATAGTGTGAAAAATCGAACCGGCAAGTGAAGCGCTCACATGATTGGTTCACGGTTTACCGGTCTAACCGTTGGTTTATTTCGGTTGGACCGCAGTTCAATAGTAATATTATTTTAATATTTGCCGGTAAAATCAATGGGTTAGTGTCATCTACTAGACAATGTAACCTAATAAAGATGCCTATGCCTATTTGGACGAACAACGAATGTAGTCCAAGTTGCTCACTCCATCGCAGGAAGAGGTCGCCAATTCGAATTCTAGGGCGCAATGCTTTTTAAAAATTAATTTCCGCCGGTTTTTTTGGCAAACGATCCAAAGAGCAAACCGGATCGAACCAGGCTTGGTCCCGATTTTTTTCCCAATCGGACTACCGATTCGGTCTGATTTTTGTATGGTTCTTGGTCACCCGCTCCTTCTGGTTTGAGGTGACTGCGCAGATGGCGGCGGCGGAGATGCAATGGAGGAGATCCGAGGGCGGGGGCATGCGGCAATGGAGATCGAGGGAGGACTCGACGACGATTTAGCTGGAACCCTAGCTCCTCATTCCTCACCCTCCCCAACTCAAATCAGCAGCTCACCCCTCTCCCACCCATCACATCATTACCCGTTCGAACCCGATTTTTTGAACCCAAGTTAAACCAAACCAACCCATTCTCGGTGCAAACCCAAACCAAATCAACTCGTTTGCTGTCTCAATCCATTTTCACCCACCCAAACTGAGACCAACCCGCTTCGCCCATTTCAACCAAACCCATCACCAGGCCTATGTGTACGTATAAATTCAAGCTTTCAGCAAAAAAAAATAAAAATTGCAACACATGTGAACGTGTCACGTGTGGTATATATAGGCGCGCATGGCACTTGCTAGGTGTACTATCTGGAGCCACAGCCACGTTCATGTATTTAACGGGTTTATATAAGGTGTTGGACAGCTAGTGATGGGCGGTACCGCTGTCGTAGGAGAGGGTGGCGAGGAGCTGGAGAGCGTTTTGCATGCCGAATTCGGGGGCATGGGTGGCGCTATCATTGGTAAGTAGCATGCCATGGATAGGGGGGGAAGGAGGGATGCGAAAGAACGACATGTTTTCTTTTCACAGATTTTAGCAAAAGTGCAAAATAGTCTTCCCGCATGAGCAATCGCATATAAACATCGAGTTTCTTCCATAAAGATGTACGAAAAATAAAGGTGCAAATCAAGTTAAAGTTAGATTTATTCGATTTCTTAAAGAATACAAGAAAGACGTACACCACACATGAACGAAGGCAAAACACACACGTCTGTTATACTCTGATTAAACAGGGTTCGTCACGTCAATCATAAGGACTGAATCTAAGCGGAGCAGTAAACAACCTCGCTTCTACCACCAACCACCAGGCCACTGGTCTGTCATTGGATCACGGCATTATCTGATTTTGTCAACCAGTAACAGTTAGTGACTTGATTATTCTCGTGAGCTGTCCAATTAACTTGCAAGAAACATGGCTTTCTCAAAATCTCACCTCCCACCATTAGTGCTGGCCGAACTGATTCGAGGATTTCGTGTGGAACCATCGGACAGAAGGAGAATTTTTTTTTTCTGTAAGGAACCGAGGGTTTGTTTGGTTTGAGAATCAAAATTGTACACAAAAACCAAGCCAAAATTTAATGTTACCAGAATCTCGGGATGGCCGATTTGGCTGCCTGGATTTTGGCAAACTCTGGCATTAGAAATAAACTAGAGAACCAATATAAACAGAATTTTATCAAAAATTTAACATCAAATCAAATGAAGACCAAATCTTATCAACGTTACCAAAATTTAGTTTGACATACTTTAATTCCTGTGGCCAACAAACCAAATGGCCCTAAGAGTATTTTAGTGTATTGAACCGATGTTGATTCAAAGAGATACTAAGACCATACTCTCTCTCTTTCATAACTGTTGTTTAATGCTTTAGATTGATTTTTATGTAGGATCTGATTGCAGATTTTTTTTTGTTAGAATCAACCCCTTTAATATATTCTCTCTCTTTCTTTGAACGGGGTAAAACAACGCGTTGGAGATGGGTCCACCGGAACGCTGCGCTGGAGTACCGAGGGGCATTTACGTACTTTCACGTACCCTCTCTCGCTCCACCACCGCATACGAACCCTGCGAACCGTACGCGCGCGTGTGTATATACACACGCCTGCGCCGGACACTAACGGCTCTTCGTGGCCGTCTCGCGAAAGGGAAAAAAAACTCGTCTTTCTCTCTGCCTCTCTGGCGTGAGGTGGCGAGCGCGAGAAGCGGAGGCCACAAGTCTAATCCGCCCGTATCCAATCCGCTCGAGCGGAGCGTGGCGGGGACGGGAGGGCGGGAGCGAGCGACAGGCGCGGGGGTTTGATTCGGGCTCGTCTCGTGGAGTCTACGGTGAGTTCTTGGCGATCTGGTGGCGAGTCGTTTTGCGTATTGTTGTTGGGGATTTTGATGTGAGTTTCTTTTGACCGCATTTTGGTTTCACGCGGGCTTGTTGGGCCTCGTTGGTAGATCTGGCGATTTCTCGGTGGATTTTGTATCGGTGCCCTGATGATGCTGGGGAATTTTTCGATGCGAGGACGGGTTTTAGCCTTTTCTTTTGGTGTAATTTTTGTTTTGGTATGGGGCTCGTGTGGAGAAGTTTGGATTTTGATGGCATTTTTACTTGGGCAATGTACGCTTTGGCTTTTTGCATTTGTTCGTGAAATGGGCATGAATATGGCTCAAGGAATGGAGAAGTTCGGGCTTTGCGTGGATTGCGTTGGAATGTGCTCCTGTTCTTGTCAAAGAAACGGGGGCATTTTTACAAATATATTTAACTTCATTCGATTCGAAAAATGAGCCAAATAACAAGAATATTTGGGTCTCTTTTCGGATTCCTGTTTGCTGAACATTTTTTTTCTTTTGCGTCTTTGAGCTGAACTAGAAAAATAGGCGTTTGATGATCGTCCCAAAATTCGGTATTATCAAACTTGAATTGTTTTGTATTGGCACATTGCCCCCTTTTGCCAATTTGATTCAAATGGACCTCAAATAGCTTCAGAATTTGGTTGACTCTTCTTTGATACTGGCCTTGTTTTGCCCCGAAGGAGACAACTTTTAGCAGCTGGATCCGGTAGTTCATGTCTCTAGTTTCCAGCGAACTGTTTGTTAACTCGGATTCTCAAACTCAAACATGGAAATTTTGATTTGCTTCTTTCTATAGGCTCGATTCTGCATGTCAAATCTAGAAACCTTAAGCACATCATGTTCGTTTCCCTTTTGATCTCTTTCACGAGGCGGAAAAGTTCTACATTTCGCGCTTTCTTGATTGATGCCATGGAAACTAGGAAAAAAAATGCTATTGCGAATATTCTTATAAAGCTCATCCTTCCGTCGATTCTTCCTTCAGGTTGTCCCTTCTAGTTGTGTGATTTCGAGCAAATTTGGATTTTGAAGTGCGGTTAATCATGGCTGGGTCCCTTGCCGCCTCGGCGTTCTTCCCTGGCCCAGGGTTTTCACCGGCCGGATCGGCCAAAAGCTCCAAGAACACGACTGGTGAATTACCGGATAATTTGAGTATCCGTGGCATTGTTGCGAAGCCTAACCCGTCTCCCGGGGCCATGCAAGTGAAGGCGCAGGCCCAAGCCCTTCCCAAGGTTAATGGCACCAGGACTACAAGCACGGACAAGGATGCGACAATGCCTTACAGTGCTCCGAAGACATTCTATAACCAACTGCCGGATTGGAGCATGCTTCTTGCAGCTGTCACGACCATCTTCCTGGCCGCAGAGAAGCAGTGGACACTGGTTGACTGGAAGCCGAAGAAACCTGACATGCTTGCTGATACATTTGGCTTTGGTCGAATCATCCAGAACGGGCTGGTGTTTAGGCAGAACTTCTTGATTCGGTCCTATGAGATTGGCGCTGATCGTACAGCTTCTATAGAGACATTAATGAATCATTTACAGGTGACACAATGACTCTATGCAGCTTTTGTTCTTCTTCCTTATTTTCTCTTTCCACTATCGATGCATATTGTTTCTGTCAGGCTTACAGTAATTTGAAGTTTTGCAGGAAACAGCTCTTAACCATGTGAAGACCGCTGGCATCCTTGGAGATGGTTTTGGTGCTACACCGGAGATGAGCAAGCGAAACTTGATCTGGGTTGTCAGCAAAATTCAGCTTCTTGTTGAGCGATACCCCTCTTGGTACTTTTCTGCAAACCATAATTGTCCATGTCATTTTCTTGGCAAGCCACTCTTTTGCCTTCGCTTTCAATTCAATTCATAACCGTACCTTCTCTTGTGCATTATTTATAGAGTCATATATTTTCTTCCATTGGCACATTTAGTTTCACAATTTGATGTTAGATGTTGCGAGAAGAATCTTATTTATGTTAGTTCCACAGTGTAATGTTGTATTTATGTACTACACCATAATATTCTATGGATTGTAAACTATTTGAATTCATAGACGTCGATTCGGTGGCTGTTAGATCCATCACAAAATTCATATCCAAATTGGCCTTATGTACTATGAAAAATTCCTAGTAGCTTTACCGAAGATCTAAGTAAGTGGTAAGCTCTCTAATAGCAAACAGAATGCACCACTATAATAGTGCTCAGTGCTCACTGTCCACCTCTAGTACAAGCAACACAAAAGTTGAATTAAAAAAGAAATTTGACACTTCAGGGCCTATGTTTGCCAACTTTGTGATATCTTGCCTTTGTAGTCAGTAGTGATCAAAAGAACAAGGACTCAAAGATTGGTTTACCGACGATCTAAGTAAGTGGTAAGCTCTGTAATAGCAAACAGAATGCACCACTATAATAGTGCTCAGTGCTCACTGTCCACCTCTAGTACAAGCAACACAAAAGTTGAATTAAAAAAGAAATTTGACACTTCAGGGCCTATGTTTGCCAACTTTGTGATATCTTGCCTTTGTAGTCAGTAGTGATCAAAAGAACAAGGACTCAAAGATTGGTTCTGCAGTTTAAGGATTTGGTGTACTTAGTACACCGGAAGAAGATGAAAAAATATGTGAGCTGTGCAGACTTAGCTCTTACTAGAATTTAAAATGGTTCTCCTGCAATCAAAAGTACTTGCTTAGTGCTTATTGTGTTAATAGTGTATCATCCTACACTTAAGTGCTTATTGTGTTAATAGTGTATCATCCTACACTTAAGTGCTTATTGTGTTAATAGTGTATCATCCTACATGAAAACAACTCTCCCTGCTAAGTTTTTGTATCTATTGGTTTACACAGATGAGCAAGCTTGTTACTTATTTTTCCTCTGCATGCAACTGCTCATAGCATGGACACTTTCAGCTGTGCAACTCCTTAAAATGGAGCATTACACTCAAGCTTAACAACAATAGGTGTTTTTGTAGATGAATAGGAATAGGCGTTTTTGTCATAGTATAATATACAGTGAACAAGGTACAGGGAGTTCATTTGTTTGATAAGACAATATTAATGGACTAAAGCTGCTCAATTAAGCGGTGTCTTCTCCGCGCTTCATTTTATTATACATTAAAAGAGGTCGTACAGATGGTACACCTCAAGAGATCAGAAAGTTTCCTGTATTGGTGGAGTAAATGATTTCGTGGTAAGCAATTAATGCTGTGGGCTGCCAAAGGAAGAAGTCCCTGATCTAGATCGGTGGACTGGTCTTGATCTGATACTACAGTTGATCTTCCATTTCAACAACTGTCAGTTCAAAACCATAACTAGGTGTTATTAACTGTAGTTTGCTAAACTAACTAGAGGTCCAAGTCTAAGTTTGCCTAGTTGGAGAGAAGGAAAAAGCGATTTCAATTGGCTTTTCTTGACGTATTGTAGTTCAGACTTCAGATATAGTTGCAGACAATTGTTTACAGGCTGAAAAATGATTAAATGTTGTCACTCTGCTATGATTTTAGGGGAGATATGGTTCAAGTTGACACATGGGTAGCTGCTGCTGGCAAAAACGGCATGCGTCGAGATTGGCATGTTCGCGACTACAATTCTGGCCAAACAATCTTGAGAGCTACAAGGTTTGGCTTCCATCTGTTTGCATGCATTGCAGTTCTCTTTTTGATTCATGCTGTTTGGTAGTATCTTTTTCAGTCGTTCATTGTGCTTCCCTTTTGACACTTGTTTGCAGTGTTTGGGTGATGATGAATAAGCAGACTAGAAGACTTTCAAAAATGCCAAATGAAGTTAGAGCTGAAATAGGCCCATACTTCAATGACCGGTCTGCTATAACAGAGGAGCAAGGTGAAAAGTTGGCTAAGCCAGGGAACAAATTTGATGGCACTGCTACTAAACAGTTTGTAAGAAAGGGGCTTACTGTAAGTCAGTTAGATATTCATAGTTATCATAATTCATTTAGCTGGTTGTTCTCGTGTATAAGATTTCTCATGGAAACTCCTTTGTTTTCAACAGCCTAAGTGGGGTGACCTTGATGTCAACCAGCATGTGAACAATGTGAAGTATATTGGGTGGATTCTTGAGGTAACCCCCCCACTGTTTAGACAAAAGTCATGGCTTCTATCCTACCTGATACATGAGCTCTGAATCACAATTTCATGTATCTATATTATACTAGAGCATCATGTATGGTGGTTTGTATTGTAGACATTATTAGTCTCATTCCTAGCTATCTGCCGAGCTGCTTAACTCTTTTATACTGATAAGTTGTTTAAGATTCCTGAGTTCTTTATTCTTTTTTTCAGAGTGCTCCAATTTCTATACTGGAAAAGCATGAGCTTGCAAGCATGACACTGGATTACAGGAAGGAGTGTGGGCGTGACAGCGTGCTGCAGTCACTTACAACCGTCTCAGGTGAATGCATTGATGGTAACCCAGAGACTGCCATCCAGTGCGGCCATCTGCTTCAGCTGGAGTCTGGAGCTGATATCGTGAAGGCTCACACAGAGTGGCGACCGAAGCGTGCACAAGGCGAGGGAAACACGGGGTTGTTCCCAGCTGAGATTGCATGAATTCTTCTGAAGTTAATCTGGCAAGCATGGGTTCCTATGAAATGCAAATTCTAAGCTTGGTTAGTAACACAGGACAAACGCTTGATGGCAGGAAATTTGGCGCGCCAGGGATAAGCCACATATTCAGATTTCAGTGACTGCAATGTGCATAGTGGCATCTTGTTCATACGCCCAAGCGGATTGGGAGAAAATGCTCCAATTGGAAAGCCTTGGCAGGATGAGGAACTTCACTGTTGGTACTGAAGTCATTTGAAGCTTTGGTTAGGACAGAGAAAAGGGTGGAGTGGCGATTATGGAACAAGAGAGAGGCCAGGGTTTTTAGACAGATGACGGAGCTGTGTATGTGATGCCGATTGCTGAACAAGAATGCAGAGGCTGGATTGATTTTGACCTGTGTTTGGATTTGAGGCCGGAGGAAATATTTACAATCGATATAGATAAATAAATGCACTAATTTAGCCCATATGGGTGTGTGGAGGCGATCCCTTGTAACATCCAAATTTGCACATTCTTATCATATTATTAATTGAACCGCCGTCCTACGTTTTCATAAAAATAAAATACTGTCTTGCTGTGCTAACCCAACCTTCAAAATTATGTGTGAAATGATTCATTATTGTTTATCTGTCGAATGATTCAAATGAACCCAAGCTTCTTCATTTTTGTCTTCTTTGCCAATTTTTTATTTATTTATGCTCAATTGTTCTGGAGACAGGCTGTGGGTATGGGAAGTTGTCTGAAGCATGTAATTGGCTCTTAACAAACTGCTCGAAGTTTCTCTGGTTGCAGCCTTAGCACGACAGCTTTTCTTGACCTTTCATTAGCACGACAGCTTCGAGCTTTGCTCCTCCCCTTTTTTGGCAAGGAAGGTCGACCTGTAAAGTGGCTCCCAAAACGCTAGGGCTGGAGTAAGGTACAGCGACGCGCAAACTACGACGCCTTTTTATTTACCTGCAAACGTAGAACACTGTGGCCCGTCTGGGATGCATGAAAGTTTCCGAATTTCTACGAAAATCAAACTGTCTCACACGGGGCAATGGTTAAGAGACGTAACGTCTGACAACTAGTTAAACACCTCGAACGGATAAAGTGACAGTACGTTCCAATTAATCATGGAAAGATTTCCAGGCTCTGGCAGGCGGCAGCTTAAGTTATAAAGACAGGATAAGAGACAGAGAGAGAGAAAAGGAAAAACACAGTTAATCTTTGGTAACAATCACATGCAGCATCACACATTCGGTAAGACAGGTTCATGGGAAACACAACAAGCAAAGCTAAAGGAAACAAAACATGCGTGCATACAGAGGTAGGGTAAGTTGAGAGCACGACGCAAAGCAAAGCAGCGGCCGGGGAGCTGGCGCGGCGTTAGGTGTCATGACAGTCAGCAAACCATCCGTCTGCATTGGCCGCGTTTGGCGTGATTCGTCCGTTGGGGCTGGGCCAACCCAACCATGTGTTCAGCGGCAACAAAAATCAAGAGAGGGCTGTTTACAGGGTGTGTTTGGTACGGTGCATAAGCTTAGGCCAGCCTCTTCAGGTGCATAATTTTTTTAGTTTTGTTTGTTTAGATGGCTGCCCATGTAAAACATCTTGGTTGAGAAGATGCAAAAGGTGCCTTCGGGTCCGGCTAGGCAGAAATGTTCAATTTCTCCATATGCAGACTCTGCTAATGACGTTATTAAGATGTGATCAATGCATATTAGGTAGTATTAGAGTGGATTAAAGTGCGTTAAGGTAAATGGGGGCTATTAGAATATATTAAGATAAAATTAAAGCCATGTTAATATTTTCTTTCCACCATCTCCTGCATCTACGCTTATGGTCAATGTCCTTATACATCCAACCAAGCAATATCTCAACACAACTTGGTCTAACAGAAACAACCAACCAAACAACTCATATTGCATTCACACAGCCTAGCTCGCTTCAGCCTAGATGACCCATACGGGTCTGGCGAGAGTATACAGGGAGCAAAACACATAGGGAACAAAACACATGTAGTATCAACATAGAAAAATTAAACTTAAAACTTAAAAATGGACTAGAAAGGACAAAACTACTGATTTTTAGTTTAATATATAGTACAAGCTACTGGCTTCTTAACTATGCATATAGATATGTCAAAATATACATACATATGTCAAAACGAAGGGGGGAGAGGCACGCGCATATTGGCTTACACGAAGCTCCGCACCTGCATGTGTTGCAACCGCGCGCCGTTGCCTCCGAGGCCTGATTGACTTATTTCGCGTCATCCAGCGAAGAAGAACGCGGCACTGCAACTGCAACTGCACTGCACGGCGCAATGCCGGCCGGTCTCGCACCTATCCGACGGACGGCGCGCCGCCGCCGCGGGCGCGGGAGCCTTGCTAGCTTGATGGGGACCTGGGTTCGTTAATTCCTCGTGCGCTTTGATGGCCGGCCTGCCCCGTCCCTTCTCGGTGGATCGAGACGGGGACAGGGTATTAAGTTCGGGCATGCATTCAGTCATCCGTCGTGCGGTCGGATCGGGCCCTGTTGGGCTGCTGCTCAAGTGGTAGATAGCATAGCAGATAGCACTGCTCAGTTGGCTTTGGTGGATGGATCTGTACTGTGCAGGAATGCTTGGTTGGTTTGCGCATTCCTGCCTGCTGCTTGCAGGCAGTGGTATTGGCAGTTTTTGTGTTCATGGCGGTGGAGACACACCGTACTTTGTTATAAAAAGATTCTTTACATACGCACATAAATACACCACTTCTGCCATGTACAGTACTCGCCAAAAGAAGAACTTATGTGTGCAATGTGTGTATGTACAACGCGGTGCGAAACAGCCACCTCTTTCAGAGGAAAGAAAAGAAAAAAATGGCTAAAATGACAATGTTTTGAAGTAAAATAGTAAAAAATAGCCGCTTTTGTGCGAACAAATTTGTAAAAATATCACCGATGCTGCTCTCAAAATGCACCGGAGGTGACATACCGTGCCCTCGGAGAGGCGTGGTACATGTGCATTTGAGCTGGCGCTGACAACGGATTCATTAGGTGACTATGCCACGTTTCCCTAGTTAGTGGCAGGGCACCGGGCGTAACGCGAACCAGGCCGCGGCCACGCTATCTCGACCTGGTCCGTGTCCCGGCACGCCCCATGAGCGCTCTGTGCAGTTTACACCGATAATTTTGCAAATTCGCGGTAGCCGAAGCCCACGTCGTTCTTTCTCCCGCTTCCTTGCTCCACCCATGCTGCTGTTCGCCTCAAGTACGAAAGCCACAGCAGCAGCGGCTTGCCATGCGCAGCGCGCGGCGCGCCAGTGCCCTGAGGATGGCAGCGTCGTGCTGCGGCCAACCTCCCCCGCCCCTGACGGCCGCGGCGCGCGCGTGTTGTTCCTGCGACGTCATCACCTCCGGGAACAGGCTGATCGGGGAGCACCTGAGAGCCGGCAGGTTCGACGCCGCGCGGGAGGTGTTCGACGGAATGCCGCGGAGGGACGTCGTGTCCTGGAACTCCGTCATGGCCGTGCACGCCCGGTCGGGCGCGCACGGCAGGGTGGCGAGCGCGTTCCTGGAGCTGAGGCGGTGCGGGGTACGGCCGGATCATACCTCGTTTTCGACCGTGCTGTCGGCCTGCGCACGGCTGGAAGCTCTGGAGCTGGGGAGGTGTGTTCATGGGCTCGCGTTCAAGACCCGCTCCTCGGGCAATGTGTTTGTGGGTGCCTCTCTGATCACGATGTACGCCAACTGTGGGGTCGTTAGCTGCTTGGAGCAGGTTCTTGATGGTGTCGGCAGTCCAAACGTGGCGTTGTGGAATGCTCTTATATCAGGCCTCGTGATGAACTATCGGGTAGACGATGCTTGGAGGATTTTTCACCAAATGCCTGTACGCAATGTCGTGTCCTGGACAGCCATGATAAAAGGGTATGTTATGGTGCACGAGGTGGGGATGGCATTTGAGCTGTTTAACTTGATGCCTGTAAAGAACTCCGTGTCGTGGTGCGTCATGATCGGAGGACTTGTCCACCATGAGCAATTCAGAGATGCAGTTGAGTTGTTCAACAGTTTGATGAGGTATGGGGAGGAAGTGACAAGTGCAGTTCTTGTTAAGGTTGTGAATGCTTATGCTGGCCTGAAAAGTATTAGTGGAGGCAGATGCATTCATGGATTTGCTGTGAAGTCCGGACTTGTTCTTGACCTGATAACCGAGGCTTCATTGGTTGTGATGTACTGTAATTCCCTAGATATTGACGAAGCATGGTTGGAATTTGATAACATGGACAGAAAGTATGTTGGTTCATGGAATGCCATCATATGTGGCTATATTTATGCGGACAAGATCGATGAGGCTAGAAAACTTTTTGATTCCATGATTGACAGAGATAAGATCTCATGGAACTCGATGATTAATGGCTATATAAGAGATGGAAGAATTACTGATGCTACTGAGCTATACTCAAAGATGCCTGAAAAGAACGTGGAAGCAGCTACTGCTTTGATGTCATGGTTTATAGATGATGGAATGCTTGATAAAGCACGGGATATGTTTTATAATATGCCCCAAGTAGATGTAATGTCTTGCACAACTTTGCTCTTTGGATATGTGAAAGAAGGATATCTGGATGATGCACTGGACCTTTTCCATAGGATGCACAAAAGGACTGTTGTCACGTATAATGTGTTGATAGCTGGTTTGCTTCAGCAAGGTAAAGTTACTGAAGCTTACAAGCTCTTCAATGAATCTCCAGCTCATGATTCAATGACTTGGAGCTGTTTAATTACTGGGCTCACTCAAAATGGTTTAATCAATGATGCACTTAAGCTATACAAGAAGATGCTATTGTCAAATATACGCCCAAGTGAGTCAGTTGTTTCTAGCCTCATGAGCTGTTTTTCACATCATTCTATGATGGTTCATGGTCAGCAGTTTCACGCCACAACTATCAAGCTTGGACTCGAGTTATGTTTGCTAATTCAAAATTCACTTATTAGCCTATATTGCAAATGTGGCGAAATGATTACAGCCCAAAGTATTTTTGATCGGATGGCGAAGAGAGATGTGGTGACATGGAATACAATCATTCATGGATATGCATTCAGTAGTCTTGGTCAAAATGCTGTTGAAATGTTTGAGAATATGAAAGAGGCACAAGTTGATCCTGATGACATCACATTTCTTGGTGTACTGTCTGCATGTAATCACATGAACCTTTTGGAGGAAGCAAAACATTTCTTCCATGTGATGACATTTGATCATGGAATTGTACCTAATATAATGCACTATGCTTGCATGGTTGATCTATTTTGTAGGAGGGGCATGTTTGAGGAGGCTGAAGGATTAGTCAAGTCAATGCCATTTGAACCTGATTCAGCAATATGGACTTCTCTCTTAAGCAGTTGCAGATTGAGTGGCAATGATAAGTTAGCAGAGCATGCGGCAAGTCAACTAATTGCCACCAATCCTTCTAGTAAAATGCCTTATCTGCACCTCATCAGTGTGCATGGATCAACCAATAGATGGGGTGTGATCGATAGTTTGAGAAGTCAAATTAGAAGCATTGCCACTGAGAAAGAAGTTGGTTATAGCTGGATTTAGCATCCCATCATGATTCACTGATGTGTACTGCTGGTATTTAGAACAGTATTCGTGGGCAGGCGTGCAGCCCTTGATCATTTCTGGAAAAAATTCCACTAAACAGGTAAAATTCTAGTAAATAAGTTGTTGGATCCCCTTTGAGGCTTTGCTTTGACATCTAAGATGTTCTCATGAGATGATAACTTTTGTTTACAGTTTCATGCAGAGTGTGAAAATGCGAGTGTTCGATCAGCCTGGGATGGGTTAACCCAGGCATATTGACGAGGGATGGAACAAGCGTGAAACATGTTCGTTTGTGAAAATTCGGTTGTATATTCCAGCTTGCAATTACCCTCACACAGCAGCGATGGCTTCACACAAACCAGAGGTATTGCCGCTATTGCTATGCTTGTTCCATGGTTGCACATATAGCAAGAAAGTTTCTGAAGACTGAACACATCTGCTGTCACCGTTTCCAAGTGAACTACTCTGCAGACAGTTTTTTGGCTGGTAGGTTCAGGTAAACATCCTGCTGGATTATGTATACATTAATTACTAAACACAAGCATGTGAAACGCCATTTCTAGTTGAATGAGAACATTTCAACTGGAATTACCCTCCTGTTCTCCAGAATTCTTTAGTGCTCGATTGAAAACTGTACGGCCTTGTATGCTTATAGATTCATTTTTGTTGCCCTTCAGGACTTCACCACCAGGTTGCATAGTTTGGTCAGCAGGGATAGTGTTCAGCCAAAGGGGTGGACGAATCATTTTCAGCAGGCCAAAAAAGTTCCAGTTCCTTTGGCTTCCTACAAAGTGTTCGTCCCTGCTGTTCGCCTCAAGTACGAAAGCCACAGCAGCAGCAGCAGCCTCCCGAAAATGAATCATACGAACCACATTGTGCATTGTGCAATTTTCAGCCAACAGGCAGCTTGATCGATATATTACCTGTGGCGTCATTCTCGTGTGTTAGCTTTGCAATAATCACGCAGTTACGATAAATCTTCCAGATAATGCATCGAGGAACAAAGGGGATAACATATCAAGAAGAATTTCAAAACAACAAACCATGGACACACGCAACACGGATCGCTGTATATCAGAGAGGGGAGAACCAAAGAAATAAAGGCTAACTCATGTAACAATACAGCATACAGCATACTGCATACCAGATACAGAACTTGGCTATCCAAATTAATCACTTTCTCCTAGTACTGATAATTTGTTTAGCCGGCTAACAGATGTATTCCATCGGTGCATGCTAAATCTAGAGACATCTCCCTAGGAATGGCATCTCAGGGGGAAGAATCCCATCATATGTTGTGTATCTCTGACACCGTATATCGATGTTAGTACAACAAGAATAAATGGGCGTAGGTGCAATCTCGTGGTTTTTCTTTTGGCATTCACCTCCACCTTGCACCTCCCAATCTGATTACCTCTTCAGTTCCAGAATCCCTGTGAGCTCTATCATCACCAGTATCATCCTTTGTGTTTGAAGCGTCACCATATAGATCCTTCAACTTTGCCAGGTTGGATGTCTCTGGTGCTTTACCAAATGGGCTGGAGCGATGTTTGTCACCATCAGTTCTGCCACGGTTTGGACTCCTGCTTCTGCGGGCACTTGAACGTCCATTTCGATCAGAGTCCCTATCCCTCCTTTCATGACCTCGTCTCTCAACATCCCTATCTGAATAGCTCGACCGATGGTAATCACGGTCTCTGTTATCACGGGAGTGCCGATCATGCTCTCTGTCCTTGTACCTACCACGATCATGATCTGAACGGTCCCGCTCAGAATCATGATCACATTCACGACTCCGACTTCGGCGCTTCCTGGGTGAAGATCTTGCATGATCACCATCATAACTCCTTTCCCTATCCCGTACAGAAGGCAATGTCTTTCGGACTGGGGATGAGTCCCTTGTGGATGCACGGTGTGGAGCACGCTGACCAAAAGAGACGGATAAAGAAGCCTTTACCGAAGGAGGCCGTCGGGCAGTATCATCTGAACCAAGGCGACTAGAATCCCCTGTCATCCCTGACTGCTTTGTTGGGAGCTTCATCTTCTCAAGATGGCCAGTGACCTGTCGCAAAATTGGGAGAGGCACTCGTGGAAGAAGACTGTCGAAGTAGTACTGCAAAGAAACAGTAAATGTCATGAAAAATTAGTTTTACCATACATGTGAATAATATTTCTCAATTGAAGCTACGAGAATAATAGCTCAAAAAAGAAACGCTGAACAATAACATCAGAGTTGTCAACAAAAATGGAATGATATGAATATGATTGTGAGGTTAATATGCTCTGTTATGTTTTGGCATATGGGCGGGTAGGCTTGGGGCTGAGAGGTTCTCAGTTATATGCAGCTCTAACATCAGATATGAAGACAACTGTGACAGTAGAAAATAAATTGGAATAAAACATTGCAATACAAACTAGTCAATTGTTTTGTGATTGCTTTCAGCCAACTGGGTCAAACATCCTTGCTGTATAGGCTGCAACTGTAAATGGAATTAAAGGGCCCATCCACCGAAGAGTAACAACAGCCAACCAACAAACATCTCAATTTGCTACTACTTTTCTGCTAACTTGTATGGACAATCAAATCGATGAACTATTGGACCTTAGTCCGTTAGCCCATAGCTAAATTTGGAGGAATGTCCAACTACAATACCACAGAAGCCTCTGACTGGGAATAAATGTGGGGGGCAACCAGTAAAAAGAGCTTTTTTATAGCTAACTGACCACTAGAACTTGGGCATTACACACCCTTTTCTTTTTACTCGCAACCCTAAACAAATTCAAGAACTTCCAATTATAATATTCTCATTACACAGTCTTCCTATTCGTTTTTACAGGGACATGGACTTGGTTTTCTTAATAAAATATACCCATAGAACTTTTCCAAAGCATAAAGCATGATCAGAATAAAATAATGGCATATCTTGCCAAAAAAGAAACAAATCTGTGACATAGTCCTCAAACAAGTTAAAACAGAGTAAAGATCTCAAAAACTAAGAAGGTTGCATACATCATTTTCACGTGCTATGAATCCTTCAACCAGCTAAAACATAGTAAACACTAGCGGAAAAAGGGAAAAGAACATTTCAGTAACATATCATGACAAATCTTACACAAAGTGGTTACTGGTGGAGAGATGATGTCTCCTCTTAAAGCAACTCCACAATTGAAATGTCTGCTCAGTATGCCAAATCAACAGGTGAGTGATTCAACAAACACTAAATCCATTTAGGTTCAGCAAATAGTATGTTAATGTTGTATGCCCTTGGATATGGTTGGGATTACTAAAAGGACACTGTAATAGCAGCTTTACAATACTATCCTGTTTAATGGCAGAAATGGGAGGGAAGTTTAAGAGATATACCTGACCAAGGAGGAGATCACGCACATAAACACCCATAGTAGTCATTTTACCATTGGATCCAGGGGAAAACTCCTGAAAGAGAGGACATATTATGTAGAGGTGAGTTATGGTACACTGGAAAGAACTGCAAAGGGATTAGCCATTTAATCATAAAGAAGCATAAATGTCTTACAAGCATAAACACAGCAAAATTATGTTAAGAAAAGGCATGAAAAACCATTTGGTGGTAGTCTAGTACAGGAATGGTAGATTTCAGAGAACTATCAATGTGGCCTTTCTGATCATACACTGCCACACTGCCATCAGCATTCAGATCACTATCTGGGCTTCCTTTGTATCATTTTTTTAACTTCGCTTCTTTGCTTGGTCCACAATGGAATATAATAGAGGAACCATCTTTTGTGCTAGCTTTCATAGTTTTAGTAATTACTTCTTCTTTGCGCAAGCATTGTCCTTAACAAATAGCAGGTGCGTCATAAGAACAGAAGATCTTTGCTTATCTTCTACATGTTAACATACTATTTTATTGGAAGGAATACAGGGGGTCACTAAATACTACAATGCATAACATAGAACATATGGGGGAAAGCTAGGCAGCTAGCAATTGTCCTCTTACTGCATAAATTTATTATCAAACAAATGCAAAAGAAGCAGAGAGCTAACGCAAAAGAGATAATACCTCATCATCTTTAATGTAGGGTTCATACCAAGTCCATAATGTCTTTGGTTCTGCAACATATCGCAGGTAGAGAAATCCAATCTGAAATATAAATGATTATTATTGTCTGGGCACTATTTTTTTACAAACTAAACATTCCTGGTTCTCTAAAAGCTAGTGCCATGCACAAATGGGAATGTTTGTTGCTTCCATGGAGATTCAACTACCTATCAAGGATCTATCAGGATTTGAACACAGATTTCCAAGTAATTTCATTACATTTACCAGGAAAAATTTATCTACAATACACCGAGATTCATTTTCAATCACACTGTCTACACAGGCACAATTAAATTCAGTACTTTACCAAATTCTCTTACATTTAGTAATTCCCCTAAATTGCAGTCTGTGCATGCAATATGCGATCGTGAAATGCAGAAACAGAAATAAACATTGCGAAAACGAGGTAACCAGCAAACCATAGACTTACAGCTCTGATGTAAGGAGAATCCGGGTGCTTCAGCAGTCCGTGCATCTGCTTCACGGTGAGCTTCATGGTAAATAACTTGTAGAGGAGGCAGAACGAGGAGGAGGGGCCGCGGCAGTTGCCGGTCATCCATGGCTCAACGTGGTCAACCTGGTTGTAGATCTCGTCGATAACCTCGTGGTACGTCTTGAGCCTGTAGAGCTCCTTGAAGTAGTCCGAGGAGAGGATGTTCACGGACAACACCTTCTCCATCAGCACATCGATGGGCCTACCAGATGACTGTATCTCCATTTCCCCTCTGAAATTAACATCGCACAGAATCAATCCAAACCATATTTGAGATCTCCTAAATCTTTGTCGATCTATATGTATTACTACTCCATACTATGACAAGGGCAGTAAAATTATACGGCGTCTCCAAGAAAGACATGGTCATTGTTTCGATACATGATCAAAATTTTCTAATCGGGACCAAATTTCTTGCAGGCCAGCGACGGGGGAGAGCAAAGCACAAAAAGATTATATTTTTTACGCATCAAGATCTAAACTTTCACCCTGGAATCGAATAGTTACCTCTTTCCTTCTCACCGGAACGCGAGCGAGGCCACGGGCGCGCGCGGGAGGCCACGGCAGCGACGTGATTGAGATGGGTGCCCCGAGAAATCGTATCGGATTGGGTGGGGATTTGGGAGAGGAGAGAAGGCAAGAGGCGGAGGAGGGGGCAGCTCGTGGCTTGTGTTAAAGCGGCGAGGTTACAAGGACAACTCTACCGACTAAACAGAAATATCGTAGCCGTCCATTATACGATCCACGGACTATATGGAGCCACGTAATATGTTCGCTTAGGAGGATATGGCCGTTAATACTCTGTTTGACAGGGGTGGAAACGTACAATTACCTCTTTTGCTCTTCACTCTTCACTCTTCAGTCTTCAGAGACTGGAACCCTAAACCCATCGGGACAGAGAGATTTGAGATACGAAAGATCGCTTCCGACCGCTAATATTACTGAATTTCTTGCTCTCCTTAATGATTAACCTCCTATAGCTGGTTCTGATTCGTCTGCTCTGCCTATCCTCGATGATTTTCAGGCATGAATTCCATTTACATGACTTCACATTCCATTTCCTTCGTTGAATTATTCCCAGCACAAGTGAAATTTCCTCGGTTTAGTTTCGGGAATGAGTGATGTTGTGGTTTCTTGGTGCAAAAAAACAGAGATTTGTTGCAAAAGAAAGAAAAGTATGAGCGCAGTGAAGCGTGAGTAGTCTTAACTCTAACAGCATTGGAGGATGACACGATTTATTCCTTTTTTTAACGAACAGGCGGCAGGAAAGCTCCTAAAGTTAAAAGAAGCTATGATCTCACCATGTTTACTTTCAAGGGCTATAAATTTTCATATCAATCGGTGGAAAAAAGAAAGATATATACCATCGATCATAATGGGTTCAGATTATAACAGTCTAGATTAAAAAAAAGTCAATGTTAAGTACAATAAAATTAGAATTCGAAATAAAAATAAAAAAAATTAGCAATTCGATTTCGATACGAATTACTAAGTAAAAGAGTCCATGTCAAGTACAATAAAACTAAAGTTCAAAATAAAATAAAATAAACTAGCAATTTGATTTTCATACAAATTCCTAAGTAAAACCCCGAATAAATATAATTCAGAATAAAAAATAAACAAAAATCGCCAATTAGATTTGCATACAAAATCCAACAAAAATATAAATTTAGAATAAAAAATAAAATAAAATAAGCAATTTGATTTTGGTACGAATTCCAATAATTATGATACTTCAATTCTGAAATATGTTAGTACAATAAAACTTAAATTCGGAATAAAAATAAAATAAAACTAGCAATTTGATTTTCATATGAATTCCTAAGTAAAATCCCAAATAATTACAATTCAGAATAAAAAAAATAAAAAATGGCAATTAGATTTGTACACGAAATCCAGCAAAAAAATAGAAATTCAAAATAAAATAAACAACGTGATTTTGATATGAATTCCAATAATTATAAATCAAAAAAAATTGAATAATAATTGACAGTTAGATTTGTAAACGAAATCCAACCAAAAAATAAAGGAAATTTGGAATAAGTTAGCAATTTGATTTCAATACGGATTCTAAAGTAAAATCCAAATATAACTATAATTCAGAATAAAAATTAAAATAAACTAGTAATTGGATTCACATACGAATTTCAAGAAAAAATAACTGGAATTCGGAATAAAAATAAAAAAGTACAATTTGATTTTCATGTAAATTCCAAAGCAAAATCCCTTTATAACAAAAATCATAATAAAATAAATAAATTTTGCAATTTGATTTGTACACGAACTCTAATAAAATAACTGAAATGTGAAATAGAAATAAAAGTTATAACGATCATAGCATGAATGGTCTTGGAGGAGATACAAAAGAATCCACCACGTTCGCTCTCAAAATATATAAATTTCCACATTAATTGGAGGAAAAAGATAAAGATATACACCATTGATCGTGGTGAGACTAGACTATAACGGTCTAGATTAAAAGGAGGTTGTGTCAAGTACAATAAAATTGAAATTCGGAATAAAAAATAAAATTAGCTATTTGATTTCATATGAATTTCTAAGTAAAATATCTAAATGATTATAATTAGGAACAAAAATTAAGCAAAAATTCATAATCATATTTGTATACAAAATGCAACAAAAAAGTAAGTGAAATTCAGAATAGAAAATAAAATAAAATTAGCTATTTGATTTCTATACAAATTCCAAGGTAAAATACTTAAATAATTGTAAGTCAGAAAAAATTAAATTAAAAATTAGCAATTTGATTTGTATTTGAATTTCAAGAAAAAATAACTGAAATTGGTAAAAATAAAAAAAGAAGATTTGCAATTTGATTTCCATATGAATTCCAAAGTAAAATCCTAAATAACTAAAATTTGGAATAAATTAAATAAAATTAGCAATTTGATTTGTATACGAACTCCAATAAAAAGCTAAAATTTTGAATAAAAATAAAAGTTATAACGAGGATAGCACGAATGGTGTCAGAGAAGACAACGAAAGAGTGTAATAGTATTGATGTGTCTAAGAAGAAGACATTGACCCACGAGGAAGCGAAGAGCCGAGGCGGCGATGACGGAGATGAGGATAATGTCGTGTTGCTCATCTTAGCCGTTCAACAAGGGCAATATTGTGCTGCTCGCCATAGCCATTGAATAGAAAGTCTAGAGTAGAAGGAGCCATGGGGTGTGATGACAAGTAGTGAGCATTGGCGTTGTTGAAGAAGATAGTGGCCAAAGAACCTCGATGATGGGGAATTCTGGTAGAGAGAAGATAAAGCTTTGCATTGAATACAAGCTATGGACGATATGGAGCCATCCGGTAGCTAGGAGCGTGCCATCACTGGTGGGAGGCACAACGACACCGGCGATGCGAGAAGATTCTCCATATCGTTAGATAGCAACTAAAGCATACATGCCAACATCAGTAAAGATAGGATGTCACCGCAGTTGGTGAGGAAGCTACATCGTGAGTTGCCTAACGTCGAAGAAAATGAGGCATCGACACGAGATAAGAGGACATCCAGCATGTATAAAATCATACATGTGTTTGTAAATGCATGCATCCGTATAAATAGAAGCATGAGCATACTAATGTCGAGGAGCAAAAAGCTTGGAGTAGAGATGTGTCGGTGTTTTAGAACCGATCTTACGTAAAGATTATTTAATTCGAGTGGTCTCCACAATTCATCATGCAGACAAAGGAGACACGTGAATTTTTATACAGGTTTGAGCTTTCTCCGGTGAGAATAACAACCCTAATCTTGCGTGTACTGTATTTGGTATCCTGGTTACAATTAGGGAAAAGACTTGTCTCTTTCTCCACCAAAAGTTCCCCTTATTACCTCTAAAAGATGCCTATTTATAGTATGCTGTGAAGGCGGTTGTCATTTTAGGTCAGGAGCGCTCATTGTTACGCAATAATGAGAGTAATTACCGGAGTAGTAACCTCCCCACGTTGCCTGACGGTTATCAATCGGAGATAATGGTGAGTTATCTGTATTTATTCCAGGTATGACTACATATCTTGACTGCTCAGATCTCACAATTAATAGGGCCTACTAGTGAGTGGACCTAGTTATCTGTGAAGAAGTCGTGGCAAGACTGGTCATAGTAGGACTTACGACCAGGGGGTAGTCGTAGAAAAGCTTACAATGGATACTGGTAGTAGAAAGACTTGTGACCGAAGGTAATCGTAGGAGAACTTACGATTACGTGGTAGTCGTAGAAATACTTACGACTATAGGGGTGGCTGTAGAAGGACTTACGACCACCTGACTAACTCCTCCCTTACAATTGTAAGGGGTATACCTAGTAATTGTGTGACGTCATATTTAACCGTATTATACGATTAAGGATAAATAGTAAAATGAGGATTATTAGATCCTCGTCATCTAGCCCCTCAGCTTCAAGTAAAAGTAACCTACTTGGGCAAGGAGTTGTAGATGATCCTACGACCACTAGGTGGTTGTAGGAAAATGTTAAAGGAAATACTCTTTAACACGCATTTTCTTTCGACCGAAAATATGCTTGGTCGAGGTAGTTTGCTGGAGATCTCACGATTACAAGGGAGTCGTAGAAAATCTTACGACTTCGGAGTGATCGTGGTACTATGATCGGAAGCAAAACCTTTTCGAGCAGTATTTCTTTTGACCAGAAGTATACTTGGTCAAGAAGCTAATTTTGCTTGAGGTGTGAAAAGAGCCTTGATTCTCTCGAGTAGGCAGATTTAAAAAGATCTGTCCATTGGAACAATTCTCGAAGCGGTGGAAACCGTTGAGTTTCCACGGCGTTTCGTCCCAAGCGTGCAGTTATAAAGCGGACCGCGGGGGTGATTTTAGGGTTCTTACCTTTTCCCAATTCTCCTCAACTGTTCATCAAGTTCTTGTCTCCTCCGTCGCCAGCGACACTGCGTGCTTTCTTGAAGCTTTCCCAAATCCAACTCTCCCCTTCGTGAGAAAAGATGGCTAGGATCGTCTCTGAGTGGGTGAATCGGAAATGGACGACGCGAAGATGAATGCCTTGGTTGTCGCCGAGAAAATTCCCGAGAGGGTTCTCGTGAAGTGGATTTCGACACATGGACAACACTGGCCGTCGGGGAAAGATTGTCAAATCCCTCTTTTCCAGGCATATTGTGAGTGTGGCCTCCGATTGCCTGCTCACCCTTTCCTCACACTCGTGCTCGAGCATTTCGAGGTGGAATTAGTGAACCTTGGTCCTAATTCCATCACAATGCTAAGTGTTTTTGTGTACTTGTGTGAGGTGTATCTGGGGATTCCGGCAGACCTTGAGCTTTTCCAGTACTACTATGGGATGGCTCGTCAAGTCGGAATTACCGAAAGTTACGATTTGAAGCTCCACGACGGTAAGTTGAGGGAGTATATTCAGATGTTCACCCGATCGTCGTGGCGAGTGGAAGAAGAAGTGGTTTTACTGGGAAGTCACTAAGGAAGACAACCTCTCGTTTATCGGGAATACCGCTGAGAGGATCTCTTCCTGGGATTTGACTCTCAGTAATCTTGACCGGATCGCCCCCTACATTCAAGCCATCAAAGACTTGAAGACGGGGGGCTTACCGGATGGCACGTGGTGAAGAACTTCGTCACGCGCCGTATTAGTCCCCTGAAGAAACGAGTCCCTCCTAGCTCAGAACCTTGTAGAATTTATGGAGGAAAATGCACTACATAAAAACATCTAAAATTTTTATACAAGGTCAACCCTAAAGTTAACAAGCTCCTGTGAAAACTTCAGAATTTTTGGAGTTAGTTTGCTACCTCAAACTATTCCTCAAAGTCTCATCTTTAAATTAAAACCCTAGTCAAACCAGTTAGGTCTGAGTCAGACTCGAGTTCAGAGGTCGAGGCGGACCACTTAATTGTGCCGACACGGTCATTTGGGCGCGTGTGTTGAGCCATTGGATCTTGATCCAACGCCTCAGACCTCCCGTGCCATTTTGGACCTTCAGAGGTCTCGTGAAATCCTAGCTATTCTTCTTGATCCTTCAATCACGAGCTCCCCCGACCTCCCTCCTTCTGTTCTTCTTCTTCCTCCTCGCCCGTACAAGCGTGCGCCATGGCAGAGAGTTGCTGCGCTTGGTTTTGTCCTGTGTGTCATCTCAACCACCCTCTGACCTAGCATTAATTGTGGTTGACCCCTTCGCACTCAAAGTCTTCCTCCCAGCTGCTCCCATCGTTTCAAGTCCTCGCGCGGCCGAGCTCAACCCTAGCTCACCGTGGAGCTCCTTTCCTGCTTGTGACTGTTGCTCACGGGCTATAAAAGAGCCCTAAGCTCCTCTTTGTTCGTTTTTCAGCACCATCTTTGCTTCCTCCAATCACTTGAGCTCCTAAAATCACAGAGTCCCCAAATCGCCATTTTTGGCCGCGGAAGCTCTGTGGGCAACCATGGTACTCCAGTGTAGCACCTGTATCTTTTCCCCCTAACTTGATTTTGTGTTGCATTCTCAGGGACAACCTAATTTTGAGTTTTGGATCCTTGCGGCGTGTCCATCCCCTTCGTCCCCGACTCCGGTAAGAACCTCTTCCTCTCAATCGACTGCTCATGGACTACCTCTGGACCAATGCGAAGTCGTTCTTATCATCCTTTCACTTTCATTTTGCTCAGGGCCTCTTGTCTTCGTTGTCGTCCTCAGTTCCGGCACCAGTCTCCGCCGCCAGGACTCCTCCGACCTCCTCCAGACCTCCTCTGTGCTCAGGTACCTTCGCGATAGTCCCTTAGTACTCGAGCACCGCTAATCGGACCGCTACGGAGCTTTTCGCTATTTTTGTAGTTTGCCATATTTGCTCCTTCGCCTCTCTCCGTCTCGCCGACGTTTTAGACCAGCTTCACCGTCGAGAGTACCCTCAGGATGTTCGCATTTGTATTGCGCACATTTTGCCGATGTTGGTTTGCGCCGCCGTGGCCGAGGTCGCCGGCGGCGAGCCGGTGGGCAAAGCGCGGTACTTGTCCTGTTGTCGTAAGTTTGACAACCTTCAGGACCTCCTAGGTTTAGATCGTAGCCGTTAAAGACCTCTTTAGGTTAGATCTTAACCGTAGGATCTCCCTCTATAAAAGCCTTAGTTGCCAGGACCTCCCCCAGCTTAGATCCTGACCGTTAAAGACCTCCTTGGTTTTAATCTTGATTGTTAGAATCACCCATGTGCAAAAAGACCACCCTCGTGGTCATTTTTTGTAAAAACCACCCTCGGGGTCCTCTTTGCAAAAAACCACCCCTTGGTCTTTTGTAAAGAAAACCTCAAGACCTCCCTCCTCGCAGATCCGAACCTCTAGGACCACCCCCCGGGTAGATCTTGACCATTCAGGACCTCTCCTTAGAGATCTGAGTCGTTCAAGACCTCCCCTCTCTTTTAGACTTTATCGTTGAGGACCTCCCGTGGAGATCTTGACCGTTAAGACCTTCTCCTGTGAGATCTTAGCCGTCGGGACCTCCCTCCATTTAGATCCCTACCATTAGGACCTCTCTCAGTTAGAGCTTGACCGTTAATACCTCCTCTGTGAGATCTTAGCCGTCAGGACCTCCTTCAGTTTTGATCTTGACCGTTAAGACCTCCTTTGTTGAAAGATCTAGACCCGCCATTATGTGGTAATGGAGTTTTGGTGATTAATGATAAATCTAATTGGGAGACTAACACTTTTATTGATATACATATTGTGTAGTCTTATTTGGATATAAAGGTGAAAATCATGAAGGCATGCAAGTGATTAAGTGATTAATGACAAATGCACTTGTGAGACTAATACTCTTATTGTTATATCATGCTTAGTCTCACTTGGATATAAAAGCAAAAATCCAAACAGTATGTATTCATAAATGACAATCTATTTGTGAGACTAACAATTCTATTGATTATCTATTGCTTAGTCTCGTTTGGATATAAAGATGGAAATACAAGAGGTATGCATTCTACTTCGTTTTATTATATATTGTTGCATTCCTCTGATCCAAAATATAGGATAAACTCCACCAAAAGTTTAACTTGGATATGTGCATATGTTTCCATTACACATTTGTGTATGCACACATTTAGGGAGTCCATTCTATATTTTGTGGTTTCATTAGTATTGATCCATATTCTCTTTCCACATATATTAAGGATCTTTACTTTGAAACATATCCTTGAATATATTTAACTTGTGTAGTTAGTATATTCATATGAGTATATGAGAACATATGAAACTTGTGTAGTTCATGGATGTTCATATATCCTTGAATATATTTAACTTGCGTAGTTAATATATTCATATGAGTATATACAACTTGTGTAGTTTGTATACACTCATATTCAGCATATACAACTTGTGTAGTTCGTATATACTTGTAGTATATATAACTTGTGTAGTTTATATATACTCATGGCCTTGTTGTTTCATTAGTATTGATCCTTGTGATCTACTTTGAAACATAACTCTTGAGTATATATATAACTTCGTGTTTATATATACTCATACCAATTACATTCAATTATTTGAAATTGTGTTGTGGGACTAACATGTGTGCTAAGATGTTTCAAGGCTTAGTCCCGGAGTTTGAGTGATGACATAAAAAGGAAATGCAAAGGTGATAAAAGATCGACATGACTCAAGACAAAGGAGTCATGCACTGCATTTCGAAAAGCTTCTGGAAGAAGTTCAGTGGAAATCGGTATGACCGCATTTGGTAAGCGATACTACCGATGTGCGGTAGTACCGAAGTTCATGTGGCGGAACATCACAGAGCTGTATGACCGCAAATATGTTGGCGGAACTACCGCAACCCGGTTGTTCCGTTTGTTAGTTGGCGGTATGTAAATTTCAGAGAAGGTGTTTTTCTGTATTTCTCGAGCCTCTGGAAATCGGTAGTACCGCATCTGAGAAACGGTACTACCAGAGAGCGGTATTACCGGATGCTAGTTGGCGGTAATACCGCACTTGTCAGTAATGACTTGCTTAGAAGTAGTTTTGCAGGTATATCTTGTTAATTAATGTTAATGACATTGTGGGACTAACATTTTCCATGAGTTGGATAAATAGGTTATGTTCCAGGGTGATGAAGACTTTGGATGGCATCATGAGTTGATTGTCATCAAGTCAAGGTTCAAGGAGATGATGCATCATGTGTTGATGCATATCAAGATCTCGAAGAAGAGATGATCATGAGTTGATCATCAAGTCAAGAGAAGGCTCATCATGTGTTGATTGAGGTCAAGTAAAGGATGCATCATGGGTTGATGCATGTCAAGATGATGACTCAGACTTGAAGCGAGGATGTGCGTCATCAAGCTTCAAAAAGATGCTCAAGGCAAAGGTATGACTAGCTAGGGCTAAGGATGTGTTCCTAGTCTTTTACCGGTCTTGGTGTTTGGTTGGAAGACCGGATTGCTAGTATAGGTTGCCGTACTATTAAGGGGGGTCTTGTCTAGTAGCTTGAGTCTCATCATATGTTGATAGCTCAATCTTGCTTGCTCTAGCTCATCGTGGCATGATGCTATTATTTGCGAATGTGTTTTGCAAATAGCCGAAGCTCGTGCATTTAATCCTTGTAACATGTGACTATGCTTTGCAAATGTGTTTTGCAAATGATTGAAGTCCATGTACCTACTCCTTGTGGCATGATCTATGTTTGCAAATGTGTTTTGCAAATGGTTAAGATTCGTGTGTATTCCCTTGACATGGTCTAAGATTGCTTGTTGCTATTTCTTTGGACTTAGACCATGGTAGTGGCTCTTTTGAGTTGAGCTTTTTGATTTGATCAAATGTGTTTGAGATCAATCAAATAGGTGGGTTGTGTAGCCCTCTGAATAAGCTTTCAATAGAGTCCAAGATCACTCAATTCCGACATCGGAGTCAAAAGTTCTGATCTTTTTACCGAGTGTCGTCTGTGCTGAAATTTGGGCTGCGGTAGTACCGCCCGTATAACTGCGGTAGTACCGCAGAATGGTAGTACCGCCCATATAACTGCGGTAGTACCGCACCAATGCTGTAACGGCTAGTTTTTGCTGATTTCAGCTCCCAACGGCTAGTTTTTGTTGTGAGGGCTATAAATACCCCCTTGGACGGTTGAGAGGCAACCCTTGGCATCCCATTTTATTCTCTTGAGCTAGTGTGAGCTTCTCCTCTCTATTGTGCATGTGTTGCACCTTGTGAGCAAAAGGAGAGGGTCTAGTTGCATGTGTTGCAACTAGAATTGGATTGAGCGTCCAATTGTGCATGTGTTGCACTTGGTGAGAGTCAAGCAAGGGGCTTGGCTTATTACTCTTGGTGTTTGCCGACACCTAGACGGCGCGGAGGCGTCGTGGTCCGGTGATCTTCTCAAGTGAAGCTTGTGAGAAGGCCTGGTGTTTGTGAGTGGCTTGGTGCTCGCCATCTCCGGAGTGGAGTAAGAGCAACCCTAGTGGAGCGAGGTGTTGATACCTCGGAGGAAGGCTTAATTTGTGGAGCCGACCCAATTGATTTGGGTTTCTCAACGTGGATTAGGGAGACCAAGAAGTCTCCACCACCACGGTAAAACATCGACGTGTCTTTGTGGTGTGATCTCTATTGCCTTACTATTGCATTTACATTCATTGTGTATGAATGCTTGCTTTACATTGTGCAATTTATATACCTTGTATTAAATTGCTTATTTATTGTGTATGAATGCTTGCCATGCTATGTGCTATTTACATTGCTTAAATTGAATTGCTTACAAGTCCATGCTTGATTGATTATTATCAATAGACTTGTATTGTTGGTGCACTTAGTTGAACCTAGTTGATTTAGGCTTTAATTGTGCAAAACCGTATTTGTATTACCTTCCGCATTAAAAATCGGTTTTAGCGCATAGAAGTTTTAAAACGCCTATTCACCCCCCTCTAATCGGTCTCCTCGATCTTACAAGTGAGATCTTAGCCGTCAGTACCTCCTTCAGTTTTTATCTTGACCGTGGAGACCTCCCGCTGTAGAGATCTTAGCTGTTAGGACCTCGCCAGTCTAGATCCGTCCAGAACCTCTTCTGGTAGATCTTGGCCGTTCCAGACCTCCTCTCTTAGACCTACCCCTTAGGACCTCCCCTTGTAGATCTGGACCGTCAAATCTAGATCTGACGGTCTAGACCTCCTCAGCGCGCGTGTGCGCGGGTGCTGTGCTCCCGTGCGCTGGAGCCGTGTGATCTCTGATCTACGACCCCGACCTCCCCTGATTGAGCTGGTTTTCCAGAAAAGCCCGAAAGCTTTTATTTACCAACTGTTAATTGCTTTAAATTTCAAAAGTGCATAACTAATTCATTTTAACTCCTTTTAAAGTGATTCAAAATTTGTTATTGTCCGGTTAAACCGAATTTTAATCTGAAAATGTATTTAGGCACTGTTCTGTACTAGAAAATTGTGTAGGTTGAATTAACTTTCTCTAGCATTAATTGTTGATCTAGAAAGTCGTTTAAACTTGAAAAATGCTTAAGTAATTCTCTGTAACTCCAAATTGAACAAACTAAAATTTGTTAAATCCCTCTAATAGTATGCTTTAATATAGAATAGGTTTTATTCATGTTTTTACCTCTGAAAAATGTTATGCCCTAGTTTCACAACTTAGAAAAATCATGAGTAATTCGATTTAACTCCAAATGAAGTAAATCCAATTTTGATGTTTTTAGAATGCCATGTTCTGTCTACCATAAAAATTACAGGTTCTAAAACTTTCTAGAAAATTGTGCCATAAACAGTAACAGAAAATAATTTAAATTAAATTTTCGAGCTGAAAGAAATTGTTTAGGTCATAACTTTTGCATACTTAGTCCAAATTGAATGATTCTTGTTCCTAAATTCATTTAAAATCATGATATTACTGCTGTGTAAACTTCATAGAATTTGGATGACTTTGATTTTTGAGTCTTTTTCGGTGTCCTTCGTTTTTATTGGATTTTCGCGTTCTTGCGTTAGGTTCCAAAGAATTTGTTGAGCCCGAGAGTGAACTTCTGTAGCAAGAGAACTACAAGCAAGGCAAGCAGATGTAGCATCATTTGATCATATTGCTCCTATTATTTTCAAAGTATAATATGTTGTTTGCAAATTCTACGTACGCATTGCTATTTTGTTGTTAAACTATTGTCGATTAGTTGACCCATTAGATGCATAATCTGTAGGAAAATGTTTATCCTCTACTAATGAGCCTAGGATTATCTTGCTGTGATTTAGGGTTCATTGGATGAGCCCTTGTCACTTAGTAGTTTACGAGTTAATGTTGCTTAGTCATGCTTAGCTACCGGTAGAATTGGGCGGTTGTCGACTTAGTCGATAGCCTTGATCACACAAAAAGCTATCATGACTTTATGTTCAACCCTTATGCTATGTTTATTTGAGAAAAAATAAAACTGAAAATAAAATATTTTAGACTTGAACACAATGGTAAGATGGTGTGCTTTTGGGTGTGACTGGAATGGTGCCCGAGTCAACAAGAACCGAATTACTTGCGTCGCCGTACTGAGCATTTTGCGTGCTAACCACACTAGAGGGAAATGTGACCTCTCTTGAATTAGTACTTTGGGAGGTGTTAATTAATGAGTCGCTGGTGGTAGTGATAGAGAAAAATATTCGTTTTGGGATGAGAGGGATGGGTTCCGGTTAGGTTCTCCATACCTAGGAACTCCCGCAATTGCTTCGGCTAGGCCGGTGTTTCCGACTCAACGTATAGGTCTTTGTGATCTTTGTCGCTGGCAGATCGCTAACGATTAACCCACATTCGTGCGACTCTTAATTAATGCAATCTATTGAAAAATTTTCGTAGGATTTAGCCGTGCCGACATACCAAAGGAAGTGTGCTTAATAGCTTGGCAAAAAGACGGTCTGAAGTGTGAGTACATTGGTACACCCCTGCAGGGTTAAATCTATTCGAATAGCCTCGTCCTAGGTTATGGACGCGCTCGGATATGCCCCGTGAGAATTAGACTATAACATCTTTACTAAAACTTGATTGGGTGGTACGAATCAGGGATTCGTGCTATGTTGTGGTGGCTATTGGGTTAGTCACCTCTAGGTGGTTACTTATGTTATTTATTGTTACCTCGCTGTTATTTCAACAATTTAAAACTGATTTGTCAAATTGCCTTCAACTTATTACATTGTTGTAAATGAAAATTGCTTTATGTGTCCAATTAACCATATAACCATCTCCTTTGTTTAAGCTTGCATGTAGCTATGTATAGGCTTGTTACTCGTAAGTCTTGCGAGTACGTTTTTGTACTCAACTACATTGTTTTGTTGTTGCAGAGGAGGAAGTGGATCCCCAGGGGATCGACTTTTGTGAGTTTTGCTGCGGATCGTGCGACTAGCTTGGCGGCCCGGATGGTTGCCTTGTCGGTGTTGGCTAACTGGTTGGATTTGTTTATAGCCATCTTATGGCGCTTTTGCTTCCGCTGTTATATGTCACTTTGATGTCATTTGGCCGATCGACTCTTTTGTAATAACTCTATATTATGTATGTCTTTTGCTAGACTTGTTGTTGTGAGTGTATGGAAATGATGCATGATTTTGTAAAGATGTATGTGTGCTGCAATTCTGGGAAGCACATGTCTATCGAGGCTTAGGATATTTAATTGGTAATACTAGAACCATTTGGAGGTTAAGTATTACAAGTTAAATACCCCGGGTCCTCACACTTGGTGAGTTTCCTGTGCCTTGTTTATTCTTCCTACGACCACGTTGAGTAGTCGTATCTTCCTTGTATTCCCCCTACGACCACGTTGAGTAGTCGTACCTTCTTTGGACCTGGTAGTCGAAGCCTTCTTTCGACCACCCTCGTGGTCACGACCGCCGTTTTTGCAAAGACGACCCTTTTGGTCGCAACCACCCTTTTTGCAAAGACGACCCTTTTGGTCGCCACCACCCTTTTTGCAAAGACGACCCTTTTGGTCGCAACCGACCTTTTTGCAAAGACGACCCTTTTGGTCACAACCGTCCTTTTTTGCAAAGACCAACACCTCCTCCTCAGGATCTCCTCCTCCTTTGGACCTCCTCTTGGTCACAACTTCTCGTTGACCTTGACCAACCTCTTTGTTTTAGCTAGTCCTATTCACTTTCTCCTTCCTGCACATTTGCTGCAGAAGTCTTCGTGCATTAAATGTTGTCATCTCTGTTGTACCCATCTCCACCTCGTCTCCTCCCTTACCGGCTCCCGTCCCCTTACTCATCTGCCAGCTGTGCGCCTGTGCCGCGCCACCGTGAATCCCGTTGCTATATCCTTGTCACCTAGTTCCCCTACCTCCACTATAATAGCATACCAGGGAGCCTTTTGCCATTTTTCCACTCCATTCGTTTTCACCTCAACCCTTCTTCTGCTCTTTTGCTTTCGCCCCAACTCTTTCCGTTGGACCTCCTTCTCTAAAGCTTTTTGAGTTGGTTTTCATTTGGATCTTTATTTAGGCTATTTTTTATCTTGCTCTGTTCTCTCGTGTAGAGTTCGATGACGCCGGGGAGCCGAGTACCTCGACGAAGTAGATCCACAAGCTTTCGAGTAAGGCAAGTCATACCCTTGATCATATTACACCCAATATTTTAAATTATGTACATTCCATTTAAAATTACTACTACATGCGTATTTCAATTCAAGTACTTTAAATCCCTAATTTAACTGGATAGTTATTCCCAATTCATTTGTACACCCAAACTTGATCGTTATTTGAATCACCCTTGATACCTTAGTTAAAAGCTAGTTGGTACATTAGTATGAACTAGAACATGTTGCGAAAAATCTATGCTTAGCCGAAGTTTAGCTCAAAAATCTTTGATTTTGGGAAGTTAGCCAAAAGTTCAACTTTGTTTCCAAATAAAGCTATGGTATGGTCAGTACCATGGAGTTTTTATGAAATGTTTAAACTGTAGAAAACTGAAGTGAAAACTGGTTTGGGCTTGGACGAAATAGGTGTTTGGATGGGTGCATGTTCATGCATGGGATCGCTCCATTTCTATGGTCGAGGCCCATGGTTCGTTTGGTTGTCACCTAGGTCAGTTAAGGACTGGTCTTCGAGTGTATTTTGCTATGCCTTCCCGTACTACCACATATCCTAAGTGGGCAGGATCCGCTAACTAATTTGCAATGTCTCACCATAGTTGTGCTATCCGGTTGCGTGGGTGTCTTTCACGACCTACTTTTATGTATTCCCACTTGGCGCAAGAGGGGGCTTGAATCCGACGGGTGGTTAGCCCAATGGAAGCGGAACTTTAGCGAGGCGGGACAACGGTAGGGTGACGCATTGTAAAGGTCTTGTGATAATCTCTTAGTCGCACACCTTCGGAAGTGTGTGAACGGACAGTATAATTGATTCTCTTGTGGGTAAAGCTGTACAATCTCTGCAGAGTGTAAAACTATTCGAATAGTCGTGTCCACGGTCAAGGACATGCTGACAAAGCTGCTCAAAGTTAGATTTTTGGTTTTGTTTTCAAAAGGCTTATTCACTTGGTTTTTGGATCTCTATCCAATTGAGTTTTCGGCGGGCAGCCTGGTGATAGGAGGATATCCTTCATTACTCTTGTGAATATTATCTAACTATAAAACTTGTATTTAGAAAAAGTATTTAGAAAAATGAATTTTAGTTATGGTTTAGACTGCTTGGAACTTAGTATAAGTATTTGGAAAGAAACTTGATTTTATGCAAATTAACTCTATAAGCCTTCCTTTTGTTATACCCTTGCATGCATCAATGTTACTTGATGGGTGTGATTTGCGAGCATAGTACGGTTGTTGTGCTCACTCTTGCTTGTTGATAAGCAGGTGAAGAGGCCTACGCAGAGGATCAAGAGGTCCTGGACGACTAGGATGCACCCTAGCGAATCGGGTGGTCACGACTTGTTTTTGTTTCCACTGTACTTGCTCTTGGCCTTGTGCCCTTTTGTAAATAACTCAAAATTTTTGTTAATATAGTGACGTTGCATGGTTATGTATCATCTCTTGTTTGATTGTGTACACTAGCCACTAATCATGAGACTAGTGTGGTTTACATAATGAGGTCCCGGGGTCCTCTGCCCCCGGGGCGTCGATAGCAAAGTTGAAATCTTAGCTTAGTCAACATCGAATACAAAAAATCTAAGGTTTCGCAAGATTACCTAATGCATCACACTTCGAAATTATCGAACAAAATTCTAAAATTTCTTTGGCCAAATGAAATCCAAGTCAATAATCCACAACACATGTGCAAAACAATAACTTTTGTGACCATTACCTACCCAATAATCGCCTATCTAAACAATCGAACAAAGCCTTAGGGTACATGAAAACAACAGAAAAAATCAATCTTTCCTCATCTCCTGCTAATAATATCAAAGATTGAACACAAATATCACAAATTTAGCCTTTCCCAACAACATCCCATAAAAAAAAAACCCTAGATCAGTTCTCATCTCTACAACATGAAGCCTAGAACAATCAAGCAGAAATTTGGGTGGGGGAAGCACGCAAACGAGGTCAGGAGAGCTAACCTTCGCATCACCATACAATGTGATCAACAAAATCTCTGCGTGATCATCACCTCCTCATCGGTGTTGAAAAGGAAGAGAGAGGAGCCGCCTAGGTTAGAGTGGAATGAAGACGAAAAGGCATGGGCATGGGTCTCTTCGCCCCATCTTATATCCCAAACCGTCCATCCTACGTGGCGACAAATCATCTCCCTCAACGCTTTCGTGTAAAACCGGCCATCATGTCATGCCACGGATGCAAAACCACCTAGGAAAACCAGGTTTTGTGTAAAATGGCATTACTAAGTTTAGGGGTTGATTAGACGGTTTTGAAGTCCAAGGGGTTAAGTAGACTGACCGGGGGGTAACTAGACTTTTTTCGGGAAACTACAACTTTCACACAATAGGGAACTTAATGCTTTACTAAGTAACAACTTTTTCAGACGTTATTAAAGCAACGCTAGTACAATACTACAATGTAAAACACTCTATGTGCCTACCCCCATCTACCTCTATTGCTCTTTATCTATTCTCGTACCACCATACAACCTAGTACCTCTCGTACGAGGTGAACCCTAATATAGTGTTACAATGCCATTTGATGTGTGACAAAGTTTATGATTGTAACACTCATGGTTATTAAGGCGGTAAGGCGAGGCGAGGCGACCCACCCCCCTCACACCTTTTAGCGCATAAGGCGCGAGGCGACGCCTCACGCACTCCTAAGGCGCCACCGCGGAGGAATATCCGAGCAACCAAGAAGTGCAAGCAGTGCAGTGGAGGCGCAGGTGGAAGAAGAAGAGAAAGCAAAAGAAAAAGAAAAGACTAACCTGGCCCATCTCGCCCGTGACCCATCACCGTGAGGACTTCCTGTTTCTCCATGCAAGACACACAGACAAAGAGCGCTTGAGCACTTCAAAGATAAAGCACCGACACCGAGCCACCGATTCGCTCCTCTCTCTCGTTCTCCACGCCAGCAGTGCAGCACTGAGCACACAATCGGCGATGGGGATGGGCCGGAGAGGGCGACGAGGCGATGGGAGGATGGTCTGTGCAGATCCGTCAGAGCGGAGTTGATGGAGGCGCCGCCGCCTAGGGTTCCTGTGTGGCCGCCCTCTTCGCCTCTCCTCTTGGCTCTTTCCCCTCTCCCCTCTTCCACCTCCTTCCTTCTCCCGCCTCCCCCTCCTCCCTTCCCGCCCGGCGGGGCGACGGCGACGGGGATGGGTGGAGGGGCGTCGTCGAGGTAGATGGGAGGATGGCGCGCAGATCCACCGTGAGCCGAGTCGATGGAGGCGCCGCCGCCTAGGGTTCCAGTGGCTGTCCTCTTGCGCGCGCTCCTCAGCAAGGCGTCGCTCAAGCCTTCCGACGCTTCATCCGCCATAGAGACGCCTTGAGACGCCTTTGGCCTAGGGCGGACGCCTTAGGCATGCGCGGCAAGGCGGGGGCGACGCCTTGCACGCCGGCGGCGCCTTAACGCTTAGGCGTCGCCTAAGCGACGCCTTATGGACGCCTTGATAACCATGGTAACACTTATTACCAACTAAATATCTCGATCCTAGGGACTTTTCTCTAAGATATCTATTTCCAAATATTTTCTATTTTTACCAAGAAATGAATATCTCATTCTGTGGCAGAGCGTGGGTCAAAAACAAGAGGGGGCCAATTTCCCAATGTCAATCAATGGTTATTTCAATTCTCCATGTTTACACTGAAAATCAAGCTTCCAAAATACAAATCCAAACACATACCACAAGACGGGAGGGTTGGATTACTTGTGGGTTGAATAAATCGGACTAAAACTCATGGGAGTACATGGTCTTTTCCTCTCTTCTTCTTTCCTAGGACAACAGTATCTGCAACCTCCTATTCCTCCATAGAAGCAACACAGTCGGTCCCTTCTCTTCTTCCACTTTCCCTACTATTTTTTCCCTTTCCTCCTCTCTTCACTTCTCTACCCCCACCCCACACCCATGGCTTGACGACAGTAGCAGTAGCTGCAACCTCACACTTGACACAACACACAAGCAAGATAAGTATATAGGGCCGCAACAACTACCGGGGACACAGGTGTGTTGAAGGGCTCAGCGTGGGCCAATAATTGGCTGAATGCCATGTGGGCTTAGATATATAACTAGGTGCTCAATTTTTTTTGCTATGAAGGGGAGGCCGGAGCCCTGTCTGACCTCAATGAGGCTCTGCACTGATCTCTTTCTTGTAAACTCAAATATTTCTAGTAACTTCTTTGATATAATCATGCATTGCTTTTTGTTTTCAACCTTAATGAGAAGTAGTCTATTTTCAAGATCACACGAGGAGTGATGCCTCGCCTTGTTGCCAGTAAGACACAATGGTTCGAGGATTAGAGATCTCGTATGCCAGATTGGAGAGCTCGACGAATTGGGGTGTCAGAGTGGCGGCAGGGCAAACTGTGATGTTGAAAATTTTCTAAAACCAAAGGACACACAGATAGAAAAAATAGATTTTGAATTTGCTTGAATCAAATTCAAATTTTACTAGAATAGAATTTGGAATCCAATTGAATAAATCAAATCCAATTCTATAAAGCCAAACAGGGTGTAATAGGAATCAGGATATCACAAAACAGACTTACTGGAAAGCAGCTTAGATTCTAGGGAAAACAAAAGGAATATACATTGCTTTTCAAAGGGAAAAAAAACAGTGAAGAACTTCTTCGAGATTAAGAAAGAGAGATGATTGTGATGGAGCTCCAAAGTCCACTCCACATGCATTCCCTTCACAATTGAGGGTATGTTCGGAACGCAATAATATCATAGGAATTTCATGTCACCAATTTCCGCATCCCAGTGTTCCAACTTCCAAATTTGGTATAATTGTGGAAGCATAACTCTTCAAAATACAACTATTTTTTCTTCTAAAAGAGCTATTTCTTTCGTTTGAAACTCCTCGTGATGGGAGTGGGCAGCACAATAGGATCTTTCACACTGCTCATAAATCAGAGCGCATTGTTTTCAAGTCTGTAAATCTGTAACATGTAGTAAATAAATCTGGAATCTTACATTTCAATCTTACACTTACATGTACCGATTTTCGTTTTATACATTGAGTTGATTAGATGGTCGTGGGGTGCACTTGATTGTTTGATTTTTTTTTCCAGACTCTCTTATGCTTACACAGAGGTCCGACCGCTTGACGTTGGCGGTATGGCCGTATGGGTAATTTTCTGGGCTTGGGCCGGGCCGGGCCCGAAGTCGGGCTAGGCTTGGCCTTGATTTTCGGCCAGAAGGCCCAGTACGAAGCCAAAAAGCCCGATAATAACAATAAAAATACTGAAGAACGTTTTTATTATCGAAAAATGAATTAAATATTAATATTTATCAAATAATAATAATAATAATTTACGAGAAACACACATGAAATCCGGGCTTCGAGTCGGGCCTTAGGCTTGGCCTATGCCGAACCAGACTGGGTGATTCAAGACCAAGCTTTTCTAGGCCCGACCCGGCCCGGGGTTGAACAGGCGTGCCGCGCTGGGTGGCAGATGGCGGCCTAGGCATGGTACGTCATGGATGCTACAAGCTCACTCCGCCGCCACCGGCGCCTTCCACTTCGCGCACGGCCCGCGCGCACAAGGAAATGAGTCCGACGCGAGCGATAATGGAGAGGGAGACCACACTGATTCCCTTCTCCTTTGATAGTGCAAGCTAAATGCAGAAGTGTCCTTGTCAACTGTCATGCCATTCTTCGAACCACATTGTCAGAAAGAGATAGTACTGGTCGCTCGGTCACTCACTGTGGCCAAGAAATATGACAGAATATGTATGATCGCTCATGAGCAACTTTCTGAAACTGGTGCTCTTATCTTCTGCTAGACCGCAAGCCTTTCTTCATATGCTTATGTGGTATTTTGTTCTTATCTTCAGACGATTGCGACGGCATCAAAAGCGTGTGGACAAGCCATATCAGAACGCCAAAATTTCGGAGACAAGAAGGAATCTGAAGAGCCAACTTTCATTGATTACTTTTGGAGCAACTTACAACTACAACAACTACACGCTGATTACATTCTTCAAAAACTCTTCCCCTCGGAAGAGATCTGCATCGGCGTTATTTCGCATCTGTCCTATCAGTCTCCCTAAACACAAGAACACACGCGAACAAAGGGGCCTTCTTCTTCTTCTTCTTCTATGCGTCTATCTTAGCCTCCTCCGAGAAGCACTTCTTCTACTGCTTCTGCTGGTCAGAGTACGGCTGTTCGATCTACGGGGCCCTCCTATGCGGCAGCTGCCTACATGCAGCACATCTCCTCGTCAGGGCTGTGCTTTGCATGGCGCCGCCGAGACGGCCTCCGCGATGCTGAAGAACAGGCGGTCCGACCCGAACATCTCGCCTACCATGGAGTTGAACATCCTCTCGGCGACGGATCCTACCGGATTGGCGAGGACCAGCTGCAAAATTCATGACAGGATCATGTTTCGCACTGAATATCTGATAACTCAATGAGCAGTTCTGTATGAATTTACAATAACATTTACAGTTATATGTATGTACCTCGATGTTTCTTTTGTCCAGGACTTTCTTTAGCTCTGTCAGAGCATCTAGTCCACTCGTGTCGATCGCTGCCACAGCTGCAAGGTGATCGATTCATGTCTGATTAGATGAATCGATCTCTTTTGTTTTCACTGATTATGAGTTGTTAATTTCCAAGATTTGCACTCACCACTCATGTCCAGGATGATGCATCGGATGGAGCTCTGGTTCAACTTGAGGGCTCTCTCCTCTTCCTCCCGGAGATATCTCATGATCCTGTACGTACGGGTTGCATAACTATTAGCACACAAAACCGATAATGATTTAACATTACAGAGTTCAAACTGCATGTACGTACCTTTCAACAAGGTACATCGAATTGGCGAAGTAGATCGCTGACTCGATGCCGACGATGAGGAAAGAAGGCACCCTCATGGCGTCCTTGTACTGAACCATGCTCCGGTAGCTATGCGTGCCGGGAATGACCCCCTTGATCACCGTGTTCGGCCGTGTGACTTGCAGCAAGATCTTGAACAACGAGATACCAACCTGCAAGGAAGAACAGCAAAAACGATTGCATAGTTGGTTAATCACACATACACTATCTATTAGGTAACAATAAGTGCAAAAATGTGTACGTGTGTTTGTGTTGCTTGATAGATACTTACAGCAATGGCAAGTCCCATCTGGACGGAGACGAGGAGGACACCGAAGAAGGCGGCCATGCAGGCGAGGAAGTCGAGCTTGTCGACCTTCCACAGCTTGGCCGCGCCCTGGAAGTCGATGAGCCCGATCACCGCCGTGATGATGATCGCCGACAGGATCACGTTGGGCGTGTAGTGGAAGAGCGGCATCAGGAACAGCAGCGTCACCAGCACGGCCGACGCCATCACGATGTTCGACACCGCTGTCTTGCACCCGGCGCTGTAGTTCACCGCCGACCTTGAGAACGATCCTGTTAATTTCATCATTGTGAGCCATGGTGATCTACTATTGGTCTTTCCATTAGCTAGTTAATTCAGATCTGGTGGTGTCACTGACAAACCTGTGGTGACATAGCAAGAAGTACATGAGCCAGCCATGTTCATGACCCCAATGGCCATCATCTCCTTGTTGCCATCGACCTGGTAGTTGTTGATGGATGCAAATGTCCTGCCTACTGCAATCCCCTCCTACAAATTCAGGTAAAATTTTCATGTTCAGATCAAACTCACAATGTTGCAATTTAGGCAGCAAGAAGATAACTCATGTAGTATGTTTGCATGCGTCTTACAGTTAGGGACAAGATGCCTGTCATGATTCCTGTCTTCATGGCCAGGGCTAAGTAGGAGCCACTGAAGGTCAGCATGTTCACTGAGGGAGGGTTTACTCCCTTTGGGAGGTTGCCAATCTGCGTAAAAAGATTATTTACAGATGGATTAGTGACTGATGTTCCTTTGAGTTTGGTTTGAGGCTTCCAATGTGAAGTAGCAACTGGTTCAGACAGGCTAGAGAAAATGCTACTTACAATGCTGATTCCGTGAGCTTTACAGATGAATGAGATGATGGTGGAGATGATCACTGAGGCCAGGGGAGCAGCTGCTGATACCCAGAAAAGCTTTGGATTCCTCGCACTCTGCAAAACAACAAGGAATCAAATGTGCACTTGGTCAGTCCATCCCTTTGTTGTTGTTGTTGCTGCTGCTGCTGCTGCTACTTGCATACTTACACTATAACAAAGAGAAAATTATACACTGCAAATTGAATAATTAGTGGATAAGAATTTAACTAGTATAGCTGTTTTCGTCATAAATTTAGTAGATTTTGAGTCATACATGAAAAAAGTTAGGTGGAAAAGCTGTTAATTTAGAAGGCCCCATCTTCTAAAAAAAACTGAAATGGTCCCATGACCGTGTTCTCAGATTAAAACTTTTAATCATACCAGGTGAGGAACAGCATCATTTTGAAGCAAATCTGCTTCAAAATTCGTCCCCACAGAGGAAAAGAAAGATGACACGTACTATAGCCACTTTTCTCATAGGAGAAATCACTGTGCACCCTGGCCCACATGTCATAGAGAGTTTCGCGTAATGACGCATTATTTACAGTTTGTGGGGGGTGTTTATCAATCGTTCTCTCCAGATTGGAAAGAACGAAATATCATTCAGAGCGATGAGCATGTGACCAACTTGCTTAACAAGTGACACATCAGAGGCCAAATCAGATGCATTCTCCACGAAAGTGAAAAGGGGAAGGTTCCCATGGACACCAGCTTTGTTAGAATACATTCTAAAGTCACACACACGTCTTACTTTAATTGATGCGTGTGGCCTAATCAACGATACAAAACCGGTACCGGAGGAATTCCCGGCCGACGGGCGGTAACGGTAACCGTTCAGTTATCAGAAATCCCAGAAAAAAGGATGGAATTCGTTTGAATTTGCTTAAAAATCAGTTAAAATTCGAAATTCAAAATTTGATTTTGTTAAACCGGAACAAAACTGACCGGTTTTGTGATTCTCAGACCCTACCGGTAAGACCGGTTACCACCGGTACAGTTACCGGCCGTGTTTTTTTCCCTGAGCCTAGTCGTATCAAGACTAATGCAAGCTATAAACATAGTCGGTATATGTACACGACCAAACTGAAACTACTCAAAACAGTTAAGCGTGCCTTAATAACAAATGTTTTGTACGCTTGAATCTTATTTACCAGTGAAAGAACAAAAATACTTTTCTGCGAGAGAAAGAGAAAGAAATACTACTTTAAACTACCTTTAACAAAAAAAAAAAAAATTGATGGCCACGACATTTTCCCCTCCAGCTACAGTAAAGAAGAAGCACCACAAGATGCCCGCGTGTTCCAGCGCTCGAACGCGGACAGGCGAAAGCCTCAAGCTTCCCTCTGCCAAGTGAGCTAGGCTCGTTCCTCAACTACCTTTACCAATTATATTTCCCTTATATATGACCTTAAGAGTACATGTGGTCAAGCGCCAACTAGCACTTTTTGGCACCATGTTTCAGTCCATTATTCAGCTATCTTGGAAGATCAGTTAGGCCTTGGGAAGAACTAAACTTTTATCGGCATACCAACTGTTTAGTTAAGTAAGTCTAAAGCATTTTCTAGAATAGTACAAAGCACTATTATCTTAGGCATACTAAATCAGTTAAAAAAGGTTCTAACCAAGCTAGACATGCTTTTTTGTCATCGAATATTTCTTTCCCTACTATGATAGTATTTTTCACATATTATTTTAAGTGTTCTTCAGGTAACTTTATCTGCTATTCTAAGAAAACAAAAAATAAAGTGAAGTACAGATTCGAATTTTGCGAAATTAAATTGAATGAATGGAATTTCTATGGGGAAAATATTCTTGCATTATGAGGTCCCAATAAGCAGGAGCTCGCTTAAGTCACCCTGCCATTAATTATTTGCCATTAGTTAAACTGAGTGGAGTGAAATTCCTTGATAGTGGCAAGCACCCTTTGGGCCCCTCCATGAACTCAAGGTTACTTTTATGGTTTTAATCACCACCTTTCCTTTTTGCAATACCTATCTTTCCTACTAGCTAAGCTAGCCCTCCATAACCATGGTCAAATAATCCTAAATAATTTTGCCAACTAATTAACTAACAATAACTATGTCTACCTTTAAATAAAGAGTCAGAGAGGAGTCTCTCAGGTCAGATGGTTAGTACCACAGGTGGTGGGCTAGCTAACACAGTTCAAATTATCCCTTTTGAAATACGTTGTGCGGAGGAAATAAGTCTTATCTCCACACCTGCGCGTTAAATAAAGAGAGAGACGCATACGTATCCATTTTGTCCGATTTACAACGGTCCAAGTCTCAGGTGATATTGTGGCTCCAGCTAACTTCTCTCTTGCTACTATTTCGGCACCTAGTCATTTCTGCAACTCTTTCCACTAATAGTAATAGCAATTACTTGATTAATTATCTTCTCTCTCTCTCTAATAGTGATTGAAAGCACAAGATGAAGGTGGTAGGAGCTAGCTTACGATCTGGCGTGTGGCGAGGAGGATGGCGAGGAAGGCGACGCCCATGACGATGGTCTGCCACGTCCACTCGTCGTGGCGCTTGACGACGGAGTGCATGACCTGGATGAAGCCCATCTGGGAGGTGAAGTGGGTGATGCCGAGCAGGCCCTTGAGCTGCTGCAGCGACACGATGATCGCCGCGCCGCCCATGAACCCCGTCAGCGTCGCCTTGGACAGGAAATCCACGATGAACCCCAGCCTATATATTCAGCGGGTGCCATGCAGCTGATCAGTCAGTTACACATGCATATGTAAGCTGGCTGATCAATGGAACAGTACAAGATGATACCTACCTGAGGAATCCGAGGGATGCCTGGAAGACGCCGGCGAAGAAGGTGGCGGTGAAGGCGAGCTGGAGGTAGAGGATGGGCTGGTCGTCCGGCGAGACGGACTGCCTGAGCATGGACCCCATCACCAGCGACGCGATCGACACCGGCCCCACCGCCAGGTCCCTCGAGCTCCCCAGCAGCGAGTAGATCAACGGCGGCACGAAGCTAGAGTCTGCACGCCGTATATACGCATATCAATTTCCATCGATCAGACATTGATAATTACTGCCAGTGATTTTCTCTAGCTAATTAACTGTAGCACACGCAATGCATGCACGAGATGATCGAGCAGTGTGCGAAACTCACATAGGCCAATGATTGGAGGCAGGTTTGCGAGCTTGGCATAGCTAATTCCCTGCAGGCCAGGAGAGAAGCGTCAGTTATACGTTGCCTAGCTATATCTTGCCGTGTTCCGGAAACAAACGTACTACAAGTAGCTAGGCATTGAAATCGAAGACAAACAGAGGAGGAAGCAGGGGAGGCAGGGCATTGAAATCGAAGCCAAACAGAGGAAGAAGCAGGGGAGGCAGGTCACGTGCGCCTGCGTTAATCACGTACCTGCGGGATGGCGAGGCTGGCAATGGTGAGGCCGGCGATGACGTCGGAGCGGAGGAGGCGGAGGCTGTAGTCGGAGCCCCACTGGAAGATGGGGAAGAAGTACTGCAGCGCGAGCACCAGCCTCCTGGCGAAGGACTGGTTCTTGAACTGGTGCAGCGGGTCGTCGGGGAAGAACACCTCCGCGAGCCTATGCTTCAGCGCCTGCGCCGTCGTCCGCCGCTCCGGCACCGACACCTTGTGCGGCTCCACCACCACTCTCCCCGCCGGCACCTCATCATGCTGATGCTGCAGCGAGGGCGCCTCGGCGGCGACTGGGGGCGCCTCGACGTCGTACGAGAGGCTGTCCACCTTGTTGTTGACCACCATGGTGAGATGGACGGTGATCGACGACGGACAAGGCAGCGCCGGGCGCGGTGGTTACTACCTTGGATGTCCTCCCTGCAACGACGGGAGCTGCAGGGAAGGAGACAAGTGAGGAAGGTGGGTTGCCTTCTTCTTGCTTGATGGATTCGCCGGAGGGGGAGGAGGCCGCCTTTTATAGGGGAGACGAACGAAAGGGCGGGAGAAAGCCTTGCAGGTTTGGATTAGGAGAAGGCCAGTAGATTAATTTAGACGCGCCTATTACTGGGCTGTGTAATTAGCCACGCAGGTTTCGGATTAGAAGCACATGGAAAGTTCATTGTTCGGATTAGGGCTAACTAATTACGGACTGCTTAAACGTTCGGTTGTGTCGCTAATTGTTCTTTCTAATTTGGGAAGGGTTCGGTTGTGTCGCTAATTGTTCTTTCTAATTTGGGAAGGGGTTATGTGATTGTGTAGTAGCAAGAGTTTTTGGCTTAAATGACACCGTTTGCGTTCGAAATAGCAAATGTAGCCTACTTCAGAGAGAAAAGCCAAAAATAGTACCGCGGACTCGCTAGCAGGCGACATAAGTCGTCTGCCACGCGTCGGGCACCTAGACGCCCCTTTGCCACACTCTAGGGACCCGGACCCCCCCATCAGCGCACCAGGCGTCCGGATTCCCCCTGGGATTCCCGGGTCGTCCAGTCACCCAGTCGCATTGCACCCCTCCCCTCTCGGGATTCCCTTGTCCCCCACATGCGGAAAAATTAGCACGCGCTATCCCATCGCACGCCGTGTCCCCCGTTTGCGTTCGAAATAGCAAATGTAGCTTCCTCTGGTGAGAAAAGGTTAAAAATAGCACCGCGGACTCACCGACATGCGATATGTGTCGTTTGCCATGTGCCGATCACCCGGACACCCTCTCGCCACGCAAGGGACCCGACTTCATCCAGGCGCCAGCGCTGAATTCCCGGATTCCCGAGTTGTCTCGTCACCCAATCACATCGCACCCCCTCCCCCCTCAGATTCCCCTGTCCCCCGCATGCGAAAAAATTAGCACGCGCTGTCCCATCGCATGTCATTTTTCCCGTCGCGTGTCGCTCTTATCCTCCACACCAACTATTTCACTTGGCGTAGAGAGGCAGAGAGGATCGAGCGAGCGAGAGGTAGCACGATCGGCCGAAATTAGTTCCGACCGAGAGTGTTTAGAGCAGTATTTAGCGGTCAAATTAGTAGAGAAAATTTGACATCAAGCGAAGATCTTCTAGAAGATGTAATTTTCCCGCGTGTATTATGTTTAAAACTGCGTAGTTAGTGTTAAGTTAACTTTTTCCAAAATATTAATTCATTAGTGCAAACTGTTAACGATTGCGGTAGGTTGTTAAGTAGACACTGATTGGGTAACATAATTAGATTAGTCGTAATTAATTAATTTATAAATAATTAGGCATAATAATTTAGTCATAATTAGTTCGGCGTATGTAAGTAGTCATAATTAGTTCAACATAATTAATTAGTTGCAATTAATTAGTCATAATTAATTAGTTGTAATTAATTTAATCATAATTAGTCAGTTGTAATTAATTAGTCATATTTAATTAGTTGTAATTAAATAATCATAATTAATTAGTAGTAGTTAGTTAGTCATAATTATTTAGTTATAACATATCAAGCTCATCTAGGCGTCTGTAGTCCGTAGTCACGGAAGATTTCACCTCCGTGCATATTTGTATCGTTTAGTTTCCATTGTTTGCATATGGTAATTCTAAAATTTGCACTCAGGGTAATGCCGTCATGTTATGGTAACGAGATATTGTTGTAATATTTGTGTCTTTAATGGCCATTGGTTGTAATATTGTGTACGTTCATTCTGTACTTCATTTCATTTTAATGCTTTGTTTCTATATTTTTTTTGGCATTCTATTTGTTTTAAATTGACTTGGCATTTAATCTCTTGCAGGCTATGGTGGGAGGGACCGGGGTTGAGCCTCCTCTACCGGAGCTACTCGAACCATTTTACGATAAACATCACTGTAGCAAGTTGTAGATCACCAGGGACGGTCCTCCACCCCTTACCCTTAGGTCATCTAGGCATTACTAACCCTTGACCCTTGCTACGTCTCACTCCTTCAGCACACGAACTTGTTGCCTTGGCGAGGATGCTCCATGTCGGCTACTACTTCACACTGGATGAGTGTTTTATGTTGGCATTTGTTGACAGTTGGAGACCCGAGATGCACACCTTCCACTTTCGATGGGGAGAGATAACGATCACTCTCTAGGATGTATCCTTCTTGACCGGTCTGCCGATCACGGGAGCCGCACTTGTTCCACCCCCAGGTCGGCGGATTGGAAGTCCCGCTTGGCGCATCAGTTTGGTCTACCTATCCAGAGAGGGCCTGTGGTGTCTCTCAGACGTGGATTTGGTGTCTCTCATACGTGACTTAACCATTTCAGTCAATGCCCGGAGGATGCACTAGACGAGGTTGTTAGGATGCACCTCGTCGTGTACCTGCTATTTCTTGTTTTTGACCGAACCTGTTATTTCTTTTTGGTTGGACCTTATTTCTCAGCACACAGGGTGATTGGGTGTACCCTAACTAGATTCACATCGCGAATCTTTGGTTGACACCAAGCCTAGGGAGATGCCCCAGTTTCACTTCGAATCAGCTGTCTTTTGCACTACGTACAGGGGGTTATGTAACGTCTCGCAGCATGGCATCGATGAGAAACCGATCCTTGCCGTCTGCTATGTGTTGTTGCAGTTGTGGATTTGGGAGCACTTCCCTTTTAGGCGGCCCACCTTCGAGGTTGCAGTGCACCTGTACGGTGAGCACGACGACCCGATAGACAACCCCACTATGGGCACCTAGTGGATTGCTGGCAAGTTACGTTGGGCCAGGGACAGACCAGCGAGGTGCTACCTCGTGTTCCATACGAGTTCGAGATGTTGCATGATGATAACATAATATGGTCTCTATGGAACCCACAGTTCGTGTAGACAGTAGCGCCGCACGGACTGTCTGTGCAATGCACACAGTAGCTTGTTGGGAAGGCAAAAACCTACCCGAATTGTTCGATGAAGGATACGCCTGTACCACCAAAGTTTTCACCCCCACAGTGCGACCGCGAAAACCCGACTTGGATCATTTAAGTTCATACACCCCGTGACCGCCGCTCAGACGTACTACACGTGCAGGGATATCCGCATAAGAGAATCTCACACACATCAATTTTTCGCATTTTACGTTTCATTCGACATATCGCTAACTTTATTTGTGCATAATGGCAGTTGGAGGAGCGTTGCTTCTTCTTCTAATGGATCCACGGCCCAGATATGTACGATAGGACGTTCATCGAGCAGAAGTACATGTTTAACTACGCGCTACCACCCGAGACCTTCCACCGCTAGAAACCTTACCCGATAGCAGGGAAGACAAGGGGAACATGATGATGGAGCCGACGACCGCCGAACAACACACTGAGGATGGTTGGGCCAAGCGTGCGCGAACAAGGGGAAGACACATACTAGTGAGACCGGCGGCCGTCCCAGCACTCCCTGTCGCCCGGGCGCACTACGAATCAAGGAGGTAAGTTATGTTAAATTTGTGTTCTAATTATTGATTTGGCCTTACGTTCTACTAACATCATTTCATCTTCGAGCCTGTATCGCAGTTCAAGACTGCCTCTGGGGATAAGGGGAAGGCATCGATGGGCCGTCAAGGCTACCTTCGTTCCAATTCACCTTTTTTTCCTGATTCCAAAAATGCGCACATGTATCCTAGGTGTTGATCGGTTTGATGATTCGTTCATACCGCCGTTTCTAATACACCTAATTAAACCCTGCGCATTATGTAATTCACAACTACATTATGAAGTCTTTCAAATTTAATTCCCAAATATTTTATATATTCCAAATTTCGTTTTGTTTTTCGAAATTAATCGATTCTGCAAACACTACAATCATGCCAACATTGTGTTGCCAACCCTAAACCCAATTATTTTTGTCATTTCGCTTCGGAGAGGGCTATTTTATTATTGTGGTGCCAAACAGTGTCAAATAAGTAAAAAATCGCATTCCAAATAGGGCGCATGAAATCATGCGCTTTCCTTGTATGTCGGACTATCTATGTATTATGATGTCAAAAATGGTCAAATCTGCACCATATTTATTGTGTATTTCCTTGTATAGCTTGTACACGTTGTACTCCATTTATATGCACAAATCAGTAAACGGACCTTGGTGTGGAATCCAGGGGGACGGTGAGGCGACCAGGTGATGGGACGGTGTGGCACAGGGGGGATCCGGGGCCCTGGCGTGCGGTAGAGGGGCATCTGGTCAACCGGCGCGCTACAGGGGCGGGTCCGGGTGCCTGGCGAGCAGCAAGCGGGGGGTCCGGGCGCCTGTGGTGCGGCTACTGGCGAGTTCGTGATGCCATTTTTTTTGCTTTTCTCTCCGGATGAGACTACATTTGCTATTTTAAACACCAACAGTACCATTTAAGCCAAAAACTCGCATAGCAAATGATTATTTTGGAGTGTCTTTTAGCTAAACCAGGATTTTGTAGTCTCCGCGAGCAAATGTCAACATCTTGTAATTTCCTGCCGCCAATTTTACTTGTTTTAAATCCGGCAATAACGTTGTATACCTAACTATGTGGCCATACTATGTGGAGGAGACATTCTAATCTATTCACGGTGAGTTGTTCCAAGGTTTCTTGCAACTTCTTTTGGGCCGATGTTCCTCTTGAAACTAGATAGGGCGAAGTGCTACTTGGTTTTCGACTTGTTAACAAGGAAATCGTACGAAGCAAAATCTAGGGAAAAAAACAAGCTGACTTATACCTTATTTGATATGTATGAATTTTGTAGGAAACGGTTTCATTTTCACTGGAATCCTGAAAGATGAAACCAACTGATCAGCCTGCCTTAGACGTCCTATAACTCGCGCATTATTGTTTGCAAAATGTAAATATCTCTACTCTAGAACCTGCCTCGAATCCGCTGCCATCCCTGGTTGCAAAAGAAACCCGGAGGCAGATTCATGTAAAAAGGAAGTGCTTTTATTATTATTATTATTATTATTATTATTATTATTATTTTGTAATCTATTTTAAAAAATATTTTAAAGATAATATCTCTCTAACTTTATTTTCAATTCTAACATCTTTGGTCACACTATGACCCGTAGCGTGATCAAACTGTACCGTTACGTCACCGATTGCGGTGTGGCCAAACATGCCACGATAGCCCTTCGAGTCAACACGCGTCCGTTTTTAGACCAAGTTCTGTCATACCAAGAGGAATGACGTGACAACACTCGTTTGCCACGTCGACGTCCGTGGCATGACAACGTGTTTTTGTTACGTCATGGGTTAGAATTGAAAATAAAGTTAGAGAGATGTTATTTTAAAATATTTTTTAAAAATAGATTAAATAAAAAAAGTTCAAAAAGGAATGCTCGGTGGATGGTGAATACCTTTTCTCCTTGGATGATGGATTCTGGAATGCCCGTAAGTAATTTGGTGGGATAAGTTCTTTCGATCACTTGTAGTCAGTGGGGTGGCCAAATTTAACGGTTGTGTACAACCGGTGACCAAGATTATGAGGCCAACCTTGATTATTTTAATTAGAAGCTAGTTTTTAGTGTAATAGACTGCCGCATGGACGGGGCCAATGATATCTCCACTGCCAAGGCTTAATTTGGCGTTGCGGTAGCTTGTAATCTGCATTCTACTTTTACCTTTTTGTTACAGCAGCTGCTTTATCTGTTTCTCTATATTTGTCTACAGTTCACCATAGGCACAGAGTAATAAAATACTAAAGCTAACAAATACTTAATGAGAAATGATCATATATACATACATCTATTAAATGACATATCACAACCATGTAACCTTTTTCAAAACATTTCACTAAGGGTAGAGAGAGAGAAAATACAATAACTACACTATAAATTCCCACAATGGAAACAGATACTCCCGATACCATAAATAAATATAGCGAAATGGAGGGAGTAATTGGTAGCATCTTTTACGAGATAGTATAACATAAACATTTACTAGAATTTCTGAAAATTTTCTATTTCGCAGCACATCAAAGCATAATACCGTAACGCGAAATTAGCCTTAAACCGAAGAGCCCACACTTCACATTATGCAAGGCAAGGTTTAATACAACCGTGGCACTGCACCAAAAGGAGAGTGATCGAGTACAATGCAGGCACATCCAGACATTCTTGACACATGTTAAGCTGGTAGCTTCTGAACCATCGGTTGTGACAGGAGCACCAAGAGCCATGATAACAACAGCTATATATATCTCCATGATTAGGTAATGCCCATCACTTACAACATAAAGTGGAACTCCCAACTATCCATGGAGTCCATAGGTTCAAAGGTGGCCTATGGAGTAGAATGCTCTAACTTTTCTTGCAAATGTTGAAGAACATTTTGAATGCAGAGCAGGAATTAACTCAAGTGGATCACCATGTGAATGCATATATAGCACCTATTGCTACCCCTAATTGTGGTGAAGATGTGATTTCAGAGGCCAATTTGGCAACATGGAACTGTCGGCCAGCAATGCACCTTCAGTCAAATAGGTAGAAGTGGAGCAACCAAAACTAGCAAATGCTAATAGAGTACTATGTGTTTTCCATGTTTTCTCTGTTAAAATTTGTCTTCCCGACTTATCACGTGTGTTGTTTTCTGGCCAGCTGCTGGGCTTCTCAATCTGGGGGTGTGTAGGTGTGTTTAAGGATACAAATCTCGGAACCGGAGGAAAACCGAAAAAACCTATTCTAAAAACAGAAAGCCGTTAAACCGGAAAAAAATAGAGAAAACCAATCTAAGAAGTGCATTATGCACTCATAAATTTAAAATTTAAAAAATCCGAGCGTTTTTTTCCTCCCGGTTTCCACGGGTTTTTCCGGTAACCACCGATTTTTTTTTATCCTTGGGTGTGTTACAAACGGCCTCTTCTTGGAGTGTAGGAGAAAGTAGCTGTCGAGTTACCTACAATAAGGTTGATGGAAATCGGCAGATACTACCCAACTTAACCAAAACAACTAGCCATCTAGGTACCTAGAGGTCAAACACATGCATCTTTGCTTCATATGGTTATCCCTTTGAGTATGGACTAGTTGCTGGGGGCTGATCGGTTTTGTATCCCTATAATTCGCTGAAAAAATCTAAAAAGAAGTTATTTCAAGGTTTATTATTTTATTTTAGTATTTTTCACAAGAGTACAGTTGGTATAAATTACTTGCACTTTATCGAAAATAGAATATTGACACTGAATGTTTCGACTAGTGCTTCTATACTCTTTTAAAATCTAAATTGCACAAATCCTTACGCAGTACAATTATTGGACATTCGCAAATCATGCCCTCAATAAGTGAAGTCAATATCTTGGAGCGTGGTTTACCGCATATACACAGATGTCATGTACCCCTAAGGTTAGATTTCGCTCTAAGATTCATGTCTCTCTCCCCTCCACTCTCCACTCTCTTCGGTCTCTCTCTTTTACTTGTGCACCGCGTCACCTCCCCTCCCCTCCCCCTGCTACAGTGCACCACCCCCCCCTCCTTCGGCCGGGTCGCCGCGGAGTTGCGTGAGCCTACGTTGTTGCCGTGGCTCTGGAGACTCGCGTCGGAGACCTCATCGGAGTTGAGAGACCAGAGAGAGAGAGAGAGAGAGAGAGGAGAGATGGGAGAGAAGGCATGAATCTTAAAGCCTGATGTACATTTTTTAGATAATGAAAGTACAACTCCCGGCTTCTGTACCAACTAGAGATGCACATAGCCATTAGACCACCATCAGCTAAAAATTTAAAACAAAAAAGGCCAAAAGCCAACAATGATAAACAAATTGTCATGCAAAGGCTAGCCTAAAAAAAGATCACCTAGCCCCGCCTTCGGGACCAATCAGGAGATCATCTACACGCGAACAGTAGCTGCGCAGCAAAGAGTTGATGATGTGCCAGTCTCCGTAGCGATGCCTCCAAGAAGGAATACGACTCACATCGTCGTCACCGGATTCAACCAGCGAAGGTCAGATCAGGAGTTTTCACTCCGGAGCTCAGGTATCGGTTCTCCAAAGCAACGCCTTCAAGAAGGTAACACCACTCAGGTCGACGTCGTTGCCAGATCCAACCAACAAAGGCCAGATCAAGAGTTTTCACCCTAGATCGAAGGTACCAGCGCTCCAAAACCACGCTACAGCACAACCTCGTCACTAAATCCAACCAATGAAGGCCAGATCGCCAAGACGACGTCCGCAACATCCCCAACGGTCAACCGCCGTCAGCACCAAAGGAAGGTAACGTCCACCGCAGCCCACGCGTCGGTTGGTTAAAAGCCGTCCACCGGGGAGGAGTCGAGCGCCGCACAAGCCACCGCCATCAAGCCGTCGCGATCTCCACCAACTACGCCAAATCTGGATCTGCACCGCGCCACCTCCGTCGTCATGCTATCGACAAAGCCACACCGCCGAAAGAAGCCGGCGGAGAAGGGCCCCAGATTGCCACGCCCGAGGACGAGCCGGCGGAGAAAGGCCCCAGATCCAATCCCGACGAAAGTCCACACCGTTGGAAATCGACGGACAGACGTCGGGCGTCGGGAGCGCGATGCAAATCTGGCACCACCACCGAGAAGAAGAAGCCTGCCGCCGCCACTGGCCGATCAGCGGCCGCCGACAGCAGCAGCGAGGAGGAAGGGAGGAGGAAAGGGGGGCTTCTTCGGTGGTGGCTAGGGTTTTTAGGAGGAAGTGTGGCAGCTGCCCCCGGACAATATACTTTAACAGTTGCAAATGAACACGAGGCATGAACAAAACGACGTATAGTTAAGCCTGATGTACATGGACATCAATGTACATACGGTTTCGGTTTTTCGAATATCCTGTCATATCATGGTTTTGATGTACTTGTAATAATCACATAGTCCGTGCATTCTGTCACGAGTGGATGGGCTAGAAGAGCACAAAATCGACCATCATAGGCCATAGCTACTCCAAATTAAGATGTGATCCTCCATCAATGGAGTCTACCCTGAAGTCTTGGTATTGACAGCCTTCGGCCCTCCTAAATTTGTCAAAATGCACTTCGAAAAACGACTTTTTTTTCTCCCTAAAAAACGTCTTAATTCAGTGATATTCTACGGATGCAAGCACACTAATGAACTGAGGTATTTGATGTAAATAATTCGTCAAGGAGAAATTCATATTCGAGCTTAAGATGTTTAATCTTTGCTCAAATCGTCAAAAGTTCAGTGTGCCTAACCGGCGTCAAGAGCTATGGCATTCCCTAAAGGAGGAGGTAGACAGCCGGTCTAATCCCAGGGATCGAACCTGGGTAGGCGAGGGGATGACGCGACCTCTATACCAACCAACCACGGTCCGGTTCCTAGTAGCGGCTGTTATATAATCACCTCAATTTTTCTTCTTTCTTTCAGTTCCTTTCCTCGAGCAGGATCCGTTTATTTTGCTTTGTAAAAGGTATTACTACACAGCATGCTTACATTTAAATACACAGCATGCTTACATTTAAATACACAGCATGCTTACATTTAAAGGGCAGTCTTCATCTCCATTTCTACCTTTTCAGTCTACCTTTTGTGTTTTTGCAGTTTTACCGTACCCTAGGTACTTTAGCACTCTTCATAGGAGTAGTACTAGGCGTGCAAGGAGAAAATGGTTAACTAGGTGTGGACAGCAGAAATGCAAGACTGAAGCTTCCAAAGACCAAATTCAGTGTAGTTCAGAGTACTTAAAGTGCATGCGAAGATCAGATGCGACGAGGGATTTAAAGTGCAAGGATTTTGCGGCTAAATGCATGCGAATCTCAAAAGTGACACTTCGCTCGTTTACGGCTTGCAATCCGATAAACTAAAGCAAAGGAGCATCGCACGTTTGTTGCATTTGTAACAAAGCTGCGTCTTCTAGTTAGCAAGAATTTGCAGTTTTTAGTGACATTAATTTTACCATTGCCTACAAGTAGTGGTAGAGGAAGGAGTCGTAGGAGGTAGGGCAAACTTCTCACCGCCACACGCTAGACAAGTTTAATTTGAGATGAATTAGGTTGTCAGCGCCACAATCCGTATCGTAGGATCTTAAGATACTACCGTCGTGCGGTATCATTTAAATACCGAACCTACGTAGGATCTTAATTAAACAAAGAATAATATGAAATAGTAGTAAAACATTGTAATTTTAAAAATTATGGTTCTCGAGGTAAAAATCATTGTAATGTCTAGCTAGATGGAATCGTCGACACTGATCATCAGGATGGCTCGAACACGGGGCTCATCAGCACATCAGCGCTCAAAAGCGTCTATGTCATACTGAAAGGCCCCATCAACAACATCAGCAGCAGCAACAGCGGCGGCCTCTGCCTCCTTCTTGGTAGCTTCATCTTCTGCAGGAGGTGCCAAAAATAAACTGTTTGAGAGGAGGCTGAACCGGCAATAATAGTCAAAGTCGAGCACCAGTGATATGTCCCCAGAGGCGGAGACCATCGAGCGCGATCACTATGAGTGAAGACCACAACCTGTAGTTCGTCCCATGAAACTTTGTTTTCGAAAATGAGATCGCAGCTGATGGAACAGAAGCCATCGGTAGACAGCGCTGGACAGCGCGGCGACCAAAGCAACGAAGTCTAACCAGTGGCGCTGGACAACAGCGGGGGGGCGTGAGCGGGGGGAAGCTAGGATTCCCCTGCGGCGATGGCGACCTATGCGCGACAGCAAAGCCAGCGGCGCTCGGCGTCGAGGACGAGCGGCATTGGCACTGAGGGCAGCGCTCGGCCCATGCCATCATCGGGTAGAGCATCATCAGCGGGCAGCGACATCAGGGACGGGTAGCGTTGAGCGATTACGGCCGGCGGCGGGCAACGACGGCCTTCGACGATGGCAATGGATGTGGTAGCAGAAAAGGCTAGGTTAGTGCCCTAGCTCTGCGTAACAACCCGTTTTCGTCCTCACCCAGCTCACCCCACCCCATCCCCTGCTTCTTCCACGAGCAAGCACCCGTGCGCCCAAGCCCCTCTCTCTCCCTCGGGTGCCCACTTGCCATCCTTGCCTGTCCTCGCCGCCCCCACGCCCGTCCTTGGCTGGCTCCATCACCCGCACAAGTCGTCGCTCTCGTCCCGTCCCTCCGTCCTTCGCGTCCTCGGCACCCTTAACCAAAGCCGCCAGTCCAAGCAGCGCACGCGCGCCCGCGCCAAGCCTCCCCCGGCTCCCTCCCCTTTCCGCCGGCTATAAGAGCCCGAGAGCCCATCTTGCCCGCTCCCCCCTCACTCCTCTCCTCCCTCTCCGATAAGGTTCTCCCCCTCCCCCCCTGTCCGGCCCTTCCCTTCCCCCTTCCTTCTTCCCGAGCAAGAAGAACCAAGCGAAGGAGAAAACCACAAAAAAGGGGAACTCACCGTAGCCACGCCTCCGCCGCTCCCTCCCGTCACGCCGTCGTCGCTCCCTCCAGTCATCGCCGCTGCGCGCCCGGGACCCCCCATCTTCCCCGTGCAACGCCGCCCCTTCCACCTTCCTGCGTCGCCCCATCATCTTGTCGAGCCCAAGCCGTCGGGGCATCCTCTCCGACCACCTCTCTGCCGTCGCCGCGCCCCGAGCCCCCCTTCTTCCCCGCGCGCCGTCGCCGCTCCATCTCCCCTCTCCCTTTCGCCCTAGCCCGAGCGCCCCCTTTCAGTTTTAGGGCAGGCCACACCCCCCTGGGCCGCACCCCGCGCCCGTTTGCCGTTTCAACTCGAGTTGTGGGTTGGGCTAAAACACAGCCGTGGGCCGCCGCCAGTTTCCTTTTTCCGTTGTTTTTCTTTTTCTTTTCGGTTTTAATTCAAAAGAGAGGCTTCTAAAGTTCATATCTCCCTCGTCGTAACCCCTAAAATTTTGGAACTTGTTTCTAAAAATTTGTAAAATAAAGATCTTGCTTTTGGCATAGATCTTGTTTAATTTGGAGTTCATTTGTTGTTCATTTGTATTTAGTTGCTCTTTTTGCTTGTCTGTGCCTTTTTTCGGTACGTTCATCCGACTAGGATTTGAAGACGCACACGGCCTCCAAGTTGATCGAGCACAAGATTATCAAGATCCTCTTGCCTATAACCAAGGCGAGTCAATACTTTGATCATATCGAACCTACATTTTATGCAAATTATTTTCTTTTAAAATAGTATATTGCATGCTTTAATTCTTTAAGCAAAGGTAAAGTTTAAGGTAGTTAAATACCCATTTGTTGATTAACTATTTAATATGCCATCCTTGACATTTGAATCCATTAATCCTTGTCACCCTAGTAACTATGCGGTAATACTAGCTATAGGTTGTACTTAAGCGATATGCTAGTCTTGCTTAAGTACTGGGACATCAAAATGTTCTAATCATCATCTTTTCAAACATGAAACAGATTTGGGCAATCATTGGTGGTCCATGACTGAAGAAAATGAGATAAGTTGGTTTTACTCCTCAAAACCCTAAATTGCTATTGCCCTGTCTAGATGGACGGTAAGATGGATGGTATGACAGTGGGTGCTAATGTAGCCCAAGAACTTTCATTTTGTGGACTGGAATGTGGAATGAACTGCTCAAACAACCCGAATGACTTAATCTTGTCATGGCCTCCCTTGTAAAACAAGTGCAACCACAAATATGTAAAGTACAACCTGGCTAAATAATTTGTATCAATCAGTACGAGTTGCATCAGATAGATGATCCGCGACGCCGTAAGCCTTTGTGGCGAAGGGTGTCAGGGTGCATGATGTAAGTCGTTCGACGGCACAAGAGGGGGTCTGAGTAAGGGTTAACAGATCTAAAAACAGAGCGTAACCCTTCGTAGATGAAAGCTTAACGAAGTGTAATTAATACCGAGGGATGCATTGTAAAGGCCTTGTGATGATCTCCCCTTGATTCACATGTCTACGGAAACGTGTGTACATATCAAGACGATTATCTCTTATGGGTAAAGTGTGCAACCTCTGCAGAGTTATAAACTGTTTAAACAGCCGTGCCTACGGTCAAAGGCGGACATGGGAACTTTACTTGAGTTAGTTCTATTTCAAAAACTTTTGTGGGTGGTATAAAAAATGTGATAGGCTCACCTAGCCCTGGATTGGATTTTTCCTGAGTTTTCAGACTCAGTGATGTTAATATATGGGGGTAATCCCAATCAAATGAAGCATGGGTAGAGTTTACGACGGAGGGAATCTCTTCTGTTATTAAATATTGCACAATTACTCTCTTTATCAAAATGCAGTTTGGTTAAAATGCTAAGTGATAGAAATTTGTAATTATGATAATTAAAAAAAATTGCTTGAGTAAATAAAAGAACCCGAGCCATCCTTGTTTAGCCTTGCATGTATATTATTGCATTGTGTGTTGGCTCGCGAGTACGGAAGTTGTGCTCATCCTCGCTCTTTCCCCCAAAACCCTCAGAAGCAGAAAATCCTAGAGATTACGACTACTACGAGAATCCAGAAGTTGGAGGACCAGAAGATAATAAAGCATAGTGTAGATGTTAGTTGTTCTAGTCTCGCCCCAGTCCAGTTGACTCCGTCGGTACTTGCGTGCATCCAATATTATCCAAGCCTTGGTTAATATTCGGACGCACACGGGTTTCCCCAGTCGCTTGCCTGTGGAGAGATGTGCTCTCACCCCTTTTGCTTCCGTTGTCGCTTCCACTCTTTGTAATGTATTCGGTATTGGCCTGTTCAGCCCTTATTGTAAAATATGACTCGACGCGGTCTATGTAAACTATGATGTGTTAAATAATTAATGGTATGGTTTTACGTCATGTATGAATTGATTCAATGATGTATCTGTGAGTGCTATCTACTGATCCAGGGAATAGCACGGTGTTTTCACAGAGGATTCTGGATTATAAAATCCGGGCCCGACAGAGCTGGTATGAGAGCATACGACTGTAGGAGTCTTAGCTAGATTGGTCGAGTCTAAGGCTTGAGTTTTATTTTTAAAAACTAAGAAAAAGCTTTTGTCAAAATATAGCGTATTTATTGCTCTTACTCACCCCTCTTAGTTCTGTACTTACCTCCTTTTGTGAGTCTACTCCGATACTGGCTCTCTCTTTTGTTTTAATTTTTTTAGATAACCGTATCGTCGTCCGATGGCCCGTGTGATTTCTTCTCTCACGACGAGAACGACGACAAGTTTGTCGGTATCATCCGCAAACTTAAGCAGTACCTTGGTTCACCACCGACCCGTCCTCAGAGGCCGGAAGACCTAAGTTCTGGATCGAGAGTCTCGTTCCATGAATGTTGAGTTCATCGCTCACACCTTTCGGACCGAGCATTCCAGGAGTCGCTATTCTGATGTCATTCAGAACATAGCACGCTTCGCCTCGACTCACTTATGCCAGATGCACAAGGATCTCTTGTTGATGTCACCTTTCTATTCCTTCCCATTTCTCTGGCAGGGAGAACGTTACCTGAAGATCTTCGACATTAGGAAAAGAACACCATCGTTGTAGTAGCTGCTGTGATGCACACTCCAGCACCAGGATCACTGCATGCAAGAACGTGCGATGTCCAGTCCGTCGCCCATCATCGACATCAAGGACTCCAATCGAGGACGCAGCCTTTCTCGTTCTCGCTCCTGTTTTCGGTCGCTCGACCTTAGTCGCAACCGTTCCCACTCCCTGGGCAACTGTACTACCTGTAGTGGTCAGCACCCAATGGAGGAGTAGTTAGCTTAGGTTAGCTAGCAGTACTTGCTAGGTAGTCTTTTGGTCTGCAAGCACCTTTTTCCTTCTTTTACCCCAGTCAGTAGACGTTGTGTTCTTATCTTGTGTCATGGCTTAGTCTAGCCTATACGCTATACTTCAGGAGTCATGTAACGCCTAACCCCCCTCTTAATATAATGCAGCCGCTCTAGGCTTTGTATTGAAATTGTTTCATTCTCTTTGTTGGTTTTGTTCTCTTCTATGTGTTCTCTAGAGGGCTAGTGACCCTCATATATACCCCTCCCCTCGTTCTAAGCTTCAGATTTTCTTCAGATGCTGCCAAGAAGAGCCGCTGCCCCAAGGCGTGGTGCCTTTGTAGCAGGCCGAGGAAGTGGCCGTGGTCGTGGCTGTGGCTGTGGACAAGAGCTACATCCTCCGCCACCAGCAAACCCAACAATGGCGCAAGTCATGTTCCAGAAGGCTCAAATTCTTTAAGCTTTGCTCGCTAATCAACAGAATAGACCAGCCGGTCGTAATTCCAAGCTTGCAGACTTCCTCAGGACAAGACCCCTCACCTTCGCCGCAGTCGATGAGCCCCTTGAAGCTGAAGACTGGCTTAGAGATACTGAGAGAAAGCTTCGTCTCACCCATTGCTCAGAAGAAGACAAAGTGGACTTTGCCACCCATCAGTTGAAAGGAGTCGCCGCCGCTTAGTGGGAAAACTACCTCGCTGTCCGAGGTGGTGACAGTTCAGAAGAAGAAGAAGAGGCAGAAGTAGCAGAAGCCGTAGCATCTACGATTGGAGCCCCACAAGAGTCCGCTGCCATCGCCGTTGCCACCATAGAAGAAGTTGCTGAAGTACAGCTTGAAGAAACTGAACCCGCATGGCAGCCAATTCCATGGAATGAGTTCAAAGCCGCTTTCAGAACCAACTTCGTACCAGCCGGTACCATGAGATTGAAAAAAGAATGAGTTCGAGCTCTAAAGCAGGGTCAGATGTCAGTTAATGAATATCTAATCAAGTTCAACCAACTCGCCCGCTACGCCCCCAATGACGTAACCGACGAAGAAGAGAAAATCGATCGCTTTGTGGAAGGAATGCGTGAAGACAGATTAGACATGAGAGGATAGCTTCCACCAATTGGTTAATAAAGCTTTCATCTGTGAGAATGAGAAAAGCAACACAGAAGTTAGCCGCAAAAAGAAGATATCATTTCATAGGACACAAGGTAGCTTCCCCTAGAAGCCAGCTTTTCAGGGCAGCTCGTCTTTCCGATCACCAGTAGCCTTGTCTCAGGGAACTTCAGTGGCAACTCTTCGTCCCAGTGAGGATGTATTTCGCACTCCCCCATCGAACAGCCTGCAGTGCGCCACCTGGTAGCACACCTTCACTTCTTCAAGTGTGGTGAAAAAGGACACTTCGCCAAACAGTGTCCTCAACGCCAAAACACATCTGCGAAATTCAACTCAGGAGCCACACCAGCTCGAGGCCAGACATCAGCTGCAAGCCAAAGTTATCAAGTCTCGCAGGCATTCAGAGCCGCTTCCACTCCAAGCCAAAGCCGAAGCCAAGGCCATGTCAACCATGTCATCGCCGCAGAAGCCCAAGCCGCTTCAGGAGTAATAAGAGGTGCGCTCTCTGTCTAATCCAAGTAGCTCGAATCTCGAGGTTGAGATTTCGTTTAAGGTGGGTAAGATTTGTAACATCCCATTTTTGTCCTCACCCAGCTCACCCTACCCCTTCCCTGCTTCTTCCATGAGCAAGCACCCCTGCGCCCGAGCCCCTCTCTCTCCCCTAGGGTGCCCACTTGTCATCCTTGCCCGTCCTCGCCGCCCCCACGCCCGTCCTTGGCTGGCCCCATCACCTGCGCAAGTCGTCCCTTGCGTCTTGTCCCTCCGTCCTTCGTGTCATCGCCACCCTTAACCGAAGCCGCCAGTCCAAGCAGCGCACGCGCGCCCGCGCCAATCCTTCCCCGGCTCCCTCCCCTTTCCGCCGGCTATAAGAGCCCGAGAGCCCATCTTGCCCGCTCTCCCCCCTCACTCCTCTCCTCCCTCTCCGGTAAGGTCCCCGGTCCGGCCCTTCCCTTCCCCCTCCCTTCTTCCCGAACAAGAAGAAGAACCAAGCGAAGGAGAAAACCACAAAAAAAGGGAAACTCACCGTAGCCGCGCCTCCGCCGCTCCCTCCCGTCGTGCCGTCGTCGCTCCCTCCCGTCATCACCGCCGCCGCGTGCCCCGAGGACCCCCCCGGTCTTCCTCGTGTGACGCCGCCCCTTCCACCTTCTTGCGTCGCCCCATCTTCTTGTCACGCCCAAGCCGCCGGGGTCGTCCTCTCTGACCGCCTCCACGAGCCGTCGCTCGTCGCCGTTACCGCGTCCCCGAGCCCCTCTCTTCTCCGCGTGCCGCCACCGCTCCATCTTCCCTCTCCCTTTCGCCCTGGCCCAAGCGCCCCCCTTTCAGTTTTAGGGCAGGCCACACCCTCCCCAGGCCGCGCCCCGCGCCCGTGCGCCGTTTCGGCCCGAGTTGTGGGCCGAGCCGAAACACAGCCGTGGGCCGCCGCCGGTTTCCTTTTTTTGTTGTTTTTCTTTTTCTTTTTGGTTTTAATTCAAAAGAGAGGCTTCTAAAGTTCATATCTCCCTCGTCGTAACCCCTAAAATTGTGGAACTTGTTTCTAAAAATTTGTAAAATCAAGATCTTACTTTTGGTATAGTTCTTATTTAATTTGGAGTTCATTTGTTGTTCATTTGTATTTAGTTGCTCTTTTTTGCTTGTCTGTGCCTTTTTCCGGTACATTCGTCCGACTAGGATTTGAAGACACGGACGACCTCCAAGTTGATCGAGCACAAGATTATCAAGATCCTCTTGCCTATAACCAAGGCGAGTCAATATTTTAATCATATTGAGCCTACGTTTTATGCGAATTATATTCTTTTAAAATAGCAAATTGCATGCTTTAATTATTTAAGCAAAGGTATGATAAAACTTAAGATAGTTAAATACCTATTTGTTGATTAACTATTTAAAATGCCATCCTTGACATTTGAATCCATTAATACTTGTCACCCTAGTAACTATGTGGTAATACTAGCTATAGATTGTACTTAAGCGACATGCTAGTCTTTCTTAAGTACCGAGACATCAAAATATTCTAATCATTATCTTTTCAAACATGAAACCGTTTTGGGTAGTCATTGGTGGTCCATGACTGAAGAAAATGAGATAAGTTGGTTTTACTCCTCAAAACCCTAAATTGCTATTACCCTGTCTGGGTGGACGGTAAGATGGATGGTATGACAGTGGGTGCTAATGTAGCCCAAGGACTGTCGTTTTGTGGACTGGAATGTGGCGAAGGGTGTCGAGGTGCACGATGTAAGTCGTTCAACGGCGCAAGAGGGGGTCTGAGTAAGGGTTAACGGATCTAAAAACAGAGTGTAACCCTTCGCAAATGAAACCTTAGCGAAGTGTAATTAATACTGAGGGATGCATTGTAAAGGTCTTGTGATGATCTCCTCTTGATTCACATGTCTACGAAAATGTGTGTACATATCAAGACGATTATCTCTTGTGGGTAAAGTGTGCAACCTCTGTAGAGTTATAAACTGTTTAAACAGTCATGCCTACGGTCAAAGGCGGGTATGGGAACTTTACTTGAGTTAGTTCTATTTCAAAAACTTTTGTGGGTGGTATAAAAAATGTGGTGGGCTCACCTAGCCCTGGATTGGATTTTTCCTGAGTTTTCAGACTCAGTGATGTTAATATATGGGGGTAATCCCAATCAAATGAAGCATGGGTAGACGTTAGTTGTTCTATTCTCGCTCCAGTCCAGTTGACTCCGTCGGTACTTGTGTGCATCCAATATTAGCCAAGCCTTGGTTAATATCGGACGCACACAGGTTTCCCCAGTCACTTGCCTTTGGAGAGATATGCTCTCACCCCTTTTGCTTTCGTTGTCGCTTCCGCTCTTTGTAATGTATTCGGTATTGGTTTGTTCGGTCCTTATTGTAAAATCTGACCCGACGCGGTCTATGTAAACTCTGATGTGTTAAATAATGAATGGTATGGTTTTACATCATGTATGAATTGATTCAGTGATGTATCTGTGAGTGCTATCTACTGATCCAAGGAATAGCACGGTGTTTTCACAGAGGATTCTGGATTAAGAAATCCGGATCCGACACTTGATACCATATTATGAATATCGTGTGTATATTAATGAGCCTCAATGAACAATATATACAGAGAGTACAAAGGAATATGCTATACATATATAAAAAAATACAAAAAAAATTCCTATTGTAATAATCACGACATGATCTTAAGATCTGTCATCACAAAAATGATCCTGCCTGTCTAGGATCCCGATACTAACAACCTCACCAAACATCGCTAAATACCTATGGGCAGCCATGCCAAGCTTCCTCTCGGGTCCTAGTTACTTGTTAGTGGGTGGCACCATTGTTTGCAGAACTTGTACATACAGTCAAGCTGTAATCCTGCAAGTCATGCATGATGCATGCAGGTGCAGTGCAGGGTGCACTATGCGTGGTGATTACAAGCCCGCCTTTTCAGCCTGCTGAAACTGAGCCACCCAGCCCAAATTTCATTGGGACTATGTTCTTCCGTCTCGTGTCCCCTCGTCAACGGTGGCGTACCCAACACGGGGCTAAGGAGGGCAGAGCACCGCCTGTGGTCTACAGTTGGCCGGACTATAGGTACCCCTCTAGCACCTTTATCTATCGGACGTCATGTTTAGAAACTTAGCTGCTCTAAGACTAAAAGAAGAACAAGGAAATGATTTAGATCGGAATCCACTTGTATGTACTGTGCTAAACCAAGTGCTCGTCGTTGCTGTTCTGGGTTAACTGACCAAGCCTATCAAACTCATCCATCTCACTCTGACTCTCTCTCTCTCTTCTCATTGGGCATCAAGCCCCACTCCAATCCCTAATGAATTCCCTAATCCCTATCGTGGCGAACCCTAGCGACTAGCGTCACGGCCAGTGTGCGGGCGTGGGCTTGGGCGTGCTGGGCGGCTCGCACAAGCATGAGGTGCAGCGACAACCGAGGAACATTGTGTGGTGCAGTGCGGCAGCCGACAGGGCGGGTAGGTAGCGCCCGTAATCGGGCAAGCAAGCAACATGTGGCCGAGTAGGCAGGCTACAATGTTCCATTAGCACCTCTAAGTTTTAGGTGTTTGCTCCACCACTGCTCGTCAATGGTAGGTTCATCTCGCTCCAAGATGAAAAAGTTGAAAAGTTACATATGTGAGAACGAGACATCCATTGAGAGGGAGATGGAAAAAAAAAAGTTGATCTGCCCGGCCACTATGGACTGGATCGATGATGGATGAGGTCAACGCTGATGGACGACGCGGCCTGTGCTAGCCTGGTGCTAGTGTACTTTTGAGGGTTTGGATTGATTTTATCCATCGATCATCTGCTCCTGCAGACTGTGTTGAAGTACATCTTAATTATTCGTATTTCCTCATCAGCTTATAAGCTTTTAAGTGAACTAGCTAGTACATACAACTAAATATGGTATTAAAGCCAAGAAGTCTTGCGTTTAAGACCAAGCTGACGCAGTTAAATAAAAGTAATTGTAGTTCACTTCTATTCCATGTCTTGGCTTGGGGGCCTACACGTGAGAGGGAGTATTGAAATATAAGTGAATTGTTCGTCTTTTCTCGTCAGCTCAAACTTTTGAGTGAGCTGGTTTGTGCATATAACTTAGTAGCTAAAATGATTGGAGCCACTCACAATGATTCACAAAGGAAGTGATTGCTTTAGATCGACTCGACCGTGGAGTATGGCACAAGGACACCATACTGGAGCCTTTTGTTCTTGACAGTCATGGGAATATATGTGCTTTTCTTTCAACAAATTCGCGTACTGAAAATTGTTCCAAGGTATCATCAAATCGTGCTTAAACGTGAAGTGTCACAGGTCATGTATCATTTTCCTTGAGAATATGGTTCTCATGTCATGCATGCCAGACTAGGCCAGCCTCCAACAGAACAAATGCACCAGTCCATCCCAAGGTCCATCCTAGATTGCACGTATGTGCCCTAATTATTTTTCCTTCCCCGAATCAAAACACTGCGTTAATACTCCAACATTTCAATATATGCCATTCGTCTCGTTACAAATTAACAAGCAACAACGCATAACTAAGCATCATCTGGAGTGTGAATGACTGTGAATTAGCTAGGCACGACCAATTTCTGTTCGCATCTAGGCAAAAGGTAGATCGATGGATCATCCATGGCCGGCCTTGACATGGAAAAGAAAATAAAAGAAAAATCGTTGGAGAGAAACAAAAGGAGAGGCCAAACGCGTTGACACATCGACCGATGACCAGTGAATTGAGCTAGCGAGTCAGCATTCCAGTTCCACTAGATTTTTTAGATAATGGAAGAGAAATCATCTTCCGGTCTCTGTATTCGAGGGTACATATAGCCTAAGTTTATTACACGTATCGAAAAGTTTTTAACCAGACGAAACCACAGCCTTAAAAACCATAATGAAGCGGCAAAACAAACGCCGCAAAAGCATAAACCAACAGCAAAACGCTGGCCGTTAAAACGTCAAGCATCCTTCTGAAAGTAAACAATGACATAACACTTCGTCAAACAGCTCGAATCCTGTTACATAGCTTCCACCCATACTTGTTGAAAATCTCCCTTGTAATGACCTCCAAAACTTTGCTTCTAGCTACCAAGGCCCCCCTCATTTCTTGGCATTGCAAAGACGATCAAGAGTGGATCCAATGGATACATCAGAATATTACCTGCAAAGGATGGTCAATAACTTTCTTGTCGAAAATGATATCATTACGATATAACCAAATAGACCAGCAAAGTGCAGCCGCCCCCACCAAAATATTTTCTTTCAAGTCCGAATTCATACCTAATAACCAGTTCCCAAAGATATTTTGAATAGTATTAGGTCTGTTAATATTAAAAGTAATTTGGACTATGTGCCAAGCAAAACGGGCAAAACGACAATAAAAAACAAGCGTTGTATAGTCTCCGTTTGATCACAAAAACAATAAGTTGTGTCACCTCTCTAGTGTCGTTTTAATAAATTATTCTTAGTCAAAGTAACTCCTCTACAAAGGTACCATAAGAAGATTTTTATTTTAAAGGGTACTTTAACTTTCCATAAGTTTTGATATCGAAAATGACAATTGGTATTACCCAAAACATCATACATAGATTTGACTAAAAATTGTCCATTCCTATGCAAATTCCATTTAACCGTATCCTTATCCATGCTAAGATGAGCATTAGTTATTCTTACCATAAGATTATTAAAAGCAAGCAAATTTGGCTAATAATCGCTTCCCTGAAACTCAAATTTAAAGGTACAGTTCCTAAAATATTTGTAACCAAAGCATATTTATTCCAAACTATGTCAAACAAAGTTGGATAAAGTTCATAAAGAGGTCGATGTCCAACTCAAATGTCCTTCCAAAATCTAATTTGTTTCCATCCCCAAGACTAAAAGAACAATGTTGAATAAAATCATGCTTTACCTTCATCAATCCTTTCCAAAAATGAGAATCCCCAGGTTTACTCTCAACTTGAGAGACCGACTTATCATTCAAATACTTATTTGTAAGCAATTGCTGCCAACCCTTCCTTAGTTAAAAGTTTAAACAACCATTTAGCCAAAAGGTACTTATTTTTTGTCTCGATGTTCTGAATTCTCAGGCCACCTTGGTCCTTGGGCCTACAAAGGATATTCTATTTAGCCAACCTATACTTTTTTTTATTATGGTTGTCACTCTGCCAATAAAATTTGGACCTATAAAATCCAAACGTTTAAGGACCCCTTTGGTACCTCAAAGATGAAAGCATAAACATAGGAAGGCCACTCAAAACCGAATTTATAAGTATTAGTCTACCACCAGTAGATAGATTTTTTCCTTTCCAATTGTTCAACCTTTTTTCGAATCGATCTTCCAAACCCTTCCATTCATTATTTCACAGCTTCCTAAAATGAATCGGAATACCCAAATATTTAAATGGAAATGAATCCGTCTTACATCCAAATATCTCTAAGTATTGATATTAAAAAAAAATCGCTTCTTCAAAGCAAAAGATCTTACTTTTATAAAAATTAATCTTTAAACCAGAAAGTTGCTCAAACACACAAAGAATAAGCTTCAAATTTTTTGCTTGATCAAAATTGTGATCCATGAAAAGAATAGTATCATCAGCATATTGAAGGATAGACAGACCATCATCAACCAAATGTGGTATTATCCCACTGACCCGACCCTCATTCTTAGCCCTTTCAATAATAATGGCTAACATGTATCTACTCCTCCCATGCATGCAGTCTTGCGCTTGTACCTAAAACACATCAAAGCAAGAGTGAGCCCAAAGACTCAGCAAGTACCAACAAGGCTAAGCAAGTTAACATTCATAGCATCAATAATCCAAGATAAACAATGCACGAGTAAAGCCTTCATGCTCATGTGAATGCAACCAATGCAATGCACTTTTTTTATCTTTATCTCTTTTCGCATTTTACCGTGTAATGGGGTATACAACCGTCATTTGTGTGCCCTTATGCGTGCCTCCGCACAGGACCAAAAGCCTATACACCACATGTATAGGGACCTTTGCCCATCATCCGAATGATGGGGACCTCTTTGCTCATAGCCCACATTGCACCAATGTGGGGACCTCAACCCGTCAATACATGACGGGACCTCAACGAATGCATGTTTGGTCACCACGTGACCAAGCTTCGCATGATCTCAATATGCACATGCACAACATCTATTCATCATCAATATACCAAGTACAATAACAACGGACATAAATAGAGCATAATCATACTTGGAGCATTCACCAATCTCAATATAAACATCATGCGGCAACCTTACTTCACTATCATATATCAAAAACATGCATGTAAGACCAAGTCTCCAACACGATTGGAACATGCAATTGCTCCATGCCCACGTCTTTCATATACACGAATTTAACATGTACATAACAACATGTATGATTTAGCAACGCTCAAGGAAACATTAACCATAGCTTGCATTCATCAAGATAAAAGGAAAACTCATTACACTAACATTCGTGCAAGGCTACAACAAGCAATCACCACAATCATATCATACAACCGAAAATACGCTTATAACCCGAATACTTGCCTCAACCGTGCAGCGGCGGATGCGAAGTGGGTGCTGCTCTTGGGATCTCGCTGCCACCTGGACAAGAAGATAACCCCAAACTAAGAATAACATACTGGACCAAAATCATACATCACATTACAATCGAAATCGCTAATCTTCTTATCACGTCTAGCTTTTCTAATTTCTAGCGATCGGTCACTGCGGACAGCAGACTTCAAAAATTCATAACTTTCTGCTCAGGAGTCCAAATAGGATGATCTTGGACAATCTGAAAAGGCAATTGAAATGTCTAAATAAACTTAGTTGGGGAGACCCTCTGATTCAGCCATCTTCCAGACCTACCAATCTATTTAATCAGAGCAAATATTTCACGTCGGGTTTCTGGACAGCGACAAAGAAACTATCATAACTTTCTCTACGTTCGTCCAAATTCAGTGATCTTTAGTTTTCCTGAAAGCTAAGAGGATTAGCCTCGTTTTTCGTTATGGTGAGACCCTCTGAAACCCCTCTAACAGCATGTTTAAAACAGGTTAAGCAGACACTGTCAATTCTGCTACCCACAGAAACATCATAGCACTAAAAAATCATAACTTTGGCTACCGAAGTCCGAATGACCTGAATCTTGTCGGAAATGAAAGATAACTACGATACCCACAACTTTCTAGGAGACACCCAGACCCAATTATGGTTCTAACCTATTCAAAACCGACAAACTTCACTGCTGCAGAATATCGACGAACTGACATCCGAAAATTAGACAACTAGAAAACGACCCCAAAACAACAAATCGCTGGATAACATGTCTACAACAATATTAAAAAGAATTGGAGACCAAGGGTCACCCTGCCTAAGTCCTTTCTTAGTTTGGAAATAAGGTCTAATACTATCGTTAATTTTAATTCCCACACTGCACCCTACAACGAAATTTTCAATCCAAGCACACCAACTTGGAGAGAAACTCTTCATCCTAAGAGTTTACTGTAGAAAAGGCCAATTGACCTTGTCATAAGTTTTTTCAAAATCAATCTTAAAATGATTCCATCTAATTTCTTTTTATGAAGCTCGTGGATTATTTCATGTAAAACAATTACCCCTTCCATAATATATCTGTTGGGATACGGGTAGGCTATGCTAGCAATAATTCAAAAATTTTACCACGTAAACCAGGATGCCAAGCAGCTAGATGATCACAGATCGTTACCACCAGACGCGTAGTGCAGCGGAAGAGACGTTGGAGTAGACTGGTTCAACGAATAGCGCGTTGATGCAGTGATTGTAGTCGATCGTCTAGCGTCCTCGCGAGTTGATCGTCTCCTCCATCAACCAATCTAGTTCCTCGCTAAGATTATGGATCGTCCTCAAGCGCAACAGCTACCGCAGTAACGCTGCGCTTCTATGGTATCCACATGTCCAGAGCAAGAACACCGTACGCCGGTGTGCTAGCACCAAGTGGCACGAGAAGGCTCTCTCAAAAAGATGGCGGCTAGGGTTTGGAGCAACTGACGTCAACTCTTGTCACGTGTCTCCTCTATTTTTCCATCCAACCAACAGCCTAAAGCATCTCCTTATATAGTGCCTGTGACGGATCCTATCCGAACACGTTTGACAAATCGTATCCATACTGGTTTGTTCCAACCCGTTAAGTGTGTGACCCATTAGATTTATGTGTAGTTCGGTTGTGACACGAAAACACCTTTCCGATCACGAGCCGTAGCGGTACCTAGTAGGACATAACAATCCCCGAATACACATAATTTATATCAGACGAACATTAATGCAATATGATCTATGACCAGATCCTTATCACTTACGACCAGCTCGTATCTAGTCATGACCAATCCATATTAAGTTATGACCAGTTCGTAACTCCTTACGACCAGTTAGTGCTTAACTACGACCAGTTGGTGATTATGTTCGGGCATATGTTGGATCAACCTACGACTTGTTCGTATCTCCATATGACCAGTCTACAACTAGCTCGAAACTATGTTTGACCAGTCTACGACTTGTTCGCATGTCCATACGACTAGTCTACGACTAGCTCGAAACTATGTTCGACCAATCTACGACTTGTTCATATCTCCATACGACCAGTCTATATCCGTCGAACTTAACGACCTATTTGTGTATTCTTCCTTTGCCTCACGATATCTGGTTGAATTCCAGGTGAGATGTGGTGTCATCCATGGACTGTTCAATACTTTTTCGATCGAGTGTCAGATAACTTCATATGGTCGAACTCTTCGACTACTAGTGGCATGTCCATGCATTTTCTTTCAAGGAATATTTAACCAGGGATACATTTAGAATGACATCATCATAAGTTAAAAGAGCTTCACCAACAAGTCACATACTCGTTAATGTTTATAACTGATGATTCAATCAAGGAACAGAATAACACTTATTCAATAACACATAAACATAGACGTGATATCATGATCTCCATGATTGCCTCTAGGATATATCTCCAATAATTTCTCCTCGGCATAAAAGCTATGGACGAACAACCTTTTGCGCAATACCCATGAGACAGTTAGTCCCTACCTTAGTAAAAAAAAGGTTGCGCAATACCCATGAGACAGTTAGTCTCTACCTTAGTAAAAATTTTAAAACTCACATTTAATAGACAAATTTGCCTATATTGTTGAATTTGTCATGCATCTTCTTTCTTTAGAAGTAAAGAGATGACACCAAAATTTAGCCTGAAAAGAGGTAAATTGCCTATATGAAAATCTCGAAAGAGAGACATGAAGTCATTTTTAATAATGCTAAAAAAAACTTGATAAAATTCAGCTGAAAAGCCATCTGGACCCGGAGCTTTATTATGCTCTATTTGAAAAATTGCATCTTTCACTTCCTTTTCAGTAAATTTAGCAGTAAGATAATCATTTTCAATGTCAGAAACTTGAGATATGTCATCCGTGATAGTCTCAACTATGCAAAAATAGTTGCTATCAGGAGGTCCAAATAAACCTTTATAATAGGTCGTGATGTACTGCTTTAAATTGACGTCACCTGAAATAATATCCTCCTCCTACTCCAACCAAAAAATATGTTGTTTCCTATGTTTACCATTGGCTATCAAATGGAAATACCGAATATTACTATCCCCTTCAAGCAAATGTTTCGTCTTAGCTCGTTGATACCATTTGATTTCTTCCTTTCGTAGTAAATTGGTAAGGCGCTCATTAGAACTGTGTTTAAGATTAATTTCAAAATTAGATAACCCTGTAGACTCAGCTTTCTTATCAAGATTATCAATGATAGTCAAAAGACTTTTTTTTCTCAAGCTTATATGCCCCACTAGTATTTTTAGCTCACCCTCTGAGAAATTGTCTAAGAGTTCTAATTTTGCTCTGCCAACGATCAATTGCAGAATTACCAGCATTATTTTTTCTCACACCTGAGCCACCAAATAAAAAAAACCATCCCTCTTAAGCCAACCCAACTGAAATTTAAACATATGTTGATTCCCAGTATCAGAGGTCACCCCAGTGTTAAGAACAATAGGCATATGATCATAAAGAATACGTTCCAAAGCATTTACAATGGTCAAAGGGAATTTTTGCTCACAATCCGTACTCACAAGAATTCTATCGAGCTTTTCAAAAGTAGGATTATCTAAATTATTTGCCCATGTAAATTGCCTACCCGAAAGCCTAAATTCTCTTAAGTCAAGGCTCTCAATAACAATATTAAAAAGAAAAGGATAATGCTGATCAAAATTATCATTATTTTTCTCCTCACCGTGTCTTATGATATTAAAATTACCACCAATTAGAATAGGCAAAGTTTTCTTACTACACACTTGAACTAATTCAGTTAAAATATATCTTTATAAGCTTGTTGCGCAGCACCATACATAGCCACAAGGATCTATTAGAACCCATCTTCCTTATTACATAAATGAAGTTTAATAAAAAAAACCAACCTAAAAAACGACCATATTCACACCAAGTAAAATAAACGACCATGGGGTGGTAAGTAGTGCCAAAAAAATCTATACCACCGCTAAGATGTTTTAATTGTGAATTAGAAAAATCCTTCTTACCAGTTTCTAAAATAACAACAAAATCCATATATTATTTCCGAACCAACTCCACAATGAATCTATACTTCGCTGGGAAGTCCCCTACTATTCCAAAAAATACCTTTTATTTTTATTTTTATTTATTTCTAATGTGAGACTCAACAACTTTTGCAATGGCTTTCTTAACGCCTTTTCTTTTATTTTTGTGTGAGATCAATTGCGAAACATGATCGTCACCCACAGGCATATCCTCCGGTTCCATTAGATGTGACGGTGCACAGAGAGAAGAGGCAGCGACCAATGACTAATGCAGAATCTGCATTACTGTTCTCCTTTTTCTTTTGTGGGGGAAGCGGCGAGTGGTAGGCGAGGCGAGTGGTCTTCACAGCTTCTGAATGCATTGGATTCGCTGCTTCGTAGTGGACAGGTCGATCGATCTTAGAAACGTTATACTACTCACTTTTGCATGTTCTCTGGTCCTCGCTACAGTCAATTGGCAGCATCTTCAAAGCATATGACAAAGGTCGGTCGATTTCTTAGTGATAAGCGGGCACTCAGTAATGGTACGATGTAAGAGTATGCATAATAGTACGATGTTAGTTGTCTATAAGTCTTATCACGTAGGACATCAGATGATATAGATGAGAGGATGGAGCATAGAGACTTAGGTTGTTTCTCATACAGTAATCGATTGTAATACGAGAAACTATCTATAGAGATATATAAAAAACAATCCATTGTAGAAGCTGCATTTAGCGCTATCTATAGATGATATGGAGGGGTACTACAGACAAGAGTTGTCTATACCATTGTACATGCCCTAAGCAAAAGGCAGATGTAGAAGTATAATTAAGGAAGAGATATGATAGCAATATCTCATGCAAGATATTGCTTTTTTGAGAGGACAAGGCAGCTAGAAGAGAGAGGGAGGGAGCGGAAATGCTTCACGTACAACTTAGGTAGCCCGCGCAGGCCACCCCCTCCTCCCGCACCTCTGCCCATGTTGGCGCCGCGCCCGGCCTCCTCCTCCTCTGCACTCGGCGCCGCCGCGCCGCCTCCTTCTCCTTCGCGCTCAGCCGCATCACCTCCTTCTCCTCCGTGCCAGGCCGTGCCTCCTCCGCACCACCCCCGGCCGGCCGCCACATGCGTCGTAGCGCGTACATCGATTTTATCGTCGTGTGTATAGTAAGTCAGGAGGGAGAGAAATGAAGAGAGAGAGGAGGGGTGGGGTTGATAGGTGAACCTTAGTTCTTTGAGATTTGTGTATGTTTATTAGGCTAGCTGTGTATTGTACTATTTCTAATTGAGGTGTAATCATTTAGTCATAGTTATAGAAACTATGCACTCGGAGTACCCTAAGTACTCCTTCAATTGAGAAATATAGAACATATTTTTGACTTTGCATGAGGATTAAGGAGGTAGTGAAATTGTGAAAGGTACGAGGGAAAATGGCTTAGGTACCCTTGTAATTGTCTTAGAATGACGAGAGATGATACTTTGTGTGGGTGGTACTCCCTCCGTTTCTTTTTATAAGGCATATATTGTCGGACACAGGGATTAAGGAGCTCATGAAACCAAGAGAATGAAAGAAGGAAATGACTATAGTGTCCATGGTGTTAATATCTTGGGAATAAGAGAGAGGATAGTTGTCTGAGTGTTTACTCATAAATGTTGAAGGGAGAGGGGGATTAATGAGGACAAAAGAAGAAAAGATCACTAACTCTACGTGTGCGCTTTATATTTTCAAATAAGATTGCAAAAATTATAGACCTTATATTTTGAAACGGAGGGAGTAATGAATAAATTAATATGTCAGGGAGAAAATTAATAGGGGCATGGAATGAAAAGTCTCATTAAATCTACATGCAATCCTTATATTTATCAACAAAACATTTCAAACTGTAGGTCTTATATTTCTCGACGGGGGAGGGAGTAGCAGAGAACCCATCCATTTAGGTATCCCTTTGTTCATATATATTACTATCATTTGGCAGTGTGCTAAGTCGAATATTAAAGTGAAGATCGCCAACCATAGTATAGTCTAGCACTGTGACACCTTGCTCTATGGTTGACGACGAGCTGGGTGCATTTTCCACTTTAATTATTTAGGATTTGAACCCGTGACTTGTGAGTTGTATGCCTTAAGATGAATATACTGGTTAGTTGTTGTCACCCTCTAAAATGAGTTATTGATCATTTTTGTGAATTATTATTTCCTCTAAAATGAAATATGCAAGAGATTTTTTTTACGAAGTCCTTATAAGCAGCACCTAACTTGTGTGCCTTCATTCTCGAGTCTTATTTCTGGCTCTGGCACTTTCATTCAGACAGTGTTTACAAAGATACTGTGATTTTGTTTTCTGAATGTATGTACGAGTAGCACGACTAAAAGGATCAGGAGTACTACTCTATACGGAGCATTTCTTCTTGTGCAGTTTTCTAACTTTATTCCGTTCCTTTGTAAATGAAAACAAGCACATCATTAGAGTACAACTATCTCCATAGAACTCTTATTGGCTCTCTGAAGTTCAACTCGGGTCAAAGGAATCAGTGTCTACGAAAAAGAGCCGCTCAAATAATTGTATGCATGGAACTCCATTGCTTTGTTCTCCCTGTACGAGTAAAGAAAGATTTCACCTAGTATTTGACCTATCTTTTGTGCTTTATTTATGGACTCAAACTCTCGCTTTATTGGATTGCTGGGACATACATATAATGGAATATCCTTGGTAGATTCTCAGTAGCCAGGGTTTCAGCAAGAGAAAAATCGGAGCTCTTGTGTGTGTGGGTAATCATTAGCTCACCAATTGGGTGGCTCTTGTTCAGGGAACATATGCGCCGTGAACAAAAAATAAAAAGGTAGGATTATTGTCGTGATCATATGTTTTCGTCCGGCATTTGCTAACTTTGATAGTTTCAGGTTGTCATAGTACAATCATGCAAGCAACACAAACAGGATTACCTTCTCTCGCAAAAGGAAATTACTACCAGAGTTCGATCGACAATGTTTGTTTGTTTGTTCTTGGAATTTAAACCCGGATGCTCGTATCTTTATCTTGCTATTAGGCAATCGACACCCTATATCCGCGACTACAAAATCCCCGACAGACATGCGGTGGTTGACCTGCAGTGTCGATTTTCGAGACGATAGCCTGCACGCATGTGCAATCATGTACTCTCCGATCGATTCATCTCCCGGTTGCATTGGCACGGTCCTTTTTTCCCACTAGAAATCATTGATTTGATATCGAAGAATTGAAGTGTTCAATACAGATGATCTAAAGTATCATATATTAGAAGCTGATATCTACCGTCCGATTAAAACACAAAGTTTTAGATCTATCGCTACAGCATGTGTTACCGTGTATTTTCGTTACTGTATTTTGCTACAGTAAACATCTCGCTGTCCTCGTGATATTTGCTGCCGTACCACTATCGAGTACCGTTCCCACGGTGATCCCGGTCCTCCACCACATGACACACGCGCAGACCGTACCCAAAATCTCTTGCCCGATTGGCGAAATCGGGAGCTTGCGGCCAGAGTCTAAGCTTGGGAAAAGGCGAATCAAATGGCGCACAGGCTTCCCGATCTCCCAACATGGCTGTGCAGTGCGGCGGTCCGAGCTGTGGCCTGTGGCATCCACCCATCACGCACGGCAGCTCAGAGAGCCAACGCGGAGTCAGATGGAAAGTTGCACGGCGCAGCCCAGCAGCAATCAGTCTGGCCGAATTTTACGTGACGAGGTCGCGTCAGCTCAGATCGGAACCCGTCCACCTCCCATGCACTGCAACAGGTCACAGCGGCAGCCCGGCCGAACCATGCCAACCCATCAGCACGTGCCCACTTGTGAAAGCAGAGCTGTCGCTCTGGCACGTGGGCCCGGCCCCATCCGCCGGCCTCGGTATCCGTCGCTGTGACCGTCGATCAGAGAGCACCATGGCGCAGAGCAGCCAGTGCAGTGCCTTCCACTACGTGCGTACATTCGATCGTGAGCTATCTGCTTAATTATTTCGCTTCGCCTTTTCGGCTGGGCTCGGAGCCAAAGCGTACGTACGTGGCACTGCATATAACGCCTGAACTTGCGTGTTTTATGCGAAAACGAGTAGTGCGGAAGGTGGCCGCCGCGCGGGCGGAATCGCCACTTCGCCTGCCGCGTTGTGTTCACGGCTCGTCAACGACGTGCGCAGCGCACCGTGCGCATGTAATCTCAACGATTTTCACGGTCGATTGCTGTGTCAAGCGGGCCGGGCAGGTAGCTGTCGGATCGATCGTACAAAGTGCGCGCGGCCTTTCACGCCAGGACCGGGTGAGGGACAGCCTATCGTCAACGGCTGCTTCAGGAAATAATAACAAACGTAGTGCATTGGTAATCCCAGTTACAGAAAGCTAGCGATCGAAGCACGCTTGCGCGTGACCGATCGTGGAGTGGTCGTTATAGGAACTGATCGAATCACTAGCGCTTGTGATTAGAAAACTGTATTATTGGAACGTGCACGATTAGTGTGTACTTTATCAATTTTGTCTGCAATTGATACGATCGCTTCAGGCACGACACTTAAGCAAGAGCCGGTGGGAGAGAGAACAAAAGGCAGTGGGTTTGAGACCTGCTGACTTACTGTTGTATTGAGTGCAGAATGCACTTAGCCTGTGTTATGAATAGTGCTTGTATTCATATGAGGCCAATGGGCCAGTATATATACACAAGGTACATGTGGTCAATATGCAAAGAACCCCTCATAACAATGGGGAATAACAACTATACATATATCTCTAACACCCCCCCTCAAACTCATGGTGGATCAACAACACCGAGTTTGGAGAGGTAGAAGCTGTCTTTGTGCTCGAGTCCGGGCCTTCGTGAAGAAATCCGCTATCCAAGCTCCAAGGCACATATCAAGAGTAATCACCGATCATGCACACAAGTCCTCGTGAAAGAAGCATCAACACCAATATGCTTGGTGAGCTCATGCTTCACGGGATCACGAGCAATACCGATAGCACTGCATCTTTGTCGACAAGAGAGGGGTTGGTGTAGTGTGAAACACCAAAATCCTCAAGTAACCACCGCAGCCAAGTAATCTCCATTGTCAAGAGAGTCATAGCTCGCAACTCACCTCTGCACTCGAACGGGACACTGCGATGCTGTTTCTTCGTCTTCGTGCAATAAGAGAACCACCAAGAAAAACACGATGAAGCAGAGATAGACCGCGATCGGAGGATCGCCGCCCAAGTAGCATCCGAATAAGCTGAAGTCAGAACGAGTGGAACGTGGAAAGAAGAGACGGCGAGAGATAGTCCCGCGAAGGTATCGCAGAACTCGAAGAAGGTGGCTGTAGTGGACCTGAGTGGGAGCTGAAACAAACTGACTCAGAATATGAACCGGATAAGTAATATCCGGACGAGTAACAGCAAGGTAGACAAGACTCCCAACAAGATGACGATAGCGAGTCGGATCAGAAAGAGGCTCGCCATCAGAGAGTCGGAGGTGAACATTGAGCTCCATGGGAGTCTCAACAGTACGCTGATCAGTGAGAGAGGCGCGATCAAGAAGATCCTGAATATATTTCTCTTGGGACATAAAGAAACCATCCGGAGTGGAAGTAACTTCAATCCCAAGGAAATACCGAAGAGGACCAAGATCCGACATAAGGAACTGCTCACTAAGACGAGCCTTAACAAAGGCAATGTACTCAGAATCATCTCTCGTAATGATCATATCATCAACATACAGGAGAAGAAGAGTCCGACCACGAGACGAAGTGTGGACAAAGAGCGCAGGATCATGATCACTAGCTGAAAAACCAGCAGCAGTGACCACAGAGGAGAAGCGCTCAAACCAAGCACGAGGGGCTTGCTTAAGGCCATAGAGAGAGCGACGAAGGCGACAGACCATGCCCTCAGGAACAGAATACCCAGGTGGCGGATGCATGTAGACCTCCTCACGCAACTCGCCATTAAGAAAGGCATTCTTGACATCAAGCTGAGAAAGCAGACCGACGTGAGCAGACGCCACCGAAAGAAGAGTGCGAGCGGTGGTCATGTGGGTCACAGAGCAAAAGTCTCGTCGTAGTCAACACCATGCTCTGCTGGAAGCCACGAGCAACAAGGCGCGCTTATAGCGCTCAAGAGAGCCATCGAGCGAGTCTTAATCTTATAGACCCACTTACGGTGATGGGATGAGAATGAGATGGAAAAGGAACAAGATCCCAAGTACCGATGACGCTCGAGGGCAGCAATCTCCTCGGCCATGGCAAGCTGCCACTCAGGATGAGTAACAGCATCCCGGTAGGAGACAGGCTCACGAGTAGCTGCGCCAGCAAAGGCAAAACGGGCAGGAGGCCGAATCGACTGGCGATCGCGAAGAGCGTAGCGAGGAGAAGATGACCCATCAGGAGAAGATGGAGCATCAGAAGAAGATGGACCATCAGGAGAAGATGGCTCATCTGGAAGATCCTCAATACGAGGTCGACGAGTGTAGAAGATAAGGGGAGAAGGTACTGTAGTGGGAGGAGCCTGCGGAGTCGTAGAAGACGACACAGGCGGCGACAACGGCGGAGAGGCCACAGGGGGAATATGTGGAGACTCAGTGGGACAGGTGGACAAGGGCAAACAGATATAGGTGTATCCGGAAAGGTCAAGAAAGACAGAGACTCACAGAGGAAGCCAAGGAGAGGCGGGGCGTGGGTAGAATGGACGAGACTCGTCGAAAGTCACATCCCGAAACCCGCATCCGACGACCAACAGATCCCAAAGACCGATAGCCCTTGTGCTCGCATCAGATCCCGAAAGACACACTCAACAGATGGCGGTCGGTTTGGTGCGTTCTCGAGGGGCGAGGAGAACGTAGCAAACGCAACCAAACAGATGAAGGGTAGAGTAGTCAGGAAGAAGACCACAGAGACGCTCAACAGGGATCGCTCCCTGAAGAGCAGAAGAGGGCTGGATGTTGACGAGATAGGTGGCAGTGGAAACAGCCTCGGCCCAAAAGTGAGGTGGAATAGAGGCGGCGATCATCAGAGCACGAGCCGTCTCAAGGAGGTGACGATGCTTGCGCTCAGCGACACCATTCTGAGCATGAGCACCAGGACAAGAGAACTGAGCGAGAGTTCCCTGCTCAGCAAGGAAGCTGCGCAGGTAACGAGAGAGGTACTCGCCAGCAGAATCAGCACGAAAGACACGAATAGGAGTGGAGAACTGTGTGTGAATCATAGTGGCAAATTTTTTATAGATAGACAAGACCTCACTACGAGAAGACATGAAATATATCCAAGTATGGCGAGAAAAATCATCTATAAAAATGATATAATATCGATGACCCCCTTTCGAAACGAAGGGAGCCGGACCCCAAACATCTGAATGAACAAGATCAAAAGGGCGCTGAGACACAGACTCACTATGAGGATAAGGAAGTGAATCATTTACCTAACTTACGTACGACAATCTAAAGACACGTCTCCGAGACGGACCCTTAAGACCACGACGAACTAAAGACGACAGACGAGATCCACACAGATGACCAAGACGGTGATGCCACTGCTGGAAAGAGCCGGTAGACGGAGTGGCAGAAGCGGAGAAACTGGCGGCGGTGGTGGCAGCGGAAGGAAGATGAAGCCAGTCAAGCTCCCAGAGACGCTGTGAGTCACGACGCCGAGGGTCAGAACCAACCAGAGCTCCCGTGTGGCAGTCCTGAACACAACAAGAGTCAGAGTTGAGAATGACCCGATAACCAAGGTCGATGTCATCCCAGCAGAAGAAGTCGCATGGTAAGGCGAGGAACATGAGCAACAGAAGAAACATGAAATGATGAGTTGCTAAGAGATCCTCTACCAGAGACAGAAAGAGATGTACCATCAGCAGTAAGAACACTGACAGGTGAATCAAGAGGTGTAATAGAAGACAGAGTGGAAAGATCAGGAGTCATGTGAAAAGATGCTCCAGAATCAAGAATCCACGGGGAGGTACCTGACTGTGTAGGAGGTGGTCTCTCGGTGCGAAGAGTCGATGAGAGAACTCGCAGAACTCGCCGAGGAGAACTCAAGCGGCAAGCAGGCGTCGAAGTCTGGCTATCTCCTGCTCGGTGAGAGAAGCTGCTGAAGAAGTCGATGCAGACGTCGTCGTAGAAGCACTAGTGCCAGTAGAAGAACGGCGTGAAAGATGCCGCTTCTTCTTGTAGCACTGGGACTCAGTGTGGCCAGCCTTGTCGCAGTAGGAACAGTGAGGACGGCCACCTCCAGACGGAGGACGGCCACCACCACCTGTGGTGGCGGCCGAGGAGGAAGTAGCAGTGCGACGAGCGGCGAGCACAGAGGGGAGTGGCATCAGACCAGCACCACTCAAACGAGTCTCCTCTGCGCGTATCTCGGTCAGCGCCTCCAGGAGAGTGACACGAGGGTGGCGTGCAAGTAGCTGGGCACGCCTTTGCTCGAACTCAGGACGAAGGCGAGTAAGGAACTCAGAGACCACGAAACTCGGATCAAGACGCATAACCAGCAAAGACGGGACAGTACGGCGGCCAGCAGATGCGGAGAGAGTCCAAGCGACGCCGACAGCAGAGCTCGAGCGTAAAAGCGCCAACGATAGCATCACCTGCTGAAGAGAGTGCTCCTGGCGGACCACGGACAGGTACAGGGCATCACCAGAGGGCTCGTAGCGCTGACGAAGATGAGTCCACATCTGGAAAGCCGAAGGAAGTCCCACAACCTCAGAAGAGAACTGAGGCTGAACACTGGCGATGAAGACAAGCAGCGGCGAAAGGCCATCATCGTACCACCGAGTGTAGGTGATCGACGATCCTTGTAGAAATCGAGCCTCTGGTAGCGAGGCCTCATCATCGCAGCCCGAGCGGCCTCGATGAGCGGCCTTATCGGTGTCGGGGCAATGCAACAGGCGTGGGCTCCGTCGGAGGAATAGGGCAAGGCGGACAGGTGACATCGCCAGAGAGGACGCCCAGAGAGGCGAAGACCACGCATGTGAATGCGCATGTGAGACACGGTCGGTGTAATTAACACCATCAAAGATCACCGGGCAGCGAGGGAGGGAAACGGTGCCCATTGGTAGGCGGCGCCGACGCGCGGCGACCAAGACAACGGTCTAACAGCGGCGCCGGACGGCGGCGGTTAGAACAACGTTTTTAAAACCCTAACTTAACGCCGGCGAAAACACACGCACACACGCAGAGGTGGCGGCGGCGATCGGCGGCGCGGAGCGGCGGCGATGCGGAGCGGCGGCGGCAGCGCGAGCGGCCGGCAGCGGAGGGAGCAGCCGGCGGCGTCGGCGCGAGGATCGGCCGCGCGAGGGCCGCGCGTCGGTAGGATCGCGGCGGCCGCGCGCGAGGGCGGCGGCGTCGGGTGGAGGCGAGCGGCGGCTCGACCGGTAGGAGGCGGCAGCGCCGAGGTTGGGCGGATGCCGGCGAGGCGGCGCTGGCCGGCGACGGCGGAGGCCAGGAAGACGCCGACCAGAGAGATGCACGCGGGCGCGGAACCCTAGGTAAGCCAAAACCCTAGTTTTGGCTCTGATACCATGTTATGAATAGTGCTTGTATTCATATGAGGCCAATGAGCCAGTATATATACACAAGGTACATGTGGTTAATATGCAAAGAACCCCTCATAACAATGGGGAATAACAACTATACATATATCTCTAACAGCCTGAACCATGACACGGCGGTACGCCACGTACTCGTTTCAGTCGTCACCTCAGCTCACCAGCTTTCTTCTCAGGAAGGCCTACATGCAAATGTTGGTTGATCGGCGCATCACGCATGATGCACGGCGTCGCGCGCCGTTCTCTTCTCCCCGGCCGAAGCGGAGCGGATATTCCAGGTATTATCCCCCACTTCTCCGACACTGCATCGTCATCGTCTGACTGACCCCTCCTCTTTAATTTCCACCCGTTTCTCCCGCTTTTCCACCCGTTTCTCCCTCTTTTCCTTTGCTTCGCTAGCTTTTGCTTTCTCTCCGGCAGTTCCACGAGCTAGCCATCCACTCAACCTGGCTGTAACTACCAATGGACTAAAGATCGATGGCTAGGCTAGCTTCTACTCTTCTTCCTCTCCTCTCTTCTCTTCACCTCTCTTCTCTTCTCTTCTCTTCTCCTCTCTCTTCTCTTGTCTTGTCTTGTCTTGTCTTGGGCTGTGATGTGCCTCGAAAAGGCAATATGTGTATGGCTAGGTTAGTGAAGAAGCTAGCTAGCGACGTACGTGGTAAGTGGTAACTACTAATGGCCGTCGGTTTCTTCTTTCTCGTACTGTTAACGCATGAGTGATGGATGGATTAGCATCTGACTTGGTCTGGTCATCGATCAGGTTAAGCGTTTCAGACACAGCTAGCTGTGGCCTTGTGACGTGTCGCTGCCAGCGGGAGCGGAGCTGGCCACGGGCTAAACCCTCAGCTTGGCCAACTGCTTTTGGCCCAAACTTTACCGATTTTTCAAGGATTTTTTTACATGTGCTTTTGATCCTGGGCTTCGGATCATTGCTCTAGAGGCCCGAGGTTCAGTTTCGCCCCTGGCTGCAAGGGAAAACTATATCATTTAGGAAAATTTCGGACGAAAATTTTGAATTCAAATTTGAATTTATCAGATGTAAAGACGATTTATCTAAATTTTGAATTGAAATTTGAATTTGAATGAAAATAAGATAAATCCGAATTTTTTTGTCCGGTATGAAATTTTATGGGACCGCGACGATAACGCCGGTAACCATCAGGACGATTACGGGAGAAATTTCGCCAATAGAGTTTTCCATGATTCGCTGCTTTCCTGGGTGGGTAAAGCAGTTAATCGCCTCGATCGCTAGCTATCTCATCACGCTGCTTCGCCGCTAGAAAAATTGATAGGCATAGAGACGGAGAGCTAGCAATGCAAGTCGTTTTTGTAGGCTCTATTGCTAATGCATGCTACATTGCTACACATTCCTTGGTGCACAGTTGTGATTGACGGGGGCTGTGAAAATATATTGTTATTTAACCATTGATCATGTAGTTGCATTGTATAGATAAACTCTCTAATCTCAGAATCAGAATCGGATCGTACAACCGTTTTCTGTCCTGCTGTAATCTCTGACTCTCTGACGGTCGCCAGATTTGCAACAGTCGTCCGGCACAGTATATATTCTGAGTACGAGATAGCGCTGTAGGTTGCGCGCTTCTCGCTAAAACCAATCTCTCTCTCTTCTTCCTGATTCTTTACACGGTGCTTCAGTTGCGCATGTGGCTTCGACATGTCGCATATGTTGATCGATGTAGCTGGTCTCTATAACCAAAAGAGATAATGATCGATCACTGTTCGATTTCGTGTTTCGTGTATCTAGCTAGCTAGATCCGCAGATATCTTGTTGCATGGATGCCATTGCCAGCTTTAGTCGTGTTGTGTTGCTTTCTTTTGCGATCAGAGAATAGAATTGTCATATGGGGGTGCTGTGTGACCAGTGGCCCGGTCTTTTTTGTTCCCGACCGGAGGGAATTGGGCTCGTGTCCGGCTAGATGGAGAATATGAGAAAGGAGCGAGCGATAGGGAGAGGAGAGGCAGTCGCACCATGCAAGATTCGACGCACAATCATTAATCATAGGGTAGGGAACTCGTCGGTCCAGCGTATAGTACATATATTAATTTATGTAAGATTTCAAGCTTTGTTTTTTTGCTTTTTGTACATAGATTTTTTTTTAAGAAATGATTTTCTTACAAGCTTCATTCCTGCCCAAAAGGAGCACTCCAATATAGAAAATAGCGCAGATCCTAAAACACAAAACTAGTGGTTATACGACCTGAAGTAAGAGGCTTATTACACCCAGTAACTTGGTAGTTCTTTTCTACTTGACGACACAATATTATGCATAAACAGGTTTGACTGAAGTATAGCTCCTGAAATTTCGCCGGTAACCGGGTTACCGTTCATGCTAGACATTTTTTTTGGATTTATCTAACTTTCATCCAAATTCAAATTTAGACTAATTTCACCTTTACATCTGAAAATTTCAATTTTTATTTCAAAATTTTCTTCCAAAATTTTGCCAAAATATCTGGTAACCGATAACTATCGATGGGGTCCGATAAAATTTCTGAAACAATATAGTTTTCCTGGGTTCAACCACAAAGGGTCAATGAAATAGCGACTACCTAGAGCTAGCGTTCCTCATCACCAACATAAACGGCTGTTTTCCGTCTCCTTAATTCCAGAGAGAAAAGATCACCAGATATTGGCTATAGACAGCACTCATGCTTGAGGCAAGAGATATATAGATCAAAGAAGGTCGGCAGCGCGGAGAGGGTGGAAATGATTTGAGCTTTTCTTACGAGCGAAGCTCTCCACAGGACTCCCATCAGTTCCAGCGTCGATTGAAGCTTTCTTCGAAGCCACTATCATGTTAACTACGGACTAGTAGCTTTTAAAACCCATCACACATGGATATGGCACTCTTTCCTAATGCCGTTGTTGTTAGGATGCTCTCTCATGTGAGTGAAGAATCTTTTTGCGGCAGGGATTTAAGGATCTGTCAATATATTGATGTGCATTTTAGGATTTATCACTCCATATTTTATTAACATGTGGCCGCAGGATCTATACATCAGTGAGACATGAAATAACAAATCTTAAAATGCACATTTATATAGTGACAAATTCTTAATTATTTCTTTTGGGAAGGTTTGGACGTGGTGCACTTTGTTGCGGAGGGTGGTGAAGACGAACGCTTGTCCTTGTGTCGGAGGTGGTGGATGGTGGCCAATTATTTGACCAAATTAAGCAGCCCTCAAGACTCATTTGCCTTTTGGTTTATTTTGTCAGAAATGCACTTCACCGGTAGATCCGATGTCAAGCGGAAATGAATAGATCTACTTTATAGAATTATGTCACCCGCATTGCTACTATAAGACTCCAGCCATAGCCCACGAGTAAAAGAGAAGAGAGTGATTTCTGATCTCTGAATCTTTCCTCTTTCTAATGAACACATCTTTCAGCATGTATTGTCGATACTGGTACAGCACCATGCACTATGCAGTGGCCTGGCCTTGATGGCCATAGATAGAGCTACATAGGGTGGAATCGAGCGAAGTCCTTGTCTTATTGAGTTTTTTTTCCCCGAAATTTACACAGTTTTGATTAATATTATTTTATTTTTAGTTTAAAAATAATTTCAGAGTCGAGCTAACGGGACAAGCTAGAGCAAAATCCAATTTTTATTAGAAATTGATTCATTTTCAATGTTTAACCAATTAATGAGCATAATTAGAGCAATTTTAAACCAAACAACGAGCTTTTTTTTCACCCCAATTAATGAGTATAATTAGAACTTTTTAAAAAGCAATAAAAAGCAAGAATCCATATGCCCTTTCTTAAAAAAAAAAAAATTGCCACTACTTTTAAAGTACTACTAAATGGGTCGAAGTAATCAATAGGTGTAACGAGACAAAGCTTCCCAAAGTTTTATTTATTTATTTTGAGTTATCAACAGTTGGATCATTTAACGAAAAGGTAACATTACGCAAATTTAACTGGCCAACCTGATCAAGTGACTAATTGCATATCTGAGCTAAGGCTTATAAATAATGATTTATACCAGCAGCACCAATCACTATTTAGCTTTGAATTCTTGCAAGAACCAGCACTGATCCGGCATTTAAAAACAAGCAAAACTAAATCCAAAGCTAAACCTCCAACGGAATAATACACAGGCAGGCTTTTTGCGACACAATCATATACTACATGTAACCTTATGGAATAACAAAATTACAGTGAATGGCTAACGAAAATTTTGATGTCCTAGAAGGTGTTTAACTATTGTAATATGGCATATACTACACATCTCTATAACAATCATTCCAAAGTTCTTCATTACAACCAACTCTGCACCCAACACATTGATCTCAGGACATGAAAATTTGGGTATGAAAACGCCGCAGGACGGAAGAATTGCCTATGTTGCTGCAAAGAAGTCCGCCAGGATTGATACCATTAGACTTGCATCCTTCCGTGTGTCAATTTTGGGCTTCATTTGAGGGATTTGACAAAGAAGCAATGCTCAAACGCCACTAAGAATCAACCAATTACAATGCTCCATAATGAATTTGGGGTTGCATTTGTTACCCTCAGAAATAATAGCTGTAACAATTGAGCTGTGGTTCCCTCCTCGGTCCCTACTCATGTTGAGTTAACACTGCAAGGAGAAAAGATAGAGAGTAAATTTGGGGGAATACAAAGAACAATAAACTCATTGCTGGAATTAAGAACTTATATGGATGTGTTATTGTCCACAAAATTAAATCAGCTTTTTGCAATAAATAGGAGCATATAAAACAATAAAGTATGACATCCATTGATAAAGTGAAAAAAAACAAGAATTGGCGAGCTTGTAATGTATATACATATTTCAATCTCCTAATTATCTGGCAACAGTGTATATTTGAGGTAATTGGATTTGCTTTAAAAAAATTGGAGCACTAGAAGGGTTTAACTGTGGGGACAAAGCCAGTGAATCACCATAGACAAAATTTGGGTTTTTACATTTGCCAAACAATTCTTTTAGGCTGACGAAGTTCCTTCATTGTTCGTACCCCACTGTTCCTCACCCTCATTCCCATTTACAAGAACGGTCTCTTCAGGTTCATCCGCATCAACTTGGACAACTTCATCCGTGTTCTCCTCCATTTTATTCTCTTCCAATACCTAAGACGAATTACATTTTATTATTTTCAGTAATTAATAAAAATAGTATTACAATCATTAACCAAGGAGAAAATAAAATATTAATGAAACAATGGCATTGTGATTAATGCCTAAAGAAATATTGCAAATGTTAATGTAAACATTGATCAGTATATATGTCCTAAGTTTTTTTAAACACCATAGCATACAAGTTGAACACAGAAATGAGGCACACTGCACATGCAATACCTCTTCATCAGGCTCTCCATTTTCATCCAGTGCATCTACTGGTTCCTCATCTTCAATGACCTGCATCCTTTTGAAAACTTCCACAAGAGTCATGTCTGACTTTTCAGCATGGTTCAAGTACTCATCAGCAGGAGGATAATGACCCCTGCACATACAGATACAGGCCTTATTATGGCAACAGGTTTATTTACTTCAAAACTATGAGGTGGTCAGGATTTTTTTTAAAAAAAAACTAATGTCAAATGCAATAAATAAAATCTAACAAATTGATGTCATTACACTGTACAAGAAAAAAAGAGCACTTTCTGTTATTATTTTTACCTCTGAGAAGCAATATTCTTTTCTACGGTAAGTGCAACCTGCCAGTCTTCAAATAAATTTGGATACTCGGAAGGATCTGCCAGAGACTCTGCAGCTTTTGGATTAACCTACAAAGAAGGAACAAATGAACAGGATAAGCCAAGAACAACGATAATAAAAGTCGCTTTTTAAATGGGGAAACACTTATCTGAAAAAGATTAAGAGCAGAAGATTAAGAAATTACTTTGCTGAGATCATTTCGCCATGTTGCTACTATCTCTGAAACTTTGCTGGGAAGATAAGAACGTGCCATTAATGCCGCTTCAGGTATACGATTGCTGCAGAATACACAATATATAGTTTAGCTTTAAAAAGGAAGTGCACTACAACAAGGGAGTTCATCACAGCAAACAAGATTCACCTGTCTACAAGCAACTGTATGCAATCTTCCAATTTACCAAGCATAAAGAGGCAGAGGAAAGCCACATTGTTTTTTCCATGCTCTTTTGCTAGAGAAGCAAGCTTTTCGATTCCTTCAGCGTCTCCAAGAGATGAGTACAGTAGCAACAAGCCACTTAAATCCTTCGCTTGCAGAAGGCACTCTTCCGCCATCTCGAGCTGCAATGCAGAAGTTGAGCAATACTCAGAACACAAAGATAGCATGCATACTCAGGACACTAAGTTAGCATGCATGAGCTAATACAAATGTAAGTTTATAAAATGAAATATGTTGATTTGCATTGTTTGCCATCTAATGGTTGCAAAATTGACCATTAATCATTTCCATGTTTCCAAGGAGAGATTTTATCAGGAAAATCGTGGAAGGATAGTCTCAAAGCTCATTTTCAAAAGCACGTTTGGTTCAATTTTTCTTCTAAGTTTTGAACAGATAAAAAGATCCAATTCAAAACAATTTGTTTACTAGAAAGACAAATCTCACACTTCAACAGTGGCAGTCTATGTTATTATCCTTGAAAACTTAACTCATTGTGAACAGTCATTTACATGTTACATACCAACAATCTTTCATAAGATTTAAGAACCAACCTTGCCTGTGGACATGGCGAGTTCACCCAACTGCTTCCACTTAGATTCACTTTGTGCTTCTATGGCAATAGCCTGCAAGGTAAATGACAACAAGAGATTTAGTACTATATGCCATTTAGCCAATGATTTTGCATCACAGAAGACCTTACAGCATATGTTCTCTATAATGTGGGAGAAGACAACACGTGACAGTATGCTCTGTACCTTTGCAACTTCTATTTTTCCAAGCTGCACAGCTAGGTCAAACTTGTAATCAGCATCAGTGGCTATCTCAAGAGCCTCCTCCAACATTCCTCTAGACTCCAAGAAATGAGCGACACTGCCATAAGAGAAAAAGGGGAACCGGAACTAAGGTTAGAATAGAACAGACTCAAAATAAAGTTGGACGAAATACACCAACATAGGAAGGAAACTAAATTGTGTGATTTTGTTATTTGACACTTCCATTAGTCAGTCAATACTCTACCAGCTGAATCTATTATAGATGTGATATTGAGATGTACAACAGCACAGTTACGTGATAACATAAACATAATAAATACTGTTGCAAGGGCAGCATAATTTAGCATATAAATGTATTTTCAAGATTTCATCTCGCTTTGTTACTGTTTGGAACGAAAGCACAACAATTATTCACAAACCAGATAAACCAAAAATATGAATCAGTAAAAGAACTTATCTTTGTGGATCAAAGACAGCCACTAACCTATTATATTGCGCCTTTGGTATGGATGGTAAAATCTCATTTGCACGTTCCAAATCTCCACGCATCACAAGTGTCTTGTATTCAATCAAACTGAGAAGTAATGTGTACCCCATGACACTGCAACGAGCCAATATGTTAGTTGCAGAAATCAACAACAGACACTACATAGGAAAGGAAGCAATGTATTCAAGCAAACTCACTTAAACTCCTTGTCAATAAGATAAACTCGACTTTGATTCACAAGATATCCCAACAAATACATAGGGCGATCCAAGTGATACATTGTGGTGACCTGTAAATATATAGCTTATAACCATGTAAAAAAATAAAGTTGTATCGCACAAAATACCCATATAGGGAACATTAACAAAAGAAAATGCTTGTGTGGAGCACACGATATTTACCTCACCACCAACACAATAATTTAGTCGCCACGATGAGTTGTTATAAATAAAGCAGTCTCCAACCCAAAGCCCTGTCCGCACTCGCTCGTTGACCTCATGAAGCAGCTCAAAAGCATCTTCAATGCCTTCCTCGTCCACAGGCTTTCCACCTTCTAGATAAGAAGCAACAACATCGCTCTACAGGAACACAAATATAAAGAAGATTTCATGTCATGTTTTTTTTTATAAAAAGGTTTCATATGATAATAAATTCAAAAGGAGCGGCGAAGGAAAAAAGAAATAAGATAACTGAACATTTAGAGAACACAATAACTTACATTGTACTTTAGGATGTAGAATGATGTATCACTTGCTACTGCAACTAGATCACCACTATCAGCCCAGTAGAGATTCTACAAATACCCAGTAAAAACAGGCTATTTAAAATTGAACTCCATATATCCATAATTTCCATACAAAAATATTGAACTCACCTTGACATTCACATCAATTCGGCGTATTAGTCTACAATCAACCCAGTCATAAAAGCAAATGAAGTCACTGGAACACATTGCCAACAATACCCCACCAAAAATACGCTCCGCTGAAAATGTAGGACGAATGGTTTTCTTCTCCTGTAAATCAGATCATTTAAGTTAGAAAACACCTTTTTTTAGAAGTGCCAATAGAATAATACCATGCACATTTACACAAATTAGTTAGAAAAAGGTGCCCAGAATCCAGATGACATAGTAACTCAACATATGCTTCTATGATTTCTAGATCAGTGTAATGGCTAAACATGAGTAAAGCATTCCCGTAAGCTGAAGAATGTCAGAAGATAAGGGATATGATGCAAGAAGCAGCAGCAATAGAATTCCAATAAAATGCAAACTTATAATGACCAAAAGTAATAACAGAAATCAAATGGCATGATGTAGAACTTTTAACTAAATTAACATTAGTTTTAACCAGAAAGGCAGAAACCTTCATTGATTAAAGAAACACACAATGAAATAAAAGAAGACTATAAGAGTCAACTGAATATTGCAGGGTGCAAATTTACAGTTACAAAGCAACAATTTTTTAAAAAAATAAGAGTTACAAGGCAGCATGATAAACAGGCGAAGATGGTCTAAATCAGAGGTTGCATCCTCCAAAGTGGTCATATAAGAAATTAAACACTTGGATCTTACAGAGCAAATTCATAACAAAAAGACCACAAATCAATGTCAACCACACACCTGGAATGATTTATTGAAAATCTTTATTCTTGATGTACTTTCCCTGATTACATACTCTCCTTCCGATGACCAAACAAACTCTAATGCAGATCCAAATGATCTATTCCTCCATGCCAGTGCAGTATAAATTATGTACTCACCATCTCCGCATACAACAACAAATCGGCCATTGGGGTTATGCTTCAAGCTCTGACCAAATAAAAAGATAACTCGTAGTCAGATACAATAATCAAGACATAAGAAATTATGACCATTACCTAATAAAAAGAAAACAAAAGTTATAGACATCTCAGTCTATCACATCAAGGAACAAAAATAGAGGTGATGGTTATGTGAAAAGTAACTCTGCTAAATGATCCAAGAGTATATAATTATAAGATGCACCGTTGGGCTTATGATTCACAAAACACCAAAGCCTGTAGCATTCTTAATGCACCCAATACCCATCAACAACTCTTATTGGAGATTATCTTTATGCATGCAGAAATGGTAGGCATATAAACATTAAGCAAAAGAACAAACTAAAGTTATAACTCCTACTGTAGTAAACAGCACATATGTTCTTTCTTAAAGCTTATTAATTTAATCGTCATCGGTCATCACAAGTTCAGCCACTAGGTACACTATGACAATACTAGTGAATGTTAAAATATGAAGAGCATGGTAGCATCCAAAAGTACCTGTGGGTAAATATCACAGCTTCCTAACTCCTTTACGGCCAGGGGCAATCTTTCCCCATCTGCAACCTGATGTAGAAAACATAATAAGCCATCAGACCAGCTTATCAATTTGATTAATTCATTTTGTCTATGAAACAGGCAAACTGACCTCAAAGCCTGCACCAACACTCTTGATATTCACAGTTTGTATCTCATTATGTTTTGCCCAAATTATTTTTCCACTGGTATCCATACTTGCTACTGGTACTTCACGACCCATTTTTATCATAATGGTTCCCTCGTCATAACCAATCACCATCCTAGATGACACGAAAATGGTATATTAATTTCAAGATTAGAAAAAAAGTGGAGTAGCACAAAACAGGGCCCAAAAAAGAAAAAGAAAAAAGAAGAAAACAACAGGAACTACTTATTATCCAAATAAGTGAAGGATGTAAACAACCTAATGGCTACAAGCATCGACATATCACAAGAGAGATAAAAGTGAACAGGACAGAAGACATGGAACAGTAGTAATAGCCATCAGCTGGCAATGCTAGGTTTTCATGGAGTGTGAAAAGGACATGGTAATCCAATCAACCAATAATTTGTTGCCTGCGAAAGTCTATTAAAAGCAAACAAAAAATAACTTGTGAAGAAAACTTCACAAGGGTTTCTGAAGCATGACACAAGTACAGATATCCGCCAACATAGAAGAAACATACTACAATATGATACTCCTAGTCAATGGTAAAATATTGTTTAAATAACTAGTGTCCATTAGATAAGGGATGGCACCAATAAAGCAAAAGCAGAATGCAAATGATCTTCAATTTACCTTCTTGACCCCTTCATGTATCCAACAGCCCAGACTCGTTCAAGGCCATAGTTTAAAGTGTTCTCAAGTCTACAAAATAAATAAAATAACAAAAATAAGAACATGTCACCATTGAAAAAATTGTAGGACTTGACACAAGTAGTGTGCTGCCCCAAAGTCGGACAAATTTTCCGGATTATCAAAGGAGTGAATAAATTAACAAAAAAAAGCATTTGTAACTTCAGTGAGCAAATTGATTAGTAGATTTATTACGCTGATGGCTATCCTTTTGTTTCATACCCTACATGAGCTCATGCTCAAAATGTCACTGACTGAATTCTAAAGTTATTCAAAATGAAAGTGCGATAGATTGACTTTTGTCGATATCTTTTAATCAGGGCTTTTTGCAGAAGGCAGATTTCCTATACTTTTAGCACTACATACAGAAAATATACCATTATACCCTATGGGTAACCTGCTTATTAGACACTTCCAACAAAAGCTAGATTGAGTGAAATGCCTCTTAAGAGTATTTAGAGAACTTTTGGATCCAGTTTTGAACTCTAGAAACTTGAGAGAACAAGTCAAGCATAAAAACCAAATACTCCATAACATTTGGGGCTAAAGGGTCAAGTGTTCTTTCCTTATGGCGCACCCACCCACCCTCACACAAATAGAAAAAAACAAATCAGCTTTATGAGAGTAGCTTGAGTAACCAAGATTTTTTTTAGTGGGTGTGAGGAGAACTTAAATTACCAATCATGAAAACTAGGAGTGTTCACATCAACAAGTACACAAATGAAAGCAACCTGTAAGTTGTCGAATGCCATATACGAACTGTCCCATCTTCCGATCCAGTAATGATTATAGGAAGCTCGGGATGGAAACAAACAGCAGAAATGTTGTGGGTATGACCTTCAAGTGTCTGAACACAGCTCTTTGTTTGGTAATCCCAGACCTGGTTTACCATAACTGCACCATCTTAGGACTGCACTGAACACCCGAACGTTCAAAATACTACAGTGTGGGTACGAAAAACAGACCTTTGCAGTGGAGTCATCAGAACCAGTGATCAAATAGGGCCTGTCGCCACCTGTGAAGTAGTCAACACAGTTCACACCCTTTTGATGTCCATCGAGTGTAAAATTCGGATCTGGCGAACCTAAACTCCATATCTGTCATTTCAGATTAAGAATCGTTAATGAACCAGATCACATCATGAGTCATGACTCATACTAGCATGCTGCAGCATATGAGAGATTGTGAAACAGACCTTTGTAGTGCGGTCGAGAGATGCACTTGCAAAAGTGTTAGTATCCTTTGGATTGAAAGTAACCTGCATCACATAGTGTGAATGCCCCTCAAAGATTTGAGTGCACATCCACCCTTTATCCCAGTCCCACAGCTTTATCAACATGTCATCAGATGATGACAGCACATATGGAAGGGTTGGATGGACTGCAACACATCTGATGTAATCAGTATGAGCCTCAAGAACTTTAACTTTGTCCATAGTATTGTAGTTGTAGACGCGAATGAACATATCGTCTGCACCAGCTACAACCCATTGTTTCCTTGAAACAAATTTTGCTGACCGCACTGAAATTAAGTTCAAATATACATTAGCCTCGATTCCAGCCTCCAGGACAAGTTTTCTTTTCATGTGAATATAAGTGGACTGCATACCTGGCAGTTCTGAAACTTCAAATGATTTCACCATAGTCTGCAAAGATATACAAACCAAACATATTAAAGAATCGAATTCTAAGGAGCTAGCTTTTAAACTTTTTTGAGACAGTACACTGTAGATATATTTGTTGTGAGCCAAAAAAAAATTGTACCAGTAAATAATCTTATGCAGCACACACGTGGAGAGGAGCCAGGGGAAAGCCTTAACATCCTACACTACACATACATAATTTATCTAGTTGAAACCTAAATTACCAGGGATTAGATTTAGGCACAGGCCCATAAAGCATCCTCATAATTTTGACAAGTTCATTTTGATTGCTTATTGTATCCTAGGTAAATCACCAAATGTAGATTACAAGAGAATACAAGATGTACAAATAAGTGTAACGGGTGGTATCTCTATGAAGTATAGGTTATGAAGGATTGCAGGCACATATATATGCAGCACAAAGTGGTTTCACAATGCACACTCAAGTCTATGTTGGTTAAAATCCTCAACCATGATGGTCATAATAGAGATGAGACAACAACAGGATGTAAAAGGCCAACATATCAAAATGCAGTAAGGCTCATTGAAGCCTAGACTTAGTCACACAAAAATGAAGTACATGACATGATGGACCACTCAGCAGTAAACGACGTTGAAGTGTTGAACTATGAACAGAAGTCCAGAATCGAGTCCTTTCGGTGTGGAAATGCAACTATGTGTCAACATGGTGCTGGGATCATCGTGTTATTTCTGGAAATATAGACAACTTTGAAGTTTGCGCAGACGAACAATATGCAACAAGAGCAATACTTAGGTGATCAAGTTCTTACAGCACAGAATTGAACTTACAACATGCAAAATTCTACGCAACCGAACAATAAGCAAGAATACAGATCATGACAACATAAAAAACATCAGAGATCAGGCTCCAGCATCAAGAGTCAAGACAATTGAGCCCCAATTTTATGCACTGATAAAGTGTTAGTACTTTTTTCGTGAGGAGTGTTCGTACTTACTACTTAGTCGATTAGTATGTGTACGAATTCGAGTGCCTAACAGTTACTTCAATAGACTTAACGACACATAACAGGGAATAAATGAACTTAAGAAACAGCTTGGGACAGGGAATAAATGAACTTAAGAAACAGCTTGGGCCCTTGCCTGCGACTGATAGTCCCAGATGCACACACTCCCCGAGTAGAGGCTCGACAGGATCCTACACCAATGCAAAACCAAACAATTAACTAATTAACCAAAAGCACATCAAAATGATTGGTGCGAGCAGCCCAAATGAGACCGAAATGTACTAAACGCTCCAAAAATGCAATCACTTGCCATGGCTCCGTGGGGTGCAGATCCACCGACTTGACCCTCTCCGACCGCTGCGCAAACTTCCTCTAATCACCATAAAAAAACGAACACAAAATTAGCCCAGACCTAACGCGCAACGCAAAGTCGCAAACAACAACAACAAAACACTAGACCGAGATCTAGCGGAGTCGAACCGGCGCACCTTGATCTCCAACCTGAGCGGCTGCGGAAACCACAAGCAGAAAACAACATTGATCAGATCTCGGCGCGTACAGCACGAATTGTGCTCGGGAAAAAAAAAATCGGCGAACGGATTGGAGATTCGGGAGCGGGCGAGTTCAGATCCACGTACCATGGTGGCGTAGGCGAGGCCGACGGGGGATCGAGCGGGGCGGCGGGGCTAAACCCCAGAGATCTGCGGCGACGAGGTGTTGAGGAAGCGAATCGGATCGCGAGCTCGGTGGAGGAGCGAGGAGGTTGGGAGGAGAGGAGGGGGTTTTGTGCGTAATTTATTTACTCCATTTCAAATTAGTGCCTCGGAATTAAATCTTTTTCAAAAAGGTACCGTACGAAAAATTTAGAAACTTTTGGGCCCAGTTGTTGAGGCTCGAATTTCGAAATTCCCTTTAGGCCCACATTCATAGGCGAGGCCCGGCCCGTATTCTCGTTCTTTTCTTTTCTTTCCTTTTTCTTTTTTGGCAACCTGAAAGCCCTTCTTCGTCTTGGGCTAGTCGCAAGAAGCTGCAATGGTGGACGAGCTTGGAGGGGCGAAGGGGTGATTGAATAGCCGAAATCTCAGGTGTAGGTACGCTCCCCTCTCTATCTCTTGAAATCTTGATGGATCCTCTTCTGGAGTGGCTGTAAGCTGCGATGCGTCTCAAGTTTTCGGTGGTGGTGTTTCAGTGTGGAATCCATCGAGCGTTTCTTTCTTGTTGAATCGTTTCTGGACAGGTTCGTAGCCAGTATGCCAGAATCGAGTTCAGATCCTAAAAATGGTGAAAGAAAGTCATCCAAGAGGAATCTCCCTTCTTGGATGGGGTCTAAAGATGGCGAGGACAATTCAGGCAAGAAGAAACATACGGACACCCACGAGAAGACCCAGGAAGGGCCTGATTTCTCCAAACTTTTGGTACTTATCTAGATCCCTATGCCTGCAATCGGATGTATATTGTTCTGTTTGTATGTATAACTCAGGTGATTCCATTGTTTGTTTGGGCAGGATGGGGTCGTCTTTGTGCTATCAGGGTTCGTGAACCCTGAGAGGAGCACCTTGCGCTCCCAAGCGTTGGATATGGGAGCAGTGTATCGGCCCGATTGGACATCGGATTGCACCCTTCTTGTTTGTGCATTTGCCAACACCCCTAAGTTTCGACAAGTCGCAGCGGACAATGGAACCATTGTTTCAAAGGTGTTTTTTTTTAATAATCGTGATAGTTTTAGCTAGCTTTTCTTTAACAACATTCTATGTCACGAAGGGAAAAATTCTTCTCTAAAGCCTGTAGTTAAGCTTAATATATACACTGCCCTAAAGTATCTTATGGCTGACATTCTTTTGGCCCTTAATTCCTGCAAAGTATGATGGATTTGCCAAATTGGTGTGTAGGTAGCCCCTTAGCATTTATTCTTTGCTTCTCTATTTTCTGAATCTTTCTACTTGATGGCATGTGTTCTGGTTGATGCTGTTCTAAACATTGAACTGATTGAAATACCCATTGTTCTGCAATATGTCTGCTTGACCAAAATGTCATTGAAAATGCCAGGAAAGAACAAAGTCACATATAGAACATGTACTCTTTCATCTGCATTCTGCTCATTCATCGCAAAATAGTTATGTCATCATCGCCAACCTGATGTTATCTGAAACAGAACAGGATTGCATATAGGATAGTCTTAGCAATTTCCAATTTTCCACGCACCATGGTGGCATGCAGACTATGCAGTATAAGACACCATCGGTTTCTATGTTGTCGATATTCAATTCAAGAGCAAATATGTGCCATGGAAAGACTAGCTGTCTTAATAATGCCTCAGATAGAGGATACAAATATTTTGCTCCCTGTTTCTTGGCAAGTCATATCTATTGCCTTATCCATGTTGTAGTTAAGCAATTAAATTTATGGCAACACTAAGTGCGCATTGGACAAGCATATTACTTTTGTTCATAGGTACACTTCAAAGATTAGCCTCGTATGGATAGACGGAAATCTTAATTTCTTATTACGTCATACATTGACATCAGGTACGTTGGATTTAATGTTCCTGAGAACCACACAACTAATTGTTTCTTATCCTCTTGCCGCCTTTCAGGAATGGATCTCGGAATCTCACAGCCAAAGAAAACTCGTTGACATTGAGCCTTACCTTATGCATGTTGGAAAACCATGGCGAAAATATAAAGAGCTAGTTGAATCCGATCAAGGTGATAAATTATTTTTATCTGAAATAAGGTTTTATCAGCACAAGCTTCCCTTTGATTTGAAAATTATTTATTCATTTAGGTAATCTTATTCTGGCATATGATTTTTTTTTCTCATATCCATATGCATCTTGGAGTGCTGCTCTGTAACTTTTCTCTGACTTAGATAGTATCCAGTTTACCTTGAAAACCTTTGATCTATGGATTTTTACTTGTGTATGCAGTTCATGACTATGTCAATATATCACCAATTTATCACTTATCAGGTGGCCCAAAAAGTTGCCCCTTATATATCTCCATTTAGTTCTTCTGGCTATGGGTTCATGGATATTTTACCTTTCAGTGGTCCTCACTAACTGTATGTCTGCATCATGTTATTGTCCTTCATTTCTCCTCAGCATATCAAATAATGGTACTAATGCATTGCCCATTTCCCACAAATATTCCAAAAATAATAATAAGCTAACTATCCTTATGCATATCAAAGGATGATGCTTTCCTACCCTCCTTGGAAGAGCAATGCATTTTTATAGCTGGAACTGCACATTTTCTTACCCATGGGAGTAATTCAGGGATGCTCATTTAGTAACCTAGGCACAAATGCCAGACATAGCTGTACACCTGGTAAATTGACCAAGTAAGATTTATTGGCTCTTTTATTTTAAAAGTTTCACTAAAACTGTGGCAAAACATTGAATTTTCGCAACCTCAATGAAGAACCGTTTGATGCCCATTAGCTAATTTGTGAAAGCTGAATAATCCTTGCAGCTATGGAGTATTTTACTATTTTTTCCTTGTGTGACTTTGAATTTTAAGTAATCAGTTAAATTAAAAGGTATAATTTTGTAATTTTTGTATCCTCCTGTTGTAGATCACAAGAAGCCACATAGAGAGCATCAAAAGCAAGTTGAACAGTCTAAGTCATCGCCCTCTTCTTCCATAAAGGTCTGTTCAAAGTAAAATACTGAAATAGCCCAGAAGCTTTCCCAATTCACTTGCAAGTCATAAGATTGTCATGGGCCGGGTACTGTTCACACGTGTGACAGTATGCGTGTTACTGTAGCACCACGCATGCCGGGCCCACGGGTGCATTAGTCATTGGAAATAGAGATAAGAATAGTTAGTTTCCTTATTAGTTGAGTTTACTTATTTAGAGATGTATTCCATATAATAGAGATAAGTTTACGTAGAAATAGAGATTGTTTCTTAGGGGTCAAGTTGGGTCGTCCCTATAAAAGAGATAGCATGTATCCATTATCAATCAAGCAAGAAAGATGAATTAATCTAGTCTCTCTCCCAAGGTTCTATTATTCCAGTCTATAGTCTAATCTCTTATCCCACCAAGCCGACGCCATCTGGCCTTCTTCTTGGCGGTGTTTACCCTGTTATGAACCAAAGTTCGTGACAAAGATTGGCAGGCGCCCATTTGATATAAGATATAATTTCTGAATTTCTATTCAGTAATAACCATTAGCTGGCTACTTGAACTTGATATGAGTCTCATTGTAAATTGTACAATTAGAGACTGGACAATTGGTCTATGTTCTCTGATTTTGGGCGTTTCCACAAGGAAACAATAAACAAAACAAAAGCAGTGAGGTTCGGTAAGAGAGAAGTGTGTGTAAGCACATGATTTAATTAGATTTCCCGTCGAAATGAATAGCCAACTACTGATTTGTCCAAAAAGAGATGTTCTTTATCTGGTGGAGGATGCTTAAGGAACACATTGAAATTCAAGGGAAGGGAGGTCGGTTGTACGTGATCCAGATTCCAGACTGGCCATCAGAAAATAATAAACTGATAATAGTTGATAGTAAGTTCCGACCTACATGTGCGCCCTATGGTCGGTAATTTAGTATCCCTTGCAAAACAAAATAAAAAATATACAATGACGCATATTGATGTTTCTTAAAAAAACAAATGACTTTCTAGAGACATTAAAGAACTAGTGGCATTTAAAACTATAACATAATTGAAGTATTCAGGTTTGTCTGGAAGTATGTTGATTCAATATAGAACTAAATAGAACAAGACGAAGGCAACACATGTCCTTTGAAACATCCCAACATGTTTTGATCTTGCAATAAATAACTTCAGGAATTCTTTTGCATGCATTCTTTCTCCAGGACCTCATGGTAGTTTTCTTTTCCAGGCAGGACATTCAGATGCTGCAAACAAACATTTTTCTCCCTCAAAAATAAAACAATGGGCAATGGATGATTTTGCACGGACAGTATCATGGTTGGAGAGCCAAGAAGAGAAGGTCAGCAATTAGGGTTAAAGGGGTGAACTGATGGCTGCTGAAATTACATTTCAAGCTGTATGGTCTTTAGGTCTTTTCATTAGGCTCGGGTTTGGTATTCATGAAGTACTTCTACAAGCATTATATGGCTGTCATAGAGATGATCTGCACTCCAAGTGAAAACAAATATCTTTATTCTGTGCTTTTTGTTGTTTTAGGCTATGTTATTAATGGAAATTAGTCTAGATCAAGATTTTTTTTTCTTTGGATAAACTCACAAAATTTAATGTAGGTTATCTCTCATGACGAAACAAAACAATTAAAACAACAGAAAATAACCTCGCTACTAGTTAGCAAATGATAGAGCAACTGATAGTTTTCTTTAGTATTCCCTCTAATTTTCATAGGTTTATAACAGATGGAATAAATGTTTGCTGTTCTATCTGACTTCTCTGTCTTCTTTTCTGATAGCCAGAGCCAAATGAATTGAAGGCAGTAGCTGCTGAAGGGGTTATCACTTGCCTGCAAGATGCCATAGAATCTCTCGAGCAAGGCAATGTAAGGAATGCAATATCACACTTTATTTGAAAAAAATCAGAGTACTTTGCTTTACTTGTCTATTACTGTCAAGTGCCAGCAAATACTGTGCTATATCTTAGTTATTTAGATTGGAGCACAAGCGGACCGAGGCACTGGTCTTAAGTAATCTGAAAAAGTTGAAATGTTGCTTGCCCGATGCCAAATCGTGATACAATATTTCAGACTCATTGTGATCATGTTTCCGTTGAGGTCCTTAGAGAAATTGATTGGATAGTCAACACCAATGGACCAAACATGTTTTCTATGTTCTTTTGTTATTGGTTTTACCGGAAATGTGGTATACTCTCAGCTGACCATGGTCAACCTTTTTTTAGGATGTGAGGGGGGTGGCGGAGCTGTGGAGCTTTGTTCCTCATGTTGTCAACGAACTGGTGGAACTGGATGGAAGAACAAAAGAGGGATCATTATCTAAAGAACAACTCTCCCAACTAGCAATCAAATGTAAGAAGATTTATCAGGCTGAGTTTGCCCACATGGATAATGATGACAAGAAGGGCAAGAAGCATGTAAGTAACTCTCCTGACATTGAGCATCGCAGGAAGACTAGATCAGGTGATGCTCAGTATGACAGTGATGATACGATTGAAATGGCAGAAGAAGAGATTGATCTTGCCTGCAAACAGCTCCCTGGGATTTGCGGATGACAGTAGCTAGGATAAGTGTTTCTGAAGAGGTGAAGAAGAATATTGAATATTCATCTCCAAATATTTATCTGGGTAGCTATCAGATGTAAAATGGGCACAATATGGTCAACAGAGAAGAAAAACTGCACTTATTATGGTTTGAAAACGTTTTGTTTTGTCATCCATTTCTGCATGAATAATTTGCACTTATGCTAAAGAGTGAAATCAGTTTAACATACAATGGAAACATGAGGTTATGATATTAATATGGCATTGCAAAAATTGAGGCATAGCTCCTGGTAAAAGTAAAGGATTCAATTTGCACACAGATGTAGAATCGATATATTGCTCGTGCTCCAAACAGCATGGAATTAGTTCAGAGAAATTTGTTTCTTATGAACTACAACGTTTGCGCTAAATTTGGTCAAAGAACCCCATTCCATCACATTGCAGTTAATCTGGCATGGTGGCCCACACGTTAGTGGCACATCAGTACATTGTTTGCCATGTAGGGAGCTCGCCGGTGGGGAGGAGGTTGGCGTGCTTCAGCACGGCGGTGTGATGCTAGAGGCGGTGTTGGTGTGCTCAGAGATGGATTGGAGTGGCTTGGAGTTAGAATAAGCAGCCAGTATAGCAACCTCTGTCTTTCTTTTTTTAAAAAAAAAAACACCTTGCTCTGTTGTGTGTTCCATCCGGAAACTAAGCCAAAATTAAACACGAAAGCCCAAGGAAAAGCTTCTGCAATTTAGCGTTGTCATTGAGAACAAAGGCCGCATCTTTTATTAGAAAGCTAGAGAAGAGAACAAAGAGAAATGTTAGGTATATACGTATTTTTGTGATTATTATAATTCTTAAAATAATAATTGAATCAACAACCGCATATATACTGATATGGATCAAACCTCAAGATGAGAATAAATCCGTGAGTTGCCTAATCTTTCACAGTGGTATTTTCCGAACAAATATATAGAGCACAAATTACAAGATGTAAATCGCGCTAGAATAGATAATGCCCACAACCGTGCGACCTAAGACAAGGGGACCTCAAGATCCAGCGAGCAAATACTTATACCACAGTAGGAACCTCCACGTCAAGATGAAATCTTAGATTGGAATTCATAAGAACACACATAGAACAGGGATGAACCCTAACGGCTGAAGACCATCACGCACACGCGTTTTAATTCATAACTTAACTCTTAAGTTTTACATGGTCAAAGGTCCCTAGCTTTATAGCCTCGGTACCCAATGGCCTTGTGGCCGACTCAGACTAGAGTCCCTAAGAGCATCTACAACAGTCCATGTCACTTATTACTAAGGGGTGGACGCATCAGCATTTAGATGATACAGATGAGAGATAGTAAGGAAAGAAGGTGGGCTTGTTTTTAGATGAAGAAACAAGCAAGTTGTTGATACCAAGACATAAGAAACAACAAAATAGCTATTGGAGACTTGCTTGTTAATTACCTAAAAACATGTTTTGTTGATATCAAGAAACATCCTACACACTTGTAGCAATTAAAATTAGATACAAACTCAAGAAACATTCTATTGAAAGACTTATTTTTTTATTAAATTGGATACTCTTTCTCTTAATAACAAACTAAAAAATAAACTATTACATACGCTGTAAGGTACACAACTTGACTTACCAAAACAAAGCTAATTCTGAAACTATCTCTACTATTCCTTATTCGGACTCTTGCTTTCCATCTTCTCTTTGCATTGCCGGTGGGCGGTGGGCCCCCAACCTAAATCGCGCAAAGATAGAAACGCACGAGGAGAAGAATCAAAACCGATGTTTTCTTTCCTTACGTGGCCAGAGGAGAAACCGCAAGCACCATTTCTTCTTTTTTGGCGTACACCTTGCTGTCGATTTCTTTGACGTGCACTAGTTGGCCTGCTCCTGCATCAGACACACCCACAGGCATGTGTGTGGCTCGATCCACTCAGGGAAAATAATATTATAAGATCTGGTCCATAACTCAATTGATGTTGACCAATTCTATCGTATGATATGTGTCCTTTTACGAATCTCAAAGCGCACAGCCTCATAAATCACTTATGCGAATTTTCACGAATTGAATACTGAAAACTATTACGTCACGTTTTGAGATTCGCGAAAGGACACGTGTCATACAGTGAAGTTAGTCAGCATCAATGGAGTTATAGACCAGATCCTACAGGATTATTTTCCTCAACTCAATGCACCGCTCAAGCGCACCATGCGGTTTTCCTTCCTTGGCCGTGAACAATAGGCGTGGCATCCTCATGCACAGCAGCTGCTAGGGCTTCTTTCTTGATTTCTTGCATAACCAATGGGAACCTTTTCTTCCTTCCGTAACTCATGCATGCACAGCTGCGCAGAAATACACATACGTACATGTTTTGCATGCACTTGTGCCTCCTCCTATAGATGGTCTCCTTGGCTTCCTGCTGAATCAAACTCATACAGCGGCACATACGCATATGCATGCTTAATTTGGTTGGAAGGCATGCACGCGCTGCTCAATGCCGGGCTCCTCCCGGCCCACGTGCCCGTTCTCTGGTAAATCAGATTGCACACGTAAAATATTAGAGTAGAAATTGAATTAGTAGAGGCTATCTGGGCCGCATCATATACTAGTTATATTTGGAAATATAAACAGTAGTATGATCATCAACTCGACTATTTCTATCTTATATATATACGCTAATAAGGAAAAAGCTTAGAACAAAAACACTACTAAAAGAAGTAGGCATCAACATCATCACATAATTTATTTCTAGGAAGCAAGGTCTAGTTATATCAAATGATATCACGACGACTTACAGATAACTGCTCCCGCGAAGGTCGCGGTAGAGGCTGATGCAAAGAAGACAACGCAAAGCGGATGATGAAGAAAGTCGTGAGCAGTCGCACAAATGCTTCCAAAAAACCTGATTCGCCCTAACCCGTGTAGGATCACAAGGGACGCCCGCTTCGGAGACACTGCTCTCCCCCATGTCGGTGTACACCGAAGAAGGGATGAAGTAGCCGAGGTTGCGCAACACAGAGGAACAGGGCAACAATTTGGTACTGATCTTTCGTAATTCAAACTTTCAGCTTCTAATTCATATGCATGGTTTTGAGATGCAAAAAGAAGCAGCAGCTCTACACCCAACCAGACACGAAATCGGCCGGACCATTCACGCGCACGTCGCACTCAGGTGAGCAGGTGGGCGTGGCAAGCAAGTGCACACATGTGTTCTTCTTCTGCTTACTTCAACTAGGTAAGACCAACTCTAGCTTATATATTAGTCTCCTCCCACCTAGACTAGCAATATGGTGCTGAGCTTTCCATCTTCCACCATGCATGAGTGGGCCTTTGAGATTTTTTCTATGATTTATTTAGAATATTATATGGGCCAAGCCCATAAACCCCAACAAAAAACAGGGTACACCAGTTCACCGTTTAAGTGCTTACAAGTATTACAAAATAAAACACTCAGCAAAATACTACTACCAGTCTAAAGATTATCTACTACCGACAATCAACAAAAAAACCTTCAGATGCCTAACATAGACAAAACATAACAAGGTGTTGTTATTTGAGGGCCATTTTTGGTAATTTTTCAATTAGAGAAAAGAAGAAAATGGAAAAGAAAAAAAGGTGGTGGGGCCCACCTATCGGTGTTAGAGGAGGGAGAGGATAAGGTTGGAGACTTAGCTCTAGCCTATTCTCACACGCGCATACGGCGTGGTGCTCCTGAACGGAGGCGGCGCAGGAGGCGCTAGCGGCCCGGGCGCTTCGACGCCGGCCGTTGGCTGCAACCGCATCACCCACTCCTTCTCTTCTCTTCTTAAGGTGGTCGGCGACTCCTCCTTTCTTAACCCGAAATACAGTGAGTTCCCCTTTGAGTGCTTCTTCTTCCTCTCCGATTTTGGCTTCAGGGGGGATTTGGAGTTCTTGCGCCACTGTAGTTGACCCTACGCCATCGGTGGTGAGCTCCTAATCTCTTTATGTGCGCATCCCGTCGGTTTCCTTTTTGCACCCTATCCTCTGTGGGTATTCGGTGGGGAATCTGGCACTTGCGTGGTTGAAGCCCATAGTGGTCAGCTCTGGCTTGATCTTAAGGAGGAAGGAGCCTTCGATTTTGGTGATTGATGCACCTTGAGTGCATTCGGGCGACGCACTGTGGTTCTTGTGTGGCATCCCCTGTACCTCGTCTTCACACGTCGGTGTATCCCGGTTTGTGAAGTTGACATTGCATCTCCATCAACCTCGTCTGGTAATCGTGGCACAGCGGGGCGATTGGTTTTCTGAGTCAACGTCTTCGGCATGCCTTGCCTAGTTTACTACTTGGTGGCTTTGAGTGTCATCCGCATCGTGAGTATAGCCGTCGACGATCAAGACGTCAATCTTACGAAATGAGAAATGGACAAGGACTTGATGAGCAAAGAACTTCTTTCAGAAATCCGCGCCTTGATCCCCACGGACGGCGCTAGCTGTCGACGATTGAGACGTCGATCTGCCGAAATGAATAGAGGAAAATAACACGGAATTTCTGGGGAGAGAATGAGACTGCTCTTTTATTAATATGAACTGGATTTTACAAAGGATGCCTTATGACTATGCGGTGGACTAATCCTATTTACATTGAGAGTAATGCTTGCTATGCTATAATATCAGGCTTGAAACATGAATATGATGTTAATGACTATGCTTCAATCCGATGTGCCCTGATCCCCTTTGCTCCGTCCATGCTCCATCTTTAAATAGCCCTTGAAGAGGTGGCAGTTATCTCTGGAGAAGACGTCTGTTGTGAAGCGTCGTGACTGGTCGGAGCGAGGTGACGGTTGATGGAGTATCAACCGTTCAGCGGTTGTATGTCTGTGAGATACTTAACCGTATGGTGGTTGTTCATCAGTGTCTTAGAATAAAGAGACGTCGTGTGGTATAGAATATACGCATGTGTTCCATTCATCATACGGTATGGAATATACCTGGAATTAGTTCCGAATATCAGTTCATACCTTTTACGAGCAGTTAACTGGTCGGAGGCTAGGCACAGGACCTTGTCCGACCAGGGTACCCATTGTGTAACCTCTGAAATCCTTACGACCAGTGAGGTCGTGAATCTTAGGGGTTACGACCATAAAGACGTATGGTCTTTTATTATGTATTAAAGATAATACATAGAGATTCTAATCCTCGTCAATAGCTGTTTTTCATTTTTCGCATTACTTTGCATATGTGTTGTGCTTGATTGATTGAAACTAGCATCGGAAGATATTGCTTAGTAATGTTGTGGGCTTGGATTAATGCTCGATGAGGATTATTATCACTTATGAAATTAGATTGACAATATTGATTATAAATCAGGCTTGAGCTTGTTGTTGCATACGGTTATCTAGGCTCTGTCACTTTTCTGTGGTTCAATTGCTTCCTGTTGACCGAATTTGACTAAGCTGATCACTAATTGTGCATTGTGGTCTATAGTTCCTCTGTTAATAGAAATCAGTAAGTGCTGATTTTGTTGATTTGTGATCTCAGCTTGCATTGTGATATACTTGCTCCTTCTACTGCTGGCAGAAAGTAATTAGTGCTGCTGTGACTTATGAGATTATTCTTACTTGTTCTTGATATAACAATAAGGCATTAATTTTCAGCTCAAAGTTTGATTTATCTTGTTTATCTAATTAGTGAATATTCTTGACAAAAGTGGTGAGAAGGCCAATATTTTATTTTGAGCAACCCGGCATCTAGGAGCAACAAACAAACATTTTAAATCTGAGCAATATGCTGATTTTGTATGTTTTCATGTTCCATCTATTGAGCATATTATCATGTTTATTTGACATGAAGATATTACATGTTTATATACTATTTCTGTTATTTATATGCTGCTAAAAATATGCTTTAATTATGATTATTGCTGCTGAAATTATATATAAATATTTGCTAAAACCGCTAATTTTACAACACAGGCAGCCTCTAGCTTTTTCAAGTCCTAACTTCTGACATGATTCTCAACGCTTCAATTTGCCTCTAAATGCTGGTTATGACGTAGTCCACCTTCTCGCGGTCCACCTCCTCCTGTAATATCCGCCACTGATGCAAGAAGGAAATAATTTTGTAGAAAACCTTAACAGGATGAGAGATTAGCTTTCCTTCAATGGACATATTATTGCGAACAAGCCATAAGTACCAACACTTACGGCTCCGATACGACGCTTAAATTCAGGCATGAATTATGTTATCGAAGTTCGTCGAAATAATTAGAACTTACTTCATTAGGAGTTACCGAGTATCCATCATATTCCAAATTTTGATATGTGTAATCAGTTTCACTTGACAGCCTTTTCTTAAGATTTCCTGAATTTATTGAAAACGAGTGATCATCCTGTTAAGGATCTATTCCAGAGTGATCATGATAAAGATTTGACACTTGTTGTGTTGCTAACATTATATCCTAAATTCTGTTCCACAATCCCTTTCCTCGATTCGACTAAGTACTTCATTTTCTGGTGAGGATGCGAAGCGCAGGAATACATAAAGAAATGTAGGTGCAAAAAATAAGATCGAAAAACAAGAAAGAAGTGCAGAAATAGCTCATAGGAAAAAACATAGGAGATTATAATAAGATAAAATGAATGTGCATCTTTTAGAAAGCACAGTATAACCGTACGCTTCCCCCTCATTCTTTAGCCTCGATCCAAATTCCCAAACAGGATCCAGGAAATTGAGTCACCAGTGTCAGCACATACTAATATTACTTGGACAATTAGGGCCTGCATATTTAGAGTTTTACCTTTGATTTTGCTAAAGTCGCCGGGAACAAACCACACTGCCAGTCGACGGTGATTGGCAGCAAATGGCTGCGGCAGCCATCAGATATGGCGACGGGTAGCAAAGGACGGCGGCGGCAGTTTCAGTGGCGGCAGCGCATGCGACAGCAATATCAGAAGCAAGGAGAAACAACCACTTGACGAAGAGATGTACGGATATTGGCAGCAGGAAAGGGAAACTTCCTTGGCACACTGGCAACAATTTAATTTAGCTTATACAACAGAGCCGTTTTGGCGAGTACCTGTAAGCTACGAACTTGCACTGACTTAGAAAAATACATCTTACACAGCACCAGGCCGTTTTGGTGTGTGTCTGTAAGTAGCGAACTTTGATGCTGTTTTTCTCTTGAAAAGCAGATAAAAGACCAGGAGAAGAAACAAAACCGGAAGATACAGCTCGAGGTGAGCTCCTTGAATGTGGAACGGCTTGTCATCGTCGCAGCGGCAGCCGCAGTCGTTACGAAGCAGCCTCATCTGCCCATTAGCTCCGTCTGGATCCAGGATGAAATCTAGATTCACGGCTTCCTCCTCCAGCACAATACGTGTAGCTTTTGGCCTCAAGCCTTCCATTGATGCCACGACTGATAGGGACATAGAGAAAAATGCCATGTGATATTATGAACATACAGGTCCAGCAATGGATTACTTCGTAACCAAGATTCCAAGTGAAGTGTCAATTTGGTCTTACTAGCTAACAAGTGACAATGGCAACATTGAGGAGTATCTTGCTCATGCTGGTGATAAATTTGGATGCTTGATGCTAATCAGAACTTTTATTTGTAGTCTTTTGCCAAGCATTAAGAAGGTAAATTTAAGAAGAATGAAACGAAGTAAGAAAACCATGTCAAGTGAGGAGACATGCTGGTCTTACTATCCCCATCTATGTTTTATATATGCAGGCAATCTAACCATATCCGTAAATGTTAATGTCATGGATGGAAGAAAAGTAAGAAGCCCTACCCTCGTAGCTCTCACCAGGAGCCAGCATTCGATGGTAATCACCATAAGTCCTGCTAGCACTCATCTAAGAGCAAGAAAAAGGTAAGTATTAGGATATCTCAAATGATAAACCCGGAAATTTCTAGCATAAATTTATTTGTACTCATAAGTATATTATCAGTTCATCCATAACAGAATCAGTTTGCTGTCAAGACCCAAAGATCATTAATATGTCACTGGTTATTAGTTAACACTGCAAAAATAAACTAACCTTGGAATCAATTCCCTTTATCATCAGTGAGCCAGGTATAGGACGGCCAGTATCTGCTGCAAATATCCTTCCATGAACTCCTGTCTGAAACAAAGAGTCAATATGATGGACAAACTGATAAAATCTGCTGTCTTACAGATAGAACAACAAAAAAGGAGCAAACTCCAAAGAGAGGGGAAACACAAGGTATCTCAAGTTAGTAGGGGGTTCTTACAGATAGAACAACAAAAAAGGAGCAAACTCCAAAGAGAGTGGAAACACAAGGTATCTCAAGTTAGTAGGGGGCAGGGATTAAAATCCCGGCCGGTAACCGCCGGTTACCGGCTACCGGAGGGGATCCGGGAAACGAAAAACCGGAACTATAACGTCCGGTTTAGCCAATTCAAAATTCAAATTTCGATTTTTAGACGAATTTTAAGCGAATTCGATCGAATTTCATCCGAAAAAAAAACCGGGATTTCCGGTAACCGGCCGGTTACCGTTCCCTGCCAGCCAACGGGAAATACGCCGGTAACGGTTACGTGATCCTTGGTAGGGGGTACAACTTTGACAATGCTGAAAGGTATTTGGTTTTTTTAAAAAAGATAATACTGAAAGGTATTATTTCATGGGACTGGGAATGAAATGGTGAATTGGTGACACACTTCCTGGAATAACTTTAGTACGATCACACACCACAAGAACATCATCAATCCTACCGAGGTAATGTTAGCAGGGTCACAAATCCTGACTGTCTAAGAATTCCTCCAGCTCGAATTCCCATTATTATTATTTTTGGTTAAAAGATAGATAAGGTATTCCTGTACTGTAATACAGGCAAACAATGGGAATCGCGATGAATGTAATGCTACTTGCTTTATCTCTATGTTTACCAAATGCTAGGAGGAAACCTATCCCAATGAATACCATCTGAATAGACTTGATGGATGGGAATCCCTTTGAATCCAGAACCCCAGAGATTCAGAGAATATATTGATTGGAGCTAGAGATGGTATTACTAAGAGCGTTGGTGTCCCAAGTAAAAACAGCAATGGATTGCCAACAGAGAAGGGTTTGCTGGAGAGAAATGGTCAGCTAGGCAGCTAGCTAATGCAGAGTTCATGTCACGGTGATGAGGTCACCTCAGTGTGCAAACAATATGAAACTTTGACATAATTGATTGAACTTGTTCATAACTCAAGAGTGACTAGCCAAAAAGTACTACCCTGAATCACCTTCCTTTTGGAAGATCCGACCTGGACAGGATTTTCAATTATAGGCAGTAACTCAGTAGTTACCAACATTACAACGTATCAAACTATCAATTACCAGTATAGGATCCAGACCCTGGTGAAAACATGAAGATCGAAGAACCCTGTGCCTCAAGACCCTCAACCCACAGACCAGCTGGCACCATTTCATTCCAAGTAGTACAGTACTAAACCCTTTTCGGTGCATAACCATACAAAACTGAATACTGTGGAAACATCTCTTACCTTTACAAGGCTCGCAACAAGATTAAGCATACTCATCCTATTGTGTTCCCATATGACAGGAAGCTGTAGCAAAAGATTAGAAGAAACAACAGAGCAAAAGGTGTTCATCAAGTGGTTTGCAACAGATGGGGCAGAAGCATAGAATACAAGATGCAAAAGTACCTCAGCTGCTTTTGGCCATTTTACGTCACTAATTTCAAGGGTTAACTCAAAGCAGCCTCCATGTATATAGTTCCAATCTTGCATGCCACCATAGATTGGATACCTGCATCACAAACCACAGATTGCTATGTTGGGTCGTGAAAAGTAGCAACATGTACTGGAATGTTCAATATACATAGAAATTTGATATGGAGTAGCAACGCAATGCCAGTGTTTGTCTTTACCACAATGCTCCATTTGTAATCCCTCCTTTAAATTCTTTGCTCAAAGACATGTTATAGTGTGACTGACTATACAACGTCGCCATGTACCGGAATGTCTTATCATCGGGGCATCCATAGTACTGTTTGCTGTAAGCAGGACAATCTTTGTTGAGAATGCTAAAGTCTGAAACCAAGCAAGCAAAATTGTGGTTCTAAAGACTAGAGGTGAATGAAAAACAGCAAAACAAAGAGAGCAACCACTATGCTGAACAAAAACTCAGGCAAAATGAATTATTCAACACTGCATTACAAGATAACATTGAATGACATGTAAATCCAAGAGTTATGACAACAAAACACTCATAATATTTCCATTAGTAGTTCAATGCCCGTGCTTGGCAATGGATTAAAAAAAATTATAGTCCCAAGTCCCAACATTGTTAGGTCGTCAACCGTTATCGTGCTCAGCGACGCGATCCGGACTGTCGGTACCCCGCTCGCCGATCCAACGGATGCCGAAGAGAGTGGGGAGGACGGACAACTACCTACTTCAATTTTTAAGTAGTAGAGAATCGCTCATTCCGTGCATGACTCTGTTGATGTGGAGACCAGGTGGTATAATCATAATCTTAGTGTTGGACAATTGGCATCGGTATCGAGGTGTTTGGGGAGAAACTTCGGTTTAGCATTTTGCCAGAGCTATTGTCAGGTTGGCTAGCGGTCTGATCGGCTATGAGTGGCAGTCAGACCGGCAGTATGGGATTTTGAGGATTGTACACCAAACACTTGTGTGGGAGTGTTTGGGGGCAGTGTTACTCGGACACCCATGTCCAATTTTTTTGCCAAATCGAACACCCGAATCCGAGTCAGATTCTGACACCCGTGTCCATTTTTTAGTAACATTTCCCATGTCCAAAAAAAATTCCGAATCAGACACCCTGAATCCGAGTCGGATTCCGAGGCTCATGTCTGTGTCCATGTAACACCGTTTGGGGGTGAGTTTGCACCAGGTTCCATAGAAAATGGAGATTGGACGTGAAACTAGATGGAGTTTTGCCGAAAAGTCCAGAGAGGGGTGTTCTGAGAATTGGGAAGCGGTCTGACACGCAGGAGGTTGGCGGTCAGACTGGTGGGCGGTATGACTGGTCCCCTATTACCGGGGCAAGCGGTCTGACCAGCCGTTGGTTGGCGGTCTGACCAGCCGTTGGTTGGCGGTCTGACCGGCCGTCGGCCGATGGTCTGAAGATCAAACCGTCTAGGATGAATTCATGCACAGTGGGTGTGTTGAATTTGTGATTTTGGCCAAAGTCATGGTTTCAGTGCATAGGTGTTGTATGATACATGTTTTGGCTAACGTGGGTCAAATTGCGAGGAACTTATGCCCGGAATTGATTTCTTGGTCTATTGTTGTACAAGGACGCTTAGAGTCAACTACGGTCAACGGTGAGGATGATCGGGACTAGGCTAGGAGAGCTGAGGTCCAGAACGATCAAGGGTGCCGAGTGAAGTGGTTGGACTCAAACATGGCGCAAGATGGACAAGAGCGACCGAACAGAAAGTTCAGCGCAACGGATTGCATCAAGTGGCTTGGAGCCAGTGCAAGTGCCAAGGTGGTCCGGTAGAAGCCGGATAGGAGAGACTTACCATCATGAGGAAAACCATTGATGAACCTACACGTGGCGAAGCACGGGATTGCTTCACGATGATTGAACTCGGTCATAGAGAAGGATCGAGAAGGGATATTTTGGTATCTTCGCCAAAATACAGGATCAGTGACCTTGAAGAAACCGTGGTGCAAAACGACACAAAGGAGAAGCGGTTTAGGTCAAGAAAAGAAGAACACAAAGAGACAGATTCAGTAGACCCGAATCATCATCCGCTTTGAGAAACGTGCGTGAGTGTAGACCCGTTTGTGTGTGGGCTTAACGGGTGCCTGTTAGGATTTTCTCTCTAGACCTAGCCACCAATATAAAGGGTTGATGCAGGATTTGCACAATCAGGCCTCGAAAACCCTAATTTGAGATTTGGGGAAAGTGAAGAAAATAGAGGCTAGGGTTTGAGAGAGGGGGGTTGAGAAATTGGGTGCTCATGAATGAGCTTTTGTCCTCCATGGTGGAGTAGCTGTAAACCTACAATTCCTCGTATCAATCCAATCAAGTTTGTATCAAGATAAGTTCTCTCTTGTTATTGTTCTTTCTTTGGTGATTTTGGGGCTTTTGAATTCTAGGGTTTTATTTTGGTCTTTTGCCGTGATTTAGCTTGCTAGGACTTTTGGGATCTAATATAAGGTTATCTTGACCATCTTTCATCCACGAGCAAGCTTTTGGATCAAGTTTAGGTTTTTCCCGGGTTTGAGCCTTCTTGCCTTGAATCAAGAAATTTGTGGAACCTTGGGTACGATCGTCTCGAATGTCGATTGGAATATGTTCCTGACCTTCTTGTTGAGCTATATCTGAAATCTCAGGGGATTTGGATCACTAGATCAAAAGTTAGGTCGATTTGTGGATCCATCATCGTGCTGATTTTCAATCAGCAGTTAGACCGGCCTCACCAGCGATCAGACCAGTTGAGGGTGTTTGAGCTTGTTGGTTTTTTTCGGTTTTAACTCAAGACTTCAGCTGTGATCTTGAGACTTTAATCTTCATAGCTTTCGTAGCCATACTTGTCAATACCATTTCGGAGGTCATACCGATTTGACTACTGGAATGGTACATTCCGGTACCGGCCTTACTAGTGTACCGTTCCGAAGTTTAATATAAAAATATATATATATATATATAAAAGTATATATATGTTTAATTGTATGCATACTAAATTCCACTTGTAATATGACTTCAAATACATAGTAGTAGGATCAAATATAACATATACTTCAATTAGTTCAATAGACGGTATTATTAATTTCGCCGGTATTGTTCAGTATCGAGGCTAGTATGGCCGATATCAAGCCAATATGGAATGCATGGCTCCTTTGTATTGTTTTAGCTGGCGAAATGTTATATACCGACTGGTACCGAAACAATATTGATAAGTTTGTTCGTAGCTATTGGAGTGAAAAGGAAGTTGATTACCGTAGGTGAAAAATAGGTGTGCCCTCCCCCCCCCCCGGTTGCTATTTCGGTCCAACAGTTGATCAACTGCTCATAAAACTTGAGCAGCATGCTGCTAATCTATCTGGATGTCATATAATGAAGAAAAGTACAACCAGCAGCTCTATGGGGCATCAAGACAATGTGCAGTAGAACAGGCATAGGTACACACATGCAATCCAAACTCTAAATAAACTATTTGCAGACATCACAAAATCAAGTACCAGAATTAACAAGGCAAACAAAAGATACAATTGTACATCTTTTGAATCATATACTGACACATGTGGGTAATTCTAGGTTAAAAGCTTGTTGTTGGATCTTCAGAAGATGTAGAGAAATAGTATGCATAAAAGTTACTAGCAGGGATCTTGAAACTGAATGTAAATAGTAGAAACTAGGAAGCACCTTTTATCTCTAGATCCATCCCATGGATAATTTGCAACAAGAGCACCCTGCAAAATTCAAATCGGGTGGCAATGGATGACAATCAGGAGCTAGTTTGTAAAGACTAAAGAACTATCATCAGAATACTATCCATGCAATTAAGAAGGATCGTTTGAAAATGTGGACAAATTAGTGATTCCTTGTACTGGACCATTAACAATTAATCCTGAAAATAGACAGATGGTAGACGAATGACCCTTGTCTTCTATGTACAACCTAATCTTACATGTTGTACATGAAATCTTCCTATTTGCAAAGACCACTTTTTCTATATTTTTAAAAAACTTTCTCCCTCCCATCTTGTAATACTTCGGCCTGTTCGTAGTGCGGCCCATGTGGCCATGTGAAGTTGTGGTGCTGGGATTAATCCCATATTGCTTGTTTAAAGTGAGTTGTAGTAGTATATAATATATGTTGGGTCCAAACTTAGCACCTCTGGGTTAACCTTTTCACACGAAGCAAGGACGAAAATGTAAATGAAATGCTATGCATGCGCGGATCCGCTCCATAGGTGGGCTGGCCATTGAGCGGATTTTGGGCCAGGGTGTTACACATCTGTTATTGCTGTTTTTGTCTGCCTTAAAATCAATGATGTTCACACAAAGATTAAATGATAGTGCCCCTAGAGGAACTACTAGATTACCAAAATAGTTCCTGAACTACAAGATCAGACTCAATTCAAACCATCCACTCTTAGATATTTTTTTTTTGAACTCATCCACTCTTAGATATTAATAGCATATATCCAAGAAAGTAAGAATATACTTCACCATATATATGTCATTATTGATATCAAGGACTACAGATAACAACATCCAACCCATTAATAGCAGAGCAAATATAAATAGACTCAGCATTTTCTGTAAGAAAGCTGATAAACTTAGAATCTAGTAATTAACAGCGAAGTTGACAACAGCTACTCCATAAAGCTAGAGAAAAAAACATGCGACAAAATAGTTTTATTGCTTATAAGTATAACTAATAAAGCGAAGATAAAAAAATTTGCACAAAACACATAATTTTGGACATTCCTGCAAACGGGACATGACAATGAACCAGAAAAGGAAACTGCGATGTGGTTCACCATTTGTGGAAGTTGCCTCGACCACAGAAAGATAGTTAGGCAGATAACAACATAACTAATTTAGTGACTGTGGTATGGAACGAATAATTACCCCATGCAAACTAGCAGAGGCTGTGAAGTGTTCTTGCTTTATCCAGTTCATGATAGCTCTAGTCTCAGGTTGTCTGTAGTTAATCTCATCGTTGATAGGAAAAAACTGCCAGTGTTGACAATGTAAATTGAATGGCTCCAATAAAAAGGTAAAGCATAAAAGCGGTTGCAGAATCTTCCATAAGAAAAATCAATGCATCAGAAAGGAGTACTCACTTGGTCAGGAAAATCTCTGTTGAGATCAACATTGTTTGCATTATCACGCCTTCTAAGAGCAAATCCATCAGGGTTCATTGTCGGAAGTATATGAAGGTGTGTGTTGTCCACAATAAGAGTTGCCTACAGAAATTAGTTTAACTGCTAAGTTTTGAGCTTACCATATATCAGTATCAATTTTCATAGAAGTGATGGAAATATATTGGAATGAGTTTTCATAACTGCTATGTTTTAAAAAAGAGAACACAATATCTTAATGTTGGACATTACATAATTCATAGCAGGCTTTAAAATTTAAATTTCATTCCATACATTAATTGATTTATACTGTGTTCAGTTACTAGGTTTCCTTTTCAATGCATCGTAAGCAACAACTCAAAAATACTACAGGTTGTTTATCACAAAGCCAAATTGTAAGAGGTTGGACAGTCGTAAGATCCACCGCTGAGCAAAGAGCACTTAGCAACAAGGGAACCTTGCTTACCAAGGGATCCTTCAGGTAGTTATCACACAGCCAATTCGCAAGATGCATAAGAACCTCTCTTCCAACAGGCTCATCACCATGGACATTTCCAATGAACTGCAAATTTGTAAAATTAGGCATTAACACTGAGATAGGAATAGGCAACCTAGATAGTTCTTATTTATAGTGTAATAAGAACAGAAGTAAAAGAGATCAAGCAAGTTAGCTGAATAATTGCCAATATGGCATTGTGCCACAGCCAGTTTGTCACTATAGGAAAACCATGTGTCTGGATTTTGGATATGATTATTCTATTACATATTACAGGTTATCTTTCACTCAAGATGGTGTGGGTGGGTGGGTTGGGGGTAGTCCCATGTAAATTCACAAAGAAGCAAGAAGAAAAGTAAGGATTATAGCCTCAAGGAAGTCATTTTAAGAATTGAAGAAAAGACATACAATTACAATTGAAGAAATTTCACATGTGTGAATACTATTATGTCACGGCTTTCCATTTAGAGCACAAGAGATAAACAAACTAAATAATAAAACGAAATGGTCATCAGGCTCAAATTATAAATTGTATTCCAAAATTTTGAAAAAGAACAACCCCGCTTAAGAGTCTTAAGGATAAAGAAACCAAAAACCTTGAATGCTGGTTCGACTTCTTTTTGCCCAGGCTTGTCTGATATTTCAATAACCCACTACAAGAACAATCAGAAAAGTTACCAAGTATACAAATTTAACACTAAGCAAAGCATTTTAAAAAAATTAATCATCAAGTTACATACCAATGGGGAACCATTCACACTCTTTCCAATGCTGATAACAGGTTTGTGTAATCCCTCAAAGAGAGAAGAAAGAATAGATAAGTGAAGATGGGGCGCAATTCCTTATATACCACTGAATAACTTCGTATGTTCCTTATATGCCATTGAGGTCTCACTGACATGTGGGTCCGGGGCCCACAAGTCAACCTCGCAATGAGTGGCATATAAGGAATCATGTAGTTATTCAGTGGCATGAAGTGGATTTTCTCTTGAATATATGGGCATTATGGAGATATATCAGACTGGGAGATTACACATTAAATAATTAAAAAATAGCAGAGGCACTAGAAAACTTGCGATGAGTTGAAGAAAATCTCAAAGTTGCATAACAAAGAAAAAGTGCCACTAATAGCCAATAGGGGATTCCAGCCAGAAGATTAAGCTATCCAGGCATGGTACTTTTGAAGCTTGCTGCTCAAAAAGGCGGGTAACTATGAACCATCCAGAAATCTAGAATTTCACAAAGTATTACACACATTTAATGAATGGACGTTGGTTTTAGAAGTTAACAAATGATAATTGTTTTGCTTAAAAAGATACCTTTTTCATTTTCTCCCTTCCCTTTTACTTTTACCTATCAGTGTGGGTGTGTGACTATATATGGACCATTGAATCCCGTCGTGATCAGCAAAGACATTTGATTCTATTGTATACCATACTTGGATATCCACCAATCATAACAATATTAATATGACATAGCTAAACAAACTTATGACCTTAAAGATGGTTTAGAAACTCCAAACATACTCATCATCGAGGAGCAAAGTATAATACATCATGTACCTGTATATCCTGGAGACATTAGGACAGCGACTTCCAAAGGCATGTACAGCAAACTCAAGTTCAGAATTGCTCATATATCCGCGAGTCATTTCTTCCCTAAAGTTGTTGCAGAAACAATAGCTGACATGCTCAACCAGTATTGTCATGCAATGAAGACATGAATAAAAAGTAAAAGCTCTGATTAAAAACATACGTGATCTGGGGCTTATCCTCAAGCAAGCTACGTGAAAATGACCCATGTTTTTCATCATCAATACCTGGTTAACAAATAATAGATAATTGCATAGGTAAAAACAGCTATTCCATATGCTCAAAATTGGAGCAAACTTTATGAAGAACCATATAGACAAACAAAAAGATGCTGAATTAATCGATGACCACAAAGCAAAGAGTGACATTGATATTCAATACTGACAGATAAAGAAAGCTTGAGAGATGATATTCCTTGATAAATTTTAAGAGCCAAACTAAGCCATAAGTTCATTAGATCAAAAGGTTATCAATCTAAAAGACATTTTGGATGGCACGTGAATAAAACAAACCGTAGATAAAGTTTGCTACCAAGAAAATGATCAAATTTTCCCTCATAACCCCCAATATAGCTTAAAGGTATGGCAATTTATGACAGCAATTTGATTTCATAAGCTAAGTAGATGATGTAGGCTTCCTCGTAACTACACACTAATCATGCACTCCAACTTCCAAAGAGTTCATACTCTTCATCACTGTCCATGCACTAACGCCATTCCCAATCGGCACAGATTTCACCAAAACAAATTGAAATAAACAACTGGATCTGTATCATTCCAGAGCGACTAGCTGAGATCGATCCCGCCGATTCCACACGGATGAATTGAATTCTAGCACAGTATCATTGCCTCGTTGATACATCCAACCGATTCCACACACAGCAGTCCCGGAAAAAATCCACACACAGGGGAAGAGAGGAACCTGACGGATCGGGGCCGCCTCTCGCGGCGGCTTGCGTGGGAAGCGAGGCGAAGGCGCGGAGGAGGAGGAGGAAGAAGTGGAGGCGCGAGATCGCCATGGGCGCGTGAGGCCACCCTACGGGGAGGTGGGAGTGGCGAGTTTTTCCGGTTTGACTCGCCCCAAGTACACCGGTATTGGGCACGATTCCACGATCCGCCTCCGGAGGTGCTCGGTTCTGACCAAGTATTATTATCATTACCGGTTAAATCCGGGGAGCTTTGGGGCGAGGCCAGACGGCCACGTCGTCCCGAAATCCCTTTCTCGTTTGATCTCGTGCGGCTCTGATTCTCAGCTCTTCGATTTTTTTTTTGCTTTGCGTGCCTGCTGCCTTCGCGTCGTCATCTTCTCTCGATTCTTCAGCTGCTTTCCCCGTCGCTTCCAACGCCAGCAGTCGGGCTTCCAGCTCCGCTTCGTCGTCCCCCTCCCCTTCTCTCGTCTCCGCTTCCCCCCTCCTCCCACTCCCCCTCCCTGGCAGCTCGGCTCCCCTTTTTCCTCCTCCTCCCCTGCAGCTTGGTTCCCCTTCTGCTTCTTTACCGCCCTACCGGCGGCTACTTCCTATGCGCCACCATCTCCTCCCTTGCCCTCCCCGCCCCCATCCCCTCCATGTTATTTTTAGAGGATGGGGCGGTCTGCATGTCTTCGGGCGGAGCGAGATGGCGCGGCGGAGGCCAACCGCCTCGAAGCGCAGGACGCCCGCGCCAGGGCCGCCGAGGCTGCACAGGTGAGGTAATCGCCTTTTCTCCCTCTCTCTCTTCTCTTCTCGAAGCTCAAAATGGCGATTCTAATTGGTTCGTTCGGATTCCTGAGACGTTCTTGTGGTTCGGGCTGGTTAGGTAGTGTTTGTTCTACGTTTTCTTTGCACTGGGGTTTAGATCCGAGAGAGGGAAGAGAGGGGAGAGTGTACCGTCGGAGGTAGAGGAGGAGGAGCCGGCCATGGCTGCAGTGGAGGTCGGCGCAGAAGGACGACGGCAACGATGGCGGCCTTCGATGGCGACGACGGCGTTCGATGGCGACAGCGGTGGTACTTCCCGTCGCTACCTGCGCCCCCGGAGATCGGTCTAGGGTTTCGTGTAGGTGGAGTTGTGCGGCTCAGGTCAACCTCGTACCTCGAGCCGCCGCTTTCCACCCTTATATATGGCGTGTGACGACGGGGCCCACCTGAAGATGGGTGGGCGCCCCGATCGAGCGCGGATCAAGGCCCCGATTAGCCGTTGGGCTAATTGGGGAAGAGATCATTCTAACATTCTCCTTGATCTCAATCTATACTTTATCTTTAATTACTTTTGCCTTTACACATTCCATCACGATTAGTGCATAGAACATGTCTCATCGTCACGGTCAATTGCCGATAGATTTATGATTACAATACACCTCTGCTTCAAATGGTTACTTTAAACTTTTGGGCCATCTTTTAGTCCAGAATCATAGGCTTTCCCTTAAACCCATGCCGGCTACATGTTCTCGAACACGTTGGGTGGTAAGCCTTTAGTAAGCGGATCCGCTAACATCTTTGCTGTACTTATATGCTCAAGACTTATAATTTGATCCCGAACTTTATCTTTCACAACATGGTACTTTATGTCAATGTGTTTGGCAAAGCACCACTTGACTTATTGTTGTGGGCATACGTTCTGCGGGTTCATTATCGCGATACAACTTAAGTGGTCTATTGATGTCGTCAACCACTTTTAAACGGGTATGAACTTCTTTAGCCGTTCACACCGCCCGTAGCCTCATAACATGCTACAAACTCGGCATACATTGTGGACGATGTAGTGACGGTTTGCTTTGAGCTTTTCCACGATATAGCTCCTCCAGCGAGAGTGAACACATATCCGGATGTAGACTTTCTATCATCTCCCGCAAAATTAGAATCTGTATACCCCACTATATGGAGTGAATCTGATCTTCTATATGTCATCATGAGGCCTTTTGTTCCTTGCAAATAACGCAAGACTTTCTTTATCAATTTCCAATGTTCTATTCCAGGATTGCTCTAGAATCTGCCAAGTAACCCGGTAACAAACGCTAAGTCAGGGCGCGTACACACTTGAGCATACTGCAAGCTTCCGACAGCTGAAGCATATGGAACCGATTTCATTTGATCGAGCTCGTACTGGTTCCTGGGGCATTGAAAATCCCCATATCTGTCGCCCTTGACTATAGGTGCAGGTGAAGGACTACATTTATGCATACAAAATTTCTTTAAGACTTTATCTATGTATGCCTTTGTGACATCCACTATCCCCTTGTTTCTATCCGGTGAATTTCGATCCTAGAACGAACGAAGCTTCACCAAGATCTTTCATATCAAAGTTTGAGGACAAAAACTTCTTAGTCTCCGATGTGATGACATCACTACTAGCCAAGAGGATATCATCCACATCTGAGATTAGGAAGATAAACTTCCCATCTTTAAACTTTGCATAAACACGTTGTCCTCTACATTTTCTTTAAACCCAAATTTTCTTATTGTACTGTCAAACTTCAAGTACCACTGTCTTGAAGCTTGCTTTAACCCATAAATCGATTTCTTTAAGCGGCATCCCATTCTTTCATTTCCTTCCATGACAAAACCTTTCGGTTGTGCCATGTAAACATTTTCCTCCAAATCCCCATTAAGAAATGCCGTCTTTACATCCATCTGATGTAACTCTAAATCATAATGTGCTACTAATGTCATTATGATTCTGAAGGAATCTTTACATGAGACTGGAGAAAAGGTCTCATTGTAATCAATCCCTTCTCTTTGCGTAAAGCCTTTTGCCACAAGTCGCGCTTTGTATCTTTCTACATTCCCTTGGGAGTCAAGCTTTGTCTTGTAGACCCATTTCTGACCCTCTTGTTTTGGCTCCTTTAGGAATATTTTCCAAGTCCCGGACTTTATTAGTCTTCATGGACCTCATCTCCTCTTCCATGGCCTCAAGCCATTTTGAGAATTTTCGCTTCTCATGGCTTCTTCAAATGAGATGGGATCATCCTCCATTTGAAATTCCTCTGTATGATAAATCGATAATCATCGAAATAGCCGATCTTCTTACTCTTTGAGACCTCCTAGGGCCTCCTCATCCGTACATTTTCTGTTTGAGGTCTGTTGCTCCCCTCATCCGTGGCAATGGGTTCTATAGGATCTCAAGAACAGTTCCTCATTCTCATTTATTGTTGCCACGGGAGGAACAATAACAGTCTTGGCACCACAGTTGTCTTGCACCGTCGGTGCAAATGACATGCAGTAGTATGAAGAATGGTTCTTGAATCATCGGAGTGGGCGCATACACCCGCTTCTCTTCAAGGTCAATCTCACGAGCTACCATACTTCCTCTCATCATTTCATCCTCTAAGAAGACAGCGTGTCTCGTTTCTACAAACTTTGTGTATCTGTCTGGACAGTAGAAACGAAAACCTTTTGACTTTTCAGGGTAGCCAATGAAATGGCAACTTACTGTTTTGGGATCAAGCTTCCCAAGGTTTGGGTTAAATACTTTAGCCTCAGCAGACTCCCCCACACACGTAAGTGGTTTAGTGAGGAACTCTTCACATCCACAACTCGCGGTGTTTTGGGCACCGACTTACTAGGCACTCTGTTGAGAATATGAATGGCGGTTTTCAACGCCTCCATCCATAGACTCAATGGCAGTGTGGAATAGCTCATCATGCTTCGCACCATATCCATCGAGTGCGGTTGCGTCTTTCACTACTCCATTTTTTGAGGTTCGCGGTGTAGAATCTTGGGCTACTATACCATTTTCTGTAAAAACCTTGCAAAGGTCCAGAACTTGTCCATATGGGGTATGCCGACCGTAGTACTCCCCACCAGTCGATCGGACTATCTTAATCTTTAAATCGTGTTGGTTTTCAACTTGACCTTAAATATCTTGAATTTATCCAAGGCTTCATTTCTTTCTTTGATTGGATAAATATATCCATAACGGAGTAATCATCGTGAATGTTATGAACGAGTCATATCCATCCACACTTTTCACGGAAAAGGACCACAAATGTCGGTGTGAATAATTTGTAGAATTCTGTGCTTCTTTTGGCGTCTTTCTTAATTTTCTTTACATATTTTCCTTTAATGCATTCTCTGCATTGTTCTAAGTCCGAGAACTCTAATGGAGGAAGAATATCATTCTTAACTAGTCTTTCTATTCTCCCCTCGAAATATGGCCTAACGCAGCGATGCCATAATTTCGACGACGCATCTAGAGTTCTCTTCGTTTCTGTTTACATTCGTGAGACGAGGATTCATTCACTTTCTCGCACGCGACGTTTCCTTTATCGCATACGACATTCACATCATCACATAATGATAACAAATAAAGCTCATTTTGTAAAATGGCAAGACCAACACATTCTTTATTAAACATTATTTCACACTTGCCATTTCCAAAATGACAATCATAACCATCATTGTCCAAACATGAAACACTAATCAAATTCCTCTGTAAAGAGGGAACATAAAGAACATCTCTAAGTAAAAGAGTGAAGCCATCAGCAAGCTCTAATGAAAGATCGCCAACGACTTCAACTTCACTTGGACTCCATTTGCGACTTTAATGCATCTTTCTTTTCTTTGCGTATTCCTCGTCGAACGGAATCCCTGCATATTATTGGCAACATGAACAGTTGCACCTGAATCAATCCACCAAGTAGATTTTGAATATTGTACATACAGGGACTCATTTATGAACGTAATAATGTCCTCACCTTTCTTTGACATAATCATTTTCAAGAAATCGGGACAATCTTTCTTGTAATGTCCCTTTTTCTTGCAATGAAGGCACGATCTTTTCTCTCAAAACTTATTTCATTGAGGCCGATGGATGAGGCTTTTCCTTGTTCTTTGAGGAGAAGTTCTTGTTGAAGTTCCTTTTCTTGTTGTCCTTCACATAGTTGATAGAACCACCATGTGAGGATTTAAATCTTTCCTCCTCTTGCACACACATAGCTATGCATTTTTCTAAGTCCCATTTCTGGTGCATATTGTAATTGACAACAAAGGTGTCAAACTTTTCTGACAAGGAAACAAAAATCAAGTGAATAAGGAACTCATCCTTGAGAGCCAAATCCATTGGTTTAAGCTTGGATGCCAAGTTGCTCATCCTTAGTATGTGCTCTCTTATGCCACCGCCTTGAGTACCTTTCTCACAAGTCGCTTAATCACCGTGTGTAGCGTATGTCTTTGAAGAGCCAGTAAACTGACTCTTTATTTTCTCAAGGTACTCTGTGACAGTGTCACACTCTGCGATTGAGCCCACAATTGCAGGCTCAATCGTGTTCTTTATCACAACCAAACATTTCTTGTTGGCTGTGGTCCATTTCTTATGCTCAAGGTCATAAGACATCTGTAAGGGAGCATGGTCCCTCTGTCTTCTCTGCCAAGCAGTATCATCCTCATTTTGATCCCTCACTGGTGCCATAGGCTCAGTGGGACGTGCTGTAGTGAGGACCCAGTCCACCTCAGCTAAGATAAACGCTAAGTCTATCTTTTTCTTCCACTCTCCATAATTATCTCCTTTGAGAGTGGGGATCTCTCTGATACAACTCATCAAGTTGTATCCGCCTGAAAAATAGCTCAAGTAAAGTGAGAACATAACAGCAAAATTATATGCCTTATTTCCAACGTTGGTCAAAAATACGACATACAATTAAATCAATTTTATCTATACATTAAATCTACATCACCGTTGGGCAGAAATAGAAATAATGCATAAAATCATCAATTAAAAAATTATAATATTGTTATTATCAACGTTGGTCAGAAAATAACAATATCATAAATTTCTGGAAATTATATCTATTTTTCCAAAATTAAATTCTCCCGTTGGTTCGAATTTAATAATGAAAAAACAATCAATATTAACTTTTGCAGCGGAAAACTGTAATTATTTTAAAATAATTCATTATTCAGAAGCAATATACTGTAAACTTTTAATCTCTGGAAAAATTAACACGTTGGTGCAAAAATTTCCAGAAATTTGGATCAAATTCTATCAAATTCATTCATAAAAGCTTCTGAAAAACATTAAAATATCCTTTTTTTTTTATTTTTCCTGTTCAAAATGGCCAATTCGGCCCAACTTGCGCAGCTGTGGTCCACGGCGGCCCACTCCGGCCCGCCTAGCCGCGCCAAGACGTGGCTCCTTGGCCCAAGAACACCCGTGAGGAGGGCGACCGTCCGTCGGTCGGACGGCCGAGCAAGTGCCAGCGGGACAACATCCCCAAACCTAAAACCCTAGCCTCATAACCGGCTCCTTCCTCCCGAAAAAAACGGATCGTGGGGTGGCGGCGGCTCCTCTCTCGCAGGCGACGGAGGGTGGGCGTGGCCTTCCGGGCAGCGGCGGCGCGGGAAGCATGGCGGCCGGACCGGTAAAAGCGGCCCTCTCGCACGGGAGCGCGCGGCTACGCCCGAGAGAGCGGCGTCTGCGCGGAGGCGCGCGCGATGGCGGCGGCTCGCGGCGGGTGGTCAGCGGCGGAGGCGCGAGAGCGACGGGCTTCGCGGCGGCGGCGCCATCGCGGCGGTTACCCGGCGCCAGCGGCTGCGGTGGCACCCTCGCGTCGGGCGATGGCGGGCGTCGGCTCGCGCCGGCGCCCGGCGGCGGCGGCGCGCCGGCGGCGGCGGCGGCACCGAGCCCGAGCGGCGAGGCAGCGCGACGAACGCCGCGCGCGGCGCGCGGCGCGCAGAGCAGCGGCGGCGCGCGGCAACCGTGAGCGCAAGCGGTAAGTGGCTCGATACCAATGTTTGTTCTACGTTTTCTTTGCCGGGTTTAGATCCGAGAGAGGAAGAGAGGGGAGAGTGTACCGCGGAGGTAGAGGAGGAGGAGCCGACCATGGTCGCGATGGAGGTCGGCGCGAAGGCGGCGACGCAACGACGGCGCTTCGATGGCGACGACGGCGATGGCGATGGCGGCAATGGTGGTACTTCCGTCGCTACCGCGCCGGAGATCGGTCTAGGGTTTCGTGTAGGTGGAGTTGTGCGGCTCAGTCAACCTCGTACCTCGAGCGCGGCTTCCACCCCTTATATATGGCGCAGCGACGGGGCCTACCACTGAAGATGGACCGACGCCCCGATCGTATGGATCAAGGCCCCGATTAGCCGTTGGGCTAATTGGGGGGAAGAGATCATTCTAACAGGTAGGTCTCTCGTTCTTGATTAGTAGGAGCGAAGAATTCGGCCGTTCAAAGCGGGTTCTTGTCCATGGTCCGTATCGCCCCTTTTTCTTGGGATGCCCTGTTCGTGGCCGGATTGGGTTGGGGGTTTATCGGATTGGATTGGTTCGAGCCGGCGAGGGTTTACCAGGTTGAATTGGGATGGAGCTCGATCCGATTGGTTGTCCAGTTATCCTAGGACCAGCTCATGGGATTGGACTGAATCGCTCCTCCCTTCTTGAATCGAATCACTCTGTTCGAGAGATTTCTTGATCCGAAGCAGTTTGCTTTCTTGGCAAATGGCGTGTTGTACTGTACCGCAAAGCTGCTGTCCATGGTTGTTCCTGCTGAAAATTGCTTCTTGGTTAGAGCCGATGCTCCTGCAGGCGAAGCAAGCTTTCCATTCTGTTCATTCGTTCGTTCCTGCTCCAGTATCCTTGAGATTTGTATGTCCGTTCCAATTCTAAGATGCTCGGATTTTTTATCCATTCTGTCGATTGTTATCTTTGGCTCTTTAGTTATATGGTTGGTCACTTCCTTTAGTACAAATGGTCTCCTCATGAGAACTGGTACTTGTTAGATTGGTTGTGTTGGATGCTTCAACTACTTTCAGAGGTTCGGGATCTGGTTCTTGATTCAAGTGTCATTGGTTAACTGAATTAGGTTTAGCAGAATTATATGGCAATATAAAGATTCTAGCTTTTATATGCGAAGAAAATTCAAAATGCATCAGTCAAGGTTAGATGTTCAAGTATTTTTTTTCCTAAAAAAAACTGTTTGGCTTTCACACGGTAGAGTATGCTCATTTGTGTTGGTCAACGATTGCTTGTTGATTCATTGTTTTTTTTTTGTCCAATTGAATTAAATTACTTTTAGAGGATGTTCTTGGTCAGTTAGTCTCTTAATTTGTTAAGATTTAAATTTGGTAGACTTACTTTAAACGGTATGCAACCACAGAGTCTTATTTTTATACCTGCAATTGGCTTAGGTCGAGATATCATGTAATAAAATAGAATTGCACTCAAATTACTAATTTGATAGGATTCAATGCAACTGGATGCTACTGGACTGTTTCAGGCATATAATTGATTTGTATTTTAGAGCAGCTTTAAAAGCTCGAGACATCTTATGTTCCTGGGAGCAGCTCTTGATTGAATAACCTGTTAGGGCCAGCCTGAACTGTGTCATTGTACAATTTAAATTACCTTGTTTTCTTGCAATTGTTGTGGCATAGCAGCAGCACCACACAACAGTGCAGGATGCCAGGAAGTTGAATCCTATCAGAACAGGGCAGAGTTCGTCCAGTATTAGGATTAGGCTGCAGATAAGTGGCCAACCAATAAATTAGAGTCCAGGGATGCACCTCTTACACTGATGTTACGCTGCTAAGGGAGCCTAAGCGTGTCTATAGACAGATATTATGACAGTCCTCTTAAACTATATTAGTGTGTTGTTTACTGCTATCTCAAGTTTCAACGGTTGTGTTATCCTATTATGTAGTAAAGTGTTGCAGCAGTTTTTTGAAAGGAGGATAAGAGAAATTTTAGATTATCTGTTGATGTTGTTATGTGTTATTTACTATCTTTGGCTTTGAAAAAAGTTTTCTGCTTTGCAGGTTCTTCACAAGTCTCAGGTTGAGGAGATTAAGAGATCATTACATAAATTCTTCCTTTTAGTTCTCTTAGATGTATCGATCATGCATTCGTAAACCATGTAATCTCAGACATCCTCAGCGCGCTCCGGGCTACTAGTATGGCAAAAGAATCCTCACATAAAAGCAGCACCAGTGGTCTAGTGGTAGAATAGTACCCTGCCACGGTACAGACCCGGGTTCGATTCCCGGCTGGTGCATTTTCGTGCGCCTTTTGCTTTTCGATTTTTATCTCACTCAAGAAGCTTCAGAAGAGTATTTGTTTTATTGTCCTAAGCGTTGCTACTAAACATCTCATGAGTGTTAACAGTTTATTAATTATAGTAGATATAATATATCTTAATTCGTCAAGGTGTAATATTTTCACTATTGATATGATTTTGGGTGCTTGTATACTATTCTTACCTACATATCAAGAATAAATGACAGATGTTTACTGTTTTATTCGTTTTAGTTGCATACCTAATTACCTATATTAAAACTTTGAAATGCAAACATTGTCATAATCGAGTCTTGCTCTTTTGATTTAATGGTTTTATGCACTCTGACTTGACTTTCTTTTCGTGCTAATTTTCTTGGAACAGATCCTTGATAATGGTTGCGCATATGTAGTGGGTGGATATGTCTATTTCTCTGTTGACAATTTTCCTGAATATGGGGAGTTATCTGGTCGAAAGCTAGATGACAATAGAGCTGGTGAAAGGGTCGCAGACTCGCAGTTGATGAGAGGAAGAAAAACCCAGATGATTTTGCTCTATGGAAGGTAATTGATGTCCCAGTTCCCAATATGTAGATTTTTTTTCTTTGTGTTTTGCTCTATGAAGAGATGATTTCGACATGCAATTAGTTCAGCATCAAGTTAGTTGATTCTATGTTAAGTGTAGGCTGCAAAAGATGGGGAGCCATGGTGGGATAGCCCTTGGGGCCCTGGAAGGCCAAGATGGCACATAGAATGCAGTGCCATGAGTGCACAATACTTGGGCCATTCTTTTGACATACATGGTGGTGGAGAGGACCTAATCTTTCCACACCATGAAAATGAAATCGCTCAGAATGGACACACAATGGTTTTGTCAATGTAAATAGCGAGAAATGTCTAAATCACTCGGTAACTTTGTCACAATGATTAGTTGATTACTTTATTTTTCTAATAATTGTACTTCTACTTTCTCAAAGATGGCCATCTTTCTCAGGTTTTAGAGTTGTACTTGTACCACCCGCTTGCTTTGAGGATGTTCTTACTTGGTACACACTACAGGTCCCCGATCAACTACACAATAGACCAGCTTAATGTTGCATCATATAGATTGTACTACACTTATCAGGTATATTCTATCCTTACATGTTCATTCTGGTGCTATATTCTGCTACAACTTTGTTCACATGAACTGCTTATTTGCTTGGTATCAGTTTACATATGCTAAATTTTGGGAAAGCAAAGGGGTGGGTCTCTGGGTTGAGGTTTCGGGTATTGCAAAGAATAGTGTTGGAACAACATCGAGCGAGTTTGGAGCAATGCTTTTCTCAATCATATGGTGGCCGGAGCAATGCGATATCCGGAGGAAACACAGGATGAACATGTTTGTTTAAGGTTATCCAATTATTTATTGCTTTCTTGGCTGCCAGGACTCTTTCATGCCTTCATATTTTGGCTTGTATTATTTATAAACATGTGTGAATACATATTCCGAAAGTGACCAAGCGACTGGAAAAAGTAATGCCAGTGAACCTTTAATTGCCATGCATGAACAGCAGTAACATTGCTCGAGTTGTTTGCTGACAAAAAAGCAGCCATTGTTCTTAAGCCAAGGTATTTACAGGCAAATTAACTGATTCCCAAATTAATTAGATGCACTATGTTTATGCCTTTTTTGAAATTAAATATTGCATTCTTCAAAATGGGTTGGTAGCAAGATTCACTGCTAGACCTAGGCTGCTTCAGTCATAAGAACCGCTGGTTTGCCTAACTGAAATGTCTCCTTTATATTGAACTACTCGTTTTATCCTAGCTTATTTAAAAGTATCCATATATTATCCCAAAAATATGGAATCGTTTTGTCAGGGTTGGTCTTGTTCCTCCCACACGGCGTCACTTGATAGTGTAGGTTTAAAATCTATGAGGCTACAGCAGTTGCTGCATACTTGGTCTGACAATGCTAGATTGCTCCGTGCCAGTCTCTGGCAGAAGTTAGTGTTGTGTACTTGAGACAAGTATGTATACTTGGTTTGGAAAGAACAGACGGCAGGGAGGAGTTTAACAGCAATGGGAGAGGGAACAGATAGGAAGGAGAATTGATAGGTTGGGTTGGAACAGACATGCAAGGAGAAGTAAAGATGGGGATAGAATATTAGATTATTTCTTGATTGCTTTGAAAGAGATTGACTTCCCCTTTTATATAGAGGAGTCTCTAACGGGGATAAAAAAACCGGCCGGTTAGGACTGGGACCACTGGGACAGGAAAAACCGGCCGGTTTTTCCGGTTTAGCAAATTCTTCGTCCAGATTTTTTCCGAAAATTCTGGTAACCGGTCGGTAACGTTACCGTTTCCGGCCAGCGACTGGGAAATTGCTCGGTTCCGGGTTTTTTTATCCTGGTCCTGACATATAAGACTAATCAATCCTAACAGATAACGTAAACAAACGGACTAACTCAAAAGACTCGACTCTTAACAAAACCACTCTTTCCCAATGTAACCGACTGTCTAACATGACAGGACTCGTGAAAAATACGCATTAACTTTCCTCGTCCATCCCCTTCCTGGATGCTGCTACGTGCTGCTGCTGCTATGCCACAACATTTAGTTTACAAGAGCCAGCAACAGATAGCTTCTAATTCATGCCTTGAGACTGGGAAGTTGCTTTGTCTACCTGACCAAGCAGAACTTTTGACTTGTGTTAGTACCGTGTGACATTTTGCCGTTCTTGTTGTTCCATTAGCGGAGATTTCAGTGCCATTACTTCTAATCAAAGGGCTTATCCGGATTATTTCGTATTTACAGACATTAAAGGATTGTTCAAAATATAGGATTCCGTTGCAACGCACGAGCACCCTACTAGTCAGTAAAAAGAAATAGAAGTGGGAGTGAGGGGAAGACAGACGGCTATCAACACTAATTTTTAAATAGCAGAGACTTGTAAGGGAGCTATGGTAGCTTTGGTTGAGGCAACACCCTTCTTCTCCCCTAAACCCTAACACTACCACCTTATAACCTTACGATATCTTGCTTGCATTGGAGATGCCCGACCATGCTGCACCCGTTAGGCGGCTCATAAAAGTTTGGGCATACTGCAAGAATCCGGCAATCCGAGAAGGCATTCATGACTTCGATGGACTGTAGTCCTCGTTGACACCTTAATTGTGTGTGCAGGGTTTCCGAAATTCAGAGTAAACGTCATACGAAATCTCTTTCAGTGATACAGAGCTGGCATGTCAAGAAATTCGCACCATGCGCCAACAGAATCACAAAATTGCATACGCAAAACCTGGGGAGCTCAAAGGACAATCACACTTATCCCACATTATTAGTCTTCCAGAAAAATAGAAAGGAGAACCACGGATAAACTCCCACAAAACAAAATCAAAGTATTAGTCAACTAACTCTTTTGATTGGTTCAATGAACAACACTATTAGTTGTATTCTTCGATATTTCGCTTCCAAAAAATCTGTAAAAAGGAACGTGGTTATTGTTTGGTTGTACCAACTAGCAACTATGAAATCAGCAGGTAGCCAATGCTATTGTGGGTTCAGGAGGCATTGCCGGATGTTGTCCACTGTCCAGTGAGAATCAATATAACATATATAAAAAATGGTTGTAGTGATTCGGAGATTCTTCTGCGCCAGTGTGTCTATGTTGTACCACCATTAAAACACCTTTAAGAACAGGTAAGGCTACCAGCACCAGCATCAGCATCACCAAAGGTGAAAGGTGCTTCTCAACATGAAATAAGTTCTTTGGACTGGCATTTAGCCCTTGGCTACAGTGAAACATGGCAGTGGTGCAAAATCTACAGCATCCTGGTACACTCGTCCGCACAAAACATCAGTATGTACTTGGTGAACTAGGGAGGAGACCTGCAATACAACAAAAAAAGGCATGGGAATAGACTACTCTGGAAACTGGGGACATAATGTGCAAAACCGTGTGATAAACCTCACCTTTCAAAAGATGACAAGAGGTTAAAACATCTATTTTGAATTGGAGACCTTTAGTAGCTCATGGAATGCTTCTTGAGGAATATCAACGGATCCTACACGTTTCATGCGCTTCTTCCCTTCCTTTTGCTTCTCTAGTAACTTCTTTTTGCGAGTAATATCACCACCATAGCATTTGGCCAGAACATTCTTTCTCATTGCTGATAGACTGGAAATGATGCAAGACAGCATATTCAAGTCTTCTCAAATACATAACTTTTTACATAACTGAACATAATATACCATGGAACTGAATAATGTTATGGACACAAATTAGGACTGGGTAACTAACTAGAAGGTAATAATCTAAGAGTCCTAGACTAGCTACTAGGTTATTTAACCTGGACCTTTCACAGGTTCTGTACTATAAAATACCAAATAGCACGAGACCAAGGAACTGATTTGCCAAGGCAGTTTTCTTACGCCAACAGAAAGGTTAAGTTGGAACCAGTATCAAGCTAGACAAAGTACTCAATAATTGGCTCTAAGAAGCAGATTGCAAAGTCAACCTATTTCCAGTGGCTGTTTTCACACCAAATACAAAGGAGCAATGATTGATGTTCTAAAAAGCATATCCAATAAGACTACCTAGAAGGTGAAAGTGAATGGGTAAATCTGATTTTACTTGGAACTGGAAGAGCATCTCAACTTGAGAAGTTATATTCATGGACAGAAAAGTCCTTTTCCTGAATGGATATGGATGCTCTTGCAAATAGAGTGAAGTGCATATATATAATAATTTCAAAGCACTTGGGAATGTACATGAATCTTTAACAAAAATCGTATCATAACCTTAAAAAAATCGTATTGTAAGAAATTATGTAATATTTCAGACAACTAAAAGCAGAATTGAACATCTTACGTCTCCCTTGCGATAACCTTTGAACCAATTGCTGCTTGTATAGTGATCTCAAACATTTGCCTGCATAATCAGAGACCAAAGCATCAGAAAAAAAATGTAAGGCAGTAGTGGGAGGGTAAAAAATGTTGCCACTGACTCAGTAGACGGATAAAAACATGTTGCCAGCAACATTTGCCCCAATAACAAAATCATGTTATTTTTTATTTATCCCATTCACAAGTCTCTTCTTCTTTCCCATGGTAATTATGGCATAATTCATGCGACATTTACTCAAGCACTTGCTTTATGCATCAGATTTCCAAACAAGGAGCATAATGAATACCTTTCTATGAATTTCTTCAGCTTCTCTACTAATTCTCGTCCAACCCTCTGAGCTTTTTGGTGATGGACTATAGTTGCCATAGCATCAACAGGCTGGCCATTAAGTAGAATATCCATCTTAACCAGATCTGATTGTTGATACCTGTTGAAGTGAATTAAAGTAAGGAAATCTAACAAGAAACAGAAATAATGAATACAAAGTGGTGGCATTTTTTTCTGCTTAGCCACCCATCTAGCCAAAGCACAAAATCATATATACCATTTTGAAAAAATAACTCGCATGAAATGCAAATTATTCCAGTAAGTAATCACAGAACATAACATTTAACAAGTAACAACTGGAACAGTAACTACTCTAATCATCAGGAGATGTTCCCAAAATATTAGATATCTAAAGCAAGGGCACTTTCTGTTTGTCCTTAGTAGGCTGGACTGGAGACAGGAATTGCACTAGGGACCATATTTATGAACAAGGCTACTACAACATTCAAGAAATAAAGGAGGTACCAAGATATATAACAGTTCTCCTGCAACATCATCAGAACAGGAGTGAAAAACAGAAAAGAATAACCAGACCACATGGGGAAGTCAAGAAAACAACAGCAACCATATGGCCTTTCATCTCAGAATCTCTAAAAACAAAAGAGTAGCCAGACCATGTATGATTATTAAGTTGGAAAGGAGACTTACTCAGAATCTTCATAATCGAAAGTAGCGTAGCCAGATGTTATGCTTTTCAACTCATTGTAAAAATCCACAATGATCTCCCTCAATGGTAATCGGTACTTCAACAAAGCCCTTTGGCTGCATCAAACATAACCACAATAAGCAAAAACAGAAAACATTTACTTCAAAACATGTGATTTAGGGGGCAAAAAAAAATTACGCATCAATGAATGTATATTCTAGCTGCTCGCCCCTCCTTTCTGAACAAAGCATAATGACAGGCCCAACATACCTGTAAAAGTGGTTGATCATCATCAGAATCTTTCTAGTTGTAAGGATTTATCATGAAAAAAAAAAGAAAAGAAAACGAGAAAGGAAGCAGATCTTACTCACTGGGAATAATAATAGTTGCAATGACTGTTGGCTCCCAGCAGGCTGCTATACGTTTTCCAGGATTTGAAGCCAAAGCCGCAGGATTCTCAACTTGAACTTTGCTGGACAAAACAATGTAAGATCAAACATACTAGTAGATAACAAATATAATGCAATTGTAAATGCTCACCTTTCATCACTGTATTCAAAGATATATGGTACAGTTGGTATGGTCGATATGACTTGAGCTCCATATTCCTAAACAGAACACAACAATAAATTAAGATCTCAAGAATGATGACAGGAAATAGAAAAAATTCATAACTTCCTTGTTTCCATCATCTTTTCCAGTGAGAGGAAATGAGAAATGCATGTGTCAATGTTTCAATTGAGCAACACAACATTGCACTTTTGAATTGTGATATAGGGGGACATACATAGTGCAAACTTAAAGGTAGATGTATTATGCAAAGTAATTTAGTTTGAATATTAAATCAACACAAAAGAATCTTCAAAAATTGTGAAGGGTAATCACAAAAACATATCTGGGGGGAAAATAAAACAAAAGTACATGTGAGGATCACAATTAGTTGCTAACAACTTTTCCTCTCTTTTAAGGGTTGAGACGGCAAGACTTCTCAGGCTATTGACTAAGGTATCAACCATAGTCACCAGGATCCCAGGTCGACTGGGTCGAGGAACAGGGTCAAGGGACGCGGGTGACTAAAAACATGGGTCGAAGGGGAGTAGTGTCCTTCGGGACGCTAGTTCGGGACGCGACCCAAATGAGTCCAGGTCGATGACCTAATTATAAAGCTATGTATTGTAATAACTAATAAACACATATATCAAAGAAAGAGAAAAGAGATGGACCACTATCCCTCTCAGCCCACTATTCCTCTCAAGCCAAACAGCCCATCTAAGCACCACTCTCTCCTCCCGTGCCCTAACTCCAGCTGCAACTCCCTTCCCTCCTCCCGTGCCTCAATTCCCAAGCACAGGCAGCCGTCTCTCCTTCACCTACCTCTCTCTCATCCTCTCCTTCACCTCCCTCTCCCTCGCCGTCAACTTCTCATGGCGGCTTCTGCTGCTGCTCTGTCTCATCCTCAAGCTGCAACCAGCAGCGGCGGCGGTGATGACGGGGCTAGCGATGGGCTGCAAGATCCACGGGCGAGCCACCTTAAACAGCAAGATCAAGCTGCCTCCTCATGGCTAGGTGGACTTCCTCTCTCTCTTCCCCCTCCAGGCTCCATCTCCCCTCCAGCCCTCCGTCTCCTCTAGTCTCACGGATCGCAACTCGGCGTTGTCCCCCACGGCGACCCAGATCGCCGACGACCCACGATTCGGGACACCGATCTGGGGTCGTGGACCGCCGGGGCGACCCGCGATCCTGGTGACTATGGTATCAACATACTAAAATATAGGAATCATGCAAACTGAACCATAAATTTGACGGGGAGAAAGATCCTCGCTACTTTCTCGGTGAAAGATAATAAATGCACTGACATGGCTGTCAATGCACAAATGGAACGACACAGCTCTTCCAGTTAGTACTATATCAATATTATGAACAAATCACCAAGGCTGAAAATAATTGGCAAGGTAACTTCCTTTACAATACACTAGCAGGGTTGCTGAATTCACTTCTTCCAATAGTAGGAATGAAAATTTTCCTACAAGGGCATCGTGAGTTCGTGACCCATTTTGGTGTTTGAAAGAGCTAGAGATGGTAGAATTTAGGTGCAAATTTGTCTATATAATTGTGCCTGGCTATGTATAGTGCAACCAATAATTGCATATTACCAACAAGCTGGCAACTATTTGCAAAAATAAAAAGTAAAACTATACTTGTTCAAGCCGTTGATGAAAGACGTCCATGTGTAGCAATCCTAGGAAGCCACACCTGTACAAGATACACAAGAGACAAACTCATGTACAGATCAACAATGAATTACAGCATGTTTCAACACGTGCTAGCATGAAAATGATGGAGAATAACTATACTTTGCATGCATAAAAGCTGATACCTGAAGCCCATGCCAAGTGCAGTGCTTGTCTCTTTTGTAACAGACACACTGGCGTCATTACACGTTAGTTTTTCAATTGCATGGCTAAGAGCATCAAAGTCAGAACCATCAGCTGGGTATAGACCAGAGAAGACCATGTGTTTTGCAGGCTTGAAACCTGAATGGCTATTATATATGACGTCACATAATACAAATAAACTAAAGCAAGAAAAAATTGCCTATGAAAACCTGTAGTGCTTTCAGGCTGAATCAGACTAATTGAAAAATAATCGGATGACATAAAATATTTTCAGAAGGGTGGGGAATCCCATACCAGGAAGTGGTTCAACGATACTCTTTGCCTGATGAAGAGTATCACCAATCCGTGCTTCTTTAGTTGAACGCATTCCACTTATAACATATCCGACTTGTCCAGTGTAAAGCACACCAGTAGGGGTAAGCTCAGGATGCATAATGCCAACATCAAGGACTTCGTACGTGCGACCAGTTGCAGCTGATGCAATCTTATCTCCCTTACACAGAGCACCATCAACAACAGCAACATGACAGATCACCCCTTTGTATTCATCATAGTACGAATCTAAGAGCAGCATTCGTATGGGTGAATCACATTTCCCAGGTGGGTAAGGTATGCGCTCGATAACAGCTGGTAACACCTGGCTAAGGCCTTGACCAGTTTTAGCAGAAGTGAGCAGAGCTTCACTTGGATCAATATCGAATAACCTCTTCAATTGGGCCTTTACATTATCTGGATCGGCAGTGGGCTGATCAATCTTGTTAATAACAGGAATGATACTTAGGTTCGATTCAAATGCAAGGTAAAAATTTGCGATTGTTTGTGCCTGTACACCTTGGGCTGCGTCAACTACTAAAAGAGCACCCTGGCAAGCTGCCAGAGACCTGGAGACCTCATAGCTGAAATCCACATGTCCTGGAGTATCAATCAAGTTAAGCAAATACCTCAGATTATCTGGCCCATGGGATGCAGCAGTTTGCCCAGTAGCATGCCTGTAGAACATAGTTGCTGTTTGGGCTTTCACAGTGATTCCCCTTTCCCTCTCTACCTGTTGACACCAGATATAAATGTTACAACAAAGGGCACAAAGTATCTAACTATACATCAGGGTTCGATCCACTTCAGAAACAGCATTTTTTAGTGGAACTTTAAATGTCAATGTTTAAGAAATAGGGAGTGTCAACAAATGAGCACTCAGCAATAAATGTATTTCATTCATACTAATATTACCATCTAAAACAACTACTGTCTCAAATGATGAAGGCTGAAGACAAATCCATTACGTTCAACAGTTTGCAATTTATATAAACCACTTTCCATATTCAGTGGTAGCATATCTGGCTTATTTTTATTTGGTATTTGCTAACCCCTGGATGTCCAAATGTACTAGAAAGTAGAAATAGCTTATTATCTTATTATGACGCACTGGTACACAGTACGATAAATATAATAGTTACAAAATACTAAATTGCATGTAAGAAAATACATTACAACAGCTTTGCTGCTTCAGTAAAGTACATGACATCCACTTTAAAAAATCGCTAGTGCATTTATCACCATTAGAAATGGAATCAGCCATTTATCAAAGTCATATATTCCCTCCAGTTACAAATACATGTCGTTTTGGACATTGACACGGTTCCCAAAATACAACTTTGACCACTAACTTCTATTGTAATATAGTTATAAGTTATAACACCCAATGAAACTATAATATTATGAAAATACTTATCGAGATAAATATATATATATGATTTTCATGTATCCAATTTAAATATTTAAAAAGATGTCGATAGCCAGAGTTTTGTAAGTTTGACTGCACGTATCCCAAAACGGCGTGTATTTGTGACGGGAGGCAGTAGTTGCTAATGCAGTTCCGATATGTTCTTAAAACAGTGAGGAAAAGGTTGGTTTCTATTATCACCGTTCATCAACCAAAACAACTTCAAAATTACTCACCCTGGTATGTGCATGAGTGCATCCTCCCAATTCATTTATTTAGGGTGTGTTTGGTTGGTCGGATGTAGTTGAATGGAATGGGATTATATTGTACCATGTGGTTCCATTCTTTTAGGTGAATAGAGTGATTCAGAATCTAGAGAAAATATTTTTCAAATTTGTATCTCATCATCTATGATGGGATGGTTCAGTTTAAGCAATCAAACACATGGGCACCTTTATTTTTGAACCATCATTTACCTGTACCACTTGGTACAAGCAACCAAACACATTATTACAGTAAAACTAAGCCCTGAAAGAGCCAATATTTCACTAGATTTATCCATGTTTCGAGAAAGGGAACCTTTTGCGTCCCACCTGTAACTTGTCGAGGTATTGAGGCTGGCCATGGCCCTTCTGGATGGTGCCGGTGAGCTCTAGCAGCCGGTCGGCGAGGGTCGACTTGCCGTGGTCAACGTGCGCGATGATCGAGAAGTTCCGGATCCGCTCCGGCGGGTACAGCCCCAGCTCCGAGCCCGACACACCGCCGCGGGCGCCGTGCTCCGGCGACGCCTGGGAGGAGAGGAGGCGCTCATATTGTTGGGCCGTCCGGGAGAATGCGGAGGCATTGGCCTGCAGGCGGATGACGCGGCGGGCGGATCGCCGGAGCGCGGCGGCGCCGGCCATGCGGAACCGCGGTGCGGCGGGAGCTAGGGTTCTTAAGAGGGATTTGGCAAAAGGATGGATGGGTGGCATGGATGGAATTGGTCTATAGACTACAAAGACGTCTGTGCCACTGTAACGTGGGCCCGTTGATACCATGCCATTTGGTCATTGGTTACGTGGGGAGGACCGAGGAATGTTTACATTGAGCAATATACGCATGAAGACATTTTTCTTTGTTTACAAAACTTAAAACATACTTTGATTTGATGGGAACTTCCATTGGAGATTCTAAATTAATGATAGATTGTAGTTAAGGCCCTGTTTAGTATAGCTCTGCTCCAAGTTTTTGTAACTCCAACTCCAGTTTCACTCTTGGATCCACTCCTATAAGAAGTTGGAGCAATCTGAGGACGTGTTTGGTTAGAAAGTTGGCTCCAGCTCCAGGAATGGGAATGATATTTGTAAAAAGACTTTATTATCCTTGTTTTGTGACTTGTAATCTTTTTTCGTATTGCTTAACTTATAACAGTTTAATAATTTAATTTCAGTCATGTTGTGCTTTTGTTTATTTTAATTTTTATTTTTGTCATGTTGAGTCATGTTGTGTCATCTTTTTCACCTACATTCGAAATTTTTACTCCAATTTGCATTTCATTCAAAAAAAAATTTACTCTAGTTTTTTTTTTTTCGCCTACATTCGAATTTTTTACTCCAGTTTTTTTTTGTCATGTTGAGTCTAGCACTTCCCATTTCCATTCAACAATATGCATTGCATTGAATCTTCAATAACCAATTTACAGGATTTTCATAGAAAACTTTCAGAGAAGTTAATTTTGCATTCAACAATTCGAGCAACATATTAGCATTGAACAATATGCTTTGCATTGAACAGTTCAAGTTGCTACAAAGCAACATCAGCTACACACCAATGGCGGCAAGAACTAATAATACAACATCACTTCCCAGTTTGTGTTGGAGATAATAGAAGATAGATGCAATGTCAGTAGAAAATTGCCTTTCAGTCGTTGGCATTACGATGCTGAACAGATGGAAGTAAAATACAATACACTTCAATTTCAATTGAAAAGGCTAACATTTGGTGGTCGATGCGATCATAGCTTCTTTGGGCAAATATCACTTGAAAAATGCACTAAGAAATCAGAATCCTTAAAGGTTAGTGTACATTACTGACATTGATGAACAATTGCTTGCGGATATAAATGTATAAAGCATGGACAAAAGTGAATCACAGTTCATCATAAATGTGAGGGGCAGTAGGAGGATTCGCTAGGGCAGATCCATGCTGGACTTTTGCTACAATGCCTTGGTGATATTGAGCACGATCGATGGCATCGGCCGGCTTTCTTTGCGATGTCAACGGGCCAATGCGTCTTGAAACAACATAAAGAACCACCAAGGAGAAAATGAGAAAACCAACAGTCAGGATGATCCTGGTAAACAGATCTAGTTAGCAATTGGCACAACCCAGACAAAACTGTTACTACACAAGCATAAACTTAGTCTTTCAGAAAAGAAATCAAATGCATAACACAATGGCAGTTGGTAACTTGGTATATCACTTAAACAATTGTTTCTAGATGTTTCCTGATGACATAAGAACCTAGATGTTTCCTGATGACATAAGATCAGGCTCAATATCAAGATTTTGATCGGCAATGGCCTTATCCATCTCATATGCAACTAGGTAGTTCCCATATCAGCTAAGGCAATCCCAGTACTTCTAGGAAAAGCATACTACTAGCACAACGTATAATGGCCTAGTAGCACACAAACAGCACATCACTCTTCAGATGATATAAAAAATCAGACAGACACCAGGAGCGAACTTAAAGTGCCCCCAAATTTTTGGGGAAACAAGCTAAGCAAGCTGCTATGAGAAGAACAATCAAATCAAATCCGCCACTAACGAGATGGACTGGAGTATCTCGGAATGAAACAAGGAGGATTTGGATCTGATTGCTCACAACAAAGAGGAAAACACTAGGTTAGGGCTTCCGTACCAACAGGAGAAATCAGCTAGCCTGAGTGGATCTCCACGACAGCCCAGTAGCGGGGAGGAGAGAAGAGTTCCTTGGCCTTCGAGGTGGAAGGAGGCCTGCCCTGGAAGCTTATGCTCGAGCGCTGGACGGCGAAGAGAGGGCGGTTCGGCGGCGACGGAGTCAGAGTCGGGTGTACGGGGAGGGGAGGAGGGAAGGGGATCCTGGTTAGGGTGTACGGGGAGGGGAGGTGGAAGGAGGAAGAGCAGAAGGGGAGCGGGGCGGCGCTGCTCGGGCGAGAGACGGAGAGAAATCTAGGTCGGCGGGGTTGGAACGCCGCCACCACCGCTTGCCCGCTTCAGGGGCTAGGGTTAGGGCGGGAATGGACTGGGTGCGGATCGGCGGGAGAGAGGAGGAGGGAGAAGGGAGGAGGAGGGCGAAGGAGCGGCCGGGGCGGTGGCGGTGGCGGAAGGGGAGGAGGAGGGGCGAGAGAGAGGACAGAGGGGATGGGGCTTAATCGGGAAGAATGTGGGTGTGACGGGGGCGAATCGGTGGGGCTGAGGGGGTTTTGTGGAGTGGTAAAGGTGGGTAATTACCCTCAACTTCAAGGGCATCTTGATAAGGGAGCTGCTGCTCCTTGCGGGGAGCTGGTGGAAGGCCGCTCCCAAAAATTGTACTACAGGCTGCTCCGCTCCTGGTTGCTTCAACTCCAAAAAAAGTATGGAGTAACACCGTTTGGCACAGCTCCACTCACTCCAACTATAAAGCTAGGAGTTAGAGCCATACCAAACAGGGCCTAAGAATATAATTAGCTCGATAAGAGGACAACATTGAACGCTGTATCTTCCTAAACTTGAGAATTATACAGTTTAGATCCCTAAACTTTGTACGAGTGAGTCAACAGATATCTAAACCTCACTTTGTAGGGTGCAATTGAAGTGGTTAGATGAATATTGCTTGTCATGTATCCTATTTGGTATTTTTCTCTGAGTCGAAGTCAGATACGAATAGTGTTAGATACCCATCTCCATCTCGTATTCGCTCCGTGTCGGTCGATCGGTCGGTCGAAAACTATATGTTTCTTTTGCACCCCTACAAAGGAAATTAGACATTAGAAGTGCAATCAAACCGAACACGGAAAGACTAATCGCTAAGATGTCAAAGGAAAAACACTCAGTATCTCATGTCTGCTCAGATGCAACAACTCACCTATCTGTTATCATATTCCTAATTGAAGTCACAATATGTTTTTCTTATACCACCTGACATACGAATACATACGGACGGATATCATTCATCCCGTATCTTATTTCGTATTTTTTCCTCGGAGTTGGAGTCAGACATGAATAATGTCAAATACCTATTTATTTCTTCTATATTCACTGTTGGAATTAATACGGGCTAGGCCCAATTTTAATTCTAATTAATTCCTGAAAAATTTCAAAGGTCTATGTGCATGTGCTAAAACTGTTTAGTCCTATATGGAGAGTTGAATGGGAGTTACGCCACTTTAAAAGGTGGAACGTGGTAACCCCCTTATGGAATTGGAGAGAGCCAATACGCGCGCGCTCGCTCGCTCGCCGAGCCGAGCCACGGTTGTGCGTGTGTGCGCGTACGCAGGCGTGTCAGGTGCGTGCGCGTTTTTCTTTATCTATTCGAAAATCGGAACGCACCGACTCGCAGTAAATGACATTAACGAACGGCCGACAGTAACGGTGCGGTTACTATTGAGTAATGGCTGCAGTTAACACTATTCTGGCCTCTTCGATTTTGGGTTTTTGGTGAGCGTTCGCGCGACTGCTCGCTTCATCTGATTTTCAGCTACGTCTACATCTGCACAACTACTACCGCGACATCCACTACGCCATGACTAACGACGACATCATCAAGACTTCTGCTTCTACTTCTGTTGCTCCTTTCGCTGGATCTGGGTATGCCTATCTCGCACTTGTTGTTTACTTAGCTTTATTATCTGTTGTTGACTCGAACATTGAGATAGATATGCTAGTTTCTGTCCTTCTATAAATTTGTATATCTATAGTGTTCTTGTCTACCTATTTTGTGAAAATGGTTACAGTATTATCCATGATTTATCTAGTACATTTCTAGATTAAAGTAATTCAAAAAATACTCATATTTTCAACAATCCAAAAACTTTATTATAGCATTTTTTGTCAATTGGCTTTGCTGCTGCGCTAAAACCCTCTGAATTCGATAGTGCGAATTACAAGAGGTGGCGCACCAAGATGGTGCTTTGGCTAACTGCCATGAACGTTTTTCATGTGGCAAGCGGCAAGCCTGAAGGAACACTTACTCCTGAACAGGAGCAAGCGTTCAAGGCTGCTGATAACCTTTTTAAAGGTGTCGTGATTAGCGTTCTTGGTGAGAAGTTAGTTGATGCATACATGGTGATTAAAACTCGGAAAGAGGTGTGGGATGCACTCAAGGTCAAGTTTGGGGTTTGGGATGTAGGCAGTGAATTGTATCTCATGGAGCAATACCATGACTATAAAATGGTTGATGGCCGTTCTGTAGTTGAGCAGGCTCATGAGATACAATCCATGGCTAAAGAACTTGAGCACTTCAAATGTGTGTTACCGGATAAGTTTGTCGCGGGTGGCATTATTGCCAAGCTTCCTCCTTTTTGGAGGAATTTTGCTACTTCTCTGAAACACAAGAGACAAGAGTTTTCTGTTGAAAATCTCATTGGGTCTCTTGATGTTGAAGAGAAGGCGAGGGCAAAAGATACACACATCAGAGGTAATGAGAGACATTCTAGTGCCAATGTGGTGCATAAGAAGAATGACCAAGCTCAAAAGTTCAAAAGCAAGAACAAAACTGCACAAACAACTAACTTGAAGAAGAAGAAGAACACAAAAGATGGCATTTGCTTTGTGTATGGTGAACATGGTCATTGGGCCAAGGATTGCAGCCAACGCAAGGGTGGGAAGAATCAGCAAGGGCAAAATTCTAAGTCTGCTAATGTTGTTGTTGGTAATACTGAGACGGGAACATCAGGGTATGGTAATTTACCTACTGTTCTTTCCGTATGTCAATCTACCGATTGGTGGATAGACACTGGTGCTAATATATATGTGTGTGCTGATATTTCATTGTTCTCTTCTTACCAGATCACTCGGGATTCAGCCGTTCTAATGTGGAACGGGTCACATGCCACTGTTCATGGTGTTGGCACGGTCGATCTGAAGTTTACTTCAGAGAAGATTGTGCAACTAAAGAATGTGCATCATGTGCCATATATCAATAAGAATCTTGTGAGCGGATCTCTTCTATATAGAAATGGCTTTAGACTGGTATTTGAGTCTAATAAATTTGTAATGTCCAAGTGTGGACAATTTGTTGGTAAAAACTATGTGTGTGGAGGTTTGTTCCACCTATCTCTTTCAGATTTGTGTAATAATGTTGTGAATCATGTTTGCAGTGGTAATGAGACTAATATTTGGCATTCACGACTTTGTCACATAAATTTTGGTTACATGACACGGTTAGCCAGTTTAGAGTTAATCTCGAAATTCACCCTTGCCAAAGGTTCTAAATGTCAAGTTTGTGTGCAATCAAAGCAGCCTCGTAAGCCTCATAAGGCTGCGAAGGTAAGAAACTTGGCACTATTAGAACTCATACATTCAGATCTGTGTGAGATGAATCGCGTGTTGACAAAAGGTGGTAATAGATATTTTATGACTTTGATTGATTACTCCACTAGGTTCTGTTATGTGTATCTTTTGAAAACTAAAGATGAAACTCTTCACTACTTTAAAATCTATAAAGCAGAAACTGAGAACCAACTTGAAAAGAAAATCAAAAGGTTAGGTCTGATCGTGGCGGTGAGTACTATTCTACTGAGTTCAATTTATTCTGTAAGAAACATGGTATAATCCATGAGAGGATGCCTCCCTATTCACCCCAGTCAAACGGGGTTGCTGAAAGAAAGAATCGCACTCTAACTGATTGGGTTAACGCTATGTTAGAAACAGCGGGTCTTTTCAATGCATGGTGGGGGAGGCTATATTGACTTCATGTTATGCCCTAAACAGGATTCCTACAAAGAATAAAGAGATAACCCCATATGAACAATGGAAGAAAAAAAACTATCACTTTCATACTTGCGCACTTGGGGTTATTTGGCGAAAGTCAATGTGCCAATTTTCGAAAAGCGTAAGCTTGGACCAAAACCCGTGGATTGCGTCTTTCTAGGCTATGCTCACCATAGCATTGGATATAGATTTCTAGTGGTGAAATCTGGAGTACCGACGTGCATGTCAGTACAATTATGGAGTCCAGAGATGCTACATTCTTTGAGGATAATTTTCCAATGAAAGATATGCCTAGTTCATCGAGTCAGGAGCCTAATACAACTCCTGAACCTGCCATTCCAATGGAACCTGCCTAGTTCATGAGTTATACCATAGTGATAACCCATCCTATGTGATCGGAGATCCCGTGAAGTAGGATTGGCGAAATAAGCTATTGGTTAACTGGAAGGAGAGAACCTTTATAGACCCACCCCATTGGAGATGCAATTCTCTCCTAAATCTGTATGGCAGGTTAATTTTTATTTTAATATGTTCTGTGGTTTGTTTAAGCAAAGATGTTGTCCTATAGAGCAGTCTTGAAAGAACACACCTATATGAGCCCGACTGCTAGTCACAGTCTATGAGATAGGGTAATCTCTAGGAAGCTCATGAATAGGCCAGAAGTATGACTTATATGCTCCAACCCGCGGGGATGCCTAGTAGCCTAGTATCAATTAAGAACTTAAGTGAAACTTATTCACACAAAACTGCTAATTCAAGGCTTAGTCCATTGTGCAGTTGTGGATAAGTGTAGCTTCTGTTCTAGGTGGATGTTCAACCTTAACCGGTCTCCATCGAAACACTGGTATATCAAAACAATACTGTGGATCAAGACATTTGACATGTGCCCTTGGGATCTGGTGGGGGATTGTTGGAATTAATACGGGCTAAGCCCAATTTTAATTCTAATTAATTTCTGAAAAATCCCAAAGGCTCATGTGTATATACTAAAACTGTTTAGTCCCATATGGAGAGTTGAATGAGAGTTACATCACTTTAAAAGGTGGAACGTGGTAACCCCTTTGTTGAATTAGAGAGAGACAATACACGCGCGTGCTCGCTCTTTCGCCTCTCGAGCCGGCGTCGTGCCGCGTCTTGAGTGCGAAGTGCGTGTGCGTGTGCGCGCGCGTATGCGGCGTGTCAGTGCGTGCGTTTTCTTTATATATTCGAAAATCGAAGCGCACCAACTCACAATAGGTGCCTATAGAACAAAACATATTTATAACAAAAAGATACTATGAGACAGAGAAATTACAACACACACTTCTTTCTTTTTTTCCTGTAGCTTCATCATCAGCAACAAAAAAAGTTTGGCCACAGACTACACTCTCCCACGTGAGAGCTCGCAGATTCATGTGTCGGGACCCAAAAATATGATTCAGGAACCCTCTGTGTATTCTGAACTAGTCCCAGATCAGTAGCTAGCTCACACAGAAAACAGTGATGAAATACCATCCATTTATTCAATTTAACTAAAAAGATCTCAAACTAATAAATAATAATAACTGGACCTTATGGTCAACGTTTACTTAACTTGCCACGTAAGGCTAAAGAAACAAATAAATTTTTGCAGCGGAATGAAACTCTTGAAAAGGCCAATCAACATGCCCACAGGCAATCGAGTGGAGAACACATCCTAATCCGCAAAACCTTCATGGTACTCTTGGACGAAAAACTCTTGAGCAGCTTGATATTCTTCAACTGAGCAACAATGGCGTAAAGCCGTGAGTACATAAAGCACTCAACAAGTCGTAGGGAAATATATGTAAATAGTATTCATGCAAAGCTTGAACAAATGTTAGCAGTATGGTTCTTTTGTATAAAGCAGCATTGACGATAAATACAATAAATATATTAAAATGCGTAATTGAAAAGAATAATAAGTAATTAAACTATTTCTTTGAAACAACTAGTAAACTTTTCATTCATTTCCTAACCAAACCAATGATAAGTGAATCCCCAATTCACCAATCGACACAAACCACTACGTGAATTACCCATTCACCAAATGAACATTATATTCATCAAGTGAATTTCCCATTCACACTCCGACTCATTTTGTAAAGAAACTCTACTACCTCTCATGTGAAATTACGGAACACGTCCGTAACCGCAGACACGGCTATTCGAATAGTTTTACACTCTGCAGAGGTTATACAGGTTCACTCACAAGAGATAATCAAATTACAATATCTGTTTGACATACTTCCATAGGTGTGCGACTAAAAGATTATCACAAGGGCTTTACAAAGCACTATTTTGACTCAGTTTTGCTCACTAATGTTTGTCTAACTAAAAGTTATCCATGCTAAGGTGACAAATGATTCATAACATTCAAATAATCAATGGAGGCATAATGACAACAAGTAATAGCTAATCCCAAAATAATTTATATAAAGATAACATGTAGTTGTATAAAATAATATACTTTTGAAATCATAGGTTCAATATGATCAAAGAACCACGACTTGCCTTGGAATAGATGTCAGCTAATGTCAGCAGGAGATTTTCGGCTGAAAAGAAAATAAAGGAAATACCCTAATGTCGTAGGGACGTCCCACCACCCCACGACCCGGCGAAGCACGGTTGCCCCGGAAGGTCTCCCCAAGAACCTACTCATAAAGGGTCCCGAAGACCCCTCGAATGATCCCGAAGACCCCTCGAAAGATCCCGAAGACCCTCCGGAGTAGTCCCGAAGACCCTCCGGAGTGATCCCGGAGACCCCTCAAAGGATCCCGAAGACCCTCTGGAGTGATCCCGAAGACCCCTCGAAGGATCCCGAAGACCCTCCGGAGTAGTCCTGAAGACCCTCCGGAGTGATCCCGGAGACCCCTCGAAGGATCCCGAAGACCCTCCGGAGTAGTCCTGAAGACCCTTCGGATAGTCCCGAAGACCCTTCGAAGGAACCCCGAAGACCCTCAGAAGAAGCCAGCGAAGGACCTCAAGGGGTCACTCCAGCGGAGGGCGCGGGGCTACAGGAACGGTGTACCAGGTGTATTCCCCGAATGAGCCATGTCCATGAAGATATACCGTGCACCAGAGGCTACGCGTAGGGCGCATAAAAGTCCCTGCAGCCCCTATGGTTACAGTACTTTTCTAGGGATACAAATGTAAATTTAGATGCCATGCAGGGAGCTATAAATAGCCCCCTCCACCATGTAACAGAGGGAGGCTTTTCCTTTAAGCAATACATTTACACTCAGTAACCGAGCCCCTTTTAGAAGCACCCCCCGTCTTTCTAGCACAGGGGGTCTCCTCTTTTTACTGTCTAGTCTTCCCACTACGACACCTAACATCTGGAACCTACTGGTCATAGATATGGTCCATGGTGAATGGAGTCCTTGGACCTTTTGGACCAGGTGGGTTTTGGTTTGCCACATGGCACAGACCTAGACGCCACATGTGCTGACATAGGGACAAGAAAGCTGAGGTGGACAATCATTTGGCGATGAGGTGGCAAGGAAAGAGAAAGACATAGAGAGAGGGTCTTGGTCGGTGGTGAAGAAGATGGGGCGACGGTGAACAGCGGCAAGGTGGGCGCTAGGAAGTAGCAAAATGGGATGCCTAGAGTGCAAGGAACGTGGTGGTGGCAGCTTGACCAGGACGGCGGCGATTCCATGGTGGCGAGGACATTGGCGGTGAGGAGCTCCACGACTTCGACGACATCGGTGAAGGAGTGGCGCCCAAGGAAAAGCAAGAGGAGCACAACGACGACGATAGCACAAGGGTCGCAGAGAGCTGCTCGGGTCGACTAGACGATGACCAAAACGGCAGCAATGACGAGATGACCGGAGATGAAAAAGTTGGCCGACGACGGCAACTCGGTGGCTAAGGAGATTGAATAAAAGCGGGGATTGGACGACAATAGGATTTGGTGCAAGATGACGCACGAGATTTGGCCAAGGACTCACCGGAAGCGTAGATGGACAACGGGTGCCCACGGTCGATTTTCTTACAAAGACAAAAACTGCAATTTGATGATTCTTCAGAGGAGATGATGAGTGCACCACGTAGCTCATGATGATGTGATCCCGATGGCGGTGGTGAAAGGGCCGAAGAAGCTCGGACGACGACCAATTCCGGTGAGAAAGAGCTCCAGGGCGGCGAGCTTTGTCGATGAAATCCGACAAAACGAAGTAGAGAATGAGGAAACCAACTTGGGGCCTCGGGAGAGCAGAACGGCACAACGATTTTGACACGAACGGCTTGGTTTATAAATCTCTGAAGGAGGAGAGCTAGAGATAGGACCGGCGATGCTCAAGACGGCTCGGACTTGGACTCCTAGAAGTCCTTGTGAAGACCATGGTGAGGTAGCAAGCCAAACCCACAGTCAGGGAAACAAAAGAAAAGGGAGGAGAGGCTTGACACTGGCTGGGCTGCCCTTACGCACGAACGAGAAAAAGGAGGTGGGCCAAGGCTTTGCGCGTGTGGCTTGGACTGAGCAAGGAAGCGGACTGGCTAGCTGGGCTTTGGCCGGGAGAGAAAATGAAGATGGGCCAGATCGAAGTGAAGAATAATTGGGCCAAGGAAAAGGAAAATGATCCTGAGAGGTTTTCTGATATTTATATTATGTTTTCCTTTTTAGAAAATACTAAAAATTCAAATAGCAATTAGAAAATAGCAAATAAACTCGGAAAAATCTAGAAAATATATAGAAAATATATCCAAGCACAAAGAATCCAAATAAAATAATTTTGACAATAGTTGATGTTGACATTAACCACATAAAATTGTTTTTGATTCATGAAAATTCAAATTAAGTTTTAACTTTAATAGAAAAATTCAAATGGTTATTTTTATTTTTAAAACTAAAATAAAACTCCAAAAATAGACCAAATTTTGGGATGTTACATCATGGGTGGGAAACAAAGTGACTGTTCCTCTCAGAGTTGCTGCTCTACACAAATTCCTCTCCCTCTCCAACTCTGTCGGACCCGAATTTTGCAAATCCAAATCTTCTGTGAAAACACTCTGCTATTCCCTGGATCAGTAGATAGCACTCACAGACACATTGCTGAATCATTTCATACATGGCATGAACTAAACCATTCAATATATTACAAACATCAGAGTGACATAGACCGCGTCGGGTCGAGTTTTACAATAAGGGCTGAATAGGCCAAACTGATTACATTACATAAAAGCAGCAAAAACTACAGTAAAAGCAAAAGGGGTAGAGCACATTTCTCCACAGGCAAGCGACTGGGGCAGCTTGTGTACGACTGGTATTAACCAAGGACCTGGATAATACCGGTCGTACACAAGTACCGACGAGCCAGCTAGACTAAGGCGAGACCAAGACCAACAGAACTAGACTACTCTTCATCATCGCCTTGCCCATCGACTTCGAGATCCTCATAGTAGTCGTAATCTCCATGATCCGCGGGGTTTGAAGGGTTTGGGGAAAGGAGTGAGAATGAGGACAAATTCCGTGCTCACGAGCCAACACACAAGATGCAACAATATACATGCAAGGCTTAACAAGGGTGGCTTGGGTTCTTTTATTTGTCAAAGCAATGTTTTCAAATATCATAATTAGAAATTCCTATCACTTAGCATTTTAACCAAATTGTATTTTATTAAAGAGAATAATTGTGCAATATTAAATACAACAAAGGTTACCTACACCTATGCTTGTTTTGAATGTGGTTACGACCACTATTAACAACACTGAGTACGACCACCCAGTAACAACACTGGTACGACCACCTAGGAATAACCAAAGTCGAGGTTACATCAGCCCGACCAGTTTTTAACCCATCCACAAAGGTTTTTGAAATAGAACTAACTCTAGTAAAGTTCTCATATCTGCCTTTGACCGTAGGCACGGCTGTTTAAACAATTTATACTCTACAGAGGTTGTACACTTTACCCACAAAATATAATCAACTCGTTGCCCCCACATGATTCCTTGGTCGTGTGGTTGAGAGATCATCATAGTAAGTTTTGAAATTATCTCGCTCCTTCCGTCATCTCACCCATATGGGTCGCACCCATAAGTTATGCGGGATGTTCACCACGATGATTAGCGCAGTTGATCTCAACCACAACGATTAGCGCAGTTAGCAACTTCACCATAACTCGGTGTCCCATTCAAGCCGAAACGTGTTGAAAGCTTGCACTACCTCGATCCTCTCCAGCGAGATGACTTGCATGGTTCAATAAATTTACTAAGCCAAGTTGTACTTTATAGACTTGTGGTTGTACTTGTTTTACAATGGGAGGTCATCATCGGATTAAGTCCTTAATGACATCTGGCAGTTCATACCCCATACCAACCATTCTCGAGCGACATCAGCGTCCACCATTATACCATCCGCCCAGACGTGGCAAATAGTAGTTTATTGAAGTTTTGAGGAGAAAAACCAAATTTATCTCAAATACTTCAATCATATACCTCCCATGACTGCCCAAAATTATTTTATGTTTTTAAGAGATGATGATAAGGGCATTATAATACCCCGGTACTTAAGCAAGACTAGTATAGCGCTTAAGTCAACATATAACTAGTAAATTACTATATAGTTGCTAGGGTGACATGGAATAATGAATTCAATTGTCAAAGGATGGGATAATAATTAATTAATCATCAAATGGGTATTTAACTACCTTAAGATTTAATATACATTTGCTTAAAGAATTAAATCATGTAACTTTGGTAATTTAGAGGAATATAATTTGCATGAAATGTAGGCTCAAAATGATCAAAGTATTGACTCGCCTAAACTAAGAGCAAGAGAGTCTTAGTAATCTTGTACTTGATCGAAATAGAGGTCTCCCGCTGTCGACGATCAAGACGTCGATCTTACGAAAATAAAAAGGAGAAAGTGACATGGGAAATCTCAGGAAATAATGGGGTGCTCTTTATTTATATGAACTGGGTTTTACAAGATATCCTCTAAGAATACCGCTTATTCCCTTACAATCTCAGACCTATCACACGAATCTATGGCTTGTGCTTTAGTCTGATGACTATGTCTTGTCTTCTGTCCCCCCTTCTTCCATCCAGGTTCCATCTTTAAATAGCCCTTGAAGAGGCGGTAGTTATTTCCAGAGAAGACGCCTGATATGAAACGATACGTCTGGTCGGAGCCAAGCGATGGTTGATAAACAACTAACTGTTTGACGGTTATATATATATGAGACATATAACCGCATAGAGGTTATTTGTTGTTGTGTCTGGATAAGATACATCGTATGGTATGGAATATGCACGTGTTCCATTCATCATACGGTAGAGAATATTCTTGGAATCGGTTCATACCTTTACGGTAGTTCTCACGGTGGGAGCTTGGCTTAGGCCTTCGTCCACAGGTACTCATTATGTAACCTCTGGAATCTCTACGACCACTGAGGTTGTGCACCTCAGGAGTTACGACCATGAAGACGTATGGTCTTTTTTATATATATGGAATAATATATAGAGGTTTTAATCCTCGTCAGCTAGCCCCTGAACTTTAAATGAATAGGTCGTGTGAACACCTTTCTTCCGATGAAGTCGTATCGGGATGACGCTCATTTAAATGCAAGGGCATTTGAAGCGGTTTGTATTCACTTTAAAGTTGAGAATTTGCTTTGGGAATTGAAGAGTTTTTGGACTTTTTTTGGGTAACTCCCTTTTGCAGTTAGAAATTCTGAAGCTTATAAAAACCCCTTTGCAGACTTTGGTTTTTTTTTACTTCCTGCTTTCCTTCTTCATCTCTCGAGTAAAAACTGCTTCCGACCTCCTTTTCTTTCCCCACCCGAAAGAAATCTGACCATGTCGGACCAAATCATCAACTGGTCGGTTTCCGACTTGAGTGAGAAGAAATTAGAGAACTTGGAGAAGATCGGGATGCTTCCCAACAGGGATCTGATTTGTTGGAGATCCGCGGTTGGGGAACATTCCCCGAGAAGTGAAGATGGAGAAATCCCTGTTTTTCTTGCATATATTGAATGCGGATTTAGGCTACCGATTCACTCCTTCCTTCCTAAAGTCCTGGAGTATTACGGAGTTGATTTGGTGAATCTTGCTCCCAATGCTATCGCCAATCTCAGCATCTTTGTTTACCTTTGCGAAGCGTACTTAGGGATTCCAGCAGATCTGGATCTATTCAGGTACTACTACAGGATGACAAAGTCTGGGAAGACGATTGGGACGCTTGGAGAGTGCACCTTGCGTCTCCATGACGGAAAAGCCGATGAGTATATTTTTATGTACTCAAAATCTTCGTTGTCGTCGTGGAAGAAAAGCTGGTTCTATATGAAGATCACGAAGAAAGACAACCTTTATTATTATGGTAAAAAGGCGGTCGAGAATCCGAGATGGCGCTCCTCTACAGAAAAAGAGGGAAAAGTAGGAAAATGGGATGAAGTAATAAAGTTTCTTAGTGTCAAAGGTCTAACATCTTGGCATGTGGTGAAGTATTTTTCCACACGCCGGGTTAGCCCTCTGAAGGCCCGAGCACATCGGATGCTCTGGTACATTGGTCGTGATGATACGACCAGAGATTCCAAAGATGGCAAGCCATTTAATGATTCCGACCAGTTTACCTATCCTAGTTGATTATTTCTGTATCCTTAAATCTTTTATATTGCCTTTACATCTTTATCTTCTGATGATATTAGAAGCCGGAACAAAATGATCTGCGCTGGAGAGCCTGGCGATAAAGCTAGCTTTCCTTGAATCTTAGCGGCTGTGTCCGCTGATGAGAGAATTGAAAAACTTAAGGTAAGAAAATCAACCACTGTTTATTTGTTATACATATTATTTTTGATCGGTATACCATAAATCCTCTTTGATGTGTAGTCGGTCGGGTTGAAAATCAATGAGGTCACTGAAAGATGTGAGTCAATTGATGATCTGATCTCCCCTTCGACCACACAGGATGTCAATCTTCCAGGGGTAGGTGACCGAACATAAATAATATTTTGGACAAATTATGTTCATCGCCTAACTATCTCTGATGATGAATTCAGGCGGTTGTCATACCTTCCAGCAAGGTCACTGAGGACCCTCCAGTGCCTCACGAGGCCCTTGTTTTGGGGTCGACGAATCTACACCCACCGATCCGGTGATCGGGGACCTTATCCTTGACGAACTAGTCGCGGATATCGCCGATTTTCAATCGGTGGATGTGCGAGATCTAATCAACCCTACCGGTTTAGAAGGTGAAATCGATTGACAAGAAGAGGAAGGCGGTATAGCGAACTTTGCTTCGATGCGCTACAAAGGTAAATTCGAGAAAATCGACAAGGTACATGTATTAAATGAAGAGGTCGTATATATATATACCTATATCTTCCTTACCTTCTCTCTCTCTTTTTTTAGATCTTGTGGTGTTCTGGTCGTGTCCGACCAGAGCACCCCTCAGGAGAAGGTTCCTGAGGAAGAAGTGGTCGTGGAGGTTCCTGATCAGGATACCCCTAAAGCAAAAACTGCTGAGGATGAAGTAATAAAAGAAGCCCCCGAGCAGGCTTCAACATCTGCTCAGGATCCTCTAGTAATCCTTACTCCTTCTTCGGAGGTAGTCATCCCCAAAGACCCTTAACAGGTTCCACCTCCTCCTGAAAATGCTTCTCAGGTTAACAAATTCCTTTTTCTCCCCGATTTATCGAGGATAAGGAACTTGATGAAGCCTGGGGAAAGATATCGGACCGTCAAGCTGAGATTGGTCCAGATACAATCTTTTTCGAATATAATGATATGGCAATTCGGGTAAGTGTTCTACGACCATCCTTGCAACTATTTCTTTTGAAGTTTCTCTGGAAACTTTATCAAAGAAAGGGATTTTATTTTTGTAGCACATGGTCGAGAAATATGCTGTGGTCGGAGGACTGACCCAACGAATAAAAACTTTAGAGCAGAAACACTCCGATCTGAGAGTAAGAACATTCTTCTTAAGGTTTATTATCTTGTTTCTCCTTTATAGCTTAACATTCTCTTTCTATCATATTTGATAGATTTAGAGAAAATTAAAGAAGAGATCATGGCTAAGGAAGCCATAATAATAAAACTGAGTGAAGAAAATCAGAGTAAAGGCCGGTCGATCGAACATGCGATGACCAGGAAAAAGGAGGTTTTCGACTCTTGTGAGAAGAAAATCGAAGGTAACTGGTCGTAAACTTAACCAGTATTCCATAACTCTAATTTTTAAGTGTGTGTTAATTTCTTTTTATCCACTCGTGTAGAAAAAACCCAAGCACTTGCACGAGCGGAGAAGACTCTCGAGTTTGAGCGTGGCTAAAAGGCAGCCCTTGTATTCGGCCTTGATGAGAAAATCATGGCTCTTAACAAAATGATCTTTGATCTGGGATCAGGATCAAGCTTGCCTTCTTTAGGAGATCCAGCGGAAAAGATGAACTATTTTGGTCAACTTCTGGAAGATCTCAAAGGCTTGCTCAAAACTATGAGGAAAAATCATACCCAGACAATGAAGGAAGCTATTGTAAATGGAGTTAGTGTTGCTTTAGCAAAACTAAAGGCTTCCGACCCCTCTGTTAGTCTTAAAGCTGTGGAAGAGGACTTCGACTGCTCTGAAAGTGAAGCAACAAAACTTTTCGAGGAAGTAAGACCTCTCGGAGAGAAAGTTGCTGAGGAAATGGAAGTCGGATCTCCATCACGTAGCGACCAGTCTGGTGGTCCCAATATATAAATGGATGTAAAATTTAGAATATGTAAAATAAAACTAACATTTTATCAAAAAAGATCCTGCTTTGTCTTATCAATGTTGTTAAATACTCATATATCTCCTAGCCCCCGACTGCTTATATTAGTGGATGAACGTTACTAAAAGAAAGCAGTAGACCAAGAAATTGAGTAATAACAATGACCATGGTAAGAGTGCTGATAATGTGTATGACAATGGTCCAGGAAATACTAGGAAATCATGTGGTCGGAACCAACTGACGATTTCGACTAGTCCAGATCTTGTCCATTATCGAAGTACGATGAAATACCACTTGTAGTCGAAAGATAGGACAAATACCGGATTTGCTGATAAGAAGATATGCATGAAGGATGTATGCAAAAAATGAAATAAAATAAAAAGATAAGTACCTTTGTTTAGAAACTATTCGGATCTGGTCGTATCGAATTTCAAGAACTGAAGATTTATAAAATATTTCGCGAAACGTGCTCATGCTCAAATCCGACTGGCAGCGAAGATCGTAGGAAAAGGACCGTCACTAGGAAGCTCCTTCCAGTGGGCAGGACCACGTGCGGAGAGGAGAGACTTCGACCAGGAGGCTTTCCGTGTCCCGACCAGTTGCCAAACTTGAGTAGAACAGAATATTGAAATAAAATGACAGCCTTCAAAGTCGAGAAATAACGAAAACCATATAATTTGATTGAGTTGGTACTCCGGATACTCATATGTTTCTTTAAGAAAAGAGTATTTGGTTGTGTGTGTGTGTCATGGAAGCAATGATCACGACTAAAACCAGTTGTGGTCTGTGACATTTAAGTCAGCAACCACGAGTGTTGGAGATCCTATGGAAAGAAATATCGGAGAGAATGAGAGTCTTCTCCGACCAACCAGCAACAAGAAAGGTATACGACCAGATATGACGAATAATGAGTATAAACAACCATACTTATCGTTTTTGTTTGTTTGTAAAAGGAAATGCATCTTTATTGAAATATGAAAGGAAATGAAATACATGAAATTAAACATAGAACTTACGCAATTGATCAATATTCCAAGAGTTAGACAAAACTTGCCCATCTGTCAGAGCTAATCGTACCGATCCCGGTCGAGTAACTTCAACCACAGTGTATGGACCTTCCCACTTGGGTGAAAGTTTGTTGCGACCGCAGTTACGAATTTTGAAGAACCAAATCACCTCACTAGGCTCAGAGGTTGCACCTTACGATCGTGGTACCGACGCATGGCTTCTTTGGTAGATTGTCGATCGTAGCAAAGCTTGATTTCGTCGTTCTTCAAGGAAATTGATGTCGTCAAGTCGTTGTTCACACTGATCATTTTCGGAAAAGGAATCAGTTCGAGCAGAACCAATTTTAAGTTCTGGAGGAAGCATGGCTTCAGCTCCGTAAACCATAAAGAATGGCGTTTCACCGGTCGCACGACTAGTTGTGGTACGAACGACCCATAATATGGAAAGAAGTTCTTGAACCCAAGCCCCTGACCATTGAAGTAACTGGTCGAACACTCGTCGTTTGATCCCTTGCATTATGATACTATTGGCTCGCTCAACTGCTCCATTACTATGTGGATGAGCAACAGAAGCGAAATGTATCTTGATACCTAGTTCTTCACAGAATTCCTGAAAATTGCTGCTCGAGAACAGGGCACCGTTATCGGTGATTATACGACTGGGTACACCAAACCGTGTAATCACGCTTTTTGTTAGGAACATCTTGGCGGCTTCAGTTGTAATTTTTACAACCGGCTCGGCTTCGATCCATTTAGTGAACGTGTTAATCATTACAAACAGGAACTCAAAGCCCCCAGGTGCTCTTGGGAAAAGTCCCAGAATGTCCAGTCCCTAGGTTGCAAAAGGCCAATAAAGAGGAATTATTTGCAAAGCTTGAGACGGCTGATGTACTTGTCGGCTATGAAACTGACATTGTACGCACTTTGTCACGAGCTCTTTTGCATCATGAAGGGTAGTTGACCAGTAGTATCCTTACCTAAAGGCTTTACCAACCAAAGTTCTGTAGGAATGATGAGCTCCACAGACTCTTCCATGAATTTCGGCTAGCAATTTAATGCCATCCGAGCGAGATATGCATCTCATCAACACTCCGTGAGATCCTCGTTTGTACAAGGTATGTTCAATTAGAGTGTATGATTTGGCTTTTCGTGCTGTACGACCAGCCTCTACATCGTCTTCTGGAATTAGGTCATGCTGAAGATAATTGTAGATCGATGTCATCAAATCTCTACCGTGATCGTGATGGCGCCAACCATCATCGACCTGTGGAGCATCCATGTTTGCAGAATCAAGGTGTGCAACCTCCTTGCGAACATCTTTGTCCTCGGAAGGCTCGACTACGAGGGTGAATCGAAGTTTCTCGAGAAAACTCGAGCGGGACGGATGTCCTTGTGGAAGCCATCAAGGCCAACTGATGCGCGAAAGTTTTCCTTTCTAGGAATGTGTTGGATCCAAAACCGAAGAAATGCTTTTCGAGTTTCGTACTTCCGCGGATATGATGACATCTTGGTACTAGAGCATTGATACTCTTTCCCTACTTGATTCGCTACTAGTTGAGAATCGCCTTTCACTAGCAATCTGCGAATCCCGAGCGAACGAGCTGCTCGAAGTCCTGCCAGTAAACCCTCATATTCTGCCACATTGTTAGTAGCAGGAAAGTTTAACTAGATAGCGTACTTTATTTGTTCGCCAGTAGGGGAAATCAAGACGACCCCAGCCCCCGAGCCATGCAACATCAAGGAACCATCGAAGTACATTGTCCACTCGTCGTGGTGCTCGTACTTGGGCCCTTGGGTGGGTTCAGGGTTTCTCCATTCGGCAATGAATTCTGCTATTGCCTGGGACTTGATTGCTGTTTGTGGGACAAAATGGAGATCGAACGCCCCAAGCTCGACCGCCCATTTTGATATTCGTCCTGATGACTCCCTGTTTCCTAGGACTTGACCAAGGGGATATCCCGTAGGCACGACCACTTTGTGGGCCTGAAAATAATGCTTTAGTTTCCTTGAAGCCATAAGGAGATCATAGAGCAACTTTTGTACCTGCGGGTACCTTTCTTTTGGTCCATGCAAGACTTCGCTTACGTAATATATTGGTCGTTGAACATGGTCTCATTCTACGACCAGCACACCACTAACTGTTTGTGGCGTTGCAGCCACGTAAATTAGCAATGTTTCTCCCAATCTTGGAGAAACTAAGATTGGGGGACTTGTAAGGTACCGTTTTAATTCTTCAAAAGCGCTGCTTGCTTCTTTAGTCCATTCGAAACTCCCATGTTTCCGGAGAAGTTTAAAGAAATGTAGTCCTTTTTCGCCTAACCGTGCTATGAAACGACTTAACGCTGCCATACAACCGGTCAATTTCTGAACTTCCTTCTTTGTTGTTGGATCGCGCATCTGATCGATGGCGGCGATTTTCGTTGTATTTGCTTCGATGCCTCTAGCCGAAACTAGGAATCCAAGAAGTTTTCCCGACGAAACTCCGAACACACATTTCTCTGGATTTAACTTAAGGTTATGACGTCTTAAGTTATTGAAAGTCTCCTGTAGATCTAGAATATGATCGCCAGCGTTGATGCTTTTTACGACCAGATCATCAACGTAGGCTTCAAGATTCCGACCTATCTGGGGGCTAAAAGTCTTTTGCATCAACCTTTCGAATGTTGCACCAGAATTCTTGAGACCAAATGGCATTTTTACATAACAATAAGTACCATATGGAGTAATAAAGGAAGTTTTCTCTTCATCTTGTTTACTCATATTGATCTGGTGGTACCCTGAATAAGCATCTAAAAAACTTAACAACTCACACCTGGAAGTAGAGTCTACAAGTTGATCGATGCAAGGAAGGGGAAAGTCATCCTTCGGACAAGCTTTATTAAGATCTGTAAAGTCAATACACATTCGCCATTTCCCATTGGCTTTTCTAACCATTACAGGATTGGCGAGCCACTCTGGGTGGTCGACCTCACGAATGAATCCAGCTTTCAGAAGCTTGTCAATCTCCGACTGGATTGCTTCTTTTCGATCGGATCAAACGTCGTAGCTTCGCTGGCGATTTTTGTTAGGTCAGAGCTAGCCTATGCTCGATCACCTCCTAGGGACTCGGGCATGTCGGACGCGCTGCGGCGAATACGTCTGGTTAGCTTCGGAGGAAGGAGACGGCGACTCTTCCTATTTAAGGTCGAGTCCTGCTCCGACCAGTATCTTAGCACCCTCTGGAGAAGCACTTCCATCGAGTTGTACCTCTTTTATCTGGTCGGAAGGTTTTGGTGTCATCTTCGGTCTTGAATTTCGACCGCATGTTAACGGTGTTAGTTCCACGGTCGGAGTTCATCGACCGATTCTAAACACTTCCGATCGCATCGTAGGCTATCTTTTGATCGCCTCGGACCGTGATTACACCCTTTGGTCGGCATTTTCAAACTCGATAACCTTAGTGCGTGGCTATCGGGAACTTTGCTAAAGTGGACGACCAAGAATTGCATTGTATGCGGTCCCAAAGTTCACCATATCAAATGAAATTTTTCGTAGGAAGTTGTCGGGCTTTCGAAGCGTAACGATGGGACAAGTGCCCAATTGGCTTAGCGGCGGACCGGGAACTATGCCATGAAAGGCATATTTCACTTCGGTTTTACCTTGATTTGGGAATCGCATGTCTTCCAAAGCACTTGCAAATAAAATATTCAAAGAACTACCCCATCTATCAAAACCCGATTAACCTTGCAGTTATTAATAGTATGCTCAACGACAATTGGAAACCTACCTGGTCGAGTCGAAGGATTAGGGCAGTCTTCTTTGCTGAAGGAGATTATTGTCTCCGACCACCTTGAAGGTTTAACGGCGATCGAAGGTTGATGAGTTGACTTCGCTCCATGGCTTTGGTGGCGTCCGAACTCGTACGAAGAAGATCCACCGAAGATCACATCGACGGTGTGTTGAGGTTCTTGGTACTCCATTTCTTCGTCACCATCTTTGTCCTTCTTGGAGCTTGTTTCCCCGAGTTCTTGAATCGACGGGAGTGGACCTTTACCTGCATAATAATCTTCCAGCTTCTTTTGCCAAGCGCGACAATTGCGCAAGTCGTGTCCTGCTTGCTGGTGAAGAGGACACCATTTTTTACTTTTCTTGTAATCATTGGTCGGAGCCCTGGCCTTGCTACGACCAGTATGATCTTTTCTTCCTTTGGAAAATTTTTCAGGAACAGCAAGAACCTCTTTGTCGTTGGCTCTGCCATGCTTCTTTTTCTTGAGAGTCTTCTTTTGTTTCTTTTCCGTCCTATCTAAGCCAGGTTGGGGAATTTTATCCTTTCGATCAACAGCTTCGTTCCACTCGACCGCTTCACTGGCCGTAGCGTACTTGTCAGCCATGTCGAAAAGCTCGATGGTTGTTCGTGGGGGATGTATAGCTAAATCCTCCGTAAAACTTCGATTTCTCAATCCCGCTTTGAAGGCTTGGATAACGGAAGATTATGCGACCTCCGGTATTGAGTTACGAACTTGGCTAAATCTTTTGATGTCTTTAGGAGAGTCTCGTTTGATTTTCTTTGTATTCTATGGAGATCGTCTTCCTTTTCAGGCGATCATCGCACTCGAAAATTTGCAATGAAAAGGTCGCGAGTTGCTCCCAAGTATACGGACCCGGCCGGTAGGTTAAGCAACCATGATCGGGCTGATCCTTCTAATACCGTAGGAAGATAATTTGCCATTACATTTTCATCACCACCAGCAGCTCTGATAGCGGTGGTGTATATGTGGAGAAAATCTAAATGATTTTGGGTCCCATTGAATTTATCCATATTGGCCGGTCGGAACCTATTTGGCCAACGTACAGCCTGGAGCCCTGCTGAGAAGGCTCGACAGCCTGTGATAGTTTTGTGGCGCCTTCTTTGAAAAGGTGCCGGATTATAATCGGTTGGAGACTTATTTCTAGGAACGGATTGTCGGTGCTCCAATTTTCGATTCGATCGTGGACGTTAGTAGAACGCCTCCGACCGCTTGCCTGGTTCAGGCGATGTCGGAGATCACCTGGTCCAAGCGATTGCTCCTCTCGACGAAGTGAGGGTGAGGATTCTTGGAATAGTCTCCTTCCCTCATGACTTGTTGGTCGGAAACGTCGAGGTGGTCGCAGTGTCAACTGATCCTCAACACGACCATGCAGACCCCTACTTCGGGAAGAATGTTGTGATGAAGTCATGGTCTGATTTTGCGGGTGCCTTCGTTCCCGATATGCTTTTGTGCGCTGCATCGTCTGTTGAATAATCTCCGATACTTGACCTGCGAGTTGGGCAAAACCTAGAGTCTCTGCCAAGGCAGGGTCAGAAGTATTTAATATATCCCTGACTCGCTGCAAGTTTTGGATTGTTATCGAAGGTCTCGAGGGATTTCTACCAGAAGAATGTGTTTGATGGATTATATCCTCCGACCTTCTGGTCGATCTTGCCTGGTCCCTTACATTGGTTGGGGGAGGATCAGACGAATTAACTGGTGAACGTCCACCAGTTCTGTCACCTCCGGCATTTGGTGCTTGACCGCCTGTACCATCTCCATTAGGATGTGGTGGCGGGGCAACGTATGGAGGACCGTACACGGCATTGTGATCCGTATCTCGATCGCATTGACCTCGTGCTTCTGCGGCGATCCTTCGATGAGCTTAGTCGTGTCGATGGAGAGCCTTTCAGAGCTTCTGCGAGAAGCTTCCACGATGGAGAGCAGTCGGTGATCAGCACTTCCTGAGGTTTTCGGAAGGGTCTCAACCTAATCCGGCGAGTCGCCGATCGAATGCTGAGTTTTATCATCCCCACTTGGTTTATGACCAAGTGAGGTTTCATTGACACCGTTACCAGGTGTCGATTGGCTCCTGGAATTGCTAGAAGCCGTCGGTGAGTACCTATCAACCATGATTGCATCAAGGGTATATTGAGCCTCGGGTTGCGGTGTTGAATTTTCCCCACCTTTTTTGCCGGTCGAAAAGCCCGGGCTTGCTGAGGCTTTGGGGTGTTTCGAACTGGTCGGAAGCACTTCCTCTGAAATCGCCACTGATTGTAGCCGTGTGTCTTCATCCATCCGGTCGACTTCACCGATTTACGCCTGGCGGCCGCGAGAGGAGGATGATGAAGAGATTCCGTTTTCCTCCATGGCGCGCATGCATGCATCCATGTCGAGGTCGGCGTAGTCCGCCAAGTCGAACCAATTTTCTTCATCCCAACTTCCCGCCATAACCGCATCAGCGGTCACAAACGGGGAATGGACAAAGATTTGATGAGCAGAGAAATTCTTCTGAGATTCCACGCCGCGATCCCTACGGACGGCGCCAGCTGTCGACGATTAAGACGTCGATCTTACGAAAATAAAAAGGAGAAAGTGACGTGGGAAATCTCAGGAAATAATGGGGCTGCTCTTTATTTATATGAACTGAGTTTTACAAGATATCCTCTAAGAATACCGCTTATTCCCTTACAATCTCAGACCTATCACACGAATCTATGGCTTGTGCGTTAGTCTGATGACTATGTCTTGTCTTCTGTCCCCGCTTCTTCCGTCCAGGTTCCATCTTTAAATAGCCCTTGAAGAGGCGACAGTTACTTCCAGAGAAGACGCATGATGTGAAACGATACGTCTAGTCGGAGCCAAGCGATGGTTGATAAACAACTAACTGTTTGACGGTTATATGTATATGAGACATATAATCGCATAGAGGTTATTTGTTGTTGTGTCTGGATAAGATACATCGTATGGTATAGAATATGCACGTGTTCCATTCATCATCTGATGAGAATATTCTTGGAATCAGTTCATACATTTTTCTGTAGCTTCTCACGGTGGGAGCTTGGCTTAGGCCTTCGTCCGACCAGGGTACTCATTATGTAACCTCTGGAATCTCTACGACCAATGAGGTCGTGCACCTCAGGAGTTACGATCATGACGACGTATGGTCTTTTATATATATATGGAATAATATATAGAGATTTTAATCCTCGTCACCCGCTTCTTCGAGCTCTACTCGAACTAATGAACCAGAAAAAGGAACAAACAAGCAAAGAGAACAAATAAATACTAAAGAAATAATAAATAAACCCCAAATTAAATAAGACCAGTGCTAAAAGCAAGATCTTAAATTTAGACAAATTTAGAAACAAATTTCATAATTTTTGCAGCTATAACGGAAGAGAACGGAGCCTCTAAAGCTTGGGTTTTGAGGACTGCTCATCCGACTTCGCGGTTGGAAGGAGATTCGACTATCAGGTCAAAAGAAGGTTTTGACTACCAGGTCGAAGGAAGGATTTGACTGTCCGGCGCGGTCGAAGGAATACAAGAGAGAACAAGGCACAAGGGACTCACTAGGACCGAGAGAGAGGCCAAAGGAGGTCGATGGACGGCAAACGGCGGCGGGGAAGCTCGTGGTCGAAGGCGAAGGAGAACCGTGATGAGGGGGGGTTAGCCGAGACTGATGGAGAAGAGAAAAAAGCGGCGGCTCCTGTGAAACAAAACTAAAATAAAGTGAGGGAATTTCTTCAAGGAGCTCTGGGACACGAATTGATGCGGGTAGAAGAGGGGGCGGCACTGCACTGGTGCGGCGAGGACCGAGAGGACGTGTGCAGCAGCTTGAACTCGGAGCTCGGGCTTCGGGAAAACCACAACAACAAGGCGAGAAAGGGAGAGTTGGGTGGGGAAAGGAGATGAGGGGGTCGCTCGAGCTCTCTTATAGCCGAAGGAGAGGAGGAGAGAGCCGTTGAAAGACTCCGACGAGACAGGGCGGAGGCACGTGCCGGTGGTCAAAGGTAGGTGGGCGACGGGATAGAACAGGTAGGGAAGGAGGTGAGTGCACGGGGTGTGGTAGAGTGGGCAAGAGCGTGCCAAGGCGGCTCGGCGCTGAGCCGGGAGGGAAGAAGGGGCAGGGCAAGGGAGGATGGGCCAAGCCCAAGAGGCTTTGAAAGGAATTTCAAAAATTTTGACTTGTGGAGGATTTTGAATTAGCAAAATGAATTCAAACCAAACTTGAGTTTGAGGAACGACAATAGACTCACAACTAGAAATCCAAAACTGCAGGGGATTTTGAGATAAAACATTTGAACTCAAATAAAACTTTGAGAACCTCTTTACAAAATCGACAATAGGGTTTTCAACGAAAACCAAACTAAAACGAAAGCTATCCAAAAAACGGGATGTTACAAACTCTCTCTCCCACCAGCACTCTGACTCGCTCTCTCACTTCCTCTCTGATACAGAGAAGGGAAAAAAAACAAAGAGACCTCACCTTTGGCTCCCAGACGCAAAAGAGGGAACATTTTTTTTTATTAATTAACCTTTTTTTTGAATTTATTTTTATTGTTAACCCCCGCAAATTTTATTTCCAAATCTGACCTTTTTGATCATGCCACCACCCGTGACGCGACAAAACAACATTGTCACGTTATAAGATAAGTCCATTAAATATTTCTTTTAGTCATGCTACTGGTGGTGGCGTGACCAAACAACACTAAAATAAGATACGGTGCTGGCGTGGCAATGTTGTTTTGTCACGCCACGGACGTGACCAAAAGGGTCAGATTTGAAAATAAAGTTTACGGAGAGTTAACAATAATTTATTTTAAAAAAAGATTAATTAATAAAAAATAACAAAAAACGAGAGAGAAAAAAAATGTAAGAGGAGAAATAAAGAGGGATGGCATGGGAGACGTGACAATTTGCTCAGGTAAAACAGTAAAATATTTATATTTGTATCCCTCGATATTTAATTGGATAAAAAATGTGGCTCCGTTCCTTACGAGGAGCCTCCCCACATGGCAGCGATCCGACTAAAGATTTTGATTCCTGTAGACACAGTGCCCATTAGCAATCTCCTGTTTTGAGACTAAACAAACATCAAGATCTCAACCCATTGTGCCAGTCAAGACGAGCCATTTGTTTCGTTTATAAAACTAAGATGGCTCTTACCTACTACAACTTTTCCAACAACGCCGTGAGCTCACATCAACAAACCAAACAACATTAGGAGAACTCGCTTAATTATCTAGCTTGTTCTTGTGTTTCACCATGAGCTCTCGGGTGCGAGTTCTTAGCATCACCCATGTCCACCCTGCCCAAACCACCGAGCCGTCGCGGCCGCCCCATGCCGCCGACGACCACAAGCTCTCCTTCCTGGACGTCATACACGTCGCAAAGATCCCGATCCAGCGGCTCTTCTTCTTCGACGGCCCCGACCTCCCGCCCTTCCCGTCCGTCGTGAGCACCCTGCAGTCCTCCCTCTCCGCCACCCTCGCCGTCTTCCTCCCCCTCGCAGGCAAGCTGACCTACCGCCCCGCCTCCGATGAGGTCGTCATCGACTGCTCCCCTGCCGCCGTCTCCTGTGGCGTCAAGTTCGTCGAGGCCGAGTACTCCGGGGGCGCCGACGACATGCGCCGTCTGGCCAGCGAAGACGAGCATGACACCGAGGCGTTCATGCAGCTGGTCCCGGAGCTCGAGGCGAACCAGCTGCCCACCCCCGTTCTCTCCGTGCAGGTCACGAGGTCCGCGGCCGCCGGCAGCGCCGGGGCCGATGCCGTGGCGGTCGGGGTGTCCATGCTGCACGCGGTCGCCGACGGCCAGGCGGTGTGGCAGTTCATGAGGGCGTGGTCGACGGCGTCGCGGGAGGGCTCGCTCGCCGCACCATGGCTCGTGCCGCCGACGTTTGACCGGACGGCGATTCGGCACCCCAGTGCTGAGGAGCTGTCCCGCGCGTTCTTGCGCTTCTTTGCGCCGGCGCTGCCTCTGGTAAGTACTGCTACCACAAGTGTACAATAATTACTAGCTTTGCGTTCAGATCGAACATGAGCATTATCGCATTCTTTTCTAGAGAATCTTTAGCTAAGGTGCCTTACCATACAAATATACAATACACAGAGCGATCGGCTCGTACTGGGCAGCAATTTGGTCCAACTTCTCCTTATACTCTCCCATCACAAAATAAGAGTCGCATCCTAGAACTCGTGCAGTTAAAAGGTATTCATCTTGACCAAAGATAGTCTAAAATATATGATTTGGATATATGAAAATAGTATGAGTGCATTCATCTTAAAAATATACAATATACTTTCCTAATATTACACTAGTATAACTTTTTTCCCTAATATATAATAGCTAAACCTAGTGATCAAATGTCGGGCCCGGATTTTCTAATCCAGAATCATCTGTGAAACACTGTGCTATTCCCTGGATCAGTAGCTAGCACTCACAGATACATCACTGAATCAATTCATACATGGCGTAAAACCATACCATTCATTAATTAACACAACAGAGTTTATATAGACGGCGTCGGGTCGAGTTTTACAATAGGGCCGAACAGGCCAAATTGATTACATTACAGAATACCGAATACGGTAGCGGAAGCAAAAGGGGGTGAGAGCACATCTCTCCACAGGCAAACGACTGGGGAAACCCGTGTGCGTCCGATATTAACCAAGACTTGGATAATAGTGGATGCACGCAAGTACCGACGGAGTCAACTGGACTGGGGCGAGACTAGAACAACTAAAGACTACACTACGCTTCATCGTCTCCTGGACCTCCAGCTTCTGGATCCTCATAGTAGTCGTAATTTCCAAGATTTCCTGCTTCTGAGGATTTTGGGGGAGAGAGAGAGCGAGGATGAGCACAACTTCCGTGCTCGCGAGCCAATACGCAATGCAATAATATATATGCAAGGCTTAACAAGGATGATTCGGGTTCTTTTATTTGCTAAAGCAAGGTTTTCAAATATCATAATTACAAACTCCTAGCACTTAGCGTTTTAACAAATTGTATTTTATTAAAGAGAGTAGTTGTGCAATAGTTGATATCGTGAGGTTCCCTCCATCGAACTATACCTGATGCTTATTTTGAATTGGGGCTAACCCCGCATATTAACATCACTGAGTCTGAAAACTCAGGCAAAATCCAAACCATGGCTAGGTGAGCCCACCATATTTTTCATACCACCCACAAATGTTTTTTTGAAATAGAACTAACTCAAGTTAAGTTCCCATGTCCGCCTTTGACCGTAGGCACGGCTATTCGAATAGTTTATTACACTCTGCAGAGGTTGTACACTTTACCCACAAGAGACAATCATCTTGACATGTACACATGTTTCCGTAGACATGTGAGTCAAGAGGAGATCGTCACAAGGCCTTTACAATGCATCCAGCAGTATTAGTTACACCCGCTAAGGTTTCGTCTTCGAAGGGTTACGTCCGTTTAGATCCGTTAACCCTTACCTAGACCCCCTCTTGCGCCCTCTTAACGACTTACGTCGTGCGCCCCGACACCCTTCGTCACAGAGGCTTACGACGTCACAGGACATCTACTTGGTGCAACTCGTACTGAGAGATACAAATTATTTAGTCAGGTTGTATTTTACAGACTTGTGGTTGCACTTGTTTTACACGGGAGGTCCTGACAAGATTAAGTCCTTAGGGTTGTCTGGGTGGTTCATTCCACATTCCAATCCACAAAACGACAGTCCTTGGGCTACATTAGCACCCACTGTCACACCATCCTTCTTACCGTCCACCCAGGCGGGGTAATAGCAAATTTTAGGGTTTTGAGGAGTAAAAACCAATTTATCACATTTGTCTCAGTCATGGACCACCAATGACTGCCCAAACCATTTTCATGTTTGAAGAGATGGTGATTGGGACATTGTAATGTCCCGGTACTTAAGCAAGACTAGCATGTCGGCAAGTGCGACCTATAACTAGTATTACCATATAGTTACTAGGGTGACAATGGTTAATGGATTCAAGTTGTCAAGGATGGCATAATAATTAATTATTCATCAAATGAGTATTTAACTACCTTAAGCTTTAACATACATTTGTTTAAAGAATTAAAGCATGCAATTTGCTATTTTAAAAGAATATAATTTGCATAAAATGTAGGCTCAATATGATCAAAATATTGACTCGCCTGGGATATAGGCTAGAGGATCTTGATAACCTTGGGCTTGATCAACTTGGGGATCTCCGTCTTCAAATCCTAGTTGAATGAACGTGCGGAAAAAGACACGGATAAGCAAAAGAGCAATTAAATGCAAATGAACAACAAATGAACTTCAAATTAAACAAGACCTATGCCATTAGCAAGATCTTGAATTAACAAATTTTTAGAAATTTACTTTACAATTTTGGAGTTGAAATGAGGAGTTATTAATATTTGAAGTCTTACTTTTAAACTAAAATAGAAAAGGAAAACGAAAATCACGAAAATAAGAAAACGAAAGCGGCCCATGGCAGTCGGCCCAGCACCACGGCCTCGGGCGAACACTGCGCCGCGGAGCGCGCGCGCCCATGGCCAGGCGCGCGCCAGAGCACGGCGCGCCCTAACGAAAGAAAAAGGCGGGCGGCTCGAGCCAGCGGGAGAGAGGGAGGCGGGGGTAGCGGCGTGTGGCGAAGGAAGGGGAGAAAGAGCGCGGCGGCCGGAGGAGAAAGCGGGAGGCGGGCGCCGGGAAGAGAGGTGGCGGCGCGGGGAGAAGGGGGCTCGGCGCGGCGGCGGGAGGAAGAAAGAGCGACGACGCGCGGGGAAGAGGAGGAGATGGCGACGACAACGGCAACAACGAAGGAGCGGGCGGCGGCGGAGCTTACCACGGCGGCGGCGACGACGGCTCCGGGTGGAGGTAAGGCCTTGGCTCCCACTCCCTCTTCTTTCTTCTCTCTTCTTCCTCGGCCTTCTTCTTGCTCTGTGAACGAAAGGGGGAAGGAGGAGAGGAAAAGGGGGCTCGGGCTTTTGAAGCCGAGGGAGGAGCGGGGAGGCTCGGGGGAGAGGGGGGTCCGGCGAGCGACGCGGCTCGGGCGCGCGCGTGCGCACGGAGGGAATGATGGCGGCGGGGTAGCATGCGCGGGAGGGCGTAGCAGGTGGAGGTGGCAGGGGGTGGCGTGCGCGCGGCGACGACCCAGCGCACGCGAGCGGGGGAGGTTCGGCGGGGGGGGTCCGGGCAGGCGTTGACGGGGGAGGAAGAGAGAGGGGGGGGGGGTCCGGCGGGGAAGAAGGAAGAAAGAGGGAGGGGAAAAAAGGGTGTTACATCAAAGTTGTATATAGGATTGTTAATGGTAATCAGAAAGAGGTGAGCCGAATGATGTCGCCACTGCTCGAGCCGCGCCCCGAATCGTGCTGCCTTCGCCGCGCCCGTAGTGCTGTCGGACGTAGTACTATCGCCGCTCGCAGTTGCGACAGCGACCAGCACAAGAACAGTCACCGTATGAGGAAAAACGAAACGTCCAACTTGCACACACAAATTCCCGTCCGACACCCTGCACCTCAAGAAGCCGCAGGAAAGCAATGCTCCTCCAGTAGCCGAGCAGAGAAGCAATCAATCACACATTCCCATCCGACGCAATGCTCCTCCAGTAGGCAAACAGAGAAGCAATCAATCAGTGCAGCAAAATCCTCACTGGTTTCATCTCACGCAGGACAGAAATGAAGAAAAAATCCAATAGGATCTGATCCACAATTCTATTTCAGTAGACTAACTTTACTTTATGATATGTGTATTTGTCAATCTCAAAGCGCATAGCTCCATAACACATCAGTCACTCAAACTGGTTAATGTACTGCTATGATTTTGATATGTGTAGTTGCGGATTATGGTGTTGTACGTTTTGAGATTGGCAAATACAAGTCACGCGATGGAATCGATTTACTGAGATGGAGTTATAGTCCAGGTTCTATATAATTTTTTTTCGCAGAAAAGCAAGCACGCAAAGCGCCACACCTCGTTTCTTCTGAGATCACACGCAGCGTCAAGAGGTCGTTTTCTCCTGTATGCTCTTAATCACCCGACAGCAAAACATTTTCTCACGCACAGAAGAATCTTTAGATCTGTTTTCTATTCTCACACATGAACCAAAAAGCCACGACACCCAACTACAGCCGCCGCCAGCACATCTGCGTTTTCTTTCTGTTTTTTCCAGCCGCCGCAAAAACCTTACGGCCGAGAGCCCTTGCAGAATTGATTGTATTGTTAGGGCGGCGCCATTTTTTAATACATAATGTAGGAACATGTTTTTTTAAGAAATTTCAAGCATTTTCAAAACAACATCTATTTAGAAACATGACTAGTGGCTTGGCTCAGCCTGTACATTCCAGAATTCGAAACTAAGGCCGAAGAGTTCATCAAGATTACTGAAAGAAAGATGATTGATTCAGTATTCAGTATTGGGTTCATAATGCCAACGTACTAACTGAACGTTTCAATTCTCGTGATATCTACACATGAACAATTGCACAGCTCAGGTCACCTTCCCCGTCGTCCACACTGGACATCAAGCGGCAGGGCAGAAGAACACTTCTGCTCAGCGCCGACCAGATCCAGTCTCTGAAGCAGCGGATTTCACAAAGCGGAACCGTCAACGGCCAGCCGCCCAAACCGCCAAGCACCTACGTGGCCGTCTCGTCCCTGGTGTGGACGTCCATCGTCCGCGCCAAGTCGCTGAACCACGCCGACGACGCCCACTTCATGGTCACCGCGGACTGCCGGCGGCGGCTGCGGCCACCGCTCGGCGAAGGCTTCTTTGGGAACTGCATCAAGGCGTGCTTCGCGAGGGCCAACGCGGGCGACCTGTGCGGCGAGGTCGACGGGCTCGCGCGCGCCGCCGCGGCCATCCAGGACGCCATCCGTGAGAACCTGGAGGAGGTGGAGGATCCGCTGTCCGACATGGAGCGCTGCCTGAAGGTGTTCCGCGGCATCCCGAGGGAGAGGTTCACGGCAGTGGGGTCGTCGCACCGGTTCATGGCGTACGAGACGGACTTCGGGTGGGGCGCGCCAAGCCGCGTCGAGCTCGTGTCCATGTTCATGAGGGAACTGGTGACGCTGCTCGGAGCGAGGGGCGGCGGCGTGCAGGTGTCGGTGGCGCTTGACCGGGCGTTGATGGAGGCCTTCATGGCCAACTTCGTTGTTGCAACTTCCAAGAGCAGCCGCGAGTGATCCGGCCGATGGTTTTGTACCATGATACGATCCATTGCCGCTTTAAGGCCCTTCTTGAAATGCATGATTCTTACAGCAACTTTTGTTAGGAACCCTACATCCAAAATTTCCACAGAATTTTCGCGTCAATAAGATTCTTTTATGCGAGAGATGCCGACATCTGTTCGAACGGCTTACAAAGTGGGCGCCTGGCTTAGTTATGACGCGTATTAGCACGGTGGAAATTGCACGCGATGCATATGCTTGTCTTTTGTAACATCTCAAAATTCGTTTTTTTAAATTTAAATCTTCAAAAAAATATTCGTTCCAATTTCTTGGTTCAATTTATTTATTTGTTGCACTTCTCTCTTTTTCTAAAAATAAAATAAAATAAACTTCCCGTCAAGTCATCCATTCCAGCTTTGCTCCCATGCAAGACTCGCTTAACTCCAAGCCATGTATGCATGCACTGCCAACGTGGGAACTTGCTTTCATTTGTCCATACTCTCCCTCCTATCCCTATATCCTTTATTATCTCTCTCTCCCAACAGTCATCTTCTTCCTAGCGTTTCTCTTCTTTGTTGCTTTATTTCTCTAACTTAGCTCCATGGCCGACCACCTCCTTGCCGCCCAGTCCTACCCTCGCCACCTCCGGCCGCCGACGCCGCCTCCCCTCCCCTCCCTTTTGCTCCCAACCGAATCGATTGAGCTTCATCGCCATTAATGGCTGCCATTTCCTCTTCTCTCTTTTCTCTCCATTTAAAGCTTTCAATTCGAATCCGTTTGCAGCACTAAGTCCGTTTTAACCTCTCCCATGATGTGGTGTTTTCAATTGCACAACCATCAAGTGCAACCACTACCGTTTCATTCATTTCTAATCTGAACAGACTTTGTTGTCGCCCGTAGCTCTTCACCTTCTCAACGTTTCGGCTCCCGATTGAGGCTATAAATTAGCATGCTATCTCTTTATCGTCTTCTTTGCACTCACTCCAAAGTTTCAGAATCACTTGGACGCCGTCCTCGTGCGCACCGCCGCCCAAGCTTGCGCCGCCACTACTACAGAGTTTCTCCGGTCGAACCATCGCCACCTGAGGGTAGGCCGTGTTCTTGGAGTTCCATTTTCATGGTTTGCCAGCCAGTCCTCCGCCATCTTGTGCTGCCGACGCCATGCGCTGAGTTTGCGAGCTAGCTTCTGTTCGGTTGCATGGCCATGAACAGTGCCATATTATCTAGTCTTCCTTTGAGCTTTGTACATGCACATTTAATACCTTCCAAAAATTCTTTCTCTCACATACAAGCTCCAAATCCGTTGATTGTTCCTCCTAAATTCGTCTAAATTCGTTCTCTACTTCCAGTATTTATTTTGTAATTTTTGGATTTTACTTATTTTCTGCTATTTATTTTGGTCTTTTGCGCGCGTGTAGAGTCCGATGTCGTCGACGCAAGTTTGGATCAACAGGAAGCGCTTACCTCCAACGTCATCGAAGGCGAGTCTCATTTGACCACTTTGAACCTATGATTTGTAAATTATGTTTTTAGTTTTAAAAGTTATGCATTGCTATTTAAATGATAAGTTAAACTGTAGGTTGTTAGTTAAAAACCTAAAGTTTGCTATTATCATCCTTGATATTTGATATCCTGCACCTTTGTAACCCTAGTGTAGAAATTCTGCATTATTGAATACAATTTTGCGGAATAGTTTATTATGGTAGAATTGCTTAGACGTGCTTTACGGCTTTATTTAACCTTTGGGGGAGAAAAACCATTATTACCCTTTATGTTTTCTTTGGAAAATGTTTGACATAGGGTAATGTCAGTGTTTAGAAAATAAAACATAATGATGAAAATATATTTTAGACTTGGGTGGATGGTAAGATCAGGCGGGTGCAGCTAGAGCACGAGATCATGTATTGTGTTAGTCCCGCCCAAGTCATATTAAGAACCGACGCTTGTGACTATTCAAACTGAGCACTACCGTACAACCACATGTCCAAAATGGGAACGGATCTGGCCAATTAATTAGCAAAATTTTGAGTCAGTTCTGTCATGGTGGTGTGTGCTGATTCACATGGCGCAAGAAGGGGCCAGGAAGGTGAAACCTTAGCGGGCAGAACCAAGTCAAAAGGAAGCTTTGTAAAAGCCTCGTAATGGTCTCTCCTTGATTCACACGTCAAAGGAAACGTGTGGTATATCAGGCGATCATCTCTTGTGGGTCAAAGCTGTACAACCTCTACAGAGTGTAAAACTATTCGAATAGCTGTGCCTACGGTCAAGGGCGAGCAAGGTGCGTTTTCACATAGTAGATTTTGGTTTTGATTTTAAAAGAGTAAATTTTGGGAACCGAGAGCAGTTGGGACTCTCGGGTAGTTTCTGGTAGCTAGAGCCAGTTGGGCAGCTAGAGCCTTGATGCTAGTGGTTGGTGGCTAGAACCTCCACTAGTAATACAATTAATTTATTTATCGAAACTACGTTTGTCAAATGTGCTTTATAAAAATTGTTTGAACTTAAAATATTGCTTTGTGCAAAATAACCATATAAGCCTCATTTGTCAAAGCTATGCATATTCATGTTTTCCAAGACTCGCGGAGTACTTTATGTACTCACGTGCTACACTCATAATTAAATCTCAGAAGCCTTCAACGACACGGAGGACTACGACTACTTCGCTTGTGGCTTTGATGAAGGACACCCGGAGTACTAGGTTGCGCTCCCCAGTCGAATGCCGGTGGGCATTTTTGATGGGCCACCACTCGGAGTTTATTTATTTACTTATTTATGTTTCTGCTGCTGTAAGACTCAAGGTCTTCCGACCTCTTTTGTAATAAGTGGCCATACGGCCGGTACTCAGTTGTTTATTAATGTTATTCGTGATTCAAATTTGTTATCAACAATGTTTCCACCGTGTGCACTAGCTACTGATCATGAGATTGGTGCGGAAATACACAATGGGTTCGGATTCAGAAATCCGGTCCCGGCATCTTTGCACTAGCGCACAAAAGTATCTAATTTGTCGGGAGAGAGAGGCTCGCCTGGGCCGTGCAGCAATGCGTCTGTGCTCCCATCATCGTGAGCCGCGGGTGAGCAACATGGCGTCTTGCGGCGATCGCGCCTTGGCTGCGAGCAGCAGCGCGGCGACCATCGGCCACGCCAGACACTGCGCGCGCGCGAGGGCTGGGCGCTCGTCTTTGCCAGTCTACGCCCCGTGCCGACCGCGTGTGGAGTTGCAAGGCCTTTCTCGCGGTTTCTTCCTGTGGCTGTGGCCGCAGGAGTGGCCGACCGGCCCCCTCTCCCGTTGCGCTCGCCCATGGGCTACTTCCATCCATATGCTCACATGTGCAACATCGGTTTCATTCTACCAAATCTGCCATTCTACTAGTAGTATAGAGTGGAACAGAAAAAAGAGAGTAAAGTATAGAGTGGATTGCAGAATTTTGGACTGTATTGGCCCTGTAGTGCACCGTAATTCCTAAATTAGCCCCCTTAGCATCAAAATTCCATTTTTAGCCTCCTCCTAACACTGCTTGTCCAGGAATGGAGAACTCCTAATGCCGTCGCCGTTGGCAGCACCAAGTTGCTGCCGTGCCCATTGGCAGCAACCAAGTTGCTGCCGTCCCACACGGCAGCATCTCCCCTCCTCCCCCGGCGCACGCAAATCCAAGAGGAGAGAGAAAATACATTTAAGAATATTTTTTGGATGAATTTTTAAATATAGAAAATTAGCTCCAAAAATTATGAAATTTTTTGTGGAGACTCCCAGAACAGTATAGTTGCTTTGGTAAATTTTTCAGAATTTTATGAGTTACTATTTTTCCTGTAAAATTCATTTAAATATATTGTTTGTAGGAATTTTACAGAAAAAACCGTAACTCATAAAATTCTGAAAATTTACACAAAGCAATTAAAATGTTCTGGGAGTCTCCACAAAAATTTCATAATTTTAGAGCTCATTTTCTATATTTAAAATTCATCTAAAAATATTCTTAAATATATTTCTCTCTCCTCTTAATTTATGCGTCTTGAGGAGAAGAGGTGCTGCTTGTGTGGGACGGCAGCACCTGCTGCTGCCGTTGGGGCGCAGCACCTAGGTGCTGCCGTCCACGTCGCAGCACGCGCCGGCAGGGGCTAAAGTGGAAATTCGGGCTAATGAGGCTAGTTTGAATTACGCGCTCTGAGGGCCAAAACGGCAAGAACTAAAAAGAAAAGAGAATTTTTACGATACATTCTACTAGTAGCAATGATGCACCGATACGCGATACCGGTTCGGTGGTACGGATCTGGCGATACCCCATTTCTCAAAAAAAAAAAACCCGACACGGTGATACGGATATATATATATATATATATATATATATATATATATATATATATATATATATATATAAAAGTAAAAATATAAAATACGATACTTGATAAGTTTAAGTCAAGGGATCTGCAAATGGATGTATGTGTGTGCACAATTGAAATGAAAATGTCTGTGTCAAGTGGTCAGAAGACTGAATTTTTTCTATTGTGGATGCAATTGCAAATTTCAATGATGGTTGAATGCAAAATCCAGTGTCAGATTTATTGCATCATTGCATGCAATTACAAATGTCATTGTGTTGAGTGTTGACTATTGTATGCTCCTAAACAAGCACAAGGATTGGGCTCAGTTGTGTCAGTTTGGGCTTGAACCTTCAGAAAGACAGAAAATAAAGAAACATGTTTATGCCAATAGTCATGTACACCTCAATCTCAATGCTAACTGATGCAGCTACTGGTGAGTGGTGAATTGGTGATGAACTGATGGTAGTCGATTCCCATTTCATCACTTCAGCATCTTCATCTGTAAGACTAATCTCTGAAGATGTCCAACGAAATCTCCCTCTCCTAAACAAGTCAATTCCCAATTCATCTCTAGCTGTTGCTTTTCACAAGCAAAATCCCCAAATAGAGCTCTAGCTAATGCCTGGAACAAGATCTGACAGACAGAGAACACTAGAACAGAGAAGGGAGCAGGAAACGCACCTGGCTGCTTGCGTTGGGGAAGATGTAGGCGTCGGCCGCTGGATGCTAGACAGTGGAGAGGAGGGAGCACCGCCGGCCGATGGATGCAGAGGAGGGGCGCGGAGGAGGGATGCCGCCAGCCGATGGATGCAGAGGAGGGGCACGGAGGAGAGCGCATGGAGGAGGGCGCGCGGAGGAGGAAGAGCCGAAGGCCGCCGACCGCTGGTCGCCGGGAGCTCGAGGCGACGATGGAGGCGACGCAGCGAGGTGCTGGAGTCTTTGGGAGGCGCAGCAGACTGGGAGGGAGGCGCAGCATCAGGGACAAGGGCGCAAGGGTTAGGGTTCTTGGTGATGGGCCGTTGAGTTGGGCTGCAAACAGTCCTGTTTTTTGTTGGGCTGCGCTTGGTTTGGGCCGTATTGGGCGTATCCGGTCGTATCCGGGCGTATCGGAAATGTATTTCTCTTTTTTTAAAAGGTATTTATTTCCGATACTTTCCGATACGTATCGGGGCCGTATCGGGCCATATCTGTACCCGATACATATCGGGATACCGGTACGTAGCCAGGCAGCCGTATCGGAGCTTCAGAGACTAGTAGTATAGAGTGTAATAGAGATCAAATCTGTTTATCGATTAAGAAATGATAATTTTGACCTTTTCTTCTTAACCCTAAAACTCCTTGCAAACAGGATAACCGAATTACCTTGACTTAATTTCGGGAGGAAATCAACGAAAAGATTTTTTTTCCTTCCCGAATTCGTTGGCTCTCCTTCACCTCGATGCCCGTCGCCATGGCATGATGCCCGGCCCAACACATCGGCATAAACCAATGAGCAGATCATCCAAAAGGGAATTGAAATTAAATACTTGATCGCATTGCTGATTAATTACAAACAAAACAACTTTGAGTGTAATTGCGATTTGCGAACTGATCGATCAAACGTAGATACCAATTAGGTGCTCTGATGTAAGGTTGATTATAAATTTTTTTTGGGTAGTCATGCACGCTGCGTACTGTGATTTTCACAGGAACACTTCTCTTCTTTGCTTGCTATCACCTGGATAACTATATCACCTGTTGCGGATTTGCGGTCACTTAGGCATACAACACTGTTGCTTGTTGCAGTCTTGCAGACATGCAAATCAAGGCTGCATGAGAGGTCAATCCAATTACATTTTTGCCCTTTGGAAATGATACTTCCTCATACTTTGGTGGTGTAGTATAACCGAATTTTAGCTAATGTGATCCGTGGCGGAGGTCGACGAGGTCGAGGGCGGTGGCAAAGAACTCGCGGGTGACGTGGCGTGGTTGAGGAGTGCGGGACGATTGGGCTTGGCCCAGGCGGCGGGGAAGCGCCGACGGAGGCAGAGGTGTTGGGTGCCGAGGTGGAGAGGACGATGGTGGTGAGGGAGGTGGGCGAGGGGTCGTCGTCCTCGGCACCAGCGGCAGTGATAGGAGTGGCGGAGTCTCATATGGTCGTCGCTCCTGGGAAGCTGCCCCGGCGTCAAGGGAGAGGTCAGGGGAGTAGGAGCTTGTTTGGTTCCGGACCTAGCGCCAAGATGCCTGGCCGGACCCTCTCCCTGGAAGTTGCCTGTTAGTGTTTGGTGTATTCCCTGTGTCAGCTACCAGGCCAGGCAGGCTGCAGGGGCCGGGCGGACAAAAGCAACACCTGGGAGCAGCGCCTGGGAGCCAGCTACTCTATCCACCATTCGTAGTTTCGATCCAACGTTCTATTTTTCATTTATCAATTTCAGGCACAGATTTTCAATCAAATAACTCATCTTCAGATTTGTCTGGCCAAGCAAAAATCATCTACTTTTCAGACTACCTCCAGACACCATTTTTTTTCCAGGCATAGAATCCAAAACACCAACCAAACAAGCTCTAGCTCCGCGTCGTGGTCACAGCAGGCGGCGGCGGCGGAGAGGTCAAAGAAGATGAGGATGCGCGAGCAGTTGGGTCTGTTCGAACCAAATAGTGAGAGGAAGTGGGTCGCCGTTACAATTCCGTGACAAAGTGGTCTATTGGCAAAGATTTGGAAATTTCGATGATATTGAAGTGAACTTGAATTTTATTGCGGTAGATATCAAAAGTGAGCATATTTCAGTGGTATATACCCAATTTTCTCTTGTTATTTTGAGATGTTCCGCGATCAGATCACAAGCAGTTCCAGAGCGCGAAGCTGTCGTCCTGCTCGTACATGGAGCACGCGTACGCCGCCTCGTCGCCGTACAGTATCTCCCCGAACTCGCTCCCCGGCGCCGGATCCTCCCGCCCGGCGCCCTTCTCGTCGTCGGCGGCGTCGACGTCGTCCGACACCGTCCGGTCGTCTACGGCCGGCTGCTGCGCCACGAGCTCCTGAAACACCGACGATCGCAGCAGCAGGCTGAGCGCCGTGGTCGTCGACGATGGCGACGGCGACGGCCGCCCATACACGGAGCCCATGTCGTCGACGAGCGTGAGCAAGCTCTGAGCCTGGAGGAGGTGGAGGTCGTCGACCATGCCGGCGCCGTGGGGCTGGAGGCTGCCCTGGACGGTCCGGAGGCACATCGTCGGCATGACGAGCTTGGTGGTGGCCGAGGCCGACGTGGGTGTGCCGCCGTCCTCGCCGCCGGCGCCGGGCTTCAGCCACCGGATGTAGGTGCTGAGGTCGAAGTTGGTGACGGCGTTGATGCCGCGGTACTCGATCGCCGCGATGTCGTACGCTCGCGCCGCCTCTTCTTGCGTGCTGTACGTGCCGAGGTATAGGTACTTGTTGCCGAACACTCGGCCGATCCTCGCTTCCCATTTGCCGTTGTGGTGGTGCCTGCAAGTTTTGCCAAAGTAGTAAGCTTCATTTAGCGATGCCATGGACGCGTCGATGAGTTCGGCGAAACCGGACGGGAGAGTACCGTGCAACTCCTCTGTACTTGGAAACTCCGCGCGAGAAGCCATTGCTCTTCCTGCATATATATACGCCATGAATGAGACAACAGCTTAGCATTAGCTTTGGGATCTTTGAGGAGACGAGATATACTAAATGGTTTTGGATTTGTTTTCCTGGTACCTGAAAAGATTTTTTTTATATAAAAAAAACCAAGTTTACCATTTTATGGAAAACTCATTTTTTTTTTAAAAAAAAACACCCAATACAACACATAGACGCCCACACACACGCACACCACCACACGTATGCACTCACACACACGACGCCTACGGAAGATTGGACGAGCGAAGCTTGACGAAAAAATAACAAAATCACCACCGACGTCTTTCTTGTGACGGACACGTCCATTTTATGGAAAACTCATTCTCGACTCTCAACGATTTAACCCTATTTGTGAGAGTTGTAAAATATGATTTTTTAGCCGGGCCGGCCAAAGATTGCCGACCAAATTTTGGTAAAGTCGAGGAAATAGAGAAATACAAGATATTGCTAGCAAGACTGTCAACACAGCGAACAGTGAGCAGTTGTAAAATATGTAGTCCACTGTACTTTTCTCATTGGTTTACCAGGTTTTAACAAACAAGAATGTATATATATATAGGGGCACGTATTCACCTTCTTATCGAGGCTAGGTACTCTTCCTTGGATACATTCTGCATCAGTTTGAGCTCTTTCTCGTGGTCTGCAACCTGTCGCACGCATAACCATAATCACCATATGTAGAAACGGAGCGTTGATCAGAACGCAAACTTGGCGTATATGTTCTCGAAGAAACAGTAAACATCCAGGCGATCGAGATACAAATGGCGTCTCTAGCATGATTTCCCTACCCGATTAGCTGTGTCAGTGCGTGATCTAAACAGAGGGAACTGAAACAGCACACATACCGGGAAGTTGGTGTAGGTGCTAGGTCCCCAGTACTTGAGCGCCGCCAGATCATACGCTCTTGCCGCCGCTTCCTCCTCGTTGAATGCCCCGAGATATACTGTTTGGTGTCGTAGTAGCAGTATGCATAAGGCAAAAAGCAACACACATGTGCCATAGATGCAGCTAGCTCGTGAAGGCATTAGCAACATGTAAACCCTGCATGATGCAGAGACTCCAATTTGGCTGTCTCTTCTTGATTACCTTGCTTTCCTTTCTTCTTCTGCGTTGGGTTCCATGTCGCTTTGTCCCACAGGTGCGCCTCGAACCTGCCCGTCCAACGATGCCTGCATACGTGTACATGCAAGTTTAGCAGGGTCAGATCTACGTATATCCTCCTTTGTACCGAGGGAAAACTCTTCCGTTTTGCAATTTATTTCGTTAGGGGGTGAAAGACCTGTGATTATCGAAATTTCAGTTATAATTTCGGTGAAATGCTCAAACAGACGCTTGAAATTTGGATGTAATTTGACTGAATTTTGGATGGGTTGTTTGGGCCAGGTCCAAATTCAAATGTTGCCGGATTTTTTTGAACAAGACATATTTATTTCAGAGGGTAATAAAAGGGACGAAATTTCGACGAAACTGTGAACCATGGTTGTACTACGCGGTTTCTATAAGTAGGCTCAGTCTCATGCATGCAACGAATCAAATCCCATGTATGTTTTGGTACAGATATCGTAGTGTTCTTCACACATTACTTCTGTATAACACTAAACTATAAGTACGTCCAGAAGTGTGTACATGTATATGGCCCAGCCAAGGCGGTACATACGGTTTCCTCTCTAAAAAAAAGACGTGCATACGGTCAGGTACAGGTGTTCAGAAACTTCAGTTACCTGCTTACACCTCTAAACCTTGAGCTCCTCTTAGCCGCATTGCTACTCGCCGACTTGTTGCCGCCGGCGCCGGCCTCTTTGCCGTTGCTGCTAACCGTCGCTGCCGACGGCTCCCTCTTCCTTCTCTTCGCGCCGTCGCCGCCGGTGATCGCCGGCGCGGCCCGCGGCGTAGCCTCGCAGTACAGCTCCTGTCCTCCTCCTCCGATGCCGTTGATAAGCTCATCCTTCACCAAACCGTAGGTTTCCATGGCCATCTATCAAAACCTCTTATATCAAATATCTTGGAGCTATCTCCTGGGTCTAAATTACCTTTTTTTTCACGAAACTGTGGGGATATATTGGCTCTGGAAGCAAAGGGAGGTAGCTCCTACGTGCGTGTGAATGTTCATATACGCAAAGATGACAGCGCGGGTGTCCATCCTTGTTTCTACCTATGCGTTGATAACGACACAAGGGCGTCGATGTTCTCGGTGCCAACTGCATTGTCTCTTGCTGGTTTTGACAGCTTACACGGCCATGCATTGTTAACTTACCACAGCATATATGGTCCAGCCTTATTGATCAGAAAATCTCCCTGTCTAGATACACCGAGAGTTGTTTCTTGTGAAAAACATTAATCAATGATGAAGTCTCTTCAAAATTTTTTTTGATGAAGCTTGTTTTAGGACTAAATATTGATGAAGAAATTTGCTGCAAAGTGACAATTGACCAAGATTTTTAGAGCCTCAGCAGCATATATAATGTAGAGTGATTTAAAGATATATAAGAAGTTTGCGCCTAAAAAACTGAAATTTAATAAAACAGTTAGCTTACTTGTTCCCCGCAAAAAAACCCTTGCATGTATTTTGATTTACCAAGTATAACAAAACCAAGCACTATTGCATAATTTATGATAATAAACTCATAGTCCAATGTTAATTTTTCGTTTTTATGTTTTTAATATTTGCTCCATATTGTTCTAGTTGAGCTGCAAGTGATTTTCCATTACTGATCTACACCAGCACACATGGTGCATGCCTTCATGCAAATTCTAGGTGGGGAGATGTTTGTCATTGTGCAGACGGAATTGAACCAGCTAGTTCTAGAATGATCATTCATGCCTAAAATGTGCAAACCCCTCTCTTCGCTATAAACAGTTATAGTTGACCATCCATGGTAATAAATCATAAATTTTGCATGCATAGTTGAGGAGTAACATCTGAAGATCAGAATTGCAAGCTGTAAAAGGGAGGGACTTTCATGATTGCCCTATCGCGAAAACACCATCCCTTTCAAGACCATGAAAAGATCAAGGCAGTTACATATTCCTAATTGTCTTATCATTCGTCCTTGTAAAAAAACTGTACTCGTTAAATTGATATCTGTTTTTCGCAGGAACTTTCACAGGATCTACCTGGCGTTTTCAGCGTGTGTACGTATGCATCACACACTATGAACTGAGTGCGCGTGTAAGCGTACGTGTTGGCTGGTGGCGCTCATGGGTGTGTTCTGCCGAAGTTGTGTTCTTCCTTCAATTTTCGTTTTGATGACAACAGCCGGTAACTATTTGTAAAAAAATATTAAACCTTGTTTCAGAAAAAAAAAAAAACTATCAACAATCAACAGAAACATTCCGCGGGTACTTCACATTTCTCCAGAACAATGAAACCACTGACCCACTTGGAACCCAAGAATAACATAGGGATTGGTACAATTCTTATAGACATCCTGCAAAATTCTCATATTCCAAATTAATTAGAGATATTCGGTTCCAGTGGCGGAGCCAGGATTTTGACGATGGGTGAGAACTTAAGACACATCCATTCCAACACAAGTTCAAATGACATATTACATAAGTTTAAATGTGCCAAATTACATATTCGCACTATAACCAACATCATAAAATATTTTAAAAAATTACTTAATTACAACTTGATACAACGTTCCTTCATACTTTGAAAGCGATTGACGACAACATCATCACTAACTTGTAGAAAAAAAATCATGCTCAATGTACGTTACTAAGCAATCATTCGAGTATTGTTCACCCATACTATTTCTTAGCTTGTTTTTCACATGATTCATTGCCGAAAATACCCTCTCTACACTTGCAGTAGCCACAGGAAAGATCAATACTAATTTGAGCAGCAAATAAACAAGTTTATAGCAATCATGCTTCTTTATCTCAACAAGTTTAATAGAGAGCTCACTGAGATTCTTCACTTCTCGAAACCTTGTATCTTGATGCATGTCAGTGATAAACATATTAAGTTGTAAAGAAAGTTGGATCAAATCTGTGTTCAAGAAATCTTTAAGATAAAACTTAGCAAGTTTAAGAACTTTATCCTTATCATATGAAGCAAATGAATCAGCAGGATGCAAAGATGCCATGCAAATGAATCAGCAGGCACGCAGCAAGGGGTATAAGGAAAGGAAAGCATAGATCAAGCCGACACTAGACCTTGAAGGAGCCTGGAGCCAAGGAGGGGAGTAGGTGGACGGGCGGTCCTCGGGGTTGAGACTCGAGGGGCGTGACCGGCCACCGGCGCGTTGAGGCCGAGATCGTTGGTGCAGAGGCCAGAAGCGACGCCAGAGCACCATGATGCGCCGATGCCATGATGAGCTGCCGGCTGCGGTGTTGTGCCCCTGCGCTCATGCGCAACTGCGAGAGTGCCTGGATGGGGAAATGGCACTTAGGCCTGACGCCTCCTTGACTAGTTGACTTGTGTTTGATTCTCAGATTCTATTGGGCTTAATGCTAAATGGGTTGCTAGGAGTTGAGGAGTATGTATGTTAGTATGTGTAATGTATACTTTATGTATTAATGGGGAAATATACTAGATTTTTGTGCAAAAATTTTAGGGGTGCAACTGTACCCCCATGCATCTACTGTGGCTCCACCACTGTTCATTTCATGTAATCATATCAAACTTGCATGGTTTCATCGATTCCTTCCCGGCAGTTGACACATTCCAGCTAAGTAAGTCTTCACAATTATCCATCTGTATCGCTTTGAGATATATTACAAAAAAACATTGTGTTGGACCGTGTTAGCGTCTAGAGAAGGGGTTGAATAGGAGCCCACTTTTCCCCTTCTGGAATTCTACTCCATTTTCTAAGCTATGAAGATCAAAGTATAAAAATCACAGTGGAAAAAATGAATTGAAAACAAGAAACTCAAACATGCATCAACCCCCCTCAGTTGGTCTGACCGCCATGTAAGGGGCGGTCTGACCACTGGAGCGGTCTGACGTCTTTCTCGGATAGTCTAACCTCTCCCAAGACTGACAGAAAATCAACACGATATTAGATCCACAAAACGTCCTAACTTTTGATCTACAAATCCAAATCCCTTGAAATTTCGGACTCAACTCAACAAGAAGGTCGGGAACTCATTCCAATATAAGATCGAGATAATCATAGCGAAGATTCAAAGAGTTTTTTGATTGAGTGCAGGAGGGCTCAAAATCGGGTGAAAACAAAAACTTGATCCAAAGAATTGCTCGTGGATTAAAGATGATCAAGATGACCTTAGATTAACTTCCACAAGGCATACCAAGCTAGATCACAGTAAAAGACCAAAGCAAATCCTCTAGAACACAGGAATCCAAAATCTTAAGAAAGAGAGTAAGAACAAGAGACAAATCATCTTTGCACGGAATTGATTGGATTGATATTGACGGATTGAGGGTTTACAACAATTCAAACATGGAGGACACAAGCTCATTCATGAGCACTCAATCCCACAAATTCTCTCAATTCATCTCTCAAATACTAACCTCCTCTCCTCTGTTCACTTTCCACCAAATATCCAAATTAGGGTTTCTAGACTTGGTTGGGTACAAATCCTGCACCAACCCTTATATAGTGGAGGCTAGAACTAGAGAGAAACCCTAATGGACGCCCATTAAGTCCACACACAAACGGGTCTATCACCCACACACGCTTCTCAAAGCATACGACGATTCGACGTTTTAAATTTGTCTCTTCGTGATCTTATCCTCACTATGACCTAAACATTTTATCCTTTGCGCCATCATGCACCACAGTTTCTCTAAGATCACCTACCTGGTATTTTAGTGAAGATACCAAACTACCCATTCTCGATCCTTCCCTCCTTGGTCGAGTCCAATCTTGTGAAGTAATCATCTGCTTCGCCACGCGTAGATTCACCAATAGCTTTCCTCGTGCTGGCAAATCTCACCCATCTGGCTCTCACCAGACCGCCTCAATACATGGGCCAGCTCAAGCCACTTGATGCAACCCATTGCACCAAATTTCCTGTTTTTGTCCATCTCGGGCCTTTCTTGAGACCAACCACTTTGCTCGGCATCCTTGATCGTTCTGGACATTGATTTCACCAAACAAGTCCTGATCATTCTTGTCGTTATAGTTGACTTCAAGCTTCCCTACACAACAATAGACTAAGAAATCAATTCCGGGCACACATTCTTTGCAACTTGACCCACATTAGCTAAAACATGCATCATGTAACACATATGCAACAATTCCATGACCCTAGCCTAATTCCCAAATTTTAGCATAGCTTACTGTGTACTGAAACGCCACAGACGGTTCTTATCGAACCGTCTGTAATGAGTATCTCATCACAGATGGTTCGTATTAAAAATCGTCTGTGATGAGTATTTTACCATGGCTTGGAATTTTTCTAACTCTCTGATTTTATCGTGGCAGGGGATTGTGTGCCACGGCAGGGGATTGGCTGCCATGGCAAGGGGATTGTGTGCCATGGCAAGGGATTGGCTCCCACGACAGGGGATTGGCGGCCACGGTAGGGGCGCGGCAGAGGATTGACATTTCAAGCCACGGTAAAATCAGAGAGTAAGAAAAATTCCAAGTCATGGTAAAATTCCAAGATACTCATCACAGACGGTTCGTATTAAGATCCGTCTGTGAAATATCACAGACAGTTTACGGTTCTATTTACAAATCATCTGTGATAGTTACGTATCACAGACGGTTCTAAATGAACTACCTGTGATAAGTACAATACAGACGGTTCCAAAGGAACTGTCTGTGATGATGCGTCCAGTATAGACTGTTTTGTAGTAGTGGACATCTCAAGCATGCCCTTCTTCCTTGTTAGTACCGCTAGACGATTATTTACCACTTTAGTGATTACATAATTCCGCAAATAAACCATGACTACAGAAATAGCATCAGTACTAAACATGTCTAGAAGATGAACTAGGATGATAAACAATGCAAACAATAGAATGTATATATTCATGCTGATAACTAGAAGTAAGTGCAGAGTATAAGATGTTACCGATGCGATGCGAAGAGTGTCACAGTGACGAAGAAGAGGATGTTGCCGATGAGGAAGATGGCGATGTAGACGATGCAGGGAACGGGCGATGTCGACGATGCAGGGAATGGTGAGCAGTCGCAGAGTCGCTTCCCAAAAACCTTATTCGCCCTCTCCCGTACAGGATCGCAAGGACGACGGTTCCGGAGACCTGCTCTCGCCACCACCGGTGCATGCCGGCCGCAGGGACGGAGAAGCTTGTAGCAGTGCAACGCTCGAGAACAATTCTCTCTCGCACGGATGGGTTTTGCGATGCGATAGAGAGAAGACATGCAACATCTTTAGATTAAAAAGAGCGTAGAAAGAAATCGCTTGCAGATTAGGAAACCGCTATTAGATTAAGGCTCATTAATCGCAATTAATTCATCATGTAATCATAGTGTTTCCATTTCGTAATCAGGCTCATGAGTCGCAATTAACTTGCCGCGTAATCATAGCGTTTCCATTTCTTTTCATCCTGACAGGATTGCATGGCAAAACAATATTACAAAAGAAAGTTGTGTATGGACCCACGTCCAAACCTGGAACAACCACACCATTCACGCGCTCATCATGTGGCCGCGAAGCCTGGCCTGGCATGGCGTGGCGAGGCGAGGCAAGCACACGCGCATGTGGTCCTCCTTTCTCTTGCTTTACCAAGGTTAGACATACTCCACCTTATAAGGTGGTGTCTCTCCACCTTGGCTGGCAATATGGGACTAAAGTATCCCACGTACCACCATACATGAGTGTGCCTTTGGGTTTTTCCTAGGAATTATTGATAAAGGAGGGGGCCAAAGCCCACTTAATTCCAACAGTCGCACAGGGTAAGTCGACGATATCACGAGATTTTGGTGGCCTTTCTCAAGCTGGACTAGCTGGATTTACCGGGGAACTAACTAGGGAAGTACTGCACCATGAGGGACGTGCATCCTCTGATGTTATGGTGCTACAGTACCACGACATTACGTAGCGGACGTTAGATCAGAAAGCAAAGGATGAGATCGTGATTTCAACTGTAGAATCAACACTATTCATGAACACTGTAATATCACTGCATCAGTTGATTTGATCTGTTTTTCTCAGATCGGACGACTCAGATCTACCGAATGTCACGGCACTGTAGCACTATGACATTGCCAATGCAATGTCAGAGGATGCCAATGCCACCATGAGACGTCTGCCTCTTCTCCGACGTCAACCCAAGCAAGCCTTCTGGAGACAGAACGATGCGGACAGACAGCGGGTGACAGCCTGAGGTGGAGGAGCCATTTACGCGACCCCTAGCCGGTCATTGATTCCAACGTGTACATCTTTGCAATGGTACCAAGCTAATTTTCTTAATCTGCAACGACGGCCGGGGCCGTCAAAAGCCACAGCGTGCCTTGGCCACTGGTCGATCGAAAGTCGAAACAGTCTCCGTATCCGCATACGGTGGAAGCGACAACACCTCACTAGATGTCGGTTGGCCTTCGGAATATGTAGGAGTCGTTGGCAAATACTGGTCATCCATGACCGTATCGAGAGTACATTGACCCTCTGATCGCAACGTTGGGCTTTTGTCGCCGTTCTTGCCGGTCGTAAGAACCGGGCTTGCAGACGTATTTCGAATGTTCTGAACTGGTCGGAGCAACTGATTCCTCTGGGGACGCCATTGGTGGCGAGTCTTCCTCCATTCGGTCGATCTCGTTGGTCTCAGTGAGCAGTGAGCCTGCAACGGAAGAGGATGACGACGACATTGCGTCATGTTCCATAGCACGGATGCATACATCCATGTCCATGTCGGAGTAGTCCGCCAAGTCGAACCAATTTTCCTCATCCTATGTCCCTGCCATGATCGCATGAGCGACGATGGAGCGAATGAAAGTGAATGAGGATTGCTTGAGCAAAGAAAGCTTCAAGAACTCAATGCCTTCTTCCCCACGACGGCGCCAGCTGTCGACGATCGAGTCGCCGATCTTACGAAATAAATAGAGGAAAATGGCAAAGAGTTCTTGGAAGAGAATGAGATTGCTTTTTATTGCAGTGAACTGGATCTTTACAGGGGGTACCTTAGGTAAGGTGATAGACTAGCCCTAATTACACTTGGTGTATTGACTGCTATACTAATGCTTCAATTGTCTTCAGATCACTAAGTCTTGTGTCCTTCAATCTCCCTTTCTATAGTTTGCATTCTCCTTTAAATATCTGACGAAGTGGTGGCAGTTGCTCCTAGAAGAGACGCCATTTGGAAGTGTCGCGTCTGGTCGGAGAAACGATGGCAGTTGGTAAAAAGCCAACTGACAAGCAGTTGATGTCAGTGGGAGATAATAACCATATAGTGATTATTGTCAGTGACTCAGGTTGTAAACGCCGTGTGGTTTGGAGCAAATAAGGCACATGTTCCATTCATCTCACGGAAGGAATATACTTGGAACGGGTCCAAGGACCAGTTCATTACTTATACGAGCAACTATCTAGTCGGGGATAAGGCATAGGACCTCGTCCGACCAGGGTACCCATAATGCAACCTTTGGAATCCTTACAACCACGGGGTCGTTAACCTTAGGGGTTACAACCACAAAGGATGTGCGGTCTTTAATTAAATAAAGTAATATTTGGAGATTTAATCCTCGTCATGTCCGTTGCTTCTTCGATCAAGGGGTAAGATTGAGGGAATGGCATGCCACTGTAGCCCTTTGCCATTGTAGTCGCAATGGTAGAGGATGCGCTTCCCATGGCAACGGGAATCTAGGTGAAGGAGAGCCAACGAATTTGGAAAGGAAAAAATATTTTCGTCAATTTCCTCCCAAAATTAAGTCAAGATAATTCGGTTATCCTGATTGCAAGGAGTTTTAGGGTTAAGAAGAAAAGGTCAAAATTATTATTTCTTAATCGATAGGTAGATTTGATCTCTACTATCACTCCATACTACATTCGGTACTACTAGTGGAATGTACCGTAAAAATTCCCTTGTCTTTTGGGCATGCTTGCTATACATACGTGCACGGAATATTCTGGTCCATCATTGTGCTCAAAGCTTCCGTTTGAGTTTAGTCATTAGGAGATAGCGTGGTAGACTCACCCCGTTGGTCGAATGCAAATGAGGTTGCACATGTGAGCACATGGAGGGAAGTCGGTCGGCCACTCCTACAGCCACAACCACAGGAAGATGTTGAGGAACCGTCGCTGGCGAGTCCAGTCCGAGCAATTACCTCGTAGAGAAGCGTAGAATCGTAAGAACAATGGAAGAACATAAGAACAGAATAAGAGATAGAACACAGAGATGTAGGGGGACTTCTTGCTTCTCTTTATCCCTTCATCCATCGATCAATCCTTTACAATGAATAGCACCCCCTATTTATAGGTTACGACCCTGCTAGGGTTTGAGATGAGGAGCCCACCTTGGGCCAGGTCTGCCGGCCTGGGCCCGGTTTCTTAACACTCCCCCTTGGGAACTCATCCTTCATATCCATATCTCGTCAAAACTCCACAAAAACCTAGTGGAAAAAATTTGGAGAAAGAGTACATGAAACACGTTCTGCTGTGCTGCACGAATTGCCTCATTAAAACCTTAGCCGAGAAACTTCAGGAAAACTCGTCAAGGGAAAAAGAGTACAATCCACCCAATTTCATTTAATCTCCAGGATTTATTCTTTGGGTACTCGATCTTCGTGATCAAGTTTTAATAATGAGTTCGTGAAGATTCTCCCCCTGAATTCTGCACTTCTCTAAGTCTCATCATTCCAATTCACGTATGCATCTTTCAAAGCTAGACGCTGGAAGTGACTTAGTGAATAAATCTGTAAGATTCTCACATGTCTTAGTATGCAGTACTTTGATTTTGTTCATCTTTTGCAATTCATGAGCATAGAAGAACTTGGGGTTGATATGTTTTGTCATAAGATTCTTCACATAACCCATCTGCACTTGTGCAACATTGGCTGCATTATCTCCATAGAAAATAGTGGGGTTTGCGCGGTATTCAATCAACACGACTGCTGGATGTGGTGAATCATCCGCCGAAGCCAAACACATTCTTGTAAGGCCTCGTACAGTGCTATGATTTCTAAAAGGTTCGTCGAAGTTGATACAAGACTCTGCTTAGACGATTTTTATGGAATTGCGGTTCCACCACATAAGAATACATAGCATGTTTGCTATTTGGTTGTATGCGGGTCCTACAAGTACCTGTTATCTGCATCGCCATTCATAGTTAAGTCTTAGTTCTTTCTGTAGAACAGACCAAGTTCTTTGCTTCCTTGGAGGTATCGAAAGATGTCCTTTATTCCCTGCCAATGCTTTTGGTAGGTTCTGCACTATACCTTGCTAGTAGGTTCCCGACAAATACAATGTCCGTTCTAGTACAGTTTGCTAAACACATTAGTGCTTCTATTGCACTTAAGTGTGGGAATTTCGGTCCCAGGACTTCCTCCCCCTCTTTTCTAGATCTGTACGGGTCCTTGTCTTGCTACAAAGATCTCCCGACCATTGGCACTTTAAAAGGGTATGCTTTTTCAAAGTCTAACCTTTCTAACACCTTCTGAGTGTAGGTTGACTGATGTACTAATATCCCTTCAGGGGTATGTCCAAGCTGCAAGCTTAGGCAATATTTGGCTTTCACCTAAAACTTTCATTTCGACCTCCGACTCCAGGTAAGAGCTTGCTTTCTAAATATCCTTCAGGGTTCCGATGATATTCAGATCATCTTCATACACTGAGATTATACAAAATCCATTCTGGGATCGTCGTATAAATACACAAAGATTTTTCTCATTGTTCGTGTAGCCTTTCTTGCATAGAAAGTCGCTTCAAGCTATTATACCACATTCTGCCTGATGGCTTAAGTTTGTACAATGACTTTCTGAGTTTCACACTATACATATTTCTATTTGCTCTGTTTTGGTTCGGGACAGTGATACATTCAGGTATCTTCATATAAATGTCCAAATCCAATATTTCATAAAGGTATGCTGGTACCCTATCCATCAATTTCACTTCTAACTTCGAGTTCACTGCCATTGAGATAAATATCTAAAGAGAGTTCCGCCCATGATCGAGGAATAGGTTTCTTCATAATCATCTCCTGGATGTTCAGTGAAACCTTGTGCAACGAGCCTTGCTTCTTTTCATTTCTCTTTTAAACAAAATACCCACTTATGCCCTACGGGGTGCACAAGGGGAGGCGTGCGACTTACAGGCCCAAACGCCTTTCTTTTATTCAGAGAGAATAATTCAGTTTCTATTGTCTTCTTCCAATCTGATCTTCTCTTTTATTCAACAAGCGATGCAGGCTCTAGATCAAGATTGATGATTGTGGCAAGTTTCTTTGTAAAGTAAATGTCGACATTGGTTGTTGTCATATTCAAAGGTTCTCACGAGGTCATAAAGTTTATAGCTATTTCTTCAAGGGGCATTTATTCTAATGCTTCTACTTGCTCACCGCTGCTTCCAATTACGGGGCAAGTCCCTTTAGTTTTTCAGCTCCGATGTGTGCACACACATCCATGTTGATGTCTCTCTTCATGGGGATGTTCAATTCTGGTATGCCTTTTCTGAAGGTTCCATACCGATGCCAGGTCTCGACTGGCTCCCATTTTGGTTCTAGGGCACTTCGGTGATCGACTATGTCAAGTCCCTCTCATCCTTTTTCACCAGGCGTCCCCGGTTACTTCGGATTTGAGGGGCCGGAGTTCTCGTCCTTTTCTGAGGCCTCTGGACGGGATTAGGGATACCTTCGTCGGTATTTCAACCCTCCCCGGTGCATTGCTTACAGGAAAATGCTACTTGGTCACGCTCTTTAAATCACTAAAGTGGTCTGGCAGTTGATTCGCTAATATTTGCAAATCAATTATCTTCTGGACTTCAATTATCTTCTGCACTTCAATTCAATTATCTTCTAGACTGCAATTATCTTCTGGACTTCTCTATTTGCTTCACTAGTGCGCGGGTCATATGCATAGATTTCAATTATCTTCTGGACTTCAATTGTCTTCTAGACTTCAATTATTTTCCGACATTATCATCAAGGGTTGATTTCCTTCCCCTAATGACGGGAAACTAACCTCATCTAATGTACTATCAGCGAATCGGGTATTATACAAATCTCCAGTCATAGGGTCCAAATACTTCATTATGGATGTTGTCTCATAACCAACGTATATCCCAGACTTTCGGAGAAGACCCATTGCGGTTCGCTGCGGTGGTGGTATAGGTATATAACCCTTGCAACCAAACCTACGAAGATGAGAAGTTTTCGGTGCTGACCCTTACGCTAGTTGCATAGGTGGATGGGTGTTATAAGCCGACGGTCTAAAATTGATGAGAGATGCCGTGAGCAGGACTGCGTGTCCCCAACATGTAGTTGGTAAATTACAATTCTTCAAAGTTCTGCTAGTCCATTCTGGGTGCGGACATGCGGTACAGAATGCTCAACTTTAATTCTCATTTTCATGCAATAATCATCAAATACCTTCGGAGTACATTCTCCGGCGTTGTCCATTCAGGTGGACTCCTCATGATGATCAGAGAAAATATTTCTGATTTTAATTATCTGCGAGATTAGCTTTGCAAAAGCATGGTTTCTCATAGACAATAAACATACGTGCGACCATTCCGAGGAAGCATCGATGAGCACTATAAAATACCTAAATGACCATTACAGGGTACGGTCCAGGAATGCAGGGATTTCATCCTTCGCTTTCAGAGCAAAAGGTTTAGTAATTAATTTTCCGGTGGCATATGCGGCGCACAAAATCTTCCTGATTCAGGAAATTCTTTACATTCATATTATGTCCCTGTGAATTGTTAATTATATCTCTCATTATCCTAAGACCTAGGCGACATAATCTATCATGTCAGAGATAAAAAAGTTCAGAGCTTCTAAATTCGATTTTCAAGGCAGTATAGGCTGCAGGTGCCTTAATATTAGTGTAGTATAGCCCAGTTTCATATGAAGGAAGATATTCTAATGCTATTTTTCACTTTCTTCACGCTTTGTAATGAGCAGGTATTATGTACCATACTTTTTTTCAGTCTCTACGTGGAAATCGTTAGCGCAAATATCCATGAGAGTTCTACTCGATTCTAGGTACAACTAGTCTTCTTCAATGACCAAAGTTGTGCCTATTGGGAGTATAATTATGGCCCTTCCTGAGCCTATTATACAAGTATTGCTGTCTGCGATTGTCGTAAGACTACCAACATTCTTGCTGATCGACTGAAAAAATCTCCATTTCTCTTAGGATGGTATTCGTTGTGCCGCTCCCTGCTAAGCACACTTCCTCCATAGGGTGCTACACGCGTTCTAATATAATGTACTTTATTAATATGTAGCAGAAAGCAAGCAACACATAAATAAAATACTTCAGATATCAGAACGTAACTTGCTATTATAAAGACGGAAAAATAAGTCTTGTAGGACTCATAATAAGAATTTAATGCTTTGCTCTCCTAGAGCTTGCAACCATTATTCAATAATTCAAAGTTCTGCTTCAATTACAAACTGCAAGTTTCTATAAAAGATCCAAGTGCAACGCGTGCACTAGATCGAATCGGCGAAGTATTTAGGAACTTCTGCCTCAATCTGCTCTATGGCGATCTTCTCCTCTTGGGCAATCGCGTGCGCGCACGCGATGTCAAAGGAGGGGTGATGGGGGCTGCTACTGGGCTGTCCACATCCATAAGTGCAACTAATGGATGTGAATTCTCTATGCCTGCAATGGCGAGGTATGCCACACGCTGTCATATGCCCTTTTTTTCTTAGACTGAAAAGTATCAATAACGTGAGACGCACGACCTTACCATTCTTGCTCCTCTCATTCGTGAGAGGCTTCATCACCTTGTAGCTGCTAGCAGTAGCTTTATGGCCAATATTGCTATTAGGTGGCTGCGAGATGTAGTTCTTTTTTAGAACATCATATTGAGTTTCCGCAACTTGCATGATATCAATTAATTCGGCATACTGCATGTAGCCGTCTTGACGGTAGTTGCGTGCGGTTTGCACCGCATTCAGGTGAAAGGTAGAGAGAGTTAATCTTCTGCTCATCCGTGGTTACATTACCATAGAGTTGAAGACTAATACAAATTCTGGCCATGCTGGGTCAGTTCTTCGAACTCCTAGTTCGTGATGCTAGTCATTTCCATATTCATGCAAAGAGTTCAAAAGATTACTGCTAGTAATTTATATAAAATGGTTGTAAAATTCTCATAATGCTCTTCGAACTCCCGGTTCGTGATCCCGAATTTTTCTATGTATTTTTTATGATTTACTGCTATTTTCAGTGATTAAAAGGAATATAAACAATCACAGATAATCAAAACAGTAAATACAATAAATAATTTGCCTACAAATAATAACAACAAAGTTAAACATGCTTCAAATGCAAAAACTGATTCAAAATTTGAATTCCCGAAGCCATTTTCTTCTAGAAAATGACTTTTTGGCGAATTCTGCAACTTCTAGGGGTTAACACGCAAAATTTTAGTACAGAGAATATTTTGCGTGCAATTTCAGAATTTCGAGGGGTTTTCCGCGAAATTTCATTATTTGCGAAACTTCCTCGTCATTTTCAAAATGTCAAGGGGTTTATTTGCAAAATTCCTTCCACCGCTCCCCCCCTTTTTTTTCTTCACCCGGCCGGCTGGGCTGATTCCATGGCCCATCCACGTCGCCCATAAGGCCAAAAATTTTGGGCCTTCTTTTATTAGCCCATCCGGGCCTAGTTCAGCTGGCGCATTAGAAACCGACGGGGTAGGGTTTCCCTACCCCTACCCCATTCATGGCGCGCGCGTTGCGACATGGGACTGCCGCAGAGCGGGGTGGCGGGGCGCTTGCGCGGCGGGGCCGAGAAGCCGCCGCGCGGCGGCGGCTGTGGGTGCGGGAGTATGGCCGGAAGCCGCTGCGGCGGCGGTGCGCGCTGTGGCCGGCTTCGGGTGGTGCGGGAGGCCGGCTCGGGGGCGCAACGGCACCGCCAATGCGGAGGCGATGGCGGCGGCACTCACGTGGGAGTCCGATGGCGCGGAGGCGCCCGGCAGCGACTCAACGCACGCGAAGGCGGCCCATGGGCGTCATACGGCGGCGGCCCCGTGCGGCGGCGCTCCCGGCCGTGCGGGCGGTGTCCCAACCGCGTACGGGCGGCGTTCCAGTGCACGGTGTGGGCGTGATGGCGGCGCACCTTTCCCCTTCTTCTTTTCAAGCGATGCGGTGCTCTATGGTCGGTGCGGCGACGAGTGGAGGGGCGTCCGACGTCCATGGGGCGGCCCTACGGAGGCCGGTGTAGGGCCGAGCTGGCGCCGGGCGTGGCGGGGCGTGTGGCTGCTGGCCGACAGCGGCGACCCCCTCCCTTTTTTCTTTACTATGGGTGATGTCCGGCGGCCGTTCCATGCAGGGTTGGGTGACGCGGGGCGGCTTCAGGCCGTCGTGCGCGGGTCGGCCGTGGCGACTTCAGGCCGGCGATGCGGCAACTTGCTTGGTGGCGGCACGCTTCAAGGTGGCCAGTGACCCGGGTAGGGGTGTTCGTTCGGTTTTTTGGTATTTTCGGTTCGGTATATACGGTATATATGGTAAATACGGTATTGTTAGTTCGGTAAATAGGGTGTTTTAAAAATACGGCTCGGTTTCGGTAAATCCCAAGTTTCTTCGGTACGGTATCGGTAAATACCATATTTACCAAAGTTGACGTGAATCGCGAAGACATTGCACGTAGCGACAGGCGACAACACTATCCAAGATGCACGCACGCAACGAACCAAATAACCAAAGCAAGTAGCATCGCAGCGGCCGCAGCGGCTACGGCCAGCGCACTTGTGCGCATCGCGCAAAGACTTGTGTTTAGATTATCGATTATGGGTATATATCGTGATTACCAAGCGCATGCATGCATGCAAGCACATGGTAAGGTATTCACGTGGGATGCCAAATGAAATGGAATGGATTTGCTTGGAGCTGCAGATGGCGCAAAGCACCCACATGTCACCATCAGTATTAAGTCCACCACACTAATTGGGCTTTGCTGCCATGGGCAGATTGGGCTCCGGCTCTGTCGAGCGCCGACTGAGGTGGGTGGGCCGACAGCCGAGCGCGCGGCGCGAGCGCCCGAGGCTTCGAGCCAAAGCTACGAGCGTAGCCGCGTAGAACAGGCACATTTCGGTTTGTTCGGTTTATTCGGTTTTTAGTCGGTTTTTACCGAAAAAACCAAAATACCAGAAAATTAGATTTCTAAATCCCGTACCGAATACCGAATACCAGTCAAACCGAGTTGACCGGTACGGTTTGGTATTTTCGGTACGGTTTGTTCGGTACGGTAATAAAATGAACAGCCCTAGACCCGGGTGGCGTCGGCTTCAGGCCAGGACAAGACACCATGATCCGAAAACACTGTTCATGTGCAACCACTATTCACATCGGATTACTGTTCGTGCGTAATCACTGTTCACGCACGATTACTGTTCACATGCGATTACTGTTCATGCGATGCAACTATCGTTCCTGCAATTACCGATCGGTTTGGCCGGCGACTTCAAGTCGGCTCGCGATAGATTAGAACAAGTTTACAATTTTCAATCTACGGTACAATCGACATCCACTCTTTCATGCAATCTACCGATCGATATTGTGCCGACGACTTCAAGTCTGCTCGTGGTAGAGTAGAGCGAATTTGCACCGTAGAAAACCAATCTAGAAAGCAACAATTGCAGAATTGAAAGCGATCTAGAAAAATGATTCAATCTACGAGTGTCGTTCATCGACGGTTACCTTTTTGATGCGAGGAGAGTCGATCGTGCTGATAACGTGTTGAGGAACTGTCGCTGGCGAGTCCAGTTCGAGCGATTACCTCGTAGACAAGCGTAGAATTGTAAGAACAATGCAAGAACATAAGAACAGAATAAGAGATAGAACACAGAGATGTAGGGGGACTTCTTGCTTCTCTTTATTCCTTCATCCATCGATCAATCCTTTACAATGAATAGCACCCCCTGTTTATAGGCTACGACCCTGCTAGGGTTTGAGATGAGGAGCCCACCTTATGCCAGGTCTGCCGGCCTGGGCCCGGTTTCTTAATAGAAGAAACCACGAGAAAGGCTTTGCAACGCCACACGCGGTCGGCACGGGGGCGTAGATGGAAGCAGGACGAGCGGCCCAGGCCCTCGCGTGCACAGTGTGTGGCGTGGCCAATGGTCGCCACGGCGCACCATCTCACGCGCTCACTTCCTAGAGGCTAAGGCCGCAGTCACGCACGCCATGTTAGTCCCACCGCTCACGATGATGAGAGCAGAGAGGCATTGCAGCACGGCCCGGGTGAGCCTGCCTCTCCCGACAAATTAGATACTTTTGTGCGCTAGGGCAAAGACAAGCATATGCATCGCGTGCAATTTCCACTATGCTAACACGCATCATAACTGAGCCAAGCGCCCACTTTGTAAGCCATTCGAACAGATATCGACATCTCTCGCCTTAAAAGAATCTTATAACGCGAAAATTCTGTGGAAATTTTCAATGTAGGGTTCCAAACAAACGGTGACGAATCCACCGTGGGTGCTTGTAGGTGCTCGACCACCCCCTCCTCCCACCGTACCTCTAGTAGGCTAAGGCTAGTACCCACTGATGCCTGAGCACCGACGAGCGGCGAGAGCTAGCCAGTAGACAGAGGTTGAAGAAAGCCGGAGGCGGAGGTTGAAGAAAGCATATGGGTTGAGGGCTGAGGCCCATCTGGCAGATAGTGGCTTAAGGCCCAGTCGGCCCAAATAAGGTCTCCTCTCAGCCACATCCACACGCCCAGATTTGAGAGAGACAGAGAGGAGAGCCAGAGAGAGAGAGATAGAGAGAGAGAGACTGAGAGACTCATTGAGGCCTGAGCCTAAGCCATTTGGCGGCCCGGCGCGGAGGGGGAGGCCAGAGGCGGTTGACGACATGGCGGCCCGACATGGAGGGGGAGGCCAGAAGTGGTCGGCGGCTCGGCATCGCGGCGAATCGGTGACGCGGAGGCGGAGGGGGAGGCGGTCGGCATCTCGGCAAATCGGCGGCCCAGCGTGGAGCGGAGGGGGAGGCGGTTAGCCACTCAGTGGTCGGGTGCGGGTGCGGGCGGGAGCGAGGCCGTAGTGGCTAGTGCCTGGCGGCATCGACGCATTGCGGTGACTAGGGCTCGGTCGCTCGGCTCGGGTAGTGGCAAAGTAGCGAACGAAGTGAATTGGAATGAAGTGAGGAAGTGCCTCTATGCGGCTGTGTCTGTGCTGTACTAGTGTACTGTTGTGCTGTGCGGCTGTGCCGCAGTGGCCAGTGAGGCCGTGACGTGAGGCAGTGAATCCCCAATTGTTTTGTGAATTGCAACTTGCAAATATAGGTAGACTTGAAGATTGATGAATTGATTATTAATGCAAATGTTTAATTGATGGTTATTGTTTAATTTGTGATTGATGAATTGATGCAATTGTTGTTTAATTGACAGTAGCCATTAGCCGATTAGCCAATTTATTTAATTAGTGATTGACTGGTTGTTGTTTAATTTTTCTTATATTTACAAAAATGAAGAAGTGAACTATGCACAAACATTTGAGGGCATATTATCCATTAGAGATGTACTAAATTTGTTGTATTGTATATTTTCAATTTGTCCTCTTTCTATTTATGTATGAATTTGACATTCAATGGCAAAAGACCGGTAGATATAGCTTTGATATACTTATGTTGTGCTATAGCCTCAATAGTAGAACCCCTCTATGATTCGCCACTGCTAACAAAGATGATGTAAGAATCATGTGTTTCAAGAAGGGCCTTAAAGCGGCAATGGATCGTATCATGGTGCAAAACCATCCGCCGGATCACTCGCGGCTGCTCTTGGAAGTTGCAACAACAAAGTTGGCCATGAAGGCCTCCATCAACGCCCGGTCAAGCGCCACCGACACCTGCACGCCGCCGCCCCTCGCTCCGAGCAGCGTCACCAGCTCCCTCGTGAACATGGACACGAGCTCGACGCGGCTGGGCGCGCCCCACCCGAAGTCCGTCTCGTACGCCATGAACCGGTGCGACGACCCCACTGCCGTGAACCTCTCCCTCGGGATGTCGCGGAACATCTCCAGGCAGCGCTCCATGTCGGACAGCGGATCCTCCATCTCCTCCAGGTTCTCGCGGATGGCGTCCTGGATGGCCGCGGCGGCGCGCGCGAGCCCGTCGACCTCGCCGCACAGGTCGCCCTCGTTGGCCCTCGCGAAGCACGCCTTGATGCAGTTCCCAAAGAAGCCCTCGCCGAGCGGTGGCCGCAGCCGCCGCCGGCAGTCCGCGTTGACCATGAAGTGGGCGTCGTCGGCGTGGTTCAGCGACTTGGCGCGGACGATGGACGTCCACACCAGGGACGAGACGGCCACGTAGGTGCTTGGCGGTTTGGGCGGCTGACCGTTGACGGTTCCGCTTTGTGAAATCCGCTGCTTCAGAGACTGGATCTGGTCGGCGCTGAGCAGAAGTGTTCTTCTGCCCTGCCGCTTGATGTCCAGTGTGGACGACGAGGAAGGTGACCTGAGCTGTGCAATTGTTCATGTGTAGATATCACGAGAATTGAAACGTTCAGTTAGTACGTTGGCATTATGAACCCAATACTGAATACTGAATCATCTTTATTTCAGTAATGTTGATGAACTCTTCGGCCTTAGTTTCGAATTCTGGAATATACAGGCTGAGCCAAGCCTTCTAAGGTCCGTCTATACTAGATTTGGCTGTTTTTTTTGGTCCAAAATAGTTAAATCTTAGTTTATTTATAACTTCATTATACATAAATTATAGTAATTTATTATGTAATTTATATACCACTGTAATTATTATTGAAGGTCTTAATATCTCATATTTCTATAACATGATTCAAAATCTAACATATACTTTGAGATATTGAGTAAAAACAAAGACAAAAAAAAAATCTATACTAATAAAATACAGCAATGTGGTGAATCCATGATGTTCCGAAAAAAAAAATCATAATAAATTCGTGCCCAATTCATCATATGAGAAGGAGTACAAATCTCAAAGCATATCAGACGGATGAAAATTCGACTATTTTGACAAAAGAAAACAATCAAATGTTGTTTAGCAAATCTCTTCTAAATAGATGCCGTTTTGAAAATGCTTGCAAATTCTTAAAAACATGCATGTGTGCACCCGAATATTTAAAACTTTAACCATATATACTAATGTACCTCGATTTGTCACATCCGTAATGGTGATACTAGATTTATCATCAAAACTATTTGCTTACTGTTATAATTTCTTTTGTACCTGTACAAGGGCGACGTGAAATTATGGTTCCTACATTATGTATTAAAGAATGGCGCCGTCCTAAGAACACAATCAATTCTGCATTTGGTTTCGTCCAACCACTAGGTGATCACTTGATAATGCGATTTTCAAAAAATTTCCGCAACTCCACTGAATTGGCAGGATCTAAAGACTAGACAATTAATCACATGTAACACTTTCACATCCATCAAGAGTGTGAAACAACCCGAAAATCCGGATTTTCAAAAGTTCTTGGACTTTCGGTTTGAATTTGGATTACTTACCTTTTTGGAAACTCTACCCCAAAACCCGCTTTCCTTTTCGGACATGTCCGCCTTCCCCAACCGGAGATGCCTTTCTCCCCGTGCGCCTTCTCCCTTTCTTCCTCACGGCACCACCGCCGCATGCCTCGTACCTTCTCTTTTATTCCCGTCGGCCACCACCACTCGCGCCACTTCGCCTTCACCAGCACCTTCGCCACCACCTCACCCCGCCACATCCCCTCTCGGCGCCTCCCAATTTCACTCAGCCAACCATATCGCCGCCTCACTGCCACGCCGCCTCCCTACTCCCCACCGCCTCTCCAAGCCTTTAAAACTTTTGTGGATTTGCATGATGCGTAATTGTGCATTCCAATATCTAATGCTTGCGGTTCTTAATAGCGTAATAGACCATAATTAGGTATTTAGGTTGCGACTTGTCTAGACTTTGAAAAATTCCTGACTTCGTCAAGGCGTAGTCCCACACCTTAGCTAAAGATTCAATAGAAAAGAATGCGATAATGCTCATGTTCGATCTGAACACAAAGCTAGTAATTATTGTAGATTTGTGGTAGCAGTACTTACCAGAGGCAGCACCGGCGCAAAGAAGCGCAACAACTCCCGGGACAGCTCCTCGGCTCTGGGGTGCCGAATCGCCGTCCGGTCAAACGTCGGCGGCACGAGCCATGGTGCGGCGAGCGAGCCCTCCCGCGACGCCGTCGACCACGCCCTCATGAACTGCCACACCGCCTGGCCGTCGGCGACCGCGTGCAGCATGGACACCCCGACCGCCACGGCATCGGCCCCGGCGCTGCCGGCGGCCGTGGACCTCGTGACCTGCACGGAGAACGGGGGTGGGCAGCTGGTTCGCCTCGAGCTCGGGGACCAGCTGCATGAACCCCTCGGTGTCATGCTCGTCTTCGCTGGCCAGACGGCGCATGTCGTCGGCGCCTCCGGAGTACTCGGCCTCGACGAACTTGACGCCACAGGAGACGGCGGCAGGGGAGCAGTCGATGACGACCTCATCGGAGGCGGGGCGGTAGGTCAGCTTGCCTGCGAGGGGGAGGAAGACGGCGAGGGTGGCGGAGAGGGAGGACTGCAGGGTGCTCACGACGGACGGGAAGGGCGGGAGGTCGGGGCCGTCGAAGAAGAAGAGCCGCTGGATCGGGATCTTTGCGACGTGTATGACGTCCAGGAAGGAGAGCTTGTGGTCGTCGGCGGCATGGGGCGTCCGCGACGGCTCGGTGGTTTGGGCAGGGTGGACATGGGTGATGTTCAGAACTCGCACCCGAGAGCTCATGGTGAAACACAAGAACAAGCTAGATGATTAAGCGAGTTCTCCTAGTGTCGTAAGCTGTTTGGTTTGTTGATGTGAGCTCACGGCGTTGTAAGATGTGGAAAAGGTGTAGAAGGTAAGAGCCATCTTAGTTTTATAAACGAAACAAATGGCTCGTCTTGACCGGCACTACAATGGGTTGAGATCTTGATATTTGTTTAGTCTCAAAACAGGAGATTGCTAATCTCAAAACAGGAGATTGCTAATGGTAGAACTTTTTTTAATTAATTAACCTATTTTTAAATTTTATTTTTATTATTAACCTCTCGCTAACTTCATTTCTAATTATAATCCTTTTGACCACGTCATCACTCGTGGCGTGACAAAACAATATTATCACGCCAGTGCTATGGCGTAGCCAAACTCTGTCATTCCACCACTAGTAGCGTGACAGTGTTGTTTGATCACGCTACCACCAGTGGTGTGACAAGAAGTGCTATTTAGCTGAACTTATCTATGGCATGACAGTGTTATGTGGCGTGGTTAAAATGGTCAGATTTGAAAATAAAGTTCACGAAGGGCTAGTAATAAAAATAAATTTAAAAATATGTTAATTAATAAAAAAAAAGTTCTAATGGGTACTCCTAAGGGACAGAGACAGAAAAAATTTATCCAGTGGGGTATATGGTGAGAACTAAGCTGCGCAGGTCCGTTCTGCGCCCTCCGAGCGCGGGAAGTGCCACGCGTCGGGCTCCGGTACTTCCATGCTCGGTGGGGGCCAAATTTGCAAAATTAAGGTGATAGTACATGCCAAATTTAGAAAAAATCAAGGAAGAGGAATTTGTGCAGAGCGGCAACTATGAGAGGAGCAGTCACTTCCTTTCCCACCCACGAATCTGAGAGCTCTGACGTGGGAGAGTGTAGTCTGGGGCCAAACTTTTTTGTTGCCGACGATTTGTCGAAATTATAAATGGGGAGATGTTTGTCATTGACTGATTGTCTCATTGTGCAGACGGAATTGAACCAGCTAGTTCGAGAATGATCATTCATGCCTAAAATGTGTAAAAGGGAGGGACTTTCGTGATTGCCCTATCGCGAAAACACCATCCCTTTCAAGACCATGAAAAGATCAAGGCAGTTACATATTCCTAATTGTCTTATCATTCGTCCTTGTAAAAAACTGTACTCGTTAAATTGATATCTGTTTTTCGCAGGAACTTTCACAGGATCTTCCGGGCGAGTGCGCGCGTAAGCGTACGTGTTGGCTGGTGGCGCCCATGGGTGTGCTATGTGACAGCCTCGATTCTTGGGATCGTTAAACCCTTCGCAACCGTTTAGGATGTATAGTTGTGAAATAAATAGTATCTCAAGCAAACTTCCGATTGCAACAAAAATCAGATTTTTATTATACAAAGCTAAGATTTTAACAACCTGTTTTGACCGACACGGGCATCCAATCTTAAAGTTAAATATAATACAAGACAAAAGAACTTCAAACCACAGGTACGCTTGAGCGTAGTCGAGACCTAATAATAGTAGCCGTTGCCTTCTGGGGGTCCACCAAAATCTTTCTCACAAGGGTCCTCTGCACTTTCCCAAGTTTCTTCTGTAAATATTTTGTAAATTGCAAGAATGAGTACTACCACCGTACTCAACAAGCCGCATGGAAATGCTAAATAATTACATGCAAGGAGTTCAATGGATGGTTAGGGTTTACCATACCTAGCATATGTGGATGCACTTTGCATTTAAAACAATTTATAAAACAGTAAAACAATAATAAGTAATAGCATCAGGGGTTTATCAACAAACTCGATTATCAACTTAACATCTCAAAAACTCTACTTATGCCTCTGTACTGGAATCACCCATTAACACAGCTTCATTAACCGGAAGCACGGCGTATTCGAATACCTTTGATTATACACTCTGCAGAGTTGCCCAACTTTACCCACATGATATCTCAAGCTCGTACTGTCAGGCTATAAACACGTAACACGTTAGCGTGCTACTGAGCTGAGATAACAAACCCTTTTCACTGCTCAACCCCTCTAGTCTCTACACGGTATGTCTATATCCATACAGTTCGGGAGACCACCGGCCAATAGTGGAATCCGCACTCCGAGGCTGACGGGCCCATACCGTTGTATAATTCAGCGGGTGCCCTATACGGTCCACCCCCTGAATTCACCCACATTTCACGGCTGTTCTATCACAAAAGCAACAGTTGACATCCTGTAGATATTCAATCGGATGAGCAGTGTACTAAGCCAGGGAGGAATGACCACGCATGTGGTTGAGCGGTTCTCTATGTCTGTTACTTGGCACAAGGTTCTTGTCCTTACCTGTCATCCAGTGAGGCGATGGCCCAACACCAACTCGTGGCTGTCCACCTCCAGATCTCACTGATGACTCACTTTTAAACGAGTATATTGGGTTATCCAACTTCCTGGACAATCCTCAACTCTCCACCAAAACCTATTGGCTTAAAGCCAATACTTGCTTTTGATTGATGAACACATTTTTGGTGATAAAGTTATTTATAGTATTCTATGTAAACTAAGCTTGTCAAGGTGAATATGGCTTACAAGAGTTGGGTGGGTTTGTTTGTGGGGTATTTAGGATTTATCTAATTGTCATGTCATTCAAAAGTATTATTTCAATATTTAAAGTAATTGACACAAATATAGTAATAAAAATAATAATACATAGATGAAATGTAGGTTCAAAATGATCAAAGAATGTGACTTGCCTTCTTGCACAAAGCTTTCTGGACACTGGTCTTGTCCTGCGTCTTCTGGAGTCTGGTCGTTGAGGTCGTGACCTAACGAAAAGCAATACAATAAAACAAATCAAATAAAATCCGGCTCGACAAGGAATGAGCTGGGAACAACATGCAAGTAAATAAAAACAGAAAAGAAACACAAACAAAGGTAGGTGGTGTGAGATGGTGGGAGTTTTATCTGGTGTTTAATTGGACCGAACGGAGCTGAGATTTGGATCCAAGTACAACAAAAATATTGTAAATGGATAAGGAATCATAAAGGAAGGTGGTGTGTGATATTTTGGGGCTTCATATGGATGAACGGAGTGGAGATTTGGACTCACGGGCTCGAAACGGTTAAATTTGACATATAATGTCAAATTAGGATTTTGGGCAAAAATGGTGTCGGACAATGAACAATACTATTTTACTATTCATGTATGAAAGTTGGATGTGATCACTAATTGGAAATCACTGTTTTTAGCTGAAAAGAATAGTGGCGGACTATTTTTCATGTGATGAACAGTAACTAGGGTTTACTGTGCATTTTTCGGATTAGGAACTGTGTTTCTATTTTTCAGAATGAACAGTGTTTTGTTTTCAGATAAACAGTAAATAAATTACTGTGCAATGAACAGTAAAGGGCCGAAAATGATTGAACAGTAATAGGGTGAGCCCGATCACTGTGCGGCCTACGGCTCAAATGGCCAGGCCTTAACGGCCCGACGCCCAGCAGCTTGAGCCGCGCAGCCTGCACGCTCGCCCGGGGCAGAGGAGGTGGAGGCCGGCGGCGCTCCGGCAGCTCCGGTGGCCGGCGACGAGGGTGGGTGGTGCGGGGAGCATCAGGGAGTCAAGGTGAACCCATTTTGGGGATTTGCCGGGGTAGTGGTGGTGCGGGAATGGGGTGGCGGCGCGAGTGGCGCACGGCCGAGGCAGGGGAGCGGCGCGGCGGCGCTACAGTCAAGGTCCGACCAAGGTGAGGGTTGCTTGAGCATCAGTGGGACAAGGGGAGGCCAGGGGAGGTGTCGGTGGGGCTTGGGGTGGTGTGTGGTGGCTTGGCGACGGTGGCCGTGAGAAGGGCGGTAGTGGAGCTATGTGCCGGCGAGCTCCGGTGAGGAAGGAGGGTGGGGAGGTTAGGGGAAAGCTGCGGGAGGTTGAGGGGAAGCTTACAATGGCCTCAATTTGGAGGTTGGGTGGGCGGTGGCGGCGAATTGGCGTCGGCTCGACGAAGAAGAAGAACAGTGGCGGCGCAAATTCTTCAAAATCCGCCGGTTCTGGAGGGGGAGGGGTGAAGGGAAGGTGGTGCGGTGGAAGATGAAGATGAGGGCATGCTCTGGGTGCCCTTTTATAGGTTGAGGAGGCGGTGGGAGCAGGGCGCGGCGGCGACGTGGCTGGCGGGGAGAGGTTGGGTGGAGGGGTAAGGTGGAGGCGGTGCTGGTGGTAGAAGGCGCTGGAGACGGTGTGGACACGGGAGGTGGCGCGACGGTCGTCGATTGCGGCGCGAGGTGAGACGAGGCGGTGGCGGCGGCGTGAGGAGGAAGGAAGGAGAAGGCGCCCGGGAGAAGAAGACGCCTTCGGGCAAAGAAAACGGGATTTTCCAAAATGGAAAGCGGATTTTGGGCTGGACTTTCCAAAAAGGAAAGAAAACCGAATTCAAACGAAAAGCTTCAAAAATTTTGAAAACCAAAATTTTCGGGTTGTTTCATGCTCTGCCGAAGTTGTGTGCTTCCTGCAATTTTCGTTTTGATGACAACAGCCGGTAACTATTTGTACAAAAATATTAAACCTTGTTTCAGAAAAAAAAAACTATCAACAATTTGACACAAACCTTCCAGCAGGCACTTCACATTTCTCCAGAACAATGAAACCACTGACCCACTTGGAACCCAAGAATGTCATAAGGATTGGTACAATTCTTATAGACATCCTGCAAAATTCTCGTACTCCAAGCAAGCCTGGTTCATCAATTAGGGATATTTGGTTCATGTAATCAGATCAAACTTGCATAGTTTCATCGATTCCTTCCCGGCAGTTGACACATTTAAGCTAAGTCTTCACAATTATCCATCTTTATCGCTTTGAGATATATTACAAAAAAAACATTGTGTTGGACCGTGTTAGCGACTAGAGGAGGTTTTGAATATGAGCCCACTTTTTTCCTTCTAGAATTCTACTCCCTTTTCACTCCAATAGCTATGTGAGGCTATGAAGATTAAAGGCTAAAAATTATAGCGGAAAAATGATCTGAAAATAAGAAACTCAACCATCAACCCCCCTCGGTTGGTCTGGCCGCCATGTAACGGGCGGTCTGACCGCTGGAGCGGTCAGACGTCTCTCTCGGGTGGTCTGACCTCTCCCCAGTCTGACAAAAAATCAACACTGTTTTAGATTCACAAAAGAGCTAGTCCCGAGTCCCCCACCGCCAGCCCCTAGGCCCATCCTCGCCGCAAGCTTCAGAGTCCATCGGCGTGACACTGTAGCACCTTGGTTTTCCCCCCTCAGCCGCGACCGCCGACGACCTCGACTGCGACACCCCCTTCGTCCTTGGATCCCTTCAAGGTACGAGTTGGGCGTACAGACTCCCTCACCCCTGATTTCCTCCCAGGCTGCCGTCGGTCCCCAATTTCCTCCCAACTGGCTGCCTGTCCCCTACTCCCTCACCGCCACATCAATCGCCGCTAGCCCACGTCCTGTGAAGGTAAGCATGAACTTGCGGACCCTCCTCTTGCCCTCCCTCGTCGTCGGCGGCCTCCACCGCGATGACCGGCAACCTCCACCGTGCTTGGTCACTCGTCGCCGTCTCCTATTGTACTCGTCCCCATTTTGTTGAAATGTGTAGGATTTGACTAGATTTGGATTAGGGAAATTGCAACTAGGTTTTGCTTGTAGTCTTTAGTGCAAAGTAGATCAATTAATGGACAATTCAGAGGAGTTGCATCAGGTTCAGGTGTAGGATTTGGTTGTGATGTTCAGGTGTGACAATTCAGAGGAGTTGCATGGCTTATGGTTTCTTGTTGTCGTTCTTGCTGGGAAGTGACACATAGATGACAATTAAGAGGAGTTGCACAGGTTCAGTGTAGTATTTTTATCCATGAATCCTTGAAAATGTTAACTAGTGCTTGCTATTACTTGTCTGATTGTCCATGGAAATGTTGGCAGTGTATTTGTGCATGTTCATGTGGAGCAAACTAGCAAAATATATAATACTTGTAATAAGTTGTAACTAGTTGAATGCTGAAGTATAATGAGTAGGTCTTGGATAGTTGAATGCTCATACCATTACGATGTTCATATGCATGGAGTGTTCAGATTACATTATTTTCTGGAGATACAAGACGCCTAGTGTGTAATTCTGTATGATAATGGGTTAATGGGTTAGATTTAGATCAGGTGGTTGTATGATTACATAGAATTGCTCTTCATAATTAAGAGCCTAACCTTCATAGTGAAATCATCTAAATCCCTTATTGCCCTAATTGTAGTACATGTGCTTGTAGAAATTTTATTAAGGGCATATATATGTTGATATTTTGGTTCTAAGTCAGTAATGAGATAGCAACCTATGCTTTGTGAGAATTTTGTTATCTTTTCTCATTTTCTGAAACCAACAAAGGTGAAGTTCTGGATTGATCCACTAAGCATGCATGCCTGTTGTTATAGATAATATGTCCTTGTTATAAAATTTTACTATTGATTCCATGATAAAATTTTACTATTGATTCCATGACTAATTATTTTGATGTAGTTTAACTGGTTAATTCTATCTCTTAAAAATCGTTATAGTTTCTAATTATACACTTGGGGGTACGTGTGAGGGTGGGGATACCTAACACTGCCGATGCTGGTCCCAAGCTCGGAAAAAAAGTGGAGGAGGCATAAATTATTCAAAGTGTATGTTTAGGCTAATTAGCAACCTTGTAGTGGTACGGCACAAAAGTGCTAACATTACTGGGTTTCTTTTGTATTGATGTTGCATTTTGGTTTCTGGTGCATAACTCAGAGTGCTGATGATTAAATCTCGGTCAGAGATATCCTTTATGATGCTTTGATTTTGGTGGATTGTTCTTTCATTAACAAAGGAGTGGAAGTTGATCAAGCTGATAGTTCCCTTTTTTGCCTATTTTTGTGTCAAGATTGATTATCATTGTAATTTGCCTGGCTTTATTTTTTCTCTTTTTTTTAATAATTTGTTGTATTAATTATTTTATTAATTATTTGTTGCATCAATTATGCACTGTAATAATTGTTTATTGTGATTATTTATGGCAATTATCTCTGTAATAATTGTTTGTTGTAATAAATATTTATTACAATTATTTCTGTAATAATTGTTTATCGTAATAATTATTTATTGTTGATTGAAGTTAATTACATTAATTACGGTCAATTTTCTGTTAAATACCATTAGTTGTCAAATGTCGTTAGTTATCGTCACTTGTCATTAACTACTGTTAGTTGTCGTCAAATTCATTACAATATTTTTTTAATAATTATTTGTCATAATAAATGTTTATTTGATACGGACCAACTAGTAAACTAGCTGATGCATTGGGGTGGCCCGATCTTTTACGGTACGATCAACGAAATTCGCCTTCTTCTTGCGACAAGGGTTCAATCCTCCTTGAACAATGCAGTGTAGATGACGGCAGCATCGCCTTCTTCCTCGTAGCGGTGTAGATCGATAGCAAGATATTCACACACTGATCAATCACAAGGAAGATTAGAAGCATGAACTCGAAGCCTCTCTAAATCGTGAGCAGCAAAGATCACGAATTAGATGAGTTAAATCGTGTAGATTCGGTCGGCAATTTTAAAAACAACGTATTCTTGCCTTGCACCGCCCTCAACAAACCCTAGACAGGAAAACATCAACAAATACGCAAGATATTACGCTACAAAGTCGCCATGAAACTTATCTACAAATGAAAATATCTCTACCCAAAGAATCTCTTTCATGATTTAGCCGCCTGGACATGATCATAGACCATCTGGATGTGGTCGTGATCGTGTACTGTTCCCACCAAGTACTGTTCTCATCGAGTACTGTTCCTGCCGAGTACTCCTTCCGCCAAGTACTGTTCACGATGAGTACTATTCACAACGAGTGCTCCTCCTACTGAGTACTATTAGTGAAACTGGTCATAAGTCGGGTGGAACTGGTCGTGGACCTTGCTGAACTAATCATGGACCCTGCTGAACCGGTCGTAAACCTTTAGGAATTGGTCGTGGCCCTTGGTGAGCTGATCGTAGACCTCTAGGAACTGGTCATGACCCTTGGTGAGCTGGTCATGGACCTTGGGGAACTGGTCGTGGACCTTGGGGAATTGGTCGTGCACTCTTGACCACATCACCCCCTCCCCCTTCAAGCGAAACCATTCTCGGTTTTAGAATATTCTTCACAAGATCCTTGTTCTTTATAACAATATCAGAGATGATCTCCTCATCTCTTTTAGGTAGCAAAGAATGAAACACACCTTTCGATATCAATGTAAAGCGATTAGCCCTCCCTTGGTGTGTGACATTGCGATCAAACTGCCATGGACACCCCAGCAATATGTGACACGTGCATAGTCACGACGTCGCACTCCACCTTATCTTCACAGCCATCAATTGAAAACGGTACTTAAACTTTATGTGTAACCTTCAGCTTACCAACATTGTGAAGCCACTTCATATAGTATGGCTTGGGATGATGCCATGTGGTCAATCAGAGTGCATTAACCATGTCCTTGCTGATCATGTTGTTGTAGCTCCCTCCATCGATCATCAGCTTGCACCGTTTGCCCTTGATCATACATTGTATTTGAAATACACCATGTCGCTGCCCCTTCTTGACTATCAGTGTATTGTCACCATTCACTTTGTGAGTCATCAAAGTTGGTCCTACTTCTGGATCATAATACACCACTTCTCGCGGTGAATCATGGGATTGTTTTGCTTCATGACTAGCGTCGTCACTATCACTCTCCGATGCATAGCCTTCTTGTACGAGTAGTAGTTGTCTTGAATTGGAGCAATCTTTCTTCATGTGCCCTCTGCCCTGGCACTTATAGCATTCAATGTCTCGTGTTCGAGTAGTGGAGAAGGCACCCGAATCAGATTTAGAGGCCTCCTTGCTTGTTGTACTCACTACCTTTGAAGCTTCTTTCAATTGTAGCCCCGATTTAGAACTTGAATCACCTTCACCATCTTGCTGAATTGGACACCTCCAACTCGATGGATTGGTGCAGATAACCTTTGGATGGTTGTCCCTCACCCATTGTTCCGCGCGCTCCGCTTGGTGAAATAGCTCTTGGACGAAGTTATACCGCATCAAATCAACATGATTCCGCACGTCATCGTTCAGTCCTTCAAAGAAACATGTCATGGTAGCTTTAGCGGACTCCCGAACACCAGTACAGATCATGAGCACTTGCATCTCTTGATAGTACTCATCCACGGACTTGGAGCCTTGAGATAGATGATGTAGCTTTGTATGCAGCGTCCTGGTATAGTACGCTAGAACAAATCTAGTCCTCATGACTTGTTTCATCCCCTCCCAAGTGTGTGGACGATCTCTTGCACGGTTCAATTGACCCCACCAAATAATAGCATATTCGGTGAACTCAATTGAAGCAACACGAACCTTCTTTTCTTCAGAGTAGTTATGGTTATCGAAGATTTGATTGACACGCATCTCTCACTCCACATAAGCTTCAGGATTAGCTCTTTCCTTGAATCCCGATATGGTGATTTTGATTCGGCCAATACCATCATCCTCGCACTGCACACCACCGTCGTAGTGTCCTCTATGGGAAGCAGGTCGACAGTCAAAAAGATCACGCCGTGGTGGTCGTGGATAGCCTCCACGGCCATCGGACATATCATCAACATCAGCACCATAGTAACGAGCGTCGTCATGCAACTGCGCATGTCACACCGAGTTTGGTGCCTGATGATGGGCGCCGGCCCCTTCAGGCAGCGGTAACCTCTCCTCCAAGTGAGGAAGAGTACCTGCCAGATTATTGAAGCCCTCCGTGAGGCTAGCGTTCAACGTATTTTGCACTTCAGTGATCCTCACATTCACCCTATTGATGCTTCCATCGAAATCAGCACAGATGAAATCCGTCTGCGCTTGATGTGGCCAAGGATCGCCTTGAATCATGCTCGTACAGCGAGTGGAAATTCATCATCGAGCGATTCTCCCAAGTCGTCGCTGGGGTAACCACTCGAACCCCTTCGGCTCGCTCCTGACATTATGAAAGCAGCAAGAAATTCTTTTTTCGTACCGCGATCAACCACGCTCTGATACCATGATGATATAGACCAACTAGTAAACTAGCTGATGCGTTGGGGTGGCCCGATCTTTCACGGTACGATCAATGGAGTTCGCCTTCTTCTTGCGGCAAGGGTTCAATCCTCCTTGAACCCTACGGTGAAGATGACGGTAGCAACGCCTTCTTCCTCGTAGCAGTGTAGATGGATATCAAGATATTCACATGCTAATCAATCACAAGGAAGATTAGAAGCATGAACTCGAAGCCTCTCTAAACCGTGAGCAACAAAGATCACGAATTAGATGAGTTGAATCATGTAGATTCGGTCAGCAATCTCAAGAACAACGTGTTCTTGCCTTGCACCGCCCTCAACAAACCCTAGATGGGAAAACCTCAACAAACACGCAAGATATTGCGCCATAAAGTCCCTGTGACTTTTCTGTATTTCTTATCTCCCAAATTCCCTTTACAATAGGCAATGCCCTGGCCTTATATTGGCACCTACGGGTGCAGCCGATTCTATCTTTAACTTTCGTATCATATAAATATTTTTTTCTAATATAGTTATGGAAAAATTACAACCGAGTTTTTTTCCTAATACAGTTATAGAAAGATTACAACCGAATCAAACTAAAAGATATATACCAAAACTTATCTACAAATGAAAATATCTCTGCCCAAATAATCTCTTTCATGATTTAGCCGCCTGAACGTGATCGTAGACCATCTGGACGTGGTTGTAGACCACTTGGTAGTGGTCGTGATCGTAAACTGTTCCCACCAAGTACTATTCTCATCGAGTATTGTTCCTACCGAGTACTTCTTCCGTCAAGTACTGTTCTTGACGAGTACTGTTCACGACGAGTGCTCCTCCCACTGAGTACTGTTGGTGAAACTGGTCGTAAATCAGGTGGAACTAGTCGTAGACCTTGGGAACCTGGTCGTGGGCCTTGTTGAACTGGTCGTGGAGCTGGTCGTGGATCTTGCTGAACTGGTCGTGGACCCTGCTGAACTGGTCGTGGCCCTTGGTGAGCTGGTCGTAGACCTCCAAGAACTGGTCTTGGCCTTGGTGAGCTGGTCGTAGACCTTGTGAAGCTGGTCGTGGACCTTGGGGAACTGGTCATGCACTCTTGGCCACATCATTATTAGTCATCGTTAATAATAGTCAACTGTTGTTAGTTGTCATTAAACATTGTTAATTGTGTTAAATGGCATCAAATAAGCTATTATTGTCCTCAGGGGTATTTCAGACATTTTCTATCTTGGAAGCTGTAGTCGGCCTACCTAAAAGACAGATAACCAAACACCAAACCTCTTCACCAAATTGCTCAATTCATGCATGATGTTTAGCCCTGCAAAGACACCATAAGTTGTTTTTCAGGAAAGTCACGCCTAATCTAAACATGCCCTATACCTTATGGCATGTACTTAAAGCTTTAAAACACATCAACCTGGATAAAGATGTAACCCATCTACTAATATAATGAACACATTGAGCACCTAGCTAAGGACATAGTATTAGTCCTCGCAAAACAAAGGCAACATCGACATATATAGTACTAGTGGCCTTTGGCACGCCTTGGCGTTGCGTGTGAGGAAGCGATGCAAAGCGCGCGCAAAGGACAGGGCACGTGGAGGGAGGAAGCGACGCAAAAAAAATGTGCAGGCGAGTGGCCCTTTAGCGCAAGAAAAAGCTGCACGCGATGCCAACGTCCACGCGATTGAGCAGACATGAGCGATGCACCGAAGAATCGTGCGACAGCGGGGAAAGGCCAGGCACCCAAAACGAAAGAAAAATCAGACGGCGAGGACGAGCAAGCACGTGGAATCGGACGGGGCAAAACATTCGTGTCAATGTGGCCCACAGATTGGAGCCTCAATTTTCCCTCTCTTTATACCGGAGGATTAGTCTATTTGCTTATTACTAGATGTATATCCACCACACAATAATTAGCATGCAACTCCATTAGTGAGACCTTGCACTTAAGCAACAAGAAGAAAGCTGCCTGATTTTTTGTCAGGGCTCAAAAGACGACGTCTCAAGCATGCCTTTCTTCCTTGTTAGTACTACCAACCGAGTGTCTGTGCGTTGTAATAGATTTCAAATAAACGTAACATAAGTTATAATTTTATAAAACCAATATGCATAAGGTATTTATCCCTACAAATAAAATTTTTATACATAATGTGCATCCAATCAACAAGCCACATGCACAAATAATATATCACAGAAAATCCTTCAAGTAACCTATGCATATATTTATCCACAAAAGATCCCACTAACTCAAGAGCTGGGATGTGGATGACAGACTTACCACTATCACCAAATCATTCTTTTATAATAGTAATTAGTACTATATGCAGCAAGACTAGCGGTAGGCTGGCATAAGCTGGACTTCTGATCTCTGAAGTTGTTAAGGTTTAATTCGACTAGCTGCAGGGTGAGGTCAGTAGGCAGGCACAGAGAGTGGTGACAAAGAATAGCACAACATCGCGCCCTTGGTTTGGTCGCAGGACTTCGTTCCTGTCGGGCTCTCGTGGCACGAATCTTGACAGGCGTCAAGAGCGACATATTCCTCTCTTATCTTAATCTTGATCACTTGATGCCCTGTTGACGAGGATCTAGTAATCCTCAATTAATTTGTTTATCTGTAATTGTTATTGTAGGTAGAAATATCTCTATGATAGTATTAAGTATACCTCTTGTCATTCATAAGGGAAAAACTTAATTGGTCGTAAACCATCCAACAACCACCTTGTATGGTCGTGAGATGTTCTATGACCACCTGATAGTCGTAAGCCTTTCTATGACCAGGCCAATTATGACTACCCTATAGTCAACAGAGTCTATAGACATATGGGCCCAATTGACTAAGGAATCTTATACGCTATGTTTAAGATACAGAGCAGTTAGCATACGTTGTTATTGTCTGGGATAATTGCATACATTACGCCTCTATCTCTGACGATAACTGTCAGGCGGCGTGGGGTGTTATCTCCCTGACAGTAACCTCCATCAACATGCACATTTCGTCAAGTGTTAAGGTGCCTCTTGGTCTAGAGTAACTGCCGTCCCATCATGTGCTATATAAAGGCTGAATGTTAGTAGAGGAGGGGCAAGAGGAAGGCAATTGGAGATAAGAGATCAAAGTCATCACATCTTTTGTTTCACTGATTCCTTCTTGTTTGTAAACATAGTCAATACAATCACACAGAAGTAGGGTTGTTATTCTCCTAAAAGAAGGTCTGAACCTGTTTAAATCCCTATGTCTTTCTCTACATGGTTATATTTCGAGGAAACCCCCAAATATTCATTCGTAAGATCGATACTAGATCATCAACACTTGTGATCGGAGAAATTTCGTAGATGGTCATACATAATTTGGAAGAGAAAACCGCCCAGCTAGCTTAAGGATTGGAAAACTACACTAGAAGAAGTAATGTGTGTTCATAGGACTTAAATAGTGCAGTAAAATAGGTCAAATGACATGTTTGAATATACATGATCATTCCAGCCAGACTAGACAGAGACAAATACTTGAAGTACGATTTGAGAGCTTCTTTAATTTGAAGGGTATTTTTGGCTTCAAATTAACTTCGCACCGTATCAAGGCAGGATGATTAATTGGGCATAATCCTGGTGATCAGAGATTCAGAGGACATGAGCAAGTAAAGGTTCTTGTTCCAAGCTGGGGAGGTGCTAGACACCAATTAATGCCGTGTTAGCCTTCAAGCTGCAACACGCAACCAAGTTACAGCTTCCCATGCTTCACGCTGCCCTGATCGAATCACCTAAAAACTTATGGTGAAACTGAGAGGGCATGCAAGGTCTCGTAAACTCTGTGGAGTTGCACGGGGGAGGTCGACGATATCACGAGATTTTGGTGGCCTTCCTCAAGCCGGACTAGTTGGATTTACCGAGGAGCTAACTAGGGAAGTACTACACCATGAGACGTCTGCCTCTTCTCCGGTGTCAACTCAAGCAAACCTTCAGGAGACGGAATGATGTGGACAAACGGCGGGTGGCGGCTTGACGCTGAGGAGCCGTTTACATGATCCCTATCCGGTTGGTGATTCCAACGTGTACATCTTGTCGAACTCGGGAGAGAAGGATCCCAGATTCCCTGTGTTTCATACACTAGTTCAGGAACAGCTAGTGTACACAGTCAAACAAAAGTGGATAGCATAACCATCAAACACCACACATTCAAAATAATTTGAGTTGTTACAAAAGGGGTATAAAGCCAACAAGCAAGTTACAACAGAAGCAAAAATAGTAAGGTAGACCATACGATTCGCCACTGGCAATCGTTTGGAAGCGCAGCCTATTCGTCCAAGATTTTAGTCTCCACGTAGAGCTCCTCTCCTACTCAACAAATATTATGCAAGGTGAGCACAACAACCGTGCTCGCAAGTTACACCCAGTAATAGATTATAATGCATACAGGGATATAGCAATGGAAGACTTATAGAGTTGATTTTGCATAAAGCAATGTTTCTTTCCAAATACTTGTACTAAGTTCCAAAGCAGTCTATTCCATAGCTAAAATTTATTTTCTAAAACTCAAGTTTTATAGTCGGATAACATTCACAAGAGTAGTGAAGGATACCCTCCTATCACAAGGCTATCTGCCCAATTTCCCGAGTGGATAAGAAATCCAAACCAGTTGATGAAGTCTTTTGAAAACAAAAACCAAAATCTAACTTGGACTGGCTTTGCTAGCATGTCCATGACCATGGACACGACTATTCTAATAGTTCTTAACACTCTGCAGAGGTCGTACAGTTTTACCCACATGACACGATTTCTCTGGTTTATTTAGCATCCGTCGATACCACCGCTCACTAACTTAGGTGAGCACGTGACAAGACCTTTACAAAGTGCTATCCCACCGCAGTCTTGCCTCACTAAGGTTTCGCCTCCTTCGGATAGAAATCCGCTGGATTCAGACCCCCTCTTGCGCCAGGTGGGAATACATAAAAGTAGGTCGTAAAGACACCCACTCAACCGGATGACACAACCACGGTGAAACGTTGTAAATTAGTTAGCCAGGTCCTGCCCAGACAGGACATGTGGTCGTACTATGAGGCTTAGCAAAATGCGACTCGAAGACCGGTCCTTAACTGACTTGGACAACTTCCAAAAGAACCCTAAGCCTCGATCATAGAAATAAATCGATCCCGTGTATGAACATGCACCCATCCAAGCATCCAATTCGTCCAAGTCCAAACCAATTTTCATTTCAGTTTTCAAAGCATTTGGAAACTTCCAAGACAAATCAATGTCATGGATACCATTTTAGACAACATTTGGCCTTTTGGATGTAAATACCCCAAATCCAGATTTTTGGTCTAAACTTGGTCTAAGCATACAGTGTTTTAACATGCTATAACTCATACTAATGTACCAGTTAGATTTTAACTAAGGTATCCAGGAGTGACTAATTCAATAGCAAGGTTCGACTATACAAAAGAATTGGGAATAACTATAAAGTTTAAAACGGGAATTTAAATAGCATGCAATAATAATTTAAAATATAATTTAAATAATTTAAAATACTAGAATTCAATATGATCAAAGGTGTAACTTGCCTTACTCAAAAGCTTGAGGATCTACTTCGTCGAGATACTCGGGTTCCCTGAAGTCATCGAAATCTACAGTGAGAACGAAGCAAATTCAGATAAAGTCTAAATAAGGCCCAAATGAACTCCAAATTAAATAATTTTAGAAGAAAAAAATCTAGATCCGGATTTTTGATGAATTCATAAATTTGAATCTCTCGAATTGGAGCACGAACGAAGGAGAACGAGCTCTCGGAAGTTTTGAAATTATAAGGTCGGAAGGAGGATACAAGAAAGATACGACTACTCAACGTGATCGTAAGGATGATACAACTACTCAACGTGGTCGTGAGGAGGATGAAAGATAACAGGGCACGAAAAACTCACCGAGACCGAGAGAGAGGCCGGAGGAGGTCGGCGGCCAAAGACGGCGCGAGCGCTCTGATGAACTCTTAGCGAGGACAAGGGGAGCCTCGGGTAGCACGCGATCTTGCGAAGCCGAAGGTGAAGACAATACCGATGGAGAGGCTTTGACGGCGTGCTAGAGGCGGTGGCAAAACTTGGAGCTCAGTGAAATGAGGACAAGAGAGAGAGAGAGAGAGAGAGAGAGAGAGAGAGAGTATTGAGGAGGAAACAAAAGGGAGAGCAAAAGGGCTCCCTAGTGCTCTATTATAGAGGAAAGAGGGGGAAGAACTGGATGACAAGATGGAGTGATGAAATTCGTGGCAGCGCGGCGGGGCTCGATGGAGATAATGGCATTTAATGCGCACGTCACTGCGGAGACGACGTCATCTAATGCACACGTCGCATGAGGAAAAAGAGAGAGGAAAGAGAAGGTGAGCAGAGGCTGACGGGCGGGGCTGGTCGAAACCGAGAGGGCGATCGACATAAGAGGGTGGTCGAAACCAAGAGGGAAAAAGAGCTGGGCCGAGGGAAAAACGGAACAACAGAGGATAGGGATTTCAAATACTAGAAAACTCCAATAAACTCAAAATCCTTCAACTTTTGAATTGGTTGAAGTTTGATTTAGTCATTTAAATTGTTTTTAAAATTTCAAAATTTCAAGTTAAGCCGTAGAAGTTCAACAAAATCAAATGGTTATTTTTATTTTGATAATTTTCAAAAGGATATGAAAACTGAGATGTTACACATCTTTGCTATAGTACCAAGCTAATTTTCTTAATATGCAACGATAGCCGGGGCCGTCAAAAGCCACGGCACGTGCCTCGGCCACCAGTCGATCGGAAGTCGAAACAGTCTCCGTATCCGCGTAAGGTGGAAGCCACAACACCTCCATGGTTACAACGGAACTAGGTCATCATTTGCTTGCTCACTTGCGGGCTTAGGATCATCTGGTTGCATGACTAAATTGTGAAAGTTCAACAGGTATGTGAATGCGTTTTTCTTGTGCTGAAATTTCCACACAAGTGAGATTTCAGATAGGTAGTATCTACTTTGTTGGTAATACACACCTTCAACTCATTTCGATAAGTCACACCTAACTGCTAAATTTGTCAGGACAAACCAAATTTTAGCTACAATCTAACTGCTAAAAATTCCTCGAGAATTACCGATTTTCGGTAGGATTTGTTAGGGCTTCAAAACCCAACATCAAATAGCATCAACCATAGTATTAACCATACGGAATGAAATCGCGAAGAAGAACATTATTGCGACTCTCACTGGCAAGTGGGCCCATAGTCGCATAGCCCCGAAGACGATAACGTAACGGTTGGATGTTACGCACGAGCCCGACCGCCCAAACGAAATTAAGAAAACCCCTCGCTCTCCAGTCTCCACCCCCACACGCCGTCGTCGTCGTCCCCAACCCGTTCGACGAAATGGCACCGCCGCTCTCCCCCTCGCTCCCCTCGCCTCGGCCTCCGCTCACACCCCTCTCCCTTCACCCCAAGGCTCCCCAAGCCCAAACCCTAGCAGCCCCGCCCCTATCCTCCAGGAAGCCACCTCCCGCCTGCTGCGTCGCCTCCCCGCGCCACTCCGACTACTTCGACCCCCGGGCCCCTCCGCCGCGCGACGGATACGGGCGACCTCCGCTCCCGCCCCCGCCGCCACCGCAAGGGAGCCAGGATGGGAGGGTGTTCGCCTCCTACAACATCTACAAGGGCAAGGCGGTGCTGTCCCTCGACCCCAGGCCGCCGCAGTTCGTGCCGCTCGATGTAGGTAGAGTGGCGCGCCGTGGGCGTACTTTGGTGCTGTGTGCTACTGCCTCCCTTTGTTAGTTCCTTAATGGGTGCTTCGTGCGTTCGAATTTGCAGTCTGGGGCGTACAAGGTGGCGAAGGAGGGGTTTGTGCTGCTCCAGTTCGCTCCCGCGGTGTCGCCCCGGCAGTATGATTGGACTCGCAAGCAGGTATCCGGACCTTGGCTGTAATTGTTGAAGTTTTCATTTAAAGTTGTGTTCTTTTGTGGTGTTATGTTACGAATTTTTACAAAATGTTGATATTTATGAGCTGGGGATGTTAACAGTTGAAGGTGGGTGTTGAGGGTTGCATTTCTTTAGATATGGGGAAGAAAATGTCGATACTTCTAGTATATTTAGAATCTCTAGTTTGTTTTTGCTGAAAATACATGTTATTGGAAGTTCAGCACTAAACTTTTAATGAAGCTGTTAACCTAGTACTGCCTTTTTTTAGCTGACTGCATAATTGCTGTTTTGTAAGTTAAACCTTGCAAGTTGGAAGCATGTATTACAGCTCTATCTATTTGGTTTCTTTGTGAATTTTTCTGGAAGCTCAAATGTTTTTATGTCTCTGTAACTGTATTAAATAGGCCTAGTGATTGGAGGTATCCATATAATGTTTCTTACATGAACTTGTTTGACGCAATGCAACTCAGGTGTTCTCATTATCTGTATGGGAGATAGGAAGCTTGCTTACTCTTGGTCCAACAGATTCGTGCGAGTTCTTTCATGACCCTTTCAAGGGGAGGAGGTTGGTCTTGTTTATCGTATCTGATTATTAGCTCCCTTTTTCCTAATGCATCTTCACTTGCCGAGTATTTAGCAACTTAGCTCACAAAAGTGTCTGGACAAGACATGTGACATGCTTTTGCCGTGTCTCATGAGAAATGTGAATCACTATGTTGAATCTGCCACATTTCGTTATTCTCCTGGACATGTCCAACATATTCCATTTCCTTGTGCTGTCTGCCCAATGATATAATAAGGCATTAGTTATTAGTATCAACATATCAAACTTCTTTAATACTATGTATCAGCGGCGGAGCTTGAGCGAAATTTCAAGGGGGGCCAAACTGCCAAGGGCAATGCAAACTATGCAAATGCTAAACTATACTACTATATGACTTGTTCGTTTGTTCAATGCCCTTCATCCTGGTTTTGTTGTTCCAATTGAAGCAAGGGTGGAGGATGAGTTGAAGGATCATCATAAAAAAAGGTTCAGCTCCTTTTCTTGTGAAAAATGAATCATCCCTTAACCATCGCTATGATGCTACCTATATTAATTCAGTGCAAAATCCATGACCTAATTAGAAAATTCCCCATTAACATTCAAGAATGAACACACATCACACATATAGTGTAGATCTACTGAATCTTCAAAATCAAACACCAGAACAGAGTACGAACTAGGAAGAGAAAAAATTGCCTCTAAGATTTAGCTTCGCATCGCTTGGATCCTACTCCGCCCGTCCGCCGCCGGCCGCTCACAGCTCGATGACAGCAACAACACCTTGTCCGCTCGAGCTGCACCGTCGGCCGCCTGGCCGCCGAATGAGCCGAGGCGTCGAGGTGATGAGCATGAGCATGGACCAGTGCTAACTAGCAAGGGATGCCCAAATTGATGAAGAACAAGCAAGAAGCAAGCCAAATTGGATTTGCTTGGCTACATCGGTGAAGACTGAAGACAATGGTCCGCCCTTGCTTTGTATGTGAATTGAATGAAATAGTTTGATCTAATGTAGTTTGAGGACTTATCTGTCATGTGGCGCCGCGTGTATGGCCGGCACTACAATGAGAAGGCGCAGCCGGTCCAAGCGGCAGTTTAGGAATCCTCAAATTAGGAAGTTGCAATTAGGCAAGTTTACTATAGAAAAGTCTTATTAGGGAAGTCTACATTAAGAAGGATAATACCTTCCAAGTCAGTTTGTACCCTACGCAGCATATGCATCAATGAAAAGCAGCAAAGGATTGGGTTATTCCCCAATCTCCTTTGCGCCAAAACCCGCTGCTTCCTACTATTCATCCAAGTACTGTTCATACTAGTTCTGTTCCATGAGTACTGTTCATTCGGTCACTGTTCCACAAGTACTGTTCATCAATGTTGCTTAGCAACTCCGTTTGCCTTATCTTACGTTTGAAATATAATGACGATGGGGAACCGCGCTGTATTGTTTCATCTGCTGAAGATTATTAGCAAATGAGGGGCTTCATTTCAAATGCTATTTTATTAATCTGTCAAGTGTTCTTTTTGCGTGTCAAGCCAGTAGAAATGTTGCTAGTTAGTGTATTCTTATTTTTATTCCAATATCTCTAATGAAGTCTTCCCAATGACAATGAGGCTTGCCCTAAATCACATTGTCTAGACTCTAGAGCATAGTTTTTCAAGACTTCAGGCATCTTCACATTCTTACATTGTTTGTATCTTATATTTTCTTTTGTTATTTACTGTTATCTTTGGATTCAAAATTTGGCATTGTGTGTCAAGAAAACCTTATTCCTTATTATTATTTCATCTTCTTATAAAACACAGCGATGAAGGTAAAGTGCGCAAGGTTCTCAAGGTTGAGCCAACACCAGATGGCAATGGTCGCTTTTTCAATCTCAGTATGTAGTCGCTATCTCACTGTTACAAATTTTATTTGCATCTGACTCTCTGTTCACAAATTGACTGGGGGACCATTTAATGCTCTAGGTGTTCAAAACCGTCTCCTGAACATTGATGAGAGCATTTACATCCCTATATCCAAAGGAGAATTTGCTGTCATCGTATCGACTTTCAATGTACGTGGAATATCCTGTTTTATTACCACTCCTACAGGAGTTTTTTTGCCACTATCCATTTGTAGTTCATTGTGATAGTTTAAACAAACTATACATGAGTTGTAATTGTTAGATTAATTTCCACTTGATTGTACTTGTCATTCTGCATATATTAACATTTGACATGTTTTACACCCATCAATCTATTTTCTGCTATGGTTGTTTGTGCAGCATGTAGAGTAGATTTGTCCTGATATCACCTAGGTTTTTAGTATTTTATGCTTCCTTCATATTCTTGTGGTACCAGTTTCTCCTGTCCTTTTTTTTTTGTTAACATTAGCGTCCAACTCTTTTCTAGCTTGACAGGGAGGCCTTAACTGTTGGATAGATTTTTTGGCCTTTTATAATTTTAGGTAAATAACATGCAAAAATCACATCCATCGTTGAAAATTATGCTTAATCACATTGCTATACGTGCAGTACATCATACCACACCTCATGGGCTGGAGCACATTTACGAATTCTATCAAACCCGAGGATTCACGAGCTTACAGTAGGCCGCAGTCTGGGCCTGAATATGAGTGGCGAAGGTGACCAATGATGCGCTCGAAGGGAGATGGCAACAATTCAAGGATGAAATTCTTGGTGGTGTTGGAAAGTACGCTGGTGCATAATTCGGTCGGGTAATCTCTGGTGTAGTTAGTGTACGAATGCTTTTTGGTTTTGGTTCCTTCTTTCCTTTCTAGTTCTAGTTAAGCAGGCGGTGTTAGGAATTGTGCTGTTCAAAATGTTTTTGCTATCTCAGTTCTGACGTATGAGGCACAGGCGAACCCCCCCCCCCCCCCCCCTAATGAAGTGAGATATGCCGATGCGGCGGGCAAGGTGCTAGCTGCAAGGCGTCCTGTCAAGCTACAAGTCTGCCACTGGAAAGTTTTTTTGTGACTTTTTTAGCTGATAAATGACTTGAATTGTCAGAGAGAGATTGATCTTCCAGTACACCCGTACCTGATAAAAGTATTTTTGAAGATATTGTAGTCGCCTGATGGATGTTTGCCTCGTAGGATTTTGCTGTGCATTTGCAATCCAAATTTTGTTTTTGTGGGATTCCAAGTCGTGCATTGAGAAAACCTGATATCCAAATAAGGCCATTGGGTTCTCATAAGGCCATCTCACCGAAAGCGCCGGCAGCTTCCTCCCCGTAATCGCACCGCACCCCACCCCACCCGGACCACCACCACCTCCTAGTCGGCGGCCTCCTCCGGTTCCCCGCCGTTCACGCATCCCAACCTTCCCGCGGAGGTCAGTCTCCTCCCCATGCGCGACGCGTCGCTCGCGCGCCCCTGGTTCCAGAGGTTGCGCCGCGTGCTGTAGTCTGGTGCATTTCGTCGGGTTCGTCGTCGTCGAGCATTTCTCACCGGTTCACCGTGCTGTCAGCTTGGAGCTCCGGATTGTCTTTTTTTTTTTCTTTCTTTCTTTTTTGCTTTGATTATTCAGCTTTGAGCTCCCCCAGCACGACAGAGCATGCCCATGGCCGCGCGCCTCCCTCTCGAAAAACCGAGGTAGCCTGGTGCTCAACCAACGAAGCTGAGGCTACGGCGCCGCCGAATCCAGATAAACGGGTCACCACACACTAACCCCACTTAGTTTATAGAATAATCTCTTGTATACATAGTGATATCATGAATTTTATATAAGATCGTCGAGATCATATGACCTGGTCCCTAAGCTCTGATCCGCCCTAAATTATGCATAAGATCGTCGGGTCGAATGACCCATTCACCCCTGGTCGCCGCCGATGGGCCGATGGGCAGAGAGAAAAAAAGCCACTTTTGACCGCTCTGCTGTGTTGAGTGGTAGGTTAGTAGCAGTTAGAGCGAGGGGTATGGCTTACAGTTTCAGCAGCACCCAAGAAGGCCCAAAATCAAAATTAAATATGACCATAATTCGTACGTAATATCTTCTGCTGTTTTCTTTATGCAGTTTTAAGTTTCCTCCTTTTCCTACATCATATTTTGGAACTCAACTGGTTCATGCAATATATAGGTTTGTATAGGCTAAATAGCAGGTCAATTACAAACAGCTATCCTGTCTAAAAAAACAGCTACGTATTAGTTGCCATTGTCGTAAAAGTCTAATTTTATTGCTTCTTGACAGGTTCCTGATTATACCTTGCTAAGTTTCTTTCTGCAATTATTTTGTAATGCAATCTAATTAAATGCAATTTCTCTCACCATTTGACAATAAAATTTGGTCGTCTAGAGTTTTGTAGTGACCCATCAGGGATAGGAAAACCACACAGTCCTCCTCCTGTGCTGATGCGTATGGACCTCTCAATTCAATAAGACAAAACTTGAAATCTTATTTTGTCTTCCTTGCCGTACTTTGCTTATTCTTGGTATTAGAGGCTGAAGCTGGGTGTTTGACAAAAATAAACCCTAAGAGGGGAAAATGAAAATGACAATACAATATTAACATTTTGTATTATTCGGCACTTTCTTGTGAGGACAGCTCAGCATTCTAAAATTTGATTTCAGTTGGCCAAACATTTAAAGAAGCGGTCTGAACTCTGAAGGGGAACGCATATGACAGTCAGATAGGAAGTCCATTCGTAGTTCACAGAAGTGCCAAGATATACAATTTGCTCCTCTCGATGTCCTCCTTATGTGTTCATGCTTCTTCAAATAATGCATGTCTAATGATCAATCGATAGGTTTTAAATCCAGTTCATAACCTTCACATCTACAATGCACGCGACTTTGGATCTTTTGGGGTTTGTATGGTTCAATTGGGACTTCATTGTGATATATCACGTTATTACTGCAATAGTAAACAGCAATCAAAATTCTTGAAATGAACATAAGTGTTCTCTTTTTTTAGACCACATAAATGTTATCTTTACAAACAAGTTAATTGGAAGCACGCTAGTCAGATACTGAAATTCCCATTCCCGAAAGTATAGAAAGTGGAAACGAGTCAACCTAAAATAAATAAAAACCTCCACAAGGGTGGTGGTCAGACAAGTGCTATTGAAAATAGAGACTGGACGTAAAACTAGATAGAGTTTTGTAGAAAAGTCTAGAGAGGGTGTTTTATGGAACTAGGAAGTATTCTGACCGGTAGCTGGTTAACAGTCACACCGGTGGGCTGTCTGACTGGTCCACTGTTACCGGGGCTGGTGGTCAAATTGGCCTCTTGTTGGTGGTTTGACCGACTTGGGCTAGTTCATGCACAAAGGGTTGTGCTGAAAACTTTGGGAATTGGCCAAAGTCATGAGATTCAGTATATAGGTGTTGTATGATGCTTGTTTTGACTAATGTGGGTCAAGTTATGAAAAACTTGTACCTGGAATAGATTTCTTCGTCTATTATTGTGCATGGATGTTTGGAGTCAACTACGGTCAACGGCGAGAATGATCGGAACTAGGATAGGAGAGTTGAGGTCGAGAACGATCAAGGATGTCGGGTGAAGTGATTGGACTCAAGCATAACGCAAGATAGATAAGAACGTGCGGTGTTTATGTTGTTGGTTGAGAAGGAATTCTTGTGCAATATTTGTCGTGATCTCTTTAGTTTTGATTGTCCTAGTTTCAGAGATGAGATGCGCTTGGATCCCAAGAAGGAGAAGGAATCCATTGGCATGTGTGGAGTGGCGATCGAGGATGATCGTGATGGACAACTTTTGGAGGATGATCATGACGACTCATCCGAGGGCGATCCCCTACTTATGCTAAGCAAGGTGAGTAAAGAAAAACTTATTGATGGCTTGTTGTCCTATGATCTTAAACTGCATGCTCTTAGAAAGAAAATAAAATTGGTAGAAAGAGAGAAGAGTGATTTGTCTCGTGAGCTTGCAAAAGTGAAAACTCCTTATATGCTTTTGATTCCTTACTTGTAGACATGGATAACTTGAAAATTCTCTTGTATGTCTAAAATCTGAAAATGAATTGTTGAAATCAAATGCTTCTATGCCATGTGATTATTGTATTGTCTTACATTATGAACTTGGTAGTGCTATGTTAGAAATAGGCACCTTAGACTCTCGGTTAGAAATGAATGTGATTCTTGTGTCAGCATGCTTGCTGAAAATAAGGAGTTGATATTGACTCATTCTACATGTGTAGAACAACTTGATATTGTTAGAGCTGAAAATGAAACATTAAAATTGAGCATTTCCACATGTCTTGAGCAATTAAAGAATGCTAGGGCTAAAATTGTTGAGATTAGAGCTAGCCCTTGTGGCATGTACTTAAAGTATGAAAACTTGCTTAAGGATGGTTAGTCTCTTGCAAGAATTGTGTTAGCTTAGAAAATGAGGTTGATAGTTTGCATACCATTCTCACTAAGAACACATCTTCAATCTTTTGCACTTCTTGTATTGCTTTGAAAAATGAAGTTAAGTCTTTGAAGAGTGTACGCGATGATATGAGCACCAAGTCATATGACTCTTGTATTCGTCTCCACTTCGAGATTGATGTTTTGAAGGTTTCGTTTGTTTCTTTGCATTCGGAGTTGGATTCTTCTCGTGTTACACATTAGTCATTTGATGTTGGTACTTGTGCCATTGCTTTAAGTGATTCTTCTTTAGCTAGCAAAATTCTTGATGGCTCTTCTTATGTTGTCCAAGGGACTTCTAAGAACATTGGTGCTTCTTCTTCACATGGTACAACAACTCTCAAAGAGAAGTATCTTTACACCTTTTGTAAGAAAGATGAACACATTATTGACTTTTGCTTTTGTCGTGTTAAACACGAGCGTCGAGTGTGTCGTCGAGCTTCTTGAAACACACATTGTCCACCTTCATAGAATGTGTGCACCTAGTGCCGACACGAGGTTGAGTAGTATTGGTAGTTCTTCAAGTGTATCACAAGGGACTTCTACTTTGAGTGGCAATGGTGCTTTGTGCTCTCGGATCGTGTCTCCTGGTAGACCTTTACAATATTGCTCATTTTGTGAGAAGGATATACATCTTGTGGACTTCTGTTTTCGGCGTACAAACGCATCCGTCGATCTCATGCTCTAAGTCTCCTAGTGGACATAGTCTTTCTCATGACATGCACACTAAAGAGCCTAGCATGAGGACTCACTCTGTTGATGGTTTCTTTGACACATTTTCTAGTGATGTTGGACAACATCATAGATTCGATTTTCATAATTTTGGTTTTGGTCCATAGGCTGCGCTTTCGGTGTTTCCTAAGAAGTGGACCTCGTTTGGTGCTCCACAAGGTGCACACCCATGCCGAGGATGTGTGAGTTCCTTTGGTACTTTTGTTGGTGTTAGACAATGTGGTTAGGTTTAGAATATTTTAGTTGATGAATAATTGACAATGTTGCTTACTGATGTTATTTGAGACGTGTGGTGTGTGTGGACTTATGTCAGTCAAGTTGAGAAGAACTTATGCCGGAAAAAGATGTTGCTTTAGTCTTTGCATGTGCAAGGTAATTCGTTGGCGATCGTGGTCTATGGTAAGGACTATGAGATAGCTTGGTGCGAAGTCATTGTCTAGAGGGTCAAGGATACGGGTGGAGACAGTCGAACTCGAGTTGGAGCACGTAGAGATCAAAATTGAATGATGCGTATTGGAGCTATGGAGGTGCGGTTCGGTGGCTACTACATATGATAATTTTAGAGTGTCCAAAATTGAAAGACCAAGAGAAATTAGAATCGTGTCCCTTGTTTGTACGGATTGGATTACGTAATTTTGGCGGGAGATATGCTTGGTGACAGGAAATCTGCTAGGCTGCAGAGTCCCTGTACGCGAGACGTTGGATGTGAATCGAGTTTTTGGTGGATACAACCAGTGTGCAAACCATATTTACACTTCTGACCATACGCAAACCGTATTTGTAGAAATGGCAACGCGGGCGCGCGGTCACCCCGCGCCCTGCGCTCCGTGCCGCCATGTCGCGTGGGCGCACGCCCACCCTGCGCACGCCCTGGTCCCACCACCGTAGCACCGCACGTCGCGTGGGCGCACGTCCACCCTGCGCCCGAGTTGTACTGTTTTTTTTTTTCATTTTTTCATTTTTAAATTTTTTAAAGGTAGAAACATGTTTTTTTAAAAAAATTGCTACAGTGGTGGGTGCACGCTCACCCGCGCCCACCACTGTAGCAATTTTTTTTGTTTTTTTAAAATCATTTATGTACATTTTTTGTAAGAATTTTTAAATATAGTAAATAGGGTCAAAAAATTATGAAATTTTTTATGGAGCCTTCTGACACCATGTACTTGTTTGTGTAATATTTTCAAAATTTTCTCCATTATGAATTTTTCTCTAAAATTCATTTAAGTATATATTAAATAGGGTTTCATCATTTCATGTGACTTGGAATGATTTCATGAAATTTTGTCCATTATCCCACCGTCCCTCCTCCCTCCTCCGCACTATAGGCTGGATAGGCTTGTACATAAACCAAATAGGGAAAATACGTGTCGTGCAGATCATATAACGATGTACCGTAGCCTTCGAAATGCACACGAGTCGGAGGTTATGGTACATCGTTATATGATCTGCATGTCACGCATTTCCCTCAGTTGGTTCATGTACAAGTTTATCTAGCCTGTGGTACAATACAATATTAAATAATATCATCCAATGCAGTGATAATATTGGATACAGTATTAAAGAATATCATCTAATGCAGTGATGATATTGGATTGTCGCTGGGATGTTGTACGAGAGTGACAATTCTTCTTCCTTCCTTCAGATATCTCCAATGGAGTTGAAATGCAGCGTATTTTATGCAGCGTTTTTTTATACATTCTAAGTCACATGAAATGATGAAATCTTATTTACAATATACTTAAATGAATTTTCGAGACAAATTCATAATAGATAAAATTTTAAAAATATTACACAAGCAAGTACACAGTGTCAAAAGGCTCTATAAAAAAATTCATAATTTTTGGACCATATTTACTATATTTAAAAATTCTTACAAAAAATATACATAAATATTTTTTTTAAAAAAAAAACAAAAAAATTGCTACAGTGGTGGACGCGGGTGAGCATGCGCCTTGAAAAAAAAAAAAAATTGAAAAAAACATAGTACAACATGGCCTCTAAAAAAATTTGAAAAAAAAGAAAAAAAAATTGAAAAAAAACATGGTACAGCGCGGGTGTGGGACCAGGGTGGGTGTGCGTCCAGGCGACGTGGCAACACGACAAGCGCTGGGCGCGGGGTGACTGCGCGTCCGCGTTGCTATTTCTGCAAATATGATTTGTACATTATGAAAAGTATAAATACAATTTATAAAGTGGCCGTATCCGTCAAAAACTCATGTGAATATGTGCAAGGTGCGGTTGTATTATTGTATAGGAGAGGATCAACCGTGCACAGGAGACTCGGCAGGAGGTTTTGGTGCGGCGGCCGCACAAAAAGCTGCCACTGCTTGGGTTGGTACGTGAGATTTTTTAGGGGATTAGGTGAGAGAAAAAAAAAAAGTTGCATCTGTTGCTTGCGGCCGACGTGAGGCTTTGGTGCATGGTGTCCTGCCGACGTTATGTGCTAGCGGCAGCTTGACTTTTATCAAAAATCTTTCACAATTATTTATCTTTCTCTGATTGCCATTAACGATCCTACAGTTAGTTCTTATTATGGTGCTTTCAAGCAAGGTCGGCGTCACTCTTCTAGAGATAGATCTTGTTTTCCTCATCGAGCTGTCCACTCATGGGTGCTTCGAAGGATGATATTGGATCTTCTTGCATGAATCATCATTTGCATCATGCTAACTCATATAATGGATTAGTTGCTTCTAGTGGTTGTGTGCCCAAGCTTTGGGTTCCTAAGCATTTGCTCACTAACCCTTCGGGATTCAAGACTTGAACATCTTGCTCCTCTCATGTGTAGGTACCAGGGACGCCGGTTGGAGAACATGAACTTGAAAGGTTCTGATCTTTTGCTTTATCATATGACCGAAACACTAGATGGTTCTCCATTCCCCTTGATGGCATGTAAGAGACATGTGCTTTCATGTTCGGCATCATCTCCTATTATGTGAGCTACTAGCAAAGGCATGATAGAAGATATGATAAGAGTAATACATACCGATATGATACAAGTGAGCACAAATGTCCTATCTTGCTCTATGTATTCTTTTGTTTTCCTAGTTAGCATGTTTTAGGCTTACTTGATTTTACTCTCTTCTGTGGATACATGAGTTTTATCTTAGCATGCTCTATATTCATGATACATCCCCTGTCAATCTATCATGCTTTAAGTTTTAGTACTCATATGTAGGGATGGCAATAGGCCCCATTCCCCATTCCCCAACGAGGAATTCACCCATTAGGCCAGTCTCAGTGGGAGTTTCATTAGAGTTTCATTCTCATTAAATGTATTGCCACATAGGCATTTTAGATGACATGGCAGTGTATTTAAGAAGAGAGAGGAGAAATGGGTTTCATCTAGATGAAACTCTCTTGGCACGAATACCAACTCTCTCTGAGTCATGAAATTAAATGCCTATGAACGAGAATGAAACTCTCCATTGAGAGTGGCTATTTCATTCGAGTTTCATTTCATTTCATATGACATGGCAGTCTTGGAAACAACGCCATGAAACTCTCCATTGAGACTGGCCTTAGGGGACGGGAATGGGGCTATTTCTTTCCCCACGAGAATATTAATATGCAAATACAATTCCCCATCGGGTGAAGCGGGGATGGGGATATTCCCCTACTCCCCATCCCCGTTACCCGCATGGGTCCCCGATAAGACATGTAGGCCACTAGTCCAGTACCGCACAACCCGATAAGACGATAGCCAGATAATCTTATTTGCATCTTTTACTTTTCAGATGCTAATTAATCAAAAAACATTGTCATTTTAGTATTGTATGTGAATGTTCATACTTATTTTATAACATTATGAATCTTATTTTCTCTTTTTTTGGGATCCAACTTGCGGGTATAAGTCCCGTGGGCCCCGATAACCCGATGGGGATGGGGACAGGGGGAGAATAGCACTCGAGGACGGGGATGGGGATGGGGACGGGGAATTTTCCATCTCTCGGGGATGAGGATGTTCCACCACTCCCCGACGGGGAATTGCCCCGTTGCCATCCCTACTCATATGCTTATAGTTGTTTTTGCTTATGTGAGCTTTACCTGTGCTTTTGGACATAAAGTATAGGCCACCTCCTTTCTCCTGGGCCTGTGTGATGGAAAAATCCTATAGGACCGATCCACAGCTTCATCGATGTGGACCAATTCCATCATGTAACACGTGTCTTTTTATGAATCTCAAAGCGCACAACCTTATAAATCACTGATGTGAATTTTCACGAATTGAATACTGAAGGCTAGCATGTCACGCTTTAAGATTAGTGAAAAGACACGTGTCACGCGGTAGAGTTAATCTACATTAATGGAGTTGTAGAACAAATCCTATAAATTTTTTTTCTGTACGTGATCACCTTCGCGCCTTCGCCGGCGCCGCCTCCTCCCTCACCCTTTCGACGTGCGGGTTGAGGCGAAGCTCTGGATGCTCGGAATTAAAGTAGCTAGGAGGCGGAATAGGGGATAATATGCCTTCGCCAAGGTAGCTTTACTTCCTCATTCCTACACGCTGGAGGTCGACGTGGCACAATAAATTGCGCGAGTGAGGAGAAATTGGTGAAAACTAGGTGGAGGGGGGAGTTGGAAGACAAATTGGGTTGTAGAGGGGAGAGTAGAAATGATAGTAACTTATAGGGGGGTATTTGGATTCCCCCCTTAATAAATCCAAATCGTCAAAGCTTCAAACTATAGTTATTCTCAGTTTACAATTGCATGTGGGCTGCTGTTTTATTTGGTCACTCTCCCGACAAATGTAGGTTGTTTTTTACTTCCTCCGGTTTTGAAAGCTTGGCGTCAAGTATAGAAGACCGAAGGTAGTACTTTTTACGGTTTCCAATGCAAGACTTTGACGGTAATTTATTATCATAATATACTAGTAAAGTGATAAAGGAGTATATCAAGTTCTTTTAGGTGGTATATCAGAGGTGGGAGTAACTACACCCAAGAGTAGAATGTATTAATATATATATATATATATATATATATATATATATATATATATATATATATAGGAAGCCTTTTCCTACTCCCGGGAGTAGTTACTCCCTATTTCGTATCTCACATATCTCACAACGTAGGAAGTATCTTGCGCAACCGAGAGTATGTATGTGTAGTATATAAGACCATATAGATGGTATTTACATATTTTCAGAGGTGGTATGTACAATTTTTAGACATACTCCTTTTTATGTGCGAATATAAAGATATTTACAAAATACGCTAAAAACTATGGACTCTCTTGCAAATTTTTCGTGTGGTTCACATTGGAATATCTTATAATTAGTATATGAGTATACCCAAAGTGATAATGGAGTATTTCAAGGTCTTTTAGGTGGTATATCAAAGGTGGGAGTAACTACTCCGGGAGTAGAAAGTATTTTTCCTATATATATATATATATATATATATATATACATATATATATATATATATATATACATATATACATATATATATATACATATATACATATATATATATACATATATATATATATATACATATATACATATATATATATACATATATATATATATATATAAAAGTGGGGTTTAATGAAAATTATCATGGAACTCACTTTGAGGTATCTTATAACTATTATTGAAGTATGCTCAAATTGATACAAGTAGTTACTACTCCCAGGAGTAGTTACTCCATATTCCGTATCTCACATATCTCACAACGTAGGGAGTATCTTGCGTAACCGAGAGTATGTATGTGTAGTATACGAGTATATAAGACCACATAGGTGGTATTTACACATTTTCAGAGGTGGTATGTACAATTTTTTAGACATACTCCTTTTATGTGCGAATATGAAGGTATTTATAAAATATGCTAAAAACTATAGACTCTCTTGCAAATTTTTCATGTGGTTCACATTGGAGTATCTTATAATTAGTATATGAGTATACACAAAGTGATAATGGAGTATGTCAAGTTCTTTTAGATGGTATATCAAAGGTGGAAGTAACTACTCCTGGGAGTAGAAAGTATTTCATATATATATATATATATATATATATATATATATAGTGTGTGTGTGTGAAAGTATTTTGCAAGACAAATCCAATGGTATTATTTTCATGTAGTCAATCTATATACTTTAACATAGATTAATGGTCAAAGTTTATCAAGCTTGATCGTACGGAACCCACGACGACCTACATATGTGGACATAGAGTATATTTCAATGAGGTTTTAAATACATAGATGGTGTAATCTTAAACAATAAAATATGCAGAAGTGTGCTTGGAAAGTAAAATCAGCTCTAGTTGACACATTTATGACATTGAATTGTTATGGCAACATCATCTTTTGCTTTCCTTTCTGTCAATTCATTTTGGATAAATGCTGGATTAAGATGTAAACGCTACTTCATTTGTATTCCTGTCTCACACCCTGAATTAATCTCTTTTCTTCTCACCTCTCCATCTGTACATATAGTTTTCTGTATGTTTGTAAGAGAGTCGTGCACTTCAATAGTTCAATGAGTTCATCTTTGCAGGGAGATACAAAATTTATTTCCACAGTGTGACAAAGAGGAAGTCAAGAATGCGATGAGCCTGCTTCAAATTAAGTAAAGGAGACTTCAGATGGATCCTATTCAGGCAATGGTTCCGTTTACGCAAAAGCGTTGAAGTTATACGTTTGTAAAGTGAGCTGCAGGCATCTGGCAAACAAAAATGCGTGCTGCAGCCTGCAGGCATCCTTATCAGGCAGAAATCAGCAGCTAAGGACGGCCTACCAATTCCTTTGTTGTTTATCAGATCCTGGACAAGTGTTCTTTGGTCATATTTGTTCATCTACTTTGCTCATGCCCGTTATGAGCTGCTCCTATGAGATAATTATATTTAAGAGCAATTTGTCGAACTTAGACATGATCTCTACGTTTCTTTTCAAATAACGAACCAACTTATTGCTCTCTCCATTTTCCTCTACATGGGTGAGTTCTATTGGGTTGTTTTTTTTTAAACCAAGTGCAGGAGCTCTGTCATTCATTCATTTCAAAGAAAAAAAAAATACACCGGTCCCAAAGGACATACACCGAAGACACCAATATCGGCCCTAAGAGGGGACACCAACACCAGAAGAAGTCCCAAACCTGGAACTCCTACCAAAACACCAACTACACCCACAAGACAAGCATCTTGTGGAGCAACAAAACAAAAATCTCCCCCTACAAACAAACAAAGCCTAGGGCTAACTATCCACGAAGTAAAACACAAAACTGCAGAACCACCACTATACAATGGGCTTGAGATGCAGACATTACGAAGAAAGTCCTGTAACTGCTGTACGATTGGAAATCAGATACAGCTGTGTGATTCGCATCAGTTGCCAGTTTGTTTGATGCTACTACACTTCATCATCTTAATACTAAAAAACATAGGCAGCTTGACCATTCCTCTGTCTGATGTAAGTCCCAAATATTAACTGACGAAATGGAAAATACTAAATTTTGTTACGGTCAACAGATTGATTGGTGATTGAAAACGACACTCCATCGATATTCCAAAAGAAATATTTTTGTGAAAATTTAGGCTCTACATAGCTAGCACATTTGGTCAATGTTGTGAGATGTCATGGACTCCAGATCTAGTCTATTTAAGACACATGATTTCGGCATACTTATGTATTGCATAAATAGTCAAATACAACGTTTGGATAGTCTCCGATTGGTACCAGAGCATCAACTTCGACATTAAATCTATGGACTCCCAAGTCGTACCAACTCACATGGCTCTCTAAAGATACTAACCAAAACAAATGGACCATCTCCATGACGCGCAACTAAATTGGACAGAGTTGTAACAGCAAAAGAACAACGAATTGGAATAGGGTTCATATTACCTTACCAAAAGAAGAGAAAGTACCACATGGAGAAGTGTGGATGCTTGACGCTGTAATTGTCGAAGGTAACGGCAGAAAGAGATGCACCACTGTCCAAACTACGTAAAAGTCTCCTGCACAATAAGAATTCAAAGTTACGAGATGCTTTCTCTTCATGTATCTCAAGGTTTTCACGCCATAATTATATTGCTCCAATGGTCTATGCGTGCATAGGGCTAATTATGTGTCAATACTAGCAGAGTGCCCGTGCGTTGCAACAGAAACACAAACTTTGTATGAGATGGGAGGGTGAGGGAGGAGATGGGGATGGAGGAGTGGGTGGAGCGGCCTGACGGAGCCTAGGGTGAGACTCGAGAGCGGGAGGGAGAAGGGGAACGCGACGTGTGGGACTCTGCAAGCGCCGAGGGACGGGGGACACATGCGGACAGTTGGTGGCGAGGGTGGTTCTGGCGACGGCGAGGTCGAAAGCGCGCGAATCAAGGGTAGTGGCGCTGATGTGGGTGCAAGGTGGGACGACGATGGTGTAGATGCGAGGAGCGGCCACGTTAGGGACACGTCGTGGCTGACACGGTGGTCTCAGTGCACATGAGGTTTCATTGGGGTTTTTTTACGTATGTAGGGGTGAGATGATCATTCCGCTGCGCAGGATAAACTCCTACTTTTATTAGTTAAGATAGAAAGTCCTATGAAATTGTTGAAGTCTGCGTTCTTTCATGACGAATTTTGAGCAAGCTGAGCACTGCACTAAAGCAGTAACTCAAAAGTAGTTTGGTTTAGAGAATTGTCATTATTATTGATATCCAGTCGTGAACCTTACTCGAGAATACTGAGATAAACATGCAGAACAAGCACTCATCAAAATTACTAGAATTAATTAATTACGGCATGACCATACGACGCCACTTGCGATCGAATAGTTCAAGAGAAATTTATGTTTTTTCGTTAATACGACCATGTACCATGGACCTCCATTATTCCACTATTGAGAATTCTGAACTCGACAATTAGAAATTCAGAACTAGCCAACTTGACCATTCGATGCTGCTTGTGCACAGTTCAACGGAAAAGCCCAATCAATAGGGAGATAGTTGGCACATGCTAGGTGAAGACTCTCAATACTGAATAAGCCATGAAAGTTGACACAAGAATACAAAAACAGAGGCCAGTGTCATGGGCAAGTGGCTTGCTTGCTTTGAAGCAACCGCTTTGAAACTGGATAATTCCAAATTTCTAATCGGTTGCCTAGTTCTTCCCCCACTGACAATGACTAGTCTTCTGTCCATGTGGATTGCCCTCTTATTAGGCACAACTTTGACGGTATCGTTGAAAAGCTCGGCCCCAGATGCCGCTCCACGATGACACAATATTCTAGTTTTTTACATGATATTCAAATCAAGCTTATTTCTTACTCCCGGGAGTAGTTACTCCCAATTCGTATATCACATATCTTACAACGTAGGGAGTATCTTGCGCAACCGATAGTATGTATATGTAGTATACGAGTATATAAGACCATATAGGTGGTATTTACATATTTTCATAGGTGGTATGTACAATTTTTAGATATACTTCTTTTTATGTGCGAATATGAAGGTATTTACAAAATATACTAAAAAATATGAACTTTTTTGCAAATTTTTCGTGTGGTTCACATTGGAGTATCTTATAATTAATATATGAGTATACCCAAAGTGATAATGGAGTATGTCAAGTTCTTTTAGGTGATATATCAAAGGTGGGAGTAACTACTCTAGGGAGTAGAAAATTATATATATATATATATATATATATATATATATATATATATATATATATATAAATATATAATACATATTTTCCAATTCACAAGGGGGTTATTAGCAAAGATATACAAGTGTTCACAGTTTCACCCCTCATGTCTGCCTTATTTTCTGAAGAAGCGTCACTTTCTAGTCTGAAAATGTACTATATATCTTGGGCTTGCATGCTGTGCAGCCAACAAGGGCACAGCTAATCTCCCATTGCAAGTATAAAATGGATGCATGCATGGCGCATAAGCATGACATAAGTTGTGTTAGATGGAGTGAAAATGAGAATGGTTGATCTATTGCAATAGTCTAAGGGTTAATATATATAGTACAAGAACACACACATGAGTAAATCCTAGACTTGGAGTAGAATACTACAAATACTCTTAACAACCCCCCCCCCCCAAAATGCAAGATATATGCAATAGTATTGCATTTGAAAGGGTTGACACTAAAAATAGGAAAAATTCAAAGTCCAAGTTTTGATAATGTAGTCGTAGCGTGCAGATCTTAGAAAATATATCGAGTATCAAAAGATCTCCCATCCGGGGTCGTGCGACGGCCTATAAAGCACAAGATGCAGGGGCTGTGAAGGTAGAGGCAAGCGGGAGCAAAGTAGACCACGGTAACACGACGAAAAAGATGATAAAACCGACAGGAATAAAGAGAGCTGTCAAATAGAGCCGAAGAGAAATAGATAGAAGCATAGCAGTGCAGATCGAAGCCCAAGACAGCGGCGACGCAGTGCACAAAAAGCGCAATGGAGGCGCAGTGCAGAAGAAGCGTGGCGGCCTTAGAAGCTCAAAGAGAAGAGGCGGCATCATAACGACTTCTACGATCTGTAACGGCTCGGAGAGAAGAGCGGCGGCTGCTGCCATGTAAAAGAGAAAGAAGAGCGCCACTCTCGATCCAAGAGGATAGGCTGTGGCTAGCAAAGCAATCAGCTGACTGACAATAAATTTGTAGACTCACTTGGCTTAGACGAACTCAAAGATAGAGTGGTATGGATTTAGATAGACGCAACGTGTAACACCCCTTTTCTTCCTCCCCCACCGGACCCCCCTCCTCGCGCGTGCGTTGCCCCGCCGCTCGTGCTTGCCGCTCCCATGTCGTGTCGCCCCCGCGCCGCACGCCCGTCATCTCCCCCCTTCGTGTGCCGTGCCTCCATCGACCCGCACCCTCCCCCGCGCCCGCCGTTTCCGCCGGTCCCCACCGCCCCCCCCCTCTCTGCGCGCCGCCGCCTACTCGCTCGCCCGGACCCCCTCGTGGCCTCCTCCCGCTCCTCCCGGCTATAAAACCCCTCCCGGTGCCCTCCTTCCCTCCTCCCCATTTCTCCTTCTCCCCCCCCCCCAAGCAAGAAGAGGACCGAGAAGGAAGAAGAGCAAAGAAAAGAGAGGAAGAAGGACTTACCTCCGGTAAGCCTCGTCGCCGCTTGGCCGACCTCCAATGGCGCCGCCGCCCCTCCATGTCCTTCCCCCGCGCGTCGCCGCCGGCCCTTCCCCTCTCCCCCCCCTCCGCGCGCCGCCGCCCTTTCCTTCTCCCCCCTCACGCTGCCCGAGCCGCCGCCGCCCCTCTGCCACACCCCCCCCGCGTGGCTTTAGGGCAAAGCCCCCGTGGGCCGCGCCCTGCCCTCCGTGGGCCGCGCGCGTGTTATCGGCCTAAGGCCTTGGGCCGGGCCAAATCCTCTCTGTGGGTCGCATCGATTTTCCTTTTTTGTTTGTTTTTTTCCTTTTTCTATTTTGATTCAAAAGTGGGGCTTTAAAAATTAGTATCTTCCCTATTTTAACTCCAAAAATTACTAAATAAAATTTTAAAAATCTGTTAATTCAAGATCTGGCTAATGGCATAGGTCTTGTTCAATTTGGAGTTCATTTGTTGTCTATTTGTATGTAATTGCTCTTTTTGCTTGTTTGTGCCTTTTTTTCTGGTACGTTCGTCCGACTAGGATTTGAAGACACCGGAGATCCTCAACTTGATCAAGCCCAAGACTATCGAGATTCTCTTGCCTATATCCCAGGCGAGTCAATACTTTGATCATATTGAGCCTACATTTTATGCAAATTATATTCTTTTAAAATAGCAAATTGCATGCTTTAATTTTTTAAACAAATATATGTTAAAATTTAAGGTAGTTAAATACCCAATTGATGACTAATTAATTATTATGCCATCCCTGACAACTTGAATCCCTTAATCATTGTCACCCTAGTAACTATGTGGTAATACTAGTTATAGGTTGTACTTAAGCGACATGCTAGTCTTGCTTAAGTACCGGGACATTAAAATGTTCCAATCATCATATCTTCAAACATAAAAATGGTTTGGGCAGTCATTGGTGGTCCATAGTCATTGGTGGTCCATGACTGAGACAAAGGTGGTAATCTAGTTTCACTCCTCAAAACCCTAAAATTGCTATTACCCCGTCTGGGTGGATGGTAAGATGGATGGTATGACAGTGGGTGCTAATGTAGCCTAAGGACTGTTGTGTTGTGGGTTGGAATGTGGAATGAATCGCCCAGACAACCTTAAGGACTTAATCTTGTCACGACCTCCCGTGTAAAACAAGTGCAACTACAAGTCTGTAAAGTACAACCTAGCTAAATAATTTGTATCCATCAGTACGAGTTGCATCAGATAGATGATCCGCGACGCCGTAAGCCTTTGTGGCGAAGGGTCTCGGGGTGCACGATGTAAGTCGTTCGATGGCGCAAGAGGGGGTCTGAGTAAGGGTTAACGGGTCTAAAAGAGCGTAACCCTTCGTGGACGAAACCTTAGCGAAGTGTAACTAATACTGATAGATGCATTGTAAAGGCCTTGTGATGATCTCCCCTTGATTCACATGTCTACGGAAACATGTGTACATATCAAGATGATTATCTCTTGTGAGTAAGGTGTACAACCTCTGCAGAGTTATAAACTGTTTAAACAGTTGTGCCTACGGTCAAAGGCGGACATGGGAACTTAACTTGAGTTAGTTCTATTTTCAAAAACTTTTGTGGTGGTATGGAAATATGGTGGGCTCACCTAGCCCTGGGTTGGATTTTCCCTGGATTTTCAGACTCAGTGATGTTAATAGAGGGGATAAGCCCCAGTCAAATAAGCATCAGGTAGAGTTTCTGATGGAGGGAACCTCTGTTGTTATTAAATATTATACAATTACTCTCTTTATCAAAATGCAATTTGGTTAAAATGCTAAGTGATAGGAATTTGTAATTATGATAGTTGAAAACATTGCTTTAGCAAATAAAAGAACCCGAGCCATCCTTATTAAGCCTTGCATGTATATTATTGCATTGTGTATTGGGTCACGAGCACGAAAATTGTGCTCATCCTCGCTCTTTCCCCAAAAACCTCAGAAGCAGAAAACCCTAAAGACTACGACTACTACGAGGATCCAGAAGTTGGAGGCCCAGGAGATGATGAAGCGTAGTGTAGTCTTTAGCTGTTCTAGTCTCGCCCCAGCCCACCTGACTCTGTTGGTTCTTGCGTGCATCCTATATTATCTGAGTATTTATGTAATATCGGACGCATACGAGTTTTCCCAGTCGCTTGCCTGTGGAGAAATGAGCTCTCACCCCTTTTGCTTCCGTTGTCGCTTCCTCTTTTGTAATATAACCCTTAGGCCTGTTCGGCCCTAATGTAAAACTCGACCCGACGCAGTCTATGTAAATTTTGTTGTGTTAATTAATGAATGGTATGATTTTACGCCATGTATGAGTTGATTCAGTGATGTATCTGTGAGTGCTATCTACTGATCCAGGAAATAGCACAGTGTGTTCACAGAGGATTCTGGATTACGAAATCCGGATCTGACACAACAGAAGAAACAACATGAAGAAAGAAATGACTCAATGATAACTAGCAACATATACTAGCAGCAGCATAACCACTTCGATCCAGAGCAGCAACATAGCACCAGTCGTGCTATCCCCATCCACACAAAGTCGCAACAACCCAGTGAGGGAAAGAGTGCATCTCGATCCACATAGGCCAGGCGCCTAGGCCGGTATCCAAGCCAAGACAATGCAAAGACATGCGTCTTCGTACTCGTCTCTCTCCGCGCTTCCAAGCTTTCTCCTCCTCCCCATTTCGGTAGCCTCCCCCCTCACTAGTTTGCCACCAAGAAGAGAGGCATGGAGGTGGTGAGAGGCAGCAGTAGAGGCGGGAGGTTGAACTGTCGCGGGGTGTCAGAGCCGGCAGAATGAGGTTTGGGGGTGGTGAGAGGCAGCGACAGAGGTGGGAGCTTGAACTGTCGCGGGGCTTCGGAGCCTGCGCGGAGGTCTGCAGAGGAGGCGAGGAGGCCACGGGGCGCCGCGGAGCTGATGTGTGCTGGAGATCGTCGATGCGGCACTGCGGGACGTCGCGGCAACCTCACCGGTCTCTCCCTGCTCGGGTGCGAGGTCCCGACCGCCGGCTCGGGGGCGGCGTCTAGGCTCGGGGGTGGCGTCTCGGGATAGGTAGGAGTGGATCCGGGCTTGGGGGCGTCGTCTTGGGCCAGGGAGGAACAGATCCGGGCTTGGGGGTGGAATCTCAGGCTGGGGAGGAGTAGATCCGGGCTTGAGGGTGTCGTCTCGGGCTGGGGAGGAGTAGGAGCGGCATCGGCCTCGGCGTTGGAGGCCGGTGAGGAAGAGCTCGATCTCGCGGGGGTGTTACTTGAAGACGAAGATGCTGTTGTTGCTTCTATTGAGGAGAGACTACAACTAAGAGTGTGGCCACCCTGGGAGTAGAGATTGCTCCTTTAGGAGCAGTTTAGGAGCAGCAGTGGCTGAAGACGAGTGAGAGGTGGCTAGGCTATGAACCTTGCTCTGATACCATATTAGATAGAGAGGGAGAGTGTAAATGTGAATGTTGCTCTACTGCAATAGCCCGAGGAGCAATATATATAGTACAATGACACACACAAGAGTAAACCCTAGACTTGAAGTAGTACCACAAATATCCTTAACAAGTTGAAGCCACCTTCTGATCATTGCTAGCACCATTAATTAATTAAAGAAACGTACTTTCAGTCTTGTCATTGTGCTCGTGTGATCGATCTGTCCTATACCGATCTAACCACCCTATGTGGTCTACTTGTCAAATCTCTTGGTTACCTAAACCAAATATTTTTTACGACCACGTAAGCTAGGTTAGCTCCTACGTAATCGCCATGTATATTTTCTGATATAATGGCCACTTATGTCACCATGTCAGAGTAGCCGACGGTTTTGTACTATGGCCATCACCAAAACCAATTGACTCTAGTATGTACAGAGCTCTTGCTTCCATTTCAGACCATGTGCGCATTCCAACAAAAAGAGGCAGCTTGCAAATGAAAGTTGCAATTGCTGCGTCTGAACAAGCTGTCAAACATCTCCACTTTATACATACATTGTCATATCTAACCAAACTCTGAATTTCTCATTCTTCTTTCTACATGCATGCGTCTCATGAATCATGATTGCTTTAGTTAATATGTACTACTTCCTTTAGAACAACTAGATTGGCACTTGCAGAAGCAGAATAATAGTCCGTTGTTTTATGTGCATACATAAGGCTAGCTGGCTAGGTTCTACAGGTAATTAACAAAAACACATGGCCTCAAAGTGTAAGAAAATAGATGGATACTCAGTAAGGTCAACGAGTACATACAAAAACAAACAAACAAACAACAAGCTATAGTCAGCTTAAAGGATGAACCTGAATTCAATTGAACATGGTAACTGTACCGTACTAATACAATTGGTACTCGAGGTCTACAGGTCAAAACGTTGCTAACTGTAATAGCTAATTGACATGTTTATCTTGATTTGACTTCTGAATTCTGATCCATGCATGAATCCAGATCAGAGACAGGAGAACACATGCATGCATACTAATCACACTGCTCCTTTTCTAACTCCAACATGGTCTAAATTATACCAGCTCGCAAGTTATTTTTCTTTCTTCCAAGTCAAACAAGTGTACGTATACACATGACGATAAGAAGATCAGAGAATATCAGATCAGAGACTATCAGACTAGGACATATAATAAGCAACTGAAAATGATACTGTTTGTAAACAACAAAGGATATTGATGGATGAATTGTATTAGTGAGTGCCGCCTGTTAACTAGAAAAATGGAAGACGAAGCAAACTTACAGAGATCCATTGACACACGTACTGTTCAGTGGAAACCGGGCTGGTTTTTAAAAACCATTGTTCTACAACTAGTTCTTGAATTGCTGCAAATTTCAAGCATGAGCTAAAACGGCACCACATTACCTAACATTAGTGTGTAAAGTCCGGCTGGTGTGCACACCAATTCAAACGCAAAGCTTGAACGGCACTGCATGAAGTACCTAATTACCTAAACTGCACGCTGAGAAGTACAAGTTGGCAATGCCAGTCATGGAGTGGCGCGCACACACACACACACACACACACATATATATATATATATATATATATATATATATATATATATATATATATATATATATATATATATATATATATGTATATATATATATATATAGTGCTAATGGGTAATTCGGTGCTAAGATGCTAATACCAATCTTGACCGTTGGATGTGGAAGCATGCATGGTGTTTAATGAAGGTGCATTAATGAAGACGCATTGGAGGTGGAAGCATGCAAGGTGATTAAATGGTTTGGAGGTGGGAGCCTGCATTAATCTTGGTTGTTCAATCCAGATCCAACGGTCAAGATTGATATTAGCACCTTAGCACTGAATTACCCATTAGCACTAGATACGTCCCTATATATATATATATATATATATATATATATATATATATATATATATATATATATATATATATATATATATATATAAAAGATATTCTCAAGGCAATACAGCTCCGTTACTAATGGAAGACAAGAACCATGCATGCAAAGCTAGTAGGCAATAGCAAATGGAGGTTTCAACGCATTGGGATCTAAAAAAACGGTGAGACCAAATCCATGAACTATACCTCTACTAGTAGGGTACCTGTGCGTTACAACAGAGTCCTAAAAGAGTGTGAGATGTACCAGTAGACATGGTTCTAAACTTTGCAGTAAATATCAATTTCGAGCGTCGATAGTGACGGTGATGGCCGACCGGAGATGTGGAGCGGAAGAGAGGTCGAGACTCGAGCCATTGTCGATGCGGGCCGGCGTGACGAGCCTCCGCCTCCCTCCAGCGCCAAGCTCTCCACTCTTGTCCCCCTCGCCCCTCCCCACTCTCCTCTAGACCCGCCGCCGCCGCCTCCATCTCCCTTCCCCACTGGCGCCTCCGAGCGTCAATGGCCACGGTGGTGCCCGACTAGAGATGTGGAGCGGAAGCGAAATCAGGGGGTGAGATCAGGGAGGGGAAGTGGTGGGCGGTTGAAAAGGGAGAGGAGCGGTTGGGGTGGGCGAGGGACTCACGAGCAATTCGGGATCGTTGGATTTTTTCGTATGAGGGGGTGGAACGATCGTCCCGCTGCGCAAGAGTAAACCCTTTCTTTTATTAGTTAAAAAAAGAGCACCAATGAGATCACCAGAGAAGAGGCACTCGGAATCTCAAAGACCACCCCAACTGAACCCACACGGTATTCTAGGCAAATGGTACATCTAACTTTGGATCACAGTACTACATACTGTTCTTAATTTCAACGAGATTAGTTATGATTAAGGTCAATGGTCTTGAATTTGATTAGTGTGTTGATTTCCTAAAGAATACCATACAAGTGGTCCGGTGATGTGCCTGTGGAAGGGGAAACCTTGGATCTAGGAGAGATATATCTAATCATAGTCCAAGCATCGCAGGTAGAGCCCAGTTCTTAATGATGGATCTAGCTAGCAAGAAATTATTAGTTTTCTTGAACAAGGAAATGTTTTTTGTTAGATGTATCTTTGAATATTTATACATCCACTTCTGATATATGTTTTTCTGAACATTATTCCTTTTTCCGTGACATAAGCTAGGTATGCCTTTGTGGGTATCTGAGGGATCCTCGAAGAAGGGGGACTGGCTGCCAGAAAGTGTGTTTATTTCCTTGAAAAATGGTCTCTCTTTTTACATGGGGGTAAGGTGGCTATTTATAGCCTTTCTACTGAGTACATGAGATTACAAACTTGCTTGCCCCCCTACAGAGACCTATGCTAGTAGAGGTTGCAGAAACTTTTCCTGCCCTAGGTGTAGCTTCTGGCTCATGGTGATCCACCCAGCTAGTGCACCCGGCTCACCGATACTGTTGCCCAAATAGGGGGGCGGTACGAGACCCCCTTGCTCGGGCGGCTTCGGGTACTCCCGGAGGACGAGGGACTTCAGGGTCCTCCGGGCCACCTTCAGGACCCTCCGGGCCTTCCAACCCCTCCGGCGACGTGGGCTCGCTTCGTTGTTCGCCTGGTCGCGGGGGCCGGTGGGCCACCTCTACGACAGCACTATACACTTGTCATTACTTTGTTGTGATCTGCATGTTCTATACATGTATATCCAAGGCTTTGTAACAAAATGAGGTTTCCACATTTCTCTTATAATTATATGAGATGCCGGGCTTACCTGTTGTGCATACTCATCGGGTCAATGCAACGTTTTTCAGACCAATTAGCTGTCCCCCATACCATAATTTTTCTAATTTGTTTCTAAAGAATCAAACCATTAGTATTGAATCACGATAGATCGAGTTCATGACATGGCATTCAAAGTCTGGAAAGATACTAGTCGCTAGACACCAAAATCTAAATAATACTCCTAGGAAGTTCCTAATTGCATGTTCAATGGCAGAGCATACACGCATCTAATAGTGAGCTGGATCGATTTCCAAGCTGATATCACTCAGTGGTGACTTCGTCATTTCTTCTTCAAGCTCCGCTCGTTCAGTCTTCCGTAGGCGTTGCGTGTGTGAGTGCGTGCGTGCGGTGGTGTGCGTATGTGTAAGAGTCTATGTGTTGTACCGGGTGATTCGCAAAAAAAAAATGAACATTTCTCTGAGAGAAATTATAACTTGTGAGAAAGACGAATGTGGTCCTCCTCTACTCTCACCAAAAATCAATACGGATAGAAGACGTATGTGGTCCTCTACTTTCACAAAATACCAGTACGGACAAGCTGTCGTTGATCCAGCTCAAACATAGTAAATTATGACTGAATTTCTTGTAACAAATTTTCCCCATTTCTCTGTAAGCCAGTGTCATAAAACTGCATGCCCATTAGTCATGCATGGCATAGTTAAAACACCACTCAAGCTACCCATGGGCCGTGGCTATTCTCACGTGAGCACCCAATGGGTTAACCTTCCGATCGTCCTAAAGTCGAACACGCATCCTCAGTCATAAAACAGCAACAGCAATGTCACGTGCTACTGTACCGTAACATTGGTTCGTAGCTATCGGATTCAAAAGCGAAGGCCACCATTGTACGCGGTACTGTACTGTAGCGAAGCACTGTATAAAAATACTATAGTTGATGCTGTATCGATTGATCTGGTTTGTTCTTTCTGAATTGAACGCCTCGGATCGTCGCAATGTCACAGCACCGTTGCTCTCTACCATTTCGTTGGCAACGTCAGAGGATTTGAATCCCCTAAAGTCCGCAAGACGGTCCTACAATAGTCGGCTGAGGCGATGACTTGTGGGAAGCTTCGTACGGACATCAACGTTGGACGCGCTCTTCCGGCCAGACGTACGCAGTCTGGACGCACATCTTAATTGGCCTCTCAACAGCAGCAACAAGTTGCACTCGTTGAAATCCACATAAATCTCAGACGCCTGTGCTTATTTATTTTTCTCTGCAAGTCACCCAAGAGTGCGGCTGTGTCTGACAGTTCGGATGCTGACCGCCTAACATAGGTAAGCACCGGGTTACGACTTTATTTATGCCAAAGTCCAAATAGGAGATGGAAGAGGCCATGGCCTGCCTTTATAAAGCCATAAGAAGGTTGTAGCACAAAGAGAGAAGAGAAAGGATTGAAGGTACAGAGAATCTAGAGAAGAGGAGAGGGAGCTGTGCTGCTAAAAAAAGCTAGCTTCTGTGAAAGAGGAGATGATCAAGGGAGAGAAGCAGCTTGGTATCCATGAAGAGCGGTTAAAAGACGAGGTTTGGAATTCTTTTCTTCATTTAATCTTATGTTTTTAAGCTTCGAAGAGTTTGATTATTTATTTGAATAGGACAATAGGTACGATTAGGACTTAGGTGAGATTGTTTTTGGGGTTCTTGTTTTGATTCATGAAAAGGGAGCTTCTTCAGATATGCAGTTCTTTTTGGGATATGAATGCATGTTTAAAACTAAAAGTAGGGATGTTACGTCAAAAAAAAAAATTACGTCAAAAAAAAAGGTAGGGATGCATGTTTAGAGACAAAATCTGATGTCCAAATCAATCAGGTTTCCATCTTATTACGAAATATTAGGAGCCACCGGTTCTGATGCATATATAGCACATACAAAACATGTGGATAAACCATGAATTGGAATGGTCCACAGTTGATCGTCGTATACTTATGGATGTAATTGCAGATGAAAGAAGATGATCTGGTCTCAGATGGCAATTTTTTCAAGTCCTTGCTAAACCAATCAAGCACAAAAAAACAGGTACCTAACAATTAAGCATATATTCAATAATGCATAGTACATTAAAGATGGAAAAATTAATGGCCGGCTATGGAGGATCCAATAAGATCTGTTTAATATTTCCTTTTACTTCAGAAGTGGCAGTATAAATTCTGACGTTCAACTTTCTTAGCCTGAAATTTCCTAACCTGAATTTTCATGATAAGACCACCTACTTTCATTAATTGTGTCAAAGTTTCCTCTCCTTCAAACCTTTTTGTTTCCTCTACTGCAATATACTGATGCCAAAGTTTTGACTTCCTAGGTGCGTTCACCAAGCCCAAGCGAAAGATCTTATATGGACTCGTCATCGAAGCATACTTCATCAAACCTGAAGGCTCAAAACGAGGTTAGGATGGACATAGTTATATCTTCCTAGGTGCTAATACCCAGTAGTTAAATACACAGCAAGACAACTAGCCATTATCATATGTGATTTGCTTCAGAAAGATAAGCTAGCCAGTAGTTAAATGGGTCTCATCGTTGTGATTTCATGGCCTCGATCAGGTTCCGGAAGATAAGCTAGCATCCACATGGGCAGACATGGGTGAAGTAAGAGAAGAGAACGAGAGGCTCAAGAAGATGCTATCACGCGTTGTAGAGGACTACCGATCTCTTCAAATGCACTTCTACGATGTTCTTCAACAAGGGCGGGCGCCGGAGAAGCTCGCAGACTCTCCGACCACCTTCCCCACCAACATTGAGGAGCCTGAATTCGTCTCATTGAGCCTCGGCAAGAGCACAAGAAAGCGCAATAAGGAAGAGAAGAGTACTATCGGCGAAGGCAAAGAAAATGAATTTTCCTTTAAGATTAAGGAAGGAGGCCTCTCTCTCGGACTGTCAGACTGCAACGTTGGTGTAACTAACAGTGACAAGGTACAGCCGGATGTGCTGACCTTGAGCCCTGAAGGCAGCCTTGAGGACACCAAGGACGACGCCATCGAGACAACAGAGCAGTGTCCACCGAGCAAAATGCTGAAGAATTTGAGGAGCGACGGCGCGGAAACCGAGGATGATATAGCCCCACAGTCACATGTCAGGAAAACTAGGGTATCGGTGAGGGCAAGGTGTGATGCGCCAACGGTACGTACATACATAACAGAAGTATAAATCTTGGAAAATGCTCTCTCTTGCTAACAACATATGATGAGGAGATAAGCTCAATCAGATGGAAATATATATGATTTGGATCGTTGTGCAGATGAATGATGGATGCCAGTGGAGGAAGTATGGGCAGAAGACAGCAAAGGGAACCCGTGCCCGCGCGCCTACTACCGGTGCACCGTTGCAGCAGGATGCCCCGTCAGGAAGCAGGTATCCATATTACGCATGATCCATATCAGACAACAATGCTCAAACTAACTTCAGGTCTTCAAAACTACGCATTTTTCTGTTCAAAATTACAATGCTACTTCGTCGAACATGAATTTAATTATTCGAGAGAAATTGACTCGGTGTGGGGACTGAATCCGAGCTAGTCCCCAACCAACAAAGGCATCATACAATTGCGATAGAACATAGGTTTGGAGCCGATGGAGAACCCAAATTATGTTCGGTTTGCGAGGAAAACTGTAGGCGATCCGTTGAATTGGACCAACTAACAAGCATTGCCTAGCTACGAGGTCTCCTAAATTTCCAAATCTTTAGCGTGTTAGGTGGTGAGGGAGTAATCATTTCCTTTAGCTGCGGTGTGTGATTTGGATGCGTAAGAGTCGATCAATGTCTACTGTGGCTAGTTGGTGTTGCCCTGGCCTGCGCGTTAGGTTGCTTCGCTAGGACTCATGTTTTTCTTAGGAATGAACCTTTAAAGTAAATATTTAGCAAAAGAAACCAAAGAGGGGAGGAGGTGAGGGAAATGGATGTAAACCGATGGTAGTTTTCGGTAAAAAGTGAATAAAGGAGTTGAACAAATATTACCGAGCAGTCATACGCTTTGGTACGGGCTGAGCATCCGTCCTCACCATGCATGTCCATACATGTTTCGCAATCGCAGGTGCAAAGATGCGCGGAGGACATGTCCATCCTGATCACCACCTACGAGGGCACGCACAACCACCCGCTCAACGTCTCCGCCACCGCCATGGCCTCCACCACCTCCGCCGCGGCGTCCATGCTCATGTCGGGCTCCACCTCCCTCGGCTTCCCCACCACCTCCTCCGCCACCGCCGGCCTCCACGGCCTCAACTTCGGCCTCCCGGTGGCCGCCGACGCCTCCAAGCTGCCCGGCGGCCGGCCGTTCTTCCTCCCGACCGGCGCCGCGTCCATCACCTCCACCCCCTCCTACCCCACCATCACGCTGGACCTCACCTCGCAAGCCTTCTCGCTGAGCAACAGGTTCTCTTCGAGCTTCACTGGCTCTCACAGCACTAGGTACCCTTCCTCGAGCTTCACCTTCTCCAGCTCCGGGCCGAGCAACCTGCCCAGCGCTACTGCATGGCCGGCCGGTGCTGGGTACTTGAGCTATGGGTCAACGGGCGCACCGTACAACGGCGGCAAGAGCTCGTTTGAAGCTGCACTCGGCAGCATCAATGGAAGGCAAGGCTCAGCCGCAGCGCTCTACCAGGTGCCTCAGCTGCAGCAGAAGGCCTCCGCGAGCGGCGGCGCGGCGTCGAGCGTGCTCACCGACACCATAGCGAAGGCGATCACGACGGACCCGAACTTCCACACGGCGCTCGCGGCCGCCATCACGTCGTACGTCGGCACGCAGGGTGCGTCATCAGCAAGGGGAGGAGAGGGCAGCCTCAAGTGGGGGGAGCACCTCGGGTTGGGGCCGTCAAGCACGGCATGCTCTTCGGCGTTGCTGGCACGGTCGTCGTCGACGGTGGCGGCGCAGAGTTCGAGCGGCCAGATGTTCTTGCAGCCGTCGCTGGGGCTGCCAGGCTCGACGAGTGCATCCACGTCTCCTGTGGAGAACAGGGGGGAGCACATTAGCTGAAGGTTCTGAATGTGTTCCGATTCATTCAAGTGTTCTGAAGAATTTGATCATTTGGTGTAGATATCCAGGGTGGTAAGGTATGTGTGTGAGTTGAGGGGATAGATATCCTGACTGTAGGATAAAGAAATTGTTTTCAATCACAGTGTAAACATGTAAAACAGATAATTTAGCTGTTCTCGAAAAAAAACAGATTATCGAGTTTGTGTTTTCCTTCATTTTCCTTTTTTTATGAGATGGCAGATCAAGATGAACTGATCATGATACATGAGCGCATTATTGACTTAAGAAATACTAGAAGTACGTTTCATTTCAGATCTCCGTCACTTCCAGGAAAAAGACGTATCTACAGAAATTTTGATCCAGATATATGAATAAGAGTTGCATGTTTTAGGATCAACCGGTTATTGAGAAATCTCCGGTATACTATGTGTGCACACTTGTAACCTTGTACGCTGCCTGCAACACCAGATGGACATCAGCAGCCACTAGTCAGTAACCTATGGAGTTGCAGACTAGCAACATCCCATCACTGATTCGCTGATGCATCAGAACTATCTTCTTGCATACCACAAGAAAAGGCCATCAATATGTTCATAAATGGCTTCAAATGTGAAGAACACTGGCTGCTATTTTCACTTGGAGATGACTTTCATAAACCGGCTCACAGAACTAAACACACCCATGACATTATTCAGCAATGATGGTGCCTCTTCAGATTGCTCATCGCCACCTCCAAATATCATCTGCAAATTAGAATGGTGTTATTTTTCAAAATGTATTTTTTTACGGAAAACACCAACATTGTTGCTGAACTATAACAGCATGTGTTGTCAAGCATTTGTCTATCGACAGCAAATAGATTTTCTCAATCGAGGTTCTTCAGCTTGTATGGAGTATCAGTAGTTTGACTGCTTAATGTGTGTGCAGTCACACGATGCTATCTTGAGATTGAGAATGAGTTGATTGTTGGGTGCTTGCAGTTTCTATACGCAGTGGCATAATTTGACTCACTTTTTTGACAGTGTACAGATTCAACTCAACAAGTATAAATAGATACTGATCAAAGATAGGAATAACCGAATAAGCAACAAATTATAGTAGTTAATTCCAGTGTCTAACCTCAATATCTGTTGCATCAGGGCGACTTATAAGTTCTCTGGCGAGCAAATACCGATTAGGCCTACTTGAATCATCATAAAACACTTTCCACTTTCTGTAAAATTAATAATAAAAGCAAAGATTTTTAGCCTATTCTTTCAATGAATATTATTTTGGATTATATGAATGAAAAAGACAACAATTATCTACCCACCCAGGATAGCATCTAAAGATTGCACCAGTTGGCAATGGCCTCATCGAATAAACGGTGGTAAACGTGCTGCAAAGTGGGTGACAGATGTTAGAAAAAGACAGAGGGAGAACACAACAGATAAAAAAGAAGAAAGCATGCACTGGTTCAATCGTTTACGGACATAAAATCTCTTAATTGATAACCACAAATATTTTTAAGAAAGTGAAACAGGTACAAATAACCACGGTTTACAGTTACAATTAACCATACTTTAGGACATAGCGGATTAGCGGTATACATCATAGAAGATGGGTCTCTGTCCATACTCTGATCTCGGCAAGCAATAGCTATTTATGTTTCGGGAAGTAGAAATAGTTACACATTGACAAGAAACAATGTACAGATGTTTCCACTGACTTACCTTAAGAAATTTCTGCGTAGATTCCGAACATTAAAGCCCACTCCAACATCTCCACTAACAAGGCGTGGGTTCCACATGACAAGAGGTCTTATCTTCATTGAATTAAAACTGGACATTATTATAGGATATCATATTGAATGGAATATATATGCAAATAATAATAGGATATAAAGAAGGTAATTGATCAAAATATACAAATTCAGATTGGTAGTTGATTAAAATATACAAACTTTCAATGGATGTGTTTGGGCATGCAATTCTGCATCAGCTCTTTCATGTGATGGCCACACATGTAAGTACATACTAACCTGGTTGTGCAAATGCATTCCGATCCTACGAATGTACATGCATGGCGAAATACTCTGTAAATATACATGTAAATCTTATCCTAGCAACTTTGCATGGAACACTAAGTGAAATTCCTTTTTTTTCATACGAACTAATGCAAGTTTATCTGCGGACGTTTGAAATTTGATCAAGCATAAGTTATATACAGGATCATCAGAGAGTTGAGATGCAATGCGTTCAACGGATTCCAGCATCTGATGATCAGGGATAATCATGACAACGACTTCATCTTCAGCGTCAACTGGCTTCCGGTCACTCAAGCTGCAATTCAAGTTACAAGAACAGATAAATTTACAAAAAAAAAAAAAAACTGAGCAGAACAAAATTTTGATGTCAAACATCTTAAAGAGCACGTCATCCATAAGCTGGGGAAAAAATAACAAGAAGAAAACCAAGATGTGAGTCAATACATAAAGGCAAACAGAATCTAGTGAACATATTTTAATACCAAGAGAAAAAATGAAATATTATTACGATGACAACCAAGGATTGGTGGTGCTGAATTTTGTTTTATTTTCAATATTGATGGTAAAATTTATGATGTTTCGCCCCTGGGTAAAATTTAATGTCCTAAAGCTAGAAGCAACCAATAAAATTTTCTTCTCCAAGAACAAAAAATGATCCGCGTTCTCTCCTATCATGTCTAGTGATATATGGTATTAAGCATTAGGGATTTGAAGCGAACTGGACAAGTCTTAACAAGAGGAAAACGTGCTTCTGTATAAATACTGCTAACACGTCACATGAATTCAAGAAATCATAATCCATAGCATGTCACATGAGTAACTAAGCAATTCATTTCCATTCTGAGGGGACTACTGAAAGTAAAGCAGTACCTAGCACACTTGAACTGTGCATCTTTCCACTGATATTTCAGAAGGGCAGCTGATCCAGCATCAGGGAAGATGGCCTTAACTTTCTATAAACAGAAACTTGAATCAGCACATAATACATATTTAAACTGCAATAGTAAAAAATTCTCTATGGCCGAAGTGGCACGCTAGGAAGACAGTAATCTGATGAATCGGTGCTACATAGGATAGGAGCTAGTGACACTGAATTGTAAAGGGACCATAAAGAGCAAAAGCCATATCTATTGCCAAACGACTTTGTATCCAAACCTGGCCTGTCTCTTGTACAAGTGTATCCAGGAATATTCTCGACAATGCCCAGACCTCGGCCTGTGCTCCTTCCTCGTTGAGGAACTCCAGATTAGGGATCAGTAGTTCAGCCTACAAGAATGAAAACCAAGGACAGATCAACAACGGCGAGTACATGATAAGGTTGTGTGATCAGCACAAAATTAGAAGTTTAACCTCTTGGGTGGCACTTGGTGTGCTTCCATGCCATTCCAAGTAAAAAAAATGCACAACTTTTATGACAGGTATAGTTAAATTGGAACAGTACATATGAGCAATTCGCAACATACAATAGCTCGCATGCCTCCGGAATTGACGAAATCGGCGCTCGCCTTCCCCGATTGCCATATCGCGCCCTGCAAATCCGACGGCAAGCAGCTGAACAACACAACACGCAGACGCGTCAGAACGAGAAGATATTTGTGTTCTTCGAATGCCCAGGCACGAGTTTGCCGGGAGTAGTAGTGGGCCTGACCTGTCGTCCTCCTCCGCCTGCTGCGCCGACCCATCGTCGACCGCCGCCGCCGCTTCCGCGGCCTCGGCCTCCACCGGGGCGTCGGAGGCGTCGAACTTGCCGAACTTAGCGCGAGGGCGAGGCGGCGAGCGGCGTAGGCGCAGCCGCAGCCTCGCTGCCGCGGCAGGGGAGAGGACGAGGGGTGGGGATGGGAGGCGGCGAGGGAGAGCAGCCGGGCAAGCGCACTGGGGCGAGAGCAGCGGCGTGGTCGCCATTGCTTCGCGCAGGGGGAGACGTGGTCGAGTTGTGGCTGGCTGCCCTCGTGCTGGATAACGGTAGGCTCGTTTCGGAAACGGGATCCCGCCTACGCGCGCCGTCCGATGGAAATTTCAACGGATCACAATAGATTGATCGCAGCAACAGCACTGCTATATAATACTACTATTGCAACGACATGTTGATTAACAACAGCATCAAAGCCAAAATCTCGAGGTAATGGTAACCATCTTTGAATTCTATTGAGCAGTTACATGTCCAAATGGATAAAAACTAAACTGTAGTACAATCGTGTCACTCTTTTCAGTATGCATCTTTGGTATATCATTCAGAACATTTTGCCTGCAGGGGCAATCTATTTGGCATGTAATCTCACATTTTGGCCTTACTGTTCTAGTTTAGTTGTTGCAAGCAGTTGCTGTGCTCTCCGTTCCTTTTCCGGTCGCGAAGGATTTGCCGCACCCGCAGGTTTTTGTTGCGTTTGGGTTCTGGAAGGAGAAGCCACCGCCGATGAGAGCGTCGCTGTAGTCCAGCTCCATTCCAAACATGAAAAGAAGGCTCTTTGGATCGCAGACTGCAGAAGCACAGAAGCCTCTAGTAAAAAATCCAGTAAATCAGATATCAGGTAAAATCGATTCAATCTGAACATGAAGAACCACAATCGGTTCTGAACATCAGCCTGAACTACAACTGCAGTAGCACAGAAGAGACCTCTCGATAGAAATCTGCTAAACCAGATATTTGGTCGAATTGGTTCAATCTGAACATGAAGAACCACAACCGGTTCTGATATCGTACTTCTGAACATCAGCCTGTGACCTATTTCAGGCCAATTCAAACTCAATTGGAAATGTGTGATCTCTTATTTCTGTCAGTTTAATTAGGCATGTGCATGTCCAGCTTAATTAGTAGAGCTGATAACTTTTTCAATATATGCACCATCTCTAGACAGGTACAACAGAAGTACCACACGGCCAGCTGGTCTTTGGAAAGTTAATTGCAGCTATAGTGGTCATTCCTAACAAACATAGTGCACAATTAAGATAAAGCAGTTACCTATTGCGAAACCATCATATTCTATAGCTGAATCATCAGGGCTGGCATTTGCTCGATTTTCAAACTCCATGGTGTAAGACATGCCAGAACATCCACCTTGTTTAACTCCAATTCTCAAACAGAGATCTTCATTCCGTTCAGCCCTCATTCTATTCAGATGCTTCAAGGCCTTTTCAGTCAATGAAATAGCTGGTGAAATGCTACCAGAAGTTGCTGCTGCTGCTGCTGCAAAATATGATCAATGATCTACTAAGTTAATGTTGAAAGAAACTTGTCTGAAATTATGTCCATTTCTGCAGTGTTTGCATTCAGCGTTTAATATCCACAGGATGTATCTCATAGCCATTCAATATTCACAGTTTCCCTTAACTATTCTCTTTCTCATGCAAATATGGGACAGATGAACCTATGACTGATGTAGGACAATCGAAAGGACCAGGTCATTAAGGTCCACTTCAATCTACGGCATGACAATGGCGTTCATAAGAAACAAAATGCTTATGGAAGTGATAGTAGTGACCAACATATCGAATACGAATATACCATGCTAATGCTAGTTGATCAAGCGGCTTTATATTTCTAACATGCGCATAGGTTTAAAGGGAGAGAAAAACTATAACTCCCAAACTTTCATTTAATCCCCTTAAATAGATAAGGAATGGTGCAAACAATCCCTAAGCCCCTAACTATCTACTACTGGGAAGATACAGCATAACTCAATTTGATGTATAAAGAACTGCATCTAAAATCTATATAGGTGGTACAAAGGAATTCCCTAATACTGCAAACAGAAATAGGATTGTCTAGGAACAGGTAACTGCTTTCTCTCCTGATACTGCAAACAGAAATAGGTTTGTCTAGGAGCATGTAACTGCTTTCCCCCTAAAGAACTATTGTCTAGCAGGGTTCAGGGGATGTAAGATCTACTATTTAGATAAGGTTGGTCTGGTGATGAACATGGTGAGGACAACCACGAATGTATGTGAACTGAGTCCGCAAGAAGCAACTAAATTAGTAACCCAAAAGGCAATACGGGCTTGGCAATATATGTCTGGAATTGGAATTCTGCCAAAGCTGTAACGCTTATACACTCCTACATGGAAAATATTATTCCTATCCACGGCAGGAACAATTTTCAGCTACCTGAATCAAGATAAGGAGGCGTGTTATATGAAGATCGATTCCTTCGCCAACGTTCAGTATTTTACAGTACCGATCAATCCAACTTCATTTTACATGTTTCCACAACTCGAATTCCAGCGCCAACATATCCAACCCTTTCAGGCAAAAGTATCTCTATTTTTCTCTAATCAGATAAGTAAACAACATCTGAGTTGACCAAGAGGAACCTGGAGGCGCGGAGGCGCGGAGGGAGACGGCCCTGCCGCCGCCGGGGAAACGGATCGAGGTGGCGGAGGAGGAGGAGGAGACGGCGAGGTGGGGGCGTGCGGTGCCGGGGAGGCGGCCGAGGAGAGGGCGGGACGTGCCTGATGCGAGCGCCATGGTGGGGTTTCGAGAGGGAAGGGGAGAGACGCAAGACAGGAGGATGACGACGAGAGGAAGGAAAGATCTGGTGGCTCGCGGGCCGCTCTGATTCTTGGAGCCTCTTGGGCTCCTCCGCCTCCAGGCTTTCTGGTCCACAGTTTGGGAGCACGGTTTCGTCTTGGTCTGAGTGATGGTGTGGATTGTGGACTGGTCGCATGTGCAAATGCAGAAACTAACATGTTGATTTTTTTTTTCAATTACAAGAAGATACACATGCACACACGCGAGTTTATTCACATAGCACACGTCTAGGAAAACGGAGACCGAGATAAATCCACGACTTAACAAAATATCTACTGAATCGTACTCGTGTGTGACGTAAAGGTGGACATCAGTATTTGAAGTGTTGTGGGTAAAGTCGCACACCCATAACTATACCAAGTTGTATGCTTAATTTGTTAATTCAATATGAATAAATACAATTTTTTTCGTTAAAATATAGAGTGATTCTGGCAAAAAGGAAGTAAAGTGTAACCTAAACTAGCTCAATTAAGACTGAGCCTTCAACATAGTGGCAAATAAGAAACTCAGCGCAACATTGTTTTCATTGTGTGTAGTTCATCTAAAAATATAGAGTTATTTAGATACATGCCACTATAAAGTTGCAAGTTTAGAAATTTGCCATTGCAAACTTCGTCGTTAGATTTATGCCACTCTAGAGCTACATTGCTTTGAGATATGCCATTATGAATTTTTGTGGACCAAATTATTCTTCCTTCTTCCTCCTCACTACCTTCTTAGTTCTTCCTCCCATGTCGACCACCACCATAGAGGTGAAATCCATGGCCGTCGCCGCTGACCCTCTCCTCCTCGCATGCGGCGCACTCGCTCCTCCTCCTGCTCTGTCGCGTTCTCCATACCATGGCCGACGAGCTCCGATCGTCATTGCCCGCCACCGCCGCTCGCCATGGACCACCGCCTCGCCGAGCTCTGGTTGCCATCGCTCACCACGGCCAGCCATCTCCCCGAGCTCCGACCGTCGTTGCTCGAAGCCACCGCTCTCCATGGACCACCACCACACCGAGCTCTGATCACCACTACTAGCGCCGCCTCCCGGAGCCAACTTAGCCTCACCATTCCAAGTCTTCTCTCTCGCTTCCTCACCATTCCAAGTCTTCTTATCCTCTCGTGTTGTTTGATTCATTTTTATCACTCTTTGATCGCCGCTGCTATGCCATATGTGCTGGCCACGGTGCTGGAGTCACCGTCGCCGCCGAGGCACAACAAGCGGTGTCGCTGGGCGGGGCGCTGGCTCTGGTGCCGAAGTCCCCCATTTGTGGAGGGAGGGGAAGCTCCAAGAGGCGGCGCTGGTGAAGAGCCTGTGGATCTCGTCGAACACCCTTAGCGCGAGCGCCACGCGCTCTTGCTTGCAGTAGGCCCTCACCAGCACGCCGTACACATGCCCATCGAACTACAGCTCGCTCTGCCGCACCAGGCCAAACAGCATGTGCATGCCCTTGAGGTCGCCGACGCTGGCCAGGTGCTCCATCAGGCCAGAGAATGTCTGCAGGTCCGGGAGGGCGCCCTGCATGGCTGCATCATCATCTCCTTGAGGAGCACCATGGCGTCGAGCCCTCTCTGGCATTTCGCCATCGTCCTTAGCAGCGACGAGCACAGCAGCGTGAGGTTGGGCCTCGACACAGGGCAGCAGATGGAGTTGGCATCTTGAAACACCCTGACCGCCGCGTCAGCCTTCTAAGAAGATGGGAGGAGGAAGAAAGGACAATTTGGTCCAGAAAAATTCGTAATGACATATTCCAAAGCAATGCAGCTCTAGAGTGGCATAAATCTATTGACAAACTTTGCACTGACAGATTTCAAAACTTGCAACTCTAGAGTGACATGTATCTGAATAACCCATATATAGCTTTCCACTTCCCTAAAATGTAGGGGACATTCTAGTGTTCTTTCGGGAAAAAAGTTGAGATTATAGATGTTTGATCAAGTTTGAAGGGAATATATTCCCACCCTATTTCCCTATATATTTCAAGTATTCCCTCTTATTACAAATATAAATCATTTTGAACATTAGCACGGTCTAAAAGATAACACTTTGACCGTTATTTTTTTATATGAAAATACGATGTTTCAAATAATAGAAATTATACATTATGAAAGTATATTTTCATTATGTATCTAGTGATACCAATTCCATGTCATCAATCTTAGTAATTTTTATATATTAGTAGACAAGCCTGGAAATGTTAGACAATACAGATTTTCAAAGTCTGTAATCGAAGGCAGTACCACTCTAACCCATTCGCCCATCCTCATCCCAGAATCCCACATGACTAGGGATGGCAATAGGGTCATTCTCCGTCGGGGAGTGGTGGAACATCCTCATCCCGAGAGAAGAAAAATTCTCCGTTCCCCGTCCCTATCCCCATCCTCAAGTACTATTCTCCCCCGTCCCTCGTTCCCATCGGGTTATCGAGGCCCCACGGGGACCCATACCTGAAAGTTGCATCCCGAAAGAAGAGAAAATAAGATCCATAATGTTATAAAATAGGTATCAACATCCACATGCAATGTGTCGGATCCGGATTTTCTAATCCCGAATCCTCTGTGGAAAACATTGTGCTATTCCCTGGATCAGTAGATAGCACTCACAGGTACATTGTTGAATCATTCATACATGGCGTGAACTAAAGTACCAAATTTATTACAACCATCAGAGTGACATAGACCACGTTGAGTCGAGTTTTACAAAAAGGGCCGATCAGGCCAAATTGATTACATTACATAAAAGCAACGTAAACTACAGCAGAAGCAAAAGAGGTAGAGCTCATCTCTTCACAGGCAACCGACTAGGCCAACCTGTGTACGACTGATATTAACCAAGGACCTGGATAATATCGGTGGTACGCAAGTGCCGACGAGTCCGCTAGACTGGGACAAGACCTAGACTACAAAACTAGACTACTCTTCATCATTTCCTTGCTCGTTGACATCTGGCTTCTCATAGTACGCATAGTCTCCTTCATCCACATTATCTGAAGGGTTTGGGGGAGAGCGAGAATGAGCACAACTTTCGTGCTCGCGAGCCAACACACAATGCAATAATATACATGCAGGGCTTAACAAGGATGGCTCAGGTTCTTTTATTTGCTAAAGCAAAGTTTTCAATTATCATAATTACAAATTCCTATTACTTAGCATTTTTAACAAATTGCATTTTAATAAAGAGAGTAATTGTGCAATAATTGTATTAGCAGAGGTTACCTCCACCTTCCTGCTTAATTTGATTGGGGCTAACCCCACATATTAACATCACTGAGTCTTAAAACTCAAGCAAAAAACCAAACTCAGGGCTAGGTGAGCCCGCCACAATTTTCATACCACCCAACAAGGTTTTTGAAATAGAACTAACTCAAATTAAGTTCTCATTTCTGCTTTTGACCGTAGGCACGGCTATTTAAACAGTCTATAACTCTGCAGAGATTGTACACTTTACTCACAAGAGACAATTAACTCGTTGCCCTACACGATTCCGTAGTCGTGTAGTCGAGAGGTTGTCACAATAACATTTCTAAATATCTCGCCCCTTCCATCGTCTCACCCATATGGGGTTACGCCCATACGTTGCACGTGATGTCCACCTCAACGACTGGCGTAGCGTGGCTACACCTCAGCGACTGGCGAACTTCACCCTTAACTCGGTGTCCCTATCAAGCCCGACATACCCAGAGCTTGTGCCCCTTTATCCCTCCAGTGAGATGACTTTCAGGATTTGATAAATGTACTAAGCCAAATTGCAGTTTGTTGCAGACTTGTGGTTGTACTTATTATACACAGGAGGTCGTGACAAGATTAAGTCCTTAGGGTTATCTGGGTGGTTCTTTCACATACCAACCACAAAACAACAGTCCTTGGGCTACACCAGCACCCACTGTCGTACCATCCACCTCACCATCCGCCCAGATAGGGTAATAGCAATTTAGGGTTTTTGAGAAGTAAGATACAACAACTCAATCATCTCAGTCATTTACCCGTAATGACTATCCAAAATATTTTATGTTTGAAGAGATGATGATTGGGACAGTTTAATGTCCCGATACTTAAGCAAGGCTAGCATGTCACTTAAGTACAACCTATAGCTAGTATTGCCATATAGTTACTAGGGTGACAAAGATTAAGGGATTCAAGTTGTCAAGGATGTTATAATAATTAATTAATCATCAAATGGGTATGTAACTACCTTAAGCTTTAATATACATTTGCTTAAAGAATTAAAGCATGTAATTTGTTATTTTAAAAGAATATAATTTGCATAAAATGTTAGCTCAATATGATCAAAGTATTGACTCGCCTTGATTGTAGGGAAGAGGGTCCGGGTAGTCTTGTTCTTGATCAACTTGGAGGTCTCCGGCGTCTTCGAACTCTACGCGGGCGTAGTACCGGAAAAATAAACAACAAGCAACAAGAGCAAATAAATACAAATGAGATAGCAAAAGAACTTCAAATTAAACAAGACCTATGTCATTAGTAAGATCTTGAATTTACAAAATTTTAAAAATTTAAATCACAATTTTTGGAGTTGAAATGAGAGAGATATGAATTTTTAAAGCCTTCCTTTTGAATTACAAACAGAAAAGGAAAAAGGAAAACAAACAAAAAGAAAATCGCCAGGGGACGAAGGACAAGTGGCCCGCCCACGGCTCGGCCGAAGCTTGGCGCGGTGTGCAGCACGACCCAAGAGGCGGCGCCCTAAAAGAAAAGGGAGAGGATCGGCGGGAGGAGAGATGGAGGCGGCGCGGGAGGAAGAAGGGGCGGGGGCGCGTGGCCGCGGCGGCAACGACGGCGGCCGGAGGAAAACAGCAGCGCTCAGGGCTCACTGGCTGGCGAGGAGGGCACCGAGGCGGCGGCGGCGGCTCCGAGAGGTAAGGTTCTTCCTCGGCTCTTCTTCCTCTCTTTTCTTGCTTCTTCTTCCTCGGTTTCCTTTTCTTGGGGAAGAAGGGGGGTGGGGGAAGAGGAAGGGAGGGCACCGGGTTTTAAAGGCCGAGGGGAGGAGCGGGGAGCCGTTGGAGAAGGGGGGGTCCGGGCGACCGTACGCGGCAAAAAGGGGGCATGCGGGCGGCGCACGGGTGATGATGGCGCCACGGTGGCGTGTGCAGAAGGAGGGGCTCGGGCAGGTGTGCGCGCGGTAGGTGGGACGAGGTGAGCGAGAGGACGCGGCAGGGAGCTAGGAGGAGCTAGAGGTGGCGTGGCGTCAGAGCATGTGAGGGAGGGGGCCGGCGGTGGTGCGGCGGTAGATGGGACTCGACGAGGACGAGGGTGCCGGGGTTGCGACTGGCAGGGGAGCAGGCGGAGTAGGTGGCGGCGCAGAGGAGCACGCGGGCACAAAGAGGCGCAGAGAGGGGGGAGGTAGGTGAGGAAGACGAGTGAGAGGTGGCTAAAATGATAATGTTATCAAATAATCTTGAATGGTTGAATCTAATTACAATGAAGCAACAGAACACTCAATTCGTATATCCCGCTCGACTTACAACGAAATCATCTACAACCATGCAGCTCTTATCATGACTATGATCTTCCAAAGTAAAGCATATACACACACAGACGAATCGACGCTCGAATATAATCCTTGATCAGCATACAAGACAATAGTTCAAGAGTACGCACGGCAGAGCACGCACGCGCGCACGTAGCACATATACATATCACCTCATTCAACATCCTGCAAGAATCGATTATCGGATCAATGCATTGTTCAGAAGTGATTTCCAAAACAACCGAAGGACACTGTTAAAAAATAACAAGTAATCGCCCGCACAAATAAGTAGGGGTGGCAGGTGCGCTCCTAACCAATGCTGCCAGAGGCTGGAATGGTTCACTCAGGTTCGCTCCATTTGGAGCAGCCCCAATGCTCCATTGGATCTTAAGGGTTAAACCTTTCAATAGAGGGAAGCATTAGCATGTCTCTCTTTACATTACATCCAAACATACATAATGGAAAAAACCATAGTTTGGACAATATTATTCACAAGATAATAAATTGCATAGTCTGTAAGGTGACAATTCAGAATATATACATCAATCCTTCATTTCTTACAAAAGGGGTGATTGATAAAGTCACAAATGAAATACAGATCCATATGACAATACACATGCATGAAAGACCGCATATTTAATCCTTGCTGTAGAGATGAGGGGATCATGATTTAACAGCAGCTCTGATGATCTTTGAGTCTGGTTGCCACCCACCACATCGATAGTGTCAGACACATACCTTCATAAGAACAGTTTAAGGTCAATGAATCACTTTCGGTACTTGCTATTGAGTTGCATGCACCAACCAATTCACTCAGAAGCTTAAGCTGATGAGGAAAGGTGGACATTCACTTATACTTCAACACTCCCCCTCACGTGTAGGCTCCCTCAGGCCTAAGACGTGGAAATAGAAATGAGCTGCAATTAATTTTTTTAATTGCGCCAGCTGGGTCTTGAACTCAAGACCTCTTGGCTCTGATACCATATTGAGTTGCATGCACCAACCAATTCACTCAGAAACTTAAGCTGATGCGGAAAGGTGGACAATTCACTTATCCGTCGCGCGCCTCCTCCCCATTTGCCCCACCGCGCCGCGTCGCGCCGCCTCCTCCCTCCGCCGCGCCCGGTGCCCCCGGCATACCCCGGCAGCCCCGGCCGCGCCGCCTAGTCACATGGCGACGGACTCCTCGGCATCGAGTGGCACTCTGCCTTCGTCCGGATCCGACGCCGCGCCACCCACCTTCGTTGCTCCTTACGCAACGATCGCCGTCAAGTTGCACGTCCCGGTGACCCTTGAGTTGAAGCGCCCTAACTTCAACCGCTGGTCTCCGTTCTTCCTCTCCTTGTGCGGCATGTTCGGGCTTCGCTCGCACGTCGATGGCTCCGCCGCGGCACGCCCGCAGGATTTTCAGTGGGCGATCGCCGACTCCTGCGTCCACAGCTGGCTGCTCGGCTCCGTAGCGGACGACGTCCTTGGTCTCGCCCCGCGCGACTGAATGCCCGCCCGGCCGGGTCGCCATCGAAGCCCTCTTTCAGGCGAACAAGGCCTCCCGCGCCGTCTTCCTCGGCCACGAGTTCCACTCCCTGAACCAGGGTGATCTCTCAATAGATGAGTACTGCCAAAAGATGAAGGCCACCGCCGACGCGCTGCGTGATGTTGGCCACGTCGTCCTCGACTCGCAGCTTGTTCTCAACCTGCTGCGCGGCCTCAACCCTCGCTTCTCCAGCACCGCCGACAACATCGCCGACTCCGATCCACTACCCAACTTCGCCACCGCCCGCGAGAAACTGGTTCTGAAGGAACTTCGTCTTGCCAACGAAGGCAAAGTCGCTACCGCGACCGCCCTCCACGCCGACTCCTCTCCCTGCGGAGCGGCCTGCCACGTCGCCGGCTACGGCCAGGGTGCCAGTGGCGGTCACGCCGCTGGCAGCAGCGGCTCTGGTAGCGGCGGCCGTCAAGGCGGCGGTCACGGCGGGCGGCGAAATCGGGAAAGGCGGCGATCGGCGGAAACTACGAGCGGCGGCGGCAGCGCGGCCCTACTCCGCCGGCGGCCTCGGATGTGCTTCACCCGTAAGTGCGGCTGCGGCAGCGATGGCGACCTCCGCAGGGCGCGCCGCAGCAGCCGTGGTGTTCTCGCAACCCGCCTTACGGGCGCGTACGCGAGCACACTGCGCCGCGCGCGCCCGATTCGCCACCACGACGGCCTCGCGCCGCCACACGGCATCGCAGTCTTTGGCGAGTGGGATCAGACCGGCCTCATCACCGCCCTAAACAGATGGCACTTCAGGGCGGCAACCAGTGGGTCCTCGACACTGGCGCCACCGCTCACATGTCGTCCTCGGATGGTATACTGCTCTCCCGCCTACCTCACTCCAATTCTTTCATTACTGTAGGCAACGGCAGCACCATTCCCATTTCCTGTCATGGCACATCCACCCTGCCGGTAGCTGACACTACCTTTCACCTCAGCAATGTTCTCATTGCTCCCGCCCTAGTGCGCAATTTACTTTCTGTTCGCCAGTTCACTCGTGACAATAATTGTTCTATTGAGTTTGACGCCTTGGGTTTTTTTGTTAAGGACCAGCGGACGAGCCGCGTGATTTTTCGCTGCAATAGCAACGGGGAACTCTACACCATTCCTTCGTCCCCACCCTACAGTTGCAGTCTCGCCACTTCGTCTACCTTGTGGCATCACCGCCTCGGCCACCCCGGTCCTTTCGCCCTCGCCACACTCCAGAATAAGTCAGTCATATCTTGTAATAAGAGCTCGCGTTCTTTGTGTCATGCATGTCAGCTCGGCAAGCACACGCGGCTCCCTTTTAGCAGTTCCACCTCTGTCACCACTGCTCCTTTTGATTTACTTCACTGTGATGTCTGGACACCCCCGGTTCTTAGCATTTCAGGCTATAAATATTATCTCATGTTTCTTGATGATTACTCTCATTTTTGCTGGTCTTTTCCGTTACGCCATAAATCTGAAGTGCCGCGCCATATTATCGATTTTGTAGCCTTTGCTCACACCCAGTTCGGCGTTCTGCCAAAGTGCTTTCAGGCCGATAATGGCACCGAATTTATCAACAATGCCACCACTTCCTTCCTAACTAGTCGTGGCATTACTTTGCGTCTCTCGTGTCTGTATACCTCGCCACAGAACGGCAAGGCTGAGCGCCTGCTTCGTACCATCAACCGAATTTTTTACAATTTAGTCTTTTTTCGTAAAAAACTCACATTTATACCCCTGCTAGTCTTATTTCGGTTTTGGACCCGGGGGTGCGCAGTGACTCACGGCGCCGAAGCTAAGCATCTCGGCGCCATGACTCATGGCGCCGAGGTCTCGAACCCTAGCGGCCGAGGCGCCCGGCGTGGCGGTACCTCGGCGCCATGACTCATGGCGCCGGTCGTGTTACCTCGGCGCCGTGACTCATGGCGCCGACCTCGGCGCCACGGATCTCGGCGCCGAGCTCGAATTATATACCGCCCGACCCTTGCTCTATTTCTTCCTCTCCTCTCGGTTTTCACTCAACCCAACCCGCCGAACTTTTCGAATCACCAATTTTCACCGTGGAAACTTGAATTGATCCATACAACCGAGCAAGGTATCCTCTTTGTCGTCCTCACTTTTTACGCATTGATTTGGTCTATATCATGTGTATTATGCAAAATTAGGTTAGTCATGACCTAGGGTTTGAAGCAATTAGTTTATTGATTCGTATTGTGTATTATGGAACATTAGTTACGTCGGTTGCCTCTGTTTCTCCCACTGTTAGGATGCCGAGGCGTGGTAAAGCTAGTAAACCAAGGTAATATTTGTTCATCGTATTCTAATTTGTCGGTAATATGTAGTTCATATTATGTAAGGTTCATACAATTTGTTGTATTTCTGGATTAGGCAACAGCTGGTGGGCAATGCGTTCGCCCGTTTGCCACTGCCTAGTGGCGTTCCAGTGCCCATGTGCTACTGCGGTGATGCTTGTAGGGTGGCGAGATCTGATGAGGAGGACACGTACAGGCAGAGGTATTGGATGTGTCACAATTATGCCTTTGACCCTACACCTCACAGATCCGCATTGGATTGTTGGTGAGAAATTAGTGGCTTTTTCTTTGTTCTTGCGATGAATCGATAACATTTCATTACGTGCTTAATAGACCCATGTTTTGCAGGAACCTCCACCGCTATGTGACTTTGAGCAGTGGATCGACACGAGATCAAGGAGGAGGACAAGCAAGATATGGAGGGATCGAAGAAGTGGGATGCGGAGTGCGAGGAGCTGTTGGAGAAGACACGCAAAGAGGAGGCAGCAGAAAAGGAGCGCGAGGAAGAGGTGAAAATGAGGCAGGCAGCTAAGCGTAGGGGGGAGAGGGAGAGGAGGCTTGAGCGCGTTCGCCGTGCTAAGGCTGCAATGGAGGAGGATCCGGATGCTTTGAGGAAGGAAAGTGGCCTCGTTGCACTCGAGAGTGTGCTAGACTTAGTAGTTATGGTTTAATAATGAACAATGTTATCATTTCTTTGGACTTGTTATTTTGTTGTACTCTTGTCATGTCTTGCACTTTTTCGGTATGTGCATGTGAGTATATTGTTAAACTTGAACATATGAGTAGCATGATTTGTTTTTTTGTCACTATGCCTATATATTTGGTAACTTTTGGTCGCCACCAACAAGAAGCACACGTTCCTTTGGTCCCGACATATAATCACTACTCGCATATAATCACGGAAAAATTCGCGAGTTTCCCTGTTTTTCGACCATCCACATTTAACAATATGACACAAATATATCATACGAGCATATATTCATCAAAATACCACACGAATAGTGGAAACAACAATCCAAAAGTCCAAATAGTCCATAAAAGTCCATACAAGGTACATAAACACGGTCCCTCATCGCCTCCTAGCCTTGCCCTTTCCACCAAGAGCGTCGGTGCACGGAGTGTAAGGGTCACGCGGACGTCGGTGCCTCACGCGGTGATCGCTGCAAGGCGTGTCGAAGAGCACCGAGCCGACGGTCCAATCTCCTCGGCCTCGTCCTCCTCCTCGCCACCAAGTCCCTCAAAGTATCCACGGTCGTGCGGGACGAGCTCGCCTCGGAAGCTGTACTTCGTGTGAAGAAGTGCCGAGCCTACGGTTTGGTGCTGCGTCCGGAAGATGTCTCGTGGCACGTGGGCGTCCATCGGTGCTGCGTCCCCGCAACCACAACGAGCGCGCAGGTTGCGTAGCCGTCTCGCAAGTCTCTGCGGTTCATCATCATTTTGTTAGTTCACAAATGTCATAATTGGTTACAAGTTTATATTTTGATTGCCATGTATTGAAAGACTTACTCCAAGAAAGTTGTTGAGTGTCGTCTCATCGACTCGTCCTCGGAAACGCTCTAGGTCAAGCACGGATCGCCTCAACGTGTTGCCCTGCACACATTGTTAACATATGGTTACTCGGTTAGTGCGATGCAAATAACATTAGCGCTATGATTGATTGCAAGAAAAAGGTTAGAAGTGACATTACCACTCGATCTAAGACTGGCGCAGCCTCCACCAACGTCCCTCCCCGAGTCGCAAGGTCGTAGGAAGTGTCTTCATCAGCAGAAGACTCCATGTCAGCGTAGTCCGCTTCGGTCCATTGCACCTTCAACTTTGTCCGTGTCACACCAAGGTACCAAGAAAGGTATGCACGGAAGTTGTAGTTCGTGTGCGGGTGCTCATTGGCATAGACGTTCTCATGGAGGAGTCCCCACACGTCTATGTGCTCACGGTGCAACGTCTCAAAGTCTGTCGTCTTTTTCTGCTTCTGACGATCGATCCTGCAATATGTACATCATCAGTGCAAATATAGTGAATTAGTAGTTATGTATATAAAGGACCAAAAAAAGTAGCGTACGCCACTTACTTGTGCAACTCCACGGACGTCGAGAACAGCTCCACTGGCCACTCCTGCCTGAGGCCAAACTGGCGTGCAACTCTATGTGGCAGGTGGTACTCAACAGCGTAGAAGCAGATCAGCGGACACCTCATCATGTACAGGTCCTCGTCCACGCCGCACATCGTGCTCGGTCCAAATTGGACCACGGCCGTCTGTAAGGTTCCCAAGTGACTGCGTACAAAGGTGTTTAGGTATTGTAAGAAAGATTGTATCGAAGACCGAATGAAAATGTGAAATGAAAATGCAATGAACTCACCATCGGCCGTAAGTGTGTCAAGCTCGTTGGCGTACTCAACGTCTGTAGCGTCTCGCCGCATAAGCGGAACTCGAACTGGTCCCAAGGTGGGCAACCGTCGGTCGGTGTCGAGGGTTGGCCACTGCAAACCACGCCGCGAGGAGGAAGAGCGTCGGCCGACCAACCGGTATACGAGACCACATCCAAAGCTGCGAGAAGGTACACCTGACCGCCGATCGACGCGTCTTGAGAAGACCGCCGACAAGCCGAGCACAAGTGGCGGTAGAGGAAGGACAAAACTCGGAAGCCAGTGTAGCCACCCGCCATGTCGATCGGTCAAGCAAGGGAGGTACATCCATGACGCGTTGTCTCCCGTCGCGTTTGGAAAGAGAACACACCCAAACAAGTGTAGGATCCAAGCTCTGCAGTAGTAGGTGGCTGTCTCGTCAGTTGCATTGTCTGGGCGAGGAAAGCTATTTATGCGAGCCAACCGATAAGAACCCCGAGGTGCGGGAAGCGGTGTCTCGGAGGAAGCTCTCTCCCAAGGAAGGCCTCCGCTCTGGCTCTCCAACCGTCGGACCTAACCTGTCCGGTAACTGGACGGCCCCGAACACTGAGACCAAGAAACTTCTGCGCGTCCTGAAGCGTAACAGTCATCTCACCGCAAGGTAGGTGGAAACTGTGAGTTTCCGGCCTCCACCTGCACAAACATAAAGGAGTACTAAGGTCAGCTACATAAATGAACACAGCGAAGTGGTAGTGCATGGGTTTGTTAGTCAATGTACTGTCAACCAAAGTGTGATCGCGCGGGGTTGATGACGGCAACCCACGACGAACTGAAGCGTCGACGTCGGGCCAGCCCTCGAAGTAGAGGAGTGTACTGCCGTCGTCTGCGCATGTCCTCGAACCCGTCATGGGTTCGAGGGCGAAGAGGCGATTCTGCAAAGATTACAATTATTTAATATGAATCCATCGAAAAAATGAAATATAGAGACATACAAACATGTGTTGGCATTACCACCCCTCGGCGATCGGCGTCCCGGTGGTGCTCCTCGTAGTAACGGATCCGGGAGGTGGAAGCTGCGCCATCCTGCAAACATAAATAGCGGATGTTAGTTCTGATGAAATGTAAAATTTAGTACAAGAGTGAAATAAATACGAAGTTAGTAATTAATAAACCCTTGATAATTATTTATTTGCACTGACTAAGTGGCGATGACAAATACGAGAATTATGGCCAAGTCTGCCGCATTTGCCACATTGGTTATGCTCGGGGTCTGTAAGAAAGGGGGTTGCTCTTCCTCGCCTTGTCCTTTCAGAAACTTGATCCATAACCATCTTGTGTCTAGTCCACTTTCTACTCCCACGTTTGTTCCAACGACAACCTGGATCGGCTATGTACTTCGGACCCGAGTAAGGAGGCCACTGTCCCTCGTCCAGGTAAGGCTCAAAACGGGGAGACCATGTAAGAACAAGGGTATCAACGCTGAACTCCCTAGGTATCCTGCTCTCGTACGCATAGTTGCGATGATTAGCTGCCGCAACATAGTGAGAACATGGAAAGTGGTACTGTCTTGTTCTCCCACACGTGCAAGAGAAATCAATGAGCACGACAATATGACTCCTAGACGGCCGGACCTCACCATCGGCCATTGTACCACCCCTTTCAATGATCTCATACTTGCCCGTACTATGATCAAAACATGACACCTCATGTGTGCGAGCCCTATCCTTTGCCCTCTCCAGATGCTTTTTGGGTTTAGGTGCCCATGTCTCATTACTACTCTGTCGTGCCATTGCATCCAAGTGCCTCTTGTTGAACCACGCAACAAGCTTGTAGAAGGTGAATGATACGATTGCATTGTGGGCATGGCACGTATACCCTTTAGCAAACTATTAAATGATTCAGTCATGTTGCTAGTCCAAACTCATACCTCCGGCCACCATGGTCATAGGCCTAGTCCATTTCTCGGGTTCCCTAAGCAAGCCTCTCAACCACTGTCTACCCTCGTGTTTGTTCGGTTTTGAGTTGTTCAGCTTCTCTTGAACAACGACACCTCAAGTCGGCGTGCAACCTCCTCGAAAAGAGGAAAGTTATCCTTTGTACCATCCTTACGGAGTAAATTCTCGACAAGGTGCCGAGTGCACCACCGTGATGGATAGGTGCGTGCCGGAATCTGCTCTGCGGCACTAAGTATGCCACGTGTGCATCGGATATGACACCAACCTCCTGCCGGGGCCAACAACATGTATCCGAACAAGCCGCGAGAACCATCCCCAACTATCTTTGTTCTCCCTCTCCACCAAAGCAAATGCAAGAGGGACCAATGTGTTGTCTGCGTCAACGAAAATGGCTATCAACAATGTGTCCATGTACTTGCCAAGAAGAAAAGTACCATCAATGGAGAAGACGGGACGACAATGCCTGAATGCCTCGATGCACTGTGGAAAACACCAGAATGCGCGGAAGAAAATCTGCCTTCCATCCTTCCATTCATTTGGTTTGGGGATGTACTCGTAATGCATGCCTGGATTAACTGCTTTCATTGCATTGAACAATCCGGCAAGCTGCCGTACCCTCCTCCCAATCCCCATATATCATCTTCGGGCTCATTGCTTTGCCCTCCATGCTTTTCCATACCTTATGTCGTATCCGAACATCTTCTGTGTCATCTCCATAATTGTCCTCACCTTCAAATTGGGCTGCCCTCGATCGAGTATAGTGATCTCGCAATGAGGGTAGATGTCAACTGGCGATGCTTCTGTTTCAAGTTTGATTCTGCACAAGTGTGTGGGCCAACGATTTTTGTGATCTTGAACTTGCCTGTGTCCTTCTGTTTCCTAGCACACACCCTCCAATTACAATCGGCCTTCTCACACAGTGTAACGCCGCATTGCACATAGGAATGCCTAACCTTGAAAGGCCTTTTGCGCTTCACAGAATACTCAGTAACCACCTTCTCAATGTAGGCAAGTCCTTGAAGACCAAACCCTTCTTGATTTCCATGCTATCCCGGCAGGAGCCTCTAACAACTCGTCGTCTCGCATACGCATAAGCACCTTGGGAATGACTAAGGTGCTGAATTCTTCAATAGCGGATCACGATTAGGCGGAATTGTGCGATGAGCTCAATATCTTGTTGTGTCAATGCCGCAGCAGGCCGGTCTTCATCGGAATCAACGGCTCTAGCCGCCCCATAAGGCTCCTCATCATCATCAATCTAAACATCAACTTTGTTAGAGGCCCTCTGAATTGATCCATGTTGCTGAAGGTGCCACAGAGGGCGATCATCATTTTCAGAACATCTATCGCATCACAACCACACACGATGGCAATTGAGACAAAGTAATAGATTAATGAGCGGTAAACTAAAGTGGTACTACGACACTTACTTGGATGGTTCGAGTCAAAGGGATCTCTGAGGGGCGCGGGATGAGAAATTCCAATCTCATTCGGGCGGATTGAGCATCGGGTACCACATCCGGCTCGTTCACATCCGCATCACAATTGGGTAACGGGGGGTCCAAAGGGGGAGGACTACCTAAATCTGGTGAATGCCCATAAAGGGGCGAATGCCCATGAGGGGGTGAATGCCCATTAGGATTGGGATCAATGGACAACTTCCGCACAAACAAATCCAAACATTGATATTGGGTCCTCATCACCGATCGACATAATTTTGCCATCGATCCTCGAGTCAATTGAGACCATCCGCCTAAAAATATAGTCTTTAGAACCAAATGAAGTACACCCTCAATCGAGATGCCATCCTCATTACCATGACAACATAGAACCTCACGAGCTCTAGCGACCAATTCACCATAAGACGGACGATCACTAAGCAGCAGGGACACACTTTCCATCCCAACAAATGACACATTTCCATAACCATCTTTCTCAATACTGCCTCCATGGTGCAAGGTTACTAGATTGTCCATCTAATCCATACAAAAGGCAGTGGTTGTTAATGTCTAATAGTAGAGTAGTATACTAACTAATTCCATACGTAACTAATTTAAGTTGATAACTACCCAAGTAATTTGCTACCTACCAAACTAAATAACTATATCTAACTAACTAACTATATGTAACTAAACAAACTAAAATTTCTAACTATGTCTAACTATATCTAAACCCTAACTACATTATATGTTACTAAATTTGCTATGTCTAACTATATATCTAAACCCTAACTACAAGTTACATCTAACACATCCGACCATTGTGAATTGCAGTGTTTAGTTTAGTTGTAGCGTTGCGAGAGGGGCGATGTTTTTCTTCTTCTTCAAGAACACATATAGGGCGTGTTACCACATTTAACTAGAATTCTAAGTGAAGAGCAATTATCTGTGCTCCCATGACGAGTCCAATGTACTACTGATTACCAAACGTGCCATTTCCATATATCTTGGTGGTATGCACACTAACTACATTATATGTTACTAAATTAGCCATGTCTAACTATATATCTAAACCCTAACTACATCATATCTAACTAAAATTGCTATGACTAACTATATATCTCAACCTAACTAACTAAATTATATCTAAACCTAACTAACTACAATTTCTAACTAAATTTACTAACTACATTTTCTAACTAAATTTACTAACTACAGTTTCTAACTAACATTTACTAACTACAATTACTAACTAACTAAATTTGCTAACTAAAAAAACAAAACTTACCTTCTCATCGCCGGGTGGAGAGGCGAGCGGCCGCGCGGCAATGGAGGAGGAGGGCGGGCGGTCGCGGCCGGCAATGGAGAGAGGGGCGGGCGAGCCGCCGGCCAGCCATGCGCGGGGCGGCACGAGGCGGCGAGGACCGGCTTTCAGCGGAGGGGCGGGACCGCGCGGAGGAAGCGGGGACCGGCTCGGGGGGCGGCGGCGGCGATGGCGGCGGCGAGCGCGCGAGTCAGAGAGAGAGCGAGAGAGAGAGAGGAAGCCGAAGGCGAAGGGCGAGGTCTTTTGAACGCTTCGCCGAGATGCGTGGCGCCGAGCTCGGCGCCATGAGTCACGGCGCCGAGGTAACCTGACTTCGGCGCCATGAGTCATGACGCCGAGGTACCGCCACGCTGCCTCGGCCTCGGCTAGGGTTGGTACCTCGGCGCCATGACTCATGGCGCCGAGATGCTTAGCTTCGGCGCCGTGAGTCGGCGCCACCCTGAGTCCAAAACCGGAAATAAGACTAGGGGTATAAATGTGAGTTTTTTACGAAAAAAGGACTAAATTGTAAAAAATTCGGTACCATCAACAACACCATTCGCACTTGCAAATAAACAGGATGACATGCTTATAAAATCGAAGCTATCAGTCACACGGCATAAAACAAAGCCATCCACCATCAAATGTTAGTTTGTCCAGAATCAAGGAAACTGCTAACAGGATAAAAAGGACAGTCACCAGTCGCAACTTATGTTTGCTTTTATCACGGTATTAGGGTGGTTATTCAAGCCTTCAAGGCAGAGCGCAACTTTGATGAAAAAAAATCTCTATCTCAAATAATCTTGAATGGTTGAATCTAATTACAATGAAGCAACAGAACACTCAATTCGTATATCCAGCTCGACTTACAGTGAAATCATCTACAACCATGCAGCTCTTATCATGACTATGATCTTCCAAAGTTAAGCATATATACACACACATAGACGAATCGACACTCGAATATAATCCTTGATCACCATACAAGACAATAGTTCAAGAGTACGCGCAACAGAGCACACACGCACGCACGCGTGTAGCACATATAAATATCACCTCATTCAACATCCTGCAAGAATCGATCATCGGATCGATGCATTGTTCAGAAGTGCTTTCCAAAACAAACGAAGGATACTGTTCAAAAATAACAAGTAATTGCCCGCACAAATAAGTAGGGGTGGGCGTGGTTACGGACAGGTGCGCCCCCTAACCAATGCTGCCAGAGGCTGGAATGGTTCAACCAGGTTCGCTCTATTTGGAGCAGCTACAATGACACCAATACTCCAATGGATCTTAAGGGTTGAATTTTTCAATAGAGAGAAGCATTAGTATGTTTCTCTCTTTACATTACATCCAAACCTGCATTGGGAAAAATCATAGTTTGGACAATATTATTCACTGACTGTATTCACAAGATAATAAATTGCATAGTCTGCAAGGTTACAATTTAGAATATATGCATCAATCCTTTATTTCTTACAGAAGGGGTGATTGATAGTCACAAATGAAATACAGATCATATGACAATACATATGCATAGAAGATCGCATATTTAATCCTTGCTATAGAGACGGGGGATCATGATTTAACAGTAGCTCTGATGATCTTTGCCACCCACCACATCGACAGTGTTACCTTCATGAGAACAGTTTAAGGCTAGTGAATCACTTTTGGTACTTGCAACTTGCAAATATGCGGGATGATATGCTTATAAAATGAAACGTAAATCGAAGCTATCAATCACACGACATAAAACAAAGCCGTCTATAAGTAACTACAGCACATGTCATGAAAACAAAGCCATCCACCATCAAATGTTAGTTTGTCCAGAATCAAGGAAACTGCTAACAGGATAAAAAGGACAGTCACCAGTCGCAACTTATGTTTGCTTTTATCACGGTATGCAGGCTGGAAACAAAGCATAACTTATTCTTGAAAAACTACCATGCTAAAGGGTCAGCATTTCAGCAAATTTCAAACATAGCTAGATAATTGTGGAACTAAGCATCACTTGTTGCAAAAGCCAATTCTTGCAACAAATGCACAGCATGGTCCCAGCACGTCTTCTGGTATTAACCACCATTTTCCCAAGATAAAATGTACAAAGTGTGTCTATATGTACAGAATGTTTCTTGCCAAGGCTAATTTTTCACCCTGAAGCAGTGTTGATGTGCATAACAACATATGATACATAAGGAAAAAATATAAGCAATACACACAAAAGTTTGAGAGCTTGGCAGGAATGATCCTAGATCTGTTTTTTTTTTACACAAATGCCAAGAAGACAAGAGAAAAGAGGTATTCTGGAAACTTTGCATAAGCCCAACTATTCATCATAAACAAATGCAGAGTGCGTTCACTAAAAAAAGAAAGACTGCAAATCATTTTTTTTCGCCGAGTGTGAAACAAAGTACAAGAGAAGTCCCATATTCAAATATATAATCGAAAATAAGAATAGTTATATGACAGCACAAAGCAAAATGCAAATTAAACAATAAGAATAGTTACAATAAATTGCATAGTATGCAAGGTGACAATTCAGAATATAGGCATCAATCCTTCGTTACTTGAAGTAACCGACAATCTTTACCGAACAGAGAATAAGCGATGCATGGACGTCCAGACGCACATCAATAAGCAGCCGGGCTATATATATGTGCTGAACTACCGATCAATTCAGGGGTGACGGAACAACCCAACGAAGCCGCCGAGCGTGGTGGCAGCAGCGAGAGCCCAGACGACCGCCGCGACGGGCCACGGCATCGCAGCAGCCACCTTCCACGCAAACAGCACGGTGAGCAGCGTGCAGAGTGCCCAAACTTGGCGTTTCAGCCGCTCCCTCTCGTCGACTGCCCCCGGCGGCGCGCGCTCGTAGGCCCGAAGGCTGCGGAAGAGAAGCAGCAGAGCGGCGTAGCTGGCTGCCACGAACGCCATCGAGCCGACGTCCCCCGCCGCTCTGTAGACGGCCACGGCGGAGGTCACGGTTAAAATGATGATCCCCGTGGGGACGAGCGCCCCGTCGCCTCTCTCCATCGGGCTTTGCCGTGCGAGCTGGACTACTTGCAGCGTATGTCTTGGACGGTGCTTCTATTGCAAGGAAAAGAACATAGCATATTCAGGCTAGCAGCGGCCCGCGAGCTTTCGCGGTGCTTCTATTGCAAGGAAAAGAACATAGCATATCCAGGCTAGCAGCGGCCCGCGAGCTTTCGCGGGTCTTGTCACGGGGCATGACAGGTGGGTTGGGTGGGTTAGCACATCTACACGATTTTCCTATATATTTCGAGTACTCTAAATATATGTTGTCTTGGACACTGACTTACCCTCCAAGATAACACTTTGATCATTATTTTCTGTGAAAACGTGCTATTTTAAATAAAATTAATTATACATTATGAAATTATGCATCATGATGTAAATAGTAATATCAATTTCATGTTGTCAATCTTCTAATTATATATATATATTGATGGTCAAACCTAAAAGGCAAAATTGGCTACAGGATACCGAATTTTTGTGTTATTGCGTATGAGACTCCGAAAAAACGTCTCTGCTCCAGAACACTACAATTTTGTGTTACTTTGATGTGAGATACTGAGGCCATTAAAATAACATATTTGGTTGGCTTGGGAAAAGAAACACAGAATGACTTCAACGCCCTTTTCTTCTTGTTCCTTCATTCTTTCCTCTCGTCATGTCTAGCTCACCGGGCTCCATCATGTCCAGCAGCTCCCAATTGAAGTGGTACAGGAGGCCGGCGAGCGCGAGCTCCATGTTTGCCAGCCCGAACACCATCCCCGGGCACATCTGTCGTTCAATGCCGAATGGTATGTACTCAAAGTCCGTCCTCTTGAAGCCAAGGCTGCTGCCCTCGAACCTCTCTGGAAAGAACTCCTCGGGCGCGTCCTAGTGCCTCGGGTCCCTGCTAACCGCCCACACGTTAACAAGCACCATCGCCCTCGCCGGCACGTCGAATCCGATGACTTGGCATGGTGTCCGGCACTCCCACGGCAGCAGCATCGTCGCCGGAGGACGCAGCCAGAGCGCCTCCTTGATGACAAGGGGCAAGTAGTGCAGGTTGCCCAGGCTCTCCTCTGTGACGCTGTCCTGTCCGTCAAGGACTCGCCAGATCTCGTCATGTGCCTTGCGCATCACTCTCGGGTTCCTCACTTCCTCATGAGTTCAGCCATGACCCACTGCAGCTCTATCACTGACGCCTCGCTGCTCGCCACAAAGATGTCCTGTTGAAAAGCGGAGGAAATTGATTTCTTGTAGCGGAGTATTAGTACAAAATTTTGTTGGAAATTAATCTAGATTTGGCAAGCAATAGGGTGTTAGGATCATGATGCAATCAACATCAGATTAAATTAGTTTGTTTCCTTTGTTATACCTTGTATGTTTAGGCTTTCTATGTTTAGATTTTTGGTTTGGGTAGCAAGTTGATTAGATAGTCTATAAAAGGATGTATACTTATATGTGTTTTGATTGAAGCAATAGAGGAGAAAAAAATCAGAAAACACTGCAGCAGTTCGGTAGCACCAAATCTTTCTTGTATTAGCTTCCTACGTGTGTGCATTCTAGAGAGTAAACAATGAGCGAGTTCTCTCCAGGAGCTGGGCCAACAATTGGTATCAGAGCTTTGATGATTCTCGTGTGTCGAGTTTGGTGATTCTCGTGTGTCGAGAAGTCTCGTGTGTCGATTATTGTTCTCGTGTGTCGAGTATTATTATCATGTGTCGAGTATTCTCGTGTGGTGTGGCGACGACAGGCGCACCAACGGCAAACGACAGACTCCATGAGTGGAGGCTAGAGGTGGCGCAGTGGCAAACTCCATGCGAGGTGGAGGCCGCGGATGGCGGCAGACTCCAGGCAAGATAGAGGTCGGCGGCGGTGGCTGAGGCTATCGTTGAGAAAGTCTCGGTGTGATACCGACGGTGATGGCGGCATGCGTTCAGATCGGCTTGATGGCGTGCACAACGGCGCGCGTCGGGCAGAGGTGCACAGGGCGTTGACGATGAGCCGGCTGTAGCACCATGGCCCAGGAACACGACGACAGAGGTCTGCGTGGCCATGGTGAGGCCGACTGTGTGCCGGCGTTACACGTGATGTGTGCAACGTCAGTGTGATGGCTGCGGCTAAGGCCGACGAATGGCGGTGCAGAGCTGTCACAAAGAGAGTCGGTGTGCGTCATCGACAACTGGCAAAGTGGTGCCAATGCCAGGTGAGACGGCGCGAGACCGACAATGGCGCGTGTGTCGCGCAAGATGCCACTGTGTGTGGCAAAAGGAGGCTGCTGCGTGCGGCAAGATGGTGCGGTTGAACGCATTGAAGTATTGACAAGTCTAGATTAGGGGGGAGATTGTTGGAAATTAATCTAGACTTGGCAAGTAATAGGGTGTTAGGATCCTGATGCAATCGGCATCAGATTAAATTAGTTTGTTTCCTTTGTTAGACCTTCCTTGTTTAGGCTTTTTATGTTTAGATTTTTGGCTTAGGTAGCAAGTTGATTAGATAGTCTATAAAAGGATGTGTACTCATATGTGTTTTGATTGAAGCAATAGAGGAGAAAAAGAATCAGAAAATGCTGCAGCAGTTCGGTAGCACCAAATCTTTCTTCTATTAGCTTCCTACGTGTGTGCATTCTAGATAGTAAACAATGAGCGAGTTCTCTCCAAGAGCTGGGCCAACAAATTTTCCGTTGGGGAGGTAGCAGAGCTCAGCTTACGATGATCACAGTCTTGATGTTATCAGTGGTGAGGTGAGGATTGATCTTGTCCTCCCTCTGGATCCTCAAGAGGACATCGAGCAAATCATCCTCGGCGGCGGCGGCTCTGTTCTCTTGATGCTCCTAGACTATGGTGCCAATGAACTCCATCATTTCCTGGAGCTCCCGCTTCATCCGGCGTGGCATCTGGCTGACGAGCATCGCCTGGCAGGGGCGCAGGACCCGGCGGTGGTTTGGACGATGGCGACTGGAAGCGGTTGGGCTCGAGCTCTGGCTGCAGCCTACGGCGGCGGTGACGCGCGGCTGCGGCGGCTTCCTGAGGGAGGCGACAACGTGAGCGCCAGCGGTGGTGGCGGCCTGAGGCGACATGGCGGTGGTGGGAGAGTTAGCGATACTCTGCCATGTAAAGTTATCATGTATAGATAGAAACAGATCATTGATTTAATGCAGATTTACTTGGTTGCAATCCCATGATTCATGACTATAATCCCTTGTATCATTAGGATATATAAAGCATGCAACCCCAGCCTTTTACGGTGTGCGGTGCTTTCTAATCCTCGTTCATTGTCTTACATGGTATCAGATTAGTTCGATCCATCTCTTCCACTGCCCTACCTCTTTTGTTCTCCTCCAACTCGTCATGGCACAGAACAGCACCATCGATGTTGTGGCCAACGTGACACTGCTGGTACTCATGAACCCGTTCAGCACCGTTGTCGTTAAGACGCACGTCCCGATCGTCCTCGACCTCACGTGCTCGAACCACACCAAGTGGTCCTTCTTCTTCAAATCGATATGTGGTAAGTTCGGGTTTCCTGCCCATATCGATGGCTCCGCCCCGGCCAACCCGTCCGACGCTCTCTGGGTCTAGGCCGACTTCTCCATCCTCGGCTAGATGTATGACCTCATCAGCGACAACATTCTCGACGTCACCATGGAACCAGACCAGACTGCTCACGCTCTCTGTGTTGCCATCGACGCATTGTTCAGCGCCAATAAGGAGTCCCGCACGATCTTCCTCAGCAACCAGTTCCACTCCATGGTTTAGAGAAATCTCTCCATCTCAGAGTACTGCTAGTGTCTCAAAATGTTTGTAGATTCCCTATGCGACGTCGGCCACGCCATCTCCAAATCGCAGCTCGTCCTCAATCTTCTCCGTGACCTCAACGCTCGCTTGTCCAACACCGCCGATGACATCGCCAACGCCAAGCCCTTCCCCCACATTCGCCAAGGCGTGCTCCATGCTCACCCTAAAGAAACTCCGTTTGGCCAACGAGAGCTAGGTCACCGCCGACACAGCTCTCGTTGCGTCGGCACCGCCTTCCGCCTGCAGACCGGGTGGGTGCCACTCCTCAGCGCCCAACGCGGCGCTCAGCTCCACGGGTGGCGGCAATGGTTGCAACTTCAAGCGTGGTGGAAAGAACCGCCACGGCAAGCAGAACAAAAGTGGCCAATCGATCTCATCACGCGTGTCTACTCCACAACCGACCGGCCCCTGGGTTTGCTTCAACCCATTGGCAGTCGCTCCCGACGTGGCGAACCGGTGTCCAGCCCCTGGCGCGGGCATCCTCGGACCCTGTCCCCCGGCGGCCCCTCTGGCGTACAACACCACCTTTACCCCGCTTTAGGTGTTGGAGCCTGGCTCTCCTGCCGTGCCACAGTGGGACCAAGCCAGTCTGATCGCCACACTGAACGGCCTCTCCACCTCCTCCCAGCAGGGTGGATAATGGACTCCGACGCCACGTCTCACATGGCATCCGAGGACAGTATCCTCTCCTCCCTAGAACCTCTACCCCATCCGTCTATAGTCACTATTGGTGATGGTACACGTGCTCCCGTTCTCTTCAACGACCACACGCACCTCCCAACCCCTTCTTCCAACTTTGTTTTACACATTGTTCTTCTAGTGCATTCTCTAATAAAAAAAATCTCATCTTCGTTCGTAAATTCACTCGTGATAATGCGTGTTCCATCAAATTTGACTCATGTGGTTTCTCTGTCAAGGACCTCAAAACGCAGCACGTGATTCTTTGCTGCAATAGCGATGGGGACCTCTACACCATACCCGCAGACCACTCCTTCGTCGCACCACGCCCACGTCTCCGTCGCCGCCCCGTTGCTCTTTGGCACCAACGCCTTGGTCATCCCGTCCCTGCCGTCCTCAACACACTATATAAGTCTAGTTCTATTTCATACAATAAAGTTGCTCGCACACTTTATGACTACGCGTCTGGTGGTAACGATCTGTGATCACCTTCTTGCTTGGCATTCTGGTTTATGTGGTAGAAATTTTGAATTATTGCTATCGTAGCCTACCCGTATCCCTTCAATGGGTAGGTCCGCCCCTAACCAATGCTGCCAGAGGCTGGAATGGTTCACCCAGGTTCGCTCCATTTGGAGCAGCTACAGTAACCCCAATGCTTCAATGGATCTTAAGGGTTGAACTTTTCAAGAGAGAGAAGCATTAGCATGTTTTTCTCTTTACATTACATCCAAACATGCATAATGGGGAAAAAACCATAGTTTGAACAATATTATTCACTGACTATATTCACAAGATAATAAATTGCATAGTCTGTAAGGTGACAATTTAGAATATATGCATCAATTCTTCATTTCTTACAGAAGGGGTGATTGATAGTCACAAATGAAATACAGATCATATGACAATACACATACATGGAAGACCGCATATTTAATCCTTGCTGTAGAGATGGGGGATCATGATCTATCAGCAGCTCTCATGATCTTGAGTCTGGTTGCCACCACCACATTGACAGTGTCAGACACGTACCTTCATGAGAACAGTTTAAGATCAGTGAATCACTTTCGGTACTTGCAACTTACAAATAAACAGGATAACATGCTTATAAAATGAAACGTAAATCGAAGCTATCAGTCGCATGGCATAAAACAAAGCCGTCTATAAGTAACTACAGCACATGTCATGAAAACAAAGCCATCCACCATCAAATGTTAGTTTGTCCAGAATCAAGGAAACTGCTAACAGGATAAAAAGGACAGTCACCAGTCGCAACTTATGTTTGCTTTTATCACGGTATTAGGGTGGTTATTCAAGCCTTCAAGGCAGAGCGCAACTTTGATGAAAAAAAATCTCTATCTCAAATAATCTTGAATGGTTGAATCTAATTACAATGAAGCAACAGAACACTCAATTCGTATATCCAGCTCGACTTACAGTGAAATCATCTACAACCATGCAGCTCTTATCATGACTATGATCTTCCAAAGTTAAGCATATATACACACACATAGACGAATCGACACTCGAATATAATCCTTGATCACCATACAAGACAATAGTTCAAGAGTACGCGCAACAGAGCACACACGCACGCACGCGTGTAGCACATATAAATATCACCTCATTCAACATCCTGCAAGAATCGATCATCGGATCGATGCATTGTTCAGAAGTGCTTTCCAAAACAAACGAAGGATACTGTTAAAAAATAACAAGTAATTGCCCGCACAAATAAGTAGGGGTGGGCGTGGTTACGGACAGGTGCGCCCCCTAACCAATGCTGCCAGAGGCTGGAATGGTTCAACCAGGTTCGCTCTATTTGGAGCAGCTACAATGACACCAATACTCCAATGGATCTTAAGGGTTGAATTTTTCAATAGAGAGAAGCATTAGTATGTTTCTCTCTTTACATTACATCCAAACCTGCATTGGGAAAAATCATAGTTTGGACAATATTATTCACTGACTGTATTCACAAGATAATAAATTGCATAGTCTGCAAGGTTACAATTTAGAATATATGCATCAATCCTTTATTTCTTACAGAAGGGGTGATTGATAGTCACAAATGAAATACAGATCATATGACAATACATATGCATAGAAGATCGCATATTTAATCCTTGCTATAGAGACGGGGGATCATGATTTAACAGTAGCTCTGATGATCTTTGCCACCCACCACATCGACAGTGTTACCTTCATGAGAACAGTTTAAGGCTAGTGAATCACTTTTGGTACTTGCAACTTGCAAATATGCGGGATGATATGCTTATAAAATGAAACGTAAATCGAAGCTATCAATCACACGACATAAAACAAAGCCATCTATACGTAACTACAGCACATGTCATGAAAACAAAGCCATCCACCATCAAATGTTAGTTTGTCCAGAATCAAGGAAACTGCTAACAGGATAAAAAGGACAGTCACCAGTCGCAACTTATGTTTGCTTTTATCACGGTATGCAGGCTGGAAACAAAGCATAACTTATTCTTAAAAAAACTACCATGCTAAAGGGTCAGCATTTCAGCAAATTTCAAACATAGCTAGATAACTGTGGAACTAAGCATCACTTGTTGCAAAAGCCAATTCTTGCAACAAATGCACAGCATGATCCAGCACGTCTTCTGGTATTCACTACCATTTTCCCAAGATAAAATGTACAAAGTGTGTCTATATGTACAGTACAGAATGTTTCTTGCAAAGGCTAATTTTTCACCCTGAAGCAGTGTTGATGTGCATAACAACAAATGATACATAAGGAAAAAAAATATAAGCAATACACACAAAAGTTTGAGAGATTGGCAGGAATGATCCTAGATCTGTTTTTTCTACACAAATGCCAAGAAGACAAGAGAAAAGAGGTATTCTGGAAACTTTGCATAAGCCCAACTATTCATCATAAACAAATGCAGAGTGCGTTCACTAAAAAAAGAAAGACTGCAAATCATTTTTTTTCGCCGAGTGTGAAACAAAGTACAAGAGAAGTCCCATATTCAAATATATAATCGAAAATAAGAATAGTTATATGACAGCACAAAGCAAAATGCAAATTAAACAATAAGAATAGTTACAATAAATTGCATAGTATGCAAGGTGACAATTCAGAATATAGGCATCAATCCTTCGTTACTTGAAGTAACCGACAATCTTTACCGAACAGAGAATAAGCGATGCATGGACGTCCAGACGCACATCAATAAGCAGCCGGCTATATATATGTGTTGAACTACCCATCAATTCAGGGGTGACGGAACAACCCAACAAAGCCGCCGAGCGTGGTGGCAGCAGCGAGAGCCCAGACGACCGCCGCGACGGGCCACGGCATCGCAGCAGCCACCTTCCACGCAAACAGCACGGTGAGCAGCGTGCAGAGTGCCCAAACTTGGCGTTTCAGCCGCTCCCTCTCGTCGACTGCCCCCGGCGGCGCGCGCTCGTAGGCCCGAAGGCCGCGGAAGAGAAGCAGCAGAGCGGCGTAGCTGGCTGCCACGAACGCCGTCGCGCCGACGTCCCCCGCCGCTCTGTAGACGGCCACGGCGGAGGTCACGGTTAAAATGATGATCCCCGTGGGGACGAGCGCCCCGGCGCCGCCGTCGCCTCTCTCCATCGGGCTTTGCCGTGCGAGCTGGACTACTTGCAGCGTACGCCTTGGACGGTGCTTCTCTTGCAAGGAAAAAGAATATAGCATATCCGCAGGGCGTTCACGTGTTGGGCCTGGCTCATAGTTATAGATCGGACACGTATCGATCTGTCACGGGGCCGGCATGACAGGTGGGTTGGGTTGGGTTCGGTCGGCGGGTTTAACTGGGTTAGCACATCTAGACGTGCATGAAATGCTGTTTCTTCCATGCCAAACCAACAACATAAATCATTTTAAAGTACGGATCAATCCAACTTCGTATTGTCAATATCGATAATTATTTATATACTGATGATTAAATCTAAAAAGACAAAATTGGCTATAGCACACCGAACTTTTATATTGTTGGCTACGAGACTTCTAAAAATCGTGTCTGCTCTAGAACACTATAAATTTATGTCACTTTATCGTGAGACATCGCTGGTTTAAAGAAAGAAGTAGCTCAAAATGACTTCAATACCCTTTTCTTCTTCCGTCATTCTTTCCTCTCGTCATGTCTAGCTCACCGGGCTCCATCCTGTCCAGCAGCTCCCAGTTGAAGTGGTACAGGAGGCTGGAGAGCGCGAGCTCCATGTTTGCCAGCCGGAGCGCCATCCCCGGACACATCTGCCGTTCAACGCCGAATGGTATGTACTCGAAGTCCGTCCCCTTGAAGTCTAGGCTGCTGCCCTCGAACCTCCCCGGCAAGAACTCCTCGGGCGCGTCCCAGTGCCTCGGGTCCTTGCCGATCTCCTACACGTTGACAAGCACCATCGCCCTCGCCGGCACGTCGAATCCGAGGACTTGGCATGGTGTCCGGCACTCCCGCGGCAGCAGCATCGTCGCCGGAGGATGCAGCCAGAGCGCCTCCTTGATGACAATGTGCAAGTAGTGCAGGTTGCCCAGGCTGTCGAGGACTCGCCGGACCTCATGTGCCTTGCGCATCACTCTCAGGTTCCTCATGAGTTCCGCCATGACCCAACTGCAGCGCCGTCGTCGACGTCTTGCTGCTCGCCACAAAGATGTCCTGCAGAAAAGCAGAGGAAATTGATTTCTTGTAACAGAGTATTAGTACAAAATTTTCCGTTGGGGAGGTAGCAGAGCTCATCTTACGATGATCACAGTCTTGATGTTATCAGTGGTGAGGTGAGGATTGATCTTGTCCTCCCTCTGGATCCTCAAGGGGACATCGAGCAAATCATCCTCGTCGTCAGCAGCTCTGTTCTCTTGATGCTCCTAGACTATAGTGTCGATGAACTCCATCATTTCCCGGCACTCCTGCTTCATCCGGCGCAGCATCTGGCCGACGAGCATCGCCTGGCAGTGGCGCGGGACCTGGTGGTGGTTTGGACGGCGGCGGCTCCAAAAATTATAATTTTTTTGGTAACACAGTATACTTACTTATATAATTTTTTAAAAAATTTTATACATTCTCGAAAATCTATTTAAGTATACTATTTGTAGAAATTTTTTAATATAGAAACTGAAGTCCAAATATTATGAATTTTTTTAAAGACTCCTTACACAGTGGACTTGATTGTGTAATGTTTTTCAGAATTTCATATGTTCTAAAAATGTCTAAAAAAATTAAGAGTTTAGGTCTTGAAAATTAGGGTTTTAAGTTTCGAAAATTAAGGCTTTATGATTTCGAGAAAAATCAGGGCTCCTTACACAGTATACTTAAATGAATTTTCGAGAAAAATTCAGAATGGATAAAATTTTTAAAAAATACGCAAGCAAGTACACTGTCTCAGGAGACCCCAAAACAAATTTTATAATTTTTGGAGTTTATTTTCTATATTAAAAAATTCATACAAAAAGTATATTTAAATACTTTTAAAAAATAAAAAAAAGGAAAAAATACTACAATATGCTACCGTATGACAACCGTGCTACAGCGGATGCTGCAGTGCTCTGCCACATGGCAGCCACGCAGCAGTGTGTATATATATATATATATATATATATATATATATATATATATATATATATATATATATATACACTCACCGCACGAGCTTTTTCTTTTAAAAAATAAAACCAAAAACTCACCACACGACGGTTGTACGACAACGCCACCGCACGGTCGTCGTGCGACAGCGAGCGATGTGGCGGCCTAGCAGGCCCTGCCGCACGGCCGTCGGTTATTTTTGCAAATACCGTTCGACGACTACTATTTCTATAAATATCAAACGCAAACTCGTCATTTCAGCCAAAAACTCGCTCTCCGGTCGCAAGAGCAGCAATACTAACCTGTAATCAAAATTTTGGAGACACGACTAACTTGTGTAAATTTCGTTGGGTAAGTGCGATGCTTAGCCTGTTAACTGAATCTAGAATAAGAGCAATCTTTCTCTAGAAAACTAGAATATTCTTATTCTTGTCGAAAAATGAAGCCAAGTACAAACCAAGACCAGAACTATCAGGGTGTTTATTCAAGCCTTCAAGGCAGAGCACAACTTTGATGACCAGAGCTATATACATGTGTTGAACTACCGATCAATTCAGGGGTGACGGAACAACCCAACGAAGCCGCCGAGCGCGGTGGCAGCAGCGAGAGCCCAGACGACCACCGCGACGGGCCACGGCATCGCAGCAGCCACCTTCCACGCAAACAGCACGGTGAGCAGCGTGCAGAGTGCCCAAACTTGGCGTTTCAGCCGCTCCCTCTCGTCGACTGCCCCCGGCGGCGCGCGCTCGTAGGCCCGAAGGCTGCGGAAGAGAAGCAGCAGAGCGGCGTAGCTGGCTGCCACGAACGCCGTCGCGCTGACGTCCCCCGCCGCTCTGTAGACTGCCACGGCGGAGGTCACGCTTAAAATGACGATCCCCGTGGGGACGAGCGCCCCGGCGCCGCCGTCGCCTCTCTCCATCGGGCTTTGCCGTGCGAACTGGACTACTTGCAGGAGCGTATGTCTTGGACGATGCTTCTCTCGCAAAGGAAAGAACAAAGCATATCCGCAGGGTGTTGACATGTTGGGCCTGGTTCATACTTCATAGTCATAGATGGAAAAAAAAATTCTGGGATGGGCCTCACAGCCGTTCTCCTAAGGCTCTGTTCTGATTCTGAACACGTATCTCAACTCACGGGAGGTTCTGAGAAGATCGTTTTGCAAAGACCATCCTTACGAGAGGTCCTGGGGAGAAATTTTTTCCTCGAAGCACCCAACGCCAGTTTGCAAAGACCACCCTCATAGGAGGTCCTGGGCCAGGACCTCCTGTGAGGGTGGTCTTTGTAAAACGACCTCCCGGACCTCCTGTGAGTTGGGACAATTTGAGATTGCTTTTGTCGCTGCACACGTGTCCAAAATTGGGACGGGGCTTTAGAAGGACAGTTGTGAGACCCCGACCAGAGAATTATTTTTCGTCATAGATCGGACACGTGTCGATCTTTATCACCGAACATAGTTTAAGATGTGCGAAAATAACAATAACAATTCCTCGATTGCCATGCTAACCAGGCTAGCAGCGGCCCACGAGCTTTCGCGGGTATTGTCACGGGGCCGGGCTAGGCGGTGCCGCCCACCGGCATGACAGGTGGGTTGGGTGACTTGCCCTCCAAGATAACATTTTGATCATCATTTTTTATAAAAACGTGTTATTTCAAATAAAAGTAATTATACATTATAAAATTATATTTTATGATCTATATAGTAATATCAATTTCATGTTGTCAATCTTATAATTATTTATATATTGATGGTCAAACCTAAAAGGCAAAATTAGCTATAAGATACTGAACTTTTGTGTTATTGGCTATGAGACTCCGCAAAATCGTCCCTACTTCATAACACTACAATTTTGTGTCACTTTGATGTGAGATAGTGAGGTTGTTCAAATAACATATTTGGCTTGTTTAGAGAAGAAAAAAAACAGCTCAAAATGACTTCAACGCCCTTTTTCTTCTCGTTCCTTCGTTCTTTCCTCTCGTCATGTCTAGCTCACCGGGCTCCATCCTGTCCGGCAGCTCACAGTATCAGGGATAAGACTAATTCCAATATTCTACTGGCAAACAACGAACAGCTGTCATAGATCCTAAAATAGTCTTGGACACAGCATCGCGCAAAACCATGACCTGCAAAATCTATTCACGCGCACGGCGAACGCAAACAGCGAAGACGCTGCGCTGGCCAGCACGAAAAACGAAGCGAGCGGAAAGGCCGAACGGCACGGCCAAAGACGCGGGCGCACGTAAAAACACGCTCGCATTTAATGCATCCGAGCAGCTGCGTCGTGCAGAGATTTTGCAAGCGGAAAGAGCGGACGGCAAACGCGGGGAGGCATCGAAGACCTGGAGCGCTCCATCGCTGATCGATTGGCTGACCGCGCGCGAGGCGAACGCACGCAAAGAAGTTTTTGGGCCACGCGGCAGCGCGCGAGCGGGAGAAGCTCCGCGAGAAACGCGGAGAGGCCGCCGACCTAGAGCGCTATAATAAGAGGGGTATGCGCCCGTTTGGTTCGGCGCACATGTAACTATACTAAAATTTTAGTAATACAAAAATCTAAATAATATAAACATCTAGGCAAAAAATGTTGTTTGGATTGTAGTTATGTCAATTCACGGGTAATACCGAAATTAATGTATTTGAATTGTAGCTATACCAAAATTTATCAAAAAATGTGAGTATTATATGTGGATCCCGCATAACATCAATTTTCTTTTGCCCTAAAATTTGTCAACATGGGTCTTTTTTGTTGATAAAATGACAAGCAACACGATGGTTCAAATGGATCATAAATCGAATACCCAATTCTAAGTAAGCAATTAATGCACTATCCTCATGCAATCATCATCTAACATGTCCCAGTGCATGCATGCTGCCCAGCCAAACCTTGAGCGCCCGTTTTTGCCGCCCGAAAAATGTTCGGCTCATCTGAAGAAAAAAATTTAGTATTATCAAAATTTAATTGGCGATACCAAATATTGAAACCAAACCAAACGTTAGCCAAAATTTTGATTTAGCTCAGGTTGGCACTGAACCAAATAGCCCCTGCATGCACGGCATCACGCCAGCAACTTTCCAGGCGAACAACGTGGTTAGCAGGGTGCAAAGGTACCAAACTTAGCGCTTGAGCCGCTCCTAATTTCAGCGGCGTCCAGCGTTGCGCGAAGGCAGCGGAAGAGGAGAAGAGCGCAGTAGTTGATTGCCAGCCGACGTCCCCTGCCGGTTTGTGGATGGCCGTGGCAGACGTCAGGGTTAAGACGATGATCCTCGCGCGACGTCCCCTGCCGTTCTGTGGACGGCCGCGGCGGACGTCAGGGTTAAGACGACGATCCCCGCGTGAACGAGGCCGGTGTTATCGGTGCCTTCTCTCTGATCCATCGGGTTCGCAGTACCAGTGCAAGTTCGAATGCAGGTTGGTGCAGAAGATTGTGAATTTGCTTAATTACATCGGTACATAAACGTAGTATTCCATCTTTTCAAGAATGTACAAAGTTTCGTACATCAGCACGGTTTTCAATACGTAACTTTGACTTTTTGATAGAAATATGTTCATAAAATAATATAAAATTATTATTTTTTATGACTAATATAATGATATTGTTTTCATATGACTAATACAAATATATATATTAGTAGTTAAAGTTAAGAACGTCTCACTACATATTTTCTAGAATAACATATATTTCTAAATGGAGAGTACTGAGAAGATGAACCGACGAATTCAATGAGTTTGACCCATTAACACAACCGACAAGATTCACAAGATGTAAACAGGCCGCGCCGCCTTCTAGACCAAAGGAAGGGGTCGAACCGACTTTCAAGAACAACGGGTAAGCGGCCACCGGCCAGCCGACGGTTTGAGATTAATTACTCATTCTGTCGGCCCCGTCGAATTGTGTCTGACAGTGACAACTATCATCTTGCGGTGACGTGTGCATTCCGGTGGTAGTATACGCTAGCGTAAGGGTATCTTTAATAGTTAAAAATAATTTTATTTTTAATATATATTATATTATATTTAAAGATAATATCTTCAATAGATAGTCTCTAACACGTTCTTCAATATTTATATTTTATAATTTTTTTTTGAAATGGGTCTACATATCAACTAGAGTAGATTAATGTATCATATCTTGTTTTGTGTGCACAACAGTCTCTTCAAAACATCTCCAATAGTACATTTATTGTCGTCTCTTAGCTATGTCACGTCAACAAAATCCTACGTGGATGAGAGAGGAAGAGAAGAGAGAGAACAGGTTATCTCTTCCTGAATAGACAGTCGTGCACGCGAAACAAGACATGATACATTAATCTACGCTAGTTGACATATCGACCCGTTTTAATATATATATATATATATATATATATATATATATATATATAAATGTTAGAGTGTGTACTACAAACTGTCTATGGGAGATGTTGTCTCTAAAGATGATGTAACATATGTTAGAGACATGATTGTCTCTAACTATTGGAGATGCCCTCAGGAAGAAACGACTTGTGCTCTCTCCTCCCCGCTTCTTCATGTAGGATTTTGTTGACGTAGCATAGCTAAGAGATGACAATAAATACACTATTGGAGATGCCTAAATTAAATCTTGCTCCTTTTGGCTGCTATATTGCCTCGCTGGATATTCGGGCTAGTGGGTTAATAAGGCTAATTAAACGGAGTGTGGCCGATTAGTCGGAAATGGCTGATTAATTGGTATATGCGGCTGATTAAGTGCTCGCAAACGTAAACAACACTCCGTATCAGCTAGTCATGACAGTTTGCTCGCTGATTCCGTTTAGTCGGCCGAATAATCGACCGTTTTGATCGATTTCCACAACACTGGTTGGAATAACTGTGGGTAAAGCAATATGTCTCTTCATATTGGAGGCTACAGGAGCCTTTCGGTGGCTCAAACACATGAAACGGGTGATTAGTAGAATTTTTTTAAATAAAATAGACATCTTCTCACTAAAACTTTATTTTCTATAAAGAGTTGAGTTTGCAATACGACTCGTTGATTATGGTGTTACTCATGCATTATTTGCATTTTTAATTAAATACTTGATGAATACACTCGTACTCACCCTTGATATTAATCTCCTTGTGACCTATAGAACACGCAGTGCTGATCATTCACATAGCATTGCCCTATATCTTAAACAACACATGTATTCTCAGATCTACATATCACGTATTCTTCGTCTTGTGCAGCTCCCAGCATGAAGTTTCTACTGAACCAGTACCCTCCTATACTCTGAAGAAGAAGCAACCAGATGCCGACACCTCGCACTAAACACAAGGTACTATAGTCTTTCTTCAGTACACTGTCATTTTTCTTCGATTTCAACCACAGCTGACAGTTCGTTTGCTAACCTGACCCGACCCATCTATCAGTCGTTTATGCGGGCCGGGCTGGGCCGGCTCGGATGGGTTGCTTAGCCCATGGACAACCCTACTTACTCCCTCGATTTTAAAATATAGGGGGATTTTATAATTTATCATTATAAGATAGATAGATTTCCATCTATTTATTATGGTAAATTCTGAATTATTCCTAAAATATAAGGTGTATTTTGGTTCAGCATGTAGATCAAGAAGACTTCAAAACTTTGGAGATAATAAGATAAAATATCATGTTGTTCCCAACCATAAGAAAACAAAAATACAGCGAGAAGCAAGAATTACACCTACGTACATGCAATGAGTCGATTCATCTACGCTCCAGCCTTCTCTCTCAGGAATCATGATCTCATCTCTCTCTCTCTCTCTCTCGAAGCAAACGGAGCAGATGGAATGCTCAGCTTGGAAAAAGGTCAGGGAATAAATTGGAGGGACACTAGGGTATGTGGGGGAGTAGTCACTTTTAGTCATATCATACACAGTGAAGATCGGTAACTAACTGAGGGTAAAATGGGAAGGCTAATGCTAAACATTGCTTTTGCAGTTGTGCACGTCTTAGGGCATGTACAACGGTATAGACAACTGTTGTCTACAATATCTCTCTATATTATTTATAGACAGCACTAAAGACAGCTCCTTCGTATACAATGTGCTTTGTTTCTCGTGTCATAGTCGACTACTACATGAGAGATGGTCCAATTTTTTAGGCTCCTCCTTACTTCTCTGTATCATCTCGTGTTCTACGTGTCAAATTTTACATGATCTGAAAAGAAAATTAGCCCCCAAAACTATACGCTCAACAAAAAGAACGGGAGAGGACAGCAAGCACAAAACATCCATAAAATCAGGAATAGTCAACAAAGTGCTAGTACCCTTCTCTCTCTCAAAACAAAAAACGACAAAGTGCTAGTAAGTGCAAACAATAATCAATAAAGCCCCCCTTCCTCTGGAAAAGAAGCAAGCACAAAACGGAAGGTATTTGCTTCACAATCGTAATAAACCTGGATAAAAAAGGAATCATGGCACTCGGACTCACCACTCAAATTTTAAATATGTACGTCATATTATAGTACAACGATTTATGACACAAGCATTACATACTTATGGTCTTATTTGGTTGGGCTACACATCTGTCCCATTTAAATAGATGGATCGGGATTTTAGTTTAAATTATCAACCCATCCACGTGATGAATCCATGCCAGCAACGGATCTCCCAAACAAGCTCTATGTCTAGGTACACTCCCAAACAAGCCCTATGTTTAGGTACACGCCAATATCATTATTCTTACACTAAAAAAATATCATTATTCTTACACTAAGATTGAATATTATAATAGCCCATTCTGCTTTACATATTGAATTATAGTTGCACTAAAGCATCCTAGCTTGGGTGAACGTCAATCTAATTCTTTGCAAAAAAAGGGATGTCGAAACCTAAAGATCTCATGTGTGTACCGTACTAGTCTTATGATCGGTTGTTAGTACACACAATCACAACATTGGCATTCACATCCATACATTCATGCATACAAAATAAAGCAAATGGAGGTACTTAACTTAAGCGGTTAAAGTTATTATATCACTGGCCAATCGGCCAAATAAAAATAGGTATCAACAAAGTAACAAAAATAGCAGTGAAAGTAGAAGTGATAAAAGTGAATAATTTCCTATGGCATGCCCATCCAAACCCTGAGGCAACCGACAAGAGACAAAGCCTAGATAGACCCGTTACCGAACCCTGCAGTTCCAGGTGCGAAGAAAACGTCGTCCGCCGTAGGCTCATCCTCAAACTATGAACAACAATTTAAGCAAGATTGAGTACAACACGTACTCAGTAAGACTTATAATATATCATAAATTTATATAAATTCAAGGCTAACAAGAGATGAGGCTCAAAACTACAAGTTATTTTCATATCTATATGTAGCATTTTGCAACGGAAATTAAAAGAGCAGTTAAATAGATACATGATAGTAAGTAAGTAATCAAATGAATAAACTCAACAACTCACCACCATCCTCGGCTGCGAGTAACATTTCAATTTCAGCAAAAGACATGGCAATTAACTCAAATATAAACCACAAATATTTCCCATGTTTTTCCAATGAAACCGTTTTTGTGAAAATCAAGTCTATACCCGATGTGACCGCACTAGGCACGCTCATGACCGTGAGCACGGCTATTTAAATAGATTTACACTCTGCAGAGAGGTACAACTTTACCCACAACACACGAGATCTCTAGCTTGTTTGGTATCCGTCGATAGCACCGTTCACTATCTTAAGTAAACAGTCTAGAGCATATGTCGAAGCCTTTACATCATCTAGTCCTGTTCTTACACTAGCCCAGCGAATGAATACCTTCACTTCACCCGGGCACACCCCCGTCTCAGTGAGGCATTTGCCGTCGTGTCAGAAGGCTTTGTTCCAAACGCTTCGGTGAAGGGAGCCCCTTCGGACATGCCTATACCGGTTATGCCAGCACTACTACGGCCTGCCAACGTACAAGGCTAGTTTTCAATGACTTAATTAGCTAATGCCACTCCATACCAGCACATATGGTTATACACTTAGACTTAGATTGATGGCACCGGCGTTCGGTCCTTAATTGGCCCGAACGAGGAACCCCCCTATCTACTAGTGAGGTATACTCCTCACTCTTCTCAGAATATAATATAACTTTCCCGTGTTGAAATCTAGGTTTTGTATTTTTTTTTATTTTCATACAAAATAACAGAGGCACACCTGATGAGGACATTCCCGACACTAGTGCATCGTCCATCTCTTCAAGTGTACAAGATGTTAATTATGATCTGCATAAGTGTCCAATGACAAGAGCTAGAGCTAAAATGATTAATCAACAGGTGAATTCGCTCCTAGTTGAATTTAGTTTTAGTTTACATGAGAACTAGTTACTATCTAATGCTAGTATTTTAATTGTTCTTAGATTTGTACGTGAGGAGATTTTAGAACCCGAAAGAACCAACTCGATCTATTGTTTTCTCGGTTTGCTTTGCTTCGGCTATTCCTCTCCAGGCGGGCACATGCAACACACACATGCAGCAGGAGGCTGCTCCTTTGCATCACGTGGAGGGCAGCAGGAGGTTGCTACGTTGCCTCAGGGTAGACTGCTCCTTTGCACCACATGGAGGGCAGCAGGAGGTTGCTACTTTGCATCAGGGCAGGGAGGCGTCATCAAGGTAGTTTCCATCAATATCGCATGGAGTGGCCCCACTTGATAGGCAGGGATGCTCCACGGATTCGTCTATAGGGGTGAAAACGGATCGATACGGACGGATAATGGTTCTGCCATATTTGTTTTCATATTTTTTCCGGACCCGGATACGAATACGAATACTCCGGATATGAATATGAATACGGAGCGAATACGAATCGAAACGAATACGGTCGCGGATATTTTTCGGAACATGAAAACCCCTTAAATTGTATGTTAGAAATTAACGAAAACATATAACTAATTTATTTGATGCAAACATTCATGACTGGTTCATATTTTTAGCAACCACACATAACATTGGCACTAGCAAGCTGAATTAACTAGTTCATCACAAACATAACACTTAGTTTACCATATTTAGCTCATAAGTCATGACGAGGATCTAAAAAATCCTCATTTATTTACTCCATAATCAAGAAATATGACGTCATAAGACATACCCCTTAAAATATCAAAAGGGAAGAACTAGTCGAAGTCGAGGCTACCCTACGACTACCCCTCGTCAGAAGCTCTTCTCACGACCACGGTATAATCCCTACGACTACCCCCTGGTCGTAAGCTCTTCTACGACTATGGTATGATCGTTACGAGTATGTATGGTCGTATGTTTTTCTACGACTAGGCTCACATGAGTTCCTCACGACTTCATTGGACCCACCCATTTGATGGCCCATTAAGCGGTGAGAATCTAGCGATCAAAATACCTGATTATCTCTGGAATAGCGTAGATAATTCCACTATCTCGATCAGTGGCGATTGACAAGCATGGGGAGGTTACTACTCGGTAATTACTCTCATTATTACATAATAATGAGCGACTAATTAGCCTGGAAGGACAACGTCCACTATTGCTTAATATAAATAGGTATCTATTAGAGATAGGGAGGAAAGAAAAAGGAAAGAAAGAGACGGGCTTTGGGAGAAGAAACAGAGCCTTTTACGGAGAACGATTAGGAAAATCCTTATTCGATTGTAATCCAAAGAGCAAATACAAGATACGAGAGTAGGGTTGTTATTCTCACCGGAGAAGGCCCGAACTCGTATAAAAATCCCGTGTCTTCTTCGTCTGTGTGATCAATTGTGGAGACCCCGAATCAAACAATCTTTACGTAAGATCGGTTCTAAAACACCGACAGTTGGCGCCGACCGTGGGGAGCTTCTGGTAATTCCTTGTCAACAGTTCTTTCTTTTCTCTTTTATGCTACCATGCAAGGAGAATTGATCGAGGAGAATTGGTTCGACTTGGCGGTCACGCAGACATCGACATGGATGCGGTCTCGAATCTGACCGAGTATCGAATCTTTCGACGGTATTGCGCCTCGAGAACTTCTATCGATCTCGGAGATCGCATTACCACGAGTCGAGGAGGATCCTTATCCCCACGACGACGCCCGGTGAGGATCAATTTCCTCGGGAGGCAAGGGTCAACTCGACCGAGAACGAGGCCTGTCTCGGGCAAACTCGAAACACGACGAGAGTCTTTCCTCCAAGTGTTCGAGTCCCCCTAAGGCAGTACGACTTGGCAAGATGAGTTCTGAAAGCCATTATCCCGGAGCTCCATCGACATCTGATGGTCCTCTCTCTCCGAGTATTTCCGCAGGGAAGAGGATCGAACATGCTGTTCATCCAAATTCAACCGTCCCAACGCAGGAGCCACCTGCAGACCGAGACGGTTATAACCCGGAGTTCCCCTACTTGGAGGGGTTTACTCCAAGTCGCCAAATGGTGTCGCTCGACCACTCCTCTAGTGAGGAGATCTCGAGCGCAAGTGGAAGTCATCCACGGGAGGTCTTCGTTCTTCCCTCTGATCAGGATCGTTCTCCCAGAAGAAGGATTGGACATGCTTCCCGCCGAGCATACTCTACACCACCTCGTCGTAATGGCAAGGACACCACAGCTGGCGAACGAAACGAACACTCTGATGAACGTGCGGGACATCCTCAACATTCTCGCGCTCCATTAAAACAAGTTCAAGGGTCTGAAATAGACCATTCTGAGGCAATTCGACGAAAGAAAATAGTGGCTCAGAAGAACCTCCCTGAGCGCGCTTATTTCCAGTCGAAGGAAGCTCAAAAACTCCAAAGACATCAATGATTTCTCGGAGAACCCGACAAGAACTCGCTCGAGCACCAGGTTATGACCTTTTTGCCGAGGAGATCACGCAAAGACTTCGTGACACGATGGAAAAACTCGAACGACGGGGTCGACCACAACCACGAAGTCGTAATAGTACGGCTACTTCTTCTGCCAGCCATTCAGGAAACTCGTCGCATAGAAGGCGGCATGGCTCTCCCTCATGTCGTTCTCTCGACGTAAGAAAAATGCCACAATCTAACGGGAGGGGTGATCTTTCACCACTTCGGCGACCAGATGAACGGCGGCAAGCGGGGTACGAGGAGTATTTCCCCCGTAAGGCTGAGGCTTATTTTAGGCCTAGTCCCCCCATGGCTGGGTATCGACGAGTCCGATCGCCCGGTGACATTAACCCTTCGTTTCTACAAAAAAGAAGACAAGAGGTTATCTCGGGATGTCGGGCGTTTTTGCCTGACCTTCGAGCGGTTCGTTGGTCGCCTCGATTTCGACCGACGAATATGGAGAAATTCGATGGAACTCAAAACCCCATCGAGTTCCTCCAAATCTACACTACAGCTATCCGAGCTGCAGGAGGAGGAGAGCATGTCATGGCGAATTACCTTCCGACTGTGCTCGAAGGATCGGCTCGATCATGGCTTCTAAACCACCATTTGAGTCGATCTACTCGTGGCAACACCTCGTGATCTCATGGCGGCTAATTTACAGGAACTTACAATCGCCGGGAAAAGAGGATGACTGCACGGATAAGACAGAACAACCATGAAACGCTGCGACAATTCATCAGCGCTTGATCAGTTGAAACTCTATCCGGAAGTTTCGACTCATCCGTGATCGGGGCTTTCAAGCAGTGAGTGCAGAGCGAGAAGAATAACAGAGGACATCGCTTACATCCACCGCCATCGTTCTTTGAGCTCTTTGAGATGGTCGATAGATATGCGCATCGCTGCTTTGGCGGTCGAATGGAACGATACCATCGATCTCAAAGATGGCATCCTCGGAAACAAAGAAAGTGGTAAGAAAAAGGATAAAAAGGCTAGGAAATCTAAGAACAAAGCGAAAAATCTAAAATCTCCAGATGTCAGTTCTAAGGAGGTCCTAGCCGTAAGCGATAAGGAGCCACGCAACCCCAAGCAAAATCCCGATCGAGGTAAAGGTAAACACCAAGATCGGAGAAACGACAAACCCAGGTGGTGTCCTTTTCATAAAAAAGAAGGGCATGACCTTCGTAACTACCGAGTTTTCTTACGGAAACTCGAGCACTATTATTCTGGCAAAGGGCCACTTCCTATTCTTGAACAGGTGGGCCAAACCAGTGGACAAAAAGAGTCGGATGATGAGGAGATGCCGTTCCAGGACCCGCAACACACCATTGATCACATCTATGGGGGGTCTTCGGCATACGAATCACGAAGGTGGCAAATCGAGCGTGAGGTAAACACAATCGACTCCCCTCTTGTCAATAAATTACCGAAGTGGTCGGAAATCACCCTTGCTTTCGTGAAAGGTGATTGTCCGATACCTTCGACTAGACCAGGTCGATTTCCGATAGTGGTCGAACCCACCATCAACAATTGTCGAGTTAATCGAGTTTTAGTTGATGGTGGAAGCTCGTTAAATATACTGTTTATGAGTACCCTGGACGAGATGCAAGTACCCAGGACAAAGGTAAGACCGGTACGATATTCATTTCATGGAATCGTACCGGGGTCTTCGGCCAAACCCATTGGCCAAGTCTCTCTTCCTTTAATGTTTGGATCACCAGGCAATTTCAGGACAGAGAAGGTCTCTTTTGACGTAGTCGATTTCGATACGGCATATAACGCCATACTCGGACGACCTACTTTGGCAAAATTTTTGATAGCTACTCACTATGGGTATCAATGTCTAAAGATGCCAGGTCCCAAAGGAGTGATCACGATATATTGTGACAAGAAGATGGCGCATTCCTGCGACCGTCGTTCCCTCGAAATGGTTGGACAACTACCAACTCGAGATGAAAGTCAGCCTTCGACTAGCAAGTCGAAGCCTAAAGCTGCACCTAAGCCGAACGACCAGGTCAAAAAGGTTCCTCTGGACACAGAGGAGCCCTCTAAGACTGTTCGCATTGGGGATTCTTCCGACCCTAAATAGGAAGACGCCCTCATCACTTTCCTCCAGGCAAACGCTGATGTCTTCGCGTGGCAAGCATCCGACATGCTCGGAGTCCCAAGGAATGTGATCGAGCACAGGCTAGCTTTACGGCCTGATAAACTACCCGTAAAACAAAAGTTACAGAGATGTGCCCCTGATCGACGAGATGCTATTAGGTCAGAATTGGACAAGTTGCTTAAAGTAGGCTTTATAAGAGAAGTCAATCACCCAGAGTGGTTGGCCAACCCTGTAATGGTTAGAAAGTCTAACGGCAAATGACGTATGTGTGTAGACTTTACTGATCTTAATAAAGCTTGTCCAAAAGATGATTTCCCTTTATCTCGCATCGATCAGCTGGTTGACTCTACTGCAGGATGTAAAATGTTGAGTTTTCTAGATGCATACTCTGGTTATCATCAGATCAGTATGCATCGAGAAGATGAAGAAAAGACCGCATTTATTACACCGTTTGGGGTATTTTGCTATGTCAAAATGCCATTCGGTCTAAAAAATGCTGGAGCTTCTTTTCAACATTTGATGCAAACGATTTTTGCTCCTCAACTAGGCCGAAACTTGGAAGCCAATGTTGATGACCTAGTCGTAAAAAGCACCAAACGACTCGAACATATCACAGACTTGCAGGAGACTTTCGACAACCTCAGAAAACACCAATTGAAACTAAATCCCGAGAAGTGTGTGTTCGGGGTCTCTTCAGGAAAATTGCTTGGATTCCTGGTTTCTGAACGAGGAATCGAAGCAAATCCCGAAAAGATCAAAGCCATCACTCAGATGCGCCCCCCGACCACAAAAAAAGAAGTCCAAAAACTCAAAGGGTGCATAGCGGCGTTAAGTCGTTTCATAGCACGACTGGGAGAAAAAGGACTGCCTTTCTTCAAACTTCTAAGGAAACATGAAGGTTTCGAGTGATCAGAAGAGGCTAACTTAGCCTTTGAGGAAGTCAAGAGGTATCTTACGAGTGCTCGGTCCTAGCTTCCCGCTAGGAGAAACACTCTTAATTTACCTAGCTGCCACGCCACGAGCAAGAGCGATCTTTGGTCGTAGAACGTGAGAACGCATAACAACCGGTATACTACGTGAGTGAGGTTTTGCATGAGACCCAAGGAGCGTTACCTCGAGTTCAAAAACTTCTTTATGCCCTCCTCATGTCTTCGAGGAAATCGCAAAGATTATTTTGGACGCACAAACTAGTCGTGTCGCCCGAGTTTCCTGGGAGCGATCCTCGAGAATAGGAAACGGCGGGGCGCATGGCAAAATGGTCGATCGAACTTGGGGCGTTCGACATCCATTTCGTGTCCCGAACGGCCGTTAAATCCCGGATCTTGGCGGACTTTGTCGCGAATGGACAAATCTGAACTCGCTCAGATCCCGACGATTCCCACGATCGGTGGATGATGTACTGACGGGTCACTTACGATAAATGGCTCGGGTGGGGTGGTCTCCGAATCTCCTACCGGAGAAACCTTAAAGTATGCCATACAATTAAACTTTCAGGCCACTAATAACGTGGCAGAGTACAAAGGTTTGCTAGCTGGCATACGAGTTGCGAAAGCACTCTCGATTCGACGACTGCTCGTAAGAGGAGACTCTCAGCTAGTCGTGAATCAAATCGGAAAGGAGTACCAGTGCTCCAATTTGACCATGTCCCGGTACCTATCGGAAGTACGAAAGTTAGAAAAGCACTTTTTGGGCTTTGAGGTACAATTTATCCCTCGAAAGGATAATTTCCTCGCAGACCAACTGGCTCGACTAGCTTCCTCCCGATCCTTAGTACCGAAAGGGGTGTTCTTGGAACAGCTTCAGAAATCGTCCATAATCGACGAACTGGAGACACCTTCTATAGAAACAGCCTCTCTAGAGTACGAAGATACATGGATGGCACCCATCTACGAGTATCTTCAGGCGGGTTCCTTACCCGATGACGATCTAGAGTCAGATCGATTATCCCGAAAAGCCAAAATGTATACTTTGGTCGAAGGTGTTCTTTATAAAAGAGGAACCCAAGGGGTGCTCATGCGATGTATTCCGCAAAGCGAAGGATTAAAACTCCTTCACGACATACACGGAGGGATCTGTGGAACTCATGCTTCCTACAGAACACTGGTTGGTAAAGCTTTTCGACAAGGTTTTTATTGGCCAACAGCCCTCTACGATGCCAAGGAGATGGTTAAAAAATGTGTACAGTGCCAGTTTCATAGCCGGCAAATACACCAACCAGCTCAGGCGTTGCAAACAATTCCTCTGTCATGGCCTTTTGCAACTTGGGGTCTTGATATCCTAGGACCGTTACCCAGAGCTCCAGGAGGTTTCGAGTTCCTATTTGTGGCTATTGATACATTCACAAAATGGATAGAAGCCGAACCTGTGACTGGGATAACAACGGAAGCAGCAAAACGGTTCATGACGAGATGCGTGATCACTCGATTTGGAGTACCAAGTCGAATTATCACAGATAACGGTAAACAATTCACAAGCGCAAAATTTCAGGAATTTTGCGACGAGTTGGGAACTCGTTTGTGTTACGCCTCTGTCGCTCACCCCCAAAGTAATGGAGCGATGAGAGAGCGAATGGCGGATAATGAAGGGAATCAAGACCCAGTCTTCGATCACCGTAAAGCGCTCGGGGCTTGGGTGCAGAATTACCTTCAGATATGGGCAATTAAAGACGACGACTAGCCGAGCTACGGAGAAACACCTTTCTTTCTAGTTTTGGTGCCGGCCATGCTTCCTCGTAACTAAAGATCAGTCGTAAAGAGTCGACAAGTTTCACGACTCGTCTCAAGAACATCTTCGACGACGACATCAACTCGCTCGAAGAACAGAGGAACAAAGCTTTATTCCGTTCGCGGTCTACCAACAAGCCTGCGAATACTATGATCGTAAGGTCAACCTCGCACCTCATTGCGGTGATTTGGTATTGAGACTTATCCAATCCCGTCTAATCGAACAAACTTTCCCCAAGTGGGAAGGTCCTTACACTATGGTCGAAGTAACGCGTCCAGGATCAGTACGACTTGCAATGGAAGACGGCCGTGTGCTCTCAAATTCTTGGAATATTGACCAGTTACGCAAATTTTATGTGTAACAAACTTCAACGACAATAAAGTGTCAGGTTCTCCCTATCTTATTTGTCTATTTTTTGAATTTCGCTTTTCTGTTTTCGATCATTTTTCTACTCATCCTTCCTGTACAATGGTTAGCAAAAGGGCGATACATTTAGTCGAAGTCTCTCCTCTCCGCATGTGATTCTGCCCGCTGGAAGGAGCTTCCTAATGTCACTTCGTTCCTAAACAATCAGTACAAAGCTTATTGAGCTCAGGAAAATGGTCGACAGTTGTTAAGTGAATTCATATCACCTTAGCTTATTTCAAAAAATAAACTAAGAAGAGTGACCCTTTTTGAGATGCATTCGACTACCTTTTCAAAAAGCGGAGAAGTTTCTTGGTCGAAGGAAGAAACACACCTAGTCAAGCCTCTCCTATCGCATGTGGTCCCGCCACTAGAAGGAACTTCCTAGCGTCGTTCGCTTCCTACTTTTGCTTTGCGTAACGACTTAGTCAGAAAATGAATGTAGTCGAATGAATCCTTAAGGTACTCGAGAAGTTTGTCTCACTCTAGTCGTCATTATCGAGTTAATTAATGCTGGTGGAGATGGTAACATCACCTAGTTGAAGTCTTTTTCTCTCGCACGTGGTCCCGCCACTAGAGGGAACTTCCTAGCGTCGATCTGTTTCTACTCTTTCGACTAGTGCAAACAAGTCGATATTTGACAACTCTAAGACGAACAAACCTCTCTATTTTTTCAGAACCCTTTCTTTACTACTTACCTAGTTTGTTGAAAATAAACTAAGTAAGTAGCCGGGGGCCAGGATAAAGTTATAAACATGACTTCATTTCTTAGTCTAATTTTTTCTAAAGATATCATCCTACGAGTTACTAACTACTCTATGAGATGATTCGCAGGAAAGATACGGAAGGAAGGAGGAATCGCTCATATCTGGTCTAACTATTTCTTCTTTTAACTTACGAGTTACTACTTACTCTACAAGATAATTTGCAAGAAAAAGGATCATATATTCATGCGTCACCACCAAAAAAGACTTGTTTATACAAGAATATATTACAAGACTACTCTGTCTAGGGAGATTCTATCTGCATCTCCTCGGCGACCTTCTCGCCAACCGATCGCATTTCTTCGATCGACTTCTCGGCAGATTGGTGCGGTCAAGTCGGCTTCAACGAGAATGAAGATTAAGGTTAGGACGCGGGCCTTGAGTTTTGCTAAACAAAACTCACGGCTCCTTTGACCGCTTCCCTTATTGAATCGTTACGATTGGCCTTGAGTAGATATCATCTCGCTCAGTACCGACTTGTTCCCCAATGGCACTCGTATGAGCGGCCATCGTGTCATCGCGAGGAGCAACCCTCCCGGCACGAAGCCCATCGAGTACATTGTTCAGAAGTGAGATATTATCTTGAAGATTGATCTTCATTGATTTTGTCTCCTCCTGGGAATAAGTCGAAGCCTCATGGAGTCATTTTATTTCAGTCAATCGGTCTGATAAGAGCGAGGATTGAATAAGAAAAACGATTCTATGAGAAGATAGGATGAATAAATAGCAGGTAAAAGTTCTACTTACCAGCTAATTGGAGACCTAAGTTTCCAATCTCTTGGTCTTTCTCCTTCGCCATGCGGGAGATTTCACGGACAACGGAGGTCTTCGTTAACCTCGGTCGGAGCCCCACATCGCCCCGAGGGTCTTATTTTCGACTTCCTTTTCTGCAAAAGAATAAGAAGTCAAAAAGAGAGGGGAAGCGAAACCAGATCGAAGCGATCGAATACGTCTTCGTTTATTCTTTCTCGCAATCGCTTAGTTGCGAGTTAGCCTCTGAAGTTTCTTCAGAGGTCGATGTTTTGTCCTTTAGCTTCTTTGACTCGGCTTTTTCAAAGTCGGCGAATCAACCAAGGTCTTTTCGTCGCTCTTAAACTCGTAAAGATAAAAGAGCGACATGAAAACAAGTGGTCATAAGCATTTCTATGACCAATGGGTAGTCGTAAATTATTCTACGACCACCCCCTAGTCGTAAGTTTTTTCTACGACTAGCACAAGTCGTAAGCTTTTCTACAACAACTGGTTACGAGTGTCACTCACCACCTCTCTGCTTGTTCGCAGAGTGTTGCCTTTTCTTGTCGAAGCTTGACAAGTTGGCGATTGTACTACGCAAATCGTAGCGACTTGCTCAACGGCTCTCAAAAGAGAAAGCGATAAGATAAAGAGATAAAACCCTAAGTGAGTATCGATAAATACTTACGTTCATGTTTGACCAAGCAAACATGGAGACTATTCGTGATGGATCCTTCACTCATCCATCTCCTCGACTCGCCCCACCATACCCCTTCAAGTCGTTCATTGTCAAATCGTCTCCGCAATTGACAATGCTACTGGGGTGGGGAACTCGATCGCGGGAGCGGTAGGCGGAAGATCCTATGATGGAGTCAGGACCAAAGAAGTCAGAGCAAAAGTTGAAATACTCCTCTTCCTCTGACTCTGTGACGTTAACTCCACCTGGAGGGCCGGAGGGAACGTCCTCAACGACCTCCTTGCCGACACGGCGGTCAGTGCTCTCGCTGCCGTCTGTCTCTAGTGCCTCCCTCGAGGCTTGTGTGGCCTCCATCACAGTCCCTACGACAGCTCCAGATGTCGTAGCGACTTCAACATCATCGGCCTTCACAGCGACTTCAGCAACTGCAGCCTCTTCTGCAGCAGGGCGTGAGCTAGATCTTCTGACTCATCGTCGTTGTCGCACCCCCTTCGGTTGAAGGGGTGATAACGGGATCCTCTATGAGAGTTCCTCAAAGTGAAGACGCCGGTGAGAATCATAAGCGCAACAATAAGTCAACAAATAAAATAGTAAGTAGTCATTACATTTATGTGTTTTATTTTACATACCTCTGCGCGCTGGACCTAACCCGAAATTTGGGAGCAACCTTCCCAACGGAAGATTTCTTCGACTTCTTCTCAACCACCATTGGTTGAGATGCTCTCGGGGCAACAGGAGCCACCTCCTCCCGACTTCCCGAGTGGACGAGATTAGTCTCGACCACCCTGGGAGTGCTGCTTCCCCCGGCTTCAGATCCCACCGGAGCAGCAGTTTCCTTCACAAAAGACATGTACTCCCTCCAGTTCTCCTTTTCTTGCTGTCTGACAAAGCCGCGAGAAGCTGAAACTGCGAAGGACTTGTCATCGTAATAGAAAGGTACCTTAACTTTGGGGACCTTGCGCTTAAGGGCAAGAGCCTCTTCTTCTGCTCCCTTTTTTGTCGCGTCTAGATTTGCGGCAAACTTAGCAAAAGGAGCAGGAGGAGCAGAACTCGAACCCCCCTTGTCGCCGACTTTTACCAGTCGACGCTTCTTAGATGGAGGGGATCGCGCGACTGCTGCATGCTAGCCGCCCCACAACCACCAGATCGACTTCCTCGTCGTCTCGGCGGTTCTCCATGCCAACCTTCTGTAGAAGAAGGAGAAAAGTGGTCCGTATGATCAGCACAAAAGTCGTAAGTATTTCTACGACATTATCTAATCGTAAGTTATTCTACGATTACGTTAAGTCGTAAGTTTTTCTACGGCATTATCTAATCGTAAGTTATTCTACGATTACGTTAAGTCGTAAGTTTTTCTACGACATTGTCTAATCGTAAGTTATTCTACGATTGCATCCGGTCGTAAGATTTTCTACGATCAGTACCCAGTCGTAAGTTTTTCTGCGACAAATCAGCTAGTCGTATACTATTCTACGACAATAAAACACCTAAAGGCAAAGTCGTTTGATTACCTTTAGGCGCCTTTCTTTCTCCTCTGTGGTCAAAACCGCAACGATTTGAGGGGCCGCCGCATTCGCCGGATGCTTCTCGCAGATCTGGGAATATGGACAATACGATTAAACAGACTAAATCAGGGTTAACCAAGGATAAAACCAAAAGAGTAAGTTTTTCTACTCACCGTCCTTGTAGTCCCTGGTTGGGTCGTCCTTTCCTGAGTACCTCCACATGGGAGGGACCCTTGTCTTCAAAGGACTAATCCGGCGCGTGATGAAATCCTTCACCACGCCAAGCCGGTGAGCCCTCCGACTTCAAGTCTTTGATAGCTTGAATATAGGGGCTATCCGGTCGAGATTATCGAGTCGAGTCCGGAAGAAGATCGCTCGGCGGCTTCGTCCAACGAACGAGAGGCTATCTTCTGGGTAACCTCCCGAGAGAACCACCTCTTCTTCCAACCCGCCATGACGGCCGGGTAAACATCTGAATATACTCCTTCGACTTGCATGTCGTGGAGCTTGAGACCACGACTACCGGCGATCTCGCTTGACGAGCCATTCCATAATAATATGGAGCGGCTCGAGGTCCGCGGAATCCTAGGTAGGCCTCACACAAGTACACGAATACACTTAACATAGTGATGGAATTAGGACCAAGGTTCACTAATTCCACCCCGAAGTGCTCGAGTACGAGTGTGAGGAAGGGGTGAGCAGGCAATCGAAGGCTACACTCACAGTAAGCCTGGAAGACGGGAATTTGGCCTACCTGTCCCGAAGGCCAATGCTGCCCATTCGCCGCAATCCAAGTCACGAGAAGACCCTCGGGGATCTTCTCGGCGGCGACCAAAGCAGTCATTTTTGCATCGTCCATCTCCAACTCGGCCCATTCAGAGACAACCCTGGTCATTTCTTCTTTCTCGGAAGTGAGAAGATTTAAGGTTGGGAAAGCTTCAAGAAAATGTACGGAGTCACCGGCGGCGGAAGAAACAAGAAAGCAATAGACTGTTGGGTAAAAAGGTAAGAACCCTAAGTTCTTCTCCTGCGGCCCGTTTTATAACCGCACAGTTGAGATGAAACATCGCGAAATCCCAACAGTCGCCACCGCTTCGGGAATTGCTTCAACGGACAGGCTTTTTACCTGCCCTATGGAAAGTCCCAAGACACCTTTTCACACCTCAAGTGAAATTACTATCTTGACCCTCGGGTCAAGTGAAAGACCAACCAGAAAAATCATATGTCCGGTCTTAAGGCTACGACTGCTTCGAAATCGTAAGTTATCTTACGACATCTTGTAGTCATGACAACCTTAACAAATTACCTCGATCAAGCATATTCCTGGTCGAGAGGAATAAGGGTTGAAGAGTTTTTCCTTCAATATTTTCCTAACGACCCCTTAATGGTCAAAGGATCGTCTACAACCCTTCGCTCAAGTAAGTTATTTTCACTTGAAGCTGGGGGGCTAGATGACGAGGATCTAAATAATCCTCATTTATTTACTCCATAATCAAGAAATATGACGTCATAAGACATACCCCTTAAAATATCAAAAGGGAAGAACTAGTCAGGAAGTCGTAGGCTACCCTACGACTACCCCCTGGTCGTAAGCTCTTCTACGACCACGGTATAATCCCTACGACTACCCCCTGGTCGTAAGCTCTTCTACGACTATGGTATGATCGTTACGAGTATGTCTGGTCGTAAGTTTTTCACGACTAGGCTCACTCTGAGTTCCTCACGACTTCATGGACCCACCCATTTGATGGCCCATTAAGCGGTGAGAATCTAAGCGATCAAAATACGCAGATTATCTCGAAATAAGCGTAGATAATTCCCACTATCTCGATCGTAAATCGATTGACAACATGGGAGGTTACTACTCCGGTAATTACTCTCATTATTACATAATAATGAGCGACTAATTAGCCTGGAAGGACAACGTCCACTATTGCTTAATATAAATAGGTATCTGTTAGAGATAGGGAGGAAAGAAAAAGGAAAGAAAGAGAGGGGCTTTGGGAGAAGAAACAGAGCCTTTTCTAGAGAACAGTTAGGAAAATCCTTATTCGATTGTAATCCAAAGAGCAAATACAAGATACACAGGAGTAGGGTTGTTATTCTCACCGGAGAAGGCCCGAACCTGTATAAAAATCCCCGTGTCTTCTTCGTCTGTGTGATCAATTGTGGAGACCCCCCGAATCAAACAATCTTTACGTAAGATCGGTTCTAAAACACCGACAAGTCATAACTCACAAAGTCACAAGTCATCACGCATTCATACTTAGTTCATCACATACATAAAACTTAGTTCACACTAACATCGATTAGGCTGGATGGTTAATCTATACGCAAATGACTATAACATCCCAAAGTATGTTACAAAAAACAAAATTAATAAAGTTATTATTTCATTGGATTGTTTGAGATTTAAAAGAGTTTTCCTCGTTAAAAAGAAAAAATAATAAAATAAAAGCAATTATTTAGTTTCCTAGTTTTTAATGTCAAAAAATAAATTTATTGAAAAAGGAAATTTTAATTAATTTAATGATTTTTTTTTTGGATTTTAAAAAGGTTTTTCCTATTTTTTAGAAATTAAAAATAATTTATATACAAAAAATAAAAACCAACTTTGAGTTGAAATTAATTTTATTAACTTAAAAATAATTCAAAGAATTTATGTGATTTTTCCTAGAATTTTTTAACTCTATTTGCTATTTTCTAAAAGACTATTTGATTTGTTGCATTTTCTGAAATCCGGAAATCAATTAAAATATCTTTTCCTCTTTTGGGCTGAAATCCGGATATTCGGAATTCGTCTTATCCGGATAATCCGTATTCGTTTCCATTTTAAAAATCCAAATTCGTTTCCAATCCGAAAAATATCCAAAGGAAATCCGATCCGAGACAATCTGAATCTGTTTCTGTCCAGACCGATCAAATACTATCCGATCCATTTTAACCCCAATTCGTCTACATCCTACAACCAGGACTCATGAAAATGTCGCTCAGCTCGAGACTTTATGCGCCGGTTGCATGGTTTCCGTGGGACCCATGTGCAGTCCCATAGGTGCTATGGACCATGACCACGTTATCTGCTTATAGGAGTAGTTAATTAGGAAATTATTTTAATTATGAAGTTCTGGTGATTTCCGATTAGACTATTTTCAGTTTTGCTTTCGTACAGTCGGCCTACATATAACCATGTATTCTGTTACTGTTGGGAGAGACCACCACTAATATCAATCTATTATTTCAAAGAGAGCTATACGCTTGTTCTTCCTAAAGTTTGACATACAATTGTAACCTAGAGGGGAATTGGACGTTCTCAACCCTGTTGTTCTTGTGAATCCTAGTGTTTTGCAGGAGCGGCGGCACGTCTACTTTGTGTGGTCGGATAGACGGGATCACGAGCGTGTGGTTAGGCGAATTCTTTTGTCGTAGGTTGCTGTGTTGACAGTGATTGGCGCCATCAGTTCGTCAGGTTACACGGATCCAAAGTTATCATCGATCTTACGTCGTGAAGATCGGGCATCCCCTTTATCAACACCCTTCTGGGCATTTTTCATAAATCTCCCAAATTCATGTTTATCATATTGTCCTTTCATAGTTTTCAAGAAAAATTACCGCTCTAATAAGCATTTGTGCGATAGTCGCATCTAAAACTCCAAACTTGATATTATATATTGCCTAACTCATATCCTAATGTATACAACAGTAAGGGTATCAATATTTCAAGTAGATTCATGCATCGAATAGGATATACAACTACCGATATCCCAAGCACAGCAATTTCATACCAAACATACACACATGCATAATAGATATTGCAAAAAGAAATACAATAAGTACAATAGTGGGATCAACATGATCAAAGGGGTTGTTTGCCTTGCTTTAGTTGTTCTGAATAGGAGGGTGGGTGGTCGTCGAAAATATTGTTCGAGAAATCGACGTCAAATCAAACAGAGTAGGAACAAATTAAATAATACAAAATAATTTCAACAGTAACCAAACCCAAATATTTTTATATATTCTGGTAGGGCATGATTTTAGATGAATTTAGAAAAAAAAAAATAATTATCTCATTTGGAGTTTTATGCAAAAGTTATTAAGGTTTCAATTTGGTTCAGTTTGAAAAATCCTGAAAAAGAAAAGATGACGTCGATGGCGTATTTTCGAGTTTTACACTTTCCAGCAGAGAAAGCATATTCTCTTCTACGTTCCACTAAGGTTTACGCTATCCAGTAAAGAAAACATATTATCCTCTAAACTCACCGAGGTTTACGCTTTTCAACAGAGAAAGCGTACTTCCTCGGAACTAAAATTGTCTTTTTCCATGTTCTTCTGGTTTTAATCTGACATGTGGGGCCTACATGTCAGTATCTCATCTGTTAATAACGTTTAGAATTATATTTTTCTTTTATCATTCGGCTCGATCCCACACGTCAATCTAAGATAGACTTAATTAACTCAACCTAATCATTGGTTTGTCCTAAACGGTCTGGATTTGGTCTTAATGATCGAGCTACAGTGTTGGTCGTCTCTCGGACAAGCAGACCAGTGAGGGTGATGCTCTCGGTGGTGCTCGTCACCGGCAATGCAAGCACGAGGACGTCCGGGATATGGCCAAAATGGAACCCTCTCTCGACAGCAATGTCACCGGGGGGTGGTGGAGGTCGGAGAGATAGCCAGAGTCGACGCTACGCCGGAGAAGCGCAGTGGAGTTCCTCGGGCTTGAGGTGGCTTTCACATTCGAGCCTAATCGACTGCTAATGGGTGTGTGCATTGGCTTCAGGGGGTCATGGAGATGTCGTTGGCAGCGGCTTGGGGACCAAAGGTCACAAGAACGGCGGCGACATGGTCTTCCACGGTGGCGCCATGATCGGCTACCATGAAACCTAAGCTACAATGGCTAATCCTCTAATCTAACGCGTGCCTAAGCTTTCGTGAGCTACTAGAAGCTCATCTGAGGCTTTGTAGATGCTGACGGATGACTGGAGTAGCTTGATGACGTTGAGTTGTGGCGCCGCGCAGGAGGTGTAACATCCCAAAAATTTGGTCTGTTTTGAAGTTTTAAAAGAAAAATAACCATTTGGATTTTTCTGCTAAAGTTAAAAGCTTAATATGGATTTTCAGAGTCCAAAAACAATTTAACATGAATAATTTCAACATCAACTATTATCAAAATTATTTTATTTGGGTTCTATGTGCTTGGATATATTTTCTAGAATTTTTTAGAATTTTTCCGAGTGCATTTGTTATTTTCTATTTGCTATTTGGATTTTCAGCTATTTTCTAAAAATAAAAACTAATATAAAATCTCAGAATCGTTTCGGGCTCAATCTCTTAATCCCGGCCCATCTCCTTCTCCCTCCGGCCCAGCCCGCTTGGCTTCCTTCTTCGCGCAGCCCATCCGCCTCCCTCTCCTGGTCTCGCTGCCGCGTGGGCCCTACCCTTGCCAGCTCATGTCGTCTTCCTCCTGGACTCCTTCCTCGCGCGTCCGTGTCCGACACGCGAAGCCGCCGTGCTCCTCCCGGACATCCCCATCCGGCGCTATATAAGCCTGGTCCCCGCGTCAAAGCCTTCGCGCCGCCACCCTATCTCGAAACCCGAAACTCCCAGCTCCGTTTTCAATCTCGTTTTGTCGGATTTCGCCAACAAACCGAGCGCCGCCATGGGCTTGTGTGCCGGATTTCATCGCCGTCGGACCTCCTCAGCCTGCGCCATCGCCGCCGACGTGATCGCATCATCGAGGGCTACGCCGTGCTCCCATCATCTCCTTCGAAGGATCATCACCGCGCCGTTTTCGTTTTCGTCATTGAACCGGCCGCCGCCTCTCTTCTCCGATCTACACCGCCGGTGAGCATCGTGCCCTTTTGAGTGCGTCATCTTGTGCGCAATGTTATTCTCATCTGAAACCCTCTCTTGCCTCTCTCTCTCGACCATCGAGTTGTCGTCGCCGGTCATCTTCTTGCCCTCCGGTCATCTCGTCGTTGCCGCTATTTTGGTCATCATCTAGTCATCTCGAGTAGCTCTCTGCGACCCTCGTGCTATCTCCGTCGCTGTGCTTCTGTTGCTTTTCTTCGGGCGCCCCTCCCTTGCCGTTTCCGTCATACCAGTGGAGCTCACCGCCGCTCAAGTCGCCGCCGCCGGCGAGCCCTTGCCGCCCTTGCCACGCTGTCACCTCCCCGAGCTTCGCCTCGCTCAGGAGAACCCGTTTTCCCACTTTGCCGGAACTACATCGCCGCCGTTCACCATCGACGACGAGCTCAAGACCGCCGGTCATGTCTTCTCTGCTCCCTCTTCGGTTTTTTCTCTCTGCTGATGTGGCCCTCCAAGTCAGCATGCCACCTCATCGTTTTTGTCCATGTGGCAGCCGTGTCAGCTCTTGGTCATCAGCCATGTGGCGCACCCGAAAATCCCACCCGAGCCAAGGTCTTGTGAACCTAGTCCACGGTGCACCATCTCTATGACGAGTGGGTCCCACCTGTCGGTTGATTTTTCGTTCTGTCCGAACCGCTCCGCTGACGTCAGCATGCGTCATAATCCGGAATTTCCAGTAGGAAAATAATTCGGATAATTCCAGAAATTCAATTTAGGGTATTTCTTTAGATTTCAATCTTACAGAGCTCATATCTTTTGCATCCGAACTCCGTTTGAGTCCATTCAAATTCCTAAATTTATCTAAATTCAAGATCTATTTATCTGAGTTTTTTATTTAATTTTTGGAGTTTGTTTTCTCTCTGTTATTTATTTATTTAGTTTATTTGCTTATTTTGCGAGTAGACGTCGATACTTCGGGAAGCTTCGAGCAAGGAGTAGCATACCAAGATCAAGATCAATCACTGGATTTATTCCAAGGCAAGTCATGGTCCTTTGATCATATTGAACCCATAATTTCAAAAGTATATTGTTTTATACAATTGCATGCTATCTTTATATAAATAGTTTTGGGTATAGTTATTACATGTTGTCATTATACCTCCATTGATTATTTGAATGCCATGAATCCTTTGTCACCTTAGCATGGGTAATTGTAGTTGGACATATGTGTATTGCCAACATGGGTATCGTACATATGCTTAGTCTCGCTTAGTTACGATGGGGTTGTCATCACATGTGTCTTAATAATTAATTTTGACTTAATGATTTATGGAATCGTGGTGGTGAGCCACTCTTGTTAAAATTTGGGAGCCCTGACAGGGTATGTCATGGTTGTTGGTTAAACAAAATGGTTTTCGCTCGGGCGAGTGGTTGGTGGATAGTGGGGATGTGGATTGAACATGTTGTGGGTTTGTGGTAGTCTCGTCTGAGTAACTTGTCAAGGACTTAATCTTGTGCGCCATTGAACTGGGCCTTAACCGTACAACCACATGTCTGGTATGGGACGGACCTGGCTGATTAATTAGCAATGTCTTAATTTCGGTTCTGTCATGTGAAGTGTGAGTCGTGGAAAACGTATTCTCACGGTGGCGCAAGAGAGGGGCCCTGTCTGGTCGGAAAGACATTCAGTGTTGAATCCTTAGCGGGTAGAACTGGGTTAAGAAGGAGCTTTGTAAAAGCCTTGTGACGATCACTTAGTCGCACACCTCGGAAGTGTGTTAAACGGACATTATAAGTTGATCTATCTCTTGTGGGTCAAGCTGTACAACCTATGCAGAGTGTAAAACTATTCGAATAGCCGTGTCCGCGGTTATGGATGTGCCTGGGGATTTCACACGGGAGATAGAATTTCTTTAAAATGTGTCGGAGTGTGGATGAGAAGTTCACTTGATGAATATAATGTTCGTTTGGTGAATAGGTCATTCACTTGGTGGTTTGTGTCGATTGGTGAATGGGGAAATCACTTATCTTTGGTTTGGTTGGGAGTGAATGGGAAGTTCACTGGTTGTTTCAAAGAAATTGTTTATTTACTTATTATTGTTTTCAATTACGCATTTCAATCTATTTATTGTATTTATCGTAAATGCTGTTTTCTGCAAAAGAGCCATACAGCCTGTAAGACCCCGAGATTAATATCCCAGATCTTCTGTGCATAACTGAACTAGTCCCATGATCAGTGGCTAGCTCACACAGTAAACAAGTGTGATAACACAACCATAAACGTTAAAAGTTATTAAATACAACAGAGTTGATTACAAGATAGCCTTACAGGACAACATTAAATAAACACAGCGGAAGACAATGAAGAAGTAGTAGGGTCGACAATGCGCCACGTGCAATCGATCGGGTAGCGGCCTAGTCGTCATGATCCACACCAAGTGAAGTTCTTCTCCTCTGAAATTTGTTTGCAATAAGCAAGAATGAGCACAACTTCCGTGCTCATAAGTTACACCGTCAAATAACAAAATGACATGCATAAATGGATGTAACAAAGGAAGGCTTATAGTGTTATTTTGCATAAATCAAGCATTTTCTTTAAATACTTGTACTAAGTTCCAAAGCGATTGTTCTATAACTAAGATTCATTTTATAAATTCTCAATTTTATAGTCGATAACATTCACACATGAATAGTGAAGGATACCCTCCTATCACATGGCTTCTGCCCAATTCTCATTCGGATAAACCGGTTTGAAGAAGTCTTTTCAAACAAAACCAAAATCTAACTTTGAGTGGCTTTGCCAAGCATGTCCATGACCGTGGACACGACTATTCGAATAGTTTTACACTCTGCAGAGGTTGTACAACTTTACCCACAAGACAAGATTTCTCTAGTTTGTTTGGCATCCGTCGATACCACCGCTCACTACCTTAGGTAAGCAGTCTAGAGCACGTGACAAGGCCTTTACAAAGTTCTACCTTAAAGTATTTATACCCGCTAAGGTTTCGCTTCCATTGGATGACCAGTCCTCAGGAGCCCCTCTTGCGCCAGATGGGTCTACTGTCTGACCAACACCCACACAAACAACATGGCACAAATAACAATGAGGTATCACAAATTATTAAGCCAGGTCCTACTCCCCATACTGAGGACATGTGGTAGTACGATGGTGGCGTAGCAAGATGCGGCTCAAGACCGGTCCTTAATCGACTGGGCAACTTTCCACAAACCCATGGGCCTTAATCTTAACAGATTAAGCTGTGCATAAACCTGCACCCACCAGACAACCAATTCGCCCAAGTCCAAACCATCATTTTATTTCATTTTACAAAGTCACGTATGAAACTCCCATGACACACCAATGCCAAGGGTACAATTTAAACAATAGTCGATCTTTGGCTGAAATTCCCAAAAGAAATATGTTTGGTCTATAAGCATGGCTAAGCACAATATTTAAATGATCCTAGTCCATACTATTGTATTAACTAGGTTTTATCTAGGTGACAATATGTTTGATTCGATATCCAAAATTGGCCATACAAAGGATTTTAGGCATAACTATAAATTCAAAGCAGAATTTAAATTACGAATATAAATAAGCATGCAGATAATAATTTGAAACATAATTTAAATAATTTTAAATAATAGGTGCAAGTATGATCAAGAATGTAACTTGTCTTGCTTGATTGAGCAGCTGCTCTTAAGCGGTGTCAAATCCGATCGTCCGAAGTCGTTGAAATCTATACGCGTAAACGATCCAAATTCAAATAATACTCAAATAAAATCCAAATAAAATCCAACATAAATACTGGGAGTAAGGTATTGATTTTATATGAATATAGGAAGTTGAATCGACGGAATCGGAGTTCGTATGAGGGAGAACGAAATTGTAGAAAATAAGATGCATGCATAGAACACTATCTTTGCATGGCATCAGAGCTTGCATGCACGCGTGAACAGTAGCTCACAATGCAAAGTTCATGGAGAAATGGCGATGCGGCGCGAGGAAAGGATAGGCGGCGGTGAACCACAAAAATGGAATCCGGGAGCAAGACGGACCCATCGGTGGTGGTCGCGTCGTTGGCGAAGGTCGGTGTGGCGCGCGTGCAAAACAGTGTTGGATGAATAGTAGCACCGATGAGCCGGGGTATTTGGAGGAACGGAAGGGAGCATCGCGTAGAACGTTGCGAGGCGAAGCCAACGGTGTGGACGATGTCGTCGGGGAATCAAAAATGGCATCGGAAATGACGATAGAAGGTGGTTCGGTCGTTCGCGGAAAACTTTTGCTCGAGTCGAGATAGTGGGGCGAATTCCAGGGATATGAAGAAGAAGCCGAGGGGCACGCCGCGACACGGTCGGCTCGGGAAATGAGTGACCGAGGAGAGAGAACGGATGAAGGATAATTAATGGATCAAATAAGTGACAGAAAATAAATAAATTCTAAAAATTACAAAATAAATACTGTAAATAGTAGATGAATTTAGGAAGAAGAATCAACGGATTTGGAGCTTGTATGAGAGAGAACGGATTTTTAGAAGGAATTAAATGTGTATGTACAAGTTATCTAGTCATGTACTGTTCATTCGTCTTCAAGCTTCGGCCAACAGAAATAAGGAAAAAGGAAAAATAGTGGCCGGCGGTGAAGGAAAGGGAAAGATGGTCGGCGAATGGCATAAATGGATTGCTCACCTTGTGACGAGGCCGTAGGAGGTGGCGGTGCGGCGAACGGTGGCCGGTGACGGCGGCGGCGAGCGCACGGTAGTGCACGGTGGTGCAGCAGGCGGCGCGCCCGGCGACGAGGTGAGCGCGGCGAGAACGTCGCGAGGCAAAGCCGGGATGTGGTCGATGGTGGCGGGATCCACCGAGGCGACGCAAATGGCCGATGAAGCGTCGTTCGCCTACGACGGAAAAACCGATTGTGGAGAGGATAAAGGGAGGAGGAGGAGCTAAGATTTTCGGGGATAGATGAGGAGACGAGGCACCCGGGCTCTCTTATATAGGGGTGGAGGTGGACCGTGGAGGGAGATCGACGTGCGTGGTGAACGTGGCGGCCGTTGCGGAAACCGACGAAATCGTGCGCAAGAAAGAGGGGGAGGTGGGTGGAATGGGGGAGTTTAGATGAGGTGGTTTGAATGCCTGAGATTTCGGAAGGAATCGTGGAGAAAATCGTGACCGATTCAAAGCTTGTGTGTGGCTCTAATGGCGGTCTGTGCGTGCTGCACGTTTTGGTGGAGAAGAAAGGGAATGGAAGGAAGGAATAAAAGAATGAGAGAGAGGTTAGAATCAAAGAAAGAAAGAAGGAGAGGTAGTAGTGCATTTGGTAAGTTTTTGAAAGTTAAGTGTGCTGGGCTTGTGGCAGAGTTGGGATGGGTGACCAACGGGAAGTTTGAATTTTTTAAAATATATATATTATTTTTGGAATAAAGATTTAGCAATAAATCAAATATATTTAGAACAAGGATTTGAATTGAGGCTCAGATTTTAAATAGGTGAATAGGATCAACCCATCTCGGATGAACTCATCAAATGAACGGGAATGTTCGCCTGGCATCGCTTGCGGAGTTCGGTCGAGATGTTTGAAGGATAAAATAGAGAATAAATTATAGGACCAAAATAATTTGGTTCAACTCATTTGGAGTTCAGAAACATTTTCTATGAATTTTTCAAATTAAAAGTATTTTATAGTGTGAAAATAATTCAGTTTAAGGATCAATTTTCAAAACTATATTTTATATGCAATAAACAAGTTTGAAACATATTTTAAAATAAAATTAATTTAAAATAAAAAATATCAAAACTGGTTTCACTTGATTTGGAGTTGAAATGAATTAGATATGAATTTTCAAAGTTAAATAGATATTCAGCGAGAAAATAAAAATAAAAAAAATAAATAAAAAACTGTCCAGACGGTCCGAACACCATATTTTACTGTTCATAGTGTACTGTACAAAGTTACTGTTCATGAGTTACGGGAGGCCCGTACAGTTTTTCTTGATTTTCGGATTAAAAAAATCAATAAATCAAATTGATTTTTAGAAAATAGCAAATAGCGTCCAAAAATTCTAGAAAAATTCACAAAAATGCCTTGAATTATTTTTGACTTAATAAAAATAATTACAATTTAAATTTAGTTTTTATTTTTGTACAGTAATTATTTTTGTTTTAAAATAAATAGTAAAAAACTTTTAAAATTCCCAAAAATTCCAGAAATTACTTAAAATTTTATTTTTCACTTCAAATCCCATAAAAACTCATAAAACTCAATAAATTTTCTTTTTGGCTTTGAAACCACGAAATTAAATAATTGATTTTGTTTTCTTTTAACAAAGAAAACTTGTTTTAAATTACAGAAAATCAATAGAATTATTTGACAACTAGAAAATCCAATAAAATAATATATTTATTTATTTATTTATTTTATTTTGGTAACAGAACTTTGGGATGTTACAAACTACCCCCCTTAAAAGGAATCTCGTCCCCGAGATTCGGAGAGGCTAGAAAGAAAGAAGATGGACACATGATAAATGAATTGAGAGATAGAAAGAGTCTATCTTTAAGTTGGCTTCATGTCTACGGTCTTGAGTTATTCAAAGTTTAAAGTACCGATTAGTCCTTCAAATCACTTGTGCATCGACGAGTTAGGTTGTCCAACGGATTGTTAGAGAAGAGCGAAAAGCAAAGGATGAGAAAGAAAGCTATAAGGAGAGAAGTCTATCCATTTAAAGCAAACGTTGCACATAAGATCAAAAGATCTACGTACGACATACCAAAAGAAAACATATAATACAAGTTAAGAAGCAATACAACGTTCTACTCGATCGATACTCGTAAGCTAGGTTGGGCTAATATCGCAACTTCTGTTTACGGTCTTCGATGAATCTTGCATGTTGTCCTTGATTGGTAGCGATGACTCGACGATTTTACGATGCTTTCTCGGTGGCTTCATATCCTGTAGTATCGAATGTAATGGTAAGAACGTATTGACCATCTATAGAAATTTCCAAGGGGACGAGGATCCATTTAACATTATAAAATGGTGAAGAGAGAATTAGGTAAGAAAGAATTACGATGAGAAGGCTAAAGATAGATAGATGACCAAGATGAGGGGAGAACAATTTTTTTTGTTGTGTCAAATAAGTTTTGAAGATTTTCAAATAACGGCCATTCTAACTAGGTCACGACCTACAGTCGATATGACTCTGATACCACTTTGTAAGACCCCGAGATTAATATCCCAGATCTTCTGTGCATAACTGAACTAGTCCCATGATCAGTGGCTAGCTCACACAGTAAACAAGTGTGATAACACAACCATAAACGTTAAAAGTTATTAAATACAACAGAGTTGATTACAAGATAGCCTTACGGGCAACATTAAATAAACACAGCGGAAGACAATGAAGAAGTAGTAGGGTCCAGCAATGCGCCACGTGCAATCGACTGGGGTAGCGGCCTAGTCGTCATGATCCACACCTGAAGTGAAGTTCTTCTCCTCTGAAATTTGTTTGCAATAAGCAAGAATGAGCACAACTTCCGTGCTCGCAAGTTACACCCGTCAAATAACAAAATGACATGCATAAATGGATGTAACAAAGGAAGGCTTATAGTGTTATTTTGCATAAATCAACATTTTCTTTAAATACTTGTACTAAGTTCCAAAGCAGTTGTTCTATAACTAAGATTCATTTTTATAAATTCTCAATTTTATAGTCGATAACATTCACACATGAATAGTAAAGGATACCCTCCTATCACATGGCTTCCTGCCCAATTCCCATTCGGATAAACCAGTTTGAAGAAGTCTTTTCAAACAAAACCAAAATCTAACTTTGAGTGGCTTTGCCAGCATGTCCATGACCGTGGACACGGCTATTCGAATAGTTTTACACTCTGCAGAGGTTGTACAACTTTACCCACAAGACACGATTTCTCTAGTTTGTTTGGCATCCGTCGATACCACCGCTCACTACCTTAGGTAAGCGATCAGAGCACGTGACAAGGCCTTTACAAAGTTCTACCTTAAAGTATTTATGCCCGCTAAGGTTTCGCTTCCATTGGACTGACCGTCCTCCGGGAGCCCCCTCTTGCGCCAGATGGGTCTACTGTCTGACCAACACCCACACAAACAACATGGCACAAATAACAATGAGGTATCACAAATTATTAAGCAGTCCTACTCCCATCACGAGGACATGTGGTAGTACGATGGTGGCGTAGCAAGATGCGGCTCGAAGACCGGTCCTTAACTGACCCGGGAGGCCCGAACAGTTTTTCTTGATTTTCGGATTAAAAAAAATCAATAAATCAAATTGATTTTTAGAAAATAGCAAATAGCGTCCAAAAATTCTAGAAAAATTCACAAAAATGCCTTGAATTATTTTTGACTTAATAAAAATAATTCTAATTTAAATTTAGTTTTTATTTTTGTACAGTAATTATTTTTGTTTTAAAATAAATAGTAAAAAGCTTTTAAAATTCCCAAAAATTCCAGAAATTACTTAAAATTTTATTTTTCACTTCAAATCGCATAAAAACTCATAAAACTCAATAAATTTTCTTTTTGGCTTTGAAACCACGAAATTAAATAATTGATTTTGTTTTCTTTTAACAAAGAAAACTTGTTTTAAATTAGAGAAAATCAATAGAATTATTTGACAACTAGAAAATCCAATAAAATAATATATTTATTTATTTTATTTTGGTAACAGAACTTTGGGATGTTACACAACCAATCTTTGTTCAAGCCCTGCATGAATACTATTTGCATACATTTCCCCACGGCTTGCTGAGTACATTCAAAGTACTCATGGCTTTGTGCCCTCTGTTTGATCAGCAGTAGAGGGTGAATATCAAGCTGCCCAAGAGTACTTCGCCCAGGAGGACCATGAAGGTTTCGCGGAGTAGGATGCGTTTCTCCACTCGATTGCCTGTGGGCATGTTGATTGGCCATTTGAAGAGTTTCGTTCCGCTGCAAGAGTTTATTTGTTTCTTTAGCCCTGCGTGGCAAGTTAAGTAAACGTTGACCATAAGGTCCAGTTAGTATTATTATTTGATACTTCGTGATCTTTTTAGTTAAATTGAATAAATGGATGGTATTTCATCACTGTTTTCCTGTGTGAGCTAGCTACTGATCTGGGACTAGTTCATAATACACAGAGGGTTCCTGAGATGTATTTTTGGGTCCCGACAGGAGGCTCTCGTCAACAACATGCTACAGCGATGGAACTGCTACAAGAAAGTGTGCAATAATTCCTTGCATTCCGAGGATGGTAGAGACTGAAGGAATCATCGGAGAACTCACCGAGTCGACTGCTAACTAGAAAATGGCTGTGGCGGCCAGAAATGGGGAAGACGATCGATCCAGGGGATCCTCTGCGATTGAAGCTTCATTAACAGAGGGAAAAGCATCAGTGAGGTGTAGAACATGACATGATGTGGGAAAGAGAGGTCCAAGCTCACCTGATTGGCGGAAGCGAAGATGCTCCAGAACGGGTGCGCGCGCGGAGATGAGGAAGATGATGGCTTGCCGGAGTTACGGGGTCCCAAAAGTTACATCAAGCATAGAGAGAGCATCAGTGAAGTAAAGGACGCGTGATGACGCAGTTGGCGAGGGCAAGGAAGCTCACATGAAGAAGTGGAATTGCGGAGCTTGCTCACCGGCGCCTAGAGTGGCGCACTCGTTCTCGGCGAATCAAGGCACAAGGTGCGCTGATTTTGTGCGGGGAGCGAGAATGGTGAGCTAGGATCTCTGTGATGCGGTCGGAGGGTTATATACGGGGAAGAAGTTGCGAGGATTGTGACGAGAACGAGGTGGCCGTGGTGAGAACCTCACAAGCAGCTCTGGTCTCTTCGCCCGCATGGAAGGTGGCGCCATAATGGAGGTGGGCAGCGTGGGTGGAGGTAGGCGGAGGCGATGGGAGCAGTTGAGTGACGAAACAGTGGGCGACGCGGCAAACAGTGGGCGAGCGGTGAATCACTCACGGGTGTGCGCTGGCGAGGGCGGACGGAGGTGGAAGGAGGAGTCTGGCATGCGGGCCCCACTTGCCAGTGAGAGGCGAGAGAGATAGATTAGGTTTTTATGGAATTAAAGACTGAAGTTTTGTTGAATTTTTGTATCGAGCAAACAAGGTCTAAATTTTATGAATTTTTTTGTGAGTGCTCCTGACCTAGTGTAGTTGCTTATGTAAATTTTTCAGAACTTTATCTTGTCTATGATTTTCTTGGAAAATCTTACAAGTTTCTGTTTTTATGTAATTGTATTTTTTACTCTTAATGAAAATTCACATAAGTTGTTTTATAATTTTTTTTCCCTGGGAAATTATGCTCAAAATAATTCTCACTTATTTTTATTCTGTTTTATCTAAGTTTCTTTTAAGTGCATGTTTGTACGAACTTCTTTAGTTACTTTATACAAAAAATAAAAATCCTGCATGATTAATTTCTTATATGTAATATGCTCAAAACTTATTTTCCCATTGCATTTCTATTATGTATTTCCAAAATATTAATTTTGGGATGTTACATGGGAGAAGCTACATAATATTAAACCAAGACGCCAAAAATGGTGCTCGTTTCGCTCGTTAGAAGCCCGAGCGGATCATCAACGACTGAGAAAAAATGCCCAGAATCCACCAGCGGTGGTCGTCGCTGCCATCAACCAGACCACAACGGCGACGAACGGCGGCATGAGGGGGGCGACCCTGGACGCAAACATCGCTGTAAGCAGCGTCGTCAGCGCCCAAACTGCGATCCTAACCCTGCCCCCGTCCGCCCAGCCGGCGCGCTCGTACTCCCGCAGGAAATGGAAGAGCAGCACGATCCCGGCGTAGGAGACGATCACGAACCCTACCGAGCGGGGGTCCCCTCGTGATCTGTAGATGGCGAGGAGGGAGTTGCACGTTAGAGCAGCGAAGCCGAGCTTGGTGAGCAGCTGATGGCGCTCATTCTCCATTGTGAATTGCTTCAGTGGAATGGCTCTCTTTTTTTCAGAACCTGCAGGAGATCATCTTTGCATTATAAGAGGAGGAAAAGACAACAGCCGAGCACAGCTGCGCCATGCCCTAACAGCTGAACTCGAACTCCTGAGAACAAAGTCAAAAGAACAAAAAAAAACGAAAACCTCATTACAGCACACTCCACAACGCGAATTAGCGGGTGATCCCATGCATGTGTGTGTATGTATATATGCAGCCCCTAGCCACATTGTTCTGGAGAAGTCGAATTTGGCGACGGCCGAATGCTTACACACGCGGAGAAGTTAATCACGCCACGTAAATCAACTTGCGTGTTAACAAAGGCTCGTGTCTGCTGGCGCCACATCATCGTCGCTAGCTGTCCGTGATGTACGACCAGAGAGTGAAATGCGAACTTCGATTTCTCATCGCCATCGGAGTTGTTTACTTGAACAACAGGCAAGCGAACGGTTATTGGCGGTTTGGCACAATAGCATGTCTCAATCGAAAGCATTACTTATCTGTGAAATCAAACGCGCAAGTACAGATAATTAACTGAACTTAACTTCGATGCGAAAAGATGTGATAATTCAGGTGATGAACAACGCGCAAAAGATCAAACCGTTAGCTCGGCCAAGCCTCCGAGATCCCAGTTACCCTGCGCTAGTCGCTAGATTATCATCCGGAAGCTCGTCGGTCGGCCATGAACCGCGCGGCCCGCCCCACAGTCGCTGAGAATAGCTTCTGGAAGTGTAAAGACTGGTCTTGGGTTATTTTTCACCGACCAGTCAAATGCGTGTGTTGCTACGGAAAATCTTGTTTCAACCTTAGACCTCCAAAATTAAACATGAACTAACAACTCTGTACGTCAAAACCACGAATAGAACTGTAAAATAATTGTGTTTTGTGTAACGGGTGTCCAGTTAGACGGTACAAACTGAAATTTATTCTAGTTCTTAACATGCTGCTAGTGGACATTAGTATCAAGAATTACAAAGACAAAATTGCACCATACATCCCTGAACTTGTGAGGTTGTGCCACTTAGCTTTATGAACTTGTATTTTATTTTCTCAGCCCTTGAACTTGCAAAGTTGTGTGCCACTTAGCTCGCTGAACTTGTATTTTACTTTATCAGCCCTTGAATCGAGAAACAATTGAAACTTGGCACTGAAAATGTACTTCTCTCACGACCGACTCAGAAGAGGCAAGGGTGAAAGCGCGGCAAGCGGAACAGTGGAAGTCTAGCGAAGACACGAGCACGGTGCGTTTCCGAGCCCGAAGAATACGCTTTTGTCAACGTGAGATGACGGAGACGATGAACACGGCCGGAACGAGGCGGTGACGAGTCCACTGGACTCGAGAGGGGACGAAGTCGCCGGCATCGCATCCGACAAACTCCGCTTCCACGCAAGTTCAAGGAGCTAAGTGGCATACAACCTTGCAAGTTCAGAGAGCTAAGTGACATAACCTCGCAAGTTCAAATGGCTGTGAAAGTAAAATGTAAGTTCAGGAAGCTAAGTGATACAACCTTGCAAATTCAGGGATCTACTGTGCAATTTTCTTAATTAAAAAAAAAGGAATTTGTTGACCTGCAGTTAATACAATAGTTTTCTCACTTCGCTCACAAGCTTCGTCAAAATCAGATTTCTCAACCATTAGGCAAGCGTTTGGCCTATTAGATAACATTAACTAATATTTCTAATCCAATTCCATCTTTTCCGCCCGCTGCTATCGAGTCGTTGGAGGGGAGTGCGAGGATATCCAGTTGCCACTTGACTTCGAGATATTAGAGTGCGAGGACATCCGGTTGCCACTTCCCTATAATCTGTTCTGTTGAGACTTTGAGATATTACTTCCCAGTAATCAAGGGATGCTTGATGTTAGTGATTTGTCCTAGACGTAGTCAGAGAGATATTAGAGTGCGAGGATATCCGGTTGCCACTTCCCTATAATCTGTTCTGTTGAGACTTTGAGATATTACTTCCCAGTAATCAAGGGATGCTTGATGTTAGTGATTTGTCCTAGACGTAGTCATAGAGATGATTGTATATTTTCTATGTTTATGAACTTTTGTATAATATGTCATTCCATTCCTCGAATAAAATATTATTTATATTGATTGACAAGTATATGACTTGTTTGTAAAACTCTCTATTTATGTTTATGATGTCATTCTAAACATCCCAAATCTTATGTCATTATGTGAGACACTTGATTTATGGATCAACATAGGTATTGATTAATGATCACGTTTCACGGATATGGATATGATATATCAAATCAATAATGTGGACATATGTTAGATAACATACTGTTGTATTGACCCGTCTTGAGACACTGCGAGAATTGTTATAATCTTAAGTGTCATTAGTTGGTATTATACATAGTGTATGTTGGATTCTTAGATCCGAGATCGTCATGGTTTCATACATGTGTAATAGTTTACTTAGAGGTTGCCAAATACTACTCTGTAAATGGGTAGTTATAAAGATAGCTTTGGGTTTATTATGAAATATGTGGAAGAATGTGATCGACCAAAATGGAATTTGCCCCTTATCTTTAACGGCAGGGATATCTCTGGCCCCTCGATGTGGTTGGATTAAGGATGTGCATGACCATACTGAATATGGTTGAGGAATCAGCTACAAATAAGTAATCCACTACAGGATCAAGTGAAGGATTGAGTTATCATAGGATGGCACGCATTTCTCCTTGAGTTCGATCTAGCATCGTGAGGCAAAGGGATCAGCACATGAGCTTTATAAAGCTTGGTTCGATATAATTTTTATGTGTATTCGAGAGTCGCTATGTTCTGCTAGGAACCGCTACCGACTTGTAGATCGAAAAGGAGTTTTCAGGTTACAGTCGATTATGCATGAACCTATAGAGTCACACATTTAATGGGTTAGAACAAACTAGTTCGGATTGAATCTGTTAGAGGCTTAAATCATATTATAATCTATACGTGGTTAAGAGTCATAATTGGCTTCTAATGTTGGGATCCGTTAGGAACTCGTAACAAGAGGAGGCATGGGGCTTTGGATGATATTGGACCACCAACCAAAACCCTAGCCACCTACTCCCCAAAGACCCCATTGTGTGTGATGGTGCTAGCCACCGCCGCATAGCGTTCCACCCTCGAACATGTGGATACTATAGAGGCACTGTTGCGATCACCACTGTGTTGATCGAGGACGATCCGTGACGTATATAAGTAACGCGACAGGCTTATGGAGGAGACGATCGACGGCCAAGAGCATTGGACGATCAACTACTTCCACTACATCGACACGTGAGACATTAGACCGGGCTGCTCCAAATCTTCTTTCGCTGCACTGCTCGTCTAGTGGTAACGATTTACGATATCTTACTCGCTTGACTTCCTAGTTTACACGATATAACTTTTTATTGCGCGCTAGTGTAGCCTATCCATATCCCAACACTTGCAACAAACTCTAACGGTGCACACGTTTGCAAGGAGATTAGGGATATGCGAGACAGGGATGGCTCACCCGTAAATGCCAATTTTTTGTGAGGAAGAGAGGGGAGAACATATCATTCAATCGGCACTCACCAATTAGTTCTTTTTAAGTTACTAGCTAAATGCCCATGCGTTGCTACAAATAAAAAGCATATATTGAAAGGTTATACAAATTTGTGAAAGACATAGTTAACCAATTAGCAGATAGGCAAAAGGTTGCATTAGGTGTTGTGCTAATAGGAAGGTATGATTGTATGAATCATAAAATAATATGGTACATTTATGATAAATATATCAAATGCATCATCACGTTTACTGGTGACAACAATCAGACATTGAGCATTCACTTTCATATCACTGAACAATTTCAGTCGTTGAAGGTCTTGTTGGCAAGCATTGTTATTTCAGCCATAGACATCGTTTTCTTTCACTAGTTTGTGTTCAAGGCCTTTTAATTTTCTGTGCAGCTCTCAGCTGCTGCAAACCTCCTTCGAACTACTCACACACATCGCCCCAATAAATATATCAACAAACGCTTTCCGTATTAAGTAATGTTAACTTGCTAGGATCAAACTTCATGAGTTAATTAATTAATATCATGTTAGCTTTTGCATCATTTCAATCCAAATTGAAAGCAAATGCGCTATTATCGTATGAGCCAGTGAAATTAACAATTCCTAAAATTTCACGAGCCTATTGAGAGCTAACCCGACTGAATACGGACATATCACATGCCCACACAGAGAGATAAAGACAGGGAGAAGGGGAGTTGTATCCCACCATAAACCTGCAAGTTATCCTTGCCTTTGGCCTACTGCGCCTACTCTATGCGTGTGACCGACCGGCCACACAGACCCACGGTCTACTGTGCTTGCATTGCGTGTGGCCTTCGCCTTCGGCCAGTCGTGCCTGCGCCGCATGTCCCTCGCCCTCGGCTTGCCTACTGCCGATGCCGCGAAGCCGTGCCGCTCCTGCCTGACCGTCGCATGCTTTCTGCCACTGTGGAAAAGGATAGCGAGAGCGAGATTAGATGTCGAGGAGAGGTGAGAGCGATCAGATAAGAAAATAATGAGCGAGGCATTTCGTCGAGCGACCGGTGGGAAGTGAAACAGCGAGTCGCCGGGCTGGTTTGGGGTTGTGAGCCTAGAGCTTCGCTGAGTCTGACAACTTCATGACGGCAAGAACGGGGGAGCTTGAGCTCGCCTGTGAGTACGGGAAGCAACTGTGACGGTGAGGGTCAAGGAATGATGTGAGGGTGGCAAGTACCGCGTCGTGATGCTTTGATAGCAATGACAAGAACGGAATTGAGGGTAGATGGCGTACACGAGGGTGGTGTTGGAGGTGGGACGGCAGTAGGAGGAATCACGATGGGAAGGGCTTGGCATGCGTGGAGATCGTCTAGAGAAGACGCGGGGGCACGCGAGACGAGGGTCCAAAAGTCGGTGAAAGAGGTGAGAAGAGGTGGAGCAGAGCGGGGATACATAGGAAGGGTGTGCACTGGCCCCACATGTCAGCGCGAATGGGTTGTGAAAGGAGGGGAGGGGAAGAAGAACGCATCACTCACCATCACTAGAATCTTTTAAGTAGTAAAGATATTAAATAAAGAATATGACACATCCATTTAAAAATAAAAGACGAGCACAAACACACCTTTTATGTGCGCTCTCAGAAAGAGTACCAAAGCATTCCTAGTCTGCTGAATGTTTCCCTTGTGCACCTAGGCGCGTTTACCGGATATTTCTACATGGTGTCTTCATAAATACAAATCACACATTTTCTGACGATACAAGGCCATGATATGCACCCATAATTTTCTTAACGGTTGTCTACGTTGTAAGATATTATAAGATGACTGAAATTTCTTAAGCATAAGTCTCTTTTTATTCATTGGACCAACATCTAATCACATGAAACATTGAGTTTTGGGTAAAATGGCATTGTCTAAAGTGCCATAGCACAAATGACCCCGACGAACGAATTGGCAAAAATAGCACCCATGCCGAGCTCAAAACACATGATAGGGGACCTACCGCGTGCTAGCGGCGTGGTAGGACACGTGGCGGCTGCACGGAGCTCGATAGGCCACATACCGCACCTGTATTTAGCGGTAGGTGCCCTGTCATGCGTTTTGAGCGCGGTACGGGTGCAACTTTTGTCAATTCATTCGTCGAGTGACCATTTTTGCAATTTCGTCACAAAATAGTACCATTTTAGCCAAGAACTCCTCAAACATCAATCTTCGCAAGTCCAGTGGTTACAAAATTGAAGGCTAACATCCGATCATATGAAACATCAATCTCTATACAAATCCAACTGCTACAGAATTGACTTAGACTTAGGACAAAATCAGGCAACTTACAAATAGGCAGAACTATTTTCTTAATCATGTAATCATTACCTCGGGGTTGACTATATACCACTCAACTAAAAATTTATTAGATTTTGGGCCATTGAATCAAATCCCCATGACTTTCCTGATAGGTGACACATGTCTCACCTTCTCAACCCTATCTCCCCTCACCTCCCCACGATCCAATCGAACCAACACCACGTCACCCACATCCCGCGTCGCTCGTCCCTAACGCACAACGCGCCACCACCAACCTCGGTGCTGGCGAGGCCCAACCATGAGCACCTTCTGTCTTCCTCCCCCGCCTAGATCACCACCGGACCACCTCTTCCTCCGTGTAGTTGGCTTCCCGCACGCCGGCGCTGGAGACGGAGAAGGAGAAGGAGGTGGGGTGGTGCACAAATCATCAAGCACGATCGAGAGGTAAGGAATTTGACTGATTTAACAAAAAAATAGTTGAGTGTTTGTATAGTGACTCTGTACTTAAAAGCACGATAAATTCAGTAAAACTCTTGAGCTATTGTATGGGTGTTATCACTAGTTCCACTCGATAAACTACTATGCTAGTAGCGGTCGTACCTATCACTCAGTTAATCACTTATTAGACTTGACAACTAATTTGACAAAGGGCACACCTAGACCTGGGCACAGGGCCATGCCGTGCCGGCACAGTACGAGAATGATGGGCCACAGTGCCGGACCGTGCCACGTCGTCCCGGCCCGGTCAGCACGCCGTGCCGGCCCAAGCACGGTCCCATCGTCGTCATCGTCGCATGTCGCTTGTGGAAACGAGGGATGGTCAGGGTCTCAGGGACCGAGCCACCGAGGGGCGAGGGAGGAGAGGACTGAGGACATGCGACCTCACCTGGGCGCCGTCGCCGCCGTCGTGGAGGACCACCCCCACCGTCGTCAACCTCCACGCACTAATACACAGCACGGGCACCCGAGGGCGACTTTGAACGCCGCCAGTCCGCCACGAGCCCACGACCTACTTGCGCGACCTCACCTGGGCGCCATCGCCGTAATCGTGGAGGACCGCCGCTGTCGTCGTCAACCACTCAACCTCCACGCACTGATGCATGGGCACCCCGCACCCGAGGGCGACTTTGAACGCCGCCACGAGCCCATGACCCCCTTGCCCGGTTGCGCCACGAGCGGACGAGCCCACGGAGGACAGGTGGAGGGGTGCGACGGGGGAGGGGCGAGCCCGAGGGAGGGAGCCGGAGCGCCGGCCGTCGGGTCCGCACGACGCGAGGCAGCTGAAGGGGCGGCGGCGGAGAGGCGGGGCCGAGCCCGAGGGGAGGAGGAGAGGAGGTGGGGGGACGGGGACGGGAGAGGCTGGCCACCGGCCCACCGCTGCAGCAGCGTGGAGAGGGGAGGTGGGGTTGCACGGCGGCGGGGATTTGGGGAAGATGAAGAAATGGGGGAAGACTGGAGATTTAGAGAGAAGGAAGCTTCTCGGTCTCGGGCTCTCGGCTCTGTAAATGAGGGAATGGAAAAAAATAGGAGGGAAAAAAAGAGGGGTTAGGAAAAAGGGAAGGGAATGGGAAAAAAAATAGGGGGAAAAAAGAGGGGTTAGGAAAAAAGGGAGGGAATGGGAAAAAAATAGGGGTTAGGAAAAAAGTAGAAAAAATAAAAAATACGATAGAAAATAAAAATTATTCATAACGCAACAACACAAAAATATTCAGAGGAATAACTAAAATTTATTCATTATTTCATACAATACAAATACAAAGTTTGCTGCCTCGTTAAAAACCTTACCCCCAGTGTGGGGTACCCCTGGTAAGGAAAAGAGTGCAGCAACTATATACACTGATACACATAGATAGATTAGTTGACGTCGAGATTCTCTAGGTCGGCTATCGCCTCCGTGATCTCCGGATCCTCGAGCTGATGTTTTGTCCGTTCATCTGCGCTCTCCCAGTCTTTGAGGCATGTGAGTGCCTCAACCATCTCAGGTGTGAGAGACGACCTCCTTAGCTCAATGATCCTCCCCACCGTACTGAAAGTGGCTTCCGATGAGACAGTTGATACCGGAACCACAAGTACATCTCGTGCAAAATGTGACAGCACGAGATAAATACGCTGGTGGTTCTTCCACCACAAGAGGAGGTTGACATCATTGCCATCTGCGAAGTCAAGCTCGGTGTCCGCAAAAGGTGTGTCGAGGTAGTGGTTGATCTCTACTCTTGGATTCCATTGAGACCTGGTCGGCGCACGAGAAGACAAACTGGATGCCGGGCCTTTCAGCTTCTTCCAAACGTTGGAAGCGCTCACATTGCACTGTCCTTGTTGCGTTGTTGAAGCAGTTGTTCTCGATTGACTTCTGCTGCCAAACTTTTCATAATACAAATCAAAAACTCGAAAAAGCTCGTCATGAATGTGAGTGTAAGCCTCAGAAAAATCAAGATCAAATGCCTCCCCAATTCCCTCGTAAGCCCCCTTCAGACCTGCTAATTTTCTTCGAGGGTCCATAATCGTACCAAAACAGAAGAGATGTGGGATAGCTTGAAAATATTTTAAAAATTTTCTCTGCATTGGTTCAATAATAGGTCTAAGAAGAGCATCATCTCTGTTTTCCTTAAAAGCGTTAGCGATAGTCAAAAGCCACTCGATGACTAAGCAAGAGGTAGGATAGTAAACACCAGATAAAACTGTGGTTGCATCGTAAAATACTTTAAAAAATCACGAAACGACCAAACAACTAGCCAACTGTTTCAAGAATAACCGCTACGAATTAGTATTGACGAAGAGAGTGATGATGTACTCGTACTCCTTACACCGCTCCAACATAGTATACGTGGAGTTCCACCGCATCTTCATGTCCAGGTTGAATTTCCTTGGTCTCTTATTGTTGGCCTTGCAGTACTCCTTGAACTGGGCATATCTTGGACCTGAAACTGTAATGAACTGGATAGCATCGCGTATGTTGTCTAGACTAGGTTTCATTACCTGCAAGCCTGCTTACACGATGAGGTTCAAGATGTGGCGCATGCATCTCTAGTGGAGGACGAAACCACCAGTGTAGGACTGCAGATGCGGTGTGAGGAACTCCATAGCCGTCGTGTTAGCTGAGGCATTGTCAAGAGTGATGGCAATAATTTTGTTCTCTATTTTAAAATTATGAATTACTTCTAATACGCGTTGTGCGATGGCCTCTCCGGTGTGTGCCTCATCGATAGACCTAAACCTTATAACTCGCTTGTTCAAGTTATAATCGTCATCTAAGTAATGTGCAACAACACTAAGATAGCCTGTCCTTTGGTGAGATGAAGTTCATATATCGGAGGTTAAAGCAAAAAAAAAGGTAACTTTCAGGAAGTTTTCTTTCGAACTAGACAATTTACGTTGGTAGAGTTTTATTATGTCCCGCTCAGTTGTTCTCCTACTTACGTGTCGGTATTGCGGGCAAAAATCACGTTGGATCATTCTTTCGAAACTAGGGCTTTCGCCCGTCCTAATCGGAAGATCCTCAATAACTATATATCTAGCAATTTTGTCTCTAGCTACCTGAGGGTTGTACATCCATGTACTTACCGAACCATCGGCCCCAAAGTTAAACTGGGTCTGGATGTTCCGTCCTTGCGTTCGCCCAGCCGCTATCTTCTTCAAACACGCCTCCGCATGTCGCTTGAGATGACCTGTTCCTCCACCTGAGCGTGCAGACAATTTAGTATGACAATATTTATATGTGGCATAAGGTACCTGACGCCCGTCCTTTATTTCTATGTTGTACTCCATATGTTGCCAACACCATGCACATCGGCCGTTGGAGCTTCCACTCGTTGCATGCACCGTTGCACCGGCCCCGACGCCCGGGGTGGGGTGGAGACGTGGGCATCCTCGAAGCCCTCCGTTCCGTCCATATGTTGATCATCCATACCATAGTCTCCCATGCCCGGGGAGAGTTGGCGAGGATCGACATCTTGCTCTTGCACTTCTTCTACAGGAGGAGGACTAGGAGTACGAGGGCGTGCTCTCCTGCTTCGCCCTGCTGTTTTCTTATTTCCAAACATACTGGAAGACTACAATTTAGAGAGGAAAGAAATAGCAAATAGAGAACACAATAAGAGATGATTGTGTGACTTGTGTCTGTGTGGTACGGTGAACAAATGAGGAGATGGAGAGAATTTATAGGCAGTCAGGATTCACGAAGAAGAGAGGTGATCTCGTATCCCTAAGAATAACGTCTCTCTGCGAAAGACTCGCATATACATTGACACTTTGACTGTCACACACACTGGCACACTGCCGACTGTGACAACTCACGCACACTAGCACACTGCCGCATCTACAGTCCCACTGCCACACGCAACCAGCGCAAGAGCAAGACTCATTCTCTCCTCTCTCCGGTCTCATCGCCCCCAACTCCCTAGTACTATCAAGCCCCAGCGGCCATCTCGCCAATCGCTCGCACGGGCCACGCCCACCGCCCACGCCGCACTGCCTCCTCCCTCTCCGGTCTCCATCGCCCCCAACGGCTCTCTGCCACGTCTCCCTCTCTAATCTCCAACAGTCGGCTCCCTCCTCAGTCCTCATCCTCATCGCCCAGCGGCTGAGCGCCTTCGCCTCCCTCTTCCAATCCCCTCCCCTCTCCGTCCGCCTACTCCCCTCTCTGGTCTCCATCGCCGCCCCCAACGGCTCTCCCCACACGGCCACGCCTTCGCCTCTTCTTCCACTCCCCTCCCCCTCCCCCAATCCCATTCCCTCTCCGTCCGCCTCCCTCCCCTCTCCTCTCCTCTCCGACCGCCTCCCTCCTCGTCGCCTTTCGTCGCCGTGAAGGTTGGGCCGCTGTTGGAGCTGGCGATGTGCGGCGTGGGCCAGGTGAAGACGGGCAAGGGCTCGGCCGCCGTGAAGAACCTCGCCTACACATTCTCGGTGAGACGGTGAGTCGGTGACTGCTGAGTGGTGATTGGTGAAGTGGTGACTACTGAGTTTTGAACTTTTGATTGCCTTCTTTGATTCATCTCCTCTAGTCCTCTTCTGTAGTGGTGCACGATGGGCGTGGGAGTGGCGGTGCCGCCGTGGTGGGGCGGCGAGCAGGCGACGGCGTCGTGTGGTGCTGTGCGGCAGCCGGCAGCGCGCTTGCCTTCGTGCGTGCCGTGCCGGCTTTGGGCTTTTCCGGCCCGAACGTGCCGTGCCCAGCCTAAGCACGGCCTACGCCGCCGCGCCGTGCCGCCCGTCGTGCTGTGCCGCCCGTCGTGCTGTGCCGCCCGTCGTGCCGAAGTTCTAGGCCTGGCACGGCCCTAGCCTTCGGGCCGCGCCGGCACGGTCCTAACAGTGACCGTGCCGGGCCGTGCTTCCTCCGTGCAGTGCCGATCGGGCCCTGGGCCGGCCCAAAAAGCCTTGGCCCAATGCCCAGGTCTAGGCACACCGTGGAAAAAAAAAATAGAAAGCAGAAGGTCCAGATTCTTTCTACTTATGGAAAATGCAAATACTGCATAATGTAGAAACCAAGTCACTTGTTACACTTGACCACTAATTTGACGAAGGGCGCACCGTAGAAAAAAAATAGAAAGCAGAAGGTCCAGATTCTTTCTACGTATGGAAAATGCAAATACTACATAATGTAGAAACCAAGTAAAGAGCGGGAAGTAATTGTATTTGGCTAGGTACATGTTGTTGACACCAAACCCTCTTCATTATTCTCGGCAACGTAAGAAAATAAAACAAGTAGGAAAACAAGGACAACATTACCGACTGCAGCATCTAACCAGCTTCTCCGGGAGGAATCGAGGGATTGTCGCTGAGACTCTGACAGACTAATCAGGCAAATTCTAGTCTGTCAGGCAAATTCTCAGGGACTAATTGATGAAGAAAGCCCAGAATCCGCCAAGGGCAGTCGCGGCCGCCATCACCCAGACCACGGCAGCCACGGCCGGCGGCATGAGCGGCCCCACCCTCGACGCGAACATTGTGGTGAGCAGCGTGGAGAGCACCCAGACCGCCGCCTTCACCTTGCCCCTGTCCTCTGGGCGCGCATGCTCGAACTTGCGCAGGAAATGGAAGAGCAGCAGCAATGCCACATAGGCGAAGACCACGAACGCCACTGAGCCGGGGTCACCCTGCGATTTGTAGATGGCCAGAAGGGAGTTGCAGGTAAGCGCACCGAAGCCAACCTTGGTGAGGAAGGAGTGGCGATCATCGCGATCCATGGCACAGGGAAAGATTGCCTAAACAAGATGAGTTATACGAGCTTGCACTCAGGCGGGCCCCACCCACTTCCGATGCTGAATTCTCGATCCTGACCTGTGTCCAGCACTAGGATACAAATAGAGTGATAATTTCCGATCGATCTATGGACCGAAGGTTTACAGAGCGAATACAGAATGAAGAAATAAGTATCCGATACTATTTGTGTTCGACTTCGACTCCGAGAAAAAAAAATACGAAATAAGATACAGGATGGGCGATATTCGTCCGTATGTATCCGTATGTCAGGTGGTACGAGAAAAGTTTGTTGTGACTTAACTTAGGAAAACGATAACAGATAGGTTGTTTGATGCATTTGAGTAGACAAGGGATACTGAGTATTTTCTTCGACATCTCAACTATTTGTTTCTCTATATTCGCTCTGATTACACTTCTATCTACTGTCTAATATCATTTGTAAAGGTGCAAAAGTAGCGGATAATTTTCGCCCACCCACCCGACCGAAAGCTCGTGTAGTGAATACGAGATGTAGAAATAGGTACGAGCACTATCTGTACCCATCTCTAATAAAAAAATACGGAAAATGATAATCCGTCCGCTTGGATTGCACCCTATCCAGCACAGCAGAGCAACGGTTACATTCACTTGCCGGATAACGCGCATAACCGGCCGTAGATCTGGTCAAAGATATGGTCAGATTAGCTCTCTGGACTTGATAATTCAACAGGCCTGCGAAGATATGGTTGGAGGACACCCGGACGGTGCCGGCGCAACGCACAAGGACGGCATATACGGTCGCCATCTGTGTAGTTTAGTCTAAACGCACCCATCACTAGGCCGTACGAGTCGAGTGGCCTGCTGGGCTACCATAGGTTCCACCGCCACCACCACGACATGTCGCCCCGCGCATGGATCTTGCACTACCTGTCGCGAGCAAAGCATGGGCTCTCGCTCTCCCACGGCCGCTCTCACGGTTCCACTGCCACCACCACCGCCAAATGTCTCCCCGGCCGCTCTCACGGTTCCACTGTCACCACCACCGCCGAATGTCTCCCCGCGCATGGGGCTCCATCATGGGCTCTCGCTCTCCGACGGCCGCTCTCACGGTTCCACTGTCACCACCACCGCCGAATGTCTCCCCGCGCATGGGGCTCCATCGAATCTTGCGCTACCTGTCGCAAGCAGTTAAGCAAAGCATGGGGCTATCGGCCGGCCACTCTCGTGGCCGGTGGTAAATACAGGTTAAAAAAGAAAGGTAGGTTTAAAACTTTGAATGACTAAATTAATTTGTAATCAACATAGTTTTTGTATTTTTATGTAATCAGATTTATACATGAATAAAAGTAAAGCAAAAAGAAAGAAATACAATGAAGGTACCTCGCTAATAGAAAATGCATTCCCAAAACATGTAAATATGGTTCCAATGGGAAACAACATGTACATCAAAATCAAAAAAATTAATGATACAATAGCAAATTACAATTAAATAATCATGAACATTCAAAATAAAAGAACCATACCTCCAAGGCTTTCATAAGGCAAATAATACAATGAAGGTATCTCGCTAATAGAAAATGCATCCCCAAAACATGTAAATATGGTTTCAGTGGGAAACAACATGTACATCAAAATCAGAAAAATTAATGATACAATAGCAAATTGCAATTAAATAATCATGAACATTCAAAATAAAAGAACCATACCTCCAAGGCTTTCATAAGGCAAATTCATTCGCGAGATTTCATGTTTTAGAAGGATCTTATGATTATTTCATCATTAATAGATCTAAATATGTCTCGCTTGGTGTAACACACATCAAATCATTTAGCCACTACGGAAGCCAGAAGGATCTAACACACAATAAGACTATTTGAATATTCCTAAACCAATGGTCTTCTGACCACCGAAATGATAAGACTCAAAACAGTTAAGGCTAGTAAAAATTAGCTGACATATATCCCCATGTGCCTTGATGCAAACACGCCGCAAAATCAGGCCTATCAATCATGCCCCTCTATGCAAAAGAGAAACAACAAACCAACACACCACGGCAAGCACAGAGTTTCACGACAGAAAATACCAAAGCTTAACAAAAGAAAAGGTCGAGAAATGGCACTCTTATTACATTAACACCTTCTAAGCTGTGAAAGATGAAACAGCCACAGGATTAAGACTTCGGTCCAATCACTGCAAGCTCTAGTTAGGCGCCATGACAATTGAAGTTCCTACAAAACTTTTAGTTGGTCCATCTCACTTGCATTACTGCAACAAATACGCGACAAACTGAATGATATCAATATGCCAAGCACATCATTATATTAAAAGCAAGAAAGAAATAAGAACACAGCCATTGAGGCATTACTACAAACACCGAGATGGTGTCACCGTCGCCCTCGCTCGGACGGCAGTGGCACTTGGCCATGAGAAGCGTGAAGTCCTCCCCTTTCTTGCTCTTGTTCACCACCCCGAACAGAATGTCCGGCTTCTCCACCTTCTTGCTGCACAGCTCTCGCTTCAGGAGCACGGCCAGGGGCACACCTGACCCATCTACCTCGGCGTGCACCTCCATGGATCGAGCCTCCAAATCTCTCACCCCCAATTCGCCAATTCCTAAAAATGTTCGGAGATGGTTCTGATACAGGGCAAGAAATGCAAACAAAAGGCTCCGAAATCGACTCGCCAAATGCTCCTAGAGCATCAAAGCGGAGACCTTTCCAACAGATTATCCAAGAAATCTGGCCGAATTGGACCAAAGAATCCTTCTTATCAGGCACACCCGAATTCCCACCCAAGAAACCAAAATTCTAGGAGAAGAGCAAAAAATCTCGAGGCCCAATTCGGCTAATGCAGCATGGATCTCAAGCTAAGCGGCTTGCTCAAGAAAAACACGGGCATTGACAAAATCGGATCAAATTCCTCCAAGATGGGACAAGAAGACCGCTACTTATTTCATCGGACAGGGGGTGCGATCGGGCAGAGGCGGAGTGGGAGGCCGCGAATGCCATTGGGAGGGGGAGAGGAGATTTGGGATTGGAAATTTTCGGAATGGATTAAGTGGGAGGCCGCTACTTCTGACTTTCCTGCCTCCTGCTTCTTCTTCTTCTGCTAGTGCTTGGCTGCTTCGACCTCCTACCAGCGCTGCTAGCGCCGGAGGTTGGGGACGTCGGTGGAGGCTGATGAAGCCTACCTGGTCGTCCTCGATGGCTCTGGTAAATAATGCGAAAAAAAAGATGTAACCTTGTAAGACACAAATTCTGCGTCAAAAACACTTTCGGAAAAAACAATGAGCGAACGAAGACAATATTAGTATATAAAAATCTATTTATAATTAAGTTCTTGCTCTTCTCTATAGACTATAAAAATATATTTATAATGATATATAAAAGACTTCGTGTAGAAGTAGAACTATGAGTTGAAGTAGAAAACGAAATTCGTATCATACTCAAACTCAACGATCTCTACTTTGAAACAAATTTCTCTTGTAGTCAAAATAAAATGTGATCTTCTTGAAACAGATTAGTATGAACATCTTGTGCGCCAACGTTCATAGAACTGCTAAATGATACCAACTAAGTCTGGAAAACTCAAATTTAGCAGTATAAACTGACTTTGCGTCATATCAGCTGGATTTTCATGAGTACTTATTTTGCTGACGTTAATTTCACGTTGAGCAATGACACATCGAATTAATGATATATGGTGTCAATGTGTTTCGTTCTCTCATTAAACATCTTAGCTTTACAAAGACAAATAGTGATTTGACTGTCACGGAATATTGCACTGCAAGACGTACTTCCACGAAGCTCAATAAATAAACCTCTTAGCCAAACAATTTTTTTCGTAAGTTTAAAAATAACTATATACTCGGTTTCTGTGGTGGACAAGACAATAATAGCTTATACACCATATATCATTAATTTTCAACTAACGGCACATCCTTCAACAGTAAACACATAATCGGTAAGAGATCTTCTCACATCCAAATATCCAGCAAAATCTGAGTTCACGTAACTAACGATTTCATCTTTAGTCTTCCTAAACTGTAAACAAGCATTAGTTGTGCCCTGTAAGTATCTAAAAATCAATTAAACTGCTTTCCAATACTCTTTGTGAGGATTAGTCATATATTTACTAACAACACTTGCTTTTTGTGAGGATTAGTCATATATTTACTAACAATACTCAATGATTGAGATGAATCGGGATGAGAACATACCATGAGAAACATAAGGGGTCACGGGGCGGCTCGCCGGGGAGGAGGAAGAAGGGCAGAGGGAGGGAGGGAGGAGCAGTGGTAGCTCGGCGGTGGCAGTGCCAGCGCCGTGGACTGTGATGATGTGGCGGGGAGGGGGTGGCATGGCGGCTGCGGTGGCGGGTGGTGTGGGCGGCGACTAGGGTTAGAGCGAGGGGAGGAGGGGAGATAATATATATGGTTGGAGGGGAGGGATGAGATCTTTTCGATCTAGTTCCAATGACCCAAAATTCAAGTACTCCGTGAAAAAAACACTCACGTACGCCTAGACGCCCATTTGCTGTTTATGTCATAGATAGCTATAGGGCTAGAAAGACGACTAGAGGGGTGGTGAATAGGAGCTTTATCAATTTTTCGTTTTAAGATCAGATTCAAACATAATACTGACTCCAATAGCTATAGAAACTATGAAGATCAATATATATAAGCATAGCGGAAGTCTTGAACTGAATCCCCTTCAAACCCCCAAAAGAAACGATCAAAAACACAAAAAACAGCCTAATGAACAGTACCAGTGGTCAGACCGGTGAACAGTAAACACACGGTCAGACCGGTGAGCGATCTTGCAATCGGATCGATGAACAAGAAAATCAAGACGTAAACAAGATCAAAGACGATTTTGAAATCAAAAATTGATCCAACTTTTGATCTACAACTCCAAACTTCATGAAACTTGAAACATACCTTCCTAAGGATATTAGAAACCTATTCCAAGCAACGATTTAGAAGATCCACATCAAAGATTTGATCTTTTTCAGTTTTACCGAAGGAGGGTTCAAAATCGAGCAAAAACGAAAACTCGGCCCAAACACTTACTCGTGGGAGATTGATTGTCTAGATGATTATAGATGTATTCCCACACATCACAGCAAGGTAGAAGAGGGCAAGAGATCAACCAAAAACTCACGGATCAAAGAAATACTCAAAATCACCAAATAGAGAGAAGGAAGAACACAAAGAGACACATCTTTGGGAAATCATCCATAGATTGATATTCATGATGTTGATGGTTACAGCCACTCCCTCAAGGAGGACAAGAGCTCAATCCATGAGCACTCTCTCAACTCATCTCTCTAGAACCCTAAGCCTCTCTCTTTCTTCTCTAAGTCCCTAAACCAAACTAGAGCTTCTAAAAGAGTTTCTCTAATGGGCTCCCGTTAAGGCCCAACATGAACGGGACATATACGCACGCATTTTAAAGCGTCGAAACCATCATTTCTTGACCTAAACCACTTCATCTTGCGCCGTCCCGCGCCGTGGTTTAGCCAACCGTCACAAAACCGGTATTTGGTAAAATTACCAAAATACCCCTTCTCGATCCTTCTCCATGGACCGAGTTCAACCCTGTCGAAGCAATCGCGTGCTCTGCTACGTGTAGGTTGATCAACGGCTCTCATCATGTTGGCAAGTCTCTCCTGTCCGGATCCCACCGGAACCACCAAGGCACTTGCACCGACCCCCGCGCCGCTTGATCAACCCGTCGCACCGAACTGCCTATTCGATCATCCTTGTCTATTCTGCGCCACACTTGAGTCACTTAACCTCACCCGGCATCCATGATCGTTCTGGACCTCAGCTCTCCAAGCTTAGTCCCGATCCTCTCGCCGTTGACCGTCATTGACCTCCAAGCTACCTGCATAACAATAGACAGAGAAATCGTCTCCGGGAACAAGTTCTTCACAACTTGACCCACGTCAGTGAAAACATGCAATATGCAACACATATGTAAAGATAAACATGGATATGACCAATCCCAAAATGAATTCCCCAAACAAATCACCAATCAATATAAAATCGGTCAGACCGCCATTCAATGTCCGGCTCGATCAGATCAACGGCTTGACCGCTCCTAGTGGTTTGACCACCCCGAACTCGATGACCTTTGAACATTTGCCGAAAACACGAGAAAAAGCAAACCAAAAGTGCCATTGCCAATTGTAACATCATCTTAATATCGCACATATCCTCATGATATCCACAATAGCTCACTCATTGAGCTAATTGCCATTTAGAGCTGGCCAAACGGGCCGTGCCTAATGGCGACATGATGAGGCACGACACGCGGCGCGACGCATTCACGGCCGGGACGCACAAGACGATGCTCGGCCGTGCTGGCCGACACCCACACGACGACGGCCACGCACGACCAGTACGCACACGCACACGCACGCCACTGTTTGAATATACATATATAATTTTATTTTTATTTATTAATATTTATATGATTTTCTTTCCATGTTTAATACTCATATGGTTTTATTTTGTAGTTTTTAAATTTTATATAGTTCATTTTATAAGTATATATAAATTTATTTTGGTTTTTTAACTATATATATATTTTATTGAATTGTTTTTCAATTTTTCATATCTTATGAGCTAAATGACAAATGTTTTAACGAGCTAGCTATTTGAATATTAATAAAATTCTATTACATTTTTAATATGGTTGTCTTATTGTTTTTTAATTTTCATGTTAATTTCTGAATTCTACATATTTTTCTATATTTTTTGGAATTTTCTCAGTCTGTCGGGCCAAACGGGCTAAACGGGCCGTGCCAGCCCGACACGGCACGAAAGCGCAATGGGCCGTGCCTGGGCCGTCACCGTGGCCCGTGGGCCGGCCCGACACGAACAGTAACCGAGCTGAAATAGGCCGGGCTGGAATGGGCCCGTACCGGTCGGGCCGCCCATTTGGCCACCTCTGTTGCCATTTGCCAACCCGGATTTAAGCGCTGATAGCTGGGTTCAAAACTTCAAGTTGAGAGCATTTTTTACGCTACTAGAACAATTGCAGCGCTGATAGCTGGGTTCAAAACTTCAAGTTGAGAGCATTTTTTGCGCTACTAGAACAATTGCAGTGCTAGTGCTAGCTGCACCTCTGCTGCTGTCGTGATGCTAGCCGTCATCTTTAAATAGTGAAGATTTTCCTTACTTTGTATTATTGATCCACTACCTTTGATTTTTTTTTTTTTTTACAATGGAAACTTCCATTACAAACTGAGGGAAATCCTCTACCCATACAACTGGATCGGAGGATCCCAAAGTAGCGCCAAACTTAGCTAGTTCATGTGCAACCTTATTACAGTCTCTATTACAATACATCACATTAGCAACATCAAACTGGAACAGTAACAGCTCCTTGGCTTCACGGATTATGGACGCGTTCACTCCATTATCTTGGTCCTCATCCTTCAGCGCTTGGCACAAGTTCAGAGCATCCGATTCAAGAATGATTTGTCCCATGCAAAACTGATTGGCTATCTTCAGAACTGCTACTGATGCCATCGTTCCTGCATGCAAAGCATCTTGGAGGTTCTTCAGACTTCCTGCTGCCAAACTTCATCCAAAACATGTGCTGCTGAACTACAATTGATCAAATTTTGCCTTACATCCTCTAGGTGCATTGCTCTCCAAATAAGTCGTACCTTTTTACATTTCAAAAATAGATGCCCCCATCTTCATCTAACCCGATACACATTGGGAATCTTGTGTCAACTGGCACTCCCCTTCCTCTGATATTTATTTTCAAAGGCAGACTATTATGTGCAAAACGCCATAAGAAATGTTTAATTTTATTAGGGACCCTTACCTCCCACACCCGGCTCCAATTGAATCTGCCATTTCCTACCTCGGAATTTCCTTGCATACCATCATTCAGGTTTCGTTCATACATGTACAACATATATGCTGATTGAATTTAAAGTTCAGTCGTCTTTTGGTTGTAAAGCTTCGAGCCACTTTTAACTTTATGGTTATTTTTGAACTTAAAATTTTGTAATAAACTAGGCTGTGTGCATCCTTAATGCACAGGCCGGAAGAGTTTTATCTTCCATTATCTAAACAAATATGCTGATTTCACCGAAAATTTTCCTCTTCGATCATAGTGCCAGGCCACCTAGTCTTTCATATTTTCTCGGACAGGGATGCATTGTATACACTGAGCATCCTCTGAGCAAAACATTTCTTCCAGTAAATCCACATCCCATTGACCAGAAGATGGGTCAATTAGCTCAAACATCCATTTCGCCTTGCCTTAACATGTTTTGATGCAATGCAAAAGTAACTTTAGACAGGAAAAGACGCATGATGCCTCCAGAAACAACAATGAAAGCGGTACGCGCTACTCGATGAATCGTGAACCACTCTAAAGCTTTTTACTGCCATTTGTCGCGGCCGGTGGCACGACCGTTTGGCAGCCGGTGGTATGATCACGACGATGTTTTTTCTACCGTAATCTTTTCAGAGCATGTACAATGTAGGAGCATAGCAATAAAAAAACTGATTTTTTTTTTTGTAACATAAGATAGATAAGGTGCTTGTTTTGTAGCATCGATGTTTAAGTAGGTATCGGTGCTTAACAGGTGCTTATGTCTATAAATATATCTAATTAATAGATAATGTAACATTTAAACACCCACAAAGAGACGCTTACATTGGAGAATGATTTTTATACAGGTGCTTAACACATGGTTATATTCTCTCTCTTTAAGCATTTATGTATAAGCGTCTTGCATTGTATATGCCCTTTAACCCTGCAATTGTTGACAGAATGACAATACACTTTTTTTTCCTGTTTTTTGCTTCCCAGAAAACAGATTTTTTAACGCAAATAGCACTGTTGCGAACATTTTTTTTAATGTAAATAGTGTCTGTCGCGGTGAAAATGCACTTTTGACACCTCGTCCGCATAGTGGCCGGCCGGACTCGATGTAGACACAACACGTGGCGAAGTCCGGCCCATGACTGGCCGGATTTGGCTCGTCTGACTCGTGGGCGGCCGGATTGCACCACCTCGCCAAGTTCGGCCCGCGGGAGGCCGGACTTCCCTCCACGTCACCGTGTCCGGCCCGTGGCCGGTCGGATGCGACGCTTCACCCAACCACCCCGCACGCCCATCCCCTCATCCCCTCTAATCCGTCACCTCCATTCTGTCACCTCCATCACGTCCTTGTCCATATTTTGTTTTGCTATATTTGTATGTATATTTTGTTTTGCTATATTTCTATGCATATTTTATATGTTATGTGTGTACTACTACGCTATATCCACATGAAAACATAGAACAAGGAGTGTCGATATTTCTAATGGAGTTGCAATGTAACTTTTCATAGATAAAATTGATGACATTTCAAGCATTACATGAAACAAGTGTGGGTTTATTACAATCGGGATGAAGGAGGATGCAAACTAGCCTCCTCGGCGCCATAGCCCCTGCCCCTTGTCTCGGGGCTACCCACGGTGAAGGCGAGTGTCAAAGTCGTCCATGTCCTACGATTCCATGATGTAAGTGAATCGTGTAGTCAAAAACGTAACCAAGATGTAAATTGTACATAACTCGCGTCTTCCATATGGAGTGAGCCCGGGCGACCGGAAACGCTACGATGGTGGCCGGTCTCAGTAGCAGGAGCCTTCCCCTTCCCCTTGTCTCAAGACTCCTCACGTCGGTGTCGTGTGTCGAAGTCGTCCATGTCCTATAATTCCATGATGTAAGTAGACTGTGTAGTCAAAAATATAACCATGATGTAAATTCTACATAACTCACGTCGTCGATATGGAGTGCGCTCGGGTGACTGGGTACGCTACGGTGGCCAGTCTTAGTCGCAAGAGCTTTCCCCTTCCCCTTGTCTCAGGACTCCCCACATCAGTGTTGTGTGCCAAAGTCCCTATGTCCTGCGATACGGGCCATGTTGTTAGAAGAATAAAAGGGCAATACAAAATTAGGACGTGAATTACATGTAACTGACCTCTTCGATATGAAGTGCTCCTGGGTGATAGGAGAAGCTACGACGGCCACTGGTCTCAGTAGCAGGAGGTGGTGGATCGGCGAGGGAGGAGGAGGAGGAGGAGGAGGACGGGGAGGCGACGTCGGTGACAGTGGAGGAGGGGGATGGCGGGGTCGGGTGTTGCAGCGGGGGACAAGGAGGAGGCGCTGACTTGAGTGGATGAGATGGCTATGGAGACGGTGGGGAAGGGGGAGACGACGGAGGCAGTGGGGGAGGGGGAGACGGCGGAGGCGGTGGATCGGCGAGGGAGAAAGAGGGGGAGGACGGGGAGGTGGCACCGGTGGCGGTGGATCTGTAGTAGTGGAGGAAAGGGACGGCGGGGTCGGGTGTGGCGGCGGGAGACGAGGGGGAGACAGTGGAGGTGGTGGATCGGCGAGGGAGAAGGAGGGGGAGGGCGGGGAGGCAGTGCCGATGGCGGTGGATTTGCAGCAGTGGAGGAGGGGGGCAGCGGGGTCGGGTGTGATGGCGGAAGACGAGGGGGAGGCGCTGGGATTAACGAGCAGGAAGGAGAAGGAGTACAGGGAGGCGGCGCCGGTGGTGGTGGATCTGCGTGCAACAGTGGAGGATTGGTAGGATGCTGTCGAGGACGAGGGTGAGGCTGATGTGGAGGATTGGGGATCGAGAGTAGGGTTAGCACTTGTGCAGCGAAAAAAAGGGCGTGGCAGTGAAAAAAATTGTCGTTATTTCTCTCCCGAATGTACTAAGGACTATAGCACTCAGGAATATATTTCACCTCGTTCAGACCCGTTGATATCCCATTTCTATGTGCATGACTGCTGACTCTCGTCTGCATCTACTGAGTGCTAACTTTATGTCCCGAGTGTCCTATTAAACACTCGGGAGTTTCCTGAGTGTTTCCCACTAGACACTCGGTAAAAATATAGGCACTCGGGAAAAACGCGGTTTCTGGTAATGGCTGGCATCGATGTCGTTTTGAAAGCGCCGCGTTTGTCGTCGTCCTTTTCCTGTTGTCTTCAAGGCCTTGTTCGGGCCCCATTACACCCTGTCCGACCAAAGATCCTTGTTGCAGGTGCATGTTGCCACATCACCCAGGGTGTATGTCTGTTTCCTTTCCCCCCTTGCATGACTATTGATATATTTCTACCAAAGCCTGATCTCGTACTTCCTCCTGAGGCCATCCGTCACCCGGATGTTGTGCTTTCGGGCCTTCTTCATCTTTTGGTCTATGTACCTCTGCATGTTCTCGGACCACTGCTTGCCTTCTTCTATCTGTCGCTTGGCTGCGGTGGCTCTATTGATGAAGTAACCAAAAGTGCGAGTCCATATCTCGTTGACGATCGTGGTGATAGGGAGACATCGTACACCTTTGAGGATGTTGTTGTACACCTCCGACATGTTGGTCGTCATAATCTCGTACCTCGCACCGCCTGTGTCATAGAGAAGGGACCTTTTCTCTAACTCAGGAGCGTGGTGATTAATCCACTGTGAGAAGCTTATGGCGCACTTGGGTTGCCCGTTCGTGGCCTGCTGTCCCTCCAGGACCTCATGAGTGGACTTTCTTGTATGCCTCGTAGTCTGGTGTTCGAGATATGTCTAGATGGACTCAAACTTCTACCTTTGGTTCTCCAAGCACAACGTCTTGAACGTCTTCATAACATGCTGACTGTGAAACCTCGTGAAGAGGTTCGATGCAAGATGCCTCATGCACCACCGGTGATGCGGGCATCCCTAACACTTATGCATCTTCTTCTATTGCTGGTACGGTACAAACTGATGTGGATGTCCCTATGACCAGTTCAAACATTCCTACGACCAGTTCAGTACCAACCGGTCCAATGACCAGAGCTCGAACCAAGCTTCTAAACTAATATGTGCTTTTGTTTCTTAGTGAATCTCCTATTGACTATACTGAGAATTGGCTACTACCTCATGCAAATACTTTATGCATTCTCAGATTCGAACATTGTGAAGCCTTCAGTTGCAAAGCAATGGAGGAGGACCTTGGAAGATCAAAGGAAGTTACTTTATACTGTCTCGGCCAGGCTGTACGACCAGGTCTACCAGCTCTATGACCAGGTCTACAAGTTCTACGACCAGATCTGCCAGCTCTACGACCAGGTCTAAAGAACTACGACCAGTTTGCCAAGTCCTACGACCAGTTCCGGAAGGGTTACGAGCACTGCCACGACTAGGTTTTTGATCAGGATTATGACCAAGTCTACGACCAGGTCTTCGACCAGGGATACGATTAGGTCCACGACCAGTTCTACGACCAGGTTTTGAACAATGCCTGGCAGGAGGCAGTACTCGACGGAAACCGTGCTTGATGGGAATAGTGTTCTGTGGGAACAATAATTAGCACGAACCATATTAGATGTGAACAGTACTCGGTGTGAACAGTGTCTTTTTGATTCGGAGTCTGTTTTGGAATCCTTAGCCGAAACGGTTGGTTGCGCCGGCCCTCATTTTGTTACGTGACTTAGGAGGGCTGCACTATAAATACCCCCGAGGTTCCCTCATGTATGGGCAGACCAGTTTATGCATAAGATTGAAACAGAACTATTGCATGTTCTTTCAAACCAGAGTTCATGCGAGGACTTTGAGAGAGAATTGGGTGATCCATTGTTTCATCCTGCACTTCAAGATCAAGCTGTCGTTCCATTAGGAATTGGGGGCTTGGCGATTGACGTTTGTGGTCACACGTCGATCATCTATCCGGTGTGTGTTGAGCGATAACCAAAGAGTTAAGGGTTCGTGCATTGGCACGAGTGTTTAGCTAGTGATTTCGTCAATTTTGCATCATCTATCTACGCGTCTCACTGAGAAGATCGAGCAACCCCCATATCAACCAGGTTTCCATGTCATTCCAGTAGTGAGGCGGTTCCGTCCCTTGCTTCATGGTGTTTAGGGCTGACAACAACCCAGCATTACGGTCTGTGATTAGGCATATGTGTAAGATCGAGGAGGCCGACTAGAGGGGGGTGAATAGGCGGGTTTAAAATCTTTTGGCTAAAACCTTTTTTAAAGCGGAAGCTAATTAATAAATCGGTTTTGCCCAATTAAAACCTAAATCAACTAGTCTCTTCTAAGTGCGACACAATACAAGTCTATTTATAACGAAAGCAATCAAGCATAGACTTGTAAGCTATTCAATTCTAGGAATGTAAATAGCACAAAGATATATAAGCAATCATACAAAGACACGTTGATGTTTTACCGTGGTATTCGGAGACTTGCCGGTCTCTCCTAATCCACGTTGAGGTAAGTCCAAACCAATTGGACCGGCTCCAAATCGAACCAACACCTCGTTGCACTAAGGTTCCTCTTTCCTCCACTCCGGAGATGGCGAGCACCACACCACTCAGAACCGCTCGGGTCTTCTCAAAAACTTCTTCAGAAGATCACCGGGCCAATGACGCCTCCACATTGTTTAGGAGTCGGCAAACTCTAAGAGTAACAAGTCTACGACTTTCACTTGAACCAATCAAGTGTCTAAGCTCAAGTGGATACACAATCCACTACCTGATACAACACATGCACTAGGATTTACTTCTCACACCTTACTAAGTGCAACATATGCACATAAGAGTGTAGAGGGCTTACTCTTTGCTTAAGCGTAAGAGTAGAAGTACTAGCAACTCCTTGAACCAACCTGCTAAGGTGGCCATATAAATAGCCCGTATAAAAACTAGTCGTTGAAAATAGAATCCCGAACAAATCAGGATAATCGAAACTACCGCCGTTCAACGGCCGGTACTACCGCCCTCAGTCCAACGGTCGGATTTTGGTAGTGACACATGCTCTGAACTAGCCGTTACAAACGGGGCGCGGTACTACCGCCAAGCAACACGCGGTTGTTCCACTCTCCGGTAGTTCCGCACAAGGCACCGTGGTACTACCGCTCAACAAGGAGCAAGCAAACTCCGAAATACGCACATACTAGAAAATACGTACCGCCAACAAACATTCGGACAAACTGATATGCGGTAGTTCCGCGCACACAGCGCCAGTATTACCGCACTACCAGATGAGCAACTCATGCTCTAGAAACATGTGTTCTAGAAAATCCATACCGCATCAAAGATTCGGATCTACCGACAAACGGTAGTTCCGCATAGTACCCACCGGTACCACCGCTCCACAAGTCCGTTAAAAACCAACTCATTAGTTCAGACTGACACGTGGACGGCTCAGAAGTAAAAGAACTTTCGGAGCACAGGTTTTGACCGCATGATCAAAACAGCTATCGGACGGTCCGAACATCCACCGGTAGTTCCTCCAGAGGAACGTCGGTACTACCACAGAGCGGTAGTTCCGTGTAGTACACACCGGTATTACCGATGTTCCTAAGAGAAGCACAAACTGGCTTTCAAAGAATAAATCAATTGCAAAACACAATTGACAATTGATGCCAGCTGCACACAAGGCATGAAGGCAAGATTCTTAACAAGTTGTAAACCACATTTGCCAACTTTTAGAATCAAAGCCACAAGTACAATGTACATGGACTTAAGATATTTGCAAAACACATTTGCAAAGCAAGGTTCCATGCTACAAGGAACATACATGAGCCTCAACTATTTGTAAAACACATTTGCAAACCAATAGCATCATGCCACAAGGAATAAGATGCATAGACTTCAACTGTTTGCAAAACACATTTGCAAATTATAGTCTCATGCCACAAAGATTATAGTCTCACGACCATTTGGAAAACAATTTGCAAATATTGACAACATGTTAGAGAGAGCTAGAGCAAACACAATGAGCTATCAACACAAGACTAACTCAAGCTACTGGTCAAAGACCCCTCTTAATAGTACGGCAATCTACACTAGCAATCCGGTCTTCTAACCAAACACCAAGACCGGTAAAAGACTAGGAACACATCCTTACCCCTAACTAACCATACCTTTGCCTTGCACAAACCTTGAAGCTTGATGACGCACATTCTCACTTCAAGTCCGGGTTCTTGACTTGACAATCATCAACACATGATGATTTCCTTTGCTTCGAGATCTTGACTTGATGCTCATCAACACATGATGACATTGTCCATCCCGAGTCTTGATATGCATCAACACATGATGGACCTTGACTTGATGATTAATTCGTGATCATCTCTATTTCTTGATCTTGATGTGCATCAACTAATGATGCATGCTTCACTTGACCTCCATCAACACATGATGGGTCTTCTATTTGACTTGATGATCAACTCTTGATCATCTCTTCGCTTCAGGATCTTGTCTTGAACATCATTAACACATGATGATCTCCTTTGCTTCCCAAATCTTGACTTGATAACAATCAACTCATAATGTCATCAAAGGTCTTTATTACCATGGAACAAAACCTATTTCATCAACTCAAGAAAAATGTTAGTTCCACAATATGATTATCATGAATTACCACATCACACCATTAACCAATAATGGTGAGACAAGATACACAATCTTTCCCTCTTTGGTAATTGATGATAACCATCACAAATACAAATAATTGAATAAAGATTTGTATAAGTAAATAAGAACTACACAAGTTGTATATACTCAAGGATGAGCATATATATCAACTACACAAGTTGTATATACTCAAAAGAGTGTATATGAACTACACAAGTCTCATATACTCATATAAGTATATATGAATTACACAAGTTGTATATACTCAAAGATATATTTCAAAGTAGAGATCCTAAATATGTGGAAAGGGAATATAGATCAATACTCATGAAACCACAAAACATAGAGTGAACTCCCCATAAATGTGTGCATACACAAATTTATGTGAAGAACATACGCATATATTCAAGTTAACCTTTTGGTGGAGTTCAACCTATATTTTGGATTCAAGGAATGCAACAATATATAAGAATATGATGTAGAATGCATACCTCTTTGATTCTTATCTTTATATCCAATTGAGACTAAACAATAGGTATAACAATAGAAATGTATGTTAGTCTCTCAAAATGATTTGTTATTGATAACCATGAGTTTTATCTTTTATATCCAATTGAGACTAAACAATAGGTATAATAATAGAAGTGTATGTTAGTCTCTCAAAATGATTTGTCATTGATAACCATGAGTTTCATCTTTTATATCCAATTGAGACTAAACAATAGATGACAAGTAGAACTGTTAGTCTCACAATTAGATTTGTCATTAATCACCAAAATACTCCATTAACACATAATGGTGGGTCTAAATTCTTCAATATGTTGTGCCGGTCTCCCATCACCGCCCGTTTCACATTCGCCAGGAACCACAGCCAACTAGACATGTTCTCACTCTCCACAGTGGCAAATGACACCGGGAGAAGCTGGTCATTCGCATCGGCGGCCACTGCGGTGAAAATGGTGCCCTTGTACCTCCTCGTGAGGAAAGTGTCATCCATCGTGAGCACAGGAAGACAATACGAGATCGTCATCATAAAACACTATCAAGTTTTGCATGTTTGAAATTACCTAAAGCCACGACAACCCGATAATATAACAAACATGGTATGTAGTTACCACAAATTAGTTAGCAACCAATTGAATGCTTGTCCCAAAAATACTTACGAGTTATGCATTACTAGTGTAATTACCACTAAAAAACTACGACTCAAACATACACGATTTATTAATTACGACTGATTAATTACAACTAAATTAATCACGACTTATTATTTTAGGCTAAGTTAATTATGCCTAACTAATTGCCACTAAACTAACTACGACCGATTAATTACCACTAAATTAATTATGACTAATTAATTACGACTAAATTAATTACGACTAATTAATTACCACTACATGAATTATGTCAAACTGATTAACACTAAACTAATTACAGCTGGTTAATTTCCACTAAATTAATTATGTCGAACTAATTAACACTAAATTAATTACGAATGCCGAACTGATTAACACTAAACTAATTACACTGATTAATTACCACTAGACTAAATATGACTAATTAATTACGACTACTTAATTTTCACTAATTGTTAACGACTAACTCGTTCATGCTCAAATAATACAGCCTAATTAATTACAACTAATTAATTATCAATAATTATGATGCACTAATAAACTACCGATACATTAGCTACGACTAAATTATTAACAGTAAAAAACTATAGCTTAATTATTAACACATATTTAATTAAGAATACAAGCTACATTAATTGCGAAACTATGACTATGGTAATAACAACAACTGCATCGGACAAAATATTACCTGCCCTTCGGGGAACCGTTCAAAAGTGCTACAGTCCTAACAACTGCTCCGAACTATACCACCCAAAAATATTTAATTATGTTCTATATGTCATCAGCGACGAGCGCGACAACGAGAACGCGATTGGGATAAGCGATGAGCGAGTGCGAGAGTTTGGAATTTATAGCCACACGGAGGGAGGTCAAGCTGCGTTGGTGGCGGGAATCCCGGATGCACTGTCGAGGTGGAGCACTGTGGGCAAGGGGGGACGACATCGACCGGGCGTCATTCATGCCTAATCAAGACGAGCCTTTGGCTTTGTTTGCATAGCTAGCCGGTCTGTTCTACTGCATTTCATCACTTCATCCTTTGGCTTTGTTTCTACATTCGCCGAGTCGAGCCACCGAGCTAAGCCCTCGCGAGCCACCTCGAGCGAGATTCTGGCTCGTCAGTTGCTTTGATCGCAAGCCCTCACGAGCCAGCTCGAGCTTGATTTCGAGCAGAGCCGAGCAACCCTCCTGGCTCATTTCCGAAACGAGCCGAGTCGAGCCCACTGTTCATCCGAGCTTGGGAGAGCTTGGCTCGAGCCGGCTCTGCTCGGCTCGTTTCCACCCCTAGACGTGAGACACAAATTCTACGTGAAAAACACTTTCAAAAAAACCATGAGCACGAAGACAATACCAATATATAAGAAGATATTTACGATTAAGCTCTTGCTCCTCCCTATAGACTACAAATATATATTTATAATGATACATAAAAGACTTCCATTACTACAAAATAGGCTATAGTAGACGGTCTGTGTTGGGTCTGTCCGGACGCGGCATTTGCACTACCAGCCTACTTAAGAACCGTCTGTGATAACTAATTATCATAGACGGTTTGTGAATAGAATTGTCTGTGAATTATCACAGACGGTTCTATTCACAAACCGTCTGTGATAACCCAGCTAATCACAGACGGTTCTTATAAGGAACCGTCTGTGAATTATCACAGACGGTTCTAATTAGGAACCGTCTGTGATTAGCTGGATTATCACAGACGGTTCTCATTAAGAACCATCTGTGATAAGTACACAGATGGTTCTTAATGAGAACCGTCTAACTGCCACTCTGGAGGCGTTGTGTCCACTGCCGCACTGCCGCTGCCTCTGTCGCAACCCTGCCTCTACCGCAACCCTGTCGCTGGCTCCACTTAAATCTGCTGCTCCTCCCCCATGCGCCACTTCCCTGTCGTAGCTCCTCCCCTGTTGCGCCAGCTAAGAGAGGAGAAGGTTGGACCCCTGCCCCTAGCGCCTCCTCCACCCCGCTGCCTCCTCCCCAATTGCGCCACCTACACCTTGCTGTGCCTCCACCCCCATTGCGCTACCTTAGAGAGGATAAGGAAAGGAGAGGAATCGTATTTTCTTCGTGAGGTCTGAGGGTAATGATCTATAATCCTATATGTTTGCTATAAATTAATCGCTAATCAATTTAAGTATGTTTGGTAAATTGGAAGAGTACGTATTTGCGGTTTATTAATCTAATTTACACTAATTTGTTACATGCGTAGTGTAGATGGACCGAAACTGGATGTACGGTGTGAACCATGTGAGTCAAGAGTATATTAATGGTGTGGTTGCTTTTAGAAGAACCGCCGAGCAGGATATGTTGAAGAAGGGGATAAATTTTATGTATTGTCCATGCATTGATTACGGTAATCTGAAAATATTTAACAACATGGCGCAGATCGAAGCGCACTTGATTCGAAGGGGTTTCAAAAAAGGGTATACATGTTGGACCAGTCACGGTGAAGAGCATATTATATCGAAAGTTAATAATGACGACATTGCCGAGGAAGTCAACGTTATGCTGGATGTGGACTGTGCTTTTGATGAGGATAGGTCGCACGATGACAATCTGGATCAGATGCTACGCGATGCAGAAGAGAACTATAGTGAGAGAGAGTTTTGTAAATTCGAGGGCTTAAGGGAGGACTCAGTGAGACCTTTGTTCCCTGGCTGCAAGCCGGAATACATAAAGTTGTCAACCGTGATTGAACAGCTTAAATTGAAAGCAAGCAATGGTTGGTCCGATAAGAGTTTCACGGCGTTATTAGGTCTCCTAGCGGGCATCCTTTCGAAGAAAAACGTGTTGCCCAGCACCACCTACTAAGCAAAGAAGGTTCTTTATCCATTGGGAATGGAAGTAGAAAGAATACATGCATGTCCGAACAATTGTATCCTCTACTGTAAAGAGTATGCAGACATGCATGTATGTCCCTTGTGCAAAGCATCCCGATACAAGCGTCAGTATACTGCTAAGGTGAAGCAAGGACCTCCTGCTAAGATGTTGTGGTACCTGTCTGTGATCCCACATTTGAAGCGTTTATTTGCGAACCCAAAGGAGGCAAGATTGGTGCGTTGGCACTCGGAGGATCGTAAGAAAGATAGAAAGCTAAAACACCCTGCTGATTCTGCCTAGTGGAGAAACTTCGATCGGAGCTTCGAAGAGTTCGGTGCAGAACCGAGGAACATAAGGTTAGGGTTGAGTACAGATGGAATGAATCCTTTTGGTAACACGAGCAGCCGATATAGCACCTGACCCGTGAATCTATGCATGTACAACCTTCCTCCTTGGCTGTGTATGAAGCGGAAGTACATTTTGATATCACTACTTATCCAAGAGCCGAAGCAACCTGGGAATGATATTGATGTGTACCTAGCACCATTGCTGGAAGATCTTGTGACACTTTGGAACGAAGGGGTACAGGTATGGGATGCGTACAAACAAGAGAACTTCACTTTACACGCCATGTTATTCTACACCATCAATGATTTTCCTACCCTTGGTAACCTGTCGGGTTTCAGTACAAAAGGAGCCAAAGCCTGTCCACACTGCTTAGATGCTACGGAGAGTGTATGGCTGAATAACTCACGCAAAACAGTGTATATGCGTCATCGTAGGTTCCTTCCCAAGAGTCATCCATACCGCAAGATGAAGAAACAATTCGACGGAAATAAGGAGGACAGTTCAGCTCCAAGGGCTTTTAGAGGAAAAGAGGTCTATGATATGGTTAAGGATATCGATGTTGTGCTTGGAAAGGGACGTCAATTAAGAACCTGTCAGAAGAACATCTGAAAAAAGTGGTCAATTTTTTGGGACTTGCCTTATTGGGAGCACTTAGAAGTTCGTCACTGCATCGACGTCATGCACGTGGAGAAGAATGTATGTGATAGCTTGATTGGTCTCTTACTGAACATTAGTGGCAAAACAAAGGGTGGTGTTAACGCACGGCATAAATTGGTCGATATGAACATAAGGACTGAGTTAGCACCGAAAGAGACCGATACAGGACGAACGTACCTTCCCCCAACTTGCTACACTCTGTCCAAGGCCGAGAGAAATGAACTGTGCCAGAGCATGCATGGTGTGAAAGTCCCGTCTGGTTACTCCGCTAACATTAAGAAACTTATTTCTATGCAAGATTTGAAATTAATTGGTATGAAGTCACATGATTGTCATGTGCTGATGACACAAATGCTTCTTGTTGCAATTAGGAGTATCTTGCCGAACAAGATCCGAGTGGCAATCTTGAGGTTGTGTTATTGCTTCAACTCAATTGCTCAGAAGGTCATCGATCCCCAAGGACAAGATGCTCTGCAGGTCGAGGTGGTGACAACTCTATGTCATCTTGAGATGTATTTCCCTTCGTTATTTTTCGATATCATGGTCCATCTCATTGTTCACCTTGTGAAAGAGATAAAGATATGCGGCCCTGTGTTTGTACGTCATATGTACCCGTTCGAGAGGTACATGGGAATTCTCAAGTCCTACGTACGGAATCGATCTCGATCGGAGGGCACCATCATCGAAGGTTAAGCAACGAAAGAGGTCATTGAGTTCTGCGTCGACTACATGGCTCAGGTGGATCCGATAGGTATACCTCTATCTCATCATGAGGGGAGATTGGATGGTATCAGGACCATCGGAAGGAAATCAATCACTCCCGATCTGGATACGTACGTTCAAGCCTATTTCACGGTCTTGCAACACGTGACCGAAGTGTCCCCGTACATCAACGAGCACAAAGACATGGTACGCCAACAGAATCCAAACTGGTCGGGGGTTTGGATCATGAGAGAGCACAACCGTCGGTTCAACGAATGGTTAAAGATGCGAATCACTGGGAGGTCATCAAGTGATGATACGCTGCTATGGTCGGCACAAGGGCCACAATTTACAATTGTCACATGGCAAGGATACGACATAAATAGATACACATTTTATACGGCAACTCAGAATAGGAAGAGCACGGTCTAGAGCAGCGGTGTCCGCATAGATGCATTCAGTACCGATGGGCTGAGGAGCTCCTACTATGGGCAAATAGAGGAGATATGGGAGCTCGACTACATGCTTTTCAAGATCTCCATATTTCGGTGCCGTTGGGTCCATCTCCCACAGGTGAAGGTCGACAAGTACGACCTCACTACCGTGGACCTCGAACGTGTCGAATACAAAGACGAACCATTTGTACTGGCTAACCAAGTTGTTCAAGTCTTCTATGTAACCGACCCGGTAAATAGGAAGCACCACGTAGTTCTTCATGGAAAAAGAAGGATTGTCGGAGTTGAGAATGTAGTGGACGAGGAAGAATACAATTAATTTGACGAGTTACTTCCTTTCGGAGACAACATCAGGCTCGAGGAAGAACCCAGTGAGGAAGCTAGCTATATGCGCGCCGATTTTCATGAAGGGCTATATTTTTAATTAAGAATTTACTCCATTGTAATTAATTTATTCCATAACATCATGTGTTATGGACTTGTAATCTCTCATATATTTTGATGTCAATGTCGAATTATCATGTGTTAATGTGTTATGAACCTGTCATCTTTGATATTGTAATGTGGAGTATCAAAATTGGTTTCACTTGATTTGGAGTTGAGTTGAATTAGATATGAATTTTTGAAGTCAAATATGTTATGAGCTTGTCATCAGATTTTGTCAGAATATCACAGATTGTCAATAAGTTTTGTGAGGATATCACAGATGGTTCTATTATGTAACCGTATGTGATAAGGAATCACAAACGATTCTTAGATAAAACCGTCAGTGATATGAGTTTATCACAGACGGTTCTATTAAAGAACCATCTGTGATATGAAACGTATCACAGATGGTTCTATTAAAGAACCGTCTATGATAGCCTTTTTATAAGGAGGGAACCGCTAGGGTTTTGCTCTTACTCGTCACTTCCTCTCCCGCACCCCTTAGGCTCTCGCGCGCTCTTTCGCCTCCTCTAGGGCTCGCCCGTTCACCACTGCCTCCGACCTCGTTGCCTCCGACACCGCCGCCTCCGACCTCGGTGCCGCTGTCCCCAACATCGCTTCTTCCCTCCTCGCGCCGGCTCTAGCGCCTCCCTCGGTATGCCATCGTACCTCTCTTGCTCTGTGTGGGTTCTGTTGATGCTCTGTGATGATAGTCGAAATCTGAAATCAAATAGATAATTAAAAACAGACTTGAGCTTAAGCATATTGCTTTATATGGTCAGTTATAATTAGTAGCCTTTATACTCTTTGTTTTCAGTTATAGCTGAATTAAGATTACACTTGTATGTTCTGTGATCTAATTGATCTTCGGCGAGATATTTGCATTTCTATTCTCAATCTGTCAATTAGGCTTATTGTTGATATAAATTTGTGAATTATTTTGAAGGCATATGATTAGATGTTCTGTTTACAGAATGCTTTTTATGCTGTTTTTGTGATTTAATTTCACTAAGTTTAACTACTACTCTGAGATAACTTGACATATGAGAATGTTGTAGTTTGAGCTCAAGATCTGTTTTGTAATTATCAAAATTAATTGGTGAAGAGATTTTGACAGAGGACTGAGCAATTGAGCAATCTTATTTGCTTAGCTTCATACTGTTTTTAGTTGTTCTCATAATGAGTATGTTGAAGTTATTCATACACTGAAATTGATTATCATCCTGGACATTGCGGGTGTTCTGATGGTTAGGGTGAATTTTGTGGGCTTAATATTGCTCTGTGATTGGAATGGTCTAATTCTGAAATTGGTGAAATTACCAGTTCAATTTGTTGCTCTACAATATTACTTGATTCTATTTTGTTTCTATGTCTTCATTAAAGGCTAGCCTTCTATACATGAAGCATTAAACCTTTGCTTAGCATTTCTTCGTCGATCTTGACACACTTGAGTGTACCTTTGCTTCATGCCAATCCTCCACGGCATGAAACAAATGGTACACCCCGGTGTGTCGGGCTCGATGAAGTAGGCTCGAGCAAAGATGGGCTCGGGTTCTATCTATGCAAAAGATTCGTATCACTAGTTTGTATCTATACAAAGATCACAAGAGATTGTTATACATGTGATTGTTATATCAGTCTAGTTAAGCTTTGGATAGAGCTCAAAAATATGAATTTTAGTGTTCTTATCCAATTTATGAAGAGAATAGACCTTAGTGCCGACATGGCCAAGTTTGTTTCTTGTGTAACTCGCCATATAAGAGCTCACATTAATTTCAATTTTTTGTGCTCTGTGCTAATTTCATTCATATACATGTGGTACATGTTTTGCATTTCAATCAATTTAAATGACTTGAATGGTTTACATTTGATTATGTTAATTTGGTCCTCCCTCGTGCCTTGTCTGTTGATCTTCTCAGTGGTTTTGAGTACCATCGTCGTTGAGAGTATTTCAACATGTCATGCACTGTCTCTTTGCATATGTGTGTGTGTGTTATGTGCACATTGTTTCTTTTAAATGACTTAATTGATTTTCTTAGACTTATGATTATTGTGTCATTTAATTGGTTATGGAACTATGCTCTATTCATAATTATTTATGTTAGAATTAATTATTGTTTCATATTTATGCATATGTAAATTATATAGATAGCAAGTAAGCGAGATAGCAGAGGCACCGTCTTCGCCGCAGTCGCCGACGCCGCAGATGACAGAGGCACCTAATCCGTCGACGATAATGATACGGAAGCGAGATGGCAGAGGAGAATCGAAGATGCCTGTGGGCCGACTGGTCATCATGGAGGTCAGTGAGTTTGGGGTCTCTTTACGTCCCAAGAGCTCAGCGGCGAGATTCCGGACTATGTGTGGGATACTTGCAAGGAAACAGGTCCCCATCACCACACCAAAGTGGAAGGATCTGACGAAAGAAGCGAGAGGCGCGCTGTGGATAGAACTTTCAAAAAAGTTCACTATCCCAAAAGTAGACATAGCACGCGTGGAACGAACGACGATGCTCACGATCGATAAATCGTGGAGGACCTTTAAGAGCATTCTTGTCACGAAGTACGTGAACACGGGTCAGATGCCCTTCGTGAAGTATGGATTCTTGACGCGGGAAACATGGGACGCCTTTGTGGCTATGAAGACGACGACCCAATTTAACGAGGAAAGTGCGGCGCACAAAGCTCTCTAGATACGAAACACTCACCCGCACAGACTCGACACAGCTGGGTACGCGGGTAAATACGAGGAATGGGCGGCGGAGGAGGAGAATGCATTTCCTGATGTCACAGACTCGCGTTCCCTAGCCTGGTTAAAAGTGAGGGCAAAAGTCTCGTCTTCGGGCAGTATCTCTTTCACAAACCCTGCAGACCAGGAAGTGTCCCAACGTGTGGTAAATATGTCGAACTACCTAGTTGTTAATAAGTTCATAACTTCATAATGTCTATAATAACATGATAAGCTCTTGCAGCTTGAATTGTCTGCCCAAACTTCCCAAGGCTCCTTCCAAGCAGACAGGGAGAAGGATATACTATCTACGGCCCTGGGAAACAAATCATATGGAGCAAATCGTTAGAGCTAGGAAGAAGGATCCTGAGGTTTGTGAATCTTGAAATAATTATTTCCTAATTATAAATTTAAATATATATGCTTACCACCTTACTCTTGCTAGCGACAGACCTTTATTATATAATTAGATGGACTCTTTGCGAATGGGATCAAGGACATTCGAGGGAAGCTCTGCGGCTTTATCATATCAAAGATAATTAAGGACACAAGAGAATTTCACTCCGTCGCCGACCCAGAGCATCACCCCGCCGACACCTCTCAACCACCTGCAAACAATTGACTCAATTGTAATCCAATTTATTTTGTAACAATACATGAATAAATACGATCTTTTGTAATTTATTTTGAGTAATGATCAGTTTGAGTTTGTTAACAATTGATTATGTGTGATGTATCTGTAAATGTATATGTTTTTCTGCATGCTTGTTTTCAAAAGGCATGGCTAGCAATTCCTGAGGCTAGCCAAAAATCAGTAAAAATGTAGTTAGTTTAATGAACTATCACAGACGGTTTTTGTATTAAACCCGTCTGTGAAGGCATAGTATCACAGATGGTTATATGGACAAACCGTCTGTGATACGCAGAGTATCACAGACGGTTCTTTCTATGAACCGTCTGTGATACTATGACTTCACAAGGGTTTCGTGTATAGAACCGTCTGTGATACTAGCCTTCACAGACGGGTTTAATATAAAAATCATCTGTGATATTCGTATCACATACGGTTTCCGAACCATCTGTGATAACCGCCTGTTATCAGAGACCAACTTATTCTGACGATTCAAAAACCGTCTGTGATGATGGTTTCGAACCGTCTATGATGACCCTCTCTGTAGTAGTGTTTGTGTAGAAGTAGAACTATGAGTTGGAGTAGGAAATAAAATTCGTATTATACTCAAACTCAACAATCTCCACCTTAAAACAAATTCCTCTTATAGCCAAAATAAAATGTGACCTTCTTGAAACAGATTAGTGTGTATGAACATCTTGTGAGCCAAACGTCCATAGAACTACTGAATGATGCTAAGCCTGGAAAAACTCAAACTTAGCAATATAAACTGATTTTGTTATCATATCAGCTGGATTATCATGAGTACTTATCTTACCGACGTTAATGTCACGTTGAGCAATGACACATCGAATATAATAACATCTGATGTCAATGTGCTTCGTTCTCTCATAAAACATCTTATCTTTACAAAATCAAATAGCGATTTGACTGAATATTATACTGCAAGACGTACTTCCACAAGGCTCAATAAACAAACCTTTTAGCCAAAACGATTTCTTTATAAGCTTCAGAAATAGTCATATACTCGGCTTCTGTGGTGGATAAGGCAACAATAACTTATAGGTTTGCTTTCCAACTAACGGCACATCCTCCAACAGTAAACACATAATCAGTAAAAGTTCTTCTCAAATCCAAATCTTGAGCAAAATCTGAGTTCACATAATCAACGATTTTATCTTTAGTCTTTCTAAACTGTACACAAACATCAGATGTGCCCTGTAATTATCTGAAAATCCATTAAACTACTTTCCAATACTCATTGTGAGGATTAGCCATATATTTACTAACAACACTCAATGATTGAGATAAATCAAGACAAGAACATACCATGACAAACACAAATGAAGCCTTCGTTGTCACGTCATACCTCAGCCTCGTGATATTGTTCTGGTGGCTACAACAGTTCAAGAGGACCTACATCATATTTTTTTTGAGCTAATGTGCTATATTTAAAAATTCATACCAACAGCACCGAATCGGAGGAGAGAGGAAAGGTTCTGCCGCACGGCCACCGTGCGGCAACTTCATCGCATGGAAAAGCGCTAATACGGCCAAAAACTCCCCAAACTCAATAGTCCGTGATGTATAAATGGTAAATCAATTAAGTTCCCTCGCTAAAAAAGAGATAATTAAGATCACCACGTTTGACCAGAATGAAAAAAAAAAAACGATGCTGGGAGTGTCGTGGAAATTCTTTTTTCCTTCGGTCGTTGGTCTCGTTCAACAACTTGGGGGATACGACGTGAAACGTCAATAGCGTCCATGCGTACGTAACAGGTGACACCCGGGAACACGCTAAGTCACTTAGCGACGATCATTGCTTCGTCATTAGTTATGTCAAGACGACCGAACCGACTTAGCGTACAATATATAACCTGGATTTTGGCAATTGATGGCTTCATGTGCGGCAAACACAAATAATTTATTTACGTAACAGGTGACACATGGGAACAGGTTAAGATAATGTGCAATAAACTTATCTTTATTATATATGATTTAAGCTGATTTGAATGAAAAAGAATAAAAATAGAGAAATATATTGTCTACAATCCTGTAGCCGACTGTATCACCAGAACCAATGTAAGTATTTAAAGATTGTATGATCTATAAAGACAAGTAAAAAGACAGCAGCTATCTGTAACATTGTATGAGCTATCTTTAGTACTGTCTACAGATGACATGAAGAGTTGCTATAAACAACGACTGTATGTACTATTGTACATACCCTAAATCACTTAGCATCCATCGTTGCTTCGTGAGCAGTTATGTCAAGATGATGGGACCGACTTAGTAGCGTACAATATGGAGTATATATATATATATATTCTGTGCTCAGGGTAACAACCTGTAGTTTGGCAATTAATGGCTTCATATGTGACGTACCTGGTGTTCGGCCTCCTTGCTCTCAACTCAGCAATTGCCATCCACAGATCGCAGGGAGATATCACCAGCGTAGCCTTCGTCGTCGCGTCGGACCTCTGCCTCGTGCTGCTGTTCTGGTGCCTACGTCAGTTCGAGAGGGCGCCGGCGAACTCGCCGGCAAAGGTTCGCTCCAAAGTTGGTGTCTGGCTCTTGTCGACGCTACTCACGGCGATGTTCTCGAGGAGGGTGTCCGCGCTCATGCCGCTGCCCGTGGCCGCCGTGGTGTGGCTGATGGCAGCGTCCACGGTCCTCGGGGGTTTCTATGCTCTGTTCCTTTGCCCCGTCAGAGATTGAAGAACTCAGCCAGCCGAATGCATGCATGGTCGCGCGCGCGCTTTTGTACAAAAGAAACGCTGGACTAGATGGACAATTCGAAGGGGAAGTGGACGTAAGACCTTGGCAGGTACCTTAAAGCACCGTATCGTTGTTGTAATTAGGTCATACTTCGAAAGCGAGTAATCCTAAAATTGCAGTATGCAGAAGCCTGAAAATAATCACGTAGGAACTGTTTAGTTTAGTTACCGTGTGGCCTCCATTTTAATTTGTAAACACAGTGAATTGTTTCTCTTGGTTAAAAAAGGTATTGTTTTTGATGATGTCTAGGGAGTACTTGAGTGTTTTGTTACTAGATAGTACTCAAATTTTGAACTCTCGGATCTAAATTCAATGGATGACTCCTGAGACATAGTATGATAAAAAAACTCAAGACTACACAGTTACTTGTTTTTCTTGAATGGACTATGGACTAACAGTTACCATATGCGTTACTCCAGTTTCTCGTGAACTCGCCCAACATTAGGGCATGTATAGTGGGGTGACATCAGCAGTCTATTATCTTTGCCACGTAAGATTTTTAGTGATGTGGATGAGAGAGAACAAGAAGAGAAAATGAAGTTGTCTGGCATGCAACAGACAGTCTATAAGACCCTTATAGACGATTGTTTTGCTGTTGTATCTATGCCGTCTGTAACCCACAAGTTGTATGACTTCATTTTATGAAGGACATATATAGACAACTTAGAGATAACTCATTGTATGTGTTGTGTTTAGTTTTGCCTATAGATGACATGGAAGGTACTACAGACAACTACTGTCTATACCACTGTATATGCCCTTATGGCCTAGTTTGAAAGGGAAATGCAAGGACATGCGCATACACCGCATGTACCTGCATGCACTATCCAGGTCGTCCATCCGAGATTTGTGCTTCTCCCCTCTCCTCTCCCCCCCCTCTCTCTCTCCACACCGCCGTCAGACCATCACACACACGCTGCCCGCCCTCTACCGAAAACCACACCTGCCAGAAACTTCGTCGCGCCACCGCTGGGAACCTTGTTTGCCAACCGGAAACCTCGTCGCGCCGCCACCACTACCGGAATCGGAAACCTTGCCTATCGGCGCCGGAAATAACCTTGGTGTTTCGCGAGGTTTTCAGCTTTGGCGTCGGCGGACGAGGTTCCAGTGGCGACGGCAGACCGGGCGGGGTTTCCAGCGGGTGGCGGCATGGGTGTGGGCGGCGAAGAGAAAGAGAGAGCTGGTGAGAGAGGGAGAAGGAGGGGCACAAATCTTGGAGCACAATGGAGGGGGAGGATAGTGGGTGTAGAATCTCCACACTCAGTTTGAAATAAAGAATTTCACGAAAATCCTACAATAATTATATTGTTTCTTGTGAAATTTCTAAATTATATAGGGTTCTAAGGTGGCTGAAATAACTCATTGAGCGGTTTGCTCACGTAGGTGGTCAAAAACAACTTCGGTTCCAACTTTGAAGTTGCAATCGCCGATTGACGAACAAACTAGCAAGTAGCCACGCAATATGAATGATTCCACCACAAGGGAAAATAACTATACGAGACATGGATCCTATGCATATGACGTAGGACTCCCATAAAATTTAAGCGTTATCATGCTCTGAAGAGGTCCAACCTCACAAGCGCAAAACTTGAGTCTTATAGGATTATTTTCCTACGTGCTCAGCCTCGGCACACTCAAATATGCGACTTCACTTGGATAGTTGGATACATAGGGAAAATTCTATCGGCGAAAATTTCTCCGATAAGATTTTATACCAAACAAAAAAATTACATTTATCTAATTTTCATTCAAATTTTAATTTAAAATTTAGATAATTTTTGTCTTTACATCTGTAAAATTCAAATTTCAATTATCAGTACTATCGGCGAGGCCCGGAAAAAAAAAATCCGAAACAATAAAGTTTTCCATGAATACACCCCCCCTACTAGCTCTCCCAGGTCCAGGGTATAGTTGCCAAAGATGATCTTGCTTCCTCAATAAATAAAAAACAAAAAAAGCGCTCGCGGTAGGCGGCGTCATTCCGTCAAAGATGGTCTCTGATGTCCTTCTTGTTCTTTTTATTTCCTGTTTCGCCCAACCAGGCTTTGAGTCCATGCATTGGAGGTATTGCACGCCCTGATCGGTGCCGGAATCTAGGAGAATGCAATGTTTGTTTCCCCATGATAAATAGGTTTTGATATTTCTTTTTTGGTTTCTTAATTAGAAGTAGGGAAGTCGAACTTCTGTACTGCTTACAGATACGGCTAATATCCTGTTGGAGATTGATGAGGAGTACTCGAATCGCTCCATGTGGCTCCGACAACGCTCCAACAAGGTTAGAGTTAGGGTTCACATGGATTAGAGTTGGGTTCACCGAATCCCTAGGTATAGAGGAAGTTACGGGCAGGTGGTGGTGGCGGCTGTTGGATTTTTATGTATCTTTCAATATTTATTGTGGTTATTGTCTATGTTTAACTCAATGTGGAATTGTTCATATTATTGATATATGTGATAGGGAATAATCTCATGCGGAATTTAACTCGAGGAATTAATACTCGAGGTGCTGAGGACGTCTGTACTGGAATATGGTAGACATATTTATTGAGATCGAGTCTACTGGAATTTAATATGCATACTTATGATTAATCCAGATACAACACAGGGCGGTAGAGCTGGGTTTGTTTTGCAGGATCGGTTCTGCAGGCTGTTGACCCACATAATTAGATTGGAATTGATCTCGTAAACAATCTGATCATGGCGCATGACTCACACATATATATGCTAGGGACTAACGTATTTTAGACTCATAAAACTGATATGTCTGATTGTGGTTGGTGATATAGTTCAGGAGTCTCAAAGTGTACCGGAAACAGGTAGAGTATTTTGTTACACCTGACAGTAGAGTCTATAAATAAATCCTTAGCCTCATAGTGTAATTGTGAGCGGCACTGCAAAAAAGACAAAGAAATAGAAAGTAGATCAAAAAGCCTCGTAAAATTAATCTAGGGTTTTTTTTAAAAAAATCTAACATCGGTATCGGAGCCATAGAGGCGGCACTCACGGCGTTCGTCACGTCCGAAGCCGTCTCGTTTTCGTGGACGTCGCTTTGGTTCAAGGTCGTTTCGTTAGGCCAGTCTCAATGGTCGGTTTCATTTTCCAGTTACCAAGACTGCCACGTCAGTTTTGCAGACTAGGAATTATAAATGAAACTGTCTCTCTCAGTGGGGAGTTTCATTTCACTGTTTCCAAGTCAAGCTGCAGGAGTTAATATGTGCATGAAGTTGTGATCCTATGTACTATGTAAACTATGTAGTCATTCGTAAATATATCTTAAACTAAATATAATCATAACTACAATATATCTTATGCAAAAAAAAATCATATAAAATAAAATATATTAATTAATTCCACGTTCATGAGTGCATACGCATATATCAAAACGATTTATGTCACAGGGGATCCGCCCGAGGGCATGAGATTGAAACTCGCCGGCCTCAATACGGGTTTCATTGACTAGGTAACAGTGACGAACGGGTTTCACCTAGATGAAATCCTCTTCTCTCTCCTCATGAATACTTTGCCAACTAAGTAAATTTACTGATGTGACGTATCATTAAATGAGAATAAAATCCCTTTAAAACCCCCACTGAGACTAGCCTTGCGTCGCTGCCTCGTTTGTCAAGACGCGGCCGGCATCGCTTTCTCCTGGATCCGCGTCCGAAGCAGCCAAGGCCGATCTTCTTTCCGCGTCGTAGTCGTCTTGGGAGAGACGCAGCCGAAGGAAAATATCGGTGATCGAGAGTCGAAAGAGACGTCACCGCCAAGTTTTTCTTTCCGCGCGCAGTTCCGTACGTTGGCGTGGCCAAGGGAACCGGAGCGACGGTCGAACGAGACAGCGAGGCAGGCCGATCTTGCGTCCTTGCTGCTTCAGAAGATCTTGCGTCCTTTTGGTAAAGTGAAGTTCTTTGCAGCAATTCAATCGCGCTCCTTTTCCTTCACTTCAATATAATATTAGACATAACATCAGGGCTTTTGCAGCGCAACTAACATTGTGAATTTTGGCATTTCAAGCCCCTAATCTTCTTTTATCTTCAAAACTAGTCTCCTTTCGCCGTAATTAGCACATTTGACCCCTGTACAATGCACGTACCGCTCTCCCTAGACACGGCAGGTGACCTACCCCCGGAGCAAGGCACGACAGGCTACCTGGCCCTGCCCCCGCCAAAAAAACCCGATTTTTTTTTTTAAAAAAAATCGAAATTTTAAACAAATTACATAAATATTTTTGATTTTAATTGAAGTTTATTTTATTCATTAAAAATGTTTTTTTATTTTATGGAATTTTGCAATTAAGCTTTAATTAATCTAATAAAATAGATTTTTATTTTATTTTTTTGTACTGATACCTTCGCAGAATTTTGGGCACTATTTATTGGCTCTGTTAGACCACCGAAATTCGTATGGTGAAGTTAAAGCAGAGTATTTTATAGAGCTTCTACAAAATGCAATTGAAGGAGCTGAGAATCCTCGTTGTGATTATGAAGATGTCTTAAAATAGTAGATTGAAATGTTGTGGTTCCATACTCTCCATGCACTGCACAATACAATTTGGCATATATATGTGCTTCTTTATGTTATAGAACTTGTACTCTTATGTTACAAGCTGTAATAGTCTGCAATTTTAATTTAGTTTTTTTCGTTCGTGTGCCTGTGTTTGATCATTTGGCTATGCTGACACATATGATTCGATGTCGGTTCGAATGGTTTTTTCTGGGATTCCACTAGAAGAGGCATACTTGCAATATAGGCTTGCTTTGATGGCGGGAATCCCGGATGCGCTGTCGAGGTAGAGCACTACGGGCAAGGGGGCGGCATCGACCAGGCGTTATTCGTGCCTAGCCGAGCCGAGCCGAGCCTTTGGCTTTGTTTACCTAGCTAGCCGGTCTGTTCTGCTGCATTTCATCCTTTGGCTTTGTTTCTGCATTCACCAAGTCAAGCCACCGAGCTGAGCCCTCACGAGCCACCTCGAGTCAAGCCACCGAGCTGAGCCCTCACGAGCCACCTCGAGCAAGCTTCTGGCTCGTCAATTGCTTGGCTCACGAGCCATCGCGAGCCAGCTCGAGCTTGATTCGAGCTGAGTCGAGTCTACCTCCTGGCTCGTTTCCAAAACGAGCCGAGTCGAGCCAACTGTTCATCCGAGCTTGGCTCGAGCCAGCTCGGCTCAATTCGGCTCATTTCCACTCCTAGACGTGAGACAAATTCTATGTGAAAAACACTTTCGGGGAAAAAAACCATGAGCACGAAGACAAATACCAATATATAAGAAGATATTTACGATTAAGTTCTTACTCTTCCCTATAGACCACAAAGATATATTTATAATGATACATAAAAGACTCCGTGTAGGAGTAGAACTATGAGTTAGAGTAGGAAATAAAATTTGTATCATACTCAAACTCAACAATCTCCATCTTGAAACAAATTCCTCTGGTAGTCAAAATAAAATGTGATCTTCTCAAAACAGATTTGTATGAACATCTTGTGAGCCAAACATCCATAGAACTACTGAATGATACTAAGTCTGGAAAAACTCAAACTTAGCGGTATAAACTGACTTATCATCATATCAGCTGGATTATCATGAGTACTTATCTTGCTGACGTTAATGTCACGTTGAGGAATGACACATCGAATATAATGACATTTGATGTCAATGTGCTTCGTTCTCTTATGAAACATCTTATCTTTACAAAGACAAATAGCGATTTGACTGTCACATAATATTATACTGCAAGACGTACTTCCACAAAGCTCAGTAAACAAACCTCTTAACTAAAATAATTTCTTTGCAAGCTTCAAAAATAGTCATATACTCGGCTTGCTTCCCAACTAACGACACATCATTCAATAGTAAACACATAATCAGTAAGAGATCTTCTCAGATCCAAATCTCCAGCGAAATTTGAGTTCATATAACCAACAATTTCATCGTTAGTCTCCCTAAACTGTAAACAAGCATCAGTTGTGCCCTATGAGTATCTGAAAATCCATTAAACTGCTTTCCAACACTCTTTGTGAGGGTTAGCCATATATTTACTAACAACACTTGCTCTTTGTGAGGATTAGCCATATATTTACAAACAACACTCAATGATTGATATAAATCGGGACGAGAATATACCATGAGAAACATAAGTGAACAAACTGTACTACATATGAAACTCTATACATGTACTCAACTTCATCATCTGACTAAGAACATAGCGCTGAAGAAAGTTTAAAATTCGTATAGCCAGACATGTAGCCTTCGTTGTCACGTCTTACCTCAGCCTCGTGCTGCTGTTCCGGTGTCTACATCAGTTTGAGAGGGGATAGTATTATTTTGCTATCTTTTTAGTTAAATCGTTGAATGGATAGTATTTCATCAATGTGTACCGTGTGAGCTAGCTACTGATAATAAAGCTAGTTCAGAATGCACAGAGGATTTTAGATATGTTAATTCGGGTTCCGACACCAAGTCAAGCGTTGCAATATTCTTAAAACCAAACATCATCCACACTTTTTTTTTCTTTCTTAAACCACCTCCGCCACCTGCAACAGCTGCGGACAGAGGACGGAGATTTCTGTTCTTCTTTTCCTCTAGCTCCCCAGACAAATGTAGAGCATCTTGGTCAGTGTAAATGCTTGAATAGAAAGTAGTTACAAAGGACTAAAATATGTTGAACGAAAGGTAAAGCAAGAAACTACAAGTCAGAGAACCCGTTGTCGTGATTACTAAATCGCGTCGGTCTTTGTCCTCCTGTGTTGCAGTCTAAGGGTCAAGATTCTTATTGTATTAATAGTCCTAGTGAGAAAAGTGCAAATTGTATTAGAAGTCCTGGTCATATAGGTAAGCAAGGAGAATCTATGTCTTTAGGATCAAGTAAGAAGTCCTATGTAATGAATAGTCATTGTAATCTTTGGGAAGGAAGGAAAGCAGAAAGTAGTTGTTGCTATCTCTCAAACTTTCTAGTTATCTTCCTAACCTGTCTCTCTCTCATCTAATACCTAGTCCCCTACAAACTACGCCGTCTGGCCTTCTTCTGCACGGTAGTTATCCCATTGCGAAGCAAGCTTCACAACACTCCTCAGTCTATCGTCCAAATTTCCACAACCCACGCAGCTCTGTTGGACAACAGAGCTCAGTAGCATGTTGAAACCGGCAGAACACAGAGAGAAAAGAAAACACGGTTGCTTCAGTCCTCCATGTTTGCTTCTTCCTTTCATGCCTCGTCGCCTTCACACCTTCAAAATACTCCATGGTCGGCAGTTTCATTCAAAGACCACACAACCACCCTGCTGCGTGCTGAAGCTGATGCGGATCGCCAGGCTCTCCTCTGCATCAAGTCCCAGCTCTCCGACCCTGCCGGATCGGATTGCTGGCCTCATGGAGCAACGCATCGGTTGCCATCTGTGACTGGCACGGGGTTACTTGCAGCAGAAACAGGCAACCTTCCCGTGTCACGCCACTGGACCTGGAGGATGCAAAACTCTCAGGCATCTTCTCCCCTTGCTTGGCCAACCTCACCTTTCCTGACAAGATAAAATCTCCCCAACAACCGCCTCCGCGGCGTGATTCCTACAGAGCTCTGGTGGCTACGACGGCTCCGCTACCTCAACCTCAGCATCAATTCTCTCAACGGAGATGTCCCCAACTCGTTAGGTAGTATTCCATCTCTCGTGCATGTTGATTTATCAAGGAATGGCCTCACAGGTCAGATTCTAGATTTCTTAACTAATAGTTCATCACTAGAAGTACTTCAGCTTAGCCAAAACAATTTCACTGGAACCATACCACCAATCACAAAGATGGTTTCATCACTTAAGTATCTTGATCTCAGCAGAAACGGCCTCTCAGGAACCATTCCGTTGTCACTAGGGAACCTTTCTTCACTCTCTCATCTCATTCTTGCATTCTTGCCGATAATAACTTGGTCGGAAGCATCCCGGAGACACTGAGCAATATTCAAACGCTACTAGAGCTAGTACTATCCACGAATAAGCTGTCTGGACTAGTTCCACCGTCTCCTTATGATATCACCACACTGGTCAATCTCGACATCCGTTTTAACTTACTCATGGGGAGATTGCCAGATGGCATTGGCAACTCACTTCCAAACATTCAAAAGCTGGGCCTACACGTGAAACGTCGATAGCGTCCATGCGTACGTAACAGGTGACACCCGGGAACACGCTAAGTCACTTAGCAACGATCATTGCTTCGTCAGCAGTTATGTCAGGACGACAGAACCGATTTAGCATACCATCTCATTCCATTCACCTTGATTCACACAACTAAACGCGTGTACATCTCATTCCATTCACCTTGATTCACACAACTAAACGCGTGTACAATATGGAGTGTATATATATACTCTGGGCTCAGGGCAAAAACCGGTAGTTTGGCAATTAATGGCTTCATGTGTGACGTACCTGGGGTTCGGCCTCCTTGCTCTCAGCTCAGCAATTGCCATCCATCCACAGATCGCAGGGAGATATCACCAGCGTAGCCTTCGTTGTCGCGTCGGACCTCATCCTCGTGCTGCTGTTCTGGTGCCTACGTCAGTTCGAGAGGGCGCCGGCGAACTCGCCGGCAAAGGTTCGCTCCAAAGTTGGTGTCTGGCTCTTGTCGACGCTACTCACGGCGATGTTCTCGTGGAGGGTGTCCGCGCTCATGCCGTTGCCCGTGGCCGCCGTGGTGTGGCTGATGGCAGCGTCCACGGTCCTCGGGGGTTTCTATGCTCTGTTCCTTTGCCCCGTCAGAGATTGAAGAACTCAGCCAGCTGAATGCATGGTCGCGCGCGGGCTTTTGTACAAAAGAAACGCTGGACTAGATGGACAATTCGAAGTGTTAAGGATATAAGGGTATTTGTAGTATTTCTTATTGTATTAGGGTTTAGACTTGTGTCCCTTTGCTGTCGCTAGTTATGCTTGAGTCGTACTGCTGTTAGGCGCTAGCTATTCTTTGAGTCCTTTTTTATTTGTGTTGTTTCTTCCGTTGCGTCCATCCAAATTTGTATCATTCAATCTTTGAATTCGTCTAAACCATGTGAATTCAATAATTTATTATCAGTCATAGAAGCATAAGAATTTCTTTTGCATGGCAGCAGCCGCTGTTCTTTTCTTCGAGCCGCTGCAGATCCGTCGCCCTAAGCTTTTAAGGCCGTGTCTCTATTGCGCTTCCTGTGTACTGTGTCGTCGCCGTCTTGGGCTTCGACCTGCGCCGTCATACTTCTATCTATTTCTATTCGGCTTGATTTGACAGTTTTCTCTATTTTTGTCGGTTTTATCATCTTCTTTGTCATGTTGCTACGGTCGACTTTGCTCCCGCACTTTGTGCTTTATGAGCTGTCGCACGACTTCGGATGGGAGGAGATCTTTTATCGACATATTTTTTAAGAACTGCATGCTACGACGACATTATCAAGACTCGGACTTTAGATTTTTCATATTTTAGTGCCAACCCTTTCAAAATGCAATGCTATTGCATATGCCTTGTATTTGAGGGGGTGTTAAGGATATAAGGGTATTTGTGGTATTTTCTATTATATTATGGTTTAGACTTGTGTCCCTTTGTACCCTATATATATTGCCCATGGGTCTCTGAATACATACACATAGGGGTGCAAACGGATCGGATAGTTTCTGATCAATCCGGACAAAAACGGATTCGAAATGTCTCGGATCGGATTTTTCTCAGATAATTTTCGGATCGAAAACAAATTCGTTTTTTTTTGTCGGAAACGAATGCGGTAGGCATGCTATCCGACGGATACAGAAACGAATACGGGTTATCCGGATAAGACGGAGTCCGGATATCCGGATTTCGGCTCAAAAGAGAAAAGGGGATTTTAATTGATTTCTGAGTTTCAGAAAATGCAACAAATCAAATAGTTTTTTTAGAAAATAGCAAATAGAGTTCAAAAATCTTAGAAAAAATCACAGAAATTCGTTGAATTATTTTTAACTTAATAAAATTAATTCCAACTTAAAGTTGGTTTTTATTTTTGTATATAAATTATTTATATTTCTAAAAATAGGAAAAACCTTTTAAATCCAGAAAATTCAATAAATTAATTAAAAAAATTCTTTTCACTTTAAATCCAATAAAATCCCAGAAAACTCAATAAATTTTATTTTTTACATTAAAAACTAGGAAATTAAATAATTGACTTTATTTTTTTTTCTTTTTAACCAGGAAAACTCTTTTAAATCTCAGAAAATCCAATAAAAATAATAATTTTATTAATTTTATTTTTGGTAACATACTTTGGGATGTTACAGTCATTTGCGTATAGATTAACCATCTAGTCTAATCGATGTCAGTGTGAACTAAATTTTATGTATATGATGAATTAAGTGTTAATGCGTGATGACTTTGTGAATTATGATTTATGAGCTAAATATGGTAAACTAAGTGTTATATTTGTGATGAACTAGTTAATGTAACTTGCTAGTGCCAATGTTATGTGTGATTGCTGAAAATATGAACAATTCATGAATGTTTACATCAAATAAATTAGTTATATATTTTGGTTAATTTCTGGCATACAATTTAAGGGGTTTTCATGTTCCGAAAAAAAATCAGTGACCGTATTCGTTTCGATTCGCATTCGCTCTGTATTCGTATTTGTTACTATTCTTATTCGTATCCGGATGCGGGAAAAAAAATATAAAAACAAATATGGCAAAAACATTATCCGTCCGTTTCGATCCGTTTTCACCCCTACATACACACAATATTCATAACACGAAGCACCGTATCGTTGATGTAATTAGGTCATTTTCTTGTTCTCGAGAGGACAAGAAAAAATCGAAGGCGAGTAATCCTAAAATTGCAGCATGCAAAAGCGTGAAAATAATCACGTAGTAACTGTTTAGTTTAGTTATCTAGCTGGAACCGTGTGGTCTCCATTCTAACTTGTAAACATAGTGGATTGTTTCTCTTCGTCAAAAAAACTGTATTGTTTATTATTGAATGGAATATGGACTAACAGTTACCGTATATGTTACTCCAGTTTCTGGTGAACTCGCCCAACATTAAGGCCAGTTTGAAAGGGAAATGCAAGTACAGGCGCATACACCGCATGTACCTGCACGCACTATCCAGGCCGTCCATGATGCTCCGAGATCTGTGCATCTACCCCCTCCCCTCTCTCTCCCTCCTCACTCCTCTCTCTCTCTTGTCACATTGCCGCCAGGCCCCCACGCACACGCCGCCTCGCCGCCGACTGCCCTCTACCAAAAACCACGCCTACCAGAAATCTCGTCGTGCCACCACCGGGAACCTTGTCTGCCCGCCGAAAACCTCGTCATGCCGCCGTCGTTGCCAGAAACCTTGCCCCTCGACGCCGGAAATAACCTCGGCGGACAAGGTTCCAGCAGTGGCGGCAGAGTGGGCGGGTTTCCTGCGGGCAGTGGCGCGAGCATGGGTGGCGAAGAGAGAGAGAGCTGGAAGAGAGAGGGAGAAGGAGGGACACGAATCTTGGAGCACAATGGAAAGGGAGTATAGTGGGTGTAGGTGTATATGGGTGTAGAATCTCCACACCTAGTTTGAAATGAAGAATTTTACGAAAATCCTACAAGAATTACATTGTTTCTTGTGAAATTTCTAAACTCCATAGGGTTCTAAGATGGCTGAAATAACTCATTGAACGGTTTGCTCATGTAGGGTGGTCGAAAACAACTTCGCTTCCAACTTTTAAGTTGCAGTCGTTGATTGACGAACAAACTAGCAAGCAGCCGCACGACATGAATGATTCTGCCACAAAGGAAAATAATCCTACGAAACATGGATCATATACATGTGAGTTAGAACCCTCCTATAAAATATAAGCGGTGTCATGATTTAAGAAGGATCCAACTTCACAAACGCAAAATCCGAGCCTTACAGGATTATTTTTCCGGGTGCTCAGCCTCGGCACACTAGGCTCAACCGAATCGAAGGAAATCGACTACGACTGCGACATGAACTGACCGATTCGGCAAGGCCGAAGATTCATCGGTCGTACGGATGGAATCTGAAAACAGTAATAGTTGAGATACACCAAATGCTTTCAAAGATGCGACTACATTTTTTTTTTCGAAACACCCAGGACAACACTTGCGACTTCACTTGGATAGTTTCAATGTTAGGTCAGTTGTCAATGTGAGTGATAAAATTTCATACTAGGCAAAAAAATGGACTGATCTAATTTTCATTCAAATTTTAATTTAAAATTTAGATAAATTTTGTCTTTACATCTGAAAAATTCAAATTTCAATTCAAGAAATATCTGGTAACCACCAGTTACCGGTACTATCAGTATCGGTGAGGTCTGGAAAAAAAAATCAAAACGATAAAGTTTTCCCTGATACACCTCCTACTAGCTCTCCCAAGGTGTAGTTGCCAAAGATGGTCTTGCTTCCTCAAAAAAAACAAAAAAAAACACGCGAGGTGGGCGGCGTCATTGCGTCAAAGATGGTCTCTGATGTCCCTTCTTCTTGTTCTTGTTCCAGTCTAACTCGCGTCGGCTGTGATTGCTCGGCAGCTGAGTACCATTTTTATTTCCTGTTTCGCCCAACCACATGCCGGCTTTGAGTCCATGCATTGGAGATAATGCACGCCCTGATCGCTGCCGGAATTGAGAAGAATGCAATGTTATTTCCCCCATGATGTAGAGGTTTTGATTCTTTTTTGGTTTCTTAATTAGAAGTAGGGAAGACGAACTTCTGTACTGCTTACAGATAAGGCTAGTATTTTGCTGTTGGAGATTGCTAAGGAGTACTCGAGTACTTTCTCCCCATGGGAGTACTCAAATCTTGATCCACATGATCTTGCCTCGCGATTCGCGCTCCATGTGGCTCCGACGATCGGCAATGAGACTCCGGCAAAGTTAGAGTTAGGGTTCACTTGAGCTTAGGGTTAGGTTCACCAAATCCTTGGGTATAGAGGAAGTTAGGGGGAGATGGTGGACCGGCGGTAGGCGGCGGCAGCGAGGTGGTGCCATTGCTGGAGCCGCGGGTCAGAGGAGGGCGGTGAGCAGTGGAGGTCGACAGGGGGTGACGAGATGAGAGTGATTAGAACGTGACAGGAGGTGGTGGAGGATGTGGCGGCGGTAACCACTAGAAACAAGGAAGGTGGGCGGTGCGGGGGGCTCTCGCCGGAGAGGAGGAAGGGGGCATGGGGGCGGCTCGCCGGGGAGGAGGAAGAAGGGCAGAGGGAGGGAAGTGGGAGCGGTGGTAGCTTGCCGGCGCTGGCGCGGACTACGATGACGTGGCGGGGTAGGGGGTGGCATGGCCGCTGCGGTGGCGGGTGGTGTGGGCGGCGACTAGGGTTAGAGCGAGGGGAGGAGGGGAGATAATATATATGATTTAAGGATGGATGAGATCCTTTGGATCTAAATCCAATGACCCAAAATTCGAGTACTCTGAAAAAACGTACCCCTAGACACCGCTTTGCTGTTTATGTCATAGATAGCTCACTCATTGAGCTAGTTGTCATTTGCCAAAGCGCCGATAGTTGGGTTCAAAACTTCAAGTTGAGGGCATTTTTTGCGCTACTAGAACAATTGCAGAGCTAGTGCTAGCTGCGCCTCTGCTGCTGTCGTGATGCTAGCCGTCATCTTTAAATAGTGAAGATTTTCCTTACTTTGTACTACTGATCCACTACCTTTTTGTTTTGACAATGGAAACATCCATTACACAGATGAAGCAGTCAAATCGCTGCTCACCATCTTATATACAAACTGAGGGAAATCCTCTACCCATACAACTGGATCGGAGGATCCCAAAGTAGCGCCAAACTTAGCTACTTCATGCGCAACCTTATTACAGTCTCTATTACAATACATCACATTAGCAACATCAAACTGGAACAATAACAGCTCCTTGGCTTCACGGATTATGGACGCGTTCACTCCATTATCTTGGTCCTCATCCTTCAGCGCTTGGCACAAGTTCAGAGCATCCGATTCAAGAATGATTTGTCCCATGCAAAACTGATTGGCTATCTTCAGAACTGCTACTGATGCCATCGTTCCTGCATGCAAAGCATCTTGGAGGTTCTTCAGACTTCCTGCTGCCGCCAATATTGCCTGCCCCTAACAATCTCACAATAGCTCCCCATCCTCCAGACCTTGTGTAAGCACAAAAGGAGCCATCTGTATTAACTTTTAACAAATCAGCAACTGGTGGCCTCCAATGTAACGAGGACTTCTGTTTCAAAGCATTTTTGTCAACGCATAGCACTTCTTTGAACTCATTAACACAAGAAGAAATTTGATAGATAACTTTATCACAGGTTTGACAGCAAGCCCCAGAATTAACTTTGTTTCGAGTTGACCACGAGCACCACAAAAAGAAATTACCTTCAGTCTTATTTCTTCCTGCTGCAGCCAAACTTCATCCAAAACATGTGTAGCTGAACTACAATTGATCAAATTTTGCCTTACATCCTCTAGGTGCATTGCTCTCCAAATAAGTCGTACCTTTTTACATTTAAAAAATAGATGCCCCCCATCTTCATCTAACCTGGTACACATTGGGCATCTTGTGTCAATCGGCACTCCCCTTCTTCTGATATTCATTTTCAAAGGCAGACTATTATGTGCAAAACGCCATAAGAAATGTTTAATTTTATTATGGACCCTAACCTCCCACAGCCGGCTCCATTTGAATCTGTCATTTCCTACCTCAGAATATCCTTGCATACCAGCATTCAGGTTTCGTTCATACATGTACAGCCTATATGCTGATTTCACTGAAAATTTTCCTCTTCGATCATAGTGCCAGACCACATAGTCTTCCATATTTTTCTCGGACAGGGAATATATATCTGACGGCTGTAGCGTGGTCACCAGAGGAAACGTTGTTTGGGTTTCGGTTGCCGACGGTGCTTTTGTTGGTGCTTGTGAACAAAGATCCAACCCAGATATGCTTTTGCTGTGCGCCATTACGAGAAAAGCTTTTGCTGTTTTGATCTTTTGCGCGCGCTGAGGGCTTTGGGAGCCGCGGTTTTTGTTGTTCTGGACGCGCGACCGCATGCATGCATGCATGCCACAGCCAGGATGCATTCGATTTCGTCTTCTAGCTTTTGTTCTAGTCGTTAGTTTAATACCAGCTAGTACTATTTTGGTGTTTTTGCTTGTGCCTAACATGCAGCGGAAGGAGGCGTTGCCACTAGCTTCACGTGAAGCATGACGTGAAGGCAACGGAACAGAGACTACCGATTGTTGCTGCTGGTTTTTGGTTGCTGTGTGTAACGTGAGAACAGAAAATCAAGCCAGGCATTGCTTTCCCATCTATTCGTATCCAGGATAAACAATCTCATTGCTTTCCCATCAGGTCAATCGTTCGCGTCAGCCGACTTTGTGCGTGAAAAAGAGATTCGGTGTTGAGTTAATTTGGAAAAGCTGTCGAAGGTGTTCGGTGATTTATCTACTACTAACTCTTGATTATTCGGGTGTGAAAAATCTTTCACCATTATTCACTCTCTTTCTGATTGTCATTAACAATTCTACAGATACAAAGGTAACTTTAGATAGAAAGACGCATGATACCTCTAGAAACAACAATGAAAGCGGTAGGCGCTACTCGATGAATCGTGAACCACTCTAAAGCTTTTTAGAGCCATTTGTCGCGGCCAGTGGTATGATCACGAGTTCACGACGATGTTCTTTCTACCGAAATCTTTTCAGAGCCTATACAATTAGGTGCTTAGAATAGAAAAACTAGTTTTTTCTTGCAACATAGGATAGATAAGGTGCTTGTTTTTAGCATCGATACTTAAGTAGGTACTGGTGCTTAACAGATGCTTATGTCTATAAATATATCTCATTAATAGATAATGTAACATCTAAGCACCCACAAAAGAGACGCTTACATTGGAGAATGATTTTTATATAGGTGCTTAACACATGACTATATTCTCTCTTTTGAGCACTTATTTATAAGCGTCTTGCATTGTATATGCTCTTAACCCTGCAATCGTTGACAGAACGACAGCACACTTCTTTTTCTGTTTTTGGCTTCCCAGAAAACAGGCAGCCTAGGAGTACTAGTTACGTGTGAAGTTTTTTTTTTTTTTATATAGGTGCTAAATAGTTTTTTTCCTTAGGAAAACTTGAGGGAAAATGTAGTATGTGCAGCAAAATTTCTGAAACTTAATTCAGCCCAGAACTAGCAAAGCGTGTTGTCCAGCGTACGTGCCTGCAATTTTCTGGTGTAGTTGGCTTCTACCAATGTTCTGTCTAGTTGTTGCTAGCTCTCAATTCGGCTAAATCGATATGATATTTTCATTACACGAGAGCTATCAAATTCAAAACGCTTGTAGCTAGACGATTTTGCACGCAAAGGATTTTATTGTCAGAACAGCTCGAACGAAGATTAAAAATCACGCTTGAAGCCGATCAATCACGCTTGAAACCGATCTCCCAGGAGCACAACACACGCACTGTTGGAGGCAAACAACTCACGTACGCATGCTCTGGAAACACACACGCATGAAGCGAGAACTCAAGAACGGAGGAAAAGCTTTTGGTGCTGCATGTACTACATGCAACGTTTTTTCTATTGATTTGCTTTTCACAATACTTACAACTCACGCACCTTTTTATAGGCTGGATACACATACTATAGTATACCGACTCGGTTTGCACATGTACGAAATCAACTCGGACAAAGCAATACGAAACGAGTTGGACTCAACTTAATTCTAAACAAAGATTATCTAACAATCACTCCCTAATCTTTGTATACTTACTTATATTTCGTGTGCTGCCAGTTGGACACAATTTCAACATGGCTCCCACACACTCACACGAAGACTGTGGCACAACTCTAACACGTCTTGGGCTCCAAATTGGACACAACTTCAACTTGGCTCATACTTATTTGTCCGAAGACGGTGGCACAACTCAAACACGTCTTGGACTCTTACTCATTGAGGCAGTCGGTCTCATCTACGACTTGCACCCCAACTCGTACTCAATTCAGGACAGTTGGTCTCAACTACGACTTGCCCAACTCAGACTCGGACTTCAAGTTGGTCACGACTTCAACTTGAATAACACACGGACTCGACTCAGGACGGTGAACACATCTCTTCAACGTCCCGGACTCAACTCAACATCAAAGCAACGCCGGTTCATCTTCAGCATCAGCCGCAATTAAATGCGCCTCCGCTCTCTCCTTCCTGGGATTACGACATTCAGAAGCGAAATGCCCGTAGTCCTGACAATTGTAGCAGCGAATCTTCGCCTTGTCAACCTTGTGATTCTTCATGCCAGAGTTGTTGGCGCCCCTTTTATTGGACCTGGATTCCCACTCGGCACGGGTGAGTAGTAGATGCTCACCTTCCTCGTCGAGTCGCCGTACCTTCATGCGTTCCTCGTACGCCTTCAGCCTTCCAACCACCTCCATAATCTGTTGAGAATAAGAGCATTTTTCGAATTACTTTAATCCAGAAATATAGTAGATAAAACATGATGAATATTCTAGCCACTTTCACAAAGCAAGTAAACAAGAACACTATAGACATACTAATATCCAGACGAACAGAAACTAGCATATCTATCACAGTGTTCAAGGTAACAACTAGTAATATTACTAAGCAAGAAATACATATGAAATAGACATACCGGATCCAAGTGGAAGGAGCGATAGTGGAAGAAGCGGCGGTGAGTCTTTGTGAGATAAATCGTTTGTCATGGCGTAGTGGTAAGTAGTCGTGCGATGGGCGTCGCGGTAGTAGTCGACGGTTGTAGGCGTAGAGAGAGTCAAATGGAGAGGAAGCGTGGCGATCGCGCGAACGCTCCCAAAACCTTATTCGCCCTTGCTCGTGCAAGCCTTCAGGGCGAGGGTTCGGAGGCTGCTCTCCCGTGCGATCGACACGCTCGCCGCGGATGGAGATCGCCGGAGACAGCAACAAAGAACTGTGGTGTCTTTCGTGGAGAGAATTCGAGAGCATCACTCTTGTCCAGATAATGACTATATATAACAACCAGACCAGAAACAGTCACCATTACTCACTAGTAACAGCAGCCATTACTGCCTAGTCAAGAGGCCAGAAACGGTCGCCATTACTCATCGTAATGCAGCTGCGTTCTTGCCTAGTCAAGAGGCGTAAGCGGTCGCCATTACTCACTAGTAATAAAGAACTGTTATCGCCGACCATTATTTGAATCGATGCCTTTGTTCTTTTAATTTGCAAAAATGAAGAGACCAGAAACAATCGCAATTATTGCCACCGTTTATTGCGAGTCGGTGCGTTTCGATTTTCGAATAGATAAAGAAAACGCGGCGCACGCACCCGACACGCTGCGCTGCGCGACACGCTGCGCACGCACACGCACCGCATCAAGACAAGACGGCGACGGCTCGGCTCGGCACGGCTCGGCGGCGAGGCGGCGGCGCAGCGCGTGTATTGGCTCTCTCCAATTCCACAAGAGGACTCCCACGTTCCACCTTATAAATTGGTGTAACTCCTTTAACTCTCCATATGGGACTAAAAGGTTTAGCACATGCACATGGGCCTTTGGGATTTTCGAGATTTAATTAGAATTAAAGTTGGGCCTAGCCCATATTAAATCCAACAATCCCCCACCAGATCCCAAGGGCACATGTCAAATTCCTTGATCCACAGTATTGTTTTAATATATCAGTGTTTCGATGGAGACCGGTTAGGTTGAACATCCATCTAGAACGAAGCTACACTTATCCACAATCGCACAATGGACTAAGCCTTGAATTGGCGGTTTGTGTGAATAAGTTTCACTTAAGTCCTTAAGCGATACTAGGTGCGAGCATCCCGCGGGTTGGAGCATATAAGTCATACTCCTGGCCTATTCATGAGCTTCCTAGAGATTACCCTATCTCATAGACTGTGACTAGCAGTCGGGCTCATATAGGTGTGTTCTTTCAAGACTGCTCTGTAGGACAGCATCTTTGCTTAAATAAGCCACAGAACACATTAAGATAAAATCAACCTACCATACAGATTTTAGGAGAGAATTGCATCTCCAATGGAGTGGGTCTATAAAGGTACTCTCCTCCCAGTTAACCAAAAGCTTGTTTCGCCAATCCTACTTCACGGGATCTCCGATCATATAGGATGGGTTACCACTATGGTATAACTCACGTGGGTCTCAAACCCATCTCCCTTGATGCATTGTCTATCACATTCCGTGATAAACCCTTTGTGAAGTGATCTGCCAGATTCTTAGCTGTTTGGATATAATCCAAAGCTATTACTCCGGAGTTTCTCATTTTCCTGACAGACTTCAGTCTTCTCTTCACATGTCTTGATGATTTCATATTATCCTTAGAACTGTTCACCTTGACGATCACGATCGATTGTCACGATTCATCGAATAGCCTGCACGGTTTATCAACCACCGCAGTCCATCAAGAGCTCACGAAGCCATTCGCTTCAACGATGGCGATATCTAATCGTGAGTTACGCTTCCATTGTTGACCTCGTTAAGATGGTGTGCTTGCAAGACTTCTATGAAACAGCGCCACCTCCAAGTGTGAAGACATATCCACTTGTGGCCTTAATCTCATCGAGATCGGATATCGGTTTGAATCACTATAACCCTCTAGTACCTAGGGTACCCGGTATAGTGAATGCCATAACTCATATTACCCTTTAGATAGCGCATTACCCTCTCAAGAGCATGCCAATGATCATCTCCGGATTAGAAACAAACCGGCTTAGTTTGCTCACAACAAGCGAGATGTCGAGCCCGGTACCGCTAGCTAAATACATAAGTGAACCAATTATCGAGAATATCTCAATTGGTCTCTCGCTATTCTCCGATTCTTCCTAAGCAACACGCTAGGATCATAAGGTGTTGGAGAAGGTTTGCAGTCGCTATAACCAAAACGACTCAAAACCTTTTCCACATAATGAGATTGCAACAATGTAATCCCACCATCATCACCTCTCAACGACTTGATGTTCAAGATAACATCAGCTACTCCCGGATCTTTCATCTCAAAATTCGAGACAAGAAATCCTTGACCTCCTTAATCACATTAAGGTTGGTCCCAAAGATCGATATGTCATCAACATACGGACATAGAATGACTCCTCGCCCCGCCATGGCGATAATACACACATCCACACTTCATTTACAATAAAGCTGCGGATGTTAAGGTTCTGTCGAATTTTTCATGCCACTGCTTAGGTGCTTGTTTAAGACCATACAAAGATTTCAACAACTTGCACACCTTTCCTTCTTGACTATTTACTACAAATCCATCCGTTGTTCCATGTAAATTTCCTCGTCCAACTCTCCATTTAGAAAAGCCGTCTTAACATCCATCGATGAATGAGAAGACCGTGTGAGGCAGACAGAGATAGTAGTACTCGAATAGTGGTCAATCTAGCCACAGCTGAATAAGTATCAAAGAAATCTTCGCCTTCCTTTTGGGTATAACCCTTGGCCACAAGCCGTGCCTTATACTTCTCGATAGTACCATCGGGCCTAAGCTTCTTTTGAACACCCACTTACATCCTACAGGTTTACAACCATAAGGGCGCTCGGTGATCTCCCAAGTTCCATTAGAGATAATGGAATCCATTTCACTGATGCTTCCTTCGGTATTCGCATCCGGAGAAGCATATGCTTGAAAATGGTACTTGGAGTATCATCCACAAGGTACACAATGAAATCGAACCAAAAGACTTTGCAGTCCTTTGTCTTTTACTCTTTCTCGAGTTTCATTGTCTTCCTCCTCAGAATTTGATCGGGTTTGCTCAAAATATTCCATTGGAATGGCAGTTCGGGAGTTGTATCGGGCTCGACTCGATAAACTAGGCATATCTTTCATTGGAAAAATATCCTCAAAGAAAGTAGCATCTCTGGACTCCATAATTGTACCGACATGCACGTCGGTACTCAGATTTCACCACTAAAATCTATATCCAACGCTATGATGAGCATAGCCTAAAAAGACGCAATCCACGGTTTTTGGTCCAAACTTACGCTTTTTGGAAATTGGCACGTTGACTTTCGCCAAACAACCCCAAGTGCGCAAGTATGAAAGTGATAGTCTTTTCTTCTCCCATTGTTCAAATGGAGTTATCTCTTTATTCTTTGTGGAACCCTATTTAGGACATGACATGAAGTCAATATAGCCTCCCCACCATGCCTTGGAAAGACCGATGTGTCTAGCATGGCGTTAACCAAATCAGTTAGAGTACGGTTCTTTCTTTCGGCAATCCCATTTGACTGGGGTGAATAGGGAGGCGTCCTCTCATGGATTATACCATGTTCCTCACAGAATAAATTGAACTCATTAGAAAAGTACTCGCCGCCACGATCAGACCTAACCCTTTTGATTTTCTTTTCAAGTTGATTCTCACACGCCTTATAGATTTTAAAGTAGTGAAAAGCTTCATCTTTAGTTTTTAAAAGATACACATAGCGAACCTAGTGGAATCATCAATCAAAGTCATGAAATATCTCTTACCACCTTTTGTCAACACACCATTCATCTCACACAGATCCGAATGTATGAGTTCTAATGGTGCCAAGTTTCTTATCTCCATGCCTTGTGAGGCTTACGAGGTGCTTTGATTGCACACAAACTTGACATTTAGAACCTTTGGCAAGGGTGAATTTCGGGATTAACTCTAAACTGGCTAACCGCGTCATGCAACCAAAATTTATGTGACAAAGTCGTGAATGCCAAATAGTAGTCTCATTACCACTGAAAATATGATTCACAACATTATTACACAAATCTGAAAGAGATAGGCGGAACAAGCCTCCGCACACATAGCCTTTACCAACAAATTGTCCACATTTGGACATTACAAATTTATTGGACTCAAATACCAGTCTAAAGCCATCTCTACACAGAAGAGATCCGCTCACGAGATTCTTATTGATGGATGGCACATGATGCACGTTCTTGATTGCACAATCTTTCCAAGTAAACTTGGATCGAGTGCCAACACCATGAGCGATGGCATGTGACCCGTTCCCCATTAGAACGGCTGAATCCCGAGTGACCTGGTAAGAAGAAAACAATGAAATATCAGCACACACATGTATATTAGCACCAGTGTCTATCCACCAATCGGTAGATTGACATACGGAAAAAACAGTAGGTAAATTACCATACCCTGAAGTTCCCGTCTCAGTAGTACCAACAACAACATTGGCAGATTTGGAATTCTGCCCTTGCTGATTCTTCACACCCTTGCGTTGACTGCAATCCTTGGCCCAATGACCAGATTCGCCACACACAAAGCAAAGGCCATCCTTTGTGTTCTTCTTCTTCTTTTTAAAGCTTGTTGTTTGTGCAGTCTTGTTTTTGCCTTTGAACTTTTGAGCTTGGCCATTCTTTTTCTGCACCACATTGGCACTAGAATGTCCTCATTTCCTCTAGTGTGTGTATCTTTTGCCCTTGCCTTTTCTTCAACATCAAGAGACCCAATGAGATTTTCAACGAGAAAACTCTTGTCTCTTGTGTTTGAGAAGTAGCAAAATTCCTCCACGAAGGAGGAAGCTTGGCAATAATGCCTCCGCGACAAACTTGTCGGTAACACACACTTGAAATGCTCAAGTTCTTTGGCCATGGATTGTATCTCATGAGCTCGCTCAACTACTAACGGCCATCAACCATTCTATAGTCATGGTATTGCTCCATGAGATACGATTCACTTGCTGCATCGAAACCCCAAACTTGGCCTCGAGTGCATCCCACATATCTTTCCCATTTGTAATCACCATGTATGCATCAACTAACTTCTCACCAAGAACGCGATCACGGCACCTTTAAAAGGTTATCGCAGACCTCGACGCTTGCTCTGTTGGGAGTAAGTGTTCCTTCGAGCTTGCCTTTTGCCACATGAAAACGTTCATGGCGATTAGCCAAAGCACCATCTTGGTGCGCCACCTCTTATAATTCGCACCATCGAATTGAGAGGGCTTAAGCGCAGCAACAAAGCCGATTGATGAAAAATGCCTATTACAATAAGGTTTTGGATTGTTGAGAATAAGAGCATTTTTCGAATTACTTTAATCCAGAAATATAGTAGATAAAACATGATGAATATTCTAGCCACTTTCACAAAGCAAGTAAACAAGAACACTATAGACATACTAATATCCAGACGAACAGAAACTAGCATATCTATCACAGTGTTCAAGGTAACAACTAGTAATATTACTAAGCAAGAAATACATATGAAATAGACATACCCGGATCCAGTGGAAGGAGCAGCAGTAGTGGAAGAAGCGGCAGCTGGAGTCTTTGTGAGATCGTCGTTTGTCATGGCGTAGTGGTAAGTAGTCGTGCAGTGGACGTCGCGGTAGTAGTCGTACGGTTGTAGGCGTAGCAGAGAGTCAAATGGAGAGGAAGCGGCGGCGATCGCGCGAACGCTCCCAAAACCTTATTCGCCCTTGCTCGTGCAAGCCTTCAGGGCGAGGGTTCCGAGGCCTGCTCTCGGTGCGATCGTACACGCGCCTCGCCGGGATGGAGATCGCCGGAGACAGCAACAAAGAACTGTGGTGTCTTTCGTGGAGAGAATTCGAGAGCATCACTCTTGTCCAGATAATGACTATATATAACAACGGACGAAGCGATCACCATTACTCACTAGTAACGGCAGCCATTCTTCGCCTAGTCAAGAGGCGAAGCGGTCGCCATTACTCATCGGTGTAACGGCCGTTCTTCGCCTAGTCAAGAGGCGAAGCGGTCGCCATTACTCACTAGTAACAAAGAACCGTTCTATCGCCACCATTATTTGAATCGATTGCATCGTTCTTTTAATTTGCAAAAATGAAGAGACCAGAAACAGTCGCAATTATTGCCAGCCGTTTATTGCGAGTCGGTGCGTTTCGATTTTCGAATAGATAAAGAAAAACGCGCACGCACCGACACACGCATGTATGCGCAAGCGCACGCACACGCACCGCACCGCGCGCACGCGCACGGCACGACGGCACGCACGGCTCGGCTCGGCTCGGCGAGGCGAGGCGAGCGAGCGCGCGCGTGTATTGGCTCTCTCCAATTCCACAAGAGGACTCCCACGTTCCACCTTATAAATTGGTGTAACTCCCCTTTAACTCTCCATATGGGACTAAAAAGGTTTAGCACATGCACATGGGCCTTTGGGATTTTCCAGGATTTAATTAGAATTAAAGTTGGGCCTAGCCCATATTAAATCCAACATAATCGTCATCGTCTTCATATCAGCAAATTGCTCAATGGTGGAGACGATCGGCAAGAATTTATCGGGGACAGCACGAAGAAACTTCTTCACGACGGTGCGCTCCTCCATCTTGTCTCCGAGAACACGAATCTCCTTGACGATAGTGGCCAGCTTCATGGAGAAGTCCTTGATGGACTCCGTCTCCTTCATACGCATCACATCGAACTCACTCATGAGGGTCTGTGCTCGTGCCTCCTTGACACGGTCAGCGCCGACGTGCATCTCCTTCAGGGTGTCCCACTCCTCCTTGGCTGTCTCATGTTCGGCCAAGACCATCATCATGGCCTCGGACACGGCTTGAAATATAGCGGCGAGAGCCATCTGGTCCTTACGCTCATCGACCAGTTCTTTGCTTTCCACCGCTGCCCACACCCCTTGTGCGCGCATGAACACCTTCATCTTCACCGCCCAAGAGCTATAGTTGGTCTCAGTTAGCATTGGGTATTGGAGGGTTACCGAACTCTCCTTCGCCAACGCCTTGGATGCCGCCATGTCCGAGGTGTCGTCACTGCCCACAGACTTTTGCGAGGACGGCATCTGCTTTGACATGATTACACCTCGCTCTGATACCAATTGTCGGAACAGCTCGAACGAAGATTAAAAATCACGCTTGAAGCCGATCAATCACGCTTGAAGCCGATCTCCCAGGAGCACAACACACGCACTGTTGGAGGCAAACAACTCACGTACGCATGCTCTGGAAACACACACGCACGAAGCGAGAACTCAAGAACGGAGGAAAAGCTTTTGGTGCTGCATGTACTACATGCAACGTTTTTTCTATTGATTTGCTTCTCACAATACTTACAACTCACGCACCTTTTTATAGGCTGGATACACATACTATAGTATACGGACTCGGTTTGCATATGTACGAAATCAACTCGGACAAGGCAATACGAAACGAGTTGGACTCGACTTAATTCTAAACAAAGATTATCTAACATTTATGGCATGCCCCTGAGCTCTCCCCTAGGACTTGTTTGGTTGGGCCAAAATCCCCGCTCATCCGCAAGTTAGATCGGGGTTTTAGTTCAAATTTTCGATTTACCCATGTAGGTATCTGCTCAAAATAGGCTTCCAAAACAAACCCCCGAGAGGGGTATGAGATATAGATTCACACTTTCAGCCTTTCAGGTGGAATCAACATAACGAAAACGAAATCAGATGTTGTAATGCACATAACACTGACGCATAGACTTTATTTATTAATTTATGATCCGCAACACTCAATGTGCAACAGGATCGTCGATGGTTGCAGTCTATGAAACGACCGGCATCTTAACCAGCAGAGAAGCGAGGCCAATTCTAGGGTTCATACATAGTATCTGAAACTGAAAGCATATATGGCCACACCGACACGGCAAAGTGTTCTACTATGTATGTATAAGTATGAGGCGATCACTTGTCGTCATGGACGAAGAAGCCGTAGAAGCCACCGACGACGGTCGCCGTGGCCATGATCCAAGCCGCCGCCGCTAGGGGCAGAGGCATCAGCCCCGCCACCTTCCAGGTGAAGACGGCGGTCAGGCATGTGGCCAGGAGCCAGACGGCTAGCTTGATCCTGCCCCGCGCCGCCGATCCGGGCGGCGACTGCTCGAACTGGCGGATGCACCAGAAGAGGAGCAGCAGGTTGAGGTAGGAGAAGGAGACGAACGCGATCGCGCCGCGGTTGCCGTCCGCGCGGTAGAGGCAGAGCGCAAAGTTGACGGCGAGGCCGACGAAGCCGATCAGGGAGGCCCACGGGACGCGCAGATTGCCCGCCGGTGCTGCGGGATTCGGATGGTGCTCGGCCATGGAATGGGGATTTTTGGCCAGCAGAAATTCAACTGAAAGCTTCCTATTCGCTCGTTACACGGCACATAGAGAGAACACGGATACTTATTCATGTTCTCATTCTATGTGCCGTGTAACGAGCGATAACACGGATACAATAAGAAAGTTTATCTGTGTTCTCACTCTATGTGCCGTGTAACGAGCGATAACACGGATACTATAGGAAGCTTCGTCCGTGTAACGAGCAAAAAGACTTTGTGAGAAATACACAAATAAAATTAGAAAATATTCCTCCACTATGTTTTAGACTTATATGCACTAACAAAAGGTATTGAATTACACCGTCATACTTCTAGAATTCTTTTTTATTTTGACCATCTGACACCATGTTAATTGCAAAAATAACCTTCGTGGCATCGTATTCGCAAATCTAACCCCCTTTCGAGCGCGGGAGTATAGGATGGTGACACGTGGAGCATTCTGCGGTCGGAGAGCACAGGAAGCGAGCGGCGATCGTGGGAGCGCGGGACCGAGCTGACCAACGCGGAAGGTGATGGGCCTGACCACTTTTCACGGTGCCAGAGCGCAGGAGGTGGCCGCACCTTTCCCGCGGTACGCGAGCGCAGGAGCCGGCGGCTTCCCGCGGTGGCCAAGCGCATGCCAAATGCAATTAAATGTTGGGCATTCAGCCGGATGCAAAATTTGAATGCAATTAATGCCATTCAATGCCACGCATGAAGGCCGCAAATTGCTAATGCCGCCTGTTCCTACTCTTGGTGGCCGCCACTTCATGCGCTCCGGCACCGTAGAAAGTGGCCATCCCCGTCACCTTCCGCGCTGGTCGGCTTGGTCCCGCACTTGTCTGTGCTCTCGTGATCTCCGCTCGCTTCCTGCGCTCCCCAACCGCATAATGCTCCAGGTGTCACCATCCCGTGCTCTCGCGCTCGGGAGTGGGTTATATTTGCGAATACCACGCCACGAGGGCTATTTTCGTAATTAACGTGGCGTCATAAGATCAAAATAAAAAAAATTCCATACTTCTATTAAAGTAACGAATTATACTGCCTTATTCATTTTGTATGTATACTTAAATATGCACGTTTAGTCTCAGTGAGCAATGAGCAATGATATTGAATCTCATACAATGTACAATAGTGTATGTTAAATAAGATACCAATAATTTAGAAGATATAGCTATGTCTTATCTTCAAAATGTAGAATGCCATTTATAAAGTATAAGTCATCATAAATTACATAAATAACCCTAAAGAAAATTAAATTACATAGAAGTCCTTGGGTTCATCTGTTGTTCCTGGCCTAAGCAAAGATGATGATGCCGGTGTTGAGCCTTGATTCTCTAACGCCTGAGACCATTAATGGGAGGTATTGCCTTGAAGCCTACCATACAACCATCAGCGTTTTGAGGAAGAGGGCTGTGTCTCTTTCGCCATGGAGGTTGTTGTTGACAGGGCCAGGAAGGAACCCCATCGGCGGCAAGGCGCCATTGCATAAGAAACCGGCCACGGAAGAAAGTGTTGGAAATTGGCCTATTTATGAGGTCTATTTTTCTTTGGAAATTCCAAAACATGCATAGTTTAACCAAATAGTGAAAAGCATTACAAGCTAGTCATAAGTGACTACCAACTGGCCGTGACCAGATATGAACTGGTCGTAAGGAGTTACAAGCTGCTCATAAGTGACTACTACCTAGTTGTGATCAGATACGAATTGGTCGCACTACAACAGGACTAGGTTATAGCAACATGTGTATATGTTGCTATATCTACAAATATGTTTTGCTAGGATGGATAGCAACACATGTGATAAGTGATGTTATTTGTGGTGTTGCTGTATAGTAGGTCTACTGTAACACAGATTAGGTGTTGTTATACAAAAGAAAAGGTGTTGCAAAGTTGCAATACCCTTTTTGATTTGTAATAACACATGTTTTCAAAACATAGTTAACACCTGTTAGCAACATATAATTGATTTATTGCAACATAGCTAACACATTTTAATATTTTCTCTGGATTTTTGCACCATTCAAGTAGAATCTAGAAAACATACAATTTTGGCAATCATACAACTCAGAAAACATGTGATATCAACAATCAAAAATATTTGCAACACATAGATCAAATTCAGATTATGCAAAATACATAAACCTGAAATGTGATATTTTTTATAGGCACAATAGTACATGTGCAGTACACCATACAGAGTGCATGCAATTTCTGAATTCTGAGCATTGTAATATAGCCACGACAACACAATAAACTGATGTCTAATCAAGCGAAAGCTTAACAAGCACATGGAAATACTCTAACCCCTTCTACCACAATACTAGTCTAGCCTTAACATGTACAAAACATCCACGCAAAAGAAGTCGACAATGTAGATGTCCACATAATGAAATCATCATGCTATCGCCATTTGCAAAATAAGGACGATCACTCCATCAACAAACAAAATGAGTTGCTCGGTTGGTTGTGTGGTTGGATGCGAACGTTAGGTCCTGGGTTTGAGCATTGCCTCTACAAAATATTTTTTTGTCATTTATTTCATTTCATAATTTTAAAAAATGATTGTTTATTATTATTAATAAAAAATGAACAGAAAAACACAAAATCAAAACAAATGGAGCGATTTATGGGGCAAACATTTATGTTTCTTCGATATTGAACTCTTGTTTGTCATATGTCATTGATCTAGAACTAGTGTGCCTGTAATATTATAAAAATCAATAGATCTTCCAATGTAATAACTTATATAGTCACTCTATATTGAATGCAACTGCCATAGGGAGATAATCGACAACCACATTATGATGGCATGCATATTCCTTTCTAATAAAAACAAATAAGCATATTAGTATAATTACAACAACGAAGTATCATAGCCCATCGTTCCTACTACTGTAATTACCAATTTATTTTTTATTAGTAGTATAACATTAGGTGGTAATTAAATGGGTCATAAAATTTGTTCATTAACCTAGCAACACATCTATTAAGTGTTGTAACGTACACTACAAAGTGTTATAACATACTGGGGCTGAGTATGTTTGGAACTTTCTATACTTGGGTCGTAGCAACATGAGAATATGTGTTGCAATTGAGTTTTCCTGCAACACATGTTATATGTTTTGCGAAGTGTGTGTCAAAATATATTGGTGCTGTTGTAGTGTCGTAAGGAGTTACAAGCTTATCGTAAGTGACTATCACCTGACCGGGGATTGTTACAACCTGATTGTGACTAGATACGAACTGGTCGTAAAGAGTTGTGAGCTGATCTTAACTGGTACATTTCTCTCTCCTTTTGTGAACGGGTTGAGAGCCATTAAACACTGTATAAATGTCATTAATCGATTTGAATTAGTAGTTACCAATGACTTAATTCAGGTTCATTACAACAATTATTAGAGAGTAAATGTTTTTTCCCTGTAAGGGTATGGAGACATCCAGAATGAACAGAAGAAGAGTTTCTTCATTCCTTTCTTACTTCGTCAACCTCCTCTGATGAATTGTGTTGTGGTGTTGCGTTGTTGTACCACGCTAAAGAATCTACACCCGCTATTATGTATTAATGGAGTATTTTGGTAATTAATGACAATCATCATGTGGACTAACATTTTCCATGAGTTGGTGAAATAGGTTATGTTCCATAATGATGAAGACTTTGGATGACATCATGAGTTGATCGTCATCAAGTCAAGAGCTTGGAGATAAAGGATGCATCATGAGTTGATGCTTATCAAGACTCAAGATGAAAGATGTCATCATGTGTTGATGAGCATCAAGTCAAGATCTCGAAGCACAGGAATGCATCATGGGTTGATGCATATCGAAGTCAAGGACCCGGACTTAAAGCGAGGATGTGTGTCATCAAGCTTCAAGAGGTGCTCAAGGCAAAAGTATGACTAGCTAGGGCTAAGGATATGTTCATAGTCTTTTACCAGTCTCGGTGTTTGGTTGGGAGACTGGATTGATAGTATAGGTTGCTGTACTATTAAGAGTAGTCTTGACTAGTAGTTTGAGTTAGTCATGTGTTGATAGCTCATTGTGTTTGCTCTAGCTCACTTTAACATGTTGCCAATATTTGCGAATGTGTTTTGCAAATAATTGTGGCTCATGGATAATCCTTGTAGCATGTGACTTTAGTTTGCGAATGTGTTTTGCAAACGGTTTACGTTCATGTACCTTATTCCTTGTGGCGTTGATTCTAAAAGTTGACAAATGTGTTTTGCAACTTGTTGAGAATCTCGCTTCTATCGTTGTTTGCATCGCGCGTCAATTTGGCAAATGTGTTTTGCAAATTGAGTTGAAGCGGAGTGCATTTTGTGGTTTGATTCTAAAAGTTGGCAAATGTGTTTGCAACTTGTTGAGAATCTTGCCTACATGCCTTGTTTGCATTTCATATCTTTTGCAAATGTGTTTTGCAAATTTGAGTTGAAAAAGAAATGCAAAATCCTGAGTTGATCTCTGGTGCGGTCTGACCGACGTTGTATAGCCGGACTGACCGGACTCCCGGACCAAAGGCGCGATCAACTTTTTCCAGAGAGTGTGTTTTTCTAGAAATCTCTTTTTCTCTGTACCGCGGTCTGACCAGCGTTATGAGTACGGTCTGATCGGACCCCCGGGTCAAGGACCCGGTCAGCTTTTTCCAGTACGTGACTTTTTGGGTTTCGGCTGGAGCGGTCTGATCGACGTGTACCGGGCGGTCTGACCGGGCTGGCAGGTCTGGCCGGCCATTGGTTGGCGGTTAGACCAGTAGTGCTCCAATGGCTATTTTTCTAGCCGTTGGAAGGGGTGCGGTCTGACCAGCCTCGGCTGATTTTCAGTGAATCTTCTCCCAACGGCTAGTTTTTGTGTGTGAGCTATAAATATCTATCTTGACCGTGTGAGGGGAGGTTGCTAGTGCCCCATTGAGTTCCATTGAGTTAAGAGCAAGCCTCTCATACTCTTGAGTGCATATGTTGCACTAAGTGAGGTTAGAGAGCAAATCCTATTGCATGTGTTGCATTAGGTGATGGATTTAGTATCCACTTGAGCTTTGACACTTGATTAGTTCAAGTGAAAGTTGGAGTCTTGTTACTCTTGGTGTTTGCCGACACCTAGACGACGTGGAGACGTCGTGGTCCGGTGATCTTCTCAAGTGAAGCTTGTGAGAAGACCTGGTGTTTGTGAGTGACTTGGTGCTCGCCATCTCTGGAGTGGAGAAAGGAGCAACCCTAGTGGATCGAGGTGTTAAGTTCGATTTGGAGTCGGTCCAAGCGGTTGAACTTAACTAGAGGTGTTGGTTCGGTTTGAAACCGGTCCAAGCGGTTGGACTTACCTCGGAGGTGTTGGTTCGCGTTGGAACCAGTCCAAGAGGTTAAACTTACCTCAACGTGGATTAGGGGAGACCGGCAAGTCTTCGATCACAACAGGAAAACATCGACGTGTCAATTATGGTTTGCATTCTAGTGCTTTACTATATTGCAATTTACGTTCATAGAATTAAATTGCTTACATATCTTTGTATGAATGCTTTCATTATCAATAGACTTGTTGTTGGTGCACTTAGGTGAAGCTAGTTGATTTAGGTTTTAATTGTGCAAAACCGATTTGTTATAAGCTTCCGTATTAGAAAACGGTTTTAGCCAAAGAAGTGTTTAAAACCGCCTATTCACTCCCTCTAGTCGGCCTCCTCGATCTTACACACGCCGGCCTTCCTCCTCGGCGTGCACTGGGAAGGGAGGAGAGCGGTTATATCCGAACTGTTGTCGAAGAGAGTACCTGCATAGGGTCGTAATAAGGTTTCTGGGCGGTGCATCTGCGCGACCTCTCGGCTTCTTCCTTGATGTTGTCTACTTTCACGACCATGTCAGCGCTGCTTCCTATTATTTATCAAGTCCTACTGTAAGTCATTCATGTGACCGATCGACCCTATTACATTATGTTCTCGAATATATTTTGAAGTACAATGTGCTGCCAACTGTTATTAGTAATGTTTTATACATCTCTAATTATTTGTGATATTTGTCTCATAGTAATCTAAAATTAAAATATTGTACATACCTCCAACAGAAAGAGGATAAAGCACGTCTCATAAATTAGGGAATAGTTGGTATTTTGCATCCAGACCCAGACAATGAGGTAGAGAGACATGGGATCCACCAGAGGAGAACCATACCTTGCTACGCTTGGCATCGGTTGAGACTGATGACAAGGTACAGCAGAGGGCCACAACGACAAAATCCAGAGCTCCAACTGACAATTTATGCTAGACTCCACCTAGATAGGTCCATGCAAGAGTAGACCTATTCACAGGCCTGGCCTGAGCCCAACCCAGTTCGGGCTGGGCTCGAGACTCAAATTTTGGCCCAAAAACCCGATAAAATGCAATTAAAATAATAAAAAACTATTTTTATTCCTAAAATGAATTAAATATTAATTTTTATTCCCAAAAAGAACTAAAATAATATTTTTTTAATGGGGAACACATTTTTTTGGCCGGGTCGGGCTCGAGCTTGCCCGTTCGAGACCGAGCATAATTTTGAGGCATGTCCCGATGCCCGGCCTGGCCCGACGTTTGAACAGGTCTATGCAGGAGAAACCCACGACTATTTACACTAAATATATGTATGGGTGGGTCACTTGCCCTTGTCTTCATCGGCGTCGAGTCAGAGAGGAAGGGGAGGGGCAGATCTAGGAGGAGGAGAAAGGGACTCGATGAAGGACTTTTTTGCTGAATTGACACTGTTGGGACAGGGATTAGCGGAATTGGCATAGTCTTAGCGCAATTTGCAATTTTGGTGCCCAAGACCGTCCAGAGGAGGGACGGACGACTAGGATGCTGCCATGCAAGCCTCGTCCGTGGGCATCCGCCCCACCCACAAACGGACAGCCACGACATTGCCGCCATGTCACGCTACCATCCATCCCGTGTGTGTGGAGGCCACCTCAGCCGTCCATCTTGCGTGTGGTTGCGCCACGTGGCAGCCCACCCTCCGTCTGTCTCAGACCAGTTCTCCGGATAAATAAAAAAATCGCCAAGCCGTCGCCACAGCTGTCCGTCCGAAGGACGGAGCCATCTAAAAAAGTCTGCGGAGAGATGTTAGGGGAGAATCGTGTGGTTAAACATTGAAGTCTACCATTGAAGTGCTATTTAGAGTTGCCGTGTTCTCGCCTAACATCTTGTAGTGTGTGCTCGGAACTTTATTCTAGAGGAAACAATGTAGTACTAAAAGTATTATGACATATTGTTGGGTCATGAGTGTTTTTTTTTTCTGTTGAGTCATGAGTGTTTACCAAACAATGAAACTAACAAATTGCAGGAATTTAACAATTTGGTCTCGTATGAAGATGACTTATTTGAAATGGTGTATTGTACAGAGAGATGTTAGGGAAGAATCGTCCTCGCAGCAGATGTAGAGCACCACACCAACGTCTAATCACTCGCGTCACACGTCTTTCACCAACCTGTATGCTACGCCCGATTCCCTCCCATCATTGGACGATGGTGACGCGAGTGATTGGATGTTGGCGTGGTGCTCCCCATCCAAGCCAGGCCCCTCCGCTCTCCGTCCTTCGGACTAGCGCACCCATGACATCCAGACATTGCGATGTGACCGAGAATCTCCCTTTTATTCCCTTTCCTTTCTATCCCCATACTGTGACATCCAGACATTGCGATGTGACCGAGAATCTCCCCTTTATTCCCTTTCCTTTCTATCCCCATATTGTCTTTCAATCGCATCCATGTGTAACTGCACTACACAGATGATATGCAATTTTGTTGCGCTATATTTGTATACATATTTTGTATGTCATGTGTGTATTGTTGTGCTATATTCACATGAAAATAGAGAGCTAGGAGTGTCGATATTTCAAATGGAGTTGCAATGTAGCTTTTGATAGATAAAATTGACGATTTTGGAATGCACATTACATGCCGCACGGGGTTTGGTTAGATGCATTACATGATACATGCGCGGGTTTATTGGAATCGGGATAAATGAGGAATTAGGATTATGTTTAGGGTTAGGGTTATAGGGAAATTAGGGATCAGGTGTTAGGTTTCATAATTTTATCAGAGACATAACATCGCCATCAGGATCGAAGGCGAGGTGTGGCTAGCTAAGCTTGTCCATAAACAAACTGAGGGAAATATTTGGCATGCAGATTATATAACACCGTACCATAGCTTTCGAAATGCACACGAGTCGAAGGCTATGGTACGGTGTTATATGATCTACATGCCAAATATTTCTCTCAGTTGGTACATAGACAAGCTTAGCTAGCATGTGGTACAATAACAAAATTTTAATAAGGCATAAACGATAAGGACTAAATTAATTACGTCTAAATAATTACAACTAATTAATTACATATTTAATAAAGACAACTCATATGAGAAAAAAGTACCTATTAATATGTCCGCTAATAACGACACTAAACAATCTTTAATCATCCGTGAAGAAAGCGATAAAGCGACCAAAGAGTGCACGCAGCTCGGAATTTATAGCGATAGCGAGAGGAAATCACGCGCTAACGACGCGTCGGTAATGACGGGAGAGAATCGGGCGCAGCATGCAGGTCGGTGAAAGACGTGTGACGTGAGTGATTGGACGTTGGCATGGCGCTCCGCGTCCGCTCCAAGGACGATTCTCCCCTAACATCTCTCTGTACAATACACCATTTCAAATAAGTCATCTTCATACAAGATCAAATTGTTAAATTCCTCCAATTTTTTAGTTTTATTGTTTGGTAAGCACTCATGACTCAACAGAATTTTTTTTTAAAAAAAATACTCATGACCCAACAGTATGTCATGATACTTTTAGTACTACATTGTTTCCTCTAGAATAAAGTTCCTAGCACACACTACAAGATGTTAGGAGAGAACGTGGCAACTCCAAATAGCACTTCAATGGCAAACTTCAATGTTTAACCACACGGTTCTCCCCTAACATCTCTCCACAGACTTTTTTGGATGGCTCCACCCATCAGACGAACGGCTGTGGCGTTTTTTTGGTTTCTTCGGAGAACCGATCCGCAATGGACGGAGGGCAAGCTGCCACTTGGCGTAACCGCACGCGGGATCCCGCGACTGCCGCGGGCGAGAGGGGCGGACGAGCCTTGTGATATTTTTTTTGTTTCTCCGGAGAACCGGTCCGGATAGACAGAGGGTGGGCTGCCGCATGGCGCAACCGCATGCGAGACGGACGGCTGAGGGCAATCCCACGCCTGCCGTGAGCGAGAGGGACAAACGAGTCTATCCGTCCGTGGGTGCGACAAACGAGGCTTGCGCGGTGGCATCCCAGTCGTCCGTCCGTTTGGCGCCAGCCGCACGCTCGAACGCGCGGAGGCACCAGACGAGCAGCAGGAGGAGCGTGTACGACGCAGCGACGAGCTGCGCCGACCATACCGATCGGCTTCAGTCTCTTCTCAGCCCCTCCCTTTTGGCCGAAATGTAAAACCACCCTAGAGCTCCTTCCCCAATCCATCTTCTCCATTTCTCCTCTTGTCTCAAACTTCTTTCCTCCTCCTCCTCCTCCTCCTCCTCCTCCCACTGGTGCCTTGCTCATTCAACGCAGCTTTCCTTCCTCCAGCCGCCGCTGCCGGCCGGCCTACCACCGCCTCTGGCTCCCTCCTCCCCCCAGGCGCCTCTGGCCGCTCGCACCTTCGGCCCACCCCTGCTCGCCCACAGCTCCCCTTCTAGCGTCGCGCTCGGCCGGCTCAGCCAGAGCTGCACCCGGCCGCCGGTGTCCCCTCATGGCACCACCTCCCCTCTTGCGCTCCGGCCCGTGCTCCGCCTCTCCTGGCCCGTGGGGACCCCCCTCTAGCTCAGCCCAGCCCAGGTCTAGCTCCGTGCCACCTGGCTCCGGCTCCCTCGCCGCTCCCCTGTGACCGCATAGCTCGGCCTCTGGCCGTCGTGCTGTCGGCCTTGCCTGGCCCGGGTTCTAGCGGCAAGGAAGGTGAGTTGAGTTCGAAATCTTTGATGTGTTAGTGTGTTTCAGACTTAAGTACTTAACACTTTGGCATAAGACTTTGGCTTGTATGAGTAAATGAGTTAATTAGTTATGACTTATGATTTATGAAACTCATGACTCACTGTATGACATATGATAGTATGAGACTGAGTGTTAGTGTATGTTTATTAACTTTCTATTTGAATATTTGATGTACTAGAATTAGAAATACATGATAAAGAGGACCAAGACATTGGTATCTTATTTTCCATCGCAATCAAATCAAACTCCGGAAACAATAGGAACGGGATGTAGTAACACCCCACAAAACAATCCCCGTGTTGTGCTTAATCCGGATGACATTGTTGCCGATCCCGAGCTTCGAAAACCAATTGAGGAGCTGGATGTGGACATTAGGGATGCCGCTAGAAGGGAGTATTTGCTATTGGGACCATGCCGACCAAGTGGCCATAAATTTCTTATTTCAAAGTATGATGACGCGTAAGCAGAAACTACATCGTGCTAGTGATATGTTACATTCTTATTTTGTAATTTGCATTAAAAATAACGTTGTGGCCTTATGTCCCTGATTTACATATGCAATTTTATCTTTGCAGGTTCAGGTTCTCGTACTATTGTTGATGAAGATATGATATAATCAAATGAACCAAATCTTTGTTAATTAAGCAAAAAATTACCTTGTACTAGTGGTATGTTACATTCTTATTTTTTTGGCCATATTTTATCTATTTTGTCGTATCGTTAAATATCGAAATTCAAATTTTATTTCGATTGTGCATTTGTATTTAACTTTTGTTATACCTCAGTGTTGATAGTATTTGATGTTAGTTTTACACTTATAGCACTTTAGTTTTGGGCTCAAGGCACTGTTAAATCCTGGCTCCGCCACTGACAGGAGGCCCCAGCCGACGCCATGCAGCCAACACTGACCATCATTGGCGATCACCATGTTTGATTGCACGAGCACGAATGTTCGTTCGTCTGTGTCCATCAATGTCTTGTGTCAATATATATACACGCACCCTGATGATCACACAGTTCTCTTCGTAGCTCGTAACGAAGCTGTTGATGAGCTAGCTCGAAGTTACGCGGTAAAGAGCAGCGCATGTTCCCTTCCTTTCGCCCTTATAATTTAGCGGATCCGGCCCCTTCAGTACTGCAACAACAGTATGTTACAGTACCTTACAGTAATGCTGTAAAAAAAGTACTTTGGATTCTACTGTACAGATAAATTATTGTAGCGATTTTACGGTTCATTACTGTAACAAGATACTGCACAGTGTTGATATAGACGGGCCTAGAAGCCCTGATGCTCATGTACTGTACATCTCTGCCGTAGCATGTGTGCATCGTCAACGACAGAGGATCCGCGTCCTAATTTGGCAGCCCGACTCTTCCATGATAGCGTAAATTGGCCATTAGTTGTAACTCGTTGCAGTGGTTTTACCATGAAATACTTCTTTTGAAACCGGTTTGATTGACCATGAAAAACCAGTTCTTTTTTTTAAAAAAAAAAAGACATGTGATTTATACTACAATACGATGATTAGACATAAGTAAGTACGATGATTAGATTGCAGCAAGGTAGGACTCTGGAATGGTTTTAACAGTCTCCAGGAAATCAGCAAGTAAGCCACCGTCCATGTACTCCAAGACAATAGAAATAACACCATTGACATAAAAACACTGTATCACACAACAACATATTGGCACTGTGTTGACAAGCTTATTTTTAACTCTTGAGCAATCTGTCTGCGTATACTTTCCTGAATATTGAGCTGTATAATCTGCAAACACAACAGCGTTGCAAACACAACGTGTCTAGAGAGACGCTTAGCAATGAAAAACTGGTTTTTCTTGCAACATAGGATAGATAAGGTGCTTGTTTTGTAGCATCGATGCTTAAGTAGGTATCGGTGCTTAACAGGTGCTTATGTCGGTAAATATATCTAATTAATAGATAATGTAACGTCTAAGCACCCGCAAAAGATATGCTTACATTGGAGAATGATTTTTATATAGGTGCTTAATACATAGCTATATTATGTCTTTTAAGCACTTATGTATAAAGAGTCTTTTTGGAGTTTGCTCCGAAGAGGCGCAGGACTGGTAACAAAAAGAGCTACCTTAGCTAGTTCCGTGTAGAGCCCTCTAGCTCCTAGATTATTTACCTTTTATTGCATAGATGTGAATTGTGAGCTGTCATATTCCTATGTGAATTGTGAGCTGTCATATTCCTTTTGTCGCTAGGCACAATAAAAAAATTCAAATAAAAGGTAATAAAAGGTATTTTGGAAAAAGTTCTTGGCTTTTTGCTTGCTGTTTGGTGTTGGGAGTAATATTATTTTACCCCCTTAGTTTTCTTCTCTTCTCTAAATGCTTGGAGAATCTAGCAGATGATGACTACCCGTAGATTTCGCAGTGGTAGTGGAAGTGGCCAGGGCAAAGAAAATACCGACAACTAGGATATCCCAATTCCACCACCACCACCAACCAATGTCTCCAATTGGCTGCAATTGGTGACCAATCAGAATCACCTCATTCAAGTGCTGGCTCCGTCACTGAACAATAATTAGGAACAGGCTGCAGTTTTTCAAGCTCCACCCCCTCCACCTCAAAGGACAAGTTTATCGGAATTTATGAGGACCCGCGTTCCTACCTTCTCGAGCAGCATAGAGCTAATGGGGGCAGATGATTGGCTTCATGCTATTGTAAAGAAGTTGGACATTGCACCGTGCAACAGCCATGAGATGGTCATGTTTGCCTCTCATCAATTGATGGTACTATCTTCGGAACGGTGGGACAAGTTTAGCATCTCCCATGCTAATGTCCAGGCTATCACCTGGCATGAGTTTGTGCAGGATTTCCGCATGGCTCATATTCCTTTTGGTGTAATAGCCCAGAAGAAGAAGGAATTTCGCACGTTGAGCCAAGGTAGCCGTTTTGTCACTGAGTACCTGCACAAGTTTAACCAACTGGCTCGCTATACACCTGAGGATGTGGCTACAGATGAAACCAAGTAGTAAAGATTCTTGGAAGGGCTCAATGAAGACCTGTCTATTTAGATGATTGCCTAGGGCTATCCTGACTTTCAGCAGCTGGTCAACAAGGCCATTCGACAAGAGGGTAAGCACCAAGAATTGGAAAGTCGCAACAGGAGGACGGCTGCACAGAAGTTCAATTCTGGAGGTTTTCCAAGCCTCGCACTGCTCCTTTCCAACCGCATCAGCGCACCAGGTTCCAACCTTCGTCGTCGTCAAGGACACCTATGCCAGAGCATCGTCCTAACAACTCAGGCTTCCACAACCCTTCAATGGGTGGCCAAGTCCAAAAGAGTGTACCTTCTCCGGTTGCAAGGGTTACTTGCTTTCATTGTAATGAGACAGGGCACTATGCCAATAGATGTTCTAAGAAGTTACTGCCAGCCGCACCAGCCAAGTCAAATCTAGGAGTTTCGGCTACCATCAATGTTCCAGTTGCCATGAAGTCAAACCAGTTTGTGAGGGGCCGCACCAGCCTCCTTCAGTTCATCAACATTATCTGATTGCACTATAAATAGCACAATCAAAGAAGGATGCCTATTTATGAGAACGAGATCATGCTATCATAGACGGTTCTTAGCTAGAACCGTTTGTGATAATATACTATCACAGACGGTTCATAGTAAGAACCGTTTGTAATAAGGGTTATCACAGACGGTTCAAAAACCGTCTGTAATACTCTTAGGGTATTACTAACCCATAAACACAGACGGTTCAGGAAACCGTCTGCGGTGATGTTCTCGAACCGTCTGTGATGAGCTTTTCTGTAGTAGTGACAACAACATGAGTATGTGTGTGGGTTATAGATCACTCAATGAATTCACCATAAAACAAGTATCCATTGCCCATAATTGATGACCTATGTGACCAGTTAAAAGGGTCATGTGTCTTCTCCAACATAGATTTTAGATCTGGCTATGATCAGTTGAATATCAGATAGTTGGGGTAGGTATGGGTGTAGAATCTCCACACTCAGTTTGAAATAAAGAATTTTTTGAAAATCCTACAAGAATTATATTGTTTCATGTGAAATTTCTAACTTCCATAGGGTTCTAAGGTGGGTGAAATAACTCATTGAGCGGTTTGCTCACATAGGGTTGTCGAAAACAACTTCACTTCCAACTTTGAAGTTGCAGTCGTCGATTGACGAACAAACTAGCAAGTAGGCGCACGACATGAACGATTCCGCCACAAGGGAAAATAATCCTGCGAGACATGGATCCTATGTATGTTAGTTAGGACCCTCCTATAAAATTTAAGTGTGTCATGCTTTGAGAAGGATCCAACCTCACAAAACGCAAAACCCGAGTCTTATAAGATTATTATCCCACGTGCTCAGCCTCGGCACACTAGGCTCAACTGAATTTGCAAAATTCAAATTTCAATTCAAAAATTTTGTTCGAAATTTTGCCAAAATATCAAGTAACCAGTAGTTACCGGTACTCTCGGCGAGGTCCGAATTTTTTTTTGAAACAATAAAGTTTTCCCTGGATACACCTCCTACTAGCTCTCCCAAGGTATAGTTGCCAAAGATGTGGTCTTGCACTCTTGCTTCCTCTATAAAAAACAAAAAAAAGCACGCGCTGTAGGCGGCGTCATTTCATCAAAGATGGTCTCTGACGTCCCCTTCTTCTTGGCCTTGTTCCAGTCTAACTCACGCTGGCTGTGACTGCTCGGCAGCTGAGTACCAACTTTTTATTCCTATTTCGCCCAACCACATGCTGGCTTTGAGTCCATGCATTGTAGGTAATGCACGCCCTGATCAGTGCCGAAATTGAGGAGAATGCAATGTTTGTTTCCTCCATGATGAAGAGGTTTTGATCTTTCTTTTATGGTTTCTTAATTAGAAGTAGGGAAGTCGAATGTTTGTACTGCTTACAGATACGACTAATATTTTCCTGTTGGAGATTGCTAAGTAGTACTCGAATCTTGATCCACACGATCTTGCCTCTCTATTCGCACTCCATGTGGCTCTGACGACCGATGGCAAGACTCCGGCAAGGTTTGAGTTAGGGAGGTTTCACTTGGGTATAGAGGAAGTTAGGGGGAGGTGGTGGACCGGTGGCGGACCGACGATGTGGGGTGGTGAGGTGGCGCCACCGCTAGAACCACGGGTCAGAGGAGAGCGGTGGGCGGTGGAGGTCGGCGGGGGCAACGAGATGAGAGCGATTAGGAGGCGGCGGGAGGTGGCACCGGTAACCGCCGAAGATGAGGAGGGTGGGCGGTGTGGGGGGCCCTCGCCGGAAAGGAGGAAGAAGGGAGCGTGGGGGCGGCTCGCCGGGGAGGAGGAAGAAGGGGGGAGGAAGGGAGGCCGGAGCGGAGGTAGCTCACCGGCGGCACTGCCTACTGCAATGACATGGCGGTGGGGGTGGCACGACGGCTGTGGTGGCGGGTGGTGTGGGTGGCGGCTAGGGTTAGAGGGAGGGGAGGAGAGAATATATGATTTGAGGAGAGGGATGAGATCCTTAGGATCTAGATCCAATGGCCTAAAATTCGAGCACTCTCTAAAAAAACACTCACGTACCCCTAGACACCCCTTTGCTGTTTATGTCATAGATAGCTCACTCATTGAGCTAGTTGCCATTTGCCAGCCCAGATTTAAGGCCGATAGCTGGGTTCAAAACTTCAAGTTGAGAGCATTTTTTGCTACTAGAACAAATGCAGTGCTAGTGCTAGCTGCACCTCTGCTGCCGTCGTGATGCTCGCCGTCATCTTTAAGGGTGCATTTGGTTGGACGTATCATGCTGAACGGGATGGTTTGGTTCGGGAAATGACTGTGTTCAGGCGTTTGGTTGGTTGAATGGTACCAAACCATCTTGGATGACATGGTTCAACAAATAAGAATATTCTCTTTTTATGTCGTATCATCCCGTTCGATTAAATTTGCCGAACCACGCCGTTCACTCTGGCTCTCGCTCTCGCCTTGACCCCCTCCCCCCTTCTTGGGGATCGCCTCTGCCTCAAACACGGTAGCTGCCTGGCAGCCTTCCTCGTCGCCGCTGTAGGCGGCGGCGGCGGCGGCGAGGCGCGGGTAGTTGCACGGTAGCTTGGCCTCCCAGATGTTGTCCCCGGATGCGGCACCACGGAACGTGCGGCTGAGCCGCGCCATCCGGTAAGTCCAGCCTGAGCAGCACCTCAGCGACGCAATTCTCCGGCAAGTCCCCAAGCACCGTCCCCCCACCTCCCCTCCCCCTCCTGCCGATGAGGCCACCGTGCCCATGTACCAAGAAACAACTGCTGGGGCTCAACAATAGTACAGGGTGAGTGACTTGGAGAGCAGCAGCAGGGACGCCGGTGACTTGGAGAAGGGCGACAAGTTACGCCTTAGTGCCAGAGATTCCATCGCGTCGGTGGCCGTGCCGTCGGGTAAGGGGGAGCTCTTGGTGACAGCGTTGGCGTCGTTTGCTCCCCGAAGGCGACCACCACCACCGAGTCGCTTGCTTCTTGCTTTCCCCTTGCTTGTCTTAGCAAGTTCTTGCAATGGATCCAATTCAAGTAATTTGGGATTTTTTTTTTTGCAGCTTTCGACTGAGCCCGGCTGTTCTTGATCAAAGAAGACACTGTAGTGAGGAGGCAGATGTTGATGAATTTGCAAAAATATAAAAGTTAATTGTGTGCAAAACTATTTTCAAACTTGAATTTAAATTCAAATCAATTAGAAAACTCAATTCGTATATCATCTCATACAGCTAACCAAACACAATCTCGTACCATCCCACACAACCAACCAAACAGGCTGCTTAAACGATCCCATCCAGAACGATCACATCCTACCTGTACTATCCTATACCATTCAACCACATCCCACTCACCAAATGCACCCTAAAAAGTGAAGATTTTCCTTAGTTTGTACTACTGATGCACTACCTTCGATTTTTTATGCAATGCAAAAGTAACTTCAGACAGGAAAAGATGCTTGATGCCTCCAGAAACAACAATGAAAGCTGCAGACGCTCCTCGATGAATCATGAACCACACTGAACCTTTTTACTGCCATTTGTCGTGCCGTGGCATGATCACGGCGATATTCTTTCTACCGTAATCTTTTCAGAACATATACAATGTACGTGTCTAGAGAAAATGTAGAGATGCTTAGCAATGAAAAACTGATTTTTCTTGCAACATAGAATAGATAAGGTATTTGTTTTGTAGCATCGATGTTTAAGTAGGTATCGGTGTTTAACAGATGCTTATATCTATAAATATATCTAATTAATAGATAATGTAATATCAAAGCATCCACAAAAGAGATGCTTACATTAGAGAATAATTTTTATACAGGTGCTTAATAGATGACTATATTATCTCTCTTTAAGCACTAATATATAAGCGTCTTGCATTGTATACGCCCTTAACCCTGCAATTGTTCACAGAATTACAGTACACTTCTTCTTCTTCTTCTGTTTTTGGCTTCCCATAAAACAAGCAGCCTCGGAGGCTAGGAGTAACGTGTGAAGTCGTTTTTTCCTTAGGAAAACTTGAGGGAAAATCTAGTATGTGCAGCAAAATTTCTGAAACTTAATTCAGCCAAGAACTAGCAAAGCGCGTTGTCCAGCGTACGTGCCTGCAATTTTCTGGTGTAGTTGGCTTCTACCAATGTTCTGTCTAGTTGTTGCTAGCTCTCAATTCGGCTAAATCGCCACTACCTAAAGTACATCTGCAAGCTGGAATTGGAACTGTGTATTGCTCCAATCGTCAAATTAGCTAGCTGCAGTTTGGTGTGCAATCGAAGTCAAGAACCAGCGAAGATCGAGTTGCCACTTCGAATCAGTCCTGCTGGATTGTCAGATCGGTCATGTGATCACGCCATATAGCTCAGCAAGCAGGCAGAATAATTCGGTCCTCCCGGGGCAATTGGCCCGGCTCGCCCCTATCGTGGTTCCACCACTGACCGCAGCAAATGTCACTGAAAGAATTATGCCATGGAATCGAATGAGAATTGCCCCGGCTCGCCCCTACGGTGATTCCGCCGCTGACTGCAGCAAATGTTGCTGAAAGAATTATGCCATGGAATCGAAATAGGGCCCTACTCGAAAGAGAGCCCTACTGTCAGATGAAACCACACAAGCACGGCATATGCTATATCCTACAACGATATGGTATTTTCATTACACGAGAGCTATCAAATTCAAAACGCTTGTAGCTAGAGGATTTTGCACGCAGAGGATTTTCTGACACGCCCCTGAGCTCTCCCCGGGGGGGGGGGGGTGGTTTGAAGAGAGAGATTCATACTTTCAGGTGGAATCAACATAACGTAAACGAAATTAGATGTTGTAATGCACATAACACTGACGCATAGACTTTATTCATTTATTTATTCGTCGATGGTTGCAGTCTATGAAACGAGGCCAGCAGAGGAGCGATGCCAATTCCAGGGTTCATACATAGTATCTGAAACTGAAAGCATATATGGCCACACCGACAGGGCACAGTGTTCTACTATGTATGTATATAAGTATGAGGCGATCACTTGTCGTCATGGACGAAGAAGCCGTAGAAGCCACCGACGACGGTCGCCGCGGCCATGATCCAAGCCGCCGCCGCTAGGGGCAGAGGCATCAGCCCCGCCACCTTCCAGGTGAAGACGGCGGTCAGGCAAGTGGCCAGAAGCCAGACGGCTAGCTTGATCCTACCCCGCGCCGCCGATCCGGGCGGCGTCTGCTCGAACTGGCGGATGCACCAGAAGAGGAGCAGCAGGTTGAGGTAGGAGAAGGAGACGAATGCGATCGCGCCGCGGTCGCCGTCCGCGCGGTAGAGGCAGAGCGCGAAGTTGACGGCAAGGCCGACGAAGCCGATCAGGGAGGCCCACGGGACGCGGAGATTGCCCGCCGGGGCTGCGGGATTTGGCTGGTGCTCGGCCATGGAATGGAGATTTTTGGCTAGCAAAAATTCATCAGGAAGCTTCGTACGAAGCTTCCTATGGTATTCGTGTTATCACTGTACATGCCGTGCAACTTACACGAGCTCCTATTATATCAGTTTTATCATTCCATGTGCCGTGTAACGAGTGAACAGACTTTACGAGAAATACACAAATAAAATTAGAAAATAATCCTCGTTACGTTTTAGACTTACATGAAAGGTATTGAATTATACCATCATATTTCTATTAAAGTAACGAATTATACTGCCTTATTCATTTTGTATGTATACTTAAACATGTACGTTTAGTCTCAGTGAACAATGAGCCATATTGAATCTCGTACTACATAGTGTACGTTAAATAAGATACGAATAATTTAGAAGGCATAGTTATGCCTTATCTTCAAAATGTAGAATGCCATTTATAAACTACAAGTCATCATAAATTACATAAATAACCCTAACGAAAATTAAATTACATAGAAGTCCTTGGGTTCATATGTTGTTCCCGGCCTAAGCAAAGATGATGATGCCCGTGTCGAGCCTTGATTCTCTAACGCCTGAGACCATTAATGGGAGGTATTGCCTTGAAGACTGTCATACAACCATCAGCGGTTTGAGGAAGAGGGCCATGTCTCTTTCAATGCTGGGTGGCGAAGAAATGACTAACACTATCTGCCTTCGCCATGGAGGTTGCTGCTGACCGGGCCAGGAACGTACCCCATCGGCGGCAATGCACCGTTGCATAAGAAACCAGTCACGGAAGAAAGTGTTGGAAAATTGACCTATTTGTGAGGTCCATTTCACTTACGACCAGCTTGTGATCAGATACGAACTGATCTTAAGGAGTTACAAGCTGATCATAAGTGACTATCACCTGATTGTGACCAGATATGAACTGGTCATAAAGAGTTGTGAGCTGGTCGTAATTGGTCAACAGCTAACCATGCATTTTTCTCTCCTTTTGTGAACTGGTCGAGAGCCATTAAACACTGCATAAATATCATTAATCGGTTTGAATTAGCAGTTACCAGTGACTTAATTCAAGTTTATTATAACAGCTACTAGAGAGTAAATGCTTTGTCCTTATGAGGGCTTGGAGATGTCCAGAATGGACAGAAGAAGAATTTCTCCATTCCTTTCTTACTTCGTCTACCTCCTCTAGTGAATTGTGTTGTGGTGTTGCGCTATTGTACCACGCCGGCCTTCCTCCTCGATGTGCACCAGGAAGGGAGGAGCAGGGTTCTGGTAACCGGGCAAAAAAAAAAACCGGGGGGGGGTCCGATATAAGTGATTTTACCGAAAATCGGAAAAATTCGGCCAATTTAGGCCGAAATTTTCATTTTTTAAAATTTTTGGATTTTAAATTTTAAAAAAATTCAAATTCAAATAAAAATCATCAACTAAGCTAGTTACCAAGATGTTCATATAGACTATTGATTCAAATGGGCTTGCATTACTACACTCATTCATCAACTGAGCAAAACCCAATCAAATTCAAAAAAATTTGGGCAAAATTCACTCAAACCGGCCAAATTCGGAGTCGGTTTGTCTTTTAACCGGACCCCCCCCCCTAAGAACCGATTCTATCGGCTATCGGCCGGTTATTGGCCGGTTATCAGAACCCTGGGGAGGAGAGCGGCTATCTTCGAACCGTTGTTGCAGAGAGTAACTGCACAGGGCGGAAATAGCTAGCTGCAGTTTGGTGTGCAATCAAAGTCAAGAACCAGCGAAGATCGAGTTGCCACTTTGAATCAGTCCTGCTAGATTGTCAGATCGATCATCTGATCACGCCATATAGCTCAGCAAGCAAGCAGAATAATTTGGTCCTCCGGGTGACCCAGCTCGCCCCTACGGTGGTTCCGCCACTAATGGTCTGCAGCAAATGCCACTGAAAGAATTATGACATGGAATCGAAAGAGGGCCCTACTGTCAGATGAAACCGCACAAGCAGGGCATATGCTATATCATACAACGATATGATATTTTCATTACACGAGAGCTATCAAATTCAAAACGCTTGTAGCTAGACGATTTTGCACGCAGAGGACTTTATGGCATGCCCTTGAGCTCTCCCCTAAGTCTTGTTTTGTTATGCCAAAATCTCTGCTTATCCGCATAAATAGATCGGAATTTTAGTTCAAATTCTCGATCCGTCCACATGGGTACCGGCCGAGGGGTGAGAGATAGATTCACACTACCTTTCAGGTGGAATCAACATAACGTAAACGACTCAGATGTTGTAATACACATAACACTGACGCATAGACTGTATTTATTAATTTATGATCCGCAACACTCAATGTGCAACCGGATCGTCGATGGTTGCAGTCTATAAAACGACCGGCGTCTAAACCAGCAGAGAAGCGAGGCCAATTCCAGGGTTCATACATAGTATCTGAAACTGAAAGCATATATGGCCACACCGACACGGCGCAGTGTTCTACTATATATGACATATGTATTAGTATGAGGCCATCACTTGTCGTCATGGACGAAGCCGTAGAAGCCGCCGACGACGGTCGCCCCGGCCATGATCCAAGCCGCCGCCGCTAGGGGCAGAGGCATCAGCCCTGCCTCCTTCCAGGTGAAGACGGCGGTCAGGCAGGTGGCCAGGAGCCAGACGGCTAGCTTGATCCTGCCCCGCGCCGCCGATCCGGTCGGCGACTGCTCGAACTGGCGGATGCACCAGAAGAGGAGCAGCAGGTTGAGGTAGGAGGAGGAGACGAACGCGATCGCGCTGCGGTCGCCGTCCGCGCGCTAGACGCAGAGCGCGAAGTTGACGGCGAGGCCGACGAGGCCGATCAGGGAGGCCCACGGGACGCGGAGATTGCTCGCTGCGTCGCTGGTGCTGCGGGATTCGGCTGGTGCTCGGCCATGAATGGGGATTTTTGGGTAGCAGAAATTCAACAGGAAGCTTCCTATTCGTCACGTGAGAGTGATAACATGGATATCATAAAAAGCTTATTTACAAGACATAGAGGGAAGAAGCTTTCTATGTATCCGTGTTAACGAGCGATAACACGGATATAGGAAGCTTCCTATGGTATTCGTGTAACAAGCGAATAGAATTTGCGAGAAATGCACAAATAAAATTAGAAAATATTCCTCCATTACGTTTTAGACGTTTCATACTTCTATTAAAGTAACGAATTATATTGCCTTATTGATTTTGTATGTATACTTAAACATGCACGTTTAGTCTTAGTGACCAATGAGCAATGCTATTGAATCTCGTACAATGTACAATATGAATAATTTAGAAGATATAGTTATGTCTTATCTTCAAAATGTTGAATTCCATTTATAAAGTACTAGTCATCATAAATTACATAAATGACCCTAAAGAAAATTAAATTACACAGAAAGTCCTTCAGTTCATCTGTTGTTCCTGGCCTAAGCAAAGATGATGCTGGTGTCAAGGCTTGATTCTCTAACGCCTGAGATCATTAATGGGAGGTATTGCCTTGAAGCCTGCCATACAATAATCAGCAGTTTGAGGAAGAGGGTCATGTCTCTTTCAAGGAAAAAAAATCCTATAAGACCTGGTCCACAACTTCATCAATGTAGACCAACTTCATCGTGTGACACGTATCTTTTCACGAATCTCAAAGTGCACAACCCCATAAATCACTAATGTGAATTTTCACGAATTGAATACTGAAGGCTAACATGTCACGCTTTAAGATTCGTGAAAAGAAACGTGTCACACGGTGAAGTTAGTCTATATTGATAGAGTTGTGGACTAGATCCTATAGGATTTTTTCCTCTTTCAATGCTGGGTGGCGAAGAAATGACTACCACTATCCGCCTTCGCCATGGAAAATTGACATATTTATGGGGTCGTAAGGCACCATTGCATAAGAAACCGATCACGGAAGAAAGTGTTGGAAAATTGACCTATTTATGAGGTCCATTTCACTTACGACCGGCTTGTGATCAGATACAAACTGGTTGTAAGGAGTTACAAGCTGATCGTAAGTGACTATCACCTAGTTGTGACCAAATACGAACTGGTCGTAAAGAGTTGTGAGCTAGTCGTAATTGGTCAAGAGCTAACCGTGCATTTCTCTCTCCTTTTGTGAACTGGCTGTCGAGAGCTATTAAACACTGCATAAATGTCATTAATCAGTTTGAATTAGCAGTTACCAGTGACTTAATTTAGGTTCATTACAACAGTTACTAGAGAGTAAATGTTTTGTCCCTATGAGGGCCTGGAGACGTCTAGAATGAACAGAAGACGAATTTCTCCATTCCTTTCATACTTTGTCTACCTACTCTGGTGAATTGTGTTGTGGTGTTGCGCTATTAATTGTACCATGCCGGCCTTCCTCCTCGGCTTGCACTAGGAAGGGAGGAAAGCGGTTATCTCCGAACCATTGTCGTAGAGAGTACCTGTACGGGGTGGTAATAAGATTTCTGGGCAGTGCATCCGTGCGACCGCTTGGCTTCTTCCTTGATGTTGTCTACTTCTACGACCGTGTCAGCGCTGCTTCTTATTCTTCATCAAGTCCTACTGTAAGTCGTTCATGTGACCAATCAACCCTATTACATTCCGTTCTTAGTATATTTCGAAGTACAGTATGCTGCCAGCTGTTGTTAGTATTGTTTTATGCATACCTAGTTATTTGTGATATTTGTCTCATAATAAAATCTGAAATTAAAATATTGCGCATACATCCAACAGAAATAGGGTAAAACACATATCATAAATTAGGGAATAGTTGATCTTTTCCATCCAAACCCAGACAATGAGGTAGAGACACACGAGATCCACCAGAGGAGAACCATACCTTGCTACGCTTGGCGGTGGTTGAGACTGATGACAAGGTACAACGGAGGGCCACAGTGACAAAATCCAGAGCTCCAACTGGCAATTTACGCTAGTCTCCACCCAGATAGGTTCACGCAGGAGTAGACATGTTCACAGGTGGCCCAGGCCGGGCCCAACCCGATTTGGGGTGGGCTCAGGACTCAAATTCCAGGTTCAGCTTGATGAAATACAATTAAAATAATAAAAAACTATTTTTATTCTCAAATGAATATGATATTAATTTTTATTCCAAAAAAGAATTAAAATAATAATTTTTTTAATGGGGAACATATTTCTCGAGCTAGGCTAGGCTCAGGACTGCTCGTTCGAGATCAGGCTTTTCAGACCTGACCTGACGTTTGAACAGGTCTATGCAGAAAAAACCCATAACTATTTACACTAAATATATGTATGGGCGGGTCACTCGCCCTTGTCTTCACCGGCGTCGAGTCGGAGAGGAAGGGGAGGGGCAGATCTAGGAGGAGGAAGAAGGGACTTAGTGGAGAAAGTGGGGGAGACGGAGCTCTATGAGAAAAACTCAGTTCATCCACCTTAAATATGGGCTTCAAGTGATGGTGTCCGCCAAGTAATTCTAGGCTGGTGGCACGGTTTGCTTGATGGCTCGTTCAAAAACATTAAGATTGTGTTTGGTCCGGGGTGAGATAACTGTGTTAGCTAACCTTAACCCAACTAGGTTAGCTTAACCTAAATTTTGTGTTTGGTAACCAACCATGTTAATCTAAATTACTACTTGCGGAGACGGAGCTTCAGTAAAATTGTAAGGGAGGCCAACCGGCCAAAGGGTAAAGAGGCAAAGATCAAAGCAAATTCAGAAATATTTAAGTGCTAAATCATAATACTACCGTATGGTATGATTTGTAGCTATCGAAGAGTTATAGATTGATATTTTCCATATTTAGGTTACAAAATACAAATCGTGAGGTACTATATGTATATCAACTCTCAAATAACAGAATTTATACCAAAATACAACTTAACCATGTTGCATACATGGTGTTCAAAAAAAAATTGCAAAAAAACTAGGGGGCGAAAGCCCACATTGACCGTCACTATGCTCCGTCCCTGACTACTTGGCTAGATTAGGTGGGTTAGCCGAAGAAAAAACAGAACTTACGAGGGTTTGTTGTGCTAGGGTAGCTTATTCCACCAATTTAATAGGTTAACTTAATCCTAGGTTAAGACGATTAAAAGGTTTTGATCGGATTAAGTTAATCCTTCCAAACCCAAGGGTGTTTAGCGGTTAAATCCCTAACCCATCTCTTAACCCCGAACCGGACGCAACCTAAGAATTTAAGACTGCTTCGGAACCCAATCACGGATTAGATAGACAACTGAATTGGCCGAAATGAGTTTTCTTGAGTGTGACGGTTTAACCTCACATGCATAGACACGCTTCATCTGGAGTGATTTTCCAAGTGGGGACGTGAGAGTGAGACAGCACTGATGAATCGTGATGTCAGTTGATAGACCCGTGGGTGGCTCTGGCCGTGCGCGCGGCGTGACTCTGAAAATTGGGTATCGATGTACTCTGACGTCCGGAACAACGAAACACGCGCGGCGTGACTCTGAAAATTGGGTATTGATGTACCCTGACGTCCGGAACAGCGAAACGTGTCACGATTCTTAGTCACTTACTCCTCGTCCACTATCCGCGTGACGTGAGCCTTTTATCAACTTGATCAACTTCTTCCAAACACATTGTCTTCTCCACCTAGTCCACCGAGGCACCAACATATCTTCTACGTACTTCTCTAATTCTCTCTTTGTATGCATCTGGAATCAGGGGTGGATTCAAGAAAGGCCACTAGAGTGCACAAGACACCGGATTTAAAATTATTTTTTATAGATATATTCTATGTATGAATAATACTAGACACCCTTTAGCCCAAATGAAGAACACCGGACATCCGATTATTTTCGTTTTGAATCCGTCCCTGTTTGGAATGATATGCTACAATAGTCTAGGGCCAAGACACAAGTCGTTGGCAGTGTGGGGTTGCCGTCACGTCCTGCTCCAACGAGCTTTGGCTGAGGCGCATGTCGTCGAGCAACACGCAGGCACCCTCCTCTAGCAAGCTCCAGTCATGGCGCACGAGCGAGCTCCACCGATGCCCGCCGTGAGCTCCCGCGGCATCTCGAGCCCCACCGTCGGCGATGACCTCCATAACAAGCGCCTGAGCTCTACCGTCGCGGGCTTCTCGTCAATGTCGCGGCAAAACCCTTGATGATGTGCTCTCGCTACTTGTTGCCATCCGGGTGCCTCCCCGAGTACGATTTGTTGCAGGCATTTGCTCAACGTGACTTTTTATCAACTTCTCCACAATCTCGATGAACTTCTTCCAAGCACATTGTCTTCTCCACCGAGGCACCAACATATCTTCTACTTCTCTAATTCTCTCTTTGTATGCATCTGGTATGACATGCTACGATAGTCTAGGGCCAAGACACAAGCCATTGACAGTGCGGGGGTGCCGTCACGTCCTGCTCCAACAAGCTTTGGCTGAGGCGCACGCCGTCGGGCAACACGCAGGCACCCTCCTCCAGCAAGCTCCAGTCATGGTGCACGAGCGAGCTCCACCGATGCCCGCCGTGAGCTCCCGTGGCATCTCGAGCCCCACCGTCGGCGATGACCTCCATGAGCAGCGCCTGAGCTCTACCGTCGCAGGCTCCTCGCCAGTGTCGCGGCAAAACCCTTGATGATGTGCTCTCGCTACTTGTCACCATCCGGGTGCCTCCCCGAGTACGATTTGTTGTAGATATTTGCTCAATTTGTTGCACCAGTTAGCTCGAAATGTTACATGAAGTGCCTTTTATTGTTACGATGTTGTATCATTTAATTATTATGATGAGGATATTGCGACCGAAGCAGATTTTTGCTGCATGGGCAACAACTCGTTCATGTGTGTTTGTTGTAAATCTTATTGTGGTCATGTGGGTTGTTATTTCAGTTACACTTCCTGTTAGACTTTGCTGCAAACACCGTCACGAATTGTTGCGCCGGAGCGTACGATGGTTTGGTTTCCACCGGACATCCGGGCGCATCTCTGAAAATTTGCAACAAGACCGGGACTAGATGTTTGTTTCTACATGCGCATGCGGAGTAGCTGTCTTGACATGGTGTAAAGCAAACACGATCTTTTGGAAAATATAGATCAGTGTGAAATACTAGAATTCTTGCGCGTTATGTTTTCAAAAGATCACAAAAGAACGTTATTTTGAACACGACCATGCTCGCCCTTTTGTTTTGAACGGAAAAACCTCCTTAGGGAAAAAAAAAACGGGAAGACGAACTTTTCGTTGGGAGCAATATGTTGGGCCTTCTAATTACTACTCTCTTCGGTCACAAAAGGATGTTATTTTGAACATCGATATGACTCTAAAACACAATTTTGATCACTAGTTTATATTGTAATATATTTATAAAATCTAATAAAATTATATTTTTAAAAAAATTCTTTTCGAGCCAAATCTATATCTATAGCAAAAAAATTACGTCTCAAGACGTCATTCTTTTGTTGTTGGAGAGAGTACTGTGTAGTCTTTTTTTTTTTTGTGTATGGGTTTACATACGTGATGTCCTATGCAAACAGCTGTGACCTTGCCGCTTTGGAACGTGTTACGTGTCCGCCTCACCTTTCTTTTTCCTCCTCGAGAGGCGCAGAGCACTAACCGTGTATTAAATCTGTCAAATACAAAAGCAAAGTGCGTTCAAGCTAGCTATTCCCTCCATTTTTTAATATTATTTTAACCAATGGCGAATCCAGAATAAAAATAACCAGAGGTCCCTGAGGCAAGATGAGCCAGGTTTCGACTGGGCTGTAGTTTGGGGTGTCCTCTCGTGTTGGGTTAGGGGTATCCACACTACGTATACATGATTATATCCAAAGAAATTGATTTTTGGACATGGTGTCCTGTGCACCCTGCTAGATTACTGTAGATCCACCCCTAATTTTAACCTTTTACACATAAATAGTGCAATACTTAATATTTAGTTTTTAGTATTTAGTCATGTGAGATCTTTGTCTCTCTTGATTGCAATCTTTTCTTTAACTACTGCTCTCTTCGGTCACAAAAGAATGTTGTTTTTAGGATATGTGCAGTCAAACTTTTAAACTTTGGCTATCGATATTTTTTTTTTCAATATTTAGATTGAACAGATGAAAATATTATATATAGATTTGTCTCGAAAAGAACTTTCATAAAAACATAATTTTATTATATTTTATAAATATATTACAATAGAAACTAGTGGTCAAAGTTGCATTTTAGAAACCATATTGATGTCTAAAATAACATTATTTTGTGAGTGGAGAGAGTATCACACAAATTTACTGGCATCAAATCCTAATGCCAACCATCAATATATGGGAAACAATTGACTTGAATGGAAAGATAATATTTATGACATGCTCCTTTTAATAGTCCAAAACGGTATCTATTTGAGAACAAACGGGGTACTCCCTCCTGTTCTTTTTATAAGACGTGTTTTGGTAAGGACGGAAATTAAAGAGACCGTAAACTAGAAAGATAAGAGGAAATGATCATGTTACATATGGTATAAATACCTTAAAAATGTGAGAGTTACTTACATTAGATAGAAGATGTGATAAATAAGGGTTGATAAGGTAAAACATCACTAAATTAGCATACACACCTTATATTTTGAACAAATATGTAAAATTCATACGTCTTATATTTTGAAACGGGGAGGGCTGGGGCGGATCCAAGAAGGACCACTAGGGTGTACAGGACATCGGGTCTAAAATTATTTCTATAGATATATCTTATGTATGAATAACATTGGACACCATTTAGCTCAAATGAAAGACATCAGACACCTAATTATTTTCGTTTAGGATCCACCCAAGAGGAGGGTAGTAGCTAATTACATGCTTACACGGCCAAACTAATTTCTCCCGTCTACACAACCCATCAGGAACAAAGCATAGAACCCACAGGTGACCGTCGCAGCCGACATCCCCCAGACGAGAAGCGCCGCCAGGCCGGGCATCAGCGGCGCGATCCTCGCGGAGAACATGACGGTGAGTGCGCTCGCGAGCAGCCAGACGGCCAGCTTTAGCCTCCCCTTGGCGGCCGCGTCGCCGGCGCCAGCGGCGCGCTCGAACGCGCGGAGGCACCAGACGAGCAGCAGGAGGAGCGTGTACGACGCGGCGACGAGCTGCGCCGACCCTACCGATCGGCGCAGCGCGAGGGCGGAGGTGACGGTCAGGAGGCCCCAGCCGACGCCATGCAGCCAACACCGGCCATCATTGGCGATCACCATGTTTGATTGCACGAGCACGAATGTTCGTTGGTCTGTGTCCATCAATGTCTTGTGTCAATATATATACACGCACCCTGATGATCACATAGTTCTCTTCGTAGTTCGTAAGGAAAATGTCGATGAGCTAGCTCGAAGTTACGCGGTAAAGAACAGCGCATGTTCACTTCCTTCCGCTCTTATAATTTAGCGGATCCCACTGCAGTACTGCACAGAGCAAGGATCAAAAACCCGTTTCTGGGGTAAATCCCGGTCGTCGGCCAGTTACCGGATTTCTCAGAAAAAACTGAATAAAAATCGCTTGAATTTAATTAAAAATCATTCAAAATTCAAAAATTAGAATTTGAACTTGTAAAATCCGAAAAAACCGGTCAGGATCCAAAATCCCGGACCCCCGCCGGTAAACGGTTACCGGCCGGCTTTTTTTCCCGCACAGGAGTACTACAACAATAATGCTGTGGGTCTGCTGCTACAATACTCTGCAGTAATACTGTAAAAAAATACTGCTGAAACGGTATTATTATAACGATTTTACAGTTTGTTACTGTAATAAGATATTGTACACTATTTATCTAGACCGGCGGAGATAAGCCATAATACTCATGTAACCTTTGCCGTCGTAGCTACAGCAGAGGATCCTCCGCGTCCTACTTTGGCTGCCCGAATTTTCCAAGATAGCGTACCACACGATGGAATATTTCTTGTAACTCGTTGCAGTGGTTTGACCATGAAATACTTCTTTTGAAACCGGTTTGATTGACCATGAAAAACCAGTTCTTTTTTTCAAAAAAAAAAAAAATCTGATTCACACTCACTTTTGTGAAGATGACGGCGAGAGTTCTCGGAAATGGTCCGAGAAGACGGCTGTTCATACGCACACGGTATTGCCTCCGATCCCTTCAGACTTCGGAGCTAAGTGTTGCCTAATCTGGTTAAAACGAAAGACTTGAGATGGAAACACAGACCAGAAGCGGCTACCGAGAGAGAACAGCGTGTGCCTTGCGAGCATCACCTGCGATGTGGCAGATCATGTCCAAGTAGTCAAACAAATTGCTTATCAAAGATATCATAGAACGACCAACACCTTGCAAGTCGGCAACGCGAGGCAATATTGGGCATTTGCCTGCACAGACGAGGCCACGGAACAAATTACCCAGCTGGACATACATAGGAGGATACACAGCAATATTACATCTGATTGAGAGCCGAGAATACTACAGGGTCAATGTCAAACAAGCAGGAACACACGGTTCTGGGCTTCTGGCACACAGGCAAGCAATACTCCAATGATAGTATTCACACTCTACGGATTGTCTGCAAAAGGACTAGTCAATCCAGCTCATGACACATGGTTGTATTTGTCTTCACCAATTTGCCCAGGGAAACAAGAATTGACCATGTAAGGCTGCCTTGAATTGGTCACTCAATTGGAATTGTAAAAGAATTGCAGTAACATGTACTCTTCGATAAGTTACAGCATCATTACTTAAAGGTGGCAAGTGGAGATCCGGTGGTTGTAAAGTAGGAAGCGAGATCTATGTTCAGGTCATCGTACATGCTCAGGAACGGATGAGTCTGGGAATCAAGACAACAGATAAGAGAGATGGGTCAAGATCAGTGAGCTAGCTTTGCAAACGACGCTTTAAAAAGAGCATAGAGCAGAATTTTTGCTTACTGATAGGGCTTGTGCAGATGACCTATCTGCAGCCTTCTTTTGGATACTGAAAATCCACAAAGAAAATAAAGAAATTGGATATTAGCCTTCTTCTGGACACTGATTTTCCATAAAGAAAATAAAGAAATCAGTTAATCTGTCCACAGGTGAGGGAATAACATTCTTCAAAAAACCTATCAAGAAGTCAGATAATCTCTGCATGTATAATGAACAGAGCAGGAATTTTGACTTGGGAATCACAACTTCACAAGCAAAAGGTAGAAAATCCGCTATGGTGGTGTTTGTAACTACATTCTTAATTTTAATTAAAACAAATTGTTAATATTGCTCAAGTAACTTTCATTAGTAAAGGGGGCCATTGGAGAAGCACATATACCATGCAGAAATGAATGAACAGAATTCCGGTGAAAACTGGTCTGATGGTGCAGAAGGAGGTGGTTGGTCGACAACAGCTTCAAGAAGTTCATAAAAGCTATCACGAGGAGGATATGGAAAATTGCCGGTGGCACATTCCAGCATAACTAGGCCCAAGCTCCAGATATCACTCATATAACCATGTTTCTGCCCACTGATTCTTTCTGGCTGTCAAGAACAGAAATTTTACTTTGGTTCATTGATACCGAAAAAGGGGACAGCATTTCATACCAAAATGTGAAACTGGAAGAGACATTTATTTAACTTGAAAAACTTTCACCCACCGCCATGTAGTTACATGTGCCAATAAATGTATCTCGCTGTGCAGAAGAACTAGCAATGATGGCACTAACACCGAAGTCTGATATTTTTACTTCACCCCTATGATTTATTAATATATTCGATGGTTTCAGATCTCGGTGTATAATGTGCTTCTCACGATGCAAGTACATCAGTCCTTTCAACACCTGCACAAGAATGATGCAATTTTAATTAAAAAGGATGATGCTACTAAGGTAACATTCTAATAGCAAAGAAACTATTTGGCCGCTTATGCGACATGTCACTGGCCTGCTTACAGATGGCAGCAAGGTAGGACTCTGGAATGGTTTTAACAGTCTTCAGGAAATCAGCAAGTGAGCCACCGTCCATGTACTCCAAGACAATAGAAATAACACCATTGACATAAAAACACTGATAGCACACAACAACATATTGGCACTGTGTTGATAAGCTTATTTTTAACTCCTGAGCAATCTGTCTGCGTATACTTTCCTCAATATTGAGCTGTATAATCTGCAAACACAACGACACTAATGGAGATAAAGACCCTTTCCAACAGATAGGCAATCGATTACACGAAATGAGTATTGGTCTCTCTTGAAGTTACAACTATTAGGTACATTAAAGAGATTGTAGATAAAAACTAATTTGTACAGAAAGAAGTGGACGGAACCATGAATAAGAAGCAGCAAAGAATGTATGTTTCAGACAATACCTTCAGAGCGAAAAACTGGCCAGTCCATTTGTGGCGAACCAATTGCACGATTCCACTACTACCTTTTCCAATCACTTTGCTTGCATCTAGATCATCTAGGCTCAATTGATGATTATCCAACGGCTCCATAGGAGGAGCCTGGAGAACATTATAAGTATGTCAATAGAAAGAAGGTGAGAATACAAAAGGAAAAAATTAACAAATTAGATGAATGATGAGTGTAACACCAATAATGGTATTTGACAATCCTCGCAAAAAAGAAGGTATCAAACAGCATTCTTCCACTATAAGCAAGTGATTGAGCATTGCCATTCAGGAGAAATAAAGCCACAAGATATAGCATATATGATTTCGGTAATCCACTGGATATGCTGATATTTATGGCTAGTACCTATGGCATCCTACATAAAAAATCACTATAGGTATTCCACTCATCTTAAAGAAAGAAGAGAAAAGGGCATCATGAGACATAATGCTACACATTGGTTTCCCTAAAACATTATTGCTTTTGTTAACTCCCAGTCGCCTGAAATTTTCTTAAAACCCAGTCACCTACAATTGCATAGTACTAAACCTAAAATTGTATTACCAAATGATATGCATTTTTAGCACAGTTTTACTGTAACTTTTAGTTCTATTTGTTTTTGTATTTTTGGGGTTCACCTAGATTTACTTTTGTCTAGTTTAGATTTTTTTTTTTGTATTTGTAGGGTTTACATAGATTTACTTTTGTCTAGTTTAGATTTTTCTTTGTATTTGTAGGGTTCACTTAGATTTACTTTTGTCTAGTTTAGAATTTTTCAACATAAAAAAAACAGAAACCATTGAATGGTGATCCAACATACCGAAGAAATTGATCGGGTTTTAAGAAAATTTCAGACTACTGTAGCTTAGTCTGCTCCAATCATTATCTAACAGGGGAATAGGAAATGATAAGAATTATATTGCAGAATTTCTATACCATTCTATACCATATCCACATGTTTGCTAACTACCCTTACATTTACTCATAGAAATCAAACATAAGTGCCTGCTTTATCAGTTATCACTAAACAGCATCCTGATTTCCAGACACAGGACATATCAATTCCAAGTATAACCAGAGCTCAACAACATTTCACTCAAATGTGAATCCAGAACCCAGCTCGCTACCTGCGAAGCAAATCACATCCCAACTGCTAACTCTGTTCACCTCGTCGTCAGCAAAAACCAAGAGAAGACCCCATCTTGGCGATTCCAGTCCTACGATTGCGAAAGGCTAGACCCCAACGGGTGAAAATACGCGATTATAATCTTTGGTGCGGGTGGTTTACCTCGCCTTCCTCGCTCCGCGAGACGATGCGGAGGCCGTCCTTGTTGACGAGCAGATCGCCGTCCTTGAACGTCCCGCTCCGCGTCCTGCCGGAGCCCGAAATAAATCCCAACACCACGGAATCAGCACGAGCAACGCATCCAAGAAAACAAGCGTGACTGGAGTGAGGAAGAAAAGGAGAGGGGATGAGATTACAAGAATTCGCTGATGGTGCATTCGTGGGAGGGGAGGGCGAGCTTGCCCGGCTTCCGAGGCGTCGCCATCGGAAGGCGGCGGCGAGGAGGATGAGGCGGCGTCGGGCTCGCTCGCCGGTGTGGAGGGGTGCTCGGAGCCTCGGAGGGGACGCCGGACGCGGAAGGGAGAACGGTGGACGGACTAGCTGAACATGTGAGAGAGGGTTGTGCGGCTGCTGCTGCTGCTGCTTGCTAGTCTCCTTTGCTTTTCTGAATTTTTTACTTTTCAAATTTGCATATTCCTCTAGTCTGAAAGGCTGGCTGACATAAGTGGCACTTGGGCACGTGCGCGTTTGGTCAATGCCTTGGATAAACATAGTGCACACTAGCTTGGTAAGATTGAGATGGAATAGCAGCCAGAAGTGTTAACGATAGGCGAAACGTAGTCTCGTGGGAATACGCCGGGAAATCGATAGGTGGTAGGAACGGCGGTTAAGACGGTTAGCTGTTGAGCATACGATTTTACATATTTGATTCTTTATGAGTTACTGCCTATATCGGTAAAAGGTTGCCTGTAGTATTGTTAAGCACTGTTGCCACCTTTCCAGTCACTTAAAATTGTTAGAAGTGGTAGCACTTTCAAGAATGGGATCGGGACACTCACATCAATGCAGAGGAGACACTGTAGCAACAATAATTCGGATCTGTGCTACAGCACTCTACAGTACACTTTGCAATACTGCAGGAATGGTGGTGCTTTTACTGTGCACATGGCCACCGTAGCTGTTTTACTGTTTAATGTTGTAGCAATTTTTTTTTACTGGACAGACATGCGGAAGAGACCTAATGCCATCTAATTGTGCGAGGATCCGCTTTCATGCTAATGCTAGTATTACATTTTTACGGTGGAACAACAACTCGTGCCAAACAACTTTACATCCACCAGCTACAGGACGCCTCGCTGTCAGTGCCCTGCCCTGCCAACGAGGGAATGTGGTAGCTCTCACGCCAATGACAGGGCTGCACCATCCATATTTGAAGGCAGAAGGCGGCGCAGCACGTCAGAAATCCACGGCGCACTATTGATTGGCAACTTGAAATACCTAGTCCCGATTCCTTTCTCTTAAACCAGCTTTAGGATTGCAGTAGAGGGTCATCATATGAAACAGTGTTTCGTGAGAGAGTAAACAATACTCCAACGTAGTACTGTGCAAAATTCTGTAGCAGTAGTGGGGAAAGTACTACACCTAGCGAGAAAACGCTAAAGCAAAATGATGCGGTATGTGACTATGGCCTTTGATTTTTTATCGGACAGTGGAGATCGCTCTTAATGCCCATACACCGTAGATCATCTGCATTGACTCCTTCAATACAGATGATCCCAACCAAGACACAACAGATCACAAATCCACGGCGCACTAATGATTGGCAACTTGGAAATACCTAGACCTAGTTCCTTTCTCTTAAACCAGCTCTAGGACCTGACAAAAATTTCGCAGGATTTTTGCGGAAACCGTTCAATTCCTACACAAATCGAGAAAAAATTTCGTATTCCAAACAGGGCAAGCACCCAAGAAAGTTTTTCTGCCCTGTGGAAAGCTATTACATGTCAAGTTAGTGGGCAGAAAATTAAAGCTCACTAAAAATAAAAAAGCTCTGATAAGGTTAGGATTTGCAATCTTGCATACTGAGGCTCAGGCCCTGGTTCCACTATAGAGGATTTTTGGAAGAATTCCACGCAAAACTAATTCATTTCTTATAAAAATTCCAACGTTCTAAACGGGCTAAGACCTGCAACTCCAACCATGGATAAACTCAACCTGTGCAATGGTAACCGCATTTACAGGCACAGCAGCGAACGAGCTCACGAGCAAAACGTCACTGAGCTACAGTGCGGATCATCGCCGACTGGCCACGGCAAGGTACAATCGAATGGCTAACTGACGGCCCGTGCGATAGGCTGAGAAGTGTGCCGAGATTTCTGCAAATCCCGGACCACATCGCCTCTGGGGAATCTCCGGCGCTTTCCACCGTGAGAGCAACGGTGGACGCCTACGACAAGCAGGTACTTCTCGCTGCCCCGCGGTCACCGTTGACCTCTCCGTCGGTCGCGAGTGTTAATATTCGACAGTGAGATCGATCGCCGGTCCGATGAACCTGACATCTTGAGGCTTCTGTGCAGGATGGAAGAAGACTTGGGCGACAACTAATCTCAAATTGACAGCTCTGGACTACGGTAAATTGTATCAGCTCGACGACAAGATGTCACTCTTCAGCACCACTGCATCACTACAAGATAGGACATTAACCTGAATGTACTGCCTCTGGGGTTGCTCACCACCAGTTTATTATCCATTATTTCTACCATATTTGGGATTTGCGGAAATCTGAAGATGCGAAAACGGTACGGCGACGTAGGCATGAATGGGGCAAAAGAAAAACGCATTCCATGAGTTGGTGGCATACAAGACTCCTGCTAGCCATGTTCAACTGACAACTGCACGTTACAGGTTACAAGCTGACGATAACTTCTTACCTACAATGCCCCAATACCTAGAATACAGTGATAGATGGGGATGATGGGTAAAAAGTAATCAGTGCATGCTAACGCGTCTCCTATCATCACGGGCAGCAGGTGGTCGGAAAGGGAACCTTGCAAATTGGATCTTAAGAACCGGGGCATCGGGCTTCCTCTCATCAAAGCGGTACTCTGCAAAACAATCATGTGGAAGTTCACTATGTGCAACCAAGAAATGCTCATTCTTACAAGTTGATTCTTGCTATACTTATGCAACCAAGAAATACTCATTCTTACAAGTTGATTCTTGCTATACTTAGCCCTTAGGTACACTTCTACAGAAGTTTATCACTAGAAATATCTATGAAATATCAGTGAACTGTCTGGCTTGTTTTAATAGCTAAGGCTTTTGAAGGAAGATGGTTGGTGCATGGAAGTCTGAAACTTAACATGGCAAAAGAGTCAAGAGCTAATTTACATTGTCCAATATTACCGGAAAAGAACACAGTCCATGCATATTGTATAGCAAGCAAATGAAGACAACATTAAGTTTTATATATTGCATATAACATGCATGTATATCCCATCCTTGCAAGGTCCTACTCACACTTTATTTAAGAAAGAAGGCATATTATGATTATTCTAATCCAGGTAAAATAATGCCTCCACTACAGGATATATGAAGGAATACAAGTGAAAATATCAATGAAACGAGTCAATGCCATTGGAACAAGAACCTTGGAGAGCCTCCATAGCAGTCAATGCACATTTTGCATCACTGAACTCCACAAAGCACAGAACATAAGCCTTGTCACCACTCTGCAGGTAGCAGTAGGAAAAAGCGAGTGATAAAGTTGGGTTGACTCAAATATTGAAAGAAGAAATAAGGGCATTTCACCAGTAATAAAGGGAGTGTGATACAAAACAAGAAGATGCAGCTGTTCACTACAAGAGAAAATGAGGTAATGCCTCGAAAGGAATACAAGAGTGTAGTAAAACTTGACACACGGCACTAGTTGTCCCTTGGGAGTTGGGAAAAGATGGTACTAAAAGAAAGTTTGGAAATAAACCCTACCTGCAAATATCTTCAATGTGTAGACATCAACGTAATTGCTACTACTCTTAGCTGCTTAGATTCTTTAAGTAAAAAACAACAATTTGTTTCCTAATATCCTACATCTGTTCAAATAAATATGCTTTATTGCAATGGCTGGAAAAATATATTCACTGTATAACCTTAGTTCTCATAAGGATTCAAATGCAAATGCACAGATTTGCAAGTGAATGAACAACTGATAAAGAACCATTTTTTTCAAGTGAGAAAAAAAATGATGCATCGAAAAAAAGCATAGCACATACACGCCTGGGCTCCTTGTGTACTAATCTGATGTCCTTGAAGCCATCAAAAGGACGGAACAAATCTTCCAGAGAAAGTTAAGGCTTGCAAAACGCAACTAACAACATAAAGAAAATATTATACAAAAAAATACTAAGTACGAAGGATACGGCCTACTTCTCTCCTTGTGCAATCAGTAGGGAGACCATCAACAAAAAGAATGTTGGATTCATCTTCTAATGGCCTGTCAACATTCAAAAGGGGTCTGGGGCGTTCAACATCTGGAATACCAGCACTTTTGCTTAGTGAAGAACTTCTCCTTACTAAAGCTGGGTCTTCCAAAGGACTAGGTCCTCGTGCCCTATCTCCAGCACCCAGTGCACTCAGGCCAGCCAAAGCAGGATGACTCACTCCTGCTGGACCATCCAAACCATAAGCTCTTGACTGTAATGGTACCTGTAGATCAAAACAATGTGCTGTGTGACAAGAACAAAAAGGTATTTACTTTGCTCTTACAAACAAATCCACTAAAAGTCGAGCTGCATTACATCATTCCGAAGAATATCTGATGCTCCGTGCAGAGCAGCAATTCTTGAAGTGTAATAAGAGGCCTCAGGTGGAAGATGCCCAGGAAAATCACCCTGTGGACCTGCTAAACAAATAAAATTAGCCTATGAAGACAAAAGGCATGTTGGCCATTTCTAATGCAACGAAAAATACCGTTTCCAAGTTCCAAACTCAAAAGAAAAAGAAAAACAAAGCAAGAGATAAAACAGAATGCATGTCTCAGCAAGGCATGCATTTATATCAATGCAAACCACACCCTTCTATATTGATCTTCACCATGTATAACTCTGTCTAGAAAGTTATTCTTACACTTTCAACAATTCAACTACAGTGTATCCAAACCAATGCAACTGCAATGTAGCCATGTAAGAGATAGCCACTAATTCGATAAAATAACGGATCCACAGTTGCCACCATGGTGTGCTTAAAAAATAACTACTATGCACCATAACTGGATATTTTGCACTTCCTCCAACTATCAATAGCAGTATAGCCCTCACGTATAGAAAGTAATAACTACAATTTGCCTTGACACCCATAAATGTTGTTTCTTCGTATAGTTGTTCGATTCACCAAAGAGATTTCCATGGGTCAATTGGTTATCACATCACATCATATCACATCACATGATCCCTCACAACATAAGTATCCAATTCAGGGCAACCTTGCATTCTACCCTATCTTAGCATACCTTATATTCATCCTAACCTATGTAGCATCGACACGCCGTGTCCGTGTCGGACACCGTGTCCGACATGGATACGCCACAGACATGGCTCGGATGCATATCCATCGTGTGTCGAAATATTGGTGAGCAAAAGAAATGAACTTCTCTTTCGGACATGGCGACAACACACGGTGGACATGGCGCTGCGACACGGCCCAGCCCAAATGACGAACCTCCCTCAAGAGAAACACCCAACGCCGCCCCTATCCAACCCTAGAGCTACTTCTCCATATTGAAACCACACCTCCACTCGCTCATCTCCCTCAAGAGAAGCAGCACCACCCCCATCTTGATGACTGATCTCGCCGGCCAGCGGTCCTCCCTGGCCACGGTGAGTCCCCTGTTCTCTCCTTCCTCTAGATCCTCTAAGGAATCCTATCCTAGTCTCCTTCCTCCAGATCCTCCCCTTCCTCTCCTTCCTTGCTGAAATTGCTCCTCTTGCTGTTCTAGATCCTGCTCCCTGTTCCTCTCGAGACTCCCTTCTCTCAGCAGACCTTCGCTCGCGACCAGTGGCGACCCCGTTCGCCGGCAATCCGCGGGCTCCCCATCATATAATTTCCAAATCTTCTCGGCTGCTTCCTTGCACATCCCCATCACATAGGTACATGATGCTTCCTTGCACATTATTACCATGCTCAATGCTCTGTTTCACATAAACATGTAATATTTGCCATCATTGTTATTTATATATAGACTCTTGTGTCCCCGTGTCGGCATGTTTTGGAAAATGGTGAATCCCTGTATCCGACACGCGTCCGTGTCCATGCAACATAGCTCCTAACCCACTTACCAAACTCTAAATAGCAAAATGTTCCGCTGGAATAGTGGGAATAGATACCCTTTTGTTCTCTGAAATTACTTAACATCAAATTCACAACACTCCATTAGATGGTACTCCCCGGATTACAGTTGATGCAAAAATGAAATCCATGATTTGTCGAGCTCAACATAAACTCAAACATTTGTATGATACCTCCTCAGCACAGATCTACATGCAAATGTGATGTCATATACCAATTCCACCATTCACCAAACTAGCAGCAACAAATCGTGACCAATCAGAAACTAAATTGCAGTAGTAATTTGGTCACGGATGCTGCTAAAACTCACACCTTCCGCGTTCCCCATCACAGTGTTCAGATTAGTACCAATTAAGAATACACAAAAAAAAAAAATCAGATCGAACAAACCTGACCAGAAAGAACCATCTAAGCGGCCCAAACAAAGGATCTTCCTTTGTTCCTTACATCAAAAATTGAACCACAGCCTTCAGAAAACATCGAACCACGCGCTAACTAACTCTATGAATATTTAACAGTGACAGCAACAAACCAAGCAGAGGCAAGCCACTAAAAGTACCCTCTTTATCCAAGGATCTGTCCCCGCGACTCAAAACGCGGCAGGAACCATGTTAGAAGAGGCCCGGTTGGTTGGGTCGGAGAGGGCGAGTGCGAGTGCGAGCAATACGTACCTCTGTCGTGAGAGGAGGTAGGGGCGTACGCGCGATAGGGATCCGCCATGGACGGCGGGGAGCAGGAGCGGCGGAGAAGGTGGACGGCGGCGCCTGACCGCGAGCGAAGTAGGGTAAAATACGCGGCGGACTCTGCGACCTGGGACCTGCGATGCGAGCGGTTTCGTGGGGGACTTGGGCTGGACGGTGTTCTAGGCCTACGGCCCGGTGTTGATTTCTCGGAGAATAATAGCAGCTGCTCGTGCGTTGTAATGGACGCTAAACCTTATAGAAATAAAAAAAAAATTAACACATAAAGCAAATTAAGTAATTAAAAGATGGTAATACGTACAAGCTTCATATTAGTGCAATATGATGAACAAGAACTTTGTGTGACAATTCTAGCGATGAACGGTAGCAAATGATATTTTTCTGTAGTTTACTTTAATACATAAATAATTGACATATCATTATATAAATTAAGTACAAATCAACAAATAAAGTAGATATTAACGTAATATAATACCACCACTCAAATTTATAACCCCTTACTTCGAAAACTACTGTAAAGATGTAACCAGCGTTGTTAACCACCAATAACCTTCGTGCTCCACAGTAGGAATAAAAATGAGATTATAATGCAAGACTCTCCCACTTGGATGTGAAACAAGGTTTGATGAAAATCAAACAAATATACTAAGAAACCGTGCCAAATAATTATTATATTCTTGAGTTAGTCTATAAATTGAGTAAGTATGTTTATTGTGCCCTCGAGGGAAATTGAAATCAAAGTTCGATTGTATGCTTTTTTTTGTTGAATTCAATATAAGGCTTTTAAATTCTCTGAATTTAACTCTGCTTTTTTGTTGAATTCAATACAAGAAGATTTCCCATCTATACAATACATGTAAATATAGTTAGAACCCTCCAATCTGCATCCTGGGAAACATTTTTCCGGTAACTCAAAGAACCGGTCTCTTAGTGATTTATCATTATATGCTTATATCATTATTCAGGATTGCCATGAATAAAACAACACTAATTAACAACAATTGATTAAGCAGAAGTGTCCAAACCACTTGAGGTACGTCGATAAACCAGATCCCACTGTATGTATAATGAATGGTCCACAACCACACAGTTGATATGTAAATTGAGCACTCATGAGTTATAACATGCATCTGTTGATCGCATTGCCCATGTAACAAAATAACAGTTTCATGAACAAAGACAACTAACGATAAATGCATGATCATGTTGTAAAGGAAGGGAGAACAATGGGAGACTTCGATATGTGAATCACACAGCTTATTGGTCAGACAGGTCAGCAGATGATAGTGCTGCTATAAGCAAGGGCCTCCAAACTACACCCCTCTCACTCTCTTGTGAGCACACATACAACATTTCAGCTGTGTATAAATCAACTTCTGACTGCATATAATTATCGATTTTTATTATTGTGTAGTTTGATTAACAAAAAATACAACCAAAAAATTATTTACGTGCAGAAATTCTTTGAGTAAAGCAGGATCCTCCTCTTATATCCATCTAAATGCAATAACAACATATCCATCTTAAATGTACCTAGTATTTTTTTCAGTTATGGTATTAACAAGGAAGGCTTAAACATCTAGTCTTGAATTATATAAGGATCCAAAATATAATGCCAGTTAGTTAAAAGACCTGAGTGTCATGAAAGAGATAAATCATAAGTGCTAACACATTCACGCTCAAACCTTGCCTACATAGGGAATAGACTAAATCGACTATAAGGTAAATTACATATAACTCAACCAGTCTTATATATTAGATACAAGTCAAGCATTGATAAGCAATTAGGCATACTTAAGATAAACATAATAGAAATATCGTCTTTCAGCCATTGCTCATATTCATATTCAATCCAAACAAGAGTCATTTCACCCAAGAATCAATAATACATAACCTGGAATCCAATTATCAGTAACTTGAATTATTTCCTATGTACTCTACCTTAAAGTAACTTTCACAAAAAAGGACATAGGCAATGCACAACTACATTGCATATATCGATAATATCACAAGGTTAGTATTAGTACATCAAATTAACAAGCCTTTGCATAGATTTGTGGCATCAAACGATTCATTGTTCATGCAAAAGAAGAAAAGGTTGAACCTCCCAACTTCAATATTTTTCTTATTTTTTAATTTGGGCAGTAACTTTTGGAAATGATGAAAATGATAAGTTTCAATAGTAATACTTACTAAATTTGTGCATGCAACTTCTATACCATTTCCCGTTGGTATTTTCAATTAGAACACTATACAAAACCCATATGTGACCATGCTCCAGGATGAGTACTCTACCCCCAACAAGCCTTTCAAATTTGTATAAGTATTCGACTTTGCTTCTAGCATTAACATAATAACTGCAGTATTCACTAAAAAATTTGATATATTCCTATTGTTATTGCATTGTGTACTTTGAAGTGGAATCATCTAATCACTGAAACACTAAACAGCATGCATTATATTTAATATCCATGATGCACTTCTAAAATTTCTTTGTAGAGTTAACCATCACTATGTTCACGATAAACATCATCTTTTCCTTTCTGTTAGCATTACACATAATAGTTTTTTTTTACATTTCACTACTTATGCAACATGGCCTATCAAATTTTGAAGGGATGTAGTTCAATACTACACCTTCAGAAAAACATTTATGAATGTTAAAGCAAAGCTGTCAATATTGTGTTGGGGCAAATTTGTTCCAACTAAATCTAATTGAAATTGAAGATTAGGTTCAACCATAAACCTTGATGAGAGTTGATCAAGCTTTAGTAACAGAAATCCGCAGAGCATACAAAGCTTTAGTTGTTCTAGCCCTTTTGTTCCTTGATCATCCGACCTCGAGCCACAATCAACTGCCAAGAAAACAAAACATCAAGAGCAAGAAAACCCAAGTAAGAAAACATGGCAAGGAATAGAGGGGAACAAAGGGAAGTATTACCTCGCTCTTCTGTGTCAAGAAGGAGAAGGGGAAGTGGCCAAAGAAAGAGAAGTGGAAGAAGAACTACACCCTTTGTAGTGTGGAAGGATGCAACCTCCTAGCTCGCATGCTTATCATTGCTTTCAACTGCCATGCACATAACCTAGGCGATTCCCAAGGAACGTGCTGTGTAGTGGAGCTGGGCTGTTGTCGAGGAAGCTAGATGCAGCATCGTAAGCTCAGCGGTTGGATGCGCATCATCGGTGTTGATAGATGGGGGGTGACGGCTAGATGTGGGGCGGTGTGGCACTCGCAGCGGTGTGATCCTTGGGGAGGGGGCGGAGGCGGAGGTAGAGGTGTCGGTGATCGGTTTCGCTTGATAGGGGCTGGCACAAGATGGTGGCAGTGGTGGGAGGTGGTGATGATTAGGGGCAGCAACAACACAGATGAGAGGAGCGGCGGTGAAGCACCGGCCTGAGTATTCCTCGTCGGATCCTCCTGCGAGTGGACAGCGTCAGATCTGACTGTCGGAAGGATGGAGACGATGAATCCAGAGCCACCGTGGCTAGATCCGGGGTTGCTATAACACCCCGGCCCAACATTGAGCCTGGAATACCACCAAAAGACCCCAACTACTAATTTTATCAGCAACTAACAATAAATTTCAGCAAAACATAAAGTGTTAAAACCCGTCCACAGGTCTCATTAACATAAAAGTATCGACATGACAAGCATAGATATATAAACTCTAGATAGTAAAGCAGAATAGTAATCCAAAACAAGAAAAATCAATCAAACGGAGTCTACCGAATGAATAAACTAGTTCCAATCAATCATCTAGAATGAATAAATATCTATCATATTCTAAGAGATTAAACCATCACGCTAAGGTAGAGTTTTCTCATGGCAAGTGATCAAGTAACTGAGTGTAAGCAGTGTTCCAATTGCTAACCCTTCCCAAGCGAAGCATCGTCAATGATCACCTAAAAACAACAGTAGAGCAAGGGTGAATCCACGACTCAGCAAGCACAAAAGTAAGCAATGAACAATGCTTAATGAGCAATACACAATATTATCATCAAAATTAATTGTTCTCTTTTTCTTTATTCTCATGCTCAATTATCTAATTCTCTTTCTTTATTCACATACACAATCATCAACCATATTTCATTCAATGCATCTCTGCACACATATCCACATGCACTTCTTTTGCATATACCGGTATAGCACGAGTGTTCACCGTCGATGACATACTCTCAAGCACGTCCTCTTTAAGGATCGAGGACCTCCTCCACTCCCGTGGAGTTGTGATCAATATGATCACCTTTTCACATGCAATGATGTTATGAATGCATAAATATTCATAGTTTTATCAATATTACCATTGTCCAACAATATCATACAGTGATCAACCAATTACTACCGTTTACCATGCACTTGCTTGTTTACCCTTTTGACGCTGGAGAGCAAAACAACGACAATACACACGAGACCACACTCCCTGGACAAACAATCCAAAACACAACTCAAAATCATACAATACAACACCGATACTTTATTCTAACTGTCCATGCACGTCTATGCTAAGCCGACTCGTTTTAACCCAAAACTACCAGACGCACTACCCATTGTCCCAGTAGTAAAACAACCCTGTCTTTCTCATTTTAACTCTAAATCCGCCATCTAAGACTCTATGGAATCCTCATGAAACCATCTATATTTTTCTAGTTATGACAAAACTATATTTCTACCATTTTCTACCATGTTCCTTTACCCGAAGACCGTTCGAGATTCTGTTAGAACACTCCGCTTCAAAATTTTATATTATTAATTCTACAACTTGAATATATATGAATAATATGAGTTCTGGAATCTACATAAGAATTCCTACAATATTCAAGTTGACACAAATATTTAATTCTACCAATTTCTCCACAAAATCAACCCAACTTCACAAAGTTTGTCATCTACATTCTGAATCTGGATAGCAGCATTCCAAAGCTGTAACTTTTTGCTCGCTACTCTGTTTTCAATGATCCAAACCTTCATTCAAAGCTGACGTGATAACCTACCTTTTCTCTAATTACACCAAACTCTAACTCTGAGTCTAAATACCCCTAATCATCCCCACAACATTCTGCCCTAAACCTGACAAATCTGGATAGAACAAAAAACCATCTTCCCCTTGACCAAACGTTCTAAAAATGGATTAGAAATTAATCTAGGGTAAAACTAGTGGGTTCATATCGTTACCCTCGAAGTCACGAAGCCAAAGCACGAATTTTCCATCTTCCCCCTTCTCTTCTCTTCCCCCTCTTCTTTGCTTCAGACTGATAGCACTAAAAAACAGCAGGAGTTGCGCATGGGAGAAGAGGGCAACGAGGGCTAGGGGCGGTGCTACAGTGCAGGGCTAGGGTTTGGTGGTCCCCCTTGCCTTCTAGTGGGCAGCCAGCCCCTTTCTTGGGCCGTGGGTCGAAGGCCCACCTCTTCCCCTTTAATTTCTGAATTAATTCGTTAATTACTTCATCCAATTTGTTAGGTACTCAAATAATTAAATGAGATATTACATTCTACCCCCCTTAAACAAAATTCAACCCCGAATTCTACTCACCATTCTACTCGAAAGAACAACCACAATTGAAAATATACAACAGATAACACACGTCCGACGTGAACAATTCTGAATACTACTCGCACATGTGAGACTCCAACTCCCACGTCGCCTCCCTCTCGGAATGACGTGACCATGGCACCTTGACGTAACTGATGTATTACGCCTCAACACTCGGCCCGACCTTTCTAGGTACACTCGGCAGACGGGACTCAAAGGTAAGGTCTTACTCGTTGGTTAACAACCCTAACGAAACCTCAAACTCGGATCTCTCACATACTCACTCAGCACTAGAACAAACAAGACGTTGCGTACCCCGTGCACGGACTCAAGACGGTCCTAGCGATATGCTATCTTCAAAATCCCCGCAACTTTCAGAAACAAACTGATATACCTTGAGCCAACCTTCCCTTTGGTACCAAATCAAACAACCTGCACAATCCACGCGGAACTCTGGTTCCCTCTCTCAAAATCAATCACTTCTCCTTTGCAATGAGCATCTCCTTTAACAAGGGACGCACAAACAACTCGCATTAAACCAATCCTATTACAAAAACAACCCAACTGAAAAACGAAGGATTCCCACTGCAACCACGCGCTACCAACTCTCCTCCAAAAGAGTTAGATCCAAAATCAAAGTTTCATCATGAAAACATTTTCCACCTTCTAAGTAGGCAGTTTGCAAATAAACACCACATAAGCCAAATACGAAAATCTCTCGAATGCCCAAAACAACCCTTTCCTTCTTTCTCTTTTTTCTTAACCGGAAAATAATACGCACCAACATAAAGCAACTCAATTTATCACTGGCATCCGCCATAAACACAAATTCAAACAAGACCCAAAAGAGTATTTCACTACTCAAGAAACCACAATTTTTCCTCAATCTTTCTTATAAGAATTTAACTTCCTTTAAACCATGTGATTCCAGATCATCGCATAACATACTAACTCAGTTCTCTTAAATTGGCAACCTCAACGCAAAGCTCAAACCAAAAACGTCATCCATGCTTTTGTAGACAAAAACTCTACTAACCCCACAAAAATATACTCTAGCCAACTCCTCTACTAACAGAATTACTTTAACAAATAATTATCAATGCAACACAACATAGATGTCACCCGCAATCACATCACTTCCATCCGTTAAGGAGAATCAACTTGAGAATCACATCACACACTCATATACTACACCCAAAGGATGCTATCAATGACCATCACACTATTCGAAATCCACTTTTATTCTACTATTTCTACACATAACCATTGGGCAACTAAGGTTTTAGCATAAAACACAAGCCCAATTTCAACATCCAAGTCTTCTTTAATGAACTTCTGATATAATTGATAAGGAAATCCTCATATTCGACGACTACAATTCCCACAATTCAAACAATATCATCAATCATTAATATCAACAATCCTCAATAATTAATTAATTGCCCAAAACAATTAAATTACTTCATCGCTTTTGGACCCTCACTAAATCACACCATTCAGTTTCACCTACACAACCACAATATACCCCTTCGCAATACCTTAACTAATTTTCCAAGATTCAAACTTTTGATAGTTCTAATATTCCACCAACATGAACAAAGGTTCCTACATTACAATTCATTGTAGGTTCTACTAGTTGTAACAATAATAGGTTTTATTTCAACTACAATCATTCTGTTTAAATCAAATTCCATCCAAAAATTATATCACAAAATCAATTTACCCTCTATTGCACCTCAAATAACTTGATACCCAATGCTTTACAAAATCACCTACTTGACCACTACTATCCAGTTGTCTATATATACTCTATAAGGTTTTGTGAAACAAATCGATTATTCCCTTTTTCAAAAGAAGAGACAAATAAATAGATTTTCAGCATATAGGAAAAAAATGTTTACACTTCACAGTAAACACAAGACCTAGAGAAATAGTCAAATAACAAGAATCTCAGAAAAGCAGAAGAGGAGACTACAGTTGAGGGCACAAGTCCCACAAGAATAGAACATCAAACCTCAAATAAGAATACAACATTACTTTTGAAAATAAAAAAACTCTTATGGGCAAAAACAGAAAGTTTAGGCACATTTCAATTAAACTGCAAGTTACAAGACTCGACTTCAATCTCAAATACTTCCACTTCACTCTTTCCTTTAACAAAGAAAATAATTTTTCTTTGATTTCAACATCACTTTGCCACCTCAAATAAGAAGAGTTTTTAAGACTAAATCATGTTAATCACTTAAGAACCAATAGAACTTTCCAACATGTCGCTTTGCTCAACAAATTTCAGCTACCATAGATCACGAACTCCAAAAGATCACGAGTGCAAAACTCAAAATATTTTCTTTTTTTCATTTAAACGATATCACGAAAGACGATCAAATTCTTTTACTCCTAAAAGAATCAACACTACCCTCACAATCCCTTACTCATGGTCTTACTAACCTCATCATTATACACTCTTAGTAAGAATCATCCTAGCCTACTATCCCATCATAAAACTCTCTAAATATATATTAAATTATTTCATAATATTTTTTGTTATCTCAATAAAATTGTGACAATCAACTTGATCAAGGGAAAACCTAGTGCACAAGCCACAATATTGAAACAAAAGTCTTTTAACCAGATCATACTATCATATAACAATTTCACAACGCACACTATAAAGGTCATTTATTAAATTTCCTTCATTCAATTATTAGTGATGCTCAACACTAATTTTTAATGTACACTAATTGTACTCTAGAGATTATCATTAACAACTGGCGATCATATTAATCATAAAAAAATTTATGGTCCTATCTCTATTTGCAATCACACAAGTATACAAGCACGTATTCAATATTCCACCTTATGCTTAGAAACTAGTGCCAAAAAATATTATTAAAGATTTAACAACATAATCTTCAATAAGACAAGGTTCCACAAAGCGATACATCAACATTCATATAGTCATTTATATATGTTTCAATCATTTTAGCATGACAAGAATTAGGTAAATCTAGCATTTATATAAAATCATCCAATAGTCAAATAGAAGCCAAATTCAAGATTAACATCTACTAAGGCAATGATCTAGCACCTCCTTAACTTAATCATCCCTAACGGTCAGATTAATCCTAACAAGACCAATTAACCCAATTTATCCAACCAGTTTAGCAAATTAAACAATCTTAATGATCATATCAGTTCATTAACATTCCATACTTCTTAACAATTCATAGGTTCTAAACATGTATGGACAGACTCTTATTTAAAACTCATCATGTAACAAATACAAGACAACATCAAATTAATCAATTTCACTTCCATGGATGTTAGGTAAGAACAATTGTAGCACCATGCTACTACCCAACTTGATAACTCATACCATATTAATTATTTTATTTAATTATAACCTCTTACATAAGCATAACAAGACACCACCAAAAGGGTTTTTAACACTTTCTTTCATAAGAATGATGCATTAAATGTAATCACTTAAATTAACCCAAAAGAAATACGTACGATCAAAGCTTCACATGATAAAGAACTTACAAATGATTATTTCCGTTATTCAAAATACCCAGTGAAACAAACGAGTCATATTTCTCAACAAGAAAAACATAACTTCCCAATAAAAGATCAACATTGCAAATCAACAATGTTCACAAGAAGCAAAATAACTCGTCACTTGGAAAAACAAACGATTGCTTTCTAGAGCCAATACATACCAATGGAAACACACCAACTGCATTGTAACGCTATCCAAAGAAAATTCATCAATCACCAGCAAGTAGTCAGAATAACCAAATGCAAATCCAAGGAAAAACAATAACCTTTCCCAAAGAAACCTATCCTCAAACCCTTTAACTAGTTTACCCAAGATAAACCCTTTAACTAGTTTACCCAAGATAAATACTTCACTATCCACATACCACGAATGGTGGTATAACCTGGTCATACCTATGGTCACAACCAAGATATCTACCTCTTGACATCGACTATCATCCACAATCAACAACACATAATAAGTTCAAAGAATCAATATCAACTCATACATCAATAGTACAACATATCGGAAGCGTAAAAATAATTCTCGTCCTATACTCATCCTACTGTGCACTAGTGTGTCAAATTTTAAGTTAATTAACCATTATCAAATTTTAGTTGATTTTACTAGTCCTAAAACAAATTTTAGCAATTTTAGGTTACCTAAGTTGTTAATCTATTCACCACGGATCTAAAACCCGCTCTGATACCAACTATAACACCCCGGTCCAACACTGGGCCAGGAATGCCATCAAAAGACCCTAATAACTACTAATTTTATCAGCAACTAACAATAAATTTCAGCAAGCCATAAATTGTTAAAACCCATCCACGAGTCTCATTAACATAAGAGTATCGACATGGCAAGCACAGATATGTAAACTCTAGATAGTAAAGCAGAATAGTAATATAAAACTTAAGCAAAATCAATCAAATTGACAGTCTATCGAATGAATAAACTAGTTCCAATCAATCATCTAGAATGAATCAATGTCTACCATAGTCTAAGAGATCAAACCATCGCACTAAGGTAGAGTTTTCTCATGGCAAGTGATTAAGTAACTGAGTGTAAGCAGTGTTCCAATTGCTAACCCTTCCCAAGTGAAGCATCGTCAACGATCACCTAAAACAACAGAGAGAGAGAGAGAGAGAGAGAGAGAGAGAGAGAGGGGATGCGAGGAGCGGAGGTGCATGCGAGGAGGAGGAGAGATGCACACGGTTGGGTTGGGCGGTTCGGGGCGTGACTGACATGGTGGTCCCAGCAGAGGTGGATGCGAGGAGCACAGGTGCGTGCGGTTGTGTGGGGTGGGGCGGGGCGAGGCATGAATGACACGATGGTCCCACTGCATGGATTTGTAACTTTCTTACTAGTGGGGGTGGGACGATTCTCCCCGCTGCACGAGGGTAAACCCCTTCTTTTATTAGTTAAGAAAACTTTGGTATGTACTTTCTAAAAACCTAGGATCGTACTGTTTAAGGATAGAGTGCAATAGGTGCCGAAATAGCATGAAGACAAGAGCATCTGGCCATCCCCGTCCCCACGCAAGAGATAGTGCCACGTTAGATAAAGATACCAATCCTCTGTATTACTATAGAGGTTCACAGCGTGAATAGCATTTTGTGAGGCGGTGAACAGTACTCTACAACACTTTAGCAACAATGAAATATGTGCGTATCGATTTTACTATAGCGAAAAGCCACCGTAGCAAAACACATTGTAACTATTGATCTGAAACTTCGATTTTTTGATCAAATGGTGGAGATCGCTCGTAATGCCATGCTACTGTAGATCCTATGCATTGACTACTTACCATCCAAAACTCACTTTGATGATAATAGCTTCATCATGAGGGGTTCACAAAATCTAAAGAAAAGCTACAATACATATTTCTAATTCATTTGGGAAGAACTTCCTCTAGGTTAGGCCCACTCGAAACTGCCGTAACTTTGCGAAGCCAACTTATTCCTTTTTAAGCAATAATCCTCGCTAACATGGTATTTGGCTCCTACATGTATAACTAGAATGATCATCCATGATGGGTCATTGGAGGTGCTCTAGACATGTATCCAATCAGAAGAGAACAATTATTTTTGAAAAATCAGACCGTAGAATATCGCATCAACAGACATGATTTTTAAATGACTTACACTCCTATACATATTTATGTTAGATGAAATGTTAAAACACTAAAGACATATAAGTCTGCAGGCTAACCACTAATTTAGCCAAGGGGTCGATCTAAAACTACCAACCTAGTGTTCTTAATAGCATTTGGTCCATCACGAGAATTTGAACTGAATCTTGTGTTTTTTAAGGAGAGTCTTGTGAAATTTGATGAAAATCTAATTTTTTAACCCTTGAGGCCGTTACGAGACTACAAATTTCACAAGAAACAAGAAAACATGATAGCGATTGTGGTATTTGTATATGTAATTTATGCGCTTTGCGTACACTTTTTCATCATCCACTAATCATCCTACATGCGTTGCATACACTTTTCCAATCCACTAATCATCCTACATAAATGGGAATGGAAAAATGTTGGGGGAGCAAAAGTTTAAAAACCTTCTTTAACTAAAAGTAAATATTATATGTAGGATAGCCATCCAAAAATATTTATCAAAAGTACTATCATGCACAAATTTATTAACTTTTATTGTGACATTTTATAGATGGGGAATTAATTATTTACCCTTCACTTAGATAGCTTTTAAGAATATACATGTATTCCCGATGTAATTGTTTATATACCCTTCACTTAGTTGGATCCTTGTTAAAATACACTATTTGCAATATTATAATAATATATATTGTTTTTCCTTAGCCACGTGAAATGTCCGAATTGCCCTCGCTCGACTCCATTCTCGCCTGACGCGAATGGATGCTCATGGTCCCGCCATTCTAAAGTACGACGTCGGTGAAGGATGAGTTTCCATCGTCAGCCGCTCCCGACTTTGCTGGAATCCCGCGCTGGGGGCGACGTCTTCTGGTAAGAATAAGTTGTCGACATCGTCGGCAAGGACGAATCCCATATCGGTGAGGGGAGAGCTCAATTGGGTCGTATGGCCAGGTGGGGTTGGCGAAGGCAGGGGCTCTGTGGGGGGAGAAGGAGGGCGAGGGGCCGGTGGAGTTGTCGCTATTGGTGTTGTTGTCGGTTGCAGAGTCGGAGGAGGTGGTGGTGGTGTTAGAGAGGATTTGGGTGTAGGGCTGCTGGGCAGTGAGGAGGGCGGGGTGGTCGAGGTACTGGTCGAAGAACTTGTCGTCCTCCATGAGCATTCACGAGATGCAGGGGAGGACGAGGTCGTCGAATTTGGCGGGGTCGTCGGCTTGGCAGGGCCATGCGGCGTGGGGGAGGTCAAGGAAGAGGGAGGGGGAGAGCGGCTTGGGGTCCATGAGGAAGACCTGCTATAGGAACTCCTTTGGCATAGCGGCCATGGGCGTGTTGGTAATTGAGGCGGGTGGTATTTTGTGGAGGAAAACATGGATGGAATGCATGAATGGATGGGAGGGTATAAAACCCAATGAAGGCTCTAAGCTTTCAAGCACAAGGAGAAGATGGAAGGGAAGGTTCGTGAAGGAGAGGCACAACGACCGGATGCGACTGCGACTACGACGATGGGAGGGAGGGAGACGAAGGCCACCAAGGAGTCGTCGGGAGAGAGCAATCCGGACATTTCTCATGGCCAAAACAGAAAACAACAACAACAACAACATATATTATTTTAATATTGCAAACGTGATATTTTATCGAGGATCTAACTAAATGAATAACATATACAGAACTACATAAGAAATAAGGGTATTTTTTGAAAACCTTCGCTTATCTAAGTGATAAGTGAAGGTAAATAATCCATTCCCGTTTATAGATGGGTAATATTTATCGTGAGAATCTCTTAACTTTTCTAGAGAAATTCTCGTGTTCTAAATTTGGTCATGTGCATTTTCGATTGAATATAATGGAAACCGGACAGCTGGTGCCTGGTGGGAAGAAATCGCCTTCCTTCCCCTTCAATCTTCCATTCGTTTGGTACGGAACCTCGCTACACTCCACCTGACCACGGGGCCACCCCTCCCGATGCTACTACCCGCCGCTCGCCGCCGCGCCTCCGCTGCTTCCCGCCGGGCTGCGGCCGGCACCACTATGCCGCCCAGCCACCGCAGCATCTCAATCCCACCACCGCCAACCTCCTACTCCCAAACCCCTCCGCGTGCACGGCCACAAAAACCACCTCATTCCCACCAAGGCAACCCCTCCCCGCGGCTGCCTTCCCCGGAACCGAGGGACCCGATCGTGGCGAGTGGAATGGATCGGTGGCCGAAATCAAGGTCCTTACGGCTGCGGCGGTGACGGCGCGCCGCGCCTCGGCCGTGCGGCGGTACCCGCGGGCTGCGGGAGAGGCGCTGCCGTGTTCAAGCCGGGGGCATTGGTGGGTGAGGGTGAGGTCGGCGCAAGTAAGCCACAGGCCGCTGTGTGCAACGGTGAGGCGAAGGCAATTGCCGCTGATCAGAAGTTGGTGCTGTGTGAGAGTGCTCTTGATCACGGGGAGCCAGCCAACACTAATGGTGGGGGAAGAGTGGAGGAGATAGTGGTGGAGTGCAGGAGGAAGGTGGTGGGCGGCCTTGGATCGTGACCGGGCTCATGTTGGTGCCTTTCCTGCCGTGGGCGCAGCATGGGAGGAGGTCGCAGCGGCGGAAGCTGTTGTGAAGCGCGTCAGCACGTGTGAGACGCTGTGCTTGTTTTTGCTAAATAGGGTACATGAGTTGGACCGTTTTGAGACTGTGCATGCCTTGGTGGATGATGATCACAGCGACAGCGAAAGACTTGCTCATTTACTGTGGGCTGTTGCATCAGATGGTTTTGTAATTTTACTATGTCGATGATCGACATTTCAGACCCTAATTACTGATAGATGAGCTGCTGTTTCATGTCAAACCCATATTTAAGTGCTGATGTCAGCTAGTCAGTCAAGTAATTAGTCAGACAATAGTGGAATCTAGGTGTTGGAAGAAGGTCTGATACTATGTGCTGCTGTAATTTTGCAGATACCAGTAAACATTGCAGGCTTAAACTGCTCGGTAAAGAACCCTGTCGTGTTTAGTCTTCATCTGCTTTGCAATATCTTCTTATTGTGTCAAGACTGCTCCCAATTGTTCTTTTGAATGCATAATTAGGAGCATCTCCTCACTCATAATAATGCGTATTGGGGACACAAGCTTGTGCTATGTATGTAAATTATTTTGTTACCTGCTAGCTTACTGAACCTTACATGTGCATGCTAGAATTTCAGAGCATTTCAATGATGACTTGAGCAATTGAATGATGTTACTGTTAATGCATTGTTCGATAAGGGTATATTTGTTCTTGTATGTTTCATGATGTTTGTTGCACTATCACTGTTTCCATTACTGTTCTGTCCTTCATGTTCAATAGTTAATGAAGCTCACCCTCTTAGGAACCAAGTGGCTTTCACTGAAGGAATGCCAACAATTACAGAAGCATTACCACATTGCCCCCATATCTCATTCTATGATGAACAATCTATTCTGAGTTTTCTTATTTTTGTTGATATGTTATTAAATGTACATATACTGTTTGAAAGAATCCGAAAAGGCTGTCTTGCTGTTGAGAATTGAATACACCGAAGATGACATCCAACTGATTTTGCTGCTAATTAAACGCTGTGATGTACCTTTCAAATGCTGTTGTTCAATATAGGATGAAAGCCACAATTGAATTTATACTTGTTGCTGCCATACTTATACCTCATAATCCTTTTTTGCAAGTTGCCTCTGTATTTGCACTTCTCAACTCTGAATAAGCTTAGATATCTCACATCTGACCTTTGTTGCCCATGCGATGCTCCATGGCTCCCTAGAATCTAACATTTGGCGAACTAGATATACAATGGAATGTATTTGATTCTTTTCGCAGTTCATCATGGAACGCTAGTTCAGCACTCTGTAGCTTTTGTGCATGGTTTGTGTAAGGCATGTATATCTGATCTTTGTTGCCCATGTGACATCCCATGGCTCCCTAGAATTAAAATTGGGTGAACTAAATACACAATGGAATGTATTCAGTTCTTTTCTCAGTTCATCATGGAATGCTTGTTCGACACTCTTTAGCTTTTGTGTATAGTTTTTGTTATTGTCTACAAAACTAGAGTGCTTTTGTTCCTTCAATGAAGCAGCAGAATTCAAAGTATGTCATATGTTGATCGAGCTTGGGATATGATATATCTTTTCCGTTCCATTCGAACACCGGAGACGAGGAGTTTTTGGCCGAAATAACGAGTTTTTGTTTGGTATTTACAGAAATGGCAGTGGGCAAACGATATTTACAAAAACCACGTTGTCTGCTACCACACGGCCGCCGTGCAGTAAGTTCTTTTTTTTGTTTTTTTTATTATTTTATTAAAAAACTTGTCCGGTGAGTTATATATATATATATATATATATATATATACACACACACCGATGCCGCACAGCCGCTATGCGGCAGCACACTATAGTTTTTTTTCCTTTTTTTTTTTAAAAAAAGTAATTTAAATATACTTTTTTATGAATTTTTAAATATAGCAAATGAGATCCAAAAATTATAAAATTATTTGTGTAGCCTACTGACAAAGTGTACTTGCTTGTGTAATTTTTTTTAAAAAATTATCCATTCTGATTTTTTTTCGACAATTCATTTCAAAATTATAATTAAATAATTTTTTGAAAAAAAATCAGAATGGATAAAATTTTGAAAATATTACACAAGCAAGTACACTGTGTCAGGAGACTCCTAAAAAAATTTCATAACTTGTGGAGTTTATTTGCTATATTTAAAAATTTATACAAAAAAATATATTTAAATGATTTTTTAAGAAAGAAAACAAAATGCTAGTATGCTGCCGCACAGCAGCCATATGACAGCGGGTATATATATAAACTCACCAGACGTTTTTTTTTTTAAAAAAAATAAAACAAAAAAACTCACCGTGCGGCAACGGGCGATGTGACGGCCAGGGAGGCCTACTGCACGGCAACCGTGCGTAGGGCGTTATTTTTGCAAATGTGGTTTCACCACTGCCATTTCTGTAAATACCAAACGAAAACTCGTCATTTCAGCCAAAAACTCAGACAAGAGAAAGCTACTTTACTGTTCTTGCATTCGTTAGTGTTGGAATGAACTCATCTAGCCGCTAGGAGCGCGGAGAGGAGCTTGTCAGGCTCGGCGGCCTCGCCATCGAGCCGTTTGACGCAGGCCTGCAGTGTGGTGGCCTCCACCTCCGCCTCGGCGAGCCGCACACGGAGGGAGGCGGCCTTGTCGCTGGCAGCCTCCCTCCGTGTGCGGCTCCATCCAGGAGGCATGGTGGCCGGTGGCGGCGTTGGGGATCCAGAGCAGGGGAGCTGGCGCGAGCTCGCCTGAGGCAAGGGCCCATGGCTAGAGGCAGTCGGAGGGTGTCGGAGCGTCGGGAGCACGGCGGCACTGGAGCAAGGAGGTCGCTCGGGGCGCGGGCAGAGTAGAGTTCGGGCTCGGGGGTGGCCGGGCGAAGCTCGGGCTCGGGCTAGCGAGCTCGGGCGGCCGGAACCAGATGGGAGACGCAGGGTTCGGGCATCAGCGGCGAGATCCGGGTGCTAGGGGTGGTGCTCAGAGCAGGGGTGCGTGCGCTGGGTGTTAGGGGATCGGTGGCGGTCGGATCCGAGCGCTGGGGCCTCGGGAGTGAGATCTGGGCGTCTGGGGCAGCGAGATCCGGCGTCGACATGCGTCAGGGTGGCCGCAGGCGTCGGGCCACGGCGGCGCAACTTGGGGGAGATGCGACGGTGCGGGATTGAGCTGAGGAGGTCGCTTAGGGTAGCGACGACTTCGATTCGAGCTGGAGCAGAGGAGGCTCGGGAGGCGACGGCGGGATCGACCAGATCCGAAGGAATTTCGAGCATCGGCGGTTCGGAGCAGAGGAGAGCAAGGGCGCGGGCTCTCGGGCGTGTGAGCGAAGTAGAGGTGCAAGCGAAGCAGAGGTGGTGCGCAGAGCAGAGGAGCTCCGGCACGGTGACGGCGGGTTGGTTGAGGAACAGTGGCAGTCACGTGGGAAGAAGGTTTAACTCTAGCTCTGATATCATGTTAGAATGAACTCATCTCTATTCCAAAGGGTCAAAAGTCAAATATATTGTAGGATCGTTAATGGTAATCAGAGAAGGATGAATGATTATATAAGATTTTTTGTCCCGAACAGGAAGAGCTTGTCACCAAATCCCTGACGTTTTTACGTGGAGGTCACACGACGCAAGAAAGTGTTTTGTTTCTACCGCGCATGCCCGGTTGCCAGACGCCAGCGCCGTGCGTGAGCGCCCTCGCTCGCCGGTCGCCACTCAGCGCATGCGTGTTCTGTTTCCGCAAATCGGCTTGCTTTACTGCCACTGCTAGCCGATTGCTTCTCCAGGCGTTTGCTCACGTGCCATCCGTGTGTGTCTGTTCGCTTAACTCATGGTCATGGACCAGTCTTGATAGAAGGACCCGTGAGCAGTAATCTCAAGGATCAGCAACAATAGAAGAGCAGTAGAACAAAAAAAAAAAGCAGCAATCAAAGCTCACACAGCAGCCCCTCTAAATATTCTCCAACCGCAAAAGCGTTTTCCACTTCTACATGCTATTGATGGAAAATAAATCCTATGCGGGGGCCTCGGTGAAGGCCCTCCAGCATCTCCGTCCATCCAAACAGTGCAAGAAAATGGGGGAAGTGATCGGACGGTAGGGGAGAGGCCTCTTCGTGAGGCCCTCCCTCAGATAATTCTCTTCCCTATTGATGACCCAACATCGAAAAGCTATCTGCTGCACGTCTCACATCACGCCCAGCAGGAGGTAAAACCAGAAGACACGCGAGGCGGTCAACCTCTGCCTCTTGTCACGCTCGGCCAAAAACCAAGCAAGTCACGCACACACAACAGCCACAGCCGCCGCCTTCTACTTCTGTGGGAACCCCAAAACCCTAAATTGTGGCTCGCTCCTATGCGTAGCCGCCAGCACCTAATATACTCACGCGTCAATAGTCTTGAGCCCACTACGTGGCCTCAACACCCGGTTACAAGATACGATCCGATTTCAACAAATAAGGGATTTTCTAACTTCTCTCAACTTTTCAATTTTGGACACTACAAAATTATCACATATCGTAGCCTCCGAAATGCACCTCCGTCCAACACGCATCATCCATATTTTGATCTCCACGCGCCCCAACTCGAGCTCAATCGTCTTCTCTAGCATCCTCGACTCTCTGGACTATGATTTCGCACCAAACTATCTCTCGGTCATTGCCGTAGACCACAGCCACCTTTGAGTTACCCTGCACATGCAAAGACCAAAACAATATCTTTTCCCAGTACAAGTTCTTCCTAACTTGACCGACATAAGTTCACACACACGTCACACGCCTCAGATAACAATAGTAACCAACATTGTCAATCATTCATCAACTAAAATATTCTAGACCTAGTCACATGGTCTAACATATAAGTTACAATGTAGGTAAATATGCAACTAGCACCCTATACAGACTAACATCTAACAATTAATAGATCTTCCCATGATTGTTTTAGACTATATTCCCATTTATTTCAACAGAGCAAAAGGTGGATGAAAACTTACATGTCGTAATAAACCTGACCATAATCTTGATTCAAATTCCGATCTGCCTGATGTAATTTTGTGCTGTAACGTTTTATCTATATAACATTTACTGATCTTATGTATAAAAGTGAGCAAAAGCTCGTGTACTTGCTGAGATCCTTACTCCTTTCAATAATGTTGGTGCCTTTCTTTGGGTTTGTGCTTGCAACACTGATGGTTCATATTAGCTAGGGCAGTCAACATTGATGTTAAGCTCATGGAAGATGATCCTTTCTTTATATATCCTTGGAGCGGTAAGTTCACTGTTCAATCTGTAGCCTTTTGATTTAAATTATAGTATATGATAAGGTATGCTGATACACTCATCTTTTTATAAGTGGCAATGTCAACCTTTTGTAAGAAATTGTCTAGAAAGGCATTGGATGGATCACTTCATCAGCTTGGCCGGTTACCTGATATCTGCAACTATTCTATTGTTGCTTGTCATTTTCACAATCTTATGTATGAAATAGATACACACATTAATTTGTTTCACTTTCTTCCTTGAGTTATCAAGCAAGGTAGGACCGTAGGACACACATCGACAGTTATTCGGCATTAATTCAAGATGATGACATGCTTTGGGTGTTTCAAAAGATGAATCTTAAGCTAGAGTGCTTCTATTTCTTTCATCATACCTATTGATATACTCTTTTTTGTACGATATGTGTTCTGCCACAATCATGAGAATCTTAGCTGTGCATAGTATACATACTTGGTTAATTTAATTATGTTCTTATGTAGGACCAAGTTGTCTAGGACTACATTGTTTTTATTTGAAATGAGCCAATGGCTCTCCTTACTTTCTTTAAAAGTACAAGTATTATCATATCTTAGTTGAACATTCTTGACAGATTGCTGTTAATTTTCTTCAAAATTCTACTCACTACTACAAAACAGGCAATAGCAGACACCTCATCACAGACGGTTCCAAAGGAGCCGTCTGTGTTGAACTTATACAGACGGTTCCCTTTGGAACCGCTCGAACTCGCTCTGTGATATGTCCTCATCACAGACGGTTCTTATTACCAACCGTTTGTGATACTTCACGCGACGGTTCGTAATATGACCCGTCGTGATGAGGACATATCACGAGCGGTTCATATGACCAACCGTCGTGAAGTATCACGCACGGTTGTTAATATGAACCGTCTGTGAGGAGGACGCCTTATCACAGACGGTTTGGAAATAAAACCGTCTGTGAAATATCACAGACGGTTCAATTTGAGAACTGTCTGTAATATACTAGTATCACAGACGGCTCTATTAAATAACCGTCGGTGATATTATTATCACAGACGGTTCCCATATAGAGCCGTCTGTGATATCCGCTCCCGCGCGATGTGTCTCTTCACCATCGCACAACCGTCTCGCACGCCGACGATACATGCGTCTCTTCGTCTCACGTGCCAGTTACTCCTAATTCTTGATATAAGACGGAATAATCACCGAAGATTAAACTCCTCCCATCGCTCTTCGTCTCACGGTTTTGAGTACGTCAATCGCCAAGGTTAGCATGCGAGCGCCAAAGCCGGCACCAAGGCGAGGAGGTCGGTGATCGCCGCTCTTTCTCACGATGTCGTCGTCGACATCGTCGGCCGGTGTGCGCGAGCTCTCTCAGCCCATGGAGGACCTATGCAGCCTACGATTAACGTACGTACATCTTTATGTCTACAATATACGTACGTACATACTACTATTTATTCTAACATCTTGAATGTATGTACGTATAGTTGTAAGGCCTTGTACAAGGTGTCCAAGGAACGCGCCGTGGGGAGGCGCGTGGCGCTGGAGCGAGAGGAGGCGATGAAGTGGCAGGACAACGAGCGCTACCTCGCCGTCGTCAACCACCTGGCCGCCGCCGGCAACCCGGGGGCTTGTTTCATCGTCGGCCTCGGGCTTGTCTTCGCGCCCAAGACATGCGTGCGGCCTCATGTTCCTTGAACGGGCGGCCATGGCCGGCCACAAGGCCGCGGCCTACGTGCTCGGTCTCCTCCTCTACACAGCCGACGAGACGCGCGACGTTGGGAAGCACTACATCAGCCAGGTCGAGGACGAGCCGACCGGCGGCGGGTGCGAGACGGCCAAGACCAACCGGGAATGCGGCGGTGCGAGGCTCGCCGCGGACATGGTCCGAGCGGCGTGGGGAAGAAGGCCGCCACTGGGCCGGGTGTGGCGCCGTCGGAGGATGGCCACCGTGCACGAGCATTGGCTGCGGTGTGGAAGGTGGGACGACTACGTCGTCTTCTGCGATGGACATTTGCGCAGGATTAGGCATGAGTATACCGGTTTCTTTGCAAAAGTGTTAGACTATTTGCCATAAAATTTTAGTTTTTTAGGTTTCTAGAAAGGTGGTGCAGCTGGACTATTTTTCAAATGAAATGAATTTTTAATGCACCAAAATATACGGTCCACAAGGACAGGAGCGATTACAATTCCACGTTGACATCAAAATATACGTACGACATATTACAAGTTCATAACACATGATGTTATGGAATAAATTAATTACAATGGAGTAATTTCTTAATTAAAATATAGTCCTTCACGATGATCGACGCGCATATAGCTAGCTTCCTCATTGGTTCTTCCTCGAGCCCGATGCCGCCTCTCGAAAGGAGGCAACTCGTCAAATTGATTGTATTCTTCCTCGTCCACTACATTCTCAACTCCGACAATCCTTCTTTTTCCATGAAGAACTACGTGACACTTCTTATTTGCCGGGTCGGTTACATAGAAGACTTGAACAACTTGGTTAGCCAGTACGAATGGTTCGTCTTTGTATCCGACACGATCGAGGTCCACGGTAGTGACGCCGCATTTGTCGACCTTCACATGGGAGATGGACCCAACGACACCGAAATAGGGGATCTTGAAAAGCACGTAGTCGAGCTCCCATATCTCCTCTATTTGCCCATAGTACGAGCTCCTCACCCATCGGCATCGAATGCATCTATGCGGACACCGATTTCGATCAGTGCTCTTCCTATCCGAAATGCCAGATAAAATGTGTACCCATTTATGTCGTATCCTTGCCATGTGACAATTGTAAATTGTGGCCCTTTGCCAACCATAGCAGCAGATCATCACTTGATGACCTCCTACCATGATTCGCACCTTTACCCATTCGTTGAACCGGCGGTTGTGCTCTCGTGATCCAAACCTCCGACCGGTGCGGATTCGCATTGGCGTACCATGTCTTTGTGCTCGTCGATGTACGGGGACGGTTGGGTCATGTGTTGCAAGACCGTGAAATGGGCTTGAGCGTGCGTATCGGATCGGGAGTGATTGATTTCCTTCCGATGGTCCCGATACCATCGGCCTTCCCTCATGACGAGATAGAGGCACACCTATCGGTTCCACTCGAGCCATGTAGTCGACGCAGAACTCAATGACCTCTTGGTTGCATAACCTTCGATGATGTCGCCTCGGTCGAGATCGATTCCGCACGTAGGACTTGAGAATTCCATATACCTCTCGAACGGGTACATATGACGAGGAACACAGGACCGCATATCTTTATCTCTTTCACAAGATGAACAATGAGATGGACCATAATATCGAAAAATGACGGAGGGAAATACATCTCAAGTTGACATAGAGTCGTCACCACCTCGGCACAGAGCATCTAGTCCTTCGGGATCGATGACCTTCCGAGCAATTAAGTTGAAGAAATAACACACCTCAAGATTGCCACTGACCTTGTTCAAGCAAGATACCCCTAATTGCAACAGAAGCATTTGTGTCATCAAGACATGACAATCATGAGACTTCATACCAATTAATTTCAAATCTTGCATAGAAACAAGTTTCTTAATGTTAGCGGAGTAACCAGACGGGACTTTGACACCATGCAAGCTTTGGCACAATTCATTTCTCTCGGCCTTGGACATAGTGTAGCAAGCTGGTGGAAGGTATGTTCGTCCTTTATCGGTCTCTTTCGTGCTAACTCGGTCCTTATGTTCATATCAACCAAGTCGCGTCGTGCGTTAACACCATCCTTTGTTTTGCCACTAATGTTCAGTAAGAGACCAATCAAGCTTTCACATACATTCTTCTCCACGTGCATGACGTCGATGCAAGGACGAACTTCTAAGTGCTCCCAATAAGGCAAGTCCCAAAAATTGACCGCTTCTTCCGATGTTCTTCTCGACGGGTTTTAATTTACATCCCTTCCCAAGCACAACATGGATATCCTTAACCATATCATAGACCTCTTTCCTCTAAAAGCCCTTGAGCCGAACTGTCCTCCTTATTTCCGTCGAATTGTTTTTTCATCTTGCGGTATGGGTGACTCACGGGAAGGAACCTACGGTGACGCATATACACGCTTTGCGCGAGTTGTTCACCATACACTCTCGTAGCATCTAAGCGGTGCGGACAAAGCTTTGGCTCTTTCGCATCGGCCCGACAGAGTTACCAAGGGCAGGAAAATCATTGATAGTGCGAGAACAACATGACGCGTAAGAGAAGTTCTCTCGCTTGTACGCATCCCATACTTATACCCTTCGCTCCACGGTGTCACAAGATCATCCAAGAATGGTGCTAGGTACACATCGATATCGCTCCCGTGTTGCTTCGCCCTTGGATAAGTAGTGACATCAAAATGTACTTCCGCTTCATACACACCAAGGAGGAAGGTTGTACATACATAGGTTCACGGGCCATGTGCTATGTCGTTGCTCATGTTACCGAAAGGATTCATTCCATCGTACTCAACCCTAACCTTATGTTCCTCGGTTCCGCACCGAACTCTTTGAAGGTCCGATCGAAGTTTCTCCACTGCGCAGAATCGCAGGTGTCTTAGTTTTCCATCTTTCTCACGCTCCGAGTGCCAACACGCAATCTTGCCTCCTTTCGGTTCGCAAATAAACGCTTCAAACGTGGGATCACAGCGAGATACCACAACACCTTAGCAGGAGGTCCTTGCTTCACCTTAGTAGTATTCTTACGCTTGTATCGGGATGCTTTGCACACGGACATACATGCAAGTCTGCATACTCTTTACGATACAGATACAATCGTTCGGACATGCATGTATTCTTTCTACTTCCATTCCCAATGGACAAAGAACCTTCTTGGCTTGGTAGGTGGTGCTTTGGGCAACACGTTTCTCGGAAGAATGTCCGCTAGGAGACCTAACAACGCCGTGAAACTCTTGTCGGACCAACCATTGCTCGCCTTCAATTTCAGCAGTTCAAATACGGTTGACAATCTTGTGTATTCGCTTGCGCCAGGAACAAAGGTTTCCCGAGTCCTCCATTAAGCGCCGAATTTACAAAACTCTCTCATCGTAGTTTCATCGCATCGCGTAGCATCCGATCCAGATTGTCATCGCACGACCTATCGTCATCAAAAACATATCCACATCCGCATATCGTTGAATTCCTCGTCGATGTCATCATTATTAACTTCAGTATAATCGCTCTTCACCGTGGATCGTCCAACATGTATACCCTTTTTGAAACCCCTTCAATCAAGTGCCCTACGATCCGCCCGGGTTGTTAAAAATCTTCGATTATCGCAATCAATGCATGGACAAGACATAAATTCTATCCTTATTCAAAGATATCCCGCTCCGCGCTCTTTTAAAAGCAATCACGCCATTAATGTACTCTTCACTCACACGGTTCGCACTGTACATCGATTCGGTCCATCTACGCTACACATGTAACAATTAGTAGTGTTAAATTATATTAATAAACTGCAAATACGTTACTCCTCCTATTAATCGCAAATACGTTACTCCTCCTATTAAGCAAATATAAAGAGTTAAAGATCGTTACCCTCGAGCTCACGATTTAAAATTCCTAATATCCCGCGAGATTCCTCACCGCCCTTCTCCTTGAGCCAATGAACAGGCAAGAGAGCCACATCGAAATACACCACTTATCCCACTCACAAAAACACTCATTCACAACACCCAAACCGATAGCTACCACCAAAGCCTCACAAAGCAAGCATGCATGCAAGCCAATGACCATAAGTTGCTAGGGCAACCCACAACCAAGAACAAGGCAAGCCAAATAAACAAGCCTCCTACAAACAACACAGAGCAAAAGCTTCTCAAGCCCCTCTATTCCAAAGAAGAGATCGAGGCGCGCTAGAGGCGGGGCCTCTGTTGTCTTTATATTTATAGGGTGAAATATCACGACGGTTCTACACAAACCGCTCGTGTTGAACTTTCATAGACGGCTCCATGTGGAACCGTCGTGATATACTCAATATCCGCACGGTTATACTTATTAACCGCTCGTGATATGGAGGATATCACGCACGGTTCCACATGGAGTCGCTCGTGATGGTAAACATGACGGTTAGTGAGAGGAACCGCTCGTGATGAGTATATTATCACGAGCGGTTCTTTATTCAACCGCTCGTGATAGCGTCTGATTTGCCTAATAATTAGATGATAAAAAGATCATATCATCACGCATTTAAAAAGACCATATCATCAATGACAAAAAGACCATATTTACATCACGCATGCATAATAGATCGGCCTTATCGTTTTACATCACGCATTTATAAAAAGGATGAGCGATCCTATCTTAGTCTTCAAATCTTCGCACGCATTCTCGTCGGCTTCGGTGGGAGCGGATCACCGATCGTCTCACCAAACGCTCCACCGTGACCTTGCACGCCAATTTCCTCTTGTAGATGTTCTGACCGTAATCAAGTCCCATATAGCCCGCAGGCCATCAACCCGGTCTCCACGCCTCGGCTAGGCGGACCGCTCTCCCGCAATGTCGATGTCGTCCTCGACTCTCTGGTGCATCCTCGTGCGGACCAAAGAGTTCCATAGGACAATCTCCACGACGAGGTTTACTCGCCGGATCTTTGGAGAGCCTCGCACCGGTCTGTTGGAGGAGGAGCTCCAATCGACCGATGAGCGCCGTTATGGTCTCGGTAGATGGGAGGGTCTACAACGGATTGCATTGCGAACGGACGCCTTGTTCGCAGCTTGGGCCAAAGTTGCGATCGAGAGGTGCGAGTACACAACCAAAATGTAGGCCGTCTGGTGGGACGAGAGGAAGCCATTTGGAATTTGTGGAGAGAGGGGATGATCAAGGCTTCGTGAGAAATCCTTTGATAAGGGTTGTCTATTTATATAAAAGCCGGAGCAGAGACGAAGAGACACTCGCGCGGAGATGAAGGGAATGAGATCCATAGCACGACGGCTCTATAATGGATCCGTCATGATATATTATCACAGACGGCTCTATTAAAGAACCGTCGAGATATCATCAATATCACAGACGGCTTATTTAAGCAACCGCTCGTGATAATATCACGACGGTTTGTTTAAAGAAGCGCTCGAGATATTCTCAATATCACGCACGGCGCCATTCAAGAACCGTCGTGATATTGAGGATATCTCGCATTTCTTTAAGCAAACCGCTCGTGATATTATCACGATGGTGCTTAAATAGAGCCGTCGTGATATTGATGATATCTCGACGGTTCATTAATAGAGCCGCTCGTGATATTCTTTTTATCAAAAGCGCACCTAGGGTTTTGCTCTTTACTCGTCACTTCGCCTCCCGCGCCCTTAGGCTCTCGCGCGCTCTCGGCTCCTCTAGGGTTCGCCTGCTCACCTCCCCGTCCGTAAGACCCGACGCCGCCTCTTCATCGACGACGCGCGCTCGCCGACGCGCGCTCCTCCCCGTGTCGGCCTCCTCCTTTGCACCGGCCTCCTCCCGTGTCGGCCTCCTCCCCTCTGCACCGCCTCCTCCCGCGCCGCCCTCCTCCCCGTGTCGGCCTCCTCCCGCGCCTCTCCCTCCTCCCGCGTCGGCCTCCTCCCGCACCGGCCTCCTCCTTGCACCGTGAGTTGTTGTGCGCATCCTCTGTGAGTATTCCTAAAGATCCGCAAATTGATCGATGGGCTTTGTTGACATGCTCGTGATGAACTCTGTCTTATACCGAGATTGAATGTGATAGTTAGTTGATTCTTGAGCTCTATTGTACAAATTACTTGCTATCACAATTTCATATCTGTTAATTTGTTACTTTGGTTGAATGCTAGTTATCACAGACGGTTGAATGCATCAAATCAATTTGATATCTTGTTAGTTCATTCATGAGCTCTATTGTATTGATTTAACCCTCCGTGATGTGACTTTGATAGTCTTTGATAATGTGAACTGAAATTGATCGGTGGGCTTTGTTCAGTTCGCTCTGTGATGAACTTTTCTCTTATCCGAGATTGAATGTTTTAAGAGATCATTTTCGTAATAGATTGAGATCATTTGACGATTAAGCAAAGTATTGTTTAGAGCTCATAGTTTGAATTTATACTATCATATTCATTTAATGAAGAGTATAGACAATAGGATTGAGATGGCAAAGACTTGTTCTTTGCAACTCTCCTTACGAGAGCACAAACTACCATCAATCCTTCTTTATATATTATACGCTTGTGCATCATTTTCGGTTAAGTTGAGTAACCGCTTGAATCGTCGATTAGAGCTTACGATATTGCTTCGCATATATAGATAGCAAGTAAGCGACATGGCGTCCGCACCATCTTCGCCGCCGTCCGGATCTCCGAGGAAAGTGGTACGTGACGCGAGATGGCGAGGAACATCGAGAATTCCTCCGGGCATAATGACCGCCACGGAGGTCAATGCGAATGGGATCTCGTGAGTCCCCAAAGCAGCAAGCGAGATTCGAACCTTGTGCGGGATACTTGGAAGGGAACGGTCCCCATCACCACACCGAGCCTGGGACACCGTGTCGGATGTTCGAGAAGCTTGTGTGGGACGGTTTTAAAATCGTTCACTTTCCCACCACAGACTGGCGCGCGTGGAACGACAAAGCGTTGTTCTCGATCGGAAAGGCGTGGAGGACCTTCAAGAGCGTGCTTGTCACAAGGTACGTGAACACGGTCGAACGCCTTCACGGCGTATAAATTCTTGTCGCGGATATATGGGACGCCTTTGTGCAAATGAAGACGACGCCCGAATTTCGTGAGGAAAGTGCGACGCACAAGGCTCTCAGACACTTAACACTCACCCCACAAACTCGCACCGGCTGGGTACGCGGTAAACCGTGCAATGGGCGGCGGAGGACGCGAACGAAACAAGGCCATTTGCCGAGATCACGCACAGCGCGCTCTCTCCGGTTAAGAGCGAGGCATCGCACGTCTTCGCGAAATCTCTTTCACAAACCCAGACCGGGATGTGGCCAACCGTGTGGTAAATGTCTTCGAACTACCTAGTTGTTAATAAGTCTATAACTTCATAATGTATATAATAACATGATGACCTCTTGCGCAAGAATTGAGTTCCGCATGTTCCAAGGCTCCTTCCAAGCGCACGTGGAGAAGGATATACTAACTACGGCCCGGGAAACAAGGAGCACCCGGTCGCACGCGAGGCAAAGGGGTTAACGATCTTGGAGGATGGATTCCCGCACGACTCATCGCACGTATAGGAGCAGGAAGAGATCCAAGGCCGAGTACGACACGTTGTTGGAACATGTGCTTACTTCAAAATTTGAAGGAAGAGAACGGTGCTTCTTGCAAAATTTGAAGAAAAGATAGCAAGATTGCGGGACCAAGTGAATCAACTACTACTCCTCAACAACCGCCGCAGCCGCCCCGTTGTTTTGGTAGGCGATCCTCCTCAACATCGGAGTAGCGCGCGCCCACGCAAAATTGTGAACACGATGATGTCCAATTACCTATCGACGACATCAAGGTAATGTACATCTCTCGAATGCTCCAAAGATAGACCTATAGGACGCCTTAGCTAATTGCGTGATCGTTTTGTAGGAGCCGACGACCGCACACTCCAAGTGAGGATGGTTGGGATGTCTATTGAGGTCGGGCGGGGTGGTGTATCCATGCAATGAAGGGATAGTGCAAAGACGGTGCCCGTGTGACGCAGGTTACGCCAGTGGTCCAGTGGACATGGTACATGATAATTTTAGGGCCGTCTGCCGAGATTCGCCTCAACGACGAAATCATAACACTAGGGGATGCCTGCATGCAGCTTTATTCGGTGGCCAAAGAAGGACATCGCCTCGACCTCGCAGCGCCGCCAACCTTCGATGACTCCACCCCAACCATCTCCACACGACCATGCCCTCCAATTCAACTTTTGAAGGACATCGTCCCGACCCCGCAGCGCGCTCAACCTTTGATGACTCTACCCCAACCACCTCGACACGACCATGTCTCTCCAACAGACCCTCCATGACCGCACCTCAACCTTCGCTCGAAGCCCGCCTCATCGGTTCCGTGGAGAAGACACCAACGAACAAAAAAGCGTGCGCGTGACGGTCCCGAGTCGTCCGACAGAGGAAGACGCAGAGCGCAAGTCGCTCGTAACAAATCGAAATCAAGAACATTAAGGCGCTCCGCCCCTAACCCTAAGAAATACTCTTTCGTAAGTCCGCTGGCGACGAGCACGATAGCCTACGTTTGGATTAGGTTGTCGAGTTTGCATAGCCGGTACTTGAAGAAGACCAAAAGAAAGGGTGCGCTGATGGAATCACCGTCGATACACGGAGGACTATTTCTCCACGAGCCCCCTTCATCGTGGGCTTCACGACTTGTTCGACCTATTCAACCTCAAAGCCCTCGATGCCTCACTTCTACGATGTCGACACCGTAAGTGTGTACAATCAAGTTCTACATTCACGTACATTCACGTAATATAACAACTCATTGCTTATGTATAGATACATGATTAAAACCGCCTTACGATTGAAAGAACGGGTGGGTTTCCTCGACCCACACGTGGTCTCGAGCAAACCATCTTGGCGCACGCATCCTACGCCGAGAAATACATAACGGCAGGATTGCTTGCTCAAAACTACGTGGACTACATAATGGTGCCCTACAACCGTAAGTAAGTGCTTCACTACTTGCTATACAAATTTCATTTGTACTTTATACGCAGATGAACTTAGGTTTAATGACTATAGCGACATACATGAGTAGGCATCATCGATCCTTCTAGTCATTATACCAAAGAGGAATCAGTACTATACCTTGATTCCCTAATGAAAAAGGCCACGACTTCACCCTTGTGCAAGAAGTAGTCGACAGTGTGCTCATTTCCTCCATACATAACTCTATTGTAGTCTTCCTTCGCTTGAAATGGCCGAGGTTAACTTTTTGAAACATGTAGGTCGCTCATCTCCTATATTGCCGAGGAGGGCTATACAAGGGAACGAACGCCACACTTAATCACGGGACGCGATTTCGAGACGTGCTACAACACAATAATCCTATATCATACTGTAATAATGCGTCTCGAACCGACTATACCTATATATGTAATTCTATTTTTCGATGCCACAAGAAAAGCGTAAGAATGTGCATTCTACGTTTGCCATCATATGCGATTCTCATGAGTGCTAGGTTGCGGATCCCGAGGTTGGTCAATCTCGCAATAATTGCTAATTATAAATTTAAATATATATGTGTAACACTTTACTCTTGTTTGTAGGTTTTGAATATAGATTTAGATTCACTGCTCGTAAAGAGATCTCGGATGTTCGAGGGAGGCTGCACCTTCATCACGACGGATATCATTATGCTAACGGAGAGTTTCACTCTTGAACGACCTTGAAACAATTAATATATTTGATATAGTTGAAATTCACTTTGAATAGTTGTGATTCAATGGTAAACTTTGGGTTGTCACTTTGGGTTGCATGACAATATTTTCTCGAACGAGTTGATATTACAATGTTTGATTGTATTTGATATATGTTCGTTTGTATGACAATGATCACTTTGGGTTGTCAACGATTGATATACGTGATGTATCTATTTTACGCGCCGCTTATTTTCAGAGGGCATGGCTAGCAATCCCGAGGCTAGCCAAATTTTTTAAAAATAGTTATGCTGAAATAACTATCACGAGACGGTTTATCAATCAAACCGCTCGATGATATGTATAATCCCGACGGTTCGTAAATATAACCGCTCGAGATATCCTTTATCACGACGGTTCTATTTACGAACCGTGCGGGATATGTGTATTATCACGACGGTTATATAATGATAACCGCTCAGGATATGTGTATATCATAGACGGTTCGTAAATAGAGCCGCTCGTGATATGCGTCTATAACGACGGTTCTTGAATAGAGCCGTCGTGATAATTAGATATCACGAGCGGTTTTATAATTAGAACCGCTCGTGTTGTGACTTATCACGACGGATGTTTAACCGCTCGTGATAACCGCAGCTTATCACGACGTATAAAAACACGAGGCACGTTCGAACCGTCGTGATGACCGCTCGGAACCGTCTGTGATGAGGCTGTGTGTAGTAGTGACTATTTGAAACAACTTCCTTGGATAATGCTGCATGCAGTAATCTAATCTACAGGAAGAAATATTTGGAAGTCTTTTTAGGTGAAAGGCTGTGTCATACTAATCTACCAGCTATGTGGTGTCCATTTCTGCTAAATTGCTAATATGGTAAAACGGATAGGCTACAACTACATGTTGCCATCCGAGAATATCAGTAAGTGTATCTTTAACACCATTCTTCTGTTACATACTTGTTTCTGTGAAGCTTCCTTACATATGTAAATGTGTTATATACTTATGTTCATTCAAGAACTTCATAGTAAAGGGTGCAATATACTGTTATGTTGGGCGAGTCCCAGCCCACTTAATTCTCCATTTTCCCTTTCTTTCGTTTCTGTGATAAAATCCATCACAAACCCATCTCAATTGAATCCTGTAATCATTAAATTAATTTTCAAATTGGTTATGTTACATCCACTACACATGACATACACATGACATGTGCTGAATATTTAAGGCCGAAAACAAAATATATTAAAATGGTCTAGATTTTCTTTATCGCCCCTATTATACCTTCTTTTGGTTGTCCAGTTCGTTGTTGGTTGTTCCTTTTATTAGTTAGCCTCATTTTCCAACGCTGATGTTGAGTTTTGCTTTTTATACATGTTCTAAACATCTTCATGCCCTTTGCTAGTGCAATATAGGTATCAGTTTTCTTTCACATAAATAAGTCTTAACTGATCATATCTTCATGCCCTTTTATTTGCTTCATCTCGAAACTGTTGGTGTCTCTCACCCTGGACTTTTAAAATGGAAATGCGGTCAATGGTGTTTGCTCTCAATTCTCGACTAGAGAACGGGAGGGTAACCTTTTATACCCATGATATTGACAAAATACAGTTACACTCCGTGGGCCGGCTGATTTAGACTCTCAAACATCTTACCTCTAAGAAGGGAAAGAATCAGAAATATATCAGTTGTACAGCTTAGGTCCCAGCAACCCGCATGCCTAAGAATCTTGTAAGACGATTTTTGCTCCACTCAAATAGTAGTATACACTGTACCAACTTGGTACTACTACCACCAAGCCACTGCTTTTGCTATTTTGGAACAGTTTACCATTAGCTGAACATAAATCAGCAACCGGGCAGTTAACTTATTACATGTGCTTCAAGAATTTGGCCATTGAATTCCCTCTAGCTTCCTACACAGCATTTTCGTAGAGGCAACGCGTAGATCTGAGTTGCAGTACCTGGGGCCTATTCGGAGTACTGATCTTGGGAAGTATTACTGGTTGCTGTCAATCACTGGCATTGAAGGAAGTCAGTGCCAGCATTGTACGTTCAATGATGAAGAGTCTTACCCTCTGGCACACTGTACTTGAAAGATTTGCATATTTATTATCAAGTCTAGCAGCTCCTCTCTATATTTTTTACATGAGCACAAGCCATGTCCTCCAAAATTTATACCCAGTGTTGTGATCTTTCCAGTTGGACCCAATGCAAGAGTTCCTTCCAACTACATATATTGTGTTAGTACTTAGTACAACATGTGCAATAACTCATTAGTGGTTGTGTAGTAGCTGTTGGTGCTTCCATCTTTGTTCCTGACATTTCTAGTGCCAGTGTGCCTCGCAACAGCATCAAAAACCCCTCAACCACCCCTGTGTTTTCTATCAATCTAATAAATAGTCGCCATTGTAGATGGAAGAATTAATGTGGATAACGAAGCAAGGCAGGGCATGGAGACTGCAGTTGTCAAATTGCCACGAGCACGTACTATTTTCAGACTGTCGTCATGCCACACTTTGCACCAAAGCTTGTTCTGAAAGAAGAGTGCTACTCTGGATGACAACTAGGTCCTACCGATTAAGTTGGGTGCTTACTCGTCTTATCAGGACAGCTTGTTCACATGCGTATAGTTATGGATTCATAATAAACTCCATTAACAACTGCATTTGTGTATGTCATCTCATTTTTTGTACGTGCAGGCACACTTATATAAGCTCACAGCCGTTCCATTACACCACAACGTGCTTCTCTTCCAGACCACTCTTTAGGCGACTCCAAGGGAATAGTCATTTTCCGGCTCCAATGGAGGTGAAGTGCTTGCTGATCTTGGCTCTCTTCCTTTTCATGGGAGCACAAGACGGGGAAGCGCAGGCACTCGTGCCGGCGGTCATGACGTTTGGCGACTCATCGGTTGACGTAGGTAACAATGACTACCTCCACACCATCATCAAGGCAAACTTCCCTCCCTATGGAAGGGACTTCAAGAATCATGTGGCCACTGGGAGGTTCTGCAACGGGAAGCTGGCTACCGATATCACTGGTCACGTTCTTACTCCTGTTAGATGTGTTCTTCGTGCTTATGTGTAGGTTGCAATTGCATCCTCTAATAGATATCATGTGTTACAAATTTTGTGGGTGCAGCTGAAACGTTGGGGTTTACTAGCTATGCCCCTGCATATCTCAGCCCACAGGCGTCAGGGCAGAACCTTCTGATTGGAGCTAACTTTGCATCTGCAGGATCTGGATACTACGACCACACGGCACTTATGTATGTAAGTATCACGATGGCCTTTCAAAGGAGTCAAAGTTTTAACAAGAGAAGCTCTGTATTGAAATCTTTTGCGTGCATGTCAAATCTTTCACGTCTGCTATCTGTCGCCACCTCATTACTTCGGACATCAGTACTTGGCAGATCTGTGTGAAGGTGTAAATGATCTCTAACTTGGTCAAATTGTGTGACGCAGCATGCCATCCCTTTGTCCCAACAATTGGAGTACTTCAGAGAGTACCAGTCTAAGCTGGCAGCGGTGGCTGGAAGCAGCCAGGCCCAGTCAATCATCTCTGGCTCATTGTACATCGTCAGCGCCGGTGCAAGTGACTTCGTCCAGAACTACTACATTAACCCTTTTCTCTTCAAGACCCAGACCGCCAACCAATTTTCCGACCGCCTCGTTCGCATCTTCAGCAACACCGTGACGGTAAGCAGCATTGCACCAGCTTCCCCCTCGACATGGATCAGATGATTACGATCATGTAATCTTTACACCTTTAACCAACTGTAGCAACTCTACGGTATGGGAGCACGTCGCATCGGTGTGACGTCGTTGCCGCCGCTGGGCTGCCTCCCCGCGGCGATCACGCTGTTCGGTCATGGGAGCAACGGGTGTGTGTCGAGGCTCAACAGCGACTCCGAGAACTTCAACAGGAAGATGAAGGCCACCGTCGACTCGCTGTCGAAGCGGTACCATGATCTCAAGATTGCGGTTTTCGACATCTACACGCCTCTGTACAGCCTTGTTACCTCGCCTGAATCACAAGGTAGGATAGAGTAGACTACCTAACCGTGGGTGCCATGGCATTATTATTATTATTATTATTTATCAGCATTGCAGACTTGTTTTTGTTCCTGCTTAACTGTGTATGTATGGTGCTAGGCTTCACTGAGGTGAGGCGGGGATGCTGCGGGACAGGGACAGTGGAGACGACGGTGCTCCTCTGCAACCCCAAGTCGATCGGGACGTGCCCGAACGCGACGACGTATGTGTTCTGGGACGCTGTCCACCCGTCAGAGGCGGCTAACCAAGTGATCGCGGATTCTCTCCTTGCCGAGGGCATCAACTTGGTTACATAAATCAGTGAACTAGCTCTGCATGTGGTCAGTCAGTACCCTGTAGTACTTCCCTTAGATGACACACGCTTCAAGCGTCTTGAAAGAAAATAACGTTGGTTGGTTCACAGTGAAAACTCTGTGCGAAATGTGTTGATGTAAAGGGTATTTCAGGTTGTGGCATGTCAGCATAGGAGGGACATGGTTTGTTAGACAGCTCAAAAGTTATAGGTGCATATGGGGTCCTGAAGATATCTGTACTGGATTTTTTTATATATGTCTCTGAAGTTTGATCATCGTGTTTTCTCAAATGATTGTAAGGATCTTGTACACGGGCTCCCTTTTATTTAAGATGTGTTTTTCTCTGCTATGTGTATTTCCAATACACGCCAGGAGAGAACAAAATAAGTAGTAGTGTTTCAGACTTCCAGTAGTTCGCAACCTGAGTTTAATGCCAATCTTTCGTGTTGGGTCCTCCCTGCAGATGATAGTTGCAAAACCAGGCACCCAGCTATTCTATAACGACTTTAATGTCTTAGTTAATTACAATAATGGTAAAATGGCCTTGACGGAGTACATTTCAATTCAGGCGGATAGCCACTTGCACCGTATCAAAGAAAAACCTAATACCAAAGTCGATGTTTTACATTTAACATGAACACTATCGACAGTACTACAGGTGACTATACAATTGACGGAAGTGATTATTGGTAATGGAGCAAATTCCTTGTTTTGGAAGGATAAATGGACATCTATGGGGAGATTTCAGCTATGCCTTCCAACACTATTCACTTTTGCAACTCACCCAAACTGCACCGTCAGATCCCAGTACAGAGATAACAATTGGGTGATCTCTCTACGACCGATCCTCTCACAACAGGCTACCGCAGAACTCCTGATCTTGAGAGATTTTTTATCCACCCAACAGCTACAACTAGATTCTCAGGATCAGAGGTTATCAAGCTCTACCATGACCACCCCAACTACATCGTCATTCTACAGAACCCTATCTTTTCATGGTCTAAACTGGCCAGCAATGGACTACACTTGGATTCGATCTATACCTCATAGTTGTAGAATTTTCTTATGGCTTGCTTTCAGAGGACGTTTAAACACTAGAGACAACATGTCAGTTAAACATTGGACTCATGACCCTTTTTGTGATATCTGCCCTGCGATAGAAACGATTGATCACATTATTCTGCGTTGCAAGCCTGCTGACACTCTTTGGAGAGCATTACAACTCACAAGGGAAGCCAACTCATCTCAAAATATATTACACTTTATGGAAATGACAAGAGCAGGGGATGCAGGTTTTTGCAAAATTTGGCCGATCTGCTTCGCAGCCTGTGCGTATACACTTTGGATGACGAGAAATGACAGAGTCTTTCGGCACATTGATCATAACGTGACATTGCTGCGCCACCAGATACATAATTTGATCAATCTTTGGTCACACCGAATGAAACCCAAGTTTCAAGATGGTGTTCGTCAGTGGAACCAACTCTTGTTGTAACTTTTCGTTACCATTTTCTCTTCTTTTCTTCTTCTCTTTTTTTAGTTTTCTATTTTCTATTTTTGTTTTTGTTTTGTTTTGCTTCCGCTCTTTTGTATCTCTTGTTTTGACTTCTATTGAAATATAATGGACATAAGGTAGAGGTTTTTCTCTACCTTCTCACATAAAAAAAAAACATTTAACATGGAAAAGTGAAACTGTAGGATCGAATACTGTAAGTAATCAGAGGGGGTGAATGATTATCGCAATTTCTTCTTTCCAACTTACTCGTACGTGGTGCTTCCTTTGCGTCGTGCACTGATCTGCTCGATCTGCTCAGCCGGCCGATGTTGTTGTCGACGATCAGGCGAACTCGCCACGAGCGCTATCTAGTCACGCCCTGCTCGGAAGGAGAACACGTCGAACACAACGCCCAGAGAAACACGTCGCCGCCAAAGACTAAGTCTGGAATAGATCTGAGCTTTATTTCTCAATCTTATTCTGTGGCTACAAAGTGCTCTAACAGCATCCCTCAAAACCTAACCCGAGAACTCCAAAAGAATCCTCAAAAGCCGTCCCGTAAAGCCCCCAAAAAGCTACACGGAAACTCTTAACCTCTGCCTTCTTTTATAGGCTAGAGTCCTAATCCGTGTCCATAACAAACATAGCACAAAATCTTATCTCTTTCTTTCGAAAATCAAAGGACCCGAAACCCTTCCAAACATGAGTTTTTCAATATCTCTAAACCTTCCGGATATGAAACGTCTTCCACATCTCCTCATGCGTCGTAAGCCTTCAGGACTTCACCTCCCGAAGCTTCTCCGCGCACCATGCATCCACCTTTAATCTCCACGTGCCCCAGCGTAAGCCCGACCACCTCATGACATTCTCGACCGCTTGAACCTCATATTTCCCCATCCTAGTCCCGGTCCTCCTTGTCATCGACCATGATCGTCTCCATGCCAAACCTGCACATGTAAAGACCAAAGAACATATTTTCGGCACAAGTTCTCCAACTTGACCAATATCAGTTCATACACGCATAACACACTCTCATGCATCAATAAACACTATCCAGATTATCTATCAAGTCCACGACCAGCTTCATGATGTCCACGACCAGTTCCAAGAAGTTTACGACCACTTCTAAGAAGTCTACTACCACTTCTAAGAAGTCTACGAGGAGTTTCAGTTCTACCAGGCCTACGACCAGTTCTTACTCGACCACCGATCACACACTGTAGCTTCAACCTTCAACTAGACACTGTAGCACTTAACACCTATAACCATGCACTATAGCTTCGACCTCTGACCAGTCAATCACGTGGTCCTACCCACTAGAAGGAACTTTCTAGCGTTGATTCGTTCATACTCATATGACCAGTGCATGATAATCGTAATTGAAAGCTATAAGTTAGACAAACCTCTCTGTTTTCATAAACCCTTTTCACACTATTTACTTAGTTTATATAAATAAACTAAGCAAATAGTCGGAGGCTAGGATAAAGTTATTAACATGATTTCAATTCTTAGTCTTACTTTCGTTTATTATCTTTTGAGTTACTAACTACTCGACAAGATGGTTTGTAGGAAAAGAAAGATATTTACATCAACAAAAACTTGTCTTTACAGGCTCCTATTATAGGCTACTCTAATGAAGGAGACCCTATTTGCATCTCCTCCATGACCTTCTTGCTGACTGGCTGCATCTCTTCAATCAACCGCTCTGCTTCAGCTTCAGAGCAAAGTCGGCTTCAATTGGTTGCACACTAAGGTTGGGGTCATGAGCTTTAAGTTTTGCCAAAGCATAACTTACTGCGCCTTCGACCGCCTCCCTATCGAGTAAGTTTGGTTGGCTTTCAGAGTAGTCACCAACTCTTGCAAAGTCCTCGACTTATTCTTCAATAGTATTCGTGTGAGCAGCTATCGTGTCTTCTCGAGGAGTGATTCCCTAGGCATGTAGCTCACCAAGTACATTGTTCAAGAGTGAAATGTTGTCTTGAAGATTGATCTTCATCGACTTCATCTCATCCTGGTTACGAGTCGAAGCCTCATGGAGTTGTTTATTTTCGACTGCTTGCTCTGAAAAGAGTAAGACTAGTCAGACAAAATAAACTCTAAAGGACTAGAAAACCAAACTGGTTGCAGGTAAAGATTTGCTTACCTGCTAGTCAAGAATCTAATTTCTTGACTTCATCGTCGTGAGAAGTAGCGCTATTTGTGTAGTGCTCCTTCCACAACTGTACTTCCTAGTCTCTGTCTTTAGCGATGCGGGAAAGCTCTTGAACAACCAAGGTCTTTTCTTGGACCTCGATTTGGAGCTTCCCAACTTCGACCTCTTTTTCTGAAAAAGAGTAAACAGTCAAAAAGATAAAGATCAATGACATATGCAGTCTTAAGTTCAGCACTTATTATTTATTTGTTCCTATAACTTTTCAGTCGTAGAGTTTGCCTCCTGAAGCTTTTTCAGAAGGTCCTCTTCTCTTTCCCTTAGCTTTTTCATTTCAACTCTCTCGTAGTCGAGCGAATCAGCCAATAACTTTTGTTACTTTTAAACCTCTAGAGGTTAAAAGTAGACATGAGCACTAAACGGTAGTCGTAAGTATTTCTACGATCAATACCTAGTCGTAAGTTTTTCTATGATAAACCTCTAGTTGTAAGTCTTTCTACAACTAGTACCTAGTCGTAAGTTTTTCTACGATAAACCTCTAGTTGTAAGTCTTTCTACAACTAGTACCTAGTCGTAAGTTTTTTTACGAGAACCCCCACGAGCACTATACAAGTGATTAAAACATAAACGACTACGAGTATCAGTGACTTACCATCTCTCTGCCTGCTCACAGAGTTCCGCCTTCTCCTGTCGTAGTGTAACAAGTTGCTAGTTGTATTCACCAACTGTGGCAATTTGTTCCAAAACTTTTTGCAAAAAAAAAGACAATAAGAAGCGAGAAAAACCACATATATAAGTACTGAGCGACTGGTACTTACATTCATAGTCGTTCGAACAATCAAAGATAATACTCTCGTGGGGTCCTTCAGCCCATCGATCTCATCTATGACTCCTCTTTTTAAGTAAGTTACTTTCACTTGAAGCTGAGGGGGTTAGATGACGAGGATCTAAAATTTTTATTTTATTATTTATCTGTAATTCTTATTATGGGTAAATATACCGTCATACGATTCTTGAGTGTACCCCTTATGATCATAAGGGAGAAGCCAACCAGGTGGTTATAAGTCTTTCTACGATCACCCCCATAGTCGTAAGTCTTTCTACGACTACCTCATGATCGTACGTTCTTCTACGATCACCCCTTGGTCGTAAGCTCTTCTACGATGAGTACCTAGTCGTAAGTTCTTCTACGACTGCCTCATGGTCGTAAGCCTTTCTACGACCACCCTATAATCAATGGAGCCTACAAATGAGTGAGTCAAATTGATTAAGGAATCGAAGCAATGAATATACGCTATTATTCTCTAGAATAACTACACGTAATACGCCACTATCTCTGACAAGTAACTGCCAGACGTCATGGAGGAGTTACCACTCCGGTGATTACTACCAACAATGCGCCCGTTATGTGAAATGATGAGACGCCTCTTGACCTGGAGATACGGCTACCTCTTCACACACTATATAAAGGCTGCAGTCAGATGTCAGATGACAAAGGGGCAGATGAGACAACCAGGAGGACAAGCACGCCCAGTAGCAGAAGCCTTAGTCTTTTCCCTGATTGTAACCACTATACTTAATACAATACACACAGGAGTAAGGTTGTTATTCTCTCTAGAGAAGACCTGAACCTGTATAAAAATTCATATATCGCTCTCTCTGCATGATCTCAGTCTTGGAGCCCCCCTAAATCAAACAATCTTTACGTAAGATCGGTTCTAAAACACCGACAATACCTCAATCGTCCTCACAAAATTCTTCAGAAATTCAAAGTACTAGAATAACATACGACGATCACGAAATCTTATTGCGATTTTAACAGATTTAGTACCGTTGAAAATCTACGAAAATCACAAATAAACTAACCAGTTTAGAGTTTCATCTACCTGTGGCGACAGGGAGCTGGACTGGCAACAGGGGGCAAGAGGGTCCCTATCGCCGGTTCAACTGGCGATAGCTACCTGGCAACAGGAAGCTATTTTTGTAATTTTTTGGAGCGGCTATTTATTTTTGTAATTGTCTTTTAAAATAATGTTATTTTTAAAAATTCGTTCACTAACCAGCGAGCCAGCAAAAATAAAGGGAACAGAGGAGAAAAAAAAGAAAGAAAGGAAGGGGAAAAGAGGGAAAAAAGATAGAAGAAAAACAATGCAATAAAGAAAGGGAAAAAATAAAAGAAAAGGTAATATTGCAGCATATATAGTTTTGATATATTAATTGCCCCTTGAATCTTACCAAGATCACAATTAAATTCTACAAATAGTTATTTACTATAGATAAAAAGAATGGATTTTTTGCAAGCAGTATGTACAATTTTGATATATTAATTATTTCTTTTTTGTGAAAACATAATTATGTGAAATTATGAACACTTAAAAATTAGGAGAAAATGAATAAATTTTTATTGATATTTTACACATACATTGTTAGTGCATCATTAAAAACCTTACGCTAGGGGAGCGACGGGAGATTGAGCGGCGTGAGACTGAGCGTCGCCCTCTCCCCACTGTTGCTTTTGTGCTACGACTCCTCGATAGCATAGCGCTACCAAGTTCCACCGCTCCCTCTGTCGGCTTCGTGTTTCGACTCCTTGGTAGCATATCTTTTATTGTACATACCACTAGATCAAAAGAGAATAAGAGAACGAAAAATGTGCTTTGCTCGATGGTGAATAAAAGAGCAAAACACAATTTATAGGCACGAAGAATGGAAAACAAATGAGCACTAGAGCGAAAGACCAGTTGAGCTTCGTTTGGTGAAGAAATGAGCCGAATGCATTCGTTTTTATAGGCACAGAGCGTCGAAGAGAAAGAATCTCGCGTAGAGCCGTTGGCTTGCCCGTTGTCTCTCTTACTCATCATGTCTTATCATGTTAAATTTGTGTCCTATCATGTCTCTGTAATACCCCGTTTCTATTTAGGAAGAAACCAAAGCGAAATTAATTCGAATTCGAATTAATTAGAGAAATTTTCGACGTTTCGTCTGTTCTTTTGGTTTTGGGCCTAGGCCTTTGGCCAACAGACCTAAAAGGGGGCCTTGAGGCCCAAGGGGGAGCATCCATGAAGCCCAAGGGGGGGGCCGGGGGGCCCATGGCCCATTAGTGGCCGGCCAAAGGGGGCAACCCTAGCACCCACCACTTCCCCCACAACCCCCTCTCCTTCCACCTGGTGGCCGCCGCCCCCAACCTCTCCCCTCTCCTCCCCACCTTGTGCCTCCCCCCTGCTGGTGGCAGCCCTTCTCCACCTCCCTTGCTGCCATCCCAAGTCCATGGTGCAGCACCTCCATCTCCTGGAGTTTCCCCTCGGTGCCTTTCTCCCCATTGCCGGTCTCCCGCGAAGGTTTGATTGGGGTTTCGCAAGGCTGCTGATCAAGTTGGCGGGGGACATCTCCACGGTTCAATCTTCATGTTCCTGGGTTCTCCAAGGGTAACAAACATCGATTGTTGTTTTATGTTTAATCGAAGAAGCGAAATCGATTAGAATTGATTGGATCAATTTCTGTCTGCAGTAGATTCAATTCTGTCCAGTAGCTTACGCGGCTGTTTTCGCGACCTTAAAGGCCGAATCAAAGGATCCCATCTCCTAGAGTTATGTGGGGTTCGTTCTTAGCTTTCAGTGGGTGTAAAGATCGCTTAATTCCGAGTTACGGTTCAAAAGTTATGTTCAATTCTTTTCTGCTGTCCCGAAAGTCTGACGAGAATTAGCAGTCATTATAATTGTTAAAATATGGCCTAGATAGAAGATGTTTCAGAAGTCTTGCCCATAACGACTTTTGTACGTGATCTCACTAGCTTTCAGGATTGATAAAGAACACCCCATTCGGAGTTGTAGAACAAAAGATATGATCTTTGCTTTACTGCTGTTTGTTTCGTTTGGGCAGAATCTGTCTTCGGAGTTCATCTGCCTGTTAGCATTTTATTTTGGCCGATTTGGGTTATCTCGCCAACTAAAATGTTGTAGACATGTTCGTTAAGTTTCTTGAGGAACTAGACTCACCTCGTTTCGAGTCCCAGGTCATTAGTTATGAGTGTTTTCGCGCTGCTGTCCAGAACTAGTTCATTGTTGATGTAATCTGTTTTTGGATTAGACCAAGCTAGATATTGTGGGGCGTCGGGAAGACGTTGTAGAACGTTAATGTTAGTGTCTTGTACCTTGTGGTTCTTATTTCGAGTACTTACTTGTGTAGGCGAAGAGGCTTCGGGTTTAGGGGCACCGTCTTTGCCTACTCACGCGTCGCAACGCGAAAGGCAAGTACTTTGATGTTCATATGTTTGGTGCATGATGCATGCTTGATGACTATATTGTGTTTTTCTGATATCCATGAGAATATTCAAAGTTTATGTCCTTTTCTTATGTGTTATAACCATGAGTATACATACGATGTCTTTCATAATTCATTCTTCAGTTCATGCTTCCTGTTTCATGTGCCTTCCACGGAGTGGATTATAAGACCCATCAATTCCAAAGATGGGCACTAAGACCCACCACCAATGTGGGCAGTTTGGACACCGTATGAAACGCTCTTCATACGGGATTGGGATCCCGTATTTTGGTTAAATACGGGCTTAAGTGCACACCGACGGTGTGTCACTAGCTATACCGGTATAAGCATGTGTGCAGTCCATTCTTTTCATTAAATCCATTCATTCTATTCATTCATACACTCGTTCGGGGTATGTTCGTAATCTTTAATGATGGGGTCTTGTTCGTATTTGTGGTATGTTTATTTATTCACTGTACTTGCTGAGTCACGGACTCATTCTTGCTTTGTTTGTTTATTTTAGGTGATCTTTGATGCTGGCTCTATCGGGAGGGAGTAGACACGCACTAATCTTGCAATTCACCATAATCAAGTTCAAGAATATGATTTAGTTTCTATCTCTCATTTGTTAAGGGATGAACTGTAATAAATAAATTTAAATGGTGAAGGAAGGATACCTTCTCCATGTTATGATTGATTATGTATTGCTTGTGATCTTCGATCATCCTTCGTTACATTTGCTTGAATTCAGTCTATTGTCATGCCATGGTTCGTTTAAGTAGTGATTTCTTTATATCATTAGTTGATATTATTCAAATTCTTCTGCATTATGGATGTATGTTAGATGGTTTAGGTGACATCTTGGCTTCCGAATAGCCAGGGTGTTACAGTTGGTATCAGAGCGGGCTTTAGGTCCGTGGTAATTAAGTTATTAAAATAACACACTGTGCACAGTAGGTGGGGTTTGGGTAATCCTTTGTATCTGCATTTCTAGTGCTGTGTTTCATCATGTTGAACTGTTCTTGAGTTGCTTATGTATTATCGTTCTTGTAGTTAATCTATGATCTGCTATGATGTCGGACCCGGATTTCGTAATCCAGAATCCTCTGTGATAAAGCTGCGCTATTCCTCGGATCGATGAGATAGCGCCACAGCACACATTGCTGAATCATTTCATACACCGCGAGACCAAATCGCTCGTTAATACAAGCATCCGAGTTCAATTAGACCGCTGGTCGAAGTTTACAAAAGGGCCGATCAGCCAAATGAGTTCATTACAAAATCTCGAGCACGTTAGCGGAAGCAAAAGGGGTAGAGTAAGTCTCTCCACAGCAAGCGATCGAGTACCATGTGTACGACCGTATTAGCCACGTGCTTGGATAATATAGGATGTACACGAGTACCAACTGAGCCAACCGATCGAGGCGAGACTCGGATCACGAACTATGCTACTCTTCTTCATGTCCTTGCTCCTCGGCGTCCCGGTTTTCGTAGTAGACGTAGTCTCCATGATCCGCGGGTTCGGGGTTGGGGGAAAGAGCGAGGATGAGCACAACTACCGTGCTCGCGAGCCAACACACAAGATGCAATATTATACATGCAAGGCTTAACAAGGATGGCTCGGTTCATTTATTTGCACAAAGCAATATTTAAAGTACCAATATTAAAAGTCCTATCACGTAGCATTTTAACCAAATTGCATTTGTTAAAGAGATTACTTGTGCAATATTTATACAAAGAGAGGTTACCTCCACCTCATGCTTATTTTTGATAGCGGTTACATCCACCACTTAACATCACCGGTACATCCACCTGTGGAAAACCAAAGCCGTGGTCACAACGACTCCAACACATTTTATCCCGCCCACAAGGTTTTATAAATGTAACTAACTCTTGTAAGTTCCCATGTCCGCCATGACCGTAGGCACGGCTATTCGAACAGCTTATTACACTCGCAGAGGTTGTACACTTTACCCACAAGAGACAATCATTCTCGACATATACACATGTTTAGTAGACATGTGAGTCAAGGGGAGATCGTCACAAGGCCTTTACAATGCATCCACCAAAGATTTGTTACACCCGCTAAGGTTTCACTCGAGAAGAGTTACGCCACATAGACCCGTCAACTCTTTCCTGCACCTCTCTTGCGCCACACGACTTACGCCACATAGACCCGTAAGTCGACACCCAACCCATAGCCACATAGGCTTATGGCGTAGCGGGTCATCCGCTCGTGCAACTCATACTAACGGATACAAATTATTTAGCCAGTCGACACCATTATAGACATGTGGTCGCATCGTTTACATTGGGAGATCATCACAGGATTAAGTCCTTAGGGACCATCCGGCGTTCATACCACATACCATCCACAAACCAACATTCCTTGGGCTGCATTAGCACCCACCAACATACCATCCATCATACCATCCGCCTGCATGTGACAAGCAATTTCCTTAGGGTTTTAAGAGGTAGGAAAATACAACATCATAACCATCTCACCATTTACACCCAATGACCGCCCAAAATCATGTTCATTTCAAAAGATGATGAATGGGGTAGATGATACCCGATACTTAAGCAAGACTAGCATGGCGCTTAAGTATAGCCTATACTAGTATAGTTACCAAATATTTACTAGGGTGACAAGGGTGTATGGCAATTCAATTATCAAGGGATGGTGTACTAATAATAAAGCATCAACATGGCATTTAACTACCTTAGGGTATTTAACATACATTTGCATAAGGGAAATAAAGCATGCAATTTGATATTTAAAAGAACATAATTTGCATAAAATGTAGGTTCAATATGATCAAAGTGTCGACTCGCCTGGGTCTACGGCTAGATGATCTTGATATTCTTGAGCTTGATCGAAGTGGGGGTCTCCGGCTTCTCCGAATTCTACGCGAACGATCGTACCGGAAAGAAATAAACGAGCAATTAAATTAAATAAATAACAAGTCTCATCAAATGAACTCCAAAATAAACCAAATTAGCACCAACAGGAAGAGCTTGATTTTAGAAATTTTTAGAAACAAACTACACAATTTTTGGAGCTAAAATGAGGGAGAAATAAATATTTGAAACCTCTCTTTTGAATTAAAAAGAAAAAGGGAAAAGAAAATCACAAAAAAAAGAAAAAGACAAAGTGGCCCACGGTACGCTTTTTGGCCAGCGCGACTCGGGCGGGCGCGCTATGCTGCCCACTGGCGACCTTCGGCTCGGCATGAGGCGTGCCCGCGCCAGACGCGCCCATGGGAGCCGGTGGCCTCAAGAAGCGGAGGCGAGGGGCCTCACCGGGAGAAAAGAAAGAAGGAAGGCGCTAGGCGAAGGTGGAAGAGAGCGGCGCGCGGCGCACACGGAGAGGAGGAGGGTCTGGCCGGGGAAGCGGCGACGGCGACGGGGAGGATGACGACGACGACAAGCGGCGACCGTAGGGGAGGCGAGGCACGGCACGGGCGGCGACGACGACGCCTTCCGCAGGTAAGTCCTTCGGTCGTTCCTCTTCCTCTCTTCTTGCTTTTCTTCTTTTCTTGATATTCCTCCTCGGGTTCTAGATTGGGGAGGGAGAAGGGGGTGAGAGGAGCGGAGGAAGGGCGTCGGTTTTAAAGGCCGAGGGGGAAGCCTTGGATCGGGGGGAGGAGGAGGAAGGAGCCGTTGACAACGGGGCGGCGCAAGAACCGAGGGCGGCTCGGCGCAGCGGCGAAGAAGGGATGGACGGACGAGGAAGGGCACGGTCGCTGGGCGCTGGCGCGGCAGCGAACTTGGCCGGATGCGTTTGCGCGCGAGGGTCGGCGGCTCGGTGCGGCAATGCCCGTGAAGAGGAAGAGGGAGCAGGCTAGGGTTAGGGGACTAGGTTAGGTTAGGCGATTTTGGGGAAGGAGGAGCTTGAGCCTTTGGGGAATCCGAATCTTTGAACGATTTGGGCAAATTTTGGGGTTGGAGCTCCTTGAACCAAGAACACAAGATCTTGCCAAAAGATCCAAAATTGACGTTACAAAACCTACCCACCTTAAAAGAATCTCGACCCCAGATTCAAGCTCCTCGAGAATGTAGGGGTAATCCAACTTCGCTTGATCTTCACGCCCCACGTGGCTTCTCTCTCGAGTGGTTGCTCCATTGCACTTTGCATAAGCGGATGATCGACGCCTTGTTTGCTTCTCCACGACATCAAGAATCTTGATCGGATGTTCGATAATGACAAGTCTTTCTCGAGTGCAATGGTTTCAATTGAGCTTGCTCTTCCGTACTCGAGACATTTCTTGAGCCGAGAAACATGGAACACATTGTGGACATCCGACAAATTTCTGGTAATTCCAGTTGATATGCTACCTCTCCACGCCATGTGATTGGGAACGGGCCTATGTATCTTGGCGCAAGCTTGCCTTTCACTTTAAACCTTCGCATTCCTCAAGGTGACACTTTGAGGTATACCGATCTCCAACTTCAAAGTTAACTCTCTACGACGGTTGTCGGCATAACTTTTCTGTCGGATTGAGCAGCTTGTAGACGATCTCGATCAACTCGACTTTCTTTCGCTTGCTTGAGAGTATCGGTCCAAGATATAACCTTCTCCCGATTCGACCAATGCAAGGGAGTTCGCATTTTCTCCCATAGAGTGCTTCAAACGGGGACATCTTCAAACCGGATTGGTAGTCGTTGTTGTAGGCAAATTCCGCATATGGTAGACACCTCCCGCCTACGTGAAACTCTAAAGCACAAGCCCGAAGCATGTCTTCAAGAATCGATTTACCCTTCTCGTCTCGCCCATCACCGAGGATGATATGTCAGATCAAGTTTAAGTGAGTTCCAAGTGCATCATGTAGACTAGCCCGTAAATGCGAGGTAAATCGAGAACCTCGATCCGAGACTATCCTCTTGGGTACCCATGCGGACATACAATACGAGCCATGTATAACTCGGCTAATTTATCTCCCTTGTAGGTGGTCTTCACAGGGATGAAATGGGCAACTTTGGTTAATCTGTCGATTATGACCCATACGGAATCATATCCGGTCTTGGTTCTCGGCAGACCCGTAATGAAATCCATTCCAATTTCTTCCCACTTCCATTAAGGGATTTGCAGTGGTTGCAGCAATCCTGCGGGTCTCTGATGTTCTGCCTTGATCCGTTGGCACACATCACAACAAGCTACGAACTCGGCGATGTCTCTTTTCATTCGCGGCCACCAATATAGAATCTTCATATCTTGATACATCTTGGTGCTACCTGGGTGTATGGTGTATGCTGAGCTATGGGCTTCTTTTAGAATCAATTCTTTGAGCTCCTTTTGGTGGGGAACAAATAGACGTTTCCCATACCATAGGATTCCTTGTTGGTCTTCCACCATCTTTGAGGCCTTTCCTTTGACCATGAGATATTTAAACTTCTGAACTCCGCGGTGTCCTTTCTCGAGCGGCCTTGACCTGTTCTTCCAAGGTTGGTTGAACTTCCATAGTCGCTAAGGTGCCTTGTTCTACTAACTCGAGGTTAAGTGCCTCTAATTCCTTGCAAAGCTCAAAGTTGATACTCTTGAACCATAACATTTTTGCAAGAGGACTTACGGCTTAATGCATCGGCCACTACATTAGCCTTCCCAGTGATGGTAATGAACATCCAAGTCGTAATCCTTAATCGCTTCTAACCATCTCCTTTGTCGGAGGTTGAGGTCTGTCTCGTGAAAATGTACTTAAGACTCTTGTGGTCCGTATAGATATTACAATGATTTCCAATCAAGTAATGCCGCCAAATCTTTAGGCATGCACTACTACCGCTAACTCCAAATCATGAGTTGGATAGTTGTCTTCATGTGGGCGAGTTGTCCGGATGCATATGCTACGACGCTTCCTCCTTGCATAAGCACGCAGACCAAGACCTTGGCGCGAAGCATCACAATAGACTTCAAAGTCCTTGTGTATGTCCTGCAAGACTAACACTGTGCAATGGTTAACTTCTTCTTCAACTCTTGGAAACTCTTTTCACAAGCTTCATCCATTCGCATTTCTTTTCCTTCTTGAGCGGTGGGTCATTGGTCCGATAGTTTGGAGAATCCTTCAATGAAGCGTCGAGTATCCACCATTCCGAGAAAACTACGCACTTCGGTCATCGAGGTTGGTTGTTTCCATCCCAACACCGTTTCTACTTTGGATGGGTCGATCGCGACTCCTCCAAATGGATACGATATGTCCGAGAAAATCGATCTCTTGAAGCCAAAATTCACACTTGCCGCACTTGGCATACAACCGATGTTCTTAAGCTTCTCCAGACCAAATGCGATGTTCAAAGATGTTCCTCATTAGTCTTGGAGTAGATTAAGATGTCGCTCTATGAACACGACAACAAACTTATCCGTATTCCATGAATACTTTGTTCATAAGGTTCATGAAGTAGGTGGCGATTGGTCAAGCCAAACGACATAATCGTGAACTCATACAAGCCATACCAGGGTGGTAAAAGCTGTTTTAGGGATGTCCTCACTACGATCTTAACTCGATGATATCTCGACCTTAGGTCTATCTTGGAGAACATCGTTGTTCTCGACGGTTGGTCGAATAGATCATCAATGCGGGCAAGGGATACTTATTCTTGATGGTCACCTCATTGAGGGCTCTGTAATCCACGCACACCTGGCGGTGCCATCCTTTTTCTTTACAAAAAGTATCGCGAACCCTGGGGATGAGCTAGGTCTAATAAATCCTTTTTCCCGTAATTCTTCCATTTGTACCTTAAGCTCTTCAAGCTCATCAACTGCCATCCTATATGGCCTCTGGCAATTGGGGCTGTTCTCGGCTTTAGGTTGATCACAAACTCTATGTCTCTTGCCGGTGGCATGCGTGCAATTCTTCCGAAAACTTCCGGTAATCTTGAACTACTGTGTGTTGTTTCAGAGTCACCTTCTCGAGGTTATGGATTGTACGATCCAAACACGAGGAGCGGTCTATATTAACTCGATTGTGGTACCGGGTTTTGGTGAGTACCACCTTCCTGCTGGTACGATCTATCATTCCTTGGTATCGGCCAACCAATCCATCCCTAGGATGATATCCGAGTTTGGGATCAAGCACTAAGAGGTTTGCTAGGAATCCGAATTTTCCATAGCAATCTCTACTGGGGACTTACTAAGATGGTAGTCAAGGGTCCCCTGTGAACTAAGTACCACGGGTTTCTTTAGCTTAAAGGTTGGCAACTTAAGCCTTTCAACAAATTTTCTTGATATGAAAGAATGCTAAGCTCCGTAATCAAACAAAACTTGTGCTAGTATCGATTTAACAGAGAACGCACCCATTAGAACTCCCGTAGCTTCTCGAGCCTCCTCGGCCGTGACATGGTTCACATGGCCGCGATTTGGTGTCGAGGTAGATCTAGGTGCTATGGGCCCGATGGTTCTCGCTGAGCCGATGTTTGACCTTGAGCCGGTGTGGCTCCCGAGTTGAACTTCGCGGAGTGTTCGACGTTGAGGGCATCGATTGGCAGTGTCCTCTCACCCACAAAGTGGAAACAATGGAGATGAGCTCTTCGGGTTGCTTGTTGCAGTCGTCCGTGGGACGAAGGATGCGAAACCATTCCCATTGGTACGCTGGGCTGGGGCTTGAGTTCCTTGTGGAGAAACTACACCGCTTAAAAGATGAGTTGCCAGTGAATGTTGACTTATGAGGAAAGCCACCTTGCGCTTCGAATACCATCTTTCTCTGGCGCTTACTTCCGCAATCTTCTTCTCGCTTTTCCAAAGACGAGGGCTTTGTTGATCAAGTGGTGGAAGCTAGGGAAATCATGGAGGATAAGTCGCTTCTCATGTCTCCACGCATTCCTTCCACAAAGCGGTCTATCTTTCTTCTTCATCGCCTATGTCACTGGAGCGTAGCGAGCAAGTCGGGTTAAACTTGGTTAGATATTCATTGACTGTCATTTGACCTTGCTTGAGAGTTCTAAATTCATTCTTCTTAGCCTCATTGTACCAAAGAGTACAAAGTTAGTCCCGGCGCGCCTTGAACTCGCTCCAGAGATTGGCCGCCATGCGGTGCGGGCTCGTCCAATTGCATTTCAAGAATTGCTTCAACAAGGCAGATCCCGCTGATCTCCGAGCTGATGCCGCCGCTTCTCTCTTCTTCTCCGCGCATCGGGCTTTCACCACCTTGAGCAATGAGGTAGTTTTCCCACCACGCAGCCGCTCCTTTCAACGGTGAGTGGCAAAGTCCACCTTGTCTTCCTCGAGCATCGGGCCAGGCGGAGCTTCTTCTCGCATCTCTCGAGCCAATCTTCCGCCTGTGGGTTCATCTGCCGAGGCAAAGGTAAGAGGTCTTGTCTCGAGGAAATCGCCACCTTAGAGTGACGATCGGTCGCTCTCGCTTGTTGATTAGCGAGCAAGGCTTGAAGGATTTGGGCTTGTTGTCGCATAACTTGTGCCATTGTTGGATGCTCGCGGTGGGGAGGTAGGTCTTGTCCACGACCACGGCCATATCCACGGCCTCTTCCACGACTCACGCGAAAGCACCACTGATCGGGCGCAGCTCTCCTTGGTGCCATCTGGAGAAACACTAAGGCTTAGAACTAGAGAGGGGTAGTATATGAGGGTTCACTGGCCCTCTAAGGCACACACAGAAGAAAGAAATCAAATTGAACGAACAACACAATTGCGATACAAAGCCCGAATGGTTGCAATTCATTAATATTAGGGGGGTAAGTGTTACATGACTCCTAGGACACAGCATATAGGCCATGCAAAGTCATGACACGAGATACAAACACAACGCCTACAAAAGGTGGATAAAAAGAGTGCTTGCAACCGTAAGACTACCTAGCAAGCACGCTAGTTAACCTAGCTATCCCGACTACTCCTCCATCGGTGCTTACCACCGCAGTGGCACGCCATTACCGGGATCGGAACGGCCGCGACTAATGGGTGGCGAGCGAACGACCGAGGTGGCGCCCGCGGTCGAACTCGCCGAATCCAGCGGCGATCGGGCTGCGCCCACGCTGGACTTCCAAGGCCGCGGTCGCCGGTGGTGGACGACTTTCTGCGCGCCGTGAGCAGGTGCGGGGTCCTCAGTGGAAAGCGCTACCGCACCGGTTGCCGAACGACGACGGCAAAGAGAGTCGGGCGGCAGCAGAGTCGGGCGCACCGCAGTGGCGGCTCGGCGGGCGGCCGCAGCGGCGTTTCTCCCGCTTACTCGCGGTGAGCCTCATCATCTCTCGAACATGTTGTCGCGAGGGTGTCGAGTGCTCGAGCCGCCGTGAGGAGAAATCGGCGCCCGATCTCGCCAACGGCGTTGGCGAGGGAAGTCGACAGCTCGCGTGAGCCGGAGCCGATGTGACAGTGCGGGTCATCCGCCGGACGTGGCGGATCACCGGTAAAGCTCTCCTCCCGAGAGTCGGATGGAAGTAGAAGGGCGAGCTCGCAGAAGGTCTCCATGCATCCGCACAAGCGAGACGCGCAAGTCGTGCCACATCCTGGATAAAGATCCAAAGCACGGCTCTCGGGTGCTCGGCCTTGAAGGTGTGAGTATTGAACTCACCCTCCCTAGCATAGAGGAAAACCTCCATGCTCCAAGTCTCTCGGCCTGAACCCGAGTCATCAGGCCCATGAAGATAGGCGGATGGTAGTAACTCAGACATCGCATCACCGGTGGCGAAAATCCCCACGAAGCCTCCGAGGTCTTCTCCGTGAGAGAAAGTCCCAAGAGCCGCCGAGCGACTGAGCACCATCTAAAATTTTGAAAACAAGAGGAAGTCAAGAATGTAATAAATCCAAGTGAAGTAGGATGAGTACGTAACTAGGAATGACAAGTAAGAGCATAAATACACTATATTTTTGCCAAAGCTTTTCTTAGGTTTCAAAATAAGACTCAAGACCTTAGGCAACCACCAATCTAACTAAGGCTCTTACACATCGTATGCTCGATACTCACTCTTTGACCCGGATTTCGTAATCCGTAATCCTTCGTGATAAAGTGCGCTATTCCTGGATCGTAGATAGCGCCACACGATACATTGCTGAATCATTTCATACATCGCGAGACCAAATCGCTCGTTAATACAAGCATCCGAAGTTCAATTAGACCGCGTCGGTCGAAGTTTACAAAAGGGCCGATCAGGCCAAATGAGTTCATTACAAAATCTCGAGCACGTTAGCGGAAGCAAAGGGTAGAGTAAGTCTCTCCACAGCAAGCGATCGGAGTACCATGTGTACGACCGGTATTAGCCATGTGCTTGGATAATATAGGATGTACACGAGTACCAACGAGCCAACCGATCGAGGCGAGACTCGACTACGAACTATGCTACTCTTCTTCATGTCCTTGCTCCTCGGCGTCCCGGTTTTCGTAGTAGACGTAGTCTCCATGATCTGCGGGTTACGGGGTTGGGGAAAGAGCGAGGATGAGCACAACTACCGTGCTCGCGAGCCAACACACAAGATGCAATATTATACATGCAAGGCTTAACAAGGATGGCTCGGGTTCATTTATTTGCACAAAGCAATATTTAAAGTACCAATATTAAAAGTCCTATCACGTAGCATTTTAACCAAATTGCATTTGTTAAAGAGATTACTTGTGCAATATTTATAAAGAGAGGTTACCTCCACCTCATGCTTATTTTTGATAGCGGTTACATCCACCACTTAACATCACCTGGTACATCCACCTGTGGAAAACCAAAGCCTGTGGTCACAACGACCCAACACATTTTATCCCGCCCACAAGGTTTTATAAATGTAACTAACTCTTGTAAGTTCCCATGTCCGCCCATGACCGTAAGTACGGCTATTCGAACAGCTTATTACACTCGCAGAGGTTGTACACTTTACCCACAAGAGACAATCATTCGACATATACACATGTTTCGTAGACATGTGAGTCAAGGGAGATCGCCACAAGGCCTTTACAATGCATCCACCAAGATTTGTTACACCCGCTAAGGTTTCACCCGAGAAGAGTTACGCTCACATAGACCCGTCAACTCTTTCCTGCACCCCTCTTGCGCCACACGACTTACGCTCACATAGACCAGTAAGTCGACACCCCAACCCATAGCCACATAGGCTTATGGCGAGCGGGTCATCTCGCTCGGTGCAACTCATACTAACGGATACAAATTATTTAGCCAGTCGACACCATTATAGACATGTGGTCGCATCTTGTTTACATTGGGAGATCATCACAGATTAAGTCCTTAGGGACCATCTGGCGTGTTCATACCACATACCATCCACAAACCAACATTCCTTGGGCTGCATTAGCACCCACCAACATACCATCCATCATACCATCCGCCTGGATGTGACAAGCAATTTCCTTAGGGTTTTAAGAGGTAGGAAAATACAACATCATAACCATCTCGCCATTTACACCCAATGACCGCCCAAAATCATGTTCATTTCAAAAGATGATGAATGGGGTAGATGATACCCGATACTTAAGCAAGACTAGCATGGCGCTTAAGTATAGCCTATACTAGTATAGTTACCAAATATTTACTAGGTGACAAGGGTGTATGGCAATTCAATTATCAAGGGATGGTGTACTAATAATAAAGCATCAACATGGCATTTAACTACCTTAGGGTATTTAACATACATTTGCATAAGGGAAATAAAGCATGCAATTTGATATTTAAAAGAACATAATTTGCATAAAATGTAGGTTCAATATGATCAAAGTGTCGACTACTGGTCTACTACTAGATGATCTTGATATTCTTGAGCTTGATCGAAGTGGGGGTCTCCGGCTTCTCCGAATTCTACGCGAACGATCGTACCGGAAAGAAATAAACGAGCAATTAAATTAAATAAATAACAAGTCTCATCAAATGAACTCCAAAATAAACCAAATTAGCACCAACAGGAAGAGCTTGATTTTAGAAATTTTTAGAAACAAACTACACAATTTTTGGAGCTAAAATGAGGGAGAAATAAATATTTGAAACCTCTCTTTTGAATTAAAAAGAAAAAGGGAAAAGAAAATCACAAAAAAGAAAAGACAAAGTGGCCCACTGCCGCTTTTGGCCCGGCGCGACTCGGCCGGAGCGGCGCTGCTGCCCACTGGCGGCGCCTTCGGCTCGGCTGGCGGCGTGTCGGCGCCGACGCGCCCATGGGAGCCGGTGGCCTCAAGAAGCGGAGGGGGCGAGGGGCTCTCGGCCCGGGAGAAAAGAAAGAAGGGAGGGCGCTAGGGCAGAAGGTGGGAAGAGAGCGGGGCGGCGGCGGCGCACGGGGGAGGGGAGGAGGGTTCGGCTCGGGGGAAGCGGCGACGGCGACGGGGAGGATGACGACGACGACAAGCGGCGACCGTAGGGGAGGCGAGGCACGGCACGGGCGGCGACGACGACGCCTTCCGCAGGTAAGTCCTTCGGTCGTTCCTCTTCCTCTCTTCTTGCTTTTCTTCTTTTCTTGATATTCCTCCTCGGGTTCTAGATTGGGGAGGGAGAAGGGGGGTGAGAGGAGCGGAGGAAGGGCGTCGGTTTTAAAGGCCGAGGGGGAAGCCTTGGATCGGGGGGAGGAGGAGGAAGGAGCCGTTGACAACGGGGCGGCGCAAGAACCGAGGGCGGCTCGGCGCAGCGGCGAAGAAGGGATGGGACGGGACGAGGGAAGGGCACGGTCGCCGGGGCGCCTGGCGCGGGCAGCGAACTTGGCCGGATGCGTTTGGCGCGCGCGAGGGCCGAAGCGGCTCGGTCTGGCAGGCGGCCCGTGAAGAGGAAGAGGAGCAGGCTAGGTTAGGGGACTAGGTTAGGTTAGGCGATTTTGGGAAGGAGGAGCTTGAGCCTTTTGGGGAATCCAATCTTTGAACGATTTGGGCAAATTTTGGGGTTGGAGCTCCTTGAACCAAGAACACAAGATCTTGCCAAAAGATCCGAAAATTGGACGTTACATATGATATTCTATATCTATGAACTAATACTATGATTGTCATGAGATGATCTTGTATATTCATAATTGAGTATCTTGGTGAAGCGTGTTGTTAACGGATGTTAAGAAGTTGAGGTTGTGGTTGTTGCTCTGGGATTCACCAGGGTACACCACCGTTCGTGATATGTGGACAGGGGAGTAGATATCCCGAGTACCATAGTTTCAGGTGTTAAGCGTGAGTTGCTTTAGAAAGTTGTTCTCTTTCTTGATTTCTGAATTTACCAATTCTTGCCCTGTGGTGGTTGATGAATTTCTCCTGGGTTTGTGGTTCATGATAGTTTATGGTTTTCAATAGATCCCTCTTGGTTCTCTCAAACAATTATTGCTTTTCGGCTGCTGAATTGCTTTTACTACTTGTGATCATTGTCATTTGGCAAGATTGATGTTTTCATGGTTGCTCCTTCTTTCTCATTGAAAAAAATGACTCATTTACTCGTTTGATAGCTTGGTTAGTGAGAGTTTCCTGCTGTAAGTTCGTTTGCATGGGAAAGCTTTGGCTTTATGTGTTTCTTTTGGATTACTTCGAGCGTTGAGGTTTGAAGTCTCTCTTTTGCTGAAGTAAGGTGTTAGAATCCTTTTGTGATGTCTTGCCATGCTTAAAATGAGAAGTTATAATTAAACGAATAAATTGTTACGATATGAGCTACCAAGTTGGGTTATTAGCTTGGTGCAAATCAATTATTCTTAACTACCATCCATGAAAGTGAAATTGATTAATTTGAAATGTCCTTGTATTTGATATATGGTGTATGTTAAATAAAGACTGTCCATAACCGTTCAGAACCTATAGATCTTGCATAAGAGCTAGATTTATCTATTTCCTAGTATGCTAAAATTGTTGAAACTTGCATAAAGGACCCGATGGGTGCTGGTGTATCAATCCGTGAAACCTTGTTTATACAAAATTATGTTAGTGAATCTTTAGCCATGTTTTGAATTGATTTCTAAACAAAGGTGAAATGTGAATCTATGTTTATATATGGTTATGTGATTGCAAATGGAATTAGTACCATATGTACACACATGATTAGTACAATCATCAATTGTTAATGAGCGCTGAAGAAGGTGTTGAGCAACACCAATAGTTGAGTAGATGAATTTCGTAAGTAGTCTTTGATATCGTGCCTTGTGATATTGTTATTGCTTAGTATAATCTTGTTTTAATAAATTTGTTTCAACCTTGTGGATTATGTTCCCTTTGGGAAGTCTTAGGATGACGTAATAAAGTTTGATGATTCTTGGTACTAGTGTATGTTGTCGATGTTATTAAATCGTCAAAATATGATAATGAGGTTAATTCTCGTAGTAATTTGATCACCCATGGTGATATTTCCTAAATGATCAAATTTCAAGTTTTGTGTTATCAATCTTTTGGGGGTTCAGGCTTTTATGTGGTAAATGAAGTTTATCGAGTAACGATATGTTGCAAAGTTATAATGGTTCTTTAGTGGTGCAAGTGCTTCGATCTTGAATACTTATTTGTTCTTATCTGTTAAGGTTCGATATTCTCTTCTTGTGAGGCTTATGCTTTCAACTGTGGACTCCACTTATGTTCTATGAGTTCATTGCTTAATTGGTTTTCCCCTTGGTCCCGTGTTCAGTGCGAGTGGTAGGTGAGTTTTCTAGTTGGTGAAAATCATTTCTATTTGTCTCTTCTTTTGAGAAAGATTCAACCCATTCCTTTCATATGGGTCTTTCGAAGTGTTTTCTAATTGTTGTTGTGAAATTGGTGTTAATACCTGTAGTAATTTGATCGCATTTGGTGATATCGTTCAGATGAGAATATTTCAAGTTTAGCTTTCATAATATTTTGGAGCTCATGAATCATCTGGTAGCTGAAATTATGTTACATAAATTAAGGTATTGGATTGTCCTGTTGCTTCCTAAGAGATTTGTGTGATTTAATTTTAAAGGCTCTTTGGTTTGAGTTGTCAACGTGAGGTTGCAATCAAAGAAGTTGTGTTGGTTCCTTTAAGAGGAGAATAATCTACTTGCTTTTCGTGAAATCCCGTAATTGGAAATGTTTCGAGTTTGGTGGCTGAGATTATTTGGATCTCATGTTTCTTGTGTAGTTGAACTGTTCTGAACAAATATGATGTATTGAAGAATTTTATTGGTTCTTAATTAGTCCTTGTGGTTTGGACTAAAGACCTTATCTTGTTCATTGTGGCAAAACGATGTTAGTCAAAGAGTTAATTTTAGTATTAAAGGAAAGAGTGCAGTAGGAATATTTGAGAATTTGAGTTAAGTTTTGTAATTTGTGGTTATTTGAATCGTTCCTAAACTTTCTGCTCTTTCCACTCAAGAGTTGTCGAGTTTCAATCGCAGTGTCATTTTCTTATTGGTTGTTATTTGCTATTCCCATTTCGAGGGATGTGTGCCCTCCGCCGTGAACTCAATTTTCGTTTTTCCAGATCTTCATTACCAGATTATTTCTTTTGGTTTCGTGCTAACTGTGAGCAGCAACATTTTCCGGTGTGGTGAAATTTGTCCTTGTTCGTCTCTTTCTTTTGAGAAAGGATCAACAGTTTTGTGTTGCAAAGTTTTACAAAGCGTGAGTTGTCAATTGTTGGTGGTGGTTAAGTGATTGTAGGGGTGAGATTTTGCTACCAAGCTATTGGAGGGGTAATAGAAGATGAGTTGGTATCAGAGTTGGTTTTGACTGAACCTCTTGGAATGTATGACTTCGAAATAAAACTGTATAGTGTTCGACTAAGTAGGACCTATGGTGTGGGATCGCGACCGCTCTAAGTCGTGACGGCCTTGATTGGGGTTGGGGTTGGGGAGATCTGCAGCGGCAAGTGGACGTCCTGCCCCCGCGGGCCCCGCCCATGCCTTCCCATTCCCAATTTGGCAATTTCCCACGCAAGAGGCAACAGCGGGCAGGGAGATCTGCAGCGGCAAGTGGACGACCATGTGCCGGCTCCGTCCTCGTCCTGCCCCCGCCGGCCACACGCAAGAGGACAGCAGCGGGCTTCTGTAGCTCTCACGCACGCATAGTTCTCCCTCTTCGGCTCTTCCACTCGCTCGTCGGTCGCAGTCGCAGTCGCAGAGTCGCAGCAGCTGCTACACTGTTAGGATTAATCTTGTTTTAGTATTTTTTGTTTAGTTTCCGAGTCGGTTGCTTGTTGATATATCCGGGTGGGTTGAGTTTTGGAGACAAAGTCAGGCTGCGTGAGTGTGTATATAAAGGCAGGCCTAGCCATGTAAAGAAGCACGAAGCAAGTTAAGAAGTAATAAACAAAACACAGAAAAGAGGAGCGGAGAGCTCCCGAAACAAAGTCCTTTGTTTTGCTGTCTTGGTATTTTTGCTTGTCTCTCCAACGACAATAAAGAAGACAGAGGCGCAGGAGCGCTGCAGTGGCAGGCAGGGCGCTGGCACATCCTCACGTGAAGGCAGAGGCAGGAACTAGCAAGGGAACCAGGCGGGTCACGTCGGGAGGCTTTGCAGTGTGTCACGTCGAGGGATCAGCGGGACCACGGAGGAGTCACGTCAAGAAGAGACCAGCAGGTCTTAGGCGCAAGGACTAGCGAGCATATCGTTTCTCTGGAACGAGCGTTTACTACGAAAATTCCAACATACACTGGTCACCTTCTTCTTGACTTCTTGACCTTCTTCCCCCCTTCAACCAAGGTCTTTTCTTGGACCTCGATTTGGAGCTTCCCAACTTCAACCTTTTTTCTGAAAAAGAATAAAAGTCAAAGATAATCCTTCTTTACCGAGTGCCCCGATCCGCACTCAAAGAAAGAGGGTTTTGAATTTTTTTAAAATTATGTGCCGAGTGTCTTTCATGACACTCTAAAAGAGGCCTTGCGAGTGGCTTCTCCCGACACTCAAGCAAAGAGGCCTCCTTGCCGAAAGTGTCATTTTTGACACTCGGCAAACCATATTTTGTTTTCCACTTTTGACCTCCAAACGTTTTCTGCGAAGAAGTTGTCACGTATTCTTTTGTTTTTCTTCGGTTTGCAAGCATCGTACGTGACAACTTGCACGAAACCTTCTCAAATTTTTATCACAGCCTCCACATATGATATCATGACATCTTCCCAAGTTTCATGATTTTCGGACTTCATTTGCTTTTTATACAATTTAAAAACAACTCGACCGCAAGTTCGTGGTCATGTTTCGTGAACAAGATGTTCGAAATTGGTGGTCCGTTCTCGTTACTGACCTCACATTATACTAAATAACATGAATATCATTTTTCCATCCATTTTTTCATTATTCAATGACTAGCAGTTATAATTTGAATTATCCAAGAAAATTCACTTAATTGAAATAAATTAAAGAAATATAGAAAAGTCCGAGAAATGTGCCACATTGGAACATGGAGTACTGTATTGTATGAGGACCGAGTAAAAGTTTGGAGGTCAAAAGTGGAAAGAAAATATGGTTTGTCGAGTGTCAAAAATGACACTCGATTTAAAGAGCCTCTTTGCCGAGTGGCGGAGAAGACACTCGGCAAAGGGTTACGGCGCACGCCGACCGCTAATGGTGGTGCCCTTTGCCGAAGTGTTCGGTTTGCCGAGTGTTCACACCGGCAAACGTGATCCTTGCCGAGTGTAATTTGTTGCCGAGTGCTCGGCCTCTAAGAAACCATCTCTTTGCCGAAAGTGCCGATGTTGGCCGAGTTCTTTCTATCCGCACTAAGCAAATAGCCTCTTTGCCGAAAGTGCCCGATAAAAGCACTCGCAAAGTCCGGGACACTCAAAGAAGCCGCCTCCAGAGTGAACAATAAAGAAGACCGAGGCGCAGGAGCGCCGCAGCGGTGCGTGGCGCCGCACATCCTCACGGAAGGCGAGGCGTGAACTAGCAAGGGAACCAGCGGTCACGCCGAGGCTTTGTAGTGTGTCACGCCGAGGATCACGACCACTGAGGAGTCACGCCAAGAAGAGACCGAGAGGTCTTAGGCGCAAGGACTAGCGAGCATATCGTTTCTCTTGAACGAGCGTTTACTACGAAAATTCCAACATACACTGGTCACCTTCTTCTTGACTTCTTGACCTTCTCCCCCCTTCAACCAAGGTCTTTTCATGGACCTCGATTTGGAGCTTCCCAACTTCAACCTTTTTTCTGAAAAAGAATAAAAGTGAAAAAGATAAATCCCCCCTTTGCCGAGTGCCCCCGATCTGGCACTCGGCAAAGAGGGTTTTTTTTTTAAAAAAAAAAAAATTATGTGCCGAGTGTCTTCTCATGACACTTGGCAAAGAGGCTCCTTTGCCGAGTGTCTTCTCCTGACACTCGGCAAAGAGACTCCACTGCCGAGTGTCATTTTTTGACACTCGGCAAACCATATTTTTTTTCCACTTTTGACCTCCAAACTTTTTCTGCGAATCAGTTGTCACGTATTCTTCTGTTTTTCTTCGGTTTGCAAGCATCGTACGTGACAACTTGCGCGAAACCTTCTCAAATTTTTATCACAACCTCCACATATGATATCATGACATCTTCCCAAGTTTCATGATTTTCGGACTTCGTTTGCTTTTTATACAATTTAAAAACAACTCGACCGCAAGTTTGTGGTCATGTTCCGTGAACAAGATGTTCGAAATTGGTGGTCTGTTCCTGGTTACGACCTCACATTATACTAAATAACATGAATATCATTTTTCCATTCATTTGTTTTCATTATTCGAATGACTAGCAGTTATAATTTGAATTATCCAAGAAAATTCAATTAATTGAAATAAATTAAAGAAATATAGAAAAAGTCCGAGAAATGTGCCACATTGGAACATGGAGTACCAGGTATTGTATGAGGACTGCAGAAAAAGTTTGGAGGTCAAAAGTGAGAAAAAATATGATTTGCCAAGTGTCAAAAATGACACTTTCGGCAAGGAGCCTCTTTGCCAAGTGGCAGGAGAAGACACTCGGCAAAGGGTTAACGGCGGCTGCCGGCCGTTAATGGTGGTGCCCTTTGCCGAGTGTTCTGGTTTGCCGAGTGCCCGTCACTCGGCAAACGTGCTCGACCCTCGGCAAACCATCTCTTTGCCGAGTGCCAGATGTTGACCGAGTTCTTTCTATCTGGCACTCGGCAAATAGCCTCTTTGCCGAGTGCCCGATAAAAAGCACTCGGCAAAGTCTGGGACACTCGGCAAAGAAGCCGTCTCCGGTAGTGAACAATAAAGAAGACCGAGGCGCAGAGCGCCGCAGCGGTGCGTGGCGCCGCACATCCTCACGTGAAGGCAGAGGCAGGAACTAGCAAGGGAACCAGGCGGGTCACGTCGAGAGGCTTTGTAGTGGGTCACGTCGAGGGATCAGCGGGACCACGGAGGAGTCACGTCAAGAAGAGACCAGCAGGTCTTAGGCGCAAGGACTAGCGAGCATATCGTTTCTCTGGAACGAGCGTTTACTACGAAAATTCCAACATACACTGGTCACCTTCTTCCTGACTTCTTGACCTTCTTCCCCCCTTCAACCATGGTCTTTTCATGGACCTCGATTTGGAGCTTCCCAACTTCAACCTTTTTTCCGAAAAAGAATAAAAGTCAAAAAGATAAATCCCCCCTTTGCCGAGTGCCCCCGATCTGGCACTCGGCAAAGAGGTTTTTTTTTTTAAATTATGTGCCGAGTGTCTTGTCATGACACTCGGCAAAGTGGCTCCTTTGCCGAGTGTCTTCTCCTGACACTCGGCAAAGAGGCGTCGGCAAACCATATTTTTTTTCCCACTTTTGACCACCAAACTTTTTCTGCGAAGAAGTTGTCACGTATTCTTCTGTTTTTCTTCGGTTTGCAAGCATCGTACGAGACAACTTGCGCGAAACCTTCTCAAAATTTTATCACAGCCTCCACATATGATATCATGACATCTTCCCAAGTTTCATGATTTTCGGACTTCGTTTGCTTTTTATACAATTTAAAAACAACTCGACCGCAAGTTCGTGGTCATGTTTCGTGAACAAGATGTTCGAAATTGGTGGTCTGTTCCTGGTTACGGCCTCACATTATACTAAATAACATGAATATCATTTTTCCATTCATTTGTTTTCATTATTCGAATGACTAGCAGTTATAATTTGAATTATCCAAGAAAATTCAATTAATTGAAATAAATTAAAGAAATATAGAAAAAGTCTGAGAAATGTGCCACATTGGAACATGGAGTACCAGGTATTGTATGAGGACTGCAGAAAAAGTTTGGAGGTCAAAAGTGGAAAAAAAAATATGGTTTGCCGAGTGTCAAAAAATGACACTCGGCAAAGGAGCCTCTTTGCCGAGTGGCAGGAGAAGACACTCGGCAAAGGGTTAATGGCGGCTGCCGGCCGTTAACGGTGGTGCCCTTTACCGAGTGTTCTGGTTTGCCGAGTGCCCAACACTCGCAAACGTGATCTTTGCCGAAAGTGTAATTTGTTGCCGAGTGCTCGCCCTAAGAAACCATCTCTTTGCCGAGTGCCGATGTTGGCCGAGTTCTTTCTATCCGCACTTCAAGAATAGCGCTTTGCCGAGTGCCCGATAAAAAGCACTCAGCAAAGTCTGGGACACTCGGCAAAGAAGCCGTCTCCGGTAGTGAACAATAAAGAAGACCGAGGCGCAGGAGCGCTGCAGTGGCAGGCAGGGCGCTGGCACATCCTCACGTGAAGGCAGAGGCAGGAACTAGCAAGGGAACCAGGCGGGTCACGTCGGGAGGCTTTGCAGTGTGTCACGTCGAGCGATCAGCGGGACCACGGAGGAGTCACGTCAAGAAGAGACCAGCAGGTCTTAGGCGCAAGGACAAGCGAGCATATCGTTTCTCTGGAACAAGCCATTACGAAAATTCCAACATACACCGGTCACCTTGTTCTTGACTTCTTGACCTTCTTCCCCTTCAACCAAGGTCTTTTCTTGACCTCGATTTGAGCTTCCCAACTTCAACCTATTTTCTAAAAAGAATAAAAGTCAAAGATAATCCCCCTTGCGAGTGCCCCGATCCGCACTCCGGCAAAGAGGGGTTTTTTTATTTTTTTAAAATTATGTGCCGAGTGTCTTCTCATGACACTCAAGAAAGAGGCCCTTTGTCGAGTGTCTCTCTCGACACTCTAAGAAGAGGCTCCATGCCGAGTGTCATTTTTGACACTCGGCAAATAATATTTTTTCCACTTTTGAGCTCCAAACTTTTTCTCGCGAATCGCTTGTCACGTATTCTTCTGCTTTTCTTCTGGTTTGCAAGCATGACGTGACAACTTGCGCGAAACCTTCTCAAATTTTTATCACAACCTCCACATATGATATCATGACATCTTCCCAAGTTTCATGATTTTCTGACTTCGCTTGCTTTTATACAATTTAAAACAACTCGACCGCAAGTTTGTGGTCATGTTCCGTGAACAAGATGTTCAAATTGGTGGTCTGTTCCTGGTTACGACCTCACATTATACTAAATAACATGAATATCATTTTTCCATTCATTTGTTTTCATTATTCGAATGACTAGCAGTTATAATTTGAATTATCCAAGAAAATTCAATTAATTGAAATAAATTAAAGAAATATAGAAAAAGTCCGAGAAATGTGCCACATTGGAACATGGAGTACCATGTATTGTATGAGGACTGCAGAAAAAGTTTGGAGGTCAAAAGTGAGAAAAAATATGATTTGCCAAGTGTCAAAAAATGACACTCGGCAAAGGAGCCTCTTTGCCAAGTGGCAGGAGAAGACACTCGGCAAAGGGTTAACGGCGGCCGCCGGCCGTTAATGGTGGTGCCCTTGTCGAGTGTTCCGTTTGCCGAGTGCCCGCCACTCGGCAAACGTGCTCGACTTCTAAGAAACCATCTCTTTGCCGAGTGCGGATGTTGACCGAGTTCTTTCTATCCGCACTCTAAAATAACCTCTTTGCCGAGTGCCCGATAAAAGCACTCGGCAAAGTCCGGGACACTCGGCAAAGAAGCCGTCTCCGGTAGTGAACAATAAAGAAGACCGAGGCGCAGGAGCGCTGCAGTGGCAGGCAGGGCGCTGGCACATCCTCACGTGAAGGCAGAGGCAGGAACTAGCAAGGGAACCAGGCGGGTCACGTCGAGAGGCTTTGTAGTGGGTCACGTCGAGGGATCAGCGGGACCACGGAGGAGTCACGTCAAGAAGAGACCAGCAGGTCTTAGCGCAAGGACTAGCGAGCATATCGTTTCTCCGAACGAGCGGCGTTTACTACGAAAATTCCAACATACACTGGTCACCTTCTTCCTGACTTCTTGACCTTCTTCCCCCCTTCAACCATGGTCTTTTCATGGACCTCGATTTGGAGCTTCCCAACTTCAACCTTTTTTCCGAAAAGAATAAAAGTCAAAAGATAATCCCCCTTTGCCGAGTGCCCCGATCCGCACTCCTAAAGAGGTTTTTTTTTTTTAAATTATGTGCCGAGTGTCTTGTCATGACACTCTGCAAAGTGGCTCTTTGCCGAGTGTCTTCCCGACACTTTCGGCAAAGAGGCGCCAGCAAACCATATTTTTTTCCCACTTTTGACCACCAAACTTTTTCTCGAAGAAGTTGTCACGTATTCTTCTGCTTTTCTCTGGCTTGCAAGCATAAATGCGAGACAACTTGCGCGAAACCTTCTCAAAATTTTATCACAGCCTCCACATATGATATCATGACATCTTCCCAAGTTTCATGATTTTCTGACTTCGCTTGCTTTTATACAATTTAAAAACAACTCACCGCAAGTTCGTGGTCATGTTTCGTGAACAAGATGTTCAAATTGGTGGTCTGCTCTCGTTACTACTCACATTATACTAAATAACATGAATATCATTTTTCCATTCATTTGTTTTCATTATTCGAATGACTAGCAGTTATAATTTGAATTATCCAAGAAAATTCAATTAATTGAAATAAATTAAAGAAATATAGAAAAAGTCTGAGAAATGTGCCACATTGGAACATGGAGTACCAGGTATTGTATGAGGACTGCAGAAAAAGTTTGGAGGTCAAAAGTGGAAAAAAAAATATGGTTTGCCGAGTGTCAAAAAATGACACTCGGCAAAGGAGCCTCTTTGCCGAGTGGCAGGAGAAGACACTCGGCAAAGGGTTAATGGCGGCTGCCGGCCGTTAACGGTGGTGCCCTTTACCGAGTGTTCTGGTTTGCCGAGTGCCCAACACTCGGCAAACGTGATCTTTGCCGAGTGTAATTTGTTGCCGAGTGCTCGGCCCTCGGCAAACCATCTCTTTGCCGAGTGCCAGATGTTGGCCGAGTTCTTTCTATCTGGCACTCGGCAAATAGCGTCTTTGCCGAGTGCCCGATAAAAAGCACTCAGCAAAGTCTGGGACACTCGGCAAAGAAGCCGTCTCCGGTAGTGAACAATAAAGAAGACCGAGGCGCAGAGCGCCGCAGCGGCGTGCGTGGCGCCGCACATCCTCACGTGAAGGCGAGGCGTGAACTAGCAAGGGAACCAAAGGGTCACGCCTGGAGGCTTTGCGGTGTGTCACGCCGAGCGATCGTGGGACCACTGAGGAGTCACGTCAAGAAGAGACCAGCAGGTCTTAGGCGCAAGGACAAGCGAGCATATCGTTTCTCTGGAACAAGCGTTTACTACGAAAATTCCAACATACACTGGTCACCTTGTTCTTGACTTCTTGACCTTCTTCCCCCCTTCAACCAAGGTCTTTTCTTGGACCTCGATTTGGAGCTTCCCAACTTCAACCTATTTTCTGAAAAAGAATAAAAGTCAAAAAGATAAATCCCCCCTTTGCCGAGTGCCCCCGATCTGGCACTCGGCAAAGAGGGGTTTTTTTTTATTTTTTTTTAAAATTATGTGCCGAGTGTCTTCTCATGACACTCGGCAAAGAGGCTCCTTTGCCGAGTGTCTTCTCCTGACACTCGGCAAAGAGGCTCCATTGCCGAGTGTCATTTTTTGACACTCGGCAAATAATATTTTTTTTCCACTTTTGAGCTCCAAACTTTTTCTGCGAATCAGTTGTCACGTATTCTTCTGTTTTTCTTCGGTTTGCAAGCATCGTACGTGACAACTTGCGCGAAACCTTCTCAAATTTTTATCACAACCTCCACATATGATATCATGACATCTTCCCAAGTTTCATGATTTTCGGACTTCGTTTGCTTTTTATACAATTTAAAAACAACTCGACCGCAAGTTCGTGGTCATGTTTCATGAACAAGATGTTCGAAATTGTTGGTCTGTTCCTGGTTACGGCCTCACATTATACTAAATAACATGAATATCATTTTTCCATTCATTTGTTTTCATTATTCGAATGACTAGTAGTTATAATTTGAATTATCCAAGAAAATTCAATTAATTGAAATAAATTAAAGAAATATAGATAAAGTCCGAGAAATGTGCCACATTGGAACATGGAGTACCAGGTATTGTATGAGGACCGCAGTAAAAGTTTGAGGTCAAAAGTGGAAAAATATGATTTGCCAAGTGTCAAAAATGACCCTCAGAAGGAGCCTCTTTGCCGAGTGGCGGAGAAGACACTCTGCAAAGGGTTAACGGCGCCACGCCGTTAACGATGGTGCCCTTTGCCGAGTGTTCTGGTTTGCCGAGTGCCCGACTCTCGGCAAACGTGATCTTTGCCGAGTGTAATTTGTTGCCGAGAGCTCGGCCTCAAGAAACCATCTCTTTGCCGAGTGCCGATGTTGGCCGAAGTTCTTCTATCCGCACTCGGCAAATAGCCTCTTTGCCGAGTGCCCGATAAAAGCACTCGGCAAAGTCCGGGACACTCGCAAAGAAGCCGCCTCCAGAGTGAACAATAAAGAAGACCGAGGCGCAGAGCGCCGCAGCGGCGTGCGTGGCGCCGCACATCCTCACGTGAAGGCAGAGGCAGAACTAGCAAGGAACCAGCGGGTCACGCCGGGAGGCTTTGTAGTGTGTCACGTCGAGGGATCACGGACCACGGAGGAGTCACGCCAAGAAGAGACCAGTAGGTCTTAGGCGCAAGGACTAGCGAGCATATCGTTTCTCTTGAACGAGCGTTTACTACGAAAATTCCAACATACACTGGTCACCTTCTTCTTGACTTCTTGACCTTCTCCCCCCTTCAACCAAGGTCTTTTCATGGACCTCGATTTGGAGCTTCCCAACTTCAACCTTTTTCAAAAAGAATAAAAGTGAAAAGATAAATCCCCCTTTGTCGAGTGCCCCGATCCGCACTCTAAGAAAGAGGTTTTTTTAAAAAAATTATGTGCCGAGTGTCTTCTCATGACACTTGGCAAAGAGGCTCCTTTGCCGAGTGTCTTCTCCTGACACTCGGCAAAGAGACTCCACTGCCGAGTGTCATTTTTTGACACTCTAAGAAACCATATTTTTTTCCACTTTTGACCTCCAAACTTTTCTCGCGAATCGCTTGTCACGTATTCTTCTGCTTTTCTTGGCTTGCAAGCATCGACGTGACAACTTGCGCTAAACCTTCTCAAATTTTTATCACAACCTCCACATATGATATCATGACATCTTCCCAAGTTTCATGATTTTCTGACTTCGTTTGCTTTTTATACAATTTAAAAACAACTCGACCGCAAGTTTGTGGTCATGTTCCGTGAACAAGATGTTCGAAATTGGTGGTCTGTTCCTGGTTACGACCTCACATTATACTAAATAACATGAATATCATTTTTCCATTCATTTGTTTTCATTATTCGAATGACTAGCAGTTATAATTTGAATTATCCAAGAAAATTCAATTAATTGAAATAAATTAAAGAAATATAGAAAAAGTCCGAGAAATGTGCCACATTGGAACATGGAGTACCAGGTATTGTATGAGGACTGCAGAAAAAGTTTGGAGGTCAAAAGTGGGAAAAAATATGATTTGCCAAGTGTCAAAAAATGACACTCGGCAAAGGAGCCTCTTTGCCAAGTGGCAGGAGAAGACACTCGGCAAAGGGTTAACGGCGGCTGCCGGCCGTTAATGGTGGTGCCCTTTGCCGAGTGTTCTGGTTTGCCGAGTGCCCGTCACTCAAGAACGTGTTCGACCCTCTAAGAAACCATCTCTTTGCCGAGTGCCAGATGTTGACCGAGTTCTTTCTATCTGGCACTCGGCAAATAGCCTCTTTGCCGAGTGCCCGATAAAAAGCACTCGGCAAAGTCTGGGACACTCGGCAAAGAAGCCGTCTCCGGTAGTGAACAATAAAGAAGACCGAGGCGCAGGAGCGCTGCAGTGGCAGGCAGGGCGCTGGCACATCCTCACGTGAAGGCAGAGGCAGGAACTAGCAAGGGAACCAGGCGGGTCACGTCGAGAGGCTTTGTAGTGGGTCACGTCGAGGGATCAGCGGGACCACGGAGGAGTCACGTCAAGAAGAGACCAGCAGGTCTTAGGCGCAAGGACTAGCGAGCATATCGCTTCTCCGAACGAGCTGCCACTACTAAAAATTCCAACATACACTGGTCACCTTCTTCCTGACTTCTTGACCTTCTTCCCCCCTTCAACCATGGTCTTTTCATGGACCTCGATTTGGAGCTTCCCAACTTCAACCTTTTTTCCGAAAAAGAATAAAAGTCAAAAAGATAAATCCCCCCTTTGCCGAGTGCCCCCGATCTGGCACTCGGCAAAGAGGTTTTTTTTTTTTTTTTTTAAATTATGTGCCGAGTGTCTTGTCATGACACTCGGCAAAGTGGCTCCTTTGCCGAGTGTCTTCTCCTGACACTCGGCAAAGAGGCGTCGGCAAACCATATTTTTTTTCCCACTTTTGACCACCAAACTTTTTCTGCGAAGAAGTTGTCACGTATTCTTCTGTTTTTCTTCGGTTTGCAAGCATCGTACGAGACAACTTGCGCGAAACCTTCTCAAAATTTTATCACAGCCTCCACATATGATATCATGACATCTTCCCAAGTTTCATGATTTTCGACTTCGCTTGCTTTTATACAATTTAAAACAACTCGACCGCAAGTTCGTGGTCATGTTTCGTGAACAAGATGTTCAAATTGGTGGTCTGTTCCTGGTTACGGCCTCACATTATACTAAATAACATGAATATCATTTTTCCATTCATTTGTTTTCATTATTCGAATGACTAGCAGTTATAATTTGAATTATCCAAGAAAATTCAATTAATTGAAATAAATTAAAGAAATATAGAAAAGTTCGAGAAATGTGCCACATTGGAACATGGAGTACCGTGTATTGTATGAGGACTGCAGAAAAGTTTGGAGGTCAAAAGTGGAAAAAATATGGTTTGCCGAGTGTCAAAAATGACACTCAAGCAAAGGAGCCTCTTTGCCGAGTGGCGTGAGAAGACACAAGCAAAGGGTTAATGGCTACGCAGGCGTTAACTGGTGGTGCCCTTTGCCGAGTGTTCTGGTTTGCCGAGTGCCCGACACTCGGCAAACGTGATCTTTGCCGAGTGTAATTTGTTGCCGAGTGCTCGGCCCTCGGCAAACCATCTCTTTGCCGAGTGCCAGATGTTGGCTGAGTTCTTTCTATCCGCACTTCAAGAATAGCGCCTTTGCCGAGTGCCCGATAAAAGCACTCAAAGAAAGTCAGGACACTCGGCAAAGAAGCCGTCTCCGGTAGTGAACAATAAAGAAGACCGAGGCGCAGGAGCGCTGCAGTGGCAGGCAGGGCGCTGGCACATCCTCACGTGAAGGCAGAGGCAGGAACTAGCAAGGGAACCAGGCGGGTCACGTCGGGAGGCTTTGCAGTGTGTCACGTCGAGCGATCAGCGGGACCACGGAGGAGTCACGTCAAGAAGAGACCAGCAGGTCTTAGGCGCAAGGACAAGCGAGCATATCGTTTCTCTGGAACAAGCGTTTACTACGAAAATTCCAACATACACTGGTCACCTTGTTCTTGACTTCTTGACCTTCTTCCCCCCTTCAACCAAGGTCTTTTCTTGGACCTCGATTTGGAGCTTCCCAACTTCAACCTATTTTCTGAAAAAGAATAAAAGTCAAAAAGATAAATCCCCCCTTTGCCGAGTGCCCCCGATCTGGCACTCGGCAAAGAGGGTTTTTTTGAATTTTTTTTTTAAAATTATGTGCCGAGTGTCTTCTCATGACACTCGGCAAAGACTCTTTGCCGAGTGTCTTCTCCTGACACTCGGCAAAGAGGCTCATTGCCGAAAGTGTCATTTTTGACACTCTAAATAATATTTTTTTCCACTTTTGAGCTCCAAACTTTTTCTCGCGAATCGCTTGTCACGTATTCTTCTGCTTTTCTTGGTTTGCAAGCATCAGACGTGACAACTTATGCGAAACCTTCTCAAATTTTTATCACAACCTCCACATATGATATCATGACATCTTCCCAAGTTTCATGATTTTCGGACTTCGTTTGCTTTTTATACAATTTAAAAACAACTCGACCGCAAGTTCGTGGTCATGTTTCGTGAACAAGATGTTCAAATTGGTGGTCTGCTCTCGTTACGGCCGACATTATACTAAATAACATGAATATTATTTTTCCATTCGCTTGTTTTCATTATTCGAATGACTAGCGATTATAATTTGAATTATCCAAGAAAATTCAATTAATTGAAATAAATTAAAGAAATATAGAAAAGTCCGAGAAATGTGCCACATTGGAACATGGAGTACCAGGTATTGTATGAGGACTGCAGAAAAAGTTTGGAGGTCAAAAGTGGAAAAAAATATGATTTGCCAAGTGTCAAAAAATGACACTCGGCAAAGGAGCCTCTTTGCCGAGTGGCAGGAGAAGACACTCGGCAAAGGGTTAACGGCGGCTGCCGGCCGTTAACGGTGGTGCCCTTTGCCGAGTGTTCTGGTTTGCCGAGTGACCGACACTCGGCAAACCTGATTTTTGCCGAGTGTAATTTGTTGCCGAGTGCTCGGCCCTCGGCAAACCATCTCTTTGCCGAGTGCCAGATGTTGGCCGAGTTCTTTCTATCTGGCACTCGGCAAATAGCCTCTTTGCCGAGTGCCCGATAAAATCACTCGGCAAAGTCTGCGACACTCGGCAAAGAAGCCGTCTCTGGTAGTGAACAATAAAGAAGACCGAGGCGCAGAGCGCCGCAGATGGCGTGGCGTATACCGCACATCCTCACGTGAAGGCAGAGGCAGGAACTAGCAAGGGAACCAAGCGGGTCACGGCGGGAGGCTTTGCAGTGTGTCAGGTCGAGGGATCAGCGGGACCACGGAGGAGTCACGTCAAGAAGAGACCAGCAGGTCTTAGGCGCAAGGACTAGCGAGCATATCGTTTCTCTGGAACGAGCGTTTACTACAAAAATTACAACATACACTGGTCACCTTCTTCTTGACTTCTTGACCTTCTTCCCCCCTTCAACCAAGGTCTTTTCTTGGACCTCGATTTGGAGCTTCCCAACTTCAACCTTTTTTCTGAAAAAGAATAAAAGTCAAAAAGATAAATCCCCCCTTTGCCGAGTGCCCCCGATCTTTCACTTGGCAAAGAGGGGTTTTTTTTAAAAAAAATTTAAAATTATGCGCCGAGTGTCTTCTCATGACACTCGGCAAAGAGGCCTCGGCAAACCATATTTTTTTTCCACTTTTGACCTCCAAACTTTTTCTGCGAAGAAGTTGTCACATATTCTTCTGTTTTTCTTCGGTTTGCAAGCATCGTACATGACAACTTGCGCGAAACCTTCTCAAATTTTTATCACAGCCTCCACATATGATATCATGACATCTTCCCAAGTTTCTTGATTTTCGGACTTCGTTTGCTTTTTATACAATTTAAAAACAACTCGACCGCAAGTTCGTGGTCATGTTTCGTGAACAAGATGTTCGAAATTTGTGGTCCGTTCCTGGTTACGGCCTCACATTATACTAAACAACATGAATATCATTTTTCCATTCATTTTTTTTCATTATTCGAATGACTAGCAGTTATAATTTGAATTATCCAAGAAAATTCAATTAATTGAAATAAATTAAAGAAATATAGAAAAAGTCCGAGAAATGTGCCACATTGGAACATGGAGTACCAGGTATTGTATGAGAACTGCAGAAAAAGTTTGGTGGTCAAAAGTGGAAAGAAAATATGGTTTGCCGAGTGTCAAAAAATGACACTCGACAAAGGAGCCTCTTTGCCGAGTGGTAGGAGAAGACACTCGGCAAAGGGTTAACGGCGGCTGCCGACCGTTAATGGTGGTGACCTTTGCCGAGTGTTCTGGTTTGCCGAGTGCCCGACACTCGGCAAACGTGATCCTTGCCGAGTGTAATTTGTTGCCGAGTGCTCGGCCCGGGGCAAACCATCTCTTTGCCGAGTGCCAGATGTTGGCCGAGTTCTTTCTATCTGGCACTCGGCAAATAGCCTCTTTGCCGAGTGCCCGATAAAAGCACTCGCAAAGTCCGACACTCGCAAAGAAGCGTCTCGGAGTGAACAATTAAGAAGACCGAGGCGCAGGAGCACTGCATTGGCAGGCAGGGCGCTGGCACATCCTCACGTGAAAGCAGAGGAAAGAACTAGCAAGGGAACCAGGCGGGTCACGTCGGGAGGCTTTGCAGTGTGTCATGTCGAGGGATCAGCGGGACCACGGAGGAGTCACGCCAAGAAGAGACCAAAGAGTCTTAGCGCAAGGACTAGCTTGCATATCGCTTCTCCGAACGAGCGCATTACGAAAAATTCCAACATACACTGGTCACCTTCTTCTAGACTTCTTGACCTTCTTCCCCCCTTCAACCAAGGTCTTTTCTTGGACCTCGATTTGGAGCTTCCCAACTTCAACCTTTTTTCTGAAAAAGAATAAAAGTCCAAAAGATAAATCCCCCTTTTGCCAAGTGCCCCCGATCTGGCAGTCGGCAAAGAGGGTTTTTTCTTAAATTGTTTTTAAAAATTATGTGCCGAGTGTCTTCTCATGACACTCGGCAAAGAGGCTCCTTTGCCGAGTGTCATTTTTTGACGCTCGGCAAACCATATTTTTATTTCCACTTTTGACCTCCAAACTTTTTCTGCGAAGAAGTTGTCACGTATTCTTCTGTTTTTCATCGGTTTGCAAGCATCGTACGTGACAACTTGCGCAAAACCTTCTCAAATTTTTATCACAGCCTCCACATATGATATCATGACATCTTCCCAAGTTTCATGATTTTCGAACTTCGTTTGCTTTTTATACAATTTAAAAACAACTCGACCGCAAGTTCGTGGTCATGTTTCGTGAACTAGATGTTCGAAATTGGTGGTCTGTTCCTGGTTACGGCCTCACATTATACTAAATAACATGAATATCATTTTTCCATTCATTTGTTTTCATTATTCGAATGACTAGCGTTATAATTTGAATTATCCAAGAAAATTCAATTAATTGAAATAAATTAAAGAAATATAGAAAAAGTCCGAGAAATGTGCCACATTGGAACATGGAGTACTGTGTATTGTAAGAGGACCGCAGTAAAAGTTTGGAGGTCAAAGTGGAAAAAATATTGTTTGCCGAAAGTGTCAAAAATGACACTCTACTAGCGAGCCTCTTTGCCGAGTGGCAGAGAAGACACTCAAGAAGGGTTAACTACGCCGCCGCACACGCGTAATGGTGGTGCCCTTTGCCGAGTGTTCTCGTTTGCCGAATGTTCGACCGGCAAACGTGATCTTTGCCGAGTGTAATTTGTTGCCGAGTGCTCGCCCTCAAGAAACCATCTCTTGCCGAGTGCGGATGTTGGCGAGTTCTTTCTATCCGCACTCGGCAAGAATAGCCTCTTTGCCGAGTGCCCGATAAAAGCACTCGGCAAAGTCCGGGACACTGCAAAGAAGCCGTCTCCAGAGTGAACAATAAAGAAGACCGAGGCGCAGAGCGCCGCGGAGGCGTGCAGGCGCCGCACATCCTCACGGAAGGCGGCAGGCAGAACTAGCAAGGGAAACAAAGCGGTCACGCGGGAGGCTTTGCGCAGGTGTCACGCCGAGGATCAACGGACCACTGAGGAGTCACGCCAAGAAGAGACCAAGAGGTCTTAGGCGCAAGGACTAGCGAGCATATCGTTTCTACTACGAAAATTCCAACATACACCGGTCACCTTCTTCTTGACTTCTTGACCTTCTTCCCCTTCAACCAAGGTCTTTCTTGACCTCGATTTGGAGCTTCCCAACTTCAACCTTTTTTCCAAAAGAATAAAAGTCTAAAGATAAATCCCCTTTGCCGAGTGCCCTCGATCCGCACTTTCAGGGGTTTTTTAATTTTTTTAAAATTATGTGCCGAGTGTCTTCTCATGACACTCGGAAAGAGGCTCCTTGCCGAGTGTCTTCTCTGACAATCGGCAAAGAAATCCTTTGCCGAGTGTCATTTTTTTACACTCGGCAAACCATATTTTTTTTTTCACTTTTGACCTCCAAACTTTTTCTGCGAAGAAGTTGTCACGTATTCTTCTGTTTTTCTTCGGTTTGCAAGCATCATACGTGACAACTTGCACGAAACCTTCTGAAATTTTTATCACAGCCTCCACATATCATATCATGACATCTTCCCAAGTTTCATGATTTTCGGACTTCGTTTGCTTTTTATACAATTTAAAAACAACTCGATCGCAAGTTCGTGGTCATGTTTCGTGAACAAGATGTTCGAAATTGGTGGTCTGCTCTCGTTACTACCACATTATACTAAATAACATGAATATCATTTTTCCATTCAGTTTTTTCATTATTCGAATGACTAGCAGTTGTAATTTGAATTATCCAAGAAAAATCAATTAATTGAAATAAATTAAAGACGTATAGAAAACATCCGAGAAATATGCCACATGGGAACATGGAGTATCAGGTATTGTATAAGGACTGCAGAAAAATTTTGGAGGTCAAAAGTGGAAAAAAAATATGGTTTGCCGAGTGTCAAAAAATGAAACTCGGTAAAGGAGCCTCTTTGCCGAGTGGCAGGAGAAGACACTCGGCAAAGGGTTAACGGCGGCTGCCGGCCGTTAACGGTGGTGCCCTTTGCCGAGTGTTCTGGTTTGCCGAGTGCCCGACAGTCGACAAACGTGATCTTTGCCGAGTGTAATTTGTTGCCGAGTGCTCTCGCCTCTAAGAAACCATCTCTTTGCCGAAAGCCGATGTTGGCCGAGTTCTTTCTATCTGGCACTCGGCAAATAGCCTCTTTGCCAAGTGCCCGGTAAAAAGCACTCGGCAAAGTCTGGGACACTCGGCAAAGAAGCCGTCTCCGGTAGTGAACAATAAAGAAGACCGAGGCGCAGGAGCGCCGCAGCGGCGTGCGTGGCGCCGCACATCCTCACGTGAAGGCAGAGGCAGAACCAGCAAGGGAACCAGCGGGTCACGCCTGAGGCTTCGCAGATGTGTCACGCCGAGGGATCACGACCACTGAGGAGTCACGCCAAGAAGGGACCAGAGGTCTTAGGCGCAAGGACTAGCGAGCATATCGCTTCTCCGAACGAGCGCATTACTACGAAAATTCCAACATACACTGGTCACCTTCTTCTTGACTTCTTGACCTTCTTCCCCCTTCAACCAAGGACTTTTCTTGGACCTCGATTTGGAGCTTCCCAACTTCAACCTTTTTTCTGAAAAAGAATAAAAGTCAAAAAGATAAATCCCCCCTTTGCCGAGTGCCCCCGATCTCGCACTCGACAAAGAGGTTTTTTTTATAAAAAAAAAAAAATTAAAATTATGTGCCGAGTGTCTTCTCCTGACACTCGGCAAAGAGGCTCCTTTGTCGAGTGTCATTTTTTGACACTCGGCAAACCATATTTTTTTTCCACTTTTGACCTCCAAACTTTTACTCTCAAGAAGTTGTCACGTATTCTTTCTGCTTTTTTTTCTTCGGTTTGCAAGCATCGTGACGTGACAACTTGCGCGAAACCTTCTCAAATTTTTCTCACAGCCTCCACATATGATATCATGACATCTTCCCAAGTTTCATGATTTTCTAACTTCGTTTGCTTTTTATGCAATTTAAAAACAACTCGATCGCAAGTTCATGGTCATGTTTCGTGAACAAGATGTTCGAAATTGGTGGTCTGTCCCTGGTTACGGCCTCACATTATACTAAATAACATGAATATCATTTTTTTCATTCATTTTTTTTCATGATTCGAATGACTAGCAGTTATAATTTGAATTATCCAAGAAAATTCAATTAATTGAAATAAATTAAAGAAATATAGAAAACATCCGAGAAATGTGCCACATGGGAACATGGAGTACTGTGTATTGTATGAGGACCGCAGTAAAAGTTTGGAGGTCAAAAGTGGAAAAATATGGTTTGCCGAGTGTCATTTTTGACACTCGCAAAGGAGCCTCTTTGCCGAAAGTGGCGGAGAAGACACTCGCAAGGGTTAACGGCACGTACGCCGTTAATGATGGTGCCTTTGCCGAGTGTTCGCTTGCCGAGGCCCACACCGCAAACCTGATCATTGCCGAAGTGTAATTTGTTGCCGAGTGCTCCGCCCTAAGAAACCATCTCTTTGCCGAGTGCCGATGTTGGCCGAGTTCTTTCTATCCGCACTCGGCAAATAGCCTCTTTGCCGAGTGCCCGATAAAAGCACTCGCAAAGTCCGGGACACTCGCAAAGAAGCCGCTCTCCTGCCAGAACAATAAAGAAGACCGAGGCGCAGAGCGCCGCAGATGGCGTGCGTGGCGCCGCACATCCTCACGGAAGGCGAGGCAGAACTAGCAAGGGAACCAGCGGTCACGCCTGGAGGCTTTGCAAAGGTCACGCCGAGGCTTTGCAAAGGTGTCACGCCGAGGATCAGCGGGACCACTGAGGAGTCACGCCAAGAAGAGACCAGCAGGTCTTAGGCGCAAGGACTAGCGAGCATATCGCTTCTCCGAACGAGCGCTTACTACGAAAATTCCAACATACACCGGTCACCTTCTTCTTGACTTCTTGACCTTCTTTCCCCTTCAACCAAGGTCTTTTCTTGGACCTCGATTTGAGCTTCCCAACTTCAACCTTTTTCCAAAAAGAATAAAGTCAAAAGATAAATCCCCTTTGCCGAGTGGCCGATCCGCACTCTCGGCAAAGAGGGGTTTTTTAAAAAAATTATGTGCCGAGTGTCTTCTCATGACACTCGGCAAAGAGGCTCCATTGCCGAGTGTCATTTTTTGACACTCGGCAAACCATATTTTTTTTCCCACTTTTGACCTCCAAACTTTTTCTGCGAAGAAGTTGTCACGTATTCTTCTGTTTTTCTTCGGTTTGCAAGCATCGTACGTGACAACTTGCGCGAAACCTTCTCAAATTTTTATCACAGCCTCCACATATGATATCATGACATCTTCCCAAGTTTTATGATTTTTGGACTTCGTTTGCTTTTTATACAATTTAAAAACAACTCGACCGCAAGTTCGTGGTCATGTTTCGTGAACAAGATGTTCGAAATTGGTGGTATGTTCCTGGTTACGGCCTCACATTATACTAAATAACATGAATATCATTTTTCCATTCATTTTTTTTCATTATACGAATGACAAGCAGTTATAATTTGAATTATCCAAGAAAATTCAATTAATTGAAATAAATTAAAGAAATATAGAAAAGTCCGAGAAATGTGCCACATTGGAACATGGAGTACCGTATTGTATGAGGACCGCAGTAAAAGTTTGAGGTCAAAAGTGGAAAAATATGGTTTGCCGAGTGTCAAAAATGACACTCAAGCAAAGGAGCCTCTTTGCCGAAGCTACAGAGAAGACACTCGCAAAGGGTTAACGGTGGTCGCCGCCGTTAACGGTGGTACCTTGCCGAGTGTTCGTTTGCCGAGTGCCCAAACTCCGCAAACTTGATCTTTGTCGAGTGTAATTTGTTGCCGAGTGCTCGCCTCAAGAAACCATCTCTTTGCCGAAAGTGCCGATCTTTGCCGAGTTCTTTCTATCCGCACTCGCAAATAGCCTCTTTGCCGAGTGCCCGATAAAAGCACTCGCAAAGTCCGGGACACTAGGCAAAGAAGCCGCCTCCGGATCGAATAATAAAGAAGACCGAGGCGCAGAGCATTGCATTGGCGTGCAGTGGCGCCGCACATCCTCACGGAAGGCAGAGGCAAGAACTAGCAAGGGAACCAGCGGTCACGCCGAGGCTTTGCAGTGTCATGTCGAGGATCACGGACCACTGAGGAGTCACGCCAAGAAGAGACCAGCAGGTCTTAGGCGCAAGGACTAGCGAGCATATCGTTTCTCCGAACGAGCGCTACTACTTAAAATTCCAACATACACCGGTCACCTTCTTCTTGACTTCTTTGACCTTCTTCCCCTTCAACCAAGGTCTTTTCTTGGACCTCGATTTGGAGCTTCCCAACTTCAACCTTTTTTTTCTGAAAAAGAATAAAAGTCAAAAGATAATCCCCTTTGCCGAAAGTGCCCCGATCCGCAATCGGCAAAGAGGGTTTTTTCTTAAAATTTTTTAAAATTATGTGCCGAGTGTCTTCTCATGACACTCGGCAAAGAGGCTCCTTTGCCGAGTGTCATTTTTTGACGCTCGGCAAACCATATTTTTTTTTCCACTTTTGACCTCCAAACTTTTTCTGCGAAGAAGTTGTCACGTATTCTTCTGTTTTTCATCGGTTTGCAAGCATCGTACGTGACAACTTGCGCAAAACCTTCTCAAATTTTTATCACCGTCTCCACATATGATATCCTGACATCTTCCCAAGTTTCATGATTTTCGAACTTCGTTTGCTTTTTATACAATTTAAAAACAACTCGACCGCAAGTTCGTGGTCATGTTTCGTGAACAAGATGTTCGAAATTGGTGGTCTGTTCCTGGTTACGGCCTCACATTATACTAAATAACATGAATATCATTTTTCCATTCATTTTTTTTTCATTATTCGAATGACTAGCAGTTATAATTTGAATTATCCAAGAAAATTCAATTAATTGAAATAAATTAAAGAAATATAGAAAAAGTCCGAGAAATGTGCCACATTGGAACATGGAGTACCAGGTATTGTATGAGGACTGCAGAAAAAGTTTGGAGGTCAAAAGTGGAAAAAAAAATATTGTTTGCCGAGTGTCAAAAAATGACACTCGGCAAAGGAGCCTCTTTGCCGAGTGGCAGGAGAAGACACTCGACAAAGGGTTAACGGCGTCGCCGCCGTTAACGGTGGTGCCTTTGCCGAGTGTTCCGTTTGCCGAGTGCGACATACGCAAACGGATCTTGCCGAGTGTAATTTGTTGCCGAGTGCTCGGCCCTCGGCAAACCATCTCTTTGCCGAGTGCCAGATGTTGGCCGAGTTCTTTCTATCTGGCACTCGGCAAATAGCCTCTTTGCCGAGTGCCCGATAAAAACCACTCGGCAAAGTCTGGGACACTCGGCAAAGAAGCCGTCTCCGGTAGTGAACAATAAAGAAGACCGAGGCGCAGGAGCGCTGCAGTGGCAGGCAGGGCGCTGGCACATCCTCACGTGAAGGCAGAGGCTGGAACTAGCAAGGGAACCAGGCGGGTCACGTCGGGAGGCTTTGCAGTGTGTCACGTCGAGGGATCAACGGGACCACGGAGGAGTCACGTCAAGAAGAGACCAGCAGGTCTTAGGCGCAAGGACTAGCGAGCATATCGTTTCTCTACTACGAAAATTCCAACATACACTGGTCACCTTCTTCTTGACTTCTTGACCTTCTTCCCCCCTTCAACCAAGGTCTTTTCTTGGACCTCGATTTGAGCTTCCCAACTTCAACCTTTTTCGAAAAAGAATAAAGTCAAAAGATAAATCCCCTTTGCCGAAAGTGCCCCGATCCGCACTCCTCAGCAAACAGGGCTTTTATAAAAAAATTTAAAATTATGTGTCGAGTGTCTTCTCATGACACTCGGCAAAGAGGCTCCTTTGCCGAGTGTCTTCTCCCGACACTCGGCAAAGAGGGTTTTGCCGAGTGTCATTTGTTGACACTCTCAAGAAACTATTTTTTCCACTTTTGACCTCCAAACTTTTTCTCGCAAGAAGTTGTCACGATTCTTCTGCTTTTTCATCGGTTTGCAAGCATCGACGTGACAACTTGCGCAAAACCTTCTCAAATTTTTATCACCGTCTCCACATATGATATCCCGACATCTTCCCAAGTTTCATGATTTTCAACTTCGCTTGCTTTTATACAATTTAAAACAACTCGACCGCAAGTTCGTGGTCATGTTTCGTGAACAAGATGTTCAAATTGGTGGTCTGCTCTCGTTACGCCTCACATTATACTAAATAACATGAATATCATTTTTCCATTCATTTTTTTTCATTATTCGAATGACTAGCGATTATAATTTGAATTATCCAAGAAAATTCAATTAATTGAAATAAATTAAAGAAATATAGAAAAGTCCGAGAAATGTGCCACATTGGAACATGGAGTACGTGTATTGTATGAGGACCGCAGTAAAAGTTTGGAGGTCAAAAGTGGAAAAAATATTGTTTGCCGAGTGTCAAAAATGACACTCTAAGCAAAGGAGCCTCTTTGCCGAGTGGCAGAGAAGACACTCGACAAAGGGTTAACGGCGCACGCGTTACCGTGGTGCCTTTGCCGAGTGTTCGGCTTGCCGAGTGTTCGGCACCGCAAACGGATCTTTGCCGAGTGTAATTTGTTGCCGAGTGCTCGCCCTCTAAGAAACCATCTCTTTGCCGAGTGCCGATGTTGGCCGAAGTTCTTTCTATCCGCACTCGGCAAATAGCCTCTTTGCCGAGTGCCCGATAAAACCACTCGCAAAGTCCGGGACACTCGCAAAGAAGCCGCCTCCTGTAGTGAACAATAAAGAAGACCGAGGCGCAGAGCGCCGCAGCTGGGTGCAGTGGCTACCGCACATCCTCACGCGGAAGGCAGAGGTCGGAACTAGCAAGGGAACCAGCGGGTCACGCCGAGGCTTTGCAGGTGTCACGCCGAGGATCAACGGACCACTGAGGAGTCACGTCAAGAAGAGACCAGCAGGTCTTAGGCGCAAGGACTAGCGAGCATATCGTTTCTCTACTACGAAAATTCCAACATACACTGGTCACCTTCTTCTTGACTTCTTGACCTTCTTCCCCCCTTCAACCAAGGTCTTTTCTTGGACCTCGATTTGGAGCTTCCCAACTTCAACCTTTTTTCTGAAAAAGAATAAAAGTCAAAAAGATAAATCCCCCCTTTGCCGAGTGCCCCCGATCTGGCACTCGGCAAACAGGGGCTTTTTTTATAAAAAAAATTTAAAATTATGTGTCGAGTGTCTTCTCATGACACTCGGCAAAGAGGCTCCTTTGCCGAGTGTCTTCTCCTGACACTCGGCAAAGAGGCTCCTTTGCCGAGTGTCATTTGTTGACACTCGGCAAACTATTTTTTTTCCACTTTTGACCTCCAAACTTTTTCTGCGAAGAAGTTGTCACGTATTCTTCTGTTTTTCTTCGGTTTGCAAGCATCGTACGTGACAACTTGCACGAAACCTTCTCAAATTTTTATCACAGCCTCCACATATGATATCATGACATCTTCCCAAGTTTCATGATTTTCGGACTTCGTTTGCTTTTTATACAATTTAAAAACAACTCGATCGCAAGTTCGTGGTTATGTTTCGTGAACAAGATGTTGGAAATTGGTGGTCTGTTCCTGGTTACGGCCTCACATTATACTAAATAACATAAATATCATTTTTCCATTCATTTTTTTTCATTATTCGAATGACTAGCAGTTATAATTTGAATTATCCAAGAAAATTCAATTAATTGAAATAAATTAAAGAAATATAGAAAAAGTCCGAGAAATGTGCCACATTGGAACATGGAGTATCAGGTATTGTATGAGGACTGCAGAAAAAGTTTGGAGGTCAAAAGTGAAAAAAAAAATATGGTTTGCCGAGTGTCAAAAAATGACACTCGGCAAAGGAGCCTCTTTGCCGAGCGGCAGGAGAAGACACTCGGCAAAGGGTTAACGGTGGCTGCCGGCCGTTAACGGTGGTGCCCTTTGCCGAGTGTTCTGGTTTGCCGAGTGCCCGACACTCGGCAAACTTGATCTTTGTCGAGTCTAATTTGTTGCCGAGTGCTCGGCCCTCGGCAAACCATCTCTTTGCCGAGTGCCAGATGCTGGCCGAGTTCTTTCTATCTAGCACTCGGCAAATAGCCTCTTTGCCGAGTGCCCGATAAAAAGCACTCGGCAAAGTCTGGGACACTCGGCAAAGAAGCCGTCTCCGGTAGTGAACAATAAAGAAGACCGAGGCGCAGAGCGCTGCAAGCAGCGTGTGGCGCCGCACATCCTCACGTGAAGGCAGAGGCAGGAACTAGCAAGGGAACCAGGCGGGTCACGGCAGAGGCTTTGTAGGTTAGAGGTAGCACTGGCGTTAAGTTAGTAAGCCCCTTGGTCAAAATTATCTTCCAAATTATCAAAGTATTTTCCGAAAGTTTAAGTTAAGAATATCTTTTATTCCTTATCCATCTTAGTATCTTTTCTCTCCTAAGCTTGTTTTGGTTTATGAAACTAACTTACCTTGCCTTCTTGCCTTTAGATGAACCCTCGCATCTTGTCAGGAAACTCAAGTCAAGGAGTGGATGGATACCCCGTTGTCGCGAGACATGATGTGGAGGGCTAACTTCACATATCACCCCACTTATTCCATCTACCGTGATCGAGGACCGTGAATGGAGGAATTTATGGCGTTGATAGATATCGTGGCTATACAAGTCACTGATAGCATACCTTACCGCTTCCAGCGCTTGGTACATCCGATGCCATGGCGTTACAAGAAGTGGCTTTGTGGCCATGAGTCGCCTTCGCACGACCGACAGAGTTAGCCCAATTTCCATATGATCACTTTCTCCGATGCGCGACGCCGCTTAGGGCGTGAACTCGCTTGCTAGGATCCGCTTTGGGAGGACCCCAAGTCCGGCAGATTGGCGAGATTGGTTCACGTAATGGACCAAATGCATCACGCATGAGTTATGGGAGACGCGCTGTCGCCTCATTATAGCTCAGAGCATTTGCGCTTATGCATGACATGAGGCTCATTCGTCCGGATAGCCAGTGATGGCGCTAATGAGGTTTCACCGCACATTTCTGCCGCCACGACTATCGCCTTCTTGAAGTAGGAGGCCATATCATCTGCCAGATCCCCTTACGCCTCACCAACCCGGAGACCTAAAGACACAGATCCTCGGATACCACCCGCCGATGACTTTCTCGTGAACTTTGACCGAATAATATCTAGGCGCTTAGGGGTGGAGCTCTATGTTTGAGCCTCGTATCCTTAGGATTATGTAATAGGGTAGTAGAGGTCGAATCGTTATGTTTTATTTGCAAACATTACTATTTCGGTTGTAATCTTGGCAACTGCGCGCGCTTATGTACGAGTTATATCGATTTGGTTTTATGTCGCTAATGTTGGTGTTCCATTTGAGGTTATAGTTTTCATGCTCTTTGATATCGACAGTATGTATAGCCAAGTAATGGCTTTTATCTTATTTACTAACCATCCTTGTCTAATACAGATGACAGACCGACCACGCGATCAGAGCCCGCGCGTGCGTAGGCTCCCGCCTAGGGCACCACGCCTAGCACCCCGAGCGATTTCTATGATCGTGACAGTCATCCCAAAGAATTGCCCGAGCATGGCAAGCCCTCTCACCGCCGTCCCAAGCAGGCGGACCGCCGAGGAGGTGCTCCTTCGCCACCATCCATGGTCGAAGTTTATGATGATGATTGAGCGCAACCGATGGACCTGGACCGGATGCTTGAGGTGATCGTCCGTAACACCGCTCCGCCTCCGCTTTGGCAGAGGAGCGCCTCGCACCGAGCGACGGAGGTCTTGCCGAAGTTTCACGACCAACCCTCCGACGCTTATGCGGCGGCAAGGACCCGATGGAGGCAGAGGACCGGCCGCACAACATAGAGAAGAAGTCGAACATTGCGCAGTTGTACTGGAGTTGAGAGAGTTTTGTTTGCCGCCTATCACTGGCGGGTGCGGCGAGCGCATGGTGGGATAGTTATTCGCCATGCAGCTCACCGCCACGCCCGACTTGGGACGAATTGTGGACGCGCCCGAGAGGCCCATATACCGGAGGGAGTGCTGCTTATCAAGCAGCAGCAGTTCCTTGCCTTGAGGTAGGGGCGGAGGACAGTCACTGAGTGTAACATCCCAATTTTGGACTTGTGTTTCAAATGTAAGAAAAATGAGTAGAAATTAAAACTTTTTCTTACATTATGTATTTCCTGTGTGTGCTGAACAAGTTTTGTACAGGAAGTATGGAAATGCATAGTCACAAGTCTTTAATCCAAATCTCGATCCTTCTAAAACATTCTTGTTTCATCTTGGGATAACCTCCGGGAAATATTTTCCCTAAGTTCTAGGGTTGGTGTGTGACCTCTCTGAAAAATTTCACAATTTTTTTAGAAATTGTTTGAATACTTTTGGGGGTCAGTCAAACCTATTCAAAATCTGGTCAAACTGTGGACCCGCACCTTGTGGAATTTTTGGAGGAAAATGTATAGCACAAAAACCTCTGCAGAATTTACCCGAGGTCTTAAACTCAGCTAGCAAGATTCTGTAAAAATTTCATAATTTTTGGAGATAGTTTGCTGCCCCAAATAATTCTCCTAAGATCAGCTCTTGTTGGGACTCAAATTTTGAACCCTAGGTCCAGTCGACTGACTGAAGTCGGATCTACCAATTGACTCGCCGAGTCGAGTCACTAGGCCGCACCGAGCTCGACCTCGGTCCCCGTGTGCGAGCCGTTGATTTGAAATACAACGCCACGCACTCACCCCGACCTCCCTCTTCTTTCTTCTTCTTCCTCTTCCGCCGAGAGAAGCGGCGGCGCGGCGCAGGGAGCGTGGCGGTCCGGGCCGCATCGTGGGACCCGCAACGCTCAGTCTCGCTTTTGCCCATGTCGTGCGTGGCTGACCTCCCCGCCTTCCTCGTTTTCGCGCGTAACTTTTTGTCCCATCGCCATTAAGCTCTCGTCCTCGAGCTCGCCACCGAGCTACATGAGCACCTCCGAGGCTTTCTCTAGTCCCCTTCTACCTCCGGCCGCCCTCCCAAACCGCTCCCTATAAGGTTGAGCGCTAAATCTCACCTTGAGCTCATTTCCGCCATTTCGGCCGCGTGAGCTCTAGCGGCGACTTGGGTCCTCCAGGGTCCTCTTGCCCTAATCTTGTTTTCAAGACCTCTCGTCATCGCAAAGTCGGTCCCTAACTCCTTTTGGGTTGTTTTCTCGGGGGCAACTCGAATCGAGTTTCGCGGTTTGCGGCCAAAAGGGGACTTCGTCGCCTCAGCCCGTGAAGCCTCCTCCGTCCCATCGTGGTTCTGCACACCTTGTGGTTCGTGGCGAACCTATCCTCGACCTTTCTTTTCGCCGTTGGTTGATCGAGATCCGCGCCGCCGCCATCTCCTCCGCCTCGGTGAATCGCTCCGCCGCCGCACTCCTCGACCTCCTCGACCACCCCGTGCCCTGGTGAGTTCATTTTAGTCCCTTGGAGCTTAAGGTCTAGCTAGGGTAGCTCGTAGCGCCCTTTCGTGTTTTCGGTTTTGCCGAAACTCGCTCCTCCGCCTCGCCGGCCACGGCGTGCCAGCCGCCGCCTGCGAGAGCACCTCCGTTAGGTTCGCAATACTATTAGCTTCATTTTGGTGGTTTTGGTTCCCACCGCCGTGGCCCTGGTCGTCGGCGACGTGCCGGCAAGCTCACCGTCGAGCTCTGTACCTTGTCGCGTTTTTGTCAAGTCTTGGGACCTCCTCGGGTTCATCGTGGCCGTCTAAGACCTCCCTTGGTCATTTTTCAAAGACCACCCTCGGGGTCCTCCTTGTAAAAAGCCAACCCTGGTCTTTTGTAAAGGCAACCCCGCTCAGACCTCTTAGGCTCGATCCTAGCCGTTCACGACCTCCCCGGATTTAGATCTGAGCGTTAGATCTCTTTTGTAAAACCCTTAGCCTTCGGACCTCCCTCCGCCGACCGGGACCGCCAGACCTTCCTAGGCCTAACTGAGCCGCCCGCATCTCCTCCGATTAGAACCCTGTCGTTTAGGACCTCCCCGAGTAGATCTTGGCCATCCAAGACCTCCTCGGTTAAATCTTAACCGTTAAGGACCTCCCTTGCTTGATCTTAACCGCCCAGGACCTCCCCCGCTTGATCGTGTCCGTTAAGACCTCCTCCGGAGATCTAGACCGCTGAAGACCTCCTCCGTGAGATCTTAGCCGCCCGCACCTCCCTCGCAGGTTTAGCCTTAGGACCTCCCTAGTGCTGGGACCGTCGAGATCTTGATCCGACGGCCACGACTCCGCTAGGCGCAAGGACCTCCTTTGCGGCGCGCGTGCATGCACCGGTCGTGGCCGTTGGATCTGATTCAACGGTCCGCACCTCCCCGTGCGGGAGGAGGTCTTGTGTGCGCTGTGGTTGAGGCCCGTGAGCCGTCCGATCTTGATCTAACGCCCACGACCTCTCCTTTTCCTTCGCCTGTCTCGACCTCCCGAGAGCTCAAATTTTCTAAGTCTTTTACTATTTCAAATTTCAAAAGAGCATAACTTTGTCATTTTAACTCCTTTTTGAATGATTCCAGTTGCTGTAGCCTTGTTGTAGAATGAACTTTAATCTGAGAATGAATTTGGGCACTGTTATGTAGCAGAAAGTGATTTAAAATACATGATCTTGTTAGTGAAAAATGATGTCTAGAAATTCATGGAAAATTTGTAAAATGCATAACTTATTCTCTGAAATTCCAATCTGAGCAAACTCAACTTGGTAAAAATTGTCTGTGGACATGCTTTAATATGAGCTAGACCTTGTCTTTATTTATGTTCCTGAGAAATGATATATGCTAGTTTTAGAACTTAGAAAAATCATAACTAATTCTTTATAACTTCAAATTGTGCAAACTCAGTTTTGCTGTTGATAGGATAACCATATCTATCTACCATAAAAATTTCAGCTTCTGGTTCATTGTAGAAATTTTCGCCATGAACAGAAACAGATAGGAATTAAAACTGGATTTATCAGGCTGAGAAAAATTGTTTGGGGCATAACTTTTTCATGCTTAGTCCAAATGAAGTGATTCTTGTTTCTAAAATTGTCTAAAATCAACCTCTAGCTGCTGTAGAAATTTCATTTGATTTGGATGTTCTTTGCTGTTGAGTTCCTTTTGGTGTTCTTCGTTTCTTATCGCTTTTATCGCTTCGCTAGGTTCAAGAATTTATTGAACCCGAGCACTCCTCCGCAGCAAGAACAAATCCAGCAAGGCAAGCAGTTTGATCATGTTAATCCCAGTATTTTAAGTATTTATGTTGTTTACAACTTCTATGTATGCATTGCTAGTTTGTGTTAAACTATTGTCGTTAGCTTACCTAGTAGATGCATTTCCTTAGGCAAATGATCATCCTCTACTACCATGAGCCTAGGTTATTGCTGTGATTAGAGTTCGTGGATGAGCTCTTGTCACTTAGTAGTTGCGAATTAATTGCTTAGCCATGCTTAGTCTCCGGTAGAAATGGGCGGTTATCGACTTGTCGATAACCTTGATCACATAAAACTTATTATGATTATGATTTCAACCTTGTGCCATGTCTACTTATGAAATCTAAAACTGAAAATAAAATGATTTAGACTTGGGCACAATGGTAATATGGTGTGATTTTCGGGTGTGACTGGAATGGTGCCCGAGTCAATTAAGGACCGAACATCTTGTGAGTACCGTTATCCAGTAATTTGTGCGTGCTAACCACACTAGAGGGTATGGGACTCTCTTGACTTAGTACTTTGGCGTGTATTGGCACGGTCGCAGGAGTCGCGGGAGGGATGGTGTTGGGAGATTGTAGGGTCCAAAGGCTTCCCCCGTGATGGTTGGTTGTCTTTCGGCATGCAATGTAGCGTATGGGTTTCTATCCATACGAGCGGCTCATAGTTAATACACAATATTGGAAAGCGTCTCGTAGGACTTAGCCGTGCAAGCATACCTTTGAAGTGTGCTTTTGGCTTAAAGCGATCTCAAGTGTGGGTACATTGGTACACCCCCAGGTTAAAACTATTCGAATGGCCTCGCCCTAGGTTATGGACACGCTTGGGTAAGCTTTCAAGAGTTAGACTACAACCTTTAATTAAAACTTGACTGTGGTACGAATCGTGATTTGTGTTATGTTGTGGTGACTATTGGGATAGTCACTCTGTGTGTTTACTTGTATGTACGTTTATTACGCTTTTATGTTGATAACAAAATAGAATTGCAAACTTGCTTTTAAATATATTACATTATTGCAAATAAAGTTGGCCTTGTGCAAAATGAGACATACAACCTCCACCTAAATAAAGCTTGCATGTAGTTTATAAATAGGTCTGCTATTCCACACGTCAGCCTTATGTACAAAGACAATCTTTGTACTCGGTTGCTATGCTTAAATGTATTTGTTGCAGAGGAAGAAGGTGAGCTTGAGGGGCCTCACTTTTGTGAGTGTGTTGTGGTAGCTATGGGCGACTAGCTTATGTCCTGGCCGGTTGCCTTGTGGGTTGTAATGGCTAACCTGGCCGACTTTTGTTCTAGCCATCTTATGGCGTACATGAGCTTCACTGTCATTCTTGTATATTGTTCTATTTGGCAGTCGGCTCTCTTTTGTAATAACTTACCTTATGTATGTCGTTGTTGAACTTAGTGATGTATGTTGTATGGAAATGATGTGTATTTTGTGATGATGTGCATATGTCGCACTCAGGAAGCATATGTCCATCGAGGCTTAGAATGTTTAATTAGTAATGCTAGAACCATTTGGAGGTTAAGTGTTACTAGTTAAATATTCCGGGTCCTCACACTGAGTACTTGCATGATTTCAACTACTTGGCCAGTATGCTCGGACGACGCCTCGACAGACGCCGTCGCGAACAAAGTTCTTCCATGGATCGTCGAGGAGTTGCGGCTTGTTCTAGCCGCACATGATTTCGTGGAGTTTCAAGATCTCGTCAACAAGGCGATAGTGGTGGAGCATGAGAGCATGACAGTGGATGAGTCGAGGAAGAGGAGGAAGGCTTTACAGACGGTAGTGGCGAGTGGTAGTTTTCCTGTGCCGCGCCAGACTACCTCGGGCACCTCGTGCGCCCCAGCCTTCCAAGACCACAGGTCTCCCGCGCACCTCCGCGACCTTCTCCACCGGCAGCTCAGAAGACACGGCGGGGCCAGAGACCACAGATGGCGGGCATACAAGCCCTGGCGTTATTTGTTTCCATCAGGCCGTCGTGGCCACTATGCCGCAGTTGCTCGCCAAGCGGCGAGGATGCCTGACGTACTACTGCTCCAAAGACCACCAGCCCCACCCAAATGAGACCACCGCCACCACCACAGAGGATGAACCTACTCCACCCCAAAGATGCACGTGGTCGAAGTCAACCACGCCTCAATGGAGGAGGCGACCGACGCACTTGACGTCAGGCTAGGTACACTACTTGTTAATTCGTGTCTCGCATTGGTTTTATTTGATTACGGAGCATCTCATTCATTTATTAAAAACGAATATGTTGCGCTTAACCAATTCAAGATACATACACTTCACCCGCCTTATCATATTCGGTCCCTGTGGTCGGTTTTCTACACCGATCAAGTCTCGCAGGACGAAAAATTGAAATACAAAATGTTAACTTTTAGCAAACTTAATAGTGATAAGTTCTGGGCATTGATGTTATCTTAGGGATGGATTGGTTATCTAAGAATCAGGGAAGATCGACAGCTCCAATGGTCTATTTCGGTGACTAGCGAGGACGACATCCGTGTCGCCTTTGCACCTTTAGTGGGTAGTTCTCACCTATATGCTTTAGAGGCGAGTGCCTCTCTGCCAGAGGAGGTACCAATAGTGAGTGAGTATCCCGATGTGTTCCGAGGAACTTCTGCATGCCCCCGACCGAGAGGTAGAGTTTGTCATTGAGCTTGCACCCTGCACGCGCCCATCTCGAAAAGGTCAGATCGGATGCCGCCCAATGAGCTAGCAGCACTGAAAGAACAACTTAAGGAGTTGCAACACAAGGGTTTCATCAGGCCTAGCTCCTCACCTTGGGATGCCCGCTCTCTTTGTCAAGAAGAAAGACAATAGTCTACGGATGTGTGTTGACTACTGTCCGCTGAATGAGGTCACCATCAAGAACAAGTATTCGCTCGCGGATCGATGACCTATTTGACCAGCTTAGTGGAGCTCAAGTGTTCTCCAAAATTGACTTGAGGTTAGGCTACCATCGATTAAAGTTAGAACCGAGGACATTCCAAGACCACCTTCTCTACTGTTACGGTTTGTACGAGTACACAGTCATGTCCTTTGGTTTGACCAATGCCCTGACTTATTTCATGAACCTCATGAATTCGTGTTCATGGAATACTTGGATCGGTTTGTAGTGGTTTTCATTGATGATATCCTTATCTACTCTAAGTCCGATCTTGAGCACGAGCAACATTTGAGACTTGTGTTAGAAAAGCTTCGCCACCATCACCGTGACGCCAAATTCAAAGAAATGTGAGTTTTGGCTTCGAGAGGTTAGTTTTTGGGTCATATCCTATCTAAGGCGGTGTCATTGTTGATCCTAGTAAGGTGCGTGATGTCCTGAGTGGAAGCAACCCAAGAGCGCCACTAACATTCGTAGTTTTCTTGAACTTATGGATACTACCGTAGGTTCATCAAGAATTTCTCAAAAATTGCAAAGCCTATGACCCAACTTCTAAAGAAAGAAAAGAAATTTGAGTGGACAGCAGAATGCGAGCAAAGCTTCCAAACCTCGAAGAATGCCCGATGTAAGCTCCGTGCTTGTTCTCGCTGCATATTCACAAGAGCTTTGATATCTTCTCGTGATGCATCTCGCCATGGGCTCGGTTGTGTGCTTATGCAAGACGGCCGAGTGGTGGCCTATGCATCGAGGCGCTTGAGGCCCCATGAGGCCAATTATCCCACACACGACCTAGAGCTCGCACTGTAGTTCATGCCTTGAAGATTTGGCGACATTACCTCGCCGGTAATCGCTATGCGAGGTCTACACCACCATAAGAGCCTTAAATATATTTTCACCCAAGCCGACTGAACTTGAGACAAAGAAGATGGCTTGAGTTGATTAAAGATTATGATATGGGACTTCATTATCATCCAGGGAAGGCTAATGTCGTGGCCGACTCATTGAGCAGAAAATCTCAATGCAACTGTTTGTCGGTAACTCCTTTTTTCGCAGGCTTATGTGCTGCATTGCAAGGCCTACACCTGGAAATAGTGGAAGAAGGTTCGCTTGCAGCCCTCAGTGTGACTTGCACACTTGAGGACCAGATTTGGGAAGCCCAAAAAAATGATGCGGAAGTGGCTCAAATTTTAGAACAAATGAAACAAGGCAAGGCTAAATGTTTTAAGCACGATGCACAAGGTACACTATGGTTTGGAAACCGTATGGTGGTGCCATTCGATCGCCACTTGAGAGAATTGATTCTCAAGGAGGCTCATAACTCAAAATTCTCTATCCACCCCGGGAGTACGAAAATGTATCAAGATTTGAAAAAGAAACTATGGTGGAGCCGAATGAAGCGGCACGTTGCATAGTATGTGGCCGAGTGTGATCTATGTCAAAGAGTTAAGGCTGAGTATTTGAAGCCAGCTGGTACTTTAGATCCCCTGCCCATTCCCTAGTGGAAATTGGAAGAAGTTGGCATGGATTTTATCACCGGCCTTCCTAGAACTAAAACTGGATTTGATTCTATATGGGTAATTGTAGACCGTTTGACGAAGGTTGCTCACTTCATTCCTGTCGAGACCACCTACCGTGGGGATAAGTTAGCGGAGCTTTACATTACAAGAATTGTTTGTCTCCACGGTGTTCCAAAGGTGATAGTTTCTGATAGAGGCCCTCAATTCACATCCTATTTCTGGGGATGCTTACATAAAGCTATGGGGACCAGTCTATCTTTCAGCTCCGCCTACCACCCGCAAACAGATGGACAAACTGAAAGAGTGAATCAGATTTTGGAAGACCTTCTCCGAGCTTGTGTGTTGTCCTATAGCAAAAGCTGGAGAAGTGTTTGCCATTTTAAGTTCTCCTACAACAATAGTTTCCAATCAAGCATTCGGATGTCACCTTCAAGCATTGTATGGGAGAGCTTGTAGAACACCCATGAACTGGTTCGAAGCCGGGGAGAGGCCATTCTATGGCCCAACCTTGGTGGAAGATGTCAAGAACAAGTTCGGTCATTCGCGAACGACTTAGGACAGCTCAATCACTCGAAGTCTTATGCCGACCGCCGCCGCCGCGAGTTGAGTTTCAAGTGGACGATCATGTATATCTTAAAGTCTCTCCTATGAAAGGAGTTCGCCGCTTCCAAATCAAAGGTAAATTAGCACCTCGCTATATTGGACCTTTCCGTATCCTAGCTAAGTTGGGATCGGTGGCCTACCAGTTGGAGTTGCCACCATCACTCTCAGATGTGCATAACGTCTTCCATGTCTCCCAACTTAAGAAATGTCTTCGAGTCCCAACGGAAGCAACCGAGTTGGGCGAACTCGACTTGCAACCCGATCTATCTTATCGAGAGAGCCCGATTCGTATCCTTGAAGAAACCGAGCGCAAGACGAGGAATCGTGACATCAAGTTCGTCAAGGTCCAATGGAGCAACTACACGGAAGATGAAGCAACTTGGGAACGTGAAGACCGGATGCGAGCGGCATATCCAGACCTCTTCTCTACATGAAGTGTCTTCGTATCAAGAAAAGAAAGGTAAAACATATCAAGGTAAATTATATCATGTCAACACTATCTTTGAAGGAAATCAAGACAGCATAAATTATAACTTCGAATGAAAACCTTCTAATTCTTCTCCACCCAGATCTCGGGTCGAGATCTTTTGTAAGGGGGGGATGTTTGTCACAGCCCCAAACATTAAAATGGATTATAAAGAATCTCACTAACATGCATTATCAAATTCAAATCATTTCACAATATATTGTACTTGGAAAATCTCATTTCATATAAACATACACTTCAAATTTCGATTTTCTTTTAGCATCTGTAATAAAAAGTTGTGATCATCATCTGGAATCAATTTATTTAAATACTACATTAATTATCCTGAATAAATATAATTTTTCCAGAATTTTTGGGACTAGTTTGAACCTAATTAAAATTCAAACAACATGCATAGACATACAACATGTTTGAATTCAAATATCACAAATTTTAATATGAACAGTGGGGTTTCATAATTTTTATGGGAACTATATCTTCCCAGGAACCCCCACAAATTATTTCAAGATTTTATGAAATTTATTTCTATTTATAAAGCTCTGGTCAAAGTAGTAAACCTAATTTAATTCTCAATCAAACTCAACCCTAATCGGCTAGCACTGTTCCTCGGACTCGAGTCTGACTCGGTGACCGGACTCAACCCAACCGCCTAAAGGCACCGCATGAGGGCCATCGGATGAAAGATCAGCGGCTCAGATTACGTACCGCTTCGCCCCGCCCTTTCCCTCGTCCTTTAAACCTCAGCCCTTAGATCTAGATCTGACGGCCAGCGTTGGACCACGTTTCCAGCTCGCACGCGATCGAGGAGACGCTGACCGGTGGGGCCGTGCTGTCAGACCCGTCGTCTTCCTCCCGTCGCGTCTGCTCAGGCATCCAACGCCACGCGGCCGCGGCGCTCTGCTTCCGCCCGTTGAAGCTCCGTGAGCGCCGTGTGTTGCCGCCGCATGCAACCACTCCGGAGCGTTCCCTACTTCACGCCGCCTCCGCTCCATCTTCTTCCCGGGCATAATACCCTCTCGGCACCCCTCTGTTCCTCACTTCTCCTCTTTTCGGCAGAGGAGAGGGAAGCTCGTACCAGCTCCTCGCTTGAGTAAGTCTCCACCGGGTGGTGCCTTTCTCTTTCTTGTTCGATGCCTAATCCATTTTAGCTTATGTGAGCTTCTCTCGTGCTTTGTAGCTCCCGGTCCATCATCGTGCTCTCTGGAGCTCTAGAGCGCGCACCCGAAGGGCCTCACCTTATCATCCTCAACTCCGGTGAGCTCCTCTCTATCTCTCTCGCGTCACGTTGTGTCTTAGGATCTAACTAAGTTTTCCCCTCAATCAATTTTGTCATTACATGACAGGACTGTGAGGATTTGAAGAAAGCTCATTTTCGGGCAGTGAGGAGTCTTTTCGTCTCCCACTTAGGTCCGGTAAGCTATTGTCAAATTCCTCGCTTCTATAGCATCCTCCGATGATCTTTAAGTCGTCTTGATCATTCTTTTCTCTGAGTTTTGCTCAGGGAATCCTCTCCTCGTGGAACCGTGCCTTCACCGTTTTCTTCTTCGGCGTCGTTAGTGCTCCAGCCGACTTCCAGCTTCCCCGAGCTTCCACCTAGCTCAGGTAACCTCCTAGTAGCCAGTATAACCTCGGGCACCCGCTTGTTTGCGCTGCGGAGCGACGTATTGCCGTTTTCGTTTTTGCCGTATGGGGCGCCGCCGCTCAACGTTGGCTAGCGCGCCTGGTAAAGACATCGCCGAGACTACCCCCGTTAGGAGCGCACTGCTATTTTACACATGTGCCTGCCCTTGGACGGCGCCGCCATGGCCGGAATCGCCGGCAAGCCGCCGGGCAACCGCGCGGGGGCGTTGTCGTACTCCGACCGGCACTGTACCCGGGAGGTTACGGCAAATGACGGCTTTAATTACCTAATGATTGGCTTAGCCTTTAATGGATGTCTTAACGTTGATGATGTTTCACTTACGCGCGGGCCCCACGCACAGAAAATGGGAACGTTTTGGTTAAAGCCACAGTGGCTGACATGTGGGCCCTAGGCCTTAAGCCCCGTGCACCGAGCGCTCGGAGACGTGGACCCAGTCCATTGAACCGTGCCTCTGACGACGGGATCCACAGGTCAGAACGCGTTTAAATCGGATGTTAAATAGAAAAGGGCACTGTTTCTGGGCCCGCTGGTCAGTGACCGCGGCTAGGTTAGTACTCGGTAGAAAAAGTAATCAGTACTTTATGAAATTCGAAATCTGTTAATTTATACACTGAAAATTGACATTAACTTCTAAAATGCATAACTATTTCATATTAACTCCAAATCACATGAAACCACTTCTGGAAATTTTCACTTTTAGTGAACTTTATATTAAAATTAGTTTCAAACTTGTCTCTGTAGCAAAGAGCTTTATTTGAAGATTAATCCATTAAAACTATTATTTGTACAATAGAAAAATGACTGATAACTTCAAAAATGCATAAGTAATTATTGGAAGCTCCAAAAACAGTGAGACCACTTTTGATAATTTTAATTTTCAGTGAACTTAATTCTAAAAATGGTCTCCATATTACTTCTATCACAGAAACTATATTTGGGAGGATATAATCTTTAACTCCATTATTGTTATACTATAAAAGGCTGATAACTTTGAAAATCAATAACTAAATCATAAAAACTCCAAATAGGGCAAACTCAACTATTTTGAACTCATGATAATATTCTCTATTTATCCATGTAATCCTTGTACTCGCCGCTGCCCTCCAAATTTTCACTTCATAATTAAATTACTCAAAATGGGCATATCGAAACCTGAAATTCAAAATGGCATAACTTCCAATTCATAACTCCAAATGGAATAATCCTTTTACCTAAATCCATCTAAAATCATGACCTAACTACTGTAGAAAAATCATGCATTTTTGAGCATTTTGTTTTTTTAGTTGTTTTCTCGGTATTTATTTGATGTTGTAATTATATAGATCCCGAGCATATTGATATCGACACTTACGCCACTGAGAGTGAGCAGCTACTGTACCAGCAAGGCAAGTATCATTTGAACTTTCTTTTGCATCATATTTGATCCCAGTTTTGGTTAAGTTAGTGCAATGATAATTGCTTGCATGCTATTTTGATTATGTAAATATTTTTGTGATGTATAGTTTAGTTATGTCCTGTCGGGACCCAGAATTACGATTCTGGAACCCTCTGTGTATACTGCACTAGTCCAGGATCACGCTAGTGCACACAGGGTTAACACAGGTAAATATCGATCCACACAAGCGATAGATAAAGTAAACGATTAGTTTGAATAACAAATAAGGGTTTTGACCTTATGGTCGAGTTTACACTTATTAAGCCACACAGGGCTAACGGGAAATAAAGCAAAGAGCGGAACGAAAACTCCAGCGTAGATCCCACCAATTCACCACAGCAACCAATCGATCCGCACCTTAACGAACGATCGACCTTCAACGAACTCCTCCTCGAAAAAAGCGCGAGACTCCTCCACTACAGAGGTTTGGGCGCAAGTTTTACAACAAGCGTGAGTACACAACCGCACTGCAAATCATACCACGTAATGCAATGTATAGATGCGAGCTTATTCCAAAGAAAAGGCTTCGTGGTTCTTTTGCATAAAAGCAACATTTGCAATTGAATACGATAATAGATTGAAAGCATAATTCAAACAAATAGACAATATTAATTTAATGATTGTTTCACAAAGACACCTGACTAAGCAGATTATTTCACATAGCCATATGATTGAGATCACATGCTCCCATTCCCACATTTTATAAAAACTAACCCTTATGTGAAATCACCGAAAGCATGTCCATGATCATGACGACGCTATTCGAATAGTTTATTTAACACTCTGCAGAGGTTGTACACTTTACCCACACGATATAACCAATTGTAGCTAGCACCAATCATAACAAAACGATTCGTAAACTTCATCTCCAACATTGACATTCCCGGTGTGCTTACAAACCGTTATACATATCACATAGCCCATGCATAACACACACCGCTTGGACGGGACGGACGAATCCTCCCGTGATGCAACCACCAAGTAGTCACACCTCCACCCTATCACATAGCCTAACCTACCACCTGAACATCAATGCCGAGAATCCATAACTTACTAAGTTAGGCCCGTCCCATACGTGCATGTGGTCGTGCAAGAAGGCTCGATTCAATGGCGCACAAAGTTAAGTCCTTAATTGACCAAGGCAAGACTTCCATTTTCTAACTAAGCCACACAGATTATCGTTCCCATCACATAGTCCACCATGTCACACAGTCTCCACCACTTGCCTCAGTCTAAATCCTTTACCACCCAGTTGATTTTAGTGCAACACATGCCATCACGAAGTAATAACACATAGCACACGCTTTTACACAAAGTTCCATAGACACTTAGTCATATTTAATATTTGCGACTCACATGAGATGATGATTCGTAGCATGGCTAAGCAATTGTACTCGCTCTAACCAACCCACGTTGGTGCTACAATATTACCAACTAAACCAATCTAGGGTGACAAGGAATTATGACATACAAGGCCAAGGTGTGATAACAATTGGAATAATAACTATACCCAAAGCATTGAAATAAATAATTAAAATAGAATGCAAAGATTTTGAAACAAGTAATTGGAAAATTGGGTTCAAGATGATCAAAGGTATGACTTGCCTTGAAAAGGTCTATGTACTGGTCTTGATCTTGGGGTGCTCCTTCTTCCACAAAATTCCCGACGATCGACGTCTACTACGCAAAACGAGACACAAACAAACAAAACAAATAAATAACAGAGGCAAAACAAACTCCAAAAATTAAATAAAAATCTCAGATAAATAGATCTTGAATTTAGACAAATTTAGAAATTTGAATGGGCTCAATCGAGTTAGGATGCAAAAGTTATGGGCTTTGGAAGATTGGAAATCTAAAAGAAACCCTAATTCGATTTTGAAATTCCGAATTACTTTTCTATTGAAAATCGGATTATTGCGCAATGCCGACGCTATCCGAGGACGTTCGGACGGGATGAAAATCGGCTCGACAGTGGGTCCCACTGCCGCTGACTCGGCTCACGTGAGATGGGTCTCACCGAGCCTCGGCCGGGACCCGGTGGACCATGCGCGCGTGGCGCGCACGTGGATGCCGACGGCTCCACGCGGACGCACACGAGGGCGTGGGCCGACGCGCACCGAGGTGGCGGCGAGGTGGCGTGCCACGCCGGACCCGACGACGGCGGCTCGGGGACCGATGGCAACGGCGAACGGCGGCACGGCCGAGGGTGAGTGGTACCAACGTGTAGCCCTTGCTATTGCGAACCTAATGAAGTAGAGTGGGTGGTCGGGGACGACGAGGTGGCCGCGGCGAGGTTCAAGCGCGGCGTTTCGTTGTTGTCGGACGGCGGCCCGGCGAGGTTCGGCAAAGTGGATGGCACCGTAAGATTGCTTATGCTCGTGCGATCTTGGTGGTGCGTCGAGCTACTGGGCAGCGGATGTGGCGCGAAGAGCTCACCGGAGTTCTCGCGTGAAAACCCTAGAATCGGCGGGGCGCGCAAGGGCTCTCGGGTTCGGGGTTTGGGGTTTCGATGCGGGAGAGAGCGATCCTCGGGGTCCTTTTATAGGGTCGGGAGGGTGCAGAGGAGGCGCGCAAAAACCCTAAAAGGAGTCCGAGACGAACACGAAGTTCGATTCCGATTTTAAACCAGATTCGGGATATGATTTTACCGGCAATAGGTGCGGTTGAGACGGGATAAGATTTGGCACGTTTTCTAGAAAGGTTTTAAAAGGAAACGTGTTTTTGCGGACGGCTCGAGCTTGGAAACATGGCGGGCGGCGCGCCGCGGCGCGAGGACGGCCGGCGCGGGGAAGACTCGACGTGTGGGGCCCACACGCCGCTGGCAGAGGGAGACAGCGCGCGCGCGGCGAGTGTGGTGGAGATGGGCCGTGACAACGAAGCGAAGGAATGGGCCGAGTTAAAGAATTCGGCCGAATGGATTTCGAGATTTTAAATAGGTTTTTCATTTTAGAAAATACCGTAAATTCAAATGGGCAATAGAAAATAGCAAATGAACTCGAGAAAAATTCTAGAAAAATCTAGAAAATATATCCGAGCGCATAGAACCCAAATAAAATAGTTTTGGCTATTGTTCATGTTGGGATTATTCACATTAAATGTTTTTGATTGTAAAGTCCAATATTAAGCTTTTGAAATTAAATTCAAATAAAATTCAAATGGTGAATTTTTCCTACTAACTATTTAAAAGATTTTTAAGCTCAAAATTGGGATGTTACAAACCTCCCTTAAAGGAATCTCACCCGAGATTCAAAGCTAGCTAGAGAAAAGGCTAGGAACTTCCTGCCACTCTTCTTCACGCTCCCACGTTGCTTCTCCTTCCGAGTGGTTGCTCCATCGACCTTGCAAAACGAGCAGATCTTGCTTCGGTGAGGCGCTGCGACATCCAAAATCCCGATCGGCTGCTCCTTGTAGGTAAGATCCTCCTTCGATCAATTGATTCAAGCGGGCTTGCTCTTCCGCACACGAAGACACTTCTTCAATCGCGAGACATGAAAGACATCATGCACTCGCTAACGCATCGCGTAGCTCCAAGCGGTAAGCAACTTCTCCACGGCGTTCCAAAATCTTGAACGGACCAACATACCTAGGCAAGCTTCCCTCGGCATGGAACCTTTGACGCCTCGAGCGGTGTAACTCAAGATAAACGAAATCTTGGGTTCGTGCCTGAGATCACGACGACGATTATCGGCGTAGCTCTTTCGCTCGCTCGAGCTATCTTTAATCTTTTCTTATCATGGCCACTTGCTCTTCTCGCTTCGAATAATGTCCGACCGAAATCGATCGCTCAAATTGTTTACGACCAATTCAACGGTCCTACAGCACGCCATACAAAGCTTCAAAAGGTGACATTTGCGGACTAGCTTGATAACTATTGTTGTACGAAAATTCTGATACGGTAAACTTTTATCCCAACGGTAGCATTTGCTAGAGCACAAGCTCTCAAAGATATCCTCCAATATTCGATTGACTCTTTTCATCGCCCATCGGCCTCGTGGATGGTATGCGAAGATCAAATTCAGATGGGTACCAATGCTTCATGCAAGCTTTGCCAAAAACGAGAGGTGAACCGAGATCCTCGATCGGACACTATCTTCTTGGGCACACCGCAAACCGACACTCGGTCATGTACAACTCGCAAGGCGATCTCCGAGTATGTGGTTTTGATCGCAAGAAATGGGCGACCTTGGTTAGACGATCGACTATTACCCGGATCGAATCGTAACCCGATTGGGTCTTAGGTAAACGGTGATGAAATCCATCCCGATTTCTTCCCACTTCCACTGAATCTTGGTTGCAAGAAACCTGCTGGTCTCTCGTGTTCGCTTCACTTTCGACGTGTGTCGACAAGGCAACGAACTCGCGACTTCTCGCTCAAATTTGGCCACCAAAATTTAGTTTTCACATCCCGGTACATCTTGGTACTTCGTGGTGAATCGAATACTTTGAGTCATGGGCTTCCTTTAAGATTAATCGTCTCGCACCATCTATATCCAGCACACGATTCGACCATTAATCCGTAGTATGTCTTGATTATCCCCGTGAAATCTTTGAATTTCCCTTCTACCATTTTGATCTTGATGTCCGACAACACAGATCCTTTGGTTGTGCTTCACGAACTGCTTCTCCAGTGGTAGATCAGATTTCCAAATTGGCTACAAAGCCTTTGGACACAACTTCTAGCTTTAGCTTCAAATTCTTCATACAGCGGGCAACTTTCCTTTACTTCCAAAGTATTGCAAGAATCTTACGACTTAAAGCGCCTCGCAACTACGTTGGCTTTTCCGGATGGTAGTGGATTCCAATATTATAATCCTTGATCAATTCCAACCATCTTCTCTGTCTCATATTCAAATCATTTGGTGAAAATGTACTTCAAACTCTTATGATCCGTGTAGACTTCACGGCGATTACCATGAGGTAATGACGCCAAATCTTTAAAGCGCACTCACGGCATGCTAATTCCGGATCATGAGTAGGGTAATTCTCTTCGTGAGGTCTTAATTGCCTTGATGCATGTTTACGACTCTTCCTTCTTGCATCGACGCATCCTAATCCTTGACGCAAGCATCACAATAGATATCGAAATCCTTGCGAATATCCTGAGAATCAAGATCGGGTCAAGTCAATCGCTTCTTCAACTCTTGAAAGCTTTCCTCACAGCCGGAGTCCAAGTGAACTTTTTCTCCTTCTTCAACAATTGCGTAAGAGGCTTAGCAATTGATGAGAATCCTTCGATAAAACGCGGTAATAACTCGCCATTCCCAAGAAATCGCGAACTGAGTTACGATTCTGGTTGCTCCCAATGTAGCAATCGCTTTAACTTTACCGGTCAATCGCTACTCCTTCGTCTGTCATAACATGACCAAGGAAATCCACTTCCTTCTTCCAAAAATCACACTTACTGAACTTGGCATACAACTGATGCTCTCTGAGTTTCCCCAATATTGTTCTTAAATGTTCGGCGTGTTCTTCCTCCGACTTGAGTACACGTAATATCATCAATGAACACAACTACGAACTTGTCCAAATATTCCATGAATACTTTATTCATCATGTTCATGAAATAGGCAGGGGCATTAGTCAGACCAAAGGACATGACTAAGAACTCATAATGTCCGTACCGCGTTGAGAAAGCGGTCTTGGTATATCCTTAGGACAAATTTTTAGCCGGGTGGTAACCTGATCGCAGATCGATCTTCGAGAATAATCCGGCTCCTTTCATCCGATCAAACGGATCATCAATCCGGTAGTGGGTACTTGTTCTTGATGGTAACTTCGTTGAGAGAACGGTAGTCAATACACATCCTCATACTTCCATCTTTCTTCTTGACAAACAACACCGGCGCCCCCATGGCGCATTTAACTAGGTCTCACGTAAACCTTTCTCAAGAAGTTCTTCTATCCGCTTCTTCATCTCTACCAATTCATCTACCGCATCCGATAAGGTCTCTTTGAAATTGGTGCTGTCCCCGCACTAGGTCGATGACAAACTCAATGTCACGATCCGGTGGCATTCCCTGTAATTCTTCCGAAACACATCCGATATTCACCGACCATCGTACTTCTTCTAAGGCAAGGGTCTTGATCGCTTACTAGCAAATGTCCATCACGAACCGAGGTGGCTAGAAACTCTACCTTGTTTCCTTTGGCGTCCTCTCATCATACGGCTCTTCGCCACAATCTAGCATCGCTTGTGCTTGGATAACCAATCCATGCCAAGAATGACATCTAGGGTTTGGGTATCTAGGACTATTAGGTTGGCTAGAAACTCAACTCCACTATGAGTAACTTAGCTCCTAAACATCCCACTCTAGTACTTAGCTCGCTCCAGCGATCGACTAACAGAGTATGCTTAAGTTGCATAACTTCCAATTTATTCTTGGTTGCAAATATTCCAGAAACAAACGAATCGAAGCTCCGTAATCAAACAAAATTGCTGCAGGTACTGAGTTAACGAAACTTACCCAGTACGACGTCCGGTGATTCCTGGGCTCCTTCCAGGGTGACGTGGTTGACACGGCCTCTGATCACGGACTGCGGTGCTCCTCCGGCTTGACCGGCAACTTGCGAAGCTCCTTGGTTGATGCTGGTGCCGGCGTCTTGATGGCGAGCTCCAAGGTTGAAACGCATCGGAGTGATTGTTCCCTTTGCGGACACCGTTGGCAAAATGTCGGTGGCCGACGACAAAGCGTAATGCACCTTTGGTACGCTCACGTTGCTTCCTAGATTGGGGTTGACAGGTGCAGGGTTGCGGAAGTTCTGAGCAGCTGGACGGGGTGTTGAAGTTGGTGCAGGTGCTCTGAACGAAGTCTGGGGTGGAAACCTGTTGAACTGTGCTGGCACTGTTCTTGCCCTCTGTTGTGATTGATGGTTCCCTTGTTGAGCCATCCGGCGTTTGCGGCTATCTTCCAGCTCCTTGCGTTTGTCTTCTAGAACAAAGGCTTTGTTGACCAACTCACGGAAATCGTGGAAAGTATGGCGATCAAACCGACTTGCGATCGTTGTTTAGTCCTTCAAAAGCGACTCGCGAGCCTTGTCCGTGGCTACATCTTCGCGCAGAGCGAGCAGCCGAGAAAACTTGTTGAGGTAGTCAGACACTGACATAGCTCCTTGCTTGAGAGCGCGGAATTCATCCTTCTTCAGATCGATAATTCCTTCTGGTACATGATACTGGCGAAAAGCGGCAGAGAATTCCTCCCAAGTGATATCCTGTGGCGTCTCATGGGCGGCATGTAGTTCTCCCACCATTCAAAGAGCGGTGCCTCCATCCGTGAGTGGCATACGTAACCTTTTCACGGTCGCCGACCGAGTGATCGCAGCTTTCTTTCGATAACACGCAGCCAATCGCCCGCTTCCACCGAGAGACGTGTCGAGAAAATGTTGGTGGACGAGTCCTCGCGAATTTCGCAAGTTTGATGGTCCATGGTGACCATGAGCACCGGGCTCCATGTCGGTGATTGTTGTTGTTATTGTTCGGTTGTGCATGGCTTGCATCCGAGTCATCATGGTATTCATCACCGAGTCCAGGCCGCCATGAAAGCTCCAAAGTTTTGCAAGTCAATTGGGGGTGCTTGCGCGAATCGCCTTACACCGTTGCTCATTGCCTCTGGTGTCAGTACCGGAACCACTTGCGCAGCCTCGACGAGTTTGAACCATCTCGCGAAGCTCCATGGGTTAGATAAGGTAGCAAGCACGAGATGAGTTAAGAACTAGGCAGGTAGGTTAAACCCAACAAAACACAGATCAAGAAACTCAAATGAAATACCTTTATTACTTAGGTCTTAGCATGACCGCAACAAATGCCTAAGGGCCTTGCACTCATACTTGCACACAAAAAGAAACAACGACCTAAGCACACAAAGCTACCGCCTAAAGGGCGACTCACTAAATCAAATCAAGCAAACTCAAAATCAAGCCTAAACGAACTACTCAAGAAAGCCTCCACAACCGCGCGACGCCCCGACGGTATGAGACTGAAGTGAGCCGGCATCTTGGCAAACCGATCTCGATGCCTCGAACTGTGCAGCAAGAACAGCGTTCCTCGTGCAACCGCTCGCTGCTCCTCCGCTCGCATCTTCTTCGGCTCACCGGCCTTCCTCCGATCTTCTTCGTGATCATCCTCGGGTCTTCCTCCTCTTCGGAACTTGATCGAGGATCTCTTGCAGTGGCGACCTTCTCTTGACTCTCGCAAGGCTTCATAGACATGATCCAACTCGTGATGGTTCTCTCCAAAGCTTCCTCCCGGGCGCCACGAATCGGGCGAGGTGTACGACGGTAGCGTTGCTCTCTCTTCGTGGACGGGTAGCGTCTTTGGCAAGTCCACTGCCGCACTGGGTGGTAACCAAGACGGTGTCTTGAAGCTCCGTGCGTAGATGTTGCGATACGTAGCATGGCCAAGCGCGACGACTCACGGATACCTTCCACCAAGTGATCTTCCTCACCGAGACGTGCGAAGGTTGGCTCGCTTGTCGCTCCTCCTGGCGGCGATCGTCAGCGACAAATCACTCCGCTGTTCGACCATTCATCGTCCAGCTTGTTGCCGACGACATGCGGACGCATCAAAACCTCCAAGAACTCGGAGCAACTTCCAAAGTTCGGCGCATACCCCAAAGGCGCTCACCATAGCTCAAGGCGAGGCATCCACAAGACAGCGATTTAAGGGTAAGAGCAACTTTAAAACAATGGGAGAGAAGAGATCATAGCAAAAGTTGAGGCGAGAGAGATATGAGAAGAGTTAAGCAATCAATTAACTTTGCAAGTTAATTTTTCCTTTTAGAAAATAGTTTGGACACTCTAAGGACGGTCAATCTACTAAGGTCAAGACCTACAATCAAGTATGGCTCGATACCACCTCTGCCGGGACCTGCATCACGATTCGGAACCCTCGTATACCGCACTAGTCCAGATCACGCTAGTGCACACTGTGGTTAACATGTGTAAATATCGATCCACAAGCGATAGATAAAGTAAACGATTAGTTTGAATAACAAATAAGGGTTTTGACCTTATGGTCGAAGTTTACACTTATTAAGCCACACAGGGCTAACAGAAATAAAGCAAGAAATGAACGGAAAACTCCAACAGATCCCACCAATTCACCACACAGCAACCAACCGATCCGCACCTTAACGAACGATCGGCCTTCAACGAACTCCTCCTCGAAAGCGGCGAGACTCCTCCACTCTCAGAGGTTTGGGCGCAAGTTTTACAACAAGCGTGAGTACACAACCGCACTCGCAAATCATACCACGTAATGCAATGTATAGATGCAGCTTATTCCAAAGAAAAGGCTTCGTGGTTCTTTTGCATAAAAGCAACATTTGCAATTGAATACGATAATAGATTGAAAGCATAATTCAAACAAATAGACAATATTAATTTAATGATTGTTTCCACAAAGACACACAACTAAATGATTATTTCACATAGCCATATGATTGAGATCACACGACTCCCATTCCCACATTTTATAAAAACTAACCCTTATGTGAAATCACCGAGCATGTCCATGATCATGACGCGGCTATTCGAATAGTTTATTTAACACTCTGCAGAGGTTGTACACTTTACCCACACGATATAACGGTGTAGCTAGCACCAATCATAACAAAGCAGTTCGAAACTTCATCTCCAACATTGACATTCCGGTGTGCTTACAAACCGTTATACATATCACATAGCCCATGCATAACACACACCGCTGGACGGGGCGGCGAATCCTCCCGTGATGCAACCACCAAGTAGTCACACCTCCACCCTATCACATAGCCTAACCTACCACCGAACATCAATGCCGAGAATCCATAACTTACTAAGTTAGGCCCGTCCCATACGGGCATGTGGTCGCATGCAGATGAGCTCAGTTCAATGGCGCACAAAGTTAAGTCCTTAATTGACCAAGGCAAGACTTCCATTTTCTAACTAAGCCACACAGATTATCGTTCCCATCACATAGTCCACCATGTCACACAGTCTCCACCACTTGCCTCAGTCTAAATCCTTTACCACCCAGTTGATTTTAGTGCAACACATGCCATCACGAAGTAATAACACATAGCACACAGTTTTACACAAAGTTCCATAGACACTTAGTCATATTTAATATTTGCGACTCACATGAGATGATGATTCGTAGCATGGCTAAGCAATTGTACTCGCCTCTAACCAACCCACGTTGGTGCTACAATATTACCAACTAAACCAATCTAGGGTGACAAGGAATTATGACATACAAGGCCAAGGTGTGATAACAATTGGAATAATAACTATACCCAAAGCATTGAAATAAATAATTAAAATAGAATGCGATTTTGAAACAAGTAATTGGAAAATTGGGTTCAAGATGATCAAAGGTATGACTTGCCTTGGAAAAGGTCTATGTACTGGTCTTGATCTTGGGGTGCTCCTTCTTCCACAAAATTCCCCGACGAATCGACGTCTACTCGCAAACGAGACACAAACAAACAAAACAAATAAATAACAGAGGCAAAACAAACTCCAAAAATTAAATAAAAATCTCAGATAAATAGATCTTGAATTTAGACAAATTTAGAAATTTGAATGGGCTCAATCGGAGTTAGGATGCAAAAGTTATGGGCTTTGGAAGATTGGAAATCTAAAAGAAACCCTAATTTGGATTTTCTGGAATTTCCGAATTACTTTTCTATTGAAAATCGGATTATTGCGCAATCTCGACGTCATCCGAGGACGTTCGACGGATGAAAATCGGCTCGACAGTGGGTCCCACTGCCGCTGACTCGACTCACGGTGAGACTGGTCTCACCGAGCCTCGGCCGGGACCCGGTGGACCATGCGCGGGCGCGCGCGCGTGGATGCCGACGGGGCCCACGCGGACGACACGAGGGCACACAGGGCCGACGCGCTACCGAGGTGGCGCGAGGTGGCGTGCCACGCCGGACCGACGACGGCGCGCGGCTCGGACCGATGGCAACGGCGAAGCGGCTCGCCGGCGAGGTGAGTGGTACCAACGTGTAGCCCTTGCTATTGCGAACCTAATGAAGTAGAGTGGGTGGTCGGGACGACGAGGTGGCCGGCGGCGAGGTTCAAGCCGCGGCGCCGGTTGTTGTCGGACGCGGCTCCGCGAGGTTCCGCAAAGTGGATGGCACCGTAAGATTGCTTATGCTCGTGCGATCTTGGTGAGTGCGAACGAGCTCGACGGCAGCGATGGCGGCGGAAGAGCTCACCGGAGTTCTCGCGGTGAAAACCCTAGAATCGGCGGGACGGCGCGCAAGGGCTCGGGTTACAGGGTTTGGGGTTTCGATGCGGAGAGAGCGATCCTCGGGGTCCTTTTATAGGGGCCTGGAGGGTGCAGAGAGGCGGCGGCAAAACCCTAAAAGGAGTCCGAGACGAACACGAGTTCGATTTCGATTTTAAACCGGATTCGGATATGATTTTACCCTGGCAATAGGTGCGTTGAGATGGGATAAGATTTGGCACGTTTTCTAGAAAGGTTTTAAAAGGAAACGTGTTTTGCTTGACGGCTCGAGCTTGGAAACATGGCGGGCGGCGCGCGCGGCGCGAGGACGGCCGGCGCGCGGAAGACTGACGTGTGGGGCCCACACGCGCTGGCAGGAGGCGGCATACATGCCGCGAGCTACCGGCCGGAGATGGGCCGTGATGACGAAGCGAAGGAATGGGCCGAGTTAAAGAATTCGGCCCAATGGATTTCTCGAGATTTTAAATAGGTTTTTCATTTTAGAAAATACCAGAAATTCAAATGGGCAATAGAAAATAGCAAATGAACTCAGAAAAATTCTAGAAAAATCTAGAAAATATATCTGAGCGCATAGAACCCAAATAAAATAGTTTTGGCTATTGTTCATGTTGGGATTATTCACATTAAATGTTTTTGATTGTAAAGTCCAATATTAAGCTTTTGAAATTAAATTCAAATAAAATTCAAATGGTGAATTTTTCCCTACTAACTATTTAAAAGATTTTTAAGCTCTGAAAATTGGGATGTTACATGTCCTATGCTTGAGGTTAATCTTGAATTATGCCAGTACCTACATGCTTAAGATAGGATGTGATGATTATTGAATATGGGTTGCTTAGCCATGCAAGTATAGAACCGGTAGTTCGATTGTCGGGAATAACCCGACAATCATGGGATAAACACCACTCTCATTTTTATACTTTTGCTTTCAGATCGTCGTATCTGTGTGTTGAGTTAAACTTTGTCTATTTTTAAATGAGCTTTTTGTCTAGACAAGTGTTGGTTAGTGATGGTGCTTTGTGCACGAGCATGGGGTAAGTGGAAGGACTTGTCTGGACAAGTAAGGACCGAACCTTGAGTACCTGCTGTTCAAGCAACACTCGTGCTGCCACACGCGGGTTGGGAGCCGTATGGTTAAGTAGGGGGAAGGTTTCGTTGTGTTGGGTCCCACGGTGGTGAAATTGTAAGGGCATGAGACCGAGAAAATCCCATGTTCCTTTTGGGCCGATAGGGCATAGAGGCCGTAACGTCTTATGTTCGTAGGAGCCCTAGGTTGGGGGACTTAGCCAATGGAATCGTCTTGCTAAAACGACCATATCTTGATTTATCCGCCGCATACCATAGGAAGTATGCTATTTTGAGGCATCCGAGGCTTACGGGCTAATCAAGTCGTGTGGGTAAGTAGTACACCCCGCAGGTATAAATCTATTCGAATAGTCGTGTCCACGGCTATGGACGCACCGCTTGAAATTTGTGGCTGCTTATCGTTAGACTTTTAATTAAAATTGTGGTTGAACTTGGTATTTCGTCATGAACAGGACGTTCATGTGTTTAGTACATCAAAGTGGGCTGCCACTTTGATCCTTGAATGATTCAATTGTTTAATACTGAAATGCTTTACTATATGCTTTACTTCTACTTGAAATCTGATTTTAAAATGGGCACATGAAAAACTAGTATGTGTAGGATGTTAATTGTTGCGTCTCTTTCGCAAAACTAAACCAATATGAGCCATCCTTTGAATGACCCTTATGCATAACTAATTTTATTTGTGTAAGACTTATAGTACACTTGTACTCACCGGATGTTTGCTGGCCTTTTCAGGTGAGGAAGATTATGAATCTGATGATCTTGTTAGTATGGACTTGGGTGACACTAACGAGTAGTGTGCTATCATTTAACCCCAGTCGGTTGCCGATGGGTGATAGGCATACCACTACTGGACTTTTGCTTATTTTACTTGCTTCCGCTGCTACTTGATACTTTACTTTAAATTTGGCCGGTCGGCCGTATGTAATAAGGTGTAGACTTTGAATATTATGCAGTATGTCTTTCAATCTCTTGTTGTATGCGTTGTATGGATGTAATCAACTTTGGATGAGGGTATGAGTATATTGGTCGTTGATCTTGGGAGCCAATAGATGTCATACTCGTTGTTAATGGATCCCCATTTAATCCACTAAGTGTAGTGCTTCGAATCGAAAGAGAATCGGCAATCATGTAGCGCTCGCAAAGGAGCAGCGCGCATGATCGTTGAGGCTCTAGTATTCGGCTAAGCCTCTCACTTGGATGGAGTTAAATTGGAATTCATTTACCGGAGACCCGTAATTATGTCCCTAAGACCTTGTCTAATCTCGGTCTTACGGAGATAATTACCGGGGTCCCCACATGGAGCTTCTCAACTTCAACCTTTTTTCTGAAAAAGAATAAAAGTCAAAAAGATAAATCCCCCCTTTGCCGAGTGCCCCCGATCAGGCACTCGGCAAAGAGGGGTTTTTTAAAAAAAAAATTAAAATTATGTGTCGAGTGTCTTCTCATGACACTCTAAAGAGGTCCTTTGTCGAGTGTCTTCTCGACACTCGGCAAAGACTCCTTTGCCGAAAGTGTCATTTTTGACACTCGGCAAACCATATTTTTTTTCCACTTTTGACCTCCAAACTTTTCTGCAAGAAGTTTTCACGTATTCTTCTGCTTTTTCTTCGGTTTGCAAGCATCGTGACGTGACAACTTATGCGAAACCTTCTCAAATTTTATCACACCTCCACATATGATATCATGACATCTTCCCAAGTTTCATGATTTTGGACTTCGCTTGCTTTTTATACAATTTAAAAACAACTCGACCGCAAGTTCATGGTCATGTTTCGTGAACAAGATGTTCGAAATTGGTGGTTTGTTCCTGGTTACGGCCTCACATTATACTAAATAACATGAATATCATTTTTCCATTCATTTTTTTTCATTATTCGAATGACTAGCAGTTATAATTTGAATTATCCAAGAAAATTCAATTAATTGAAATAAATTAAAGAAATATAGAAAAAGTCCGAGAAATGTGCCACATTGGAACATGGAGTACCAGGTATTGTATGAGGACTGCAGAAAAAGTTTGGAGGTCAAAAGTGGAAAAAAATATGGTTTGTCGAGTGTCAAAAAATGACACTCGGTAAAGGAGCCTCTTTGCCGAGTGGCAGGAGAAGACACTCGGCAAAGGGTTAACGGCGGCTGCCGGCCGTTAACGGTGGTGCCCTTTGCCGAGTGTTCTGGTTTGCCGAGTGCCCGACACTCGGCAAACCTGATCTTTGCCGAGTGTAATTTGTTGCCGAGTGCTCGGCCCTCGGCAAACCATCTCTTTGCCGAGTGCCAGATGTTGGCCGAGTTCTTTCTATCTGGCACTCGGCAAATAGCCTCTTTGCCGAGTGCCCGATAAAAAGCACTCGGCAAAGTCTGGGACACTCGGCAAAGAAGCCGTCTCCGGTAGTGAACAATAAAGAAGACCGAGGCGGGGCGTTGCGATGGCGTGCGGCGCCGCACATCCTCACGTGAAGGCAGAGGCAGGAACTAGCAAGGGAACCAGGCGGGTCACGTCGGGAGGCTTTGTAGTGTGTCACGTCGAGGGATCAGCGGGACCACGGAGGAGTCACGTCAAGAAGAGACCAGCAGGTCTTAGGCGCAAGGACTAGCGAGCATATCGTTTCTCTGGAACGAGCGTTTACTACGAAAATTCCAACACACACTGGTCACCTTCTTCTTGACTTCTTGACCTTCTTCCCCCCTTCAACCAAGGTCTTTTCTTGGACCTCGATTTGTAGCTTCCCAACTTCAACCTTTTTTCTGAAAAAGAATAAAAGTCAAAAAGATAAATCCCCCCTTTGCCGAGTGCCCCCGATCTGGCACTCGGCAAAGAGGGGTTTTTTTTTAAAAAAAAATTAAATTATGTGCCGAGTGTCTTCTCATGACACTCGGCAAAGAGGCTCCTTTGCCGAGTGTCATTTTTTGACACTCGGCAAACCATATTTTTTTCCACTTTTGACCTCCAAGCTTTTTCTGCGAAGAAGTTGTCACGTATTCTTCTGTTTTTCTTCGGTTTACAAGCATCGTACGTGACAACTTGCGCGAAACCTTCTCAAATTTTTATCACAGCCTCCACATATGATATCAAGACATCTTCCCAAGTTTCATGATTTTGGACTTCGTTTGTTTTTATACAATTTAAAAACAACTCGACCGCAAGTTCGTGGTCATGTTTCGTGAACAAGATGTTGAAATTGGTGGTCTGCTCTCGTTACTGACCTCACATTATACTAAATAACATGAATATTATTTTCCATTCATTTTTTTCATTTTTCGAATGACTAGCAGTTATAATTTGAATTATCTAAGAAAATTCAATTAATTGAAATAAATTAAAGAAATATAGAAAAAGTCCGAGAAATGTGCCACATTGGAACATGGAGTACCAGGTATTGTATGAGGACTGTAGAAAAAGTTTGGAGGTCAAAAGTGGAAAAAAATATGGTTTGCCGAGTGTCAAAAAATGACACTCGGCAAAGGAGCCTCTTTGCCGAGTGGCAGGAGAAGACACCCGGGAAAGGGTTAACGGCGGCTGCCGGCCGTTAACGGTGGTGCCCTTTGCCGAGTGTTCTGGTTTGCCGAGTGTCCTACACTCGGCAAACGTTATCTTTGCCGAGTGTAATTTGTTGCCGAGTGCTCGGCCCTCGGCAAACCATCTCTTTGCCGAGTGCCAGATGTTGGCCGAGTTCTTTCTATCTGGCACTCGGCAAATAGCCTCTTTGCCGAGTGCCCGATAAAAAGCACTCGGCAAAGTCTGTGACACTCGGCAAAGAAGCCGTCTCCGGTAGTGAACAATAAAGAAGACCGATGCGCAGGAGCGCTGCAGTGGCAGGCAGGGCGCTGGCACATCCTCACGTGAAGGCAGAGGCAGGAACTAGCAAGGGAACCAGGCGGGTCACGTCGGGAGGCTTTGCAGTGTGTCACGTCGAGGGATCAGCGGGACCACGGAGGAGTCACGTCAAGAAGAGACCAGCAGGTCTTAGGCGCAAGGACTAGCGACCATATCGTTTCTTTGGAACGAGCGTTTACTACAAAAAATCCAACATACACTGATCACCTTCTTCTTGACTTCTTGACCTTCTTCCCCCCTTCAACCAAGGTCTTTTGTTGGACCTCGATTTGGAGCTTCCCAACTTCAACCTTTTTTCTGAAAAACAATAAAAGTCAAAAAGATAAATCCCCCCTTTGCCGAGTGCCCTCGATCTGGCACTCGGCAAAGAGGGGTTTTTTTAAAAAAAAAAATTTAAAATTATGTGCCGAGTGTCTTCTCATGACACTCGGCAAAGAGGCTCCTTTGCTGAGTGTCTTCTCCTGACACTCGGCAAAGAGGCTCCTTTGCCGAGTGTCATCTTTTGACACTCGGCAAACCATATTTTTTTCCACTTTTGACCTCCAAACTTTTTCTGCGAAGAAGTTGTCACGTATTCTTCTGTTTTTCTTCGGTTTGCAAGCATCGTACGTGAAAACTTGCGCGAAACCTTCTCAATTTTTTATCACAGCCTCCACATATGATATCATGACATCTTCCCAAGTTTCATGATTTTCGGACTTCGTTTGCTTTTTATACAATTTAAAAACAACTCGACCGCAAGTTCGTGGTCATGTTTCGTGAACAAGATGTTGAAATTGGTGGTCCATTCTCGTTACTGACCTCACATTATACTAAATAACATGAATATCATTTTTCCATTCATTTTTTCCATTATTCGAATGACTAGTAGATTATAATTTGAATTATCCAAGAAAATTCAATTAATTGAAATAAATTAAAGAAATATAGAAAAAGTCCAGAAATGTGCCACATTGGAACATGGAGTACGGTATTGTATGAGGACCGAAAAAGTTTGGAGGTCAAAGTGGAAAAAATATGGTTTGCCGAGTGTCAAAAATGACACTTTCGGCAAAGGAGCCTCTTTGCCGAGTGGCGGAGAAGACACTCGGCAAAGGGTTAACGGCGGTGCCACCGTTAACGGTGGTGCCCTTTGCCGAAGTGTTACGGTTTGTCGAGTGCGACACTCCGCAAACGTTATCTTTGCCGAGTGTAATTTGTTGCCGAAGTGCTCGCCCTCTAAGAAACCATCTCTTTGCCGAGTGCCGATGTTGGCCGAGTTCTTTCTATCCGCACTCGGCAAATAGCCTCTTTGCCGAGTGCCCGATAAAAGCACTCGGCAAAGTCGTGACACTCGCAAAGAAGCCGTCTCGGTAGTGAACAATAAAGAAGACCGTCTGAGCGCCGCAGCTGGCGTGCGTGGGCCGCACATCCTCACGTGAAGGCGAGGCGGTGAACTAGCAAGGGAACCAGCGGTCACGCGGGAGGCTTTGCGGTGTGTCACGCCGAGGATCAGCGGGACCACGGAGGAGTCACGTCAAGAAGAGACCAGCAGGTCTTAGGCGCAAGGACTAGCGAGCATATCGTTTCTCTGGAACGAGCGTTTACTACGAAAATTCCAACATACACTGGTCACCTTCTTCTTGACTTCTTGACCTTCTTCCCCCCTTCAACCAAGGTCTTTTCTTGGACCTCGATTTGGAGCTTCCCAACTTCAACCTTTTTTTCTGAAAAGGAATAAAAGTCAAAAAGATAAATCCCCCCTTTGCCAAGTGCCCCCGATCTGGCACTCGGCAAAGAGGGGTTTTAAAAAAAAAATTATGTCAGAATAGAATAGGTACTGAGCAACTGGTACTTACATTCATACTCGTTTGAGCGAACGAAGAGAATACTCTCGTGGGGTCCTTCAGCCCATCGATCTCATCTATGACTCCTCTTTTCAAGTAAGTTACTTTCACTTGAAGCTGGGGGGCTAGATGAAAAGGATTTAATAATTCTCATTTTATTTTTTATCCGTAATTCTTATTATGGGTAAATATGACGTCATACGGTTCTTGAGTATACCCCTTATGATCATAAGGGAGAAGCCAACCAGTGGTCGTAAGTCTTTCTACGACCACCCCCATAGTCGTAAGTCTTTCCACGACTATCGCATAATTGTAAGTTCTTCTACGATCACCCTCTGGTCGTAAACTCTTCTACGACCAGTACCTAGTCGTAAGTTCTTCTACGACTGCCTCATAGTCGTAAGCCTTTCTACGACCAGGTCAGCTACGACCACCCTATAATCAATGGAGCCTACAGACGAGTGGGTCCAATTGATTAATGAATCTAAGCAATGAATATACGTTGTTATTCTCTGGAATAACTGCACGTAATGCGCCAATATCTCTAACAAGTAACTGCCAAACATCATGGAGGAGTTACCACTCCGGTGATTACTACCAACAATACGCCCGTTATGTGAAATGATGAGGCACCTCTTGACCTGGAGGAATGGCTACCTCTTCGCACACTATATAAAGGCTGCAGTCAGATGACAAAGGGGCAGATGAGACAACCAGGAGGACAAGCACGCACAGTAGCAGAAGCCTGAGTCTTTTCCCTGATTGTAACCACTATATTCAATACAATACACACAGGAGTAGGGTTGTTATTCTCTCCGGAGAAGGCCTGAACCTGTATAAAAATCCCTATGTCGCTCTCTCTGTGTGATCTCAGTCTTGGAGACCCCTAAATCAAACAATCTTACGTAAGATCGATTCTAAAACACCGACAATACCTCAATCGTCCTCACAAAATTCTTTAGAAATTCACAGCGCTAGAACAACATACGACGATCATAAAATGTTATTGCGAGTCTAACAGATTTCGTACCGTTGAAAATCTACGAAAATCACAAATAGACCAACCAGTTTAGAGTTTCAGCTACCTGTGGCGACAGGGAGCTGGACTGGCAACAAGGGGGCAAGAGGGTCCCTGTTGTCGGTTCAACTAGCGATAGCTACCTAGCGACAGGGAGCCATTTTTGTAAATTTTTCGGGTAGCTATTTATTTTTTGTAATTATCTTTTAAAATAATATTATTTTAAAAAAAATCGTTCATTGACCAACGAGCCAACGAAAAGAAAGGGAAAAGAGGAGAAAAAAAAAGAAAGAAAAGAAGGGGAAAAGAGGAAAAAAGGATAGAAGAAAAACAATGCAATAAAGAAAGGGAAAAAAAGAAAAGGTAATATTACAGCATATATAGTTTTGATATATTAATTGCCCCTTGAATCTTACCAAGATCACAACTAAATTCGACAAATAGTTGTTTACTACAGATAAAAAGAATGAATTTTTGCAAGCAGCATGTACAATTTTGATATATTAATTATTTGTTTTTGTGAAACCACAATTATGTGAAATTATGAACACTTAAAAATTAGGAGAAAATAAAATAAAATTTTATTGATATTTTACATACACATTGTTACTGCATCATTAAAGACCTTACGCTAGGGGAGCGATGGGAGATTGAGCGGCGTGAGACTAAGCGTCTCCCTTTCCCCGCTGTTGCTTTCGTGCTACGACTCCTCGATAGCATAGCGCTACCAAGTTCCACCGCTCCCTCCATCGGCTTCGTGTTTCGACTCCTTGGTAGCATGTCTTTTATTGTACATAGCACTAGAGCAAAGAGAGAATCAGAGAACGAAAAACGTGCTTCGCTCGATGGTGAATAAATGAGCAAAAGACAATTTATAGGCACGGAGAATGAAAACGAATGAGCACCAGAGTGAAAGACAAGTTGAGCTTCGTGTGGTGAAGAAATGAGCCGAATGCATTCGTTTTTATAGGCACGGAGCGTCGGAAAGCCGAATGCATTCGTTTTTATAGGCACGGAGCGTCGGAAAGAAAGAATCTCGCGAGAGCCGTTGGCTTGCCCGTTGCCTCTCTTACTCATCATATCTTTATCATGTCAAATTTGTATCCTATCATGTCTCGAGACGCGCATAGAGCCGTTATCACTCTCGTGACTTGCCCGTTGCCTTTGAATTTTTGTGTCTGTGCCACCATGACGTGACAACCTCACCTGGAGGCAATGATGCTTCAATAGTGTAGTTCCATTAGTGCAAAGCGTTCTGGGTGGTCCAACGCCCCGTTGTTCATGCATACTGGAAAAAGATTATACCATAAATTTACATTTAATTTCTCTGCCTTGTACTGTTTTACATGCTATTAATTTGTTTTTGTCTAAAGTATCAAAGCTTTTCCCTTAAAATATACTGCCAATACACTAGATAGTTTTGTCACGTTGAAAAGTTGTCTTATCTTGTAATTATGCAAGCTATTGTGCCATGAAATTAAATCGGTATGATTTTGGAGTAGCAATTAGTTTTTCAGTGCTTATAGCCGAAACGAGAACGCAATTTCTTTCTCGAACTCATGCGAAAGTACTTCAGTACCCTCCGTCTAAAACACCTGCTGAGACGAGTTTTCATCTTGATTAGCAGAAGCTGACAGAGAGTTATCTGAACCTGCTGATGTGTGCGTTGTTGCACGCAGTATGGTAGGCTGGCATGTGAGCAACTCTTGTCCTATACCTGGTCAGTGGTCAGTCGGGGCAAAGACCAACACGAATCAAACGCCGTGCCGCTTCGCGAGCGCGAGCGCGCTACGTCGTGACGGCCATGATTGGGGTTGGGGAGATCTGCAGCGGCAAGTGGACGACCATGTGCCGGCTCCGTCCTCGTCCTGCCCCCGCGGGCCCCGCCCACGCCTTCCCATTCCCAATTTGGCAATTTCCCACGTAAGAGGCAACAGCGGGCGGGGAGATCTGCAGCGGCAAGTGGACGACCATGTGCCGGCTCCGTCCTCGTCCTGCCCAGGCGGGCCCCACGCAAGAGGACAACAGCGGGCTTCTGCAGCTCTCACGCACGCATAGTTCTCTCGCTTCGGCTCTTCCACTCGCTCGTCGGTCGCAGTCGCAGTCGCAGAATCGCAGCTGCTGCTACACTGGTCACGTTCTTCTTGGCTTCTTGACCTTCTTCCCCCTTCTCAGTTCTGCCCCCACCCCCGGCATCCCCCGCGCCTCCCCCATCTCCCCGGCCGCCCGACCTCCCCCTGCTCCGGTTCTCCCCCACCGCCTCCTTCGGCCAAGGCGAAGGGTGAGAGAGAGAAAGGAAGGAGAGCGGAGGCGCCATGGCGGAGACCGCGCTGGGCATGGCGACGACACTGGTGGGCGGCGCGCTCGGCGTCGCCTCGTCGGCCGCGAGGGAGGAGGTGGGCCTGCTGCTTGGAGTGCAGGACGACATCTGGTACGCACCTTAACGGCTAACACAAACAAGTATATTTTTTGTTTGCGTCTTTCTTCTCAATTGAGTTGCCTATATGAGCCTTCCTTTACTAGAGGCAGGGATGTAATTAACTTGCATTTTCCACGTCTCTAAGTCCGTCTGTGTTTCCTCCGGTAGTCGTTTATATTTTAGTCAGTGCCTCGTTTTTTCACGGTGAGATCTGGACGAGCAGTGCATCGATATGGATGCTCCGATCTGCTCACTTTATCTCTAGGCTCTAGCTAGCTCCGATCCGCTTGCTGCATGTCATTTATACGGTAAAGTACCAGCTAAGCCTGGTCTAGGTATAAGGCCGAACCTGATATTTTAGGGACCTTGTACTAAAAATTATAGTCCAATCTAAAGTGAAAATGTTACCACTAAGGTTAGCTAGCCAAATCAACATTGTACCGACCATATGAACTAATCAATATTATTACCAGAGATAATTTCTAGGAAATTAACATGGTTGATAAAAACACCACCTATAAGCACGAATATAAGATTAAATTACAACAATAAATGAGAGCCCATTGGCCCTCTTTATACAGGAGGACGTCTCTCTTCATCCATAAATAAGCAATATGAGACTAAAGTAACTAATGAGCCTTGTGAACTGACAACCTTGTAATAGATTTTTATTTAGATAAAATATCCACACATAATCGAGTCTTAAAACAGGCCGATATACAACAAAAACAACACCAATGGAGGCTACAGTTTCAACCAAAGACACCACAGGAGTCCTACTGTCTTTCGCACACCGTGCAAGCACACGCGTCAAATTATTGGGACACCCTAAAAGTAAAAACGCTATGCTTACGTGTAGAAATATTGCCCCTCCTTGCTTACACATGCAATTCAAGATTTTACCCTTTTCTGTAACAGACATTTTACAAAGCTTATATGAATATATATATTTCAGGAATATGACAATAGGAAAAAAAAATTGAAACGAAAAAATAATTTTTGCGAGGAGCTTCCACAAATGTCTCACACACACAGTAATAAATATACCATGCCCCTATATTTTTTTAATGCTTGGTTCAAAGAATTACATTTATATTACGAGTTTTTATTATTTTGTAACATGGAAATATTCCTTTGAACCGCAACCGTATTTTTCTAAATCATAAGGATGCATTTACCATATGGTGGAACATATATCAGAAAAAACGAAATCACACACAGTAATATATGGGAATCACATGTTTCTGAACTTACTGTTGTCAGGTTCATCAACGACGAGCTAAAAATGATGCAAGCGTTCCTCAAGGCAGCCGATGGGGCACGCAAGAACTCCGGGGTGCTCAAGGCATATCTAGAGCAAATCCGTGACTTGGCCTATGATATTGAAGACTGCTTCGAGGAGTACATGATTTTCATCAAGCGTCGGAGCCTCTTGCAGCAACTCCTCAGACTAGGAGCACGTCACCGCATTGCCATTCAGATAAGGACAATCAAACAGAGGGTCCAGGAGGTGAGCCAGAGGAACTTCCGATACAACCTAATCGAGCTCACACCTTCCACATTTGATGATCCAATAGGTGACATGGAGCTGACACGAAATTTGTCAGCTCTGTATGTTGAGGAAGCCGACCTCTTCGGCCTGGAGAAGCCAAAGGCCAAGCTCTTGGAGTCGATAACCAAGCCGAAGTCCGAGCTCGCAGAGTCCATAACCAACAGAGCTGGCCCAAAAGTGATCTCAATTGTTGGCATGGGTGGCCTCGGCAAGACAACTCTCGCCAAGCAGGTGTATGATAGCACCGAGTGCAGTGGCAGATTCACCCGTGCTTGGGTCACTGTGTCGCAATCATTTGACACCAAGGAGCTTCTCAGGGAGATGCTGAAGAAACTTGAGGTGGCAGATCCAGAGGAACATCAACGAAAGGTGGATGGTGTGGAGGACCTCATTGATCGCCTAAGAACTACACTCAAGGAGAAGAGGTACCTTGTTGTTCTTGATGACATGTGGACCACCCAAGCGTGGGATCGCATTAAACTTGTATTTCCTGACAATGGTGTGGAAGAAAGTTGTGTGGTGGTAACTACAAGAAATGGCAACCTAGCAGAGCACTGCAGTCCTGAGCCACTCATCCATGGCCTTGACACCCTAAAAGAAGAATATGCTAAACGGTTGCTCCTGAAGAAGACAAATAAATGCCTCGATGGTCTAGAGAAAGATGGTCTGAAGGGAATAGTTGAGAAGATACTGAAGAAATGTGGAGGCTTACCCTTAGCTATTGTCACGATAGGAGGCCTCCTTGCCAACAAAGACGTAAAAGAGTGGAAAATTTTGTACGACCAACTCCCCTCTGAGCTTGAAAGCAATCCAAGCCTTGAAGCACTGAGGCGAGTGGTTCATCTTAGTTACAACCACCTGCCTTCTCATCTCAAGCCTTGCTTTCTACATCTCAGCATCTTTCCAGAAGATTTTGAGATCAAACGGAAACACCTGGTGAACAGGTGGATAGCTGAAGGGTTTATAACAAGTGGTACTGCTAGGAGAACACTTGAAGAGGTCGCTGAGAGTTACTTCTATGAACTCATTAGTCGAAGCATGATTCAACCATGTAAGTTGGACTTTCTTGGAAATGTGAAGGCCTGCAGAGTTCATGATATCGTGCATGATATCGCAGTGTCAATCTCTAGGCAGGAGAACCATGTGTTACTAGTTGAAGAGCACACAAGTACCACCACTGCAACAAAAGAAAGCATCCGGCATATATCATGGTTTGCTAGAAAGAAATTGAACATTGGCTTGGATTTAAGTCGTATTCGATCTTTTACTCTGTTCAGTAATCCTCTGGAGCGTCTAGCCACACTTTTGCCATCCGAATTTAAGATGCTGAGGGTATTGGATATAGCAAATGATAGATTCGATGCAAAGCAACAAGACATCAATGAGATAGGATTGTTGATCCACTTGAAGTACATCCGTTTTGCCGGTTCTTCAGATGTTTATGCAATTCCAAGATCTATAGGAAACCTACAAGGCTTGCAGACTCTGGACGTGAGGAGATCAAGGGTTAGAAACTTACCAAAAGAAATCACTAAACTTCAAAATCTTCGCAGCATCCGATGCAGCAAACTACGTGGTGATTTTCATTTTAATATAAGATACCCTACAAGATGCATGAAGGATGCAATACACTTATGTTTCGAACCTTCAGATCGTGATAGTTATATTGCTGCCTTGCACCAGGCTTTGTCTAGTTGTTGGTCTCGTTCATTTGGCGTGAGGGTGCCAAAAGGAATGGAAAGGTTAAAGGAGTTACAGATACTAGAGGAAGTGGACATTAAGCGAACCAACAGCAAAGCAATTAAAGAGCTGGGGAACTAACTCAGCTGAGGAAGTTGGGTGTGACAGGGAGAGGGGCCTCCAAGAAGAAGTGCAAGACATTCTGTGCAGCCCTAGAGAAGCTCTCTTCCCTCCGTTCTCTCCTTGTGAGTACCGAGGACACGGGTGGATTTGGGCCGCTGGATCTGTTAGTTTCTATTTCCTCCCCTCTCCCATCCCTTCAGAGCCTCAAATTGAAGGGGCTTCTTCAAGAGATACCAGCTTGGGTTGGTAATTCTGTGAAATTGGCGAAGATTGAGTTAGCACGTTGCGAGCTAAAGGATGTTGAGGCCTTGGCAGGACTGCCCAACATCATGTGCCTTCGTCTTGTTGAGAATGCATACAATGGAGAGAAATTGGTGTTCCGAAGTGGAGCATTCCCAGAGCTGAGGATCCTATATATTCGACATTCAGAGGGACTGAGGGAGGTGACATTTGAGGAGAGCACCTCACCTCAGATGGAAAGGATAACCTTTAACATTTGTATGCTGAGGTCAGGGATCCATGGTATCAAGCACCTCCAAAACCTCAAAGAGTTTTCACTGTACTTCTGTAAGGTGGCGAACCTGGATATGCTGCAGGAGGAAGTGAACGAGCTCCCCAACCATCCTATGCTACAAATACTGCGCACGGAAAGCTTCGATGATCTGGGGAATACTGAAGAATTCGAGGTGATGTTGCGTGGGATAGCTCTGCAAACCTTTTCTGAACCTGCAGGAGATAGCTCGCAATCCTGACCTTGCCCCGACGACGCCACCCTTGACAATCCACTCGCCAGGCCACCTCTCATGTGATCATCTTAGAAACAGGTCAGTACTCCTGCACGGCATCGTCATCAACTCCTCCCTTTCAGAGACTTCACTCCGTTCAACATTTCAATTTGTATCGGCCTCTGTGCGAAGTAATTCATCAACGTATATTGTGCTTTCCTACTCGTGTGTGTATTAATAAACAGGCATGTTATTTCTATTTCAGTGCATGTTCTTGTCAGTTACCGTCATAACTGTATTTCTGTCTGTATATGTGACTGATGAGTGAAAATACATGCTGCTGCTGGTGCTTGGTCTTGTGTGTAATAATCAACAAACACGTCATTTGTATTTCGGTGTGTGTTATTGTCAGCAATCGTCTTTACTGCTATTGTGTCTATGTAACTGGAGTGAAAATACATGCTGTTGCTGTTGATGCTTCTCGTTAATAAATGATTTCTCCTCCCTTGGGAGAAGGTTCCATTCTGTGATAAAAGATTGTTGTTTGGACTCGATAAAGCACAACCACATGCTTGGTGTGTGTAATACAAGTTAAAATTAAGGATCTGCTAAATGAGGAAGCGCGAGAGTTTCATCTGAATTCGGTAAAATTCATCGTCAACGCAGGTATAAACAACGCAGAAACGAAGCGCTCGACCATGGTCTCCCCGGAATGCCGACGACCAGCAGCCGCGCGGGTGCCCGACCGGGCGTCATCCTACTGCCGAGCGCCGGCATTGGCCACCTGGTCCCCTTCAGCCGCCTCGCGCTGGCCCTCTCCTCCGGCCACACCTGCGACGTCTCAGTGGTGACAGTGCTCCCCACCGTGTCGTTCGCGGAGTCCAGGCACCTCCAAGGGCTGATCGACGCGACCCCGGCCGTCCGCCGGCCCGACCTCCACCTCGCGTCGTTCGACGCGTCGGAGTTCCCCGGCGCCGACCCGTTCTTCCTCCACTTCGAGGCCTTGCGCCCCTCCTCGGCCCGCTCCTCACCGACGCCGGCGCGTCCGCGCTCGTTGCCAACATCGCCCTGGCCCCGTCGTCATCCCCGTGGCCAAGGATATCCGACTAGACTGAGTGTTGGGCCGTGCCGGCACATCGGGCGGCACGGCCCGACCAGTTAGGTCATGCTCGGGCCGGCACGGCACGAACGTGGCACGGCGGGCCGGGCATCACGGAGGCGGCATGCGGCTAGCCCTGTGGACGCCGAGGGAGTAGGGACGGTAGAGTGGTGGACAGCCGTGGGAATAGCCGGAGAGGGGGAGGGAGAGCATACCGATACCTTGCCGGAAGCTAGACGTGGTCGTGGGCTCGTGGCCGTCGGTGCCGCCCTCGTCTATGTGCTTGGATATATTTTCTAGATTTTTCTTGAGTTCAATTGCTATTTGGATTTAGTGTATTTTCTAAAATGCAAAACTATTTAAATCTCAAGAAATTCCTGTGGGCTGAATTCCCTTGATTCAACCCATTCCTATTCGGGATTAAGCCCAACTCCCGCCATGACCCATTCTCTCTCTCTCTCATGAGCCACCTCGGTCCCACCTGTCAGTTTGACCCGCGCCTTTTGTCACACAATCCTCTAGTGGACTTGGAGGTGCCCATGAGGCTAACTCATGGACACCTTGGACGTGTGCCCTTGATAATATGTCACGGGCACACTGGTAGTGCCCACAAGGCTAAGTCGTGGGTCACCGACTATGAGGGTGATGGAGCCCTTTTACCCCGTAGGTGGAATTTTTGTGGTAATCGGGAATGCATGAAATTGGTTATCCCTTGCGAAGCAATGAAGCTAGGCGTGCGGGGACCCGGAGGTCGTTCGACGTGTGGCCTGGAGTCTAAGGGCTACGAGTCCTCAGCACATCCATCAACTTGGTATTGTACCTAAGTTGTCGCTCATACCCTCGGTCTAGTAGGACACGAGCCGCCATGGTGGAGGCGACAAACGCCCAAGCCACCATGGACTTTTGCTAGGGGTGACCGCGGAGGTCGTACACCCTATGCACCACGAGGGTGGTCGCTCATGCCCTAGGTCCAGTAGGACACGAGCCACCATGGTGGAGGTGACGGATGCCCAAGCCACCATGGACTTTTGCTAGGGAAGACTGCGGAGGTCGTACGCCCTATGCACCACGAGGGTGATCGCTCATGCCCTAGGTCCAGTAGGACACGAGCCGCCATGGTGGAGGCGACGAACGCCCAAGCCACCATGGACTTTTGCTAGGGAAGACCGCGGAGGTCGTACGCCCTATGCACCATGAGGGTGGTCGCTCATGCCCTAGGTCTTGTAGGACACGAGCCACCATGGTGGAGGCGACAGACGTCCAAGCCACCTTGGACTTTTGCTAGGGGAGGCAGCAGAGGTTGTACGTCCCATGCACCACGAGGGTGAAATCCCTTGGAGGGAAAGTGTCTCGAGAGCCCATACGAGATTTATATGTCGAGACTGTCCCCTAACAGTAGCGCGTTAGGGGGCAGCCCTCGTAGCGAGCCTTCATCGCTCGCGTCGTATGGATGTCATGCGTCTCGGGGGTGATGGTTGGCCTCAGAATCCTTAGCCTTCTGGCTGCGAGGGTGCCTTGAACTGCTCGCCCTTGGCTGTGCCTCGCATCGACCCACACAAGGGAGGAGGACGCGAGTGGGAGCCCCAAGGCATGTTGGACGTTGTCCATCCCGAGGTGGATGGCCCTGATCTCCGACGAGGGTGCTCGACTAGGGCTCCTTCAAAGAGCGGATGGGTTGTCCACGAGATCATTGCCCTCCGGAGCTGGAGGAGGCTTCATGGACTTAGATTATTTTTTTGGTAGGAGGCATAGCCTTTCGTCAATTAGCTCTGCCCCCACGGTCGTCGCCAATGTTGTAGGTGTGAAAACCAAACATGAGTGAGGGGGTGGACATCAACTATCTGACGGGCCATTGTCTATAAGAGTAAAAAAAATGACACGAGGATTTATATAGGTTCGGGGTTCTGAGGGCCACCTTACTCATGTCGGTGAGCCAACTAGGGGTTACCTCCGGAGAGGGAGCCCCCGAGGGACCAACATGAGTTTAAATAAATATCAGCTATCTGTTTTGGTTGGCTCAAATATATAAAGTGATCAAATATTTATTAAGAGCCAGAGCATCTATTAGGAAAAAATATGGACTTGATTCAAATCTGTGTAGAGACCTAATTGGAATCTATCTCTAATTATGGGACAGGATATGATTCTAATACCAAATGCTATAAATAAGGGTCAGGTCCTCTTATCAGAGTATCTCATGCTATACTACCCATCCTCATCTGTAGTTGGAACTTATGGCTTACCTGTTGATGGGAAAGACTAAACCCTAAGTATATAGATTAACTATTCGTCTACTTCTTCAGATCAATTTCACATCAATCAATGGCGTCATCTGGTATGTTTTCTGTTTACAAATCAGATTATTTGGTGTTGTAATTACCCTATATTAGATCTGTTAAGTTCTATCGATTGGTATCAGAGTTAGGGGTGGATAACGAGCTGGCTCGGCTCGTTAAGATAACGAGCAGAAAACTAGGCTTGGCTCGGCTCGTTAAAAAACTCGAACTAGGCTCGTTAGGCTCGTTATAAAAAAAACATCCATGCAGTCCATATCACAAAACATCCATGCAGATCACAAGTTCACAATCATCAATAAACATCTATAGCATTGCAGATCCATATCAATAAACATCTATAGCATTGCAGATCCATATCAATAAACATCCATAGCATTCCATATCAATAAACATGCAGACATGCAGTCCATATCAATAAACATGACCATAGCATTCCAGTCTTCCAGATCCATACATGCAGATCCATGCAGTCCACACTCCATATCAATAAACATCCATAGCATTGCAGATCCATATCAATAAATATCCATAGCATTCCATATCAATAAACATGCAGACATGCAGTCCATATCAATAAAAATGACCATAGCATTCCAGTCTTCCAGATCCAAACCATGCATGCAAAATGCTGGTCAACATTCCATTCAATTGATTAGACTAACACTAATCCTTGAGATCGTTCTTGATAACAGAAAGCCACTAATAGAGGATTCATACTGGAAGTCAATGTATTACATGCAAAGTTGTCATTCATTCTTTAAGCCGCTAACAGAAAGCAAAGTTGTCATTCATTCATTCATACTAGTCAACATTTCATTCAATTGATAATCCAGATCAGAGGGGACATTTCATGACACTCACCGAGGGAACATCCGCAGTAGGGGTCGGTGCCGGACCTACTGGTTGGCCAGGGCGAGGCGGCTTTCTAGCGGACGCCGGTGTTGATGCAGAGGGTGAAACGGAATCAGAGGCGGCGGACGACTTCCTCCCTCCGCGGTTCTTGGACTCCAGGCTCGGTTGTTGCTCCATCGTCGAGCGAGGCGGCCCGGACCCGAGGCGAAGTGGAGGCTCGGGGTGGGGCATACGAGGTCGATCGCGAGGAGGAGGCGCGGAGGCAAGAGGTGGGTGAAGTGGAGGCGAGCAGCGGCAGCGGCGTGGAGGTGGCGGAAGGAGGCGGGACCGAGCAGGCACGAGACAGTGGGCGCGCGGCGGTCTGCGGCGGCCGGCGTCGGCCGCTAGGGTACTGGGCGGGAGGCCGGGTGGACCGGGAGGTGGAGGAAGCGGGAGGCCGGGACCGAGCAGAGGAGGCGAGCGGAGGCCGGGACCGAGCAGGCTGGAGAGGCGGGCGGGCGGCGGCGTCGCGGCGGCCGCGTGGGGTAGTGGGGTGCGGGACTGCGGGGGCGGGGAGGGGACGGGGTGAATCAGGGTTTAGGGAAGGAAGGGAGTTAGGGGCTTAGGGTTGCTTGCTACTGGGGTGGGCCTGGCTGGAGTCTGGACTAGACCAACGCTTGCTAGTTGCTACTGGGTTGGGTCGGCGACGCCTGGTGAAGTGGTGATCGGTGAAATGTAAGCGAGCTAAACGAGTTTATCGGGTAACTCGCGAGCCAGCTCGGCTCAGCTCGTTAAGAAAATGAGCTAATTTGCCGGGTCGCTGAGGCCGGTGGGTCGCCCCTACGACAGATCTGATGGCTAAAAAATATGAATTATACTTATGCTGAGATGTGTGAGTGATTTTATATTGATCCCATGGCTAAAAAAATATAAATTATACTTTAGAAAGCATAAATCACTTTAGAAATAGACATCTTTTTTTTTCTCCCACCTTAACGTTTGATTGAGATTAAAAAAAATTTGACACCTAAACGTCAATATCACCAACCGCCCATTAGAGAACTAAGAACTATCCCAGCTTCTCCAGCAACAGATATCCATCCAATCCACTAGGAACTCATTAACTGATGTGCAACAGCCTACGGGTTTATAGCAAATCCAACAGCTGAAATCAATGCCAATGTCTCAAGGGAAATGGATTTATGCACTTGCCGTTTTGGTCAAACTCACAATGGAAAAACATAGCCGCAAACCAACCGCTTCACAACTACCAGTGGGAAAGAAAGTGTTGCAGAACAAACTCTTTTTTTTGTGCCAGAATCCAGTGAATCCACACCACCGGTCCACAAGTCACAACCTGACAGCTAACACATTCCATCGTGCAGGTCCAGGGCTTCTGGAATGGTGTTATTGCGTTAAGGATTTCCTAACATGCAAGGCTGTACCACCGACTGCAGCAATAAGAACCAAGAAATGGAAGGCTGAAACTCTGAAACACAAGTACGGCACACTAAGTTCGACAACGCACCATCACCGGTTCTATCATTTGAAATGGACACTGAATTAGGAGTACGACATGTAAATCTTGTGGTCCTAAAGTTAGAGGAAAACCAACTCTACAAAATGAGGAAGCGAATTCTCAACCAAAAAAGAGGCAAACACGTGGAATTTGTTTGGGTGATTGCCACATTAATAACGCTAGTACCGGACAAACCTTAACCAGGGGCATACAGGACAACGAGTCAGTGATTGAATTATTGAACTGCCTTTCAGCTGAGGCCAGCGGTGGATCTATGACTCGGGCTGTGTAGGCTAGAAAAAAGAGTCAATGTAATTTTTTCAAAATATATTTCCAACAAAAACAAATAAGATTCGTAGTGGGCTAGCCCAAGGCCTAGGCAGCCAGCCCAGCCTACTCACTCGGCCTTTCACCCCGCGCCCCCAAAGCCCCCGGAAACCTAATCCTCTCCGCGCCCACTCCCACGACGCCAATGCCATCCACACCGAGAGGAAATTTTCGGGGGAAGGAGCCCACAACAATTATGTTTTATGTTGAAGCATTGAGCTAAGATTCATGTCAATGATGTATTTGTGGCTTATTTTCGTTATGTCGTGATGTGGGTATAAATTAGCGTTAGTTCTAGAATGTTATTAGAATTTAGCCCGAGGCGTAGTAAAATCCTAGATCCGCCACTGGTTGAGGCCCGCCCACTATCAATGGTTCCTGGTCTTCCGAGCATGATGCAGCAGCTGCACAGATGTGAACAGTTGCTGGCATCGCTGCATAGATTAATCTACAACTTCATCGCGTGTGCGGGTTTTAGTTTTTTTTCTTTTAACGTGAGTTATAAAGTAGTAACTACCAATAACAGGTAAACTAGAACTTTCAAAGCATGCGAGTATGAAGTGCATAATCATCCCAGCTGTTCGCATGTTGAAGAGACGAGGACTATAAGACAAAAATATCAGTTAGATATTAAACAGAGCAAAGCCTCCAAGTTCAAATACTAAGGATTGTTACTGTTTCCAGGAAATCTATAGTAGCAGACGATGCCACTTCTGAAATTTGTACTCTCTCTCTCTCTCTCTCTCTCTCTCTCTCTCTCAGAAGCGCACCAAAAACAAGTCCATAGCATCCAAGGATCTTACAGTCTGAAATTAGCAGGTATGAAGTTCATAAGCCTACAAAATAGGCTGCAAACATATCAAGCTGTTTATCATATCCAATCCCAGAGAGTAACAAAATTGAAAATATAGTTAAAAGATAACAGTGTCTCAAAACAAAGTTAAGAATTAAATGACCTGAAATTACTAACCAGTCAGAATTATTTCTCCAGACTGGCAAGGGCGACCGATTCGAACTGGTGTTTCATTTGTTAGGTCTGATATACGAAATTTCCTTCAAAACATTGTGGTCTTCTCAGCGGTCTACAGTCTGCACAGCAAAGAAATTAATGAAGTTCAGCTATCGGCCTAGATATTGCTTTGTAGGAAAGTAGAAAAGGAGCCAAGAAAATAATTTCAAATAGCAATGTACATTGAGGTCATTTATGTTCTCCAAAAGCAGTTTGATCACACAAGCAGCTCGAAACTGAAATATTGCAACACCAAGTGTAGCACTGGGCCACTCGCAGAGTGGTAGTTAGTTGGCCCACTAACAGCGGGGCAGTTGTGTTGCACTCAGCAAGAGAATCAGAAAAGGTATAATGCAAAAGCAGAATGCTTGTAGTTTCTCCAAGTAGCATATCATATAAAATGTCCCTCAGAGGCTCAGTCTAAATATAAATATCTGCAGTTGGGTAGGATTGTTATAGTTCGTGATCATAACTTTCCTAAATAAACTGGTGATCACAACCAATTTAACTTCTAAAAATTCAAGCACCACAATCCATATTTAGTCATGACAGATAAAAATTTAAAGTGGACAGAATGTGGCCAACTGCTTCAATTGCAATTGAATGCAGTATTACTAGTTTACTTGGGCCAACGTACGTTCCACAGATGTTACTTTACACTATCTACAACTGACAGGCGTTACTTCACATTATCTAGAAGACTGGAACTTATCAGAACTGCTTGTACTGCTTGAATAGATAGGACTTACCATTTTGGGAAGAAATGACTCAGAGCTGAATGGATCTGTTTCGACTCTCAACTCAACAGTTCACATTGCGCAGTACAGCCATCAAAAGGAGACCGAGAAGGTGAGAACTCATCTGGACACATTCAACAGTTACATAAAAGCCCGATCACTGCTATTACAAAAGTTGAAATTTTTTGTTCATTTGAAGGATAACATCTTTGAATGCCTCACAACCATCAAAACTTTGCCCTTTATTAATCCAGTTTAGCAATCTATCATGAAGATCAATTACAAAATCTCTATCTTGACCTGCCTCATTCAGCACTTCAGGTAATAAATTTACACACTTGAGCAAGTATGGGCCTGTCTTGGTTCTGAGTTGACTGACAAAATGATGGCATGTATCTTCACATTCAAAGGTCAGTGCAGACATATGGTCAATAATGTCAAGCCAGCCAAAGATGAGACATGCACCACTTAAAGCACATCTTTCAGTAAAACCTCTGCAGCTGGCTGAAAAACCATCATTACCGACATGATCTTTTGCTTTTCTCTTCACCTCATTTGATTCCAGAGCCAGCCCAGTGCTTGTGTAGTGCAGAAGCACGTCATAGTCCTGCTCGTTAATACAACTAGATGACACAAGCAACACTCCTAAAGGAATCTGTAAATGCAGAAAATTAAGGCATGAGGCAGGGAAGTCTGATAGTTCTTCATGTTGCAATTGACTAACAGCAGTCATGCTACAAAACTTCACACAGCAATCATCAAATTCTTGAATCAGGGAATTGACAGGGTTAGTTGACACATGAAGTTTCTCTGCATCCCCTGCTTTGGGTATTCGCAGTTTCCTCCTGTGATTTACAGTACTAGTGTGGTAAGCATAGCTTGGGCGTTTTTTGTTGTTCCTAGCCCAAGAGTGTGATAACTCCAAAATATTGTTAGCCAACATCTGGTGTTGATCTTCATCTGAAGGGCATAGCACCCAAGAAAGGTAAAAGGCTGCCCTCTGAGCCAGACTGATATCACTTATTGATTCAGCAATTATCTCATTGGATAATGTTTCTGATAAATAACCTTGCAAACCTTCGCAATAAAATAGTAAAGCAGTAGCAAAATTGAACCAGATAGGGTAATTTATAATCATTGACCTGCAACACCACAATTAGAACAGGTGCAATTAGCTTTGAATTGGACAAAATGTTAAAAATCCTGATAGTAGTGTTTGTATATTAAATAAGCATACCAAGCAGAACTATATTTGAACTTGACCAGTCCCTTTGATGGTTGTGATTGTAAGTTTTTCCACAAAGAGTGACTGGTTCTTGTTTTGACTGGTTCTTGTTTTGCCCAAATAAACCATAGTGTCTAAATAAGAAACAAGATCCAAAAATCTTCTGCATGATATGGGCCCAGTTAGTATTGCAAGCAAGTCGCTTTGTTGGCTTGGGAAATAAGCATGTGAAAAGGGAAATTTCTGTCCCAATTCCATGCATATTCCCCACGCCATTGGCTCAAAAAGAACATCTAATACTGATGACACCATTGCAGTATGAAGTTCTAGCACAGAACCCAGACCTCTGCATAAACAAATAAGTAAATTTATAAGAATATATCCATAAACAACAAGCCCAAAATGTATAATTCATCGAGACAATATACAGAACTGTGTTAATGTAACATCCTTAACAGTGTTGTGGGTAAAATGTCATTTAGACCAGCAGGAAGAAATAGTACAGAGGACTAAATAATTGAGTTTTCCAGTTAATAGAGTTTCCATTTATAGAAGATTAAATAACTAACCACCGATGAAATTTAACAACAAATACTAATAATATTAGCATCCATTTATTCATTTTCAGGTATTTCGAAGCCAAGGCCTGCAGAGGTCATTTGGCCGTGCTCATCACCCAGTTTTCTAAAATGAACTTCAACATTGCTGATATCAGGGTTGAGACACACCACCTTTAAATTGTAACCTCTGCAATTTTATTTGTAAGTGTAAAAATGTGTGGAGAAGATGATTGACAGAAACATGACAAACTCAGTGTCAAAACAAAGTATAGAGCATTTAGTACAAGTATTGTGAGGTGTGAACTTACGTCGCAAGAAACCAGATATGAAATAATGATCTCATCTCCATAAACATAGGTGGGGAGCAAACCAAGCATATTAAAATCACACGCCATGCCATCCGATCATGTAATTCTTTTCTCAGACAAAGCAAGGGCCTTCTAATTGCTTCCTGTAGCATTGCTGAAAGATCATGTTTTAGAATTGATGGATCGAGATGCCATAGAAGGACCCTACCAAGAAAGAAGATATAATGTCAAACAGTAGCACATGTAGCTCAAGTCCAGGCAAGAGCAGAAATCAACACCTTATGTAAGCATAAATAAGATGTATGGACCGTTAATATTGTAGTAAAGTGTTAAAACAGTAGAAATGTTTTCAGGAAGAGAGAGGGAAAACCAAAAGAAAATTTATACAGTAAGCCCAAAAGATCAATGTACACTTTCGGGATTCCCATCGACCATTGCATTTTAGCATGTATCTCCTTATTCCTATAATATGTTCGCAGCCAAGAAATTACATGTGTTCAAACATACTAGATGACAGCACAACATCTACAACATATATTGATTGTACTACTTACTTAAATCTCTCTTTCATTAATAACAGTTCATGAATCTAGTACTTTGTTAGTCCATATATAACTGTCCCAAGCATACCTTAGCGGGATGGAGCAATCACTAGGAAGCACTTGATAAGATGGATGACTTGTTAACTCCGCAGGAATGGTACATATGTCACAAATGCTTTCTCCATCTTCTCTGTAATATGGTGAAGGAAAGAGACACTGGTAACGAGGGGATAACAACGCCGCTTTCACAACAGCATACAATATATCATAAGAATGTCCCCCGACTGCACAAGAAAAATCACAAAAGACCAACATTTAGGCAAACAAATTATATATCAACCTACAGCCTGAGGTGGGAAAACATGAATTTCATAAGGAGAGCACTGAATTGCAAACTGCAAAGAGTTGAATGACTGATACTAAACCATAGGAAACACTAAGAATGCCGTGCCATCTTTAGGTTCGTTTTATGGTAACAATATTGCTGGGCGTTGCCGCTCAAGACTAAAACGGCAGCATGCAATTAGAAGATAACACAGGGGGTGGGAATCTCACCATCAGAATCCCCCAATTTCTCCACAAGGGTAGCGCACGAACGAAGCAGCTCCCGGCAATCCCCCGGCGAGATGGAGCTCCCGACGCAGAGCAACTGGGCGCGGCCGCCATCAGGGCGGACCACTCGGCACGAGACCGACGCGGAGAGCGCGGAGACGATGGTGCGGACCAGGCAGTCGACGCGAGCCCTATCCACCTGCAACGCACACACACTCACATCAGCACCAACCAGGGCTAACAGAAGGTTGGGAACTGCAGTGATCGAAGAGGGGGGGAGATTAGGGGGCTACCTCAAGCGAGTCGAAGCACATAAGGGAGAGCGCGGCGTCGAGAACCCTGGTTCCGGAGGCGGCAGCGGCGTCGGGGTTGAGGGCGGCCACGAGGGAGGAGATGGAGGCTGAGAGGGAGTCGCCGGCGGCGGAGGAGGAGGCGCCGCCGCCGCCACCGTGAGGGGGGCCGAGGCGGAAGGCTAGTCCGGCGAGTAGGTCGGTGACGTCTTCTAGGGGAGACGCCATTTTTTGGGGTGTCCGAAAAATTCAAAATCTCTTTTGCAGATTAGGTTCCTAAAAAGTTTTACCAATTTACCTCCTGAATTATAGCTTAATCAGGACTTTCCAAATATAAATATTTTAATGTGATTAACCTGGGCGTCAATAAAATTCAAAACTATTTTATTTAAGTTAGGCGTGCTTAGAAGTATTTTCAAAATTTTTATGGGAATTTGAGTTCCAAGTCTCCACCCGCGCCATCGTCAACCCAACCCACAACGTTGTCAACCATGAAGCCGCCACCCACGCCGCCATCAACAACGAAGCCGCCACCCGTGCGACTATCAACCTCGACGCCTCCGCATGTGTGGTTGTGCCGCCTAGTGGTGGCCAAACGGGCGGCACGACGACCATTTAGGCACGACCCATTCTGGCCCACGAACTAAATGGGTCGTGCCGTGCCCAACCCATGTGCCGGCGAGGCAGCACAGGCACGGTCCGATGTCCTTTTGGGGCGTGTCAAGCCGGCCCGAGCCTGTTTAGTTCGACGGGACATTTCCGACCCACTTAGCCTGTTAGGCTCAAAAAAAAAACAGAAAAATATGTAGAATTCAGAAATACATATAAAAAATTATATTAAAAAATATGACAAGAATATTGAAAATATAAGAAAGAATTTTATTAATATTCAAATAGCTACCTTGTTAAAACATTTACCATTTAACCCATAAGACATGAAAAATTGAAAAAATGTAAAAAAAAATCTTAGAAAATATATATAATTTTTAAAAACAAAATAAATTTATATATACTTATAAATTTAACTATATAAAATAAAAATAAACTATAAAAATAAAACCATATAAATATTAAAAATGAAAATAAAATCAGCTAAATATTAAGAAATGAAAATAAAATATCTCTCACACACACACACACACACATATATATATATATATATATATATATATATATATATATATATATATAAAATATAATATAATATATATATATATATATATATACGTCGTGGCATGTATCGGCCACCAAAGACTATTCGTGTCATGCCGTGGCCGCCCAAATTCCATAAACATCAAGCGGGCTATACCGTGCCTGGGTCGAGCCAATAGTGTCGTGCCTCGGACCGGCATGGTCCATCTAGCCACCTATAGTGCCGCCATCGAAGGTCGTTGTAGGCCGCTGTAGGATCAAGAATGACCAACTAGAGGAGGGTGAATAGGATATTTATAATAAATAAAAAAACTTGTGCTCCAATTAACAATTTTAACAAGTATGGTCTAATTAAATATATCTAGCACAAGTCAAGAGATAAATTCTAAATTCACTAAGTCACCCCAAGGCTATGTCAATACTAAATACAATTCTAGCTAAACAATTCTACATAAATAAGTAACTAGAAATGTAAATACGAAAATAGTAAAGACAAGAAAGAAAACCGTAATGAAGACAATCAATGTTTTCCTGTAGTATTGAAGACTTACCGGTCTTCTGTAGTCAACGTTGAGGTAAACCCAAACGAATTAGACCGGCTCCACAAATTGAGCCTAATAAACCCCAATTCCACTAGGGTTGCTCTTCCTCCACTCCGAGATGGCGAACACCGAACCACTCACAATCAGTCTTAGGCCTCTTCACAACCTTCTTAAAGAGATCACCGCACAAAATTCCTTCAAGCTGTCTAGGTGCTGGCAAACACCGAGAGTAACAAATTGAGTTTTGGGCCGAAATGGTAGTATTTGAAGCGTAATTAGCAAAAAATGACACACTCGTAGCCGCAATTGCAAAAATAGCACTCTTGTCTGCACGATCAATGTGCGATTTTAGCCACGGGTGACACGTGGCGAAAAACCGCACAGCCATCGTGCGGTTTTAGCCACAGGGCAACAAATGGCACCGTGACCATGCGATTTAGCCACCACGTGTCACCCTATGGCTAAAACCGCATGGTGGCCATGCGATTTTCCGCCACGTCTCGCCCCGTGGCTAAAATCGCACGGTGAGCGTGCGAATGATAATGCTATTTTTGCAATTGCGGCTGTGAAGGTGCCATGTTTGCTAATCACACTTCAAAATTTACCATTTCGACCAAAAACTCTAACAAATCATAGCATTTGCTTGAAGGTTATCAAGTGCTGAAAGATCAACTAATGATGCAAATGTACTTCAATGCCCTCAACTACATCAAAATGAGAAATATGAGCAAATGAGTAGAGAAGAGTACACCAATGGCTCAAATGTATTCAATGAGGTCAGGAGTTAATGAGCTTAGTGCTGGTGAGGGAATATTTATAGCCCCCAACCACAAATTCGATCGTTTGGGCAAGATCCTCAAAAAATCAATAAGTGTGGTACTACCGCCATGTATCGGCCGGTACTACCACACCTAGGGTTCAACGATAATATGTTGTTCATTTAATACTTCAGAAGTAGCCGTTATGGTTTGGTGCGGTACTACCGCACTCACATGGGTCGGTACAACCGCACAGTGGTAGTACCGCTTGGTTCAATCGGAACTACCGTTTTTTAGGGGAGGAAAAATGCCGAAAAACATACTCTCTGGAAATAACATACCACCAACTAGAAATCGGTCTTACCACACCGTAGTAGTACCGCTCCTTAGGTGCGGTCATACCATTTTTATTGATATTTTTTAGAGGTTGTTCTAAATGCAAAGCATGACTTTTAGTTGATCAATGTGACACATCATAAGTTTTCAAACTACTAGCTATGATCCCTCTTTATAGTACGACGTCTAGTCTATAAATCCAGTCTTTCAACCAAACACCAAGACCGGTAAAAATTATGAAAGGGTCCTTAGGCTACAAAATACCTTTGTCTTGAGCCATGTCAATCCTTTATCACTTTTGCATTGCCATTTCCATGTTGTCATCTATAATCTAGAACTAAACCTTTAAAATATCTTAGCACATGCGTTAGTCCCTTAACACATTGTTGTCATTAATTATCAAAAATATTTTTAGGGGCCTAGATGCTTTCAGCCGCCGAAGTCACCGCTGTAGGTCACTAAGGCTAGTTCCAGATTCAGTGTTCTAAAACCGGGCCTACTAGGTCGTATACAAGTAACAGGTGCCCCTACCTCTTACCATGTAATTGCCGATTATACAACATAACTGGGTTGATTATGCCATATAATCACTACTAGGTGGGTGACCTGTCGAGTACCGGTTACCAATTTTTAGAACCTTATCCAGATCTCTCATCGACATGGAAATCGACACCAAGTACCTCCAAATTTGCGAGGACATCGACGTGGAGAGGATCATGTCGTGGTGACCAACGAGAAGGGGGCGGTCAGCTTCGGAGAAATTGATGGCAGCGACATTATTGTTGTGAGGATGAGAGAGAGGGAGAGCTACGGGGTGGGGGAGAGAAGGAGGATATGGAGGCAAGGAGGGTGACAGAATGATTTTCTTTTTTATTCACGATGTAGGACTCACATATGAGGTTGGAGGAGGAGCTAAGCACTAGAGAAAATTTTGGTAACTTAGCTCCGTGTGACGTGGTAGTGAAGTGGAAAACTTAGCTCCCCTCACATTGTACATACCCTTACTCGGCTTCGAGGCTTTGACTAGATTTGGCCTTATCTGCTATACCGGTCACTAGACTAGACAAATCTATCATGCTAAACCTAGTTGTACCATTCTCTATTTATGTGTGGCCATAAATTCACATATAATTTGCATCATACCCAAATCAAGAGGAAAACTAAAAAGGTAGGAATGCGTGCAAGATGGGCATAGGAATGCAAGGGTAGACCGAACGTGGGCCATGGGGGTTCAGGTTGAACAATCCCCCAAAGATTAGAAAAATAAAATGTTATGACTACTAAATCGAGTACACCACGCAACCAACAAATCTGCAACAAAACAACATGGATTGGATTGGAGAAAAAGAAAGATTTGGATTAGATTAATTGCTCGAAGCAAAGAAATGACCCCCTAGAACAAAACGATAGAAGAACAATCCAAGAAAGCTATGACATCCTTACCAACGAAAGAAGAAATCAATCCAAGCAAAAGTCCGGATGAGATGGATCTTCACTCCATGCCAGTCCAATAGCGCGGAGGAGGAAGAGGATGACGCCTCCTACAAGAGAAGAATTCCTTGCTTTGAGGTGGAAGAAGTCTCTCTCTCTCTCTCTCTTGGTGGAAGCCTAGAAGGAGGCCTGGCAGCGCGCCTATTCGGCGGAGGGAGGGTTCGATAATGTTGGTGTGAGTTGCCAGGGTGAAGAGGAAAAGAGATGTAGGGCGAGGGTTGAAGGGGGTATCTTTGCACACGGATGTGTATAGATGGAAAAAACTTGTTAGGTCATTTCTACAATTTTGCCATTAGGAATTAAGGGTGTCAACAGATCGAATACGAATCAAATAGTGGTCTTCCCGTATTCGTATTTGTATTTTATAAACAAACATGAATTCAAATATTATCGAATATGAATCGAATGTTGTAACGAATACAAATACGAATTGAATACCTACTCAATTCGGTCGGATTAGAATATCCTCATAACTTACGTAATTGCAAATATTTGTGACACTTTATCCTCATATATAGCACACCTAATCATTCTAGTTTATCTATTTCACCTAAAACATGAATTCATATTAAAGTAAAAATACTCATCCAACTAATTAGCCGTACTGCAAGAAAATATGTATTTTTTTATCGTATTTGAATACGAATATGAATGGTGCATATATAATAACATTTAGGATGGCAAAAGTCCAAACCATATTCGTATCCATATTTTTTATACAAATACGAATAGGAATAGGGGAGAAATTGTTAATCAGATGGAAAAATTTAAACCATATTCGCTACCAACCGAATTCGAATGCCGGATAATTCGGATTCGATTGACACCCCTATTAGGGATTCATCTTGCGTGTTAGTTGTGTTTAATTAGTTTCAATGCATCATTCTTTTTAAACAAGGGTCTGTGCACCATTCACAAAAATGTTTGACCAATTCCATCCCACATTATCATTCATTTTTCATATCATTTGATCAGATCGATCTAGATTTGGATCTAATCCAACGGTCCACATTCCCCCTTAGCTATTGCATCAATCCAACCCTAACCCTACCTCGACTCCACTAGTCCACCCCAGCCACCGCTTCTCGACCCCACCCTTGCCACCTCGCAGGCGTCGCCCTCTCACACCCTCTCCGCCCCTGCCGTTGCCACTCCATGTGTCCTCCTCCGCCGCCGCCGTTGGCCTCCATCTCTCCTACCCCGCCCTTCGTCCCCGTCTCCGATGGCTAGCGTCGCCGCCACCCATCGCCGAGCCGCCATCGCCCCTCCCTCCCTCTACAACACCCCCTGGTGATCCCAAACCCTAATATGGCGGACCCCACCTGATCTAGCCACTAACACCGCTAGAAAAGATGACCGCGCCGGCCAGAGCACGAATCTCGAAGGAAGTCACAAGGTCTTGCAAAAAATAATAATATTTTATGCCATTGCAAAAGATAATATTATCTCTGACCCACATACACTCAACAAGTTTCTCAAAAACTGAGAGATTTTTTATTTCTCACAATGCTCTAGAGTGTCCAATTAAAATATTTGTAAATCTTTATATAACCTAGATAGTATCCTAGAAGTAACTGTGCTTTAGATGTTTTCTTCGAAGGAGTTTAATGGTATCAATTGTCATAAATGTAATTGTTATAAAAATTTATATACTCACTTCAGTCCAAAATTTATATACTTACATTTTATCTTTTCAAAGCAATATTTTCACCAAATGCACGTGTTAATTGTTTATTGTAGTTAGTGTTAGAGAGAAAGATAAATCATTAATAGAGTACTTTCTTGTCTAGGTATATGAAAATTAAATCATCATTTAATTTAGACAATGGGTACTAGGACACCATTCATCATTTTTCACATGTCAATAAGAGTTAATATCTATTTTAAAAAAATGTACTCTATGTTAAATTGTAATTGTTTCGAAATATGAGTTTCACTGTTAGTTTTTATTAGCAATATAAGTATTTGTTTTAAAAATATATAATGAAATATTTTTAACTAACCCTCGTCCATAGATCCTCTATCCACTACTGTAGGAATGGAAATACCTGAAAGTCCAAAATGGGCTCCAACCTATGCTTCTCACGGCGTATCCGAGCCGCTTCTTGTCACGCGGGAGGAGACGCAACCCGCAAAATCGGTGAAACACGGAGGGTGCGAGTGAAAAACCTGATTTTTTATAGTATTGTTTTAATAAATAATTACAAAAAATAGTCAAAAAATTACAAAAATGAGCTCCTATCACCAGTTGAAATGGTGACAGGGAGCCTGTCGCCATGTAAATTGTTCGGTTGCCATTTGAATTGGCAACAAGATCCCTGTTGCCATTTGAATTGGTGACAGAGATCTTGTCGCCAATTCAAATGGCAACCGGAGCCCATTTTTGAAATTAAATTGCATTTATATTTTTTTAATATCTTTAAGTGTATGTGCAACCGATAATTATCGAAAAGATAAGGAAGTATGAAGGGCATGTTTCGTATGGCTCAGCTCCATGTTTTTGTAGCTTTAACTCTAGCTTCACTCTTGAATCCACTCCTACGGGAAGTTGGAACAATCTGAGTTGGTGTTTGGTTAGAAAATTAGCTTCAGCTCCAGAAATGAGAAGGTTTATTGTAAAAAGATTACACTACCCTTGTTTTGTGACTTGTAACTTTTTTGATTGCTTAACTTATAACAGTTTAATAAGTTGATTTCAATCATACTGTGCTTTTTTTTTTGCCATGTTATGCCATGTTGTGCCATCTTTTTCACTCACATTCAAATTTTTACTTGAATAAATAAATAAACACAACATACATAAAAATACAAAGTTCATAACAAAGGTTCTAATTCAATAAGTATCTTCTCTAAAAAAATTCAATGAGCATCATAACAAAAGTTCATAAGAGATGCAAGGAGGCAGGAGATGCCGTTCACAATTCTCATCATCTTTACTAATCAACGCTAATGTTCCAAGTCCGAAAACCACTACATCAAATGACAACAACGAAATGAAAGGAAAAAACATCCAAGGGCAGCTCGCCCAATTCAGCTTCTACAACTATTACAAAAACATTCTTTCCTTTTACATCCTCTGCACAAAGTATGATCTTTCTGTAAGCCTGGTCCTCATCGCCTTGAAGGTCAGCCAATGAAACCTCAAAAACTATGTTCTTAAGACCCTCAGATGCAATCTAAATATCATAAATAATCAGCAACAATAGCAATCTAAAGACATGTTCTGGTTTGTTTACTCGTTTATCAACATTTATGTTAGGTTCAGGATAATTTTGAAACATCTTTACACTAGTGAGAACTTTTGCACAAGTGATTAAATTTCAATATTTCATATTTGTGAAGTAATGCAAAACTTTATTTGAAATGTATGTTTATATATCTCAATCAAAAGGTAAGATGATAGCACCATCAATGTTTCTAACAAGATCATATTAATTCTTTTATTTCAGGATATCAATGGCCTTGAGGACCTATGAATGAGCATCAGAGCATGTTGTCTTCACAGTGGCATATCAAATTTACCATTATCTATATAATCAAACAGCTCCATGACATTGTGGAGAATATTTTTGATGCAATTTTGCTTCAACATAATTAATAAGAAATTTGAGTACATGTGTACCTAAGTTTTCCTTCTAGTTCTAGACTTTTCTTGTGAGTTGGCAAACAAGTTCTGTCTAGGCAAAATATCATATCGGCATATTCTCAATGACAAGTCTATTAACAAGAACATGAAGTGTATAAAACATAAATACATTCCTCCAAAATATGTGAAACTCCACAAATACCTCATCAATGTTTCCCATCCAGTGCAAACAAAATTGGTCATTTTTCTGCAGGAGGGCCACTTCGAAAAGCTTTATATCCAGTTCAAAACTAGCATCAGGCTGCAAAGAAGCATGGGATCAAACAACACCACTTCAATACTTGAATGCGCTAAAATACTAAATCACATAGCACTACATCACATTGTAAATACTACACACAATTATAATGATGTACTGCATGACACTACACCACATAGCAATGCATTATCTAAAATTATTTATTGTGTAAAAATAAAAACCAAATTTAAGCTAAAAATATTTTAATTAAGCTCTAAACACACCATTTAAATACTCTAGAATTTTTATACAACTTTTAGAGCTAGCTTGCTATTTTTCTAGTTTAAAAAGTAATTCAAGCATTTCAAAATTATTTATCATGTAAAAATCAAAAACCAAATTTTAGCTGAGAATATTTTAATTAAGCTCTAAACACACTATTTAACAATTTGGATTTTTCATAGAATTTTTAGAGCTATCTTGTTATTTTCCTAGTTTAAAAAGTACTTTCATCATTTCAAAATTATTTACCATGTAAAAATGACAACCAAATTAAAGCTAAGAATATTTTAATTAAGCTCTAAATACCCTATTTAACTACTCTGAAATTTTTATAGAAGTTTGAGAGCTATCTTGCAATTTTTTTAGTTTAAAAAGTATTTTCAGCATTTACAAATTATTTACCGTGTAAAAATGAAAACCTAGATTTTTTTTAGCTTTGTTTGATATTTTTGCAGATTTAATCTAAATCATTCACGTACTCCAACATATGATAATCTAAACTACACACAACTAAAATGATGTACATCAACTTAGCAATATGTTTCTATCACCAATGAAGAACCATACTCGTTATAACTGATTTGTACACAGGAACTTTTAAAAAAATACACACCAGACGTACTCACAAACACACCACACGCACATCCACACACACATTGGTGCGCTATAAAACACACTTAATCTAGAGCGAAAGCTCAAACCTCACAAAACGCGAACATACACTTCACCATTGAGAACATCTACATGTGTACTTAACCTAAAACCCTTCTAACCGCATTTATTAAGTGAGCACCGGCGCCGAACGCTGACGTGCAAGGGTGCATCAAGCGCATCTAGCCAACTGACCGAAGTCAGTTTCTCATTCGTACACCCCTTTTCGGGCCCATTTAGAAGACTAGGAATTTCAAAAGAAACCGTAAAATTTCCACATGAGGGAAAAATCATGCTTTCCGATTTCCGAACAGGGCCTTCGGCTTCGAGTCCACATGCATGGCCGTCTCAAAACATTTCCTCACCATGACAAACCATAGCATTGAATATTGATCACGCTTTCCTACCGTAACGTAGCTCAATAAAGGTCCATAACATAAACAGAGGCTAAAACAATAATTTTTCACCAATCGTCCACCAGCAACCGAATCAACTATGTCCGACCATAAATCAACGCAAGGTCAAACGGCACAGAATGCCGGCAAAAGAGTCCCAGCCTGACCCAAACAAGGATAGACGATCATCCTCAGAGAAATAGTAAAAGCTCTATCAGCAGAGTGCAAAGATAATTACACAATGTTTGGGCATCATCCGACAGCATATAACTATAACATAACGCTAACATTGTCCCAAATCATTAACCATCCACCAACACAACACAAAGTGCCCCGGACAACTGCATCACCGCCTAGTAAACCCGGCACAGGCACATGCCTACGGTATATCAACAATAGAATCTCACCAGCGCACAACACAACCAACGATCTCCTGGCCAGACAACAATCAACCAACACCAGTGCAAAGGACCCAGTGTGCAAGAACAATTTTACTGCTGCTTGCACTCTGCCGGTTGCTCAGCGTTCCCTTGTGCCCCACACTTCAGCGGTAACTGGTAGAAGATAAACCATGAGTAATATAAGATAATAATAACAGTACCAACTGGAAACAAGGCAAGTGAATATTAGTTATTTGATATTAGTGTACAACTTGCACCTTTGGTTTGCCCGCTGGCTGCTCAGACAATTACAAAAGAAATGTATTAGCAAGGTCAATTAAACATGGTTGCGTTGAAGCAAGCAGAAATCGGTTATATGACAGCGTAAGACTACCTTCTTCTTTGGTTTGTTTTCTTCTTCGTCATCGTCCTCATCCTCGTCTTCATCCTCATCCTCATCTTCATCATCGTCCTCGTCATCCTCATCATCACCATCTTCCATTTCCTCAGAATCCTCAGCTTGCACAGCCTCACCGGTAAACCAGGAAACAGCATGAGGGATGATCTTATCCCTTATGGTGGTCCTAAAAGTCAAATACCAATAAAAATCAGCAAGAGAGCAATATGCCACAAACCATAACATAGCATCACCAGGTATGACAGATACAGCATTGCATGGAAAATGGTGATGAAATGCACTTACCCAATGTCATAATCATGCTCCATTTGACCCTGAAGCTCATCAGCCTACATCACATATTGAAAGAACAAGTTTCCTATGAAACAATGCAAACAGTGATATCCCTCTAAGTTGAACAACAAATCTTAAACATACAGTATCTTCATCAATGTCTTCATCATCATCAGGTACTTGCGGGGGATTAAAAAAGTTGAAGAAGCTCTCACAGTGTTCAGTTTTAGTAATAGGCTTCGCATTCTTTGAACCTTTCTTGGGTTTCTTTTTGAGAATCTTCTGAGTCAGGTTTTTCCCAGGATACCACTCAATTTCAGTCCTGCATTGTACATCATGTGTGAGTCTAATAACGCATGCATATACAGGTATCGACATTGGATGGAACATGAGAACCTTATAAATGAAAACAATAATAAAGTACAAAAATACCAACCCAATTGCTTTCTCCAAAACCGGTTCATCTTCATCAACCATGTGATAGGTTTTTGTTAGGACCGAGTTCTTGAAGAAAGGGTTTGTATCGAAGAAAAACTCCAGCTTGAAACCCTTGGGGTTGTCAATTCTAGACCACTTGATATCTTTTAGATATTTCAAAGCAGCCTCATCACGCTCCTGGATCTAAATTTAACTAATAATAAAGTCAATGATATAGCAATGCATCTAAAAGTCCATGTAGAAAGAATAGCATACTCAGCACTACCTCCGCCGACAGCACTTCATTTGTTTTCATAGCAGTAAGCCAGAAATCTGGGACACCTTTAGCTGAAAAAAGGTTCAATCACAAATCAGAATGGGAACTGCACAAAAGTTCAAGTAAAACTTTGATTTGATAGTTGATACCATCTGCATCTTTCCCCTCGGCAGCATTTTCGCTGGTCGGTTCGTCACTGACACCATCAACCTCCACAACTCCATTTACAATGTCAAACCTCTGAAAAAACACAAAATAGGAGAATTCAGCAATTTGCACAAAAGGAAATGGTAGAGTTAGATCTTTATACATATTCACGTGAAACGGTATAAAATATAAAACATGAAGAACAAGTGTACCTTTGTGTACAATGGCTCATAAATCTTCTGGTACTTAGCTTCAAGCGCAGCCCGTTCCTCAAAAAACTTTGCCTCGATCTCATTATGTTGGCTCTGCATTATTACAGAGAGAGTTGGATCTCCGAGGCAGTTACAACTCATGGAGCAAAATTCAAAATTTATGTAAGGCATCGGTAAACTCTAATCCATCAATTATGTACTAGAAATGGTATTATATAAAATTCTCAGAGCAGTTCACCATGGATAATAGATCTGATATAGGACAGAATGGAAGACAAATGGAAGGACCCAAGTCACAGGTTGACTGCACAAACAAGTACCAGGGAATAGAAACAATAGGAATGAAGTAGCTAGCATAAAGAGGAACTGCACAAATTCAGCAATAGATGAATGCAAGCAGTAGAAGCAACAAAGGACAACAAAGTGCAAATCATATGATCCAGCAGCTCAACCAGGCAAATGTTTATAGTTCTAAAGCAGACCAACAAACATAAACCAAACTCCTCTCGAGCCTATATAAAATATAAAATCTTGGATCACTCTTCCCTGTGAGGCAAAGACCTTACTGTAGGTGGCTAAATGTTTCAGTAATGAGATTTGAATGATGAAATCAAGCGGTTGCTTAGATGAAATGAAGATGTTTCATACATCTAGTTCCAAAGCTAAATCCGCAGACAACAGGCGATTCTAAAAGAATTATAGTACCCTCGGTAGTGGCATAGAATATTATGTCTGTATAGAGATCCCAAAAATATCTTTTCAGTTTATATTTGATCTCCTGGCTTATTTTGCCTTTACCCTCTTAAGGATTCAGTATTCTCCTACCTTACTTCACTGTTTTCACTCATCAACACACAAGAAGTGTGAATAGGCCTACCTAAGAAAGAGATAGGTTTCTTATTCAAGTCAACAAAGTCTACCAAAAGAGAAGGTAATCTTATCTAAGCAAGTACTTCAAAAAAAGGAGAAAACTTCTTTAAACCTAGTAATAGAAAGTAGAAGAGTGTGGGATGCCGTTAACAGTCAACAGAAGCCACAATGCATCAAGCATGCTTAAGGGATATCTCCACTTGATCAATTCACCATGAACAATCTACTCTCAACATCATTTCATGAATTCTTCTCACATCCAATAGCAGTAAAGTAACTAAAAAAAGCCGACCTAATAAATCTTACACCACATATGCTGATATCCTGCAACAGATCATTGTAATGTTGCCCATCAACTACAATTACAGTCAAATAAACAAATGGCAAGAGCTGATTTTTTTTTACATATCAGAAGTTAATGCTCTCGTCTCTTTGACCTTGAGAATATTTCATTCCTAGCCTACCCCAACTTGTTTGGGACCAAAGGCTTTATTGTTGTTGTTGTTGTTGTTGACATATCAGAAGTTAATACAGCCTGACCAATCCAACCCATCAACAAGTTCTAGCCCCTTAAAGAGAATATAGAACACATTTAACACTAGGATTATCTTTTCTTAGCTAATATTAGTACATTACAGAACAAAGGGTATTAAGCCATTAACTAAAAAACAGTAGCGCTGATAAACCTAACTTACTTCATTTTTACAAATCATTGCGCCGACCAGAAGCCAAATATAACAACTATACCATTTCATTTGAATTTCAGCACTTCATCGGGATTATATTCTGGGCTCTGGGACAAGGGCATTGGCCAAAAAAAAAAAACATCGCAATGGTAAAACTGGATGTAGGAAAATTCTAGTCGACCTGGATCTCCCTCAAAACTCAACACGCTTCCTGACATTGGGCGAGAGCGTCTCCAGCACATCGGCGTGCTGACCCGCCAAGCTCTGCAGCTTGTCCTGTAACCAAACCAAATCAGATCACGTAAATGAAAATAACAGGAAACGACAACAGAAATGGGACAAAAAAAAGGGAGATTCGATTATTTGCTACTGCCAAACATGCGTAATTGATTATTTGTCACTGATGTGACCACATATCATACTCACATACAGTGCCAAATCATAAAATTCACCATATTTTGCAGTGGCAAATAATCAATTTTTCCAAAAAAAAAAATCCACCGACCATCACAAACCAACATAAATAGTAATTGCGTACACCTCTGAAGTATAAGCCAAATCAACGAACCTTTAGGGCATTGACGAGGCCGGCGCGGTCCTCGGCGCTGAGAGCTGCAGGCAAACCACACGAGAACGCGGATCGATCAAGGAAATGATAAGGGGGGAGGGGATACGACTCGGAGGCGCGGAAGTTACCGGCGGCGGCGGCGGGGAGGAGGGAGGCGTTGATGTCGGACAGGTCGAGGTTCTCCTTCTCGCCGCCCATCGCCGGAGCTCCGATGAGGCCTGCTTCGCCTTCGACTTGGACTTCGCCGCGGCGCCGCCTAGGAGAGGGGAAGAAGCCCTAGGAGCGGGAGATGGGCGGCGAGAAAGCGAGGGGAGGCCACTAAAACCCTAGTCTCCGGGGTATAAGAAGGGCATCTCGCGCAAGAGATAAGAGTTTTTTCCGCTGAATGTCACTTTTTAAAGAAGCCTCAGCAAAAATAACGTCCTTCCGATATTCTCATTCGCACAACCACAATACAAATAAGCCATAAGATGACATATGGTATCTTGTTCGTACGGTCACGGTCGGATGAGGCACTATAGAAGCACCATATATCGTTCTGTGGCTTATTCATATTGTAGTCGTACAAACAGGAGAGCTATTTTTGCAATTACGATTCTGAGAATGTTATTTTTGCTAATATCACCTCAAATAATATCATTTTGGCCAAAGATACAGAGATGGTGTGCCTTCGTTTTACACCTCAGATGTGTGTGAAGCTAGGAAAGCCTCCCTAGGAGCGTTAAGAAACTTGCATGGTTATCTCGATTTATTTGGAAAAAGTAAAGCAACATCAAGTGAAGTTCAAATTTGGCAACAAACAGCTCTTTAAAAAAATTCTAAATGCCTACAACAAAAGTATCTCTAAAATTGCAAATTATCTAAGGGTGAATCAAACTCATGACAACTTCAATCATGTCCGTTTGGAACACAACGACGATTGAACTGTTTCATATAATATAAATAAAAATTCCTATTCTCTAAGTAGGCCGTTAGACTAATAAAAAAAATTCTCTAACAATGATATATTTTTCACTAAGTAACCAATGATCAAGACAAAAAAAACACACACTAAATCTCTAAAACTAGAGCAACACCCCTCTTATCAAGCACCTATCCCCATTTGTATGGTGAATAAGATAACATGTGTTTTTGCAATCGTGTGCTGATGTTTTTTCATAAAATAATTTACATATGTTGCAGTTTTAGTTGCAAAATTTATTACTTTCCAATTTAAACTAATCACCGATGTATTTTTTTTTTGTTTCCATTGGTTGTTACTGCATTATTCTACGAGGAAAAAAAGTTCACCTGCTGCCATTTCTCCCCTTTCTAGTTGTCCGGACCAGTGCGTCTCCCCGAAGCAGCTGTGAACTGTTGAGCACTTGGTCGCTCGTAGCAGGTTCGACCAGTCGGGCGGCGGCACGGGCGAGAACAAGCGGGGAGCCGGGGGATGGAGGCAGTGGTGCGGGGGATCGGCGCGAAGCTGGCGGAGCACCGGGAGATGGTGACCAGCGCGCTGCTGCTGGGCTCGTTCGTGGCTCTCGGTGTGCGGTCGTCGGAGCAGCAGCACGAGGTCGACGACCTGGAGGCCCGCAAGTCGTCCCTCCGCGAAGCCAACGCCTCCATGTCCTCCGCCATGTGGGCCTGGAGGGAGGAGCTCTTCGCCCTCGCCACCGCGCCCTCCCCGCCCATCTCCGCCGCCCGCCTCCGCGACTTGTACGGCGAGGAGGAGACCGCCCCGCCCGCGCCCAAGCAGCCAGGTGGGTACCTCACTGCTTCCTGCAATGCTCGTTCCCTACTAAATTTACAGTTTGTGTGTTCTAGTCATACTTTTATAGGGGCTGATGCTAATCTGAACCTGAAATAGACTCGTGGGTTGCAAAGTTAAAGTTATGTCTGAGAAAACTGCTTGTAGATCGTTAATCTGTTCATGCTTTGGTTATAGATGTAAATGTCTAAAGCAATTTAAGGCTGCAACAGCCGTATTTTGGGTTGTTTTTACAAAGGTTGTGGTCACTATTTTTGTAAGGTAACATTGGACTTCACTTGTGTAGCGTAGTGTTGATTAATAGGCAGCGAAAGTCAGACATGTTGCAGTCATTTTAGGACAGTGGATAACAAAACGAGGCTTGACCAGAACCGTTGTTGTAGTTGTGTTTAAATTTGCACGTACTGCATCATTCTATACCTTTCTGAAAAAATTCATGTTCAATTGTCATTATAGCTTCATAGTGATCCATGGCCTCATTTTTCACGTTGTGTAGATTATGCTCCCGTTCGTATTGATTATTGAATGACATGTGATAGTAGTAGCTCAAAATGCTAACTAGTGGGGTTTCATTGTACACAATGTGTAAGTTTTGCTTTTCTTCACGAATTAGGCGGTTAAAGGTGGTCGGATTACCTTGCACCAGTAGTCTAATACTGGTACTGATATGCAAAAGGAATTTCTTTTTACTTATGTTTTCTGTCATAGCTCAGAATTCATCATGTGACCGATTACATGATATCCAAGTTTGTGTCATTTTATCTAATGATAATCAAAAGACAAGGATAGGAATTAAATATAGGCTGTGACATCAATTGTGGGTATCTGTTTTTTTATTGATGAAGTGTTTGTAAGCTATTATTGAATTCACTGCGTTTAATTGGTCCTCAAGAATGTCATAATTTGCATATAATGGCATGTGTTGCCTTAACAATCCATGTTACAAACCGGAGTGCTCTTCATGGTGATTATTGGCATTTGCCTTTTAGAACTGTTGAATTGAATTATTTGGCTGATAACCTCACAGCTTTGCATCAATGTACATTGCTTAGATCAAAATAATCAGGAAAATTAACAGTTCGTTGTATAGTTTTCGTCAAGCAATTTTATTGTAAATTGTCAATGTACCATGGTGGTAATAAAAATATTGGCCTTTTCAATCTGCAGGATCAGATGCCGAGGAGGAATCAGTTTCCATAGCATGAACTCTTTTCCAATGCGTGTTGTTTAGCATTATCAGACAGCAAAACTGGTCCCTGAAGGTTATAATGTCGTGTTAGATAATCCTGAGTTTGCACTGAGCCGCAAACAAAATTTTCATCGACTTAACATAAGGAACAGTGTTGTCTCTCTCGTGTGCTCCTTTTCAATGCTATATAGTGAGCTGGTCACGGGTATGGGCATTTTATGGAGTTCAAATGTTGTCCTTCCTCTTTTAGTTCCTATCTACACACTTGAACATAGGAATGATGTGGAGATAGTTTTTTACATACCAATTTTATGTCTTGTCCTGTTTGTAATAATATGTTCAGATCCACATGGATGATGGAATGGAAAACTCAGTGTAGTTTTTTATGTGGAAGTCTGGAACAATAACATGCTGAATTCTTTAGGCTGAATGCTCTCGTGTACGCTTTATTTCTTGTTCAGCTGCTCTCAAATTATCTACCTGCGGCTCTGCATGCTTTAAGCTATTCTTTACACAAGTAAAGACAAGTACCATTGGACAAAAGCAAGTACAGATTAGAACCATACTGACATCTACAAAATGACAAAGGTGCAGGCATCAACGTGTTTGTTTCCTAACGCCGTGGTCTGAAACATTTGTGTTTTTCCCTCAAAAAGAAGATAGAAATATTTGCATTTTGCGCACTTGAAAGTGCAACAAGGTAGTAGAAACGTGTTATGTAATACTACTAGAGGATTACATTTAATAATAGCCGAGTAGCATGTTTCTTTTTAAAAAAATAATAGTCAAGTAGGCAATAAGATGATGGAAGTGCAGGTGTAGCTGCCTGAAGAGCAGTACTCTGATCTGCTATGCCTTGTTAGAGCTTAGAAGTTAGAAGTGAGTAAGAGAAGACCATGGAGGAAGAGGAAGGGAGGAGAGGAATGAGGGATCCCTTCTCTGCTCAAATCGTCACCGCCTGAAACTGAAGGTTCTTTGGAGGAACACATCGCCACTGATATCACCGAGGTGAGGTGATCTCTATTCTCTACCATGATATATTTTTTGAGCCTCTCTATTCTCTACCATAATATCTTTTTTGAACCTTTCCCCTTTTCAGTTATTGCTTGTTTTCATGTATTAGTTTTGGTTTGAACTGCCATATATGAATTTATGCTGATCGAACGATTAGGAACCTCATGTTTATTCTTCCATTAGCTTGTAGGATGGACGCCCCTGATAGAGCTGAAAAGAATCATCAGAAAGGATGGAGTCAATGTCCGGGTTGTTGGCAAAGTTGGAGTTCTACCAGCCTCTTTGCTCCGTCAAGGACCGCAGTGCTCTGAGGCACCGAAGTATGAATTCATGATATGCTTAGCCTACTTGCCCCGGCATGAGTTATTCAATCTCTGTACAATCACAAAGTAACTCAAGTTATTTCATGACCAATGGCTGATACTGTAATATTTTTTGCAGAATGATTGAAGATGCACAGGAGAAAGGGCTGATTTCACCTGGTATCACGACCCTAGTCGAGCCAACAAGTGGTAATATGGGGATAGGTGTGGCATATGCTGCTGTGCTCAGAGGTTACAGGTTCATTGCAGTCATGCCTGCTGAGTATTCACTTGACAAGCAGATCTTATTGAGATATCTGGGAACTGAGGTAATTTTAACTGGTAAGGATGTAAAGCACGAATCCCATGTTATCTTGACTCTTGAGATCACTCTCAAAACTTGAGCTTTGCATTTGGTGTTTCTAGAGTTTTATCATTTGTGGGGGCTTTCAAGGGCAAGTTAACAAAGTGGAACAGCTCAAGAAAGACATGCACAACGTACACGTCCTTGATCAGCTCGGAAATGCAGCAAATCCTGAAGCACACTTTACATGGACCTGTACCTATTCTTACAAAATGTGGGATTTTGGAAGGATACGGCAGGCAAAGTGGACATCTTTGTGGCCGGTTCAGGCACAGGATGTACCATATATCTGGTGTGGGGAAATATTTAAAGATGAAGAACCCAGCTGTGAAGGTCATTTGTGTTGAGCCTGCCGAGAGCCCAGTCATTTCAGTAATCTGGTGATCCTACAATCGTATAAGCATCACATTGAATGATCAAATGGTCTAGGAAACAGAAAGAATCTTAAGAATGAATTGTCAATAATAATTGACAATATGATCTGTGTACTTCTATAATAGCATCGCTGACATCGTTTTAGGTGGTAAGCCTTCTCGGAAAATTCAGGGAGTGGGTCCAGGCTTTGTACCAAAAAACCTGGATGCCTCACTCATTGATGAGATCATCACAGTAACTGCAGAAGATGCAATGGCAAATGCGAGGAGGTTGGCAAGGGAAGAAGGCTTATTTGTGGGCATATCATCTGGAGCTAATTTGGCAGCTTGCCTGAAGGTTCGCACTGAACTAATTTCTCTGACTGCTCTATTTGTACTTTTCCTTCCAATATTTGTTTATCTCTCAAATGCATTTTTAGGTGGTTTCAAGAAAAGAAAATGAGGGGAGGGCGATTGTCACCATGTTTCCTAGTGATGGCGAGAGATACATGAACTCTGACCTCTTTGCACTCGTAAGGGAGGAATGCATTGCCATGACCTTATGATCTCATGGCTTTCTTCAGAACTGTTCTATGTGGAAGATGGGAGTGTATGTAGAATGCACAATAATGAGTTAATGACCACGGGGAAATGCGTTAGTTGCTTATCTCTGCTTCCTCCGTAAGTTATATGTTGATGCAGGTGGCCTGTACACTGATCACTGAGCAGAGCGTTGGGGCCATATAAAGAAAAGTTGGTTCTTGGTTGTGTTGTGCCTGCTTCTTGGGTTCTTGACATGTTGATGCAGGTGGCTTGTACACTGACATACATGCCACAACCAAACTTGCCAATAATTTGCGTTCCATAACTTCCATTTCAGCAAATATTTTATTTATATTTTATTTGTGTGCCTGATTTATGGGTGGAATTAGGAATCTTTCCAGCTTTTTTTTTTAGTGTTGGGGTCATATAAAGAAAAAGTTGGTTGTGCTGTGCCTGTTTGCTATGAATTTTATCAGCAATTCCGCAAAGATTCGAGGATAGAGTTGATCCATGGATACAAATTGTATATCTATCCCATGGATACTACATTGTCATTGAACAAATGTATTGGTTTCCCACTTCCACTGGATGCCAGAGCTCATGAAAATTCATATGCTTGACTCACTGCAGTTTGATGCTTGACTCGAGGAATGGCAGCAATATCTTATGCTATCATCACAGTTTGGCTTACTTCTTGCTTGACTGACTCTTATCTCTTCTAATGAGGTCTTTCTCTTTGGCTCTTGCAAAGTTAGAACCATCAAAACGCTACCAACCATCAAAACGCTACCAAAGTTTCCTTGAGCATGCATTAGCGAACGGATTATGCACACCCAGACACATAAATTAGACCATGGTAAAAACAACTAAGCAGGCCCGTCGCTGAAAGCCTGAAACTCATATTACGACAACTTCAAATCATCCCGGACATTTCATTTCGCTCGCGCCGTGACTCGCTACCTAGTACCTACCATGCACAAACACGCTGAATGAGCTAAAAGCTCAAATTTTCCAAACGATTACAAGTCTGCTTCTCACATGTCGTCTGTTTATCCATCCGCGGTGCTATTTTTGCTGTTTCGTTGGAGAAAGAGCTAAGTTTGCTATTTCGTCACAGCATACAAGCAAAAACTCAAATTTTCCAAATGATTACAAGTTAATTTTTTGAAATAGCATTTTTGACACCTCGTCCGTACGATGGCCGACCAGACGCACCTTAAAGATTGTTATGAATAGTGCTTGTATTCATATGAGGCCAATGGGCCAAGATATATACACGAATAAGCCTCAAGTCAAATGTATCGCAGAACTCAAGAAGGTGGTCAGAGGGACCCGGAGCGGAGCCAAACACTGACTCCCAACAAGATGACGATAGCGTAGTCGGATCGGAAAGAGGCTCGCCATCGAGAGTCGGAGGTGAACATTGAGCTCCATGGAGTCTCAACAGAATGTACTGCCACAGAATCCAAGACGAAAGACACGAATAGGAGTGGAGAACTGTGTGAATCATAGTGGCAAATTTTTATAGATAGACAAGACCTCACTCACGAGAAGACATGAAATATATCCAAGTATGGCGAGAAAAATCATCTATAAAATGATATAATATCGATGACCCTTTCAAACGAAGGAGCTTGACCCCAAACATCCGAATGAACAAGATCAAAGGGCGCCGAGACACGACTCACTATGAGGATAAGGAAGTGAAATTTACCTAACTTACACCGACAATCTAAAGACACGCCTCCGAGACAGACCCTGAAGACCACGACGAACTAAAGATGACAGACGAGATCCACACAGATGACCAAGACGGTGATGCCACTCGCTGAAAGAGCTTGAGACGGAGTGCGACGATGAGAAATCGCGCGGTGGTGGTGGCGGAAGGAAGATGAAGCGAGCCAAGCTCCCAGAGATTTGTGAGTCACGCGCCGAGGGCTGAACCAACCGAGCTCCCGTGTGGCGCCCGAACACAACAAGAGTCGAGTCGAGAATGACCCGATAACCAAGGTCAGAATCATCCAGTGAAAGAAGTCGCATGGTAAGGCGAGGAACATGAGCAATGAAGAAACATGAAATGATGAGTTGCTAAGAGATCCTCTACCAGAGACAGAAGAGATGTACCATCGCAGTAAGAACACCGGTGTGAATCAAGAGGTGTAATAGAAGACAGTGGAAAGATCAGAGTCATGTGAAAAGATGCTCGAATCAAGGATCCACGGAGAGGTACCGACTGTGTAGGAGGTGGTCTCTCGGTGCCGAAGAGTCGTGAGCGTAACTCGCAGAACCTGCCGAGGAGAACCGCAGGCAGCGGCGCCGGTCCGCTATCTCCCGCCGGTGAGAGAAGTCGGCAAGAAGTCGATGCGACGCCGTCGTAGAAGCACTAGTGCCGAGAAGAACGGCGTGAAAGATGCCGCTTCTTCTTGTAGCACGACTCGTGTGGCCACCTTGTCGCAGTAGGGAACAGTGAGGACGGCCACCTCCAGACGGAGACGGCCACCTCAGACGGAGGACGGCCACCACCACCGTGGTGGCACGGAGGAGGCAAGCAGTAGCAAAGGACGAGCGGCGAGCACGAGGGGAGTGGCATCGCATCGAAGCACCAGACAGTAAAGGAGAGAGTCCAACACAAGTAGAGTCATCACGATGAAATAGCATTTTGACACCTCGTCGAGTGTAGGTGATCGATCCTTGTAGAAATCGATGGCCGACCAGCGTCGGAGAATAGGCAAGGCGACGCACATTGGTAGGCTACCGACGGCGCGCGACCAAGACAACGGTCTAACAGCGGCGCTGACGCGGCGGTTAGAATAACTTAAAGATGACATCTCGTCCGGCCCATAGCCGGCCGGATCCGTCCCGTGACCGGCAGCACGGGACTAACAATCCGCTGTCCAGCTGTTTACATGCATACTTGTGGTTCTGAAAAACTGTGAGACACCGTGTAATTTCCGTCAACCCAATCGGGCAAATGTGGCAAGAGTACACTAGTAACTTACCATCTCTTATGTCCAATTTTACTCTGATTTTCACCACGCATATCATCAGAGTCTGGGTTCATATCAACCATGTGAGGCACGGCTTGATTAGGAAACAGCATGAAATAGAAGCCCTAACATAGTTGATAACAGCAGAAATCAATGCGATAAATGATGAAATATAAATAGTAGGCTGATAATTTCCTCCAGGAGCTGAATCTGTATCGGTACTACAGAAAGCATGTGCGATAAAGATAAACAATGCAATCTTTAGATAAAATAATATGCAAAAGCATCATCCTCCAACAGTCCAAACAGATCTGCTAAATGGGTCAGAACTAGCACTAATATCCAGAACTGAACACTATTGGGCAGCGGGCACCATCAAATGAGTGTGCAAAACCGATCAACTGCTCCCAATGAGCAATATCTTAGTGCAGTTTCTTAGTGTATGAGGAGTGTTAGGATACTATCTTCTCAATACATGATTTTTTTTATAATGCAGTATCTTAGACTGTTTCATTTAATTACATGCATATAGTATCTTAGGCTGTTTTGCGTTGGATTTTGAGACCGAACCGATATCCAAATTAGATACTAGAGTACCCTCTCTCTTCATTAACTATGATAACACATCATCGTTTTACCTACATAACAGGCTTAAAATACCAGCCAGAGTGAAACACTGTGAGCAGCCTCAGACATAACAAAGGGACAGACATAGCGAGCATTAAAACTCCCCTAGTCACAACCAAGCAGCCTCCAAGGCTATACAAGCTGCTTCAGACATATTCGCTCATGTCCTGGAGCTCAATATGAAGCCAAAACCTAATTCGTAGCTAACCATGATACCCCCTGAACTCCGCAAACAATCCTAAATCACGCGTTTGCCTAGCATTTTGAATCCGAATCAGTGGAACTCGCAACTTCTTCGCATTAAATCGCATGCCTCACTAATCACAGGCCCAGATTTCGCGCGCGATTGCCCAAAGGAACAGCAACACAGAAGAGATCAGCGCGCTTACCGATTCAAACCGAGCAGGATCCGCCAGAGCAGAGCGTTGAATCGCGCGCCACAGATTAACCAGTTGGGATGTTTCGTCCGGCCGGCCACTGGACGGAAATTACACGGTGTCTCACAGTTTTTCAGAACCACAAGTATTCATGTAAGCGGCTGGACAGCGGCGGATTGTCAGTCTCGTCCGGCGATGGACGAGGACAGGTGTCACCTTTAGGGCACGTCCGGCCGGCCACCATGCGGACGAGTTGATGCCATTTGCGCCAAAAATTCAACGATTACGACATGGACACACGGTGAGCCACTTGGTTAATGCTTAAAATCTGTACTGCTAGTACTTAGTCCACTCATGGGTAAGAGTGGAGTGCTGCAGCTGCAGACGTCTGCGCCGACCTCACAAACAATACTAGCACTTTGCAAGACACGGACTCTGTCGCTCGTCGCCGCCTGTCAGCTCCTCCCGTGAGAAGCCGAGAACCAGGGGAGCAGCATCCATGGAGCCGGGAGAGGGGATTGGGAGGAGAGGGATTCCTGCTCTGCTCAAGTCATCTTCCAGCGATGGTGGAATTGGGCAGGAACACATTGCCTCTGACGTCACACAGGCAAAGCAATCTTCTTCTTCCTTGATGCTTATCTACTTCCTTTGTTCTATGATTCTATCCCTTCCTTATTTTTTAGATTAAATATCCCCTTCGTATTCATGCTGTCGTTGGTAGAAATTTTTCTTGGATTGAGCAATCACAGTGGATGGATTGGTAGAAAATTTTCTTACCATTAAGGTGGATTTCTTTGAGACTCGTGGGAAACAATTTCTTCAGCTCATTGGATGGACGCCACTGATCGAACTGAAGCTAATCGCCAACAAGGACGGAGTGGATGCCCGGATCGTTGGCAAGATGGAGGCCTACCAGCCCCTCTGCTCCGTCAAGGATCGCAGCGCTTTGAGGTGTTATTAACTTCTCATTTTTTTCCCCAATTAGGCTCGTTTCTTTTCAGAATTCTTGATTAGATTAGAGTGCTATTATTGTTTCTGCCAGTTGAGCAAGTGAGGTTGATATAGTTGAGCTAAGAACTCCAGACTTCATTATGCCATCTGTTTGACTATTTGGTTGTAGCGACCAGTGATATAAAAAAAAATTGAAACCGCTATGCATTCATTTCAAGGAGAAGATAATTGCAGTGGCCCCCGAATGGGAGTGGTATAGAATTTGAAAGGGGATAGGCAGAAATTTCAAGTATATAATCTTGCACTTTTTTTTCATTCCATTAGATGTAAGAAACAGTAACTAAACAAACAAAACCAAACCCTCATAAATGAGGGGTTACAGACTAAACGCGACGATTCTGCTAAGCACTCAAACGACTGCCTAACAGGATGGTGCAACGACAAAACGACCACAACAAGAACGACGGAAAACTATAAACAGAGAAAGCGATCGACAAAACAACTACTCCTAAGTGCCCATGTCCAGACCGTGCGCTGCCATACGCCACTTTTTTTGAAAAATTATAATATTGCAGTTGCATTCTTCTACATACTTTTCTTGCAATTGCCAGGATTCATTTCTTGGTCTAAACATTTACCCTAAGTGTATGAAATTATTAATATTAGTTCTATCTATTCTTTATTTTTTTTCTTCAGAATGATTGAAGATGCTGAGGAGAAAGGGTTGATTTCACCTGGTCTCACAACTCTTGTCGAGCCAACGAGTGGTAATTTGGGGTTAGGATTGGTTCTCATTGCACTTCGCAAAGGTTACAGGTTCATTGCAGTTGTGCCGGGCCAATATTCGCTTGATAAGCAGATATTGTTGAGATATATGGGTGCTGAGGTGTTTTTAACTGGTAAGATAGCATCAGCTTAGTTGCTTCCTCGTCTCAAGAAAAACAAAAGCAAGCTTACTTTGTTAGGTCGGACTTTCCTTGCATACTGTCATTGACATTGGCCAATCAGTGGAATTGTATTGGTGACCTTATTCTCCGTTTGTTGTGACTACATGGCAGATCCAGCACTTGGGTTTCCGGGCATGGTCAACAAGATCGAACAGCTCAAGAAAGATTTACCCAACGTACATGTTCTTGATCAATTCTCAAATCCAGCAAATCCTGAGGCACACGCTAGATGGACTGGTACCGTCTCATCATGACTTAATTTCAGTAAAATAAGATATCTCTTTTGTCATTCCTAAGAAAGGAATACTCCCTTATTGACCTATTATTGCAAGTACGATGTATCTGATTATTCCTTATGCATATGGGCATCGTAGTTGCATTTTAGGTCTGTCCTGATTTGATAATGCATTTTTGCTCTTTCTGTGTAGTCATGGTGATAAAATGTTGTATGTTGTCTTATATATGCAGGACCTGAGATTTGGAAGGATACTGCTGGCAAGGTTGACATATTCGTTGTCGGTTCAGGCTCAGGAGGTACAATATCTGGTGTTGGAAAGTATCTGAAGATGCAAAATCCAGCTGTGAAGATCATTTGTGTGGAGCCTGCAGAGAGTCCAGTCATTTCAGGTACATTATTTGCTGTTGAATCTGAAAAATGAAGGGCCACTTACTCCATAATCCTTGGAAATTATCAATAATGAGGTTTTAGGGTCAGATAAATATTATGTAAGTGCTTCTGTTCTCCATAGAATAAAATTAACATATTATTGTGTGAAATGATTTTGGCAAGTATGTAATGTTTGCTACTAAATGGAGTACTTCTTTTCCCCTCACATCACACCTATAACTCTGCTTGTTGTTAGTTTCACTTATCATCTGGAAAGGATTATGTTCATTTATTAGGTAGTAGAGAAGTGTCACTAAATCGTGCTTCATCACATCTTGATGATTGTAACTTGTGGTCTAGACAATTATATGGCTTCACATTTGCCTCGATAACAGATTGTGTAGTACCAGTTACTAAAATCACTGCAATAACTGTAAAATAGTATTTCAGTTATAGTGACATACTGTTGCCTGTTGGTACTGTTTAGGTGGGGAGCCAGGTAAGCATAAAATCCAGGGAGTAGGACCAGGATTTTTACCTGAAATCTTGGACACCTCAGTCATAGATGAGGTAGTCACGGTGACCACCGAGGATGCAATGGTGAATGCAAGGAGGTTGGCAAAGGAAGAAGGCCTGCTTGTGGGCATATCTTCTGGAGCAAACTTGGCAGCTTGCTTGAAGGTTTGCATTTCCTAGATAAGAGTACTTTGTTTGAGTCCTACTGTCATTTCCCTGTCTGATCTTTAGTAATCCTTGAAATGCATTTTTAGGTCGCGTTGAGAGAAGAAAACAAGGGGAAGATGATTGTCACCATGTTCCCGAGTGGGGGCGAGAGATACATGAACTCTGACCTCTTTGCAGATGTAAGAGAGGAGTGCATTGCCATGACCTTTTAAACTCACCTCTTATTCATAATAGTTTACCACGTTGTATTTCACAATCTTGCTATGGAATTTATCTGCAAAGAATTTGTAGAAGTTTTTTTTTTTGAGAGGCTGTATGAAGTTATTGGAGGGTACCAATTTGTCCCAGGTATCGATCCCCATGGATTGTATTAGTCACTAAACGAAGTATTACCAAAAAACTGTTTGCATCTGATGCCATAACGGCACTAAAACAAAATATATGCTCAAAGTTATTCCAGTTTGGCTCTCTTAACTAGAGGAACGTTATAGATATCTTGTGATATTATCCTAACTCAATTTGTCTCACATTCTTCCACGCAAAGTCATCGTCTTTGGTTTCAGCAAAGTCAGAATCACGGAGATGCTCCGTAAGTCTAAAAATAACATATCAGCGAGCTGATTACAGATTAGGTACACTACACCTAGACACCATGTGATGAACAACTCTTTTAATCTGTCCCCTTAAAAACCTCCTTTAATATAAGGGTTTTGTCAGTTTTAATAAATTTCGTGTTGTTCGTGTTGCTGCTAGCTACGAACCGGGTACAGACATCCAATGTGGGCAATTTCCAAACTATGGACAAATGGTGAAGCAAGTCTATAAAAAATTGTCATGGATCAGAATTTTTTTGAAACAACAAGCAAACAGTTAAAAAAGAAGTCACAACCAGTGACGGAACTTGACAAAAAAACTTAAGGGGCCCAAAGATCAAAACAAATTTAGAAGCACACTGCTCACTACTGGCTGCACGCCCTACGTAGTACACAGACTTGGCTCTTCGTGGCCGTCGGTTGCGCATTTGTCGTCACCGTCAGGCCCGACGCAGTAAGCCCGCGACGCACCAACGCCTCGTCTGCTGCTTTCGTGCTTCACCATCACACGATTGAAGTCGATGTCTCGCTAAGTAGTATCGTAACTAGTAGCAGGCAACAACAATGAACCTTCTAGATGGACCGATCTAACTAATTTGGACCGACTGTGGTTTGCATACATGCTGTTAATTTTTTTTCTTCTGAAATGCTGGGGGGGCACGGCCCAAATTAGCCGAGGTGAAGCTCCGTCCCTGGTCACCACGCTTGTTCTCGGTGACTATAAAGGGACTGTCTATTCATAAGTTGCCTGAAATTTTCTTAAGTTTAAATCACCTGTTGTGACCATTGGATCAATATCTAATCATATGACATCCATTTGATCAATATCCAATCATATGACACATCAATCTCTACATAAATCCAATGGTCACAACAAGTGATTTAAACTTAAGAAAATTTCAGACAAGTTAAAACTAGCAAAACCGGACTATAAATTATCACATTAAATTTGTGGAAAAAGAAAAAGAACACACTTGTGCTAGTCTATACTAATATAAAAAAACACAGGTAAAATCGGTGGAAAAAGAAAAAGAACACGCTAGTCTATACTAATATAAAAAAAACACGGGTTTAAAATTAAGTCATTAACTGCCTGGAGGATCTTGTCCATCCGTCAAGCTCGATCGAATAGTTGTGATTCAGAGTTGTTCCACACTCTAAAAAAGCGCCTTCAAATGAAACACCCAATTAAACTCTGCCAAATCGCCCTCTCTTAATGGTCTCACCATCCATCCAACCATCCATCCTAACCATCCATTTGCTCAATCCAATGGCTACAATGTGACCTGTCATTTATAACTGAATCCATAACTATAATTAATCCCCTCCGATACCTCCTCACGCAGATCAATGACCATGTCGCCCTTCCATCTATACTAAGGTATATATAATGGTACAAATAGTTGCTATCTAAAGCAACTCTCTATATCATCTGTAGATTGTTGTGATACAGTCGACTACAAGATTGTAGACAACACATAATCTTTTAATGCTTTTCTTGTTTCTGGTGCTATAGTCGACTACATGATTGTAAACCACATCTTTATCTCTTTATTCTCTTTCATTCAGATCAGCAAAAATCCTACGTAGCAGAGGCTATAAACAGCTGACATAAACATATTGTATATACTCTAAAAGCTTATTTGGAAACCACAAATTCCGGATCCATCAATGTGAAAAAAATCTCAATCTATCCACCAGGATAGACTGAAAATTTGGGTTTCCTTAATAAGACCTAATATAAAAAGTACCAGTTAAAAAAACTATTTTCGCAATTGTCCACACCTTATGACACATCTCAGCCCTTTATTTATTTTCCATTAATTAGCCTAATCAATCCTCTCCACCATTATTTCCACTTCCGGTCTTCCGCTGCTTGGTTCAATTCCCTATGTCATGTTGATTTGCCGCATTGATGAGTGGGTTCGGGATTCTGAGTGCAACATGCCCTTCTTTGTGGTTACTTTGTTCCCCATTAAAATTATGGATCCGATGCTCTGCACTAAATCACTGTGGAGCACTATAGCAGCACTTGAGAAATAATGTAGCGGAAAATATTGTATCAAAAACACTGTATCATTGATCTCAGCCTTCGCTTTTGATGGGATAGTTGAGATGGCTCTTAATTCTTGTGTACTGTAGCATATTTACATTAAGAGCGGTACTACGGAGGATCCCTATCCTAAAATTATATTGGATCAGTAGCCGAGTCGGTAAAAAAAATCTAGTTAGAAAAGTTTAATATAGCCATGAACTGGAATTTGTCGTGGCCCAAGAATGCTTTATTCTTGATTCGGTGGACAGTGACAGGCATAAGATGGTTAGTGGCGGAGCCCAGACAGATGCCCACACTGCCTGGATGATTGGGTCCGCCACTGTATGGGATTGCAATATTGATCACAAGGTATTTGAGATGTTTGCTGGACTACACTTTTCTGGATTCGACGTTCTTTCTTGGTGTAGCTAAGTAACCATTGACTTTTATCAACAATACAGTCATTTCGGTGCTTGTTTTGATTTAGCGAACGTACTAGCTTTACTATATCGCAGAATATTTTCCATGCACCATGCGTTAGCATACACTCTGCTAAGTTCTACACTAAATATCGCATGTTTGGGTTTTCTTGGTTAGTCATTCAATTAATTTGGAAATGCTATATAACACTGAACTGAATTCCTCTTAAGTTGACATTTCTCACTGTTAGATGTGCTGCTATATAACAGATGCCTTCAGCGAAATCGAGGATGCATCCTCCAACGAATGGTCGCTGCAAGCTCCACAGGCAGTTGCAGCTACTGGAAAAAATACACTCGTTAGTGGAGCTTGGTTCAAAATTACTGTAATTACACTTGTTAATTGGTTAAACATTTAAATGAGTCGATCTCAAATGAAATTGAAATTCACTCTGGCTCAGCTCGACTAGTTAGCTTGGTTCTAAAAATACTTTCAAAGCATAAATAAAATAATATTAAATCAACCGGTCAATTTCGAAAAAAACTCGATAAGACGCGCACCTGACTCGATATCCACCCCTAGTTGCAGCTTAGGGGAGATAGCGGAGCAGGAGGAGACAGCATGGAACGCTGATCCTATGCAGTGTTCGCAGAGAGTCATTGTGCGAACAATGGTTTGAGTCTATTGCTACATTACTCTGCAGTATTACTGTAGTAGCAGCGCCGATGTTTTTATTGCCCGCAAAAAATAATGTAGCAACTTCTTGTAGCATTTGTCTATAGTGTATGATCTGAACCGTTGGTTTTTTATCAAACGGTTGAGATCTAGCCTAATACACCATACTGTAGATCCTATGCATCACGAGGAGGCGTAGGTCCGACAAACGTAGCCACCACTATTGAGGCGTGTGACTTGCAAGCTGGTCAGTGCGGGGCTAGGGCTAAGGAAAGAAAATATGGTGGGGGACAAATTTGATGTGAACAAATAGAATTGCTTGACTGTCCAATTAAGCTCAGCTTCAAACTTACAGAATTTTTGCAAAAAAAAGTATAATCTTCCATTGAACGGTGTTTTTTTTTTCCTTTTTAGTCTAGTTGAGCAGTTTTGATTAAGGTTTTGTTAGTTTATTACTCTAAAGTAAATCAATGATTTGCAGGGAGGTTAATTTTGTGTGTTCACCAACGGTTAGGAAAAAATTGACACGAAATTTTGCTGTATCACAGCGAGACAGTTCCTTATTTATTAGCAACCTGAATTTCACGTGCACTACAACTATTTATATTATAAAGGAGTAAAAGACGGATCTGGATCCTCCGCATTACTGCAGAAGTCTTTTGTGTGAACAGTGTTTTGTTAAGAGACGAACATTGATCTGCAGTGAATCGTAGCAAAATACTACAGCAATAGCGAGCGTGATCTGTACCGTAGCGAAAATAGTGTAGCAAAATAATTGTTGCGATAGATCTGAAACTTTGATTTTTGATCATACGGTGGTGATCGTTCCTAATTCCACTGCACTATAGATCCTATGCATTGACTACTTCAATACAAAAGACCTCATTCTTAAAAGACAGGCTGAAAGGGTTGAGGTCCGAAGTTAAAATAGAGAGACACAGGGACTCAGAATCCACGGAGTGATCAAGAAGCCGGAACAGGAGTCCAACTATAAATTTATAAAAACTTCACCTCACCTAACAATTTGCAAGACGCAACCGTCGGTCTGTCTTGTTGTGAGAAGCCAAGAAACAGGTGCGCATCCATGGAGGAAGAGAAGGGGGAGGACAGTGTTGGGAAATACAGCGGAAGAAAGGGTTAGGCTACACTAGTATATAATTCAAAATTTTATCACGTAAATCAGGAAGTTATACGAGTAAAAGATTGTAGATAGTTACCACTAGGTGCGCAATACAGTGGAAGAAAAGTTGAAGTAGCCTGATGCAACGTCGCACGCGTCGATGTAATGATCGTAGTTAATCATCTAACGTCCTTGGTGACCGTTCGTCTCCTCTAGCAGCCTCTCACGTTCCCTATGTAGGTCGCAAATAGTCCTCGATAAGCATAGTAGCAATCATAGCAGGGCTTCTACTGTATACACACGTTCAGGGGTGGAATGCCGTATGCCGATGTACTGATACCAGCGCGCATGGCATGACCTTTGGGGAGGTGGCGATTAGGGTTTTGATGGGTGGTGCAACTCTAAGCCCAAAAGCCCCATGCCTCCCATTATGAAGAGTGCATAACAGATCCAATCCAAACTAGTTTGTTCTAACTTGTTAAGTGTGTGACTCTGTAGATTCATGTGTAATCGATCGTGACCCGAAAACTACTTTACAATCCACAAATCGGCGTCAGTTCCTAGTAGGACATAGGGACTCCCGAATACACATAAAGATTACATCAGACGAACATTATCACTCACGACCAATTGTAGCTCCTTACGATCAGTTCGCATCTGGTCACAACTAGCTCATAACACCTTGCGATCAGTTCGCATCCGGTCACGGTGTCGGGACCCTAGATCTCCAGATCTGAGCTCTCTGTGTATTTTGAACTAGTCCCATGATCAGTAGCTAGCTCACACAGTTGCAACATTGATGAAATCTTATCCATATAATAAAATATCTAAGAAGCAAACAAATTAATATTACTTAGTAGCAACGGACCTTATGGTCAAGTTTTACAGAGTTTGCCACGCAGGGTTTAATGATAAAAGAGTAAACCTGCAATGAAATAAAACAACTCGTCGTAGCTATCCGACATGCCCACAGGCAATCGAGTGAAGAATGCGACCTAGTTCACATAGTTTTCGAAGTACTTCTCTTCGTAGAACTCTGAGTTTCCTAGTTCTTCTTCGGTGACTGATCAACAAATGATGCAAAGCTGTGAGTACATAAAGTACTCAGCAAGTCGTAGGAAAATATATGTAGATAGTATTTATGCAAGGCTTGATCAAGGATAGTTTTATGCCTATTTTGCATAAAACAATATTGACAGTAAATACAATAAATAGATTGAAAATCATAATTGAAAAGAATAATACATAAATAGACAATTGCTTTAACTCAACCAATAAACCTCGCTCACTACCAACCAACAACCTGTGAATAACACCGTTCACTTTCCAACCGAACCACCATCCCAATATTTTTATGAAAATTTATCTTTCGTGTGAAATCACCAGGTATTGTCCATAACTAGGGACATAACTATTCGAATAGTTTTACACTCTACAAAGATTGTACAGCTTGACCTATAAGAGATAATCATCTTATAATGTCGGCCAAGACACGCTTCCGAATGTGTGCGACTAAGAGATTATCACAAGACTTTTACAAATTTTGTTTTGACTTAGTTCTGCCCGCTAAGCTTTTGCCATTCTGGACCCCCTCTTGCGCCATGTGAATCCATCCATAAACCTGGAAATCACACTACCACGACAGAACCAAACCAAAACATTGCTAATTATTCAGCCAGGTCCACCCCACCCTGGACATGTGGTTGTACGGTAAGGCCCAGATCAATGGCGCACAAAGTTAAGTTCTTAGTGACTACTCAGGCGAATCTACCACAAACCCACAACGTGTTATAACCGCATCCCTTTTACTGCATAATCATTTACCTGAGTATGAAATCCTTTTTGTTCAACCCGGCCAGATGGTAACCCTTGCCATGGCATAATAAATTTTATCAACAGTGACTCCGCCACAATTCCATATATCATTAAGTCAAATTTATCATTTTATGAATATGTGATCAAGAGCCCATTGTACAACTAAAGCATGGCTAAGCATATTACGCACCCATGTTGGTAATTAAATATGTCCAACTAAGATTAACTCAACCTATGGTGTCTAATGATATATGCCATTCACAATTATTCAAGGAGGCATATCGGCAATTGGGTAATTAACTATTCCCGAAAGCATTTATTATAAAACTAGCAATGCATGTTGGTATCAAACAATATAATTTTATAAAATGGGTCCGATATAATCAAAGGTCTATGACTTGCGTTTGCTGAAGGTTTGAGTTGCTTCGGTCGAGCTCCAACCAGATAGTTTCTCGTCCATTGGGTGCAAATCATCGTAATTTTTGTTTTACGGGTTTTTTTTTATCAGAATGTAAAGCTAGTCTGTACTTGATCACCTCCCTAGGGACCCCGGGCATATCAGATGCTTGCCATGCGAAGACATCTGTGTTTGCTCAGAGGAAGACAATGAACACGTCTTCCTATGCGGAGTCCAGGGCGATTCCGATGCGAACGGTTCTAGAGGGTTCTGCTGTATCCGATGGAATATGCTTAACTTGATCATTTGGCTTGGGTGCAACCTTCGGCTTCAAGTGCTTTGCTGAGTGCTGCACATTGTGGGCTTCTCGAGTGAGGATCCGACCCACCAGCTTGAGGGTCTTTCGGTCGCATGTGAGCGTCATCTTTTTATCACAATACACTGTGATAACTCCTATGGGACCTAACATCTTTAAACATTGATAACTATAATGAGAAGTCATTAGGAACCTTGCCAAAATAGGTCGATCAAGAATAGCATTGTATGTTGTATCAAAGTCGACCACATCAAAAGTGATTTTCTTCATCCTGAAGTTGCTTGGTGTTTCGAACGTAACAGGAAGGAAAACTTGGCCAATAGGTTTGGCTGAAGATCCAAGTACGATCCTATGAAATGAGTATCCTACTGGTCTTATTTTCGTTCTAGAAACTTGTATTTCATCCAGCTCACTCGTAAAAGGGTGTTAAGAGAACTAACACCATCAACTAGAACCCGATTAACTCGGAGCCGTAGTTGATGGTGGGTTCAACCACGATCAGAAAATGACCAGGTCGAGTAGAAGGGACCGAACAATCATTCTTTTCAAAAGAAAGGATGACATCTGACCACTTAGGCAATTTATGGATAACATGAGGGTCGATAGGGTTTACCTCATGTTGGAAAATAGATATAAGAATTATTAGTTTCCTTGTTAGGTGGGTTTACTTCTTTATAGATATATTTTATCTATTAGAGATATGTTTTCATCTATTAGAGATATATTTTCTTAAAAATAGAGATTGTTTCTTATGGCTCAAGTCGAGTCATCTCTATAAAAGGGAAAGCATATATACATTATCAATCAAGCAAGAAGAACAAAAAAAAGCAATTGTTCATCCCCGTCTATATCTATCTTCCTCCTCTAAAGTCCCTCCCCATTCAAGCTGTTGCCGCTCGGCTATCCTCCCAGCGGTGTTTACCTCGTAATGATCTAAGATCATTACATTTGGTATCAGAGCTAACACCATGGCTTCTGCTACCGATGAGATCAAGTACGTAAGGGTTGCATGTGACCATATCCTCGCAAGGTTGCAGGAGATAAGTGCAGCGATTGAGGAGGAGGCAAGGCATACTGCTGCGATGAACGTGCCACAGCCATCAACTCCGGCGTCGATGCCATCGCTGGACATGATATCCTCGTCGAGGAAGAAGGTCACCGCTGTGCCGTGGTCGCCTTCTCCAAGCCACCGACTGTTGTCGTGCCTTTGGAGGTGCGAAACGCGGTGGGTGACATGTGGGAGGTCACGATGTCATCGTATCTCTCACCCATCCATTGCATATCATGGCAAAAAGGGCAACAACACTGTCATACACTTGTTGTCTTCATAGGTGGTGTCTTCGTCAACGTCGGGCAGTGTTAAGGTTCCCGCGTCTTCGCTATCAACCGCCGTCGGCTACTTGCTGCACACTGGGGCAAGGCTTCGCGGCCACTCATCGAGGTGGGGCTACGAAGGATGGCTGTCATGGCCGCCACCACAACTCGAGGACGAGCTGTGTCGAAGGGCGGGAGAAGTTGTCACGTACTGGAACCACTATTTACATGTGTGAACAGTACCATGGGTACGGTAGAAACTGTGTACTGTTCATGCAGGCCTACGGTTGCGTTATTAATTGGAAATAGATATAAGAATAATTAGTTTCCTCGTTATGTGTGTTTACTTCCTTATAGATTTATTTTATCTATTAGAGATATGTTTTCATCTATTAGAGATATATTTTCTTATAAATAGATATTGTTTCTTATGGCTCAAATTGAGTCGTCCCTATAAAAGGATCCTTAGAAATAGAGATTGCTTCTTATAGTTCAAATTGAGTCATCCTTATAAAAGGGGAAATATGTATGCATTATCAACAAAGAAACAAAAGTTAATCTCCATCTATGTCTAGCTTCATCCTCTAAAGCTCCTCCCCATTCAAGCCGTTGCCGCCCGGCCGTTCTCCCAGCGGTGTTTACCCCGTAATGATCTAAAATCATTACATTAGTATTATAGTAGTATAGATATAGATAAGAGCACATTGCATAGTTCCTGGAAATATTGTTCTTTGCTTGCTTAAGAACTTGCGATGCTAAAGCTATAAATGATATTGATAATATCATAAACAAGTACAGTGGTGACAGTGTGATACTATGTGCAGGTATTTGCTCTGAGAGGTGCAGGGGATTTAGCTGAGAATGCAACATCTTACGTGAGTTTGGAGCCCTGCAACCATTACTGGAGGACCCCTCCCTGCACCGAAGCGCTCATCCCCTCCCTGCACCGAAGCGCTCACCAATGCCAAAGTGAAGGAGGTTGTGGCGGGGATGACCGACCCAAATCCTATTGTAGCGTCCAAAGGGATTGAAAGACTCTGAGGTGCTGGGATAGATGTGAGGGTTGGCGTGGAGGAAGAATTATGTCGCAGGCAAAATGCAGGCTAAACGAGGCTTACATCCATCGTATGCTTACTGGGAAGGTCTTTGCAACTTTGAGGTAAATACCAAACTCCAATCGTCTTGCTTACTATCTTAGATTCTGGTATCATCAGTGCACACATCTCGCACTAAGGGAGCTGCTAATACATAGATACTGTACTGTGCTGTAATGTTCATTTTTTGTACAGCTACATGTCGTGCTATGTGGCCCTTTTCGTTTGAATACAATGTGCGATGTTGGTGATTGTGTTTATTTGTTACATGAATAACAGAACTACACTCTCGATGAACGGAATCGTCAAAAACGAAATTGGAAAGGGAGCTGAGCAATCAGGAGGATACTACTCACAGTTAGTATAAGAATATGATGGAGTTATAATTTCAAGCAACATGGCCCAGATGACCACCTCCCCGAAGTACCCGATTACATATCCCCTTTCTCCCCGAAGACTGCGCATCTAACGCGCTAGTTCTGGCCGGTAGTCCTATCACTGTGGAGCCAGCAAAAGTCAGCGTCGCAGTCCTTGATCGGATGAACTTGGAGTCCATTCTTCAACTTGTCGCGCAGCAAGGGTTATGCAGTGTGCTGGTGGATTTCAGAGATGTTGGAGGAGGCGGCTTGGCATCACTTCTGAGCAACTTTCAGGCTTTGTTTGGAAAGCCTAAATTCTCGGCCCATCCCTGTGGATGAGCTGTGATTTTAGCTCAAAATTCCGGCACATCCACGGAGATAAACTGGGAATTTGGGCTTTCCAAACAAGCGCTCAGGAAGAGAAGCTGGCGCAGAAGGTTGTTGTGGAGCTCCTACCTGTTTGGACGGTGAGCAAGGGGGTGGTAGCCAACCATTTCCACTGAAGAATGTGGAGCACAGGTATGATCTGAATGGAAGTGTGCTGCTTGAGGGCTATGTGTAGTATCTTTCTTCTGTTTGTCATGTAACCCCAATTTTCCTGGTTCTCGGACAGTGAAAAGCAGATTTTTTTTGCTTGTCAAAACAGGTCAAATCCTTCCAGACAATGGCCAATTGGCCAGGAGGGCGATGGAGGCTGTTGCGCTGCATGCTGTTAGTTGTGCCATCAGCTAGCTCTGCCTCCTGTCGCCAACTTTGCTCCGTTGCAACAGCCGCGAGGTGACGATGTTCTACCTCGAATTGTACCCGACATTTGCTTTATTAAGCAAGCGCTCTTAATTTGGGCACCCTGCGAGGCGCAAACCTTAACTTAGAGAAAACCTTAACTTGAGAACCCATCCCCTTGTTTATTTATTTGCACACAACCAAGGACTTGTACCCTGAAGTCCCAGCTGTTCCCCAAACAACATCAAAGAAGAAGAAGAAGAAGAAGAAGAAGAAGAAGAAGAAGAAGAAGGGCATTGTCGTCTGCCTTGCCATTCAAACGGCACGGCGCGACGCACTTTGAGAGCTGTTTGATCAGAAATCAATGCCCCGCTTAAATTTAATTGGGTTCTTTGCTTGTCGCAAAAGTACTTTGAGAGCTGTTTGATCAGAAATCAATGCTCCTTTGAAATTTAATTGGATCCTTTGCTTGTCGCAAAAGGAGGTCGAGCCTTCTCATTTGCCTCGATCTGAGCCGTCGATGGTCGACCGACGGCTCGGAAGGTGTAAAACAGCATTGATTCTAGCGAGCAAAGGCAGAGCAGAATCCGGTTCCAGCCAAGGAAGGAGCTTCTAGGCATCGTCCCGTTCACCACGTAAGTTTTTTAAAATTTTAAAAAGAGCATCGATCGCTAGCTTCATGTGTTGTTGATGAGATGCAAATTAAATGTTTTGCAGCAATGCTATTTAGGTTGATCTCATTTCCCCATGGTCTGTTGTGCAGGCGCTGCATGTGCTGGTTGCGTGACTCGCGTCAAGATCGGTGAACGGCAGCTCGACGTGCGAGCATGGCGTTTCCGCAGGAAAGCGCCAACGCCGAGCTCCACAAGGAGGCCAGATCAGCGAACGAGGAGAGGGCGTCGTCTTGCTACCACTCCTCGTCGTCGGCCATATCGTCCTCCTATGAGGGCGCATACGAGCGCGCGAACTCGAGGCAGGACGTCGACGGTGCTGCCGCCATGGACAAGCAGCCACCTCCGACGCAGCAGATGGACCGGCAGTCGTCCGACGGCGCCGCCGCGGCTGGCGACCCCGGCCGGATCCCGTCGGCGGTGTTCGAGCGGGACCCGTCGGAGTCCAACAAGGACTGGAGCATGATGTCCACGGACTCGGTGTTCGCGCTCCAGGTGGCGCCGTCTAGCGACTTCACTGGCTTCTTTCTCGCGCACCCGGAGCTCATGGACATCTCCACACCGCCGCGCACCAGCGCCGTCGCCGCGGACGAGGCCGTGCTCGCCCCCCACTTGGAGAACATCCCGGACCTGGGCGAGGCCACCATGATGAAAGGCAACTACTCCTTCGCCTTCCCAAAGTACGCATGCCTAGCGCCCATGTCCCTTCTCTTGATGCACTTCATTACGTGTTCCCATCCCATGCACGCACATTCAGCGAGTTCTCATTTCTCAGCTAATGGACAACACTTGCGTGTGCAGTTTGATAGAGGATAATCGGTACAGTTCCAAGAAGGCTCAGGAGCAGCCAGCTTCGCCGCCAGCGACGGCGACAGCGACGGCCGAGGCAGCGACTGCGGAGGCGGAGACGAGCAGCAAACCGGAAGTAGCTCCGGGCAAAGCAGCGGCAAAGGGCGGTTTGCTCTCGTGCTTTCCCTGCTGCTCTTCGTAAGCGAATGCGTCCAGTGGAGATGAAATGGCATAACAGCTAGCTAGCGCATTGTGAATTGCTACTTTGCGCTATGTAAAATGTAACCCAGGTCTTTCAGAAAGAAACCCAGTGATCTCGTGCATTCGCAGAAATGCAGGGTATAAGGAGTCAAAAGCATTTACATAAAAGGCTTTGGAACAGCAGCAGCGGTTCTGGCTAGGAAAAAAAAAGTACCAAACTCAAGAGTTGCAAACTTGCAATGCAATGGATGACCTTCGTGCCATGGAGAGACTGATGAAGCACTTCAAGACATATGCGCTGAACCGAGTATGTAATTGGAGAGGAAATGCTGCAATTCAACTTGTATATATCTGAACCTGTCGCAGATAGAGTAAGAAATATGTGCAAAATGTTAGAATAGGACTCCTTTTGTATTTCCTTATCTGTATATGGCAACCCCTCTTGTACTCTCTATATGTATTGCTCATTGGGCGTCTGGAATATATGCACAATATTCACAACATGGTATCAGAGCCTAGGTTACTAACCTAGCTCTCCTTCCGCTGCCATCCATCCCACCGCTCGACACCGTCGCCCGCCCGCCCATCGCCGTCGATCGACGCGCGCGCGAATCGCCGCTCCCAAAGTCGCGCGCGCGCGCTCGGCCGGATCACGCACGGGCCGCCCGACGTCCCGTTCGGTCTCTGCCGCCGCTGCAGCGCGCCGCTCCGGCCGACGTTGCGCGATCTCCGGCGACCCGGCGCCGGAGAGTCGGCGACAACCCCGACGCCGCCACACCTCTCGATGCCGCCATCCGCCCGGTCTCCGCCGCCGCCCGAAGCCTCGCCGCGCTCTGCTTCCAAAGCCGGGCTGCTGCTGCGCCCGAAGCCGGATCACGTGCGTGAGGGCGCCGCCGTAGAGTCGGCCGTCGCCGGAGAGCCACCCGCCGGAGCGCACCTTCGCCGGTCCGGCCGCCGCCGCCGCTCAGCAGCAGGGGGAACCCTAGTTCCCCCCGCGCGCATCGAGTGCATCGGCTTTTACAAGGCCTTCAGCCTTTTAGTGTGAGCCGGCCCAGCCGGTAATTAAAAAAAGGAAAGAAAAAATGTCGATCTAACCGCCGCACCATCTGTTAGACTTCGTTGCCTTGGTCACCACGCCGTCCAGCGTCGCCTACCGATGGCTTCTGTTCCATCCGCTGCGAATCCATTCTCGGGAACAAAGCTTCATGGGACGAACTACAGGTTGTGGTCTTCACTCATGAAGATCACGCTTGATGGTCTCCGCCTCTGGGGACATGTCACTGGTGCTCGACCTTGTCCCAGACAGTCTACTTCTGCACCTCCTGCAGAAGATGAGGTCGCCAAGAAGGAGGCAGATGCCGTTGTTGCTGCTGATGATGGTGCTGATGAGGCCTTTCAGTATGCCCTAGACGCTTTTGAGCGCTGGTGTGCTGATGAGGCCCGTGTTCGAGCCATCCTGATGGTCAGCGTCGACGACTCCATCCAGCCAGGCATTATTGGTCTGCGTTCCACTCGCCAGGTCTGGGAGTATTTACGCGAGCGATACCAGCAGAGCGACGATGCTCAGTTCTTTTCGCTTCAGCGTGAGTTGGAGACACTTCGCCAGGAGGACTCCTCTGTCGATGACTTCTTTTGAGCCCTGGTCAGTCTCTGGCGCCAGCTGGACAAGCTGGCTTCTCCGCTCTGCCACGAGTGTCATAAAGTGCAGAAGGCGGATCATGATCGCCTTCGACTTTATGACTTCGTTTGTCGTCTTCGCCCAGAGTTTGAGCCTGTCAGGGCTCAACCACTGAGCCGCTCACCACGATCGACAGTCACCGAGGCTCTTTCGACTCTTCGTGTTGAGGAGCTTCGCCGCGGGTTAGCAGCACAGTTTGTTCCGACTGTGCTTACTACCCCTTCTTCTTCGACTACACCGATGGTTTCTGCTTCGACTACAGGACCTTCTCAGCTGTCTATTTCTGCTCCTGTTTTTGCACCAACTGGGGTTCAGTGCAATTATTGCAAGAACTTCGGGCACGACTACCAGCGTTGTGCGTTGCGCAAAAGCGAAACGTGCACGTGGGCGATCCAAGGGGCGGTGAGGCCCTAACTCCTCGGACGGAGAGACGGACCAACACGTCCAGACCTTCTCGAGGTGACTGCATTCAGCAGTTCGCGAGCTCTACTTCAACACTCTCTCACGGCTCGGCGAGTTTCGCCGATCTAGCTCAGACGTCTTCTCCAGGTACTTCTTGGGTTCTAGATTCTGGTGCCTCTTTCCACATGACACCGGACTTCACATCTCTCACTTCAGTAGGACCTCCTATTTTTCCTATCTCTGTTCAGACAGCTGACGATACTACTATGTCTGTCAGTTGTCAGGGCACTCTTTTGTCCACTAACTTTTCTGTTCCAGCTGTTTCCCATGTTCCCCAGCTCACCATGCAGCTTCTCTCGGTGAGTCAGCTCACCGATCTTAGTTGTAGGGTTGGTTTTGACTCTCACACATGTTTCATCCAGGATCGACAGACAGGGACGGTACTTGGGACTGACCGGCACCGTAGAGATCGTCAGGGTCTCTACATCCTTGATCGCCTCCACCTTCCGTCCACTTCAGTTGCTCCTATCACCTCTACGACTACTTCCACCGCCACTGCTGTCACCACCTCTGGAGTTTTTGCGCAGTGGCATCACCGTTTAGGTCACTTGTGTGGGTCCCGTCTTTCATCATTAGTTCGTAAGGGTGTTCTTGGACGTGTTACTGTTGACAAGGCAAGCAGCTACAGCTTCTTTATCATTCTAGTGAGTTCTTGTCTTCTCATCCTTTTGACTTAGTTCATTCAGATGTATGGGGACCTGCGCCTATTATCTCTAAAGGCGGATATAAACTTTATGTGATCTTCATTGATGATTATTCCCGTTTTACATGGATTCTCCCTATGTCTAATCGTGGTCAGTTCCTTACGATCTATCGTAGCTTTGCAATGATGGTTCGTACTCAGTTTGATTCTCCTATCCGTACTTTTCACTGTGATTCTGCTGGCGAGTATTGTTCTGGTGTTTTTAGACAGTTTCTTTCTGAACAGGGTACTCTTTACCAGTCTTCTTGTCCTGGTGCCCATGCTCAGAATGGGGTTACTGAGCGCAAACATCATCATCTGCTTGAGACTGCTTGCACTCTTCTCCTTGCCTCTCACGTTCCACCACAGTTCTGGGTTGAGGCTGTTTCTACGGCTGCATATCTCATCAATATGCAGCCTTCCACTGCTCTTAAGGGTGTCCGTCCTATAGAGTGCCTCTACTCTCGAGCCCCCTAGTACACTCACCTTCATATTTTTTTGTTGTACTTGTTTTGTTCTGTTGCAGCCTCGTGAGCGCACTAAACTGTCGGCTCAGTCAGTTGAGTGTGTGTTTTTTGTTATAGTTCTGAGCATAAGGGTTATCGCTGCTGGGATCCTTCTGCTCGACGGATCAGGGTTTCACGAGATGTTGTCTTTGACGAATCTCGACATTTCTTCAATCGAGATTCGGCTCCTCCTGTTTCCACCGTTGAGTCAATTTCATGGTTTTCTCTTTCTGACTCTTCACCTATTTCTCCACTATCACAGTCTTCCCCTAGTTTGTCCCTAGTGGTTCCTTCTTTACCTCCGCCTCCGGTGTTGCCTCCTGCCGCACCGCCTCTTATTCCTACAACACCACCATCTCGTTTCTCTGGCATTCACTACTCCAGGCGTCCTTGTCCTTCACCAGTCTCCTCTCCTGATATCTTGCCAACACCCACATCTGATCCTCCTGATGATGCTCCTCGTTACGTCCTTCGTGACCGGGCGTCCCTTCGACCTCCTGGTCGTCTTGGATTTGCTCCAATAGCTCATGCTCTCTCTGTCACTAAGCCTAGTTCTTATCGTGAGGCTGCTCCTCATTCTGAGTGGCAGCTCGCTATGGCTGAGGAGCTTGATGCTCTTCGACGTACAGAGACTTGGGATATTGTACCGACACCTGTGCATGCTCGTCCGATCACGTGCAAGTGGGTGTACAAGATTAAGACTCGGTCTGATGGTACTATCGAGCGCTACAAGGCTCGTCTTGTGGCTCACGGTTTTCAACAGGAGTACGGTCATAACTACGATGAAACTTTTGCCCTTGTTGCCCATATGACGACTGTTCGCACTCTTGTTGCGGTTGCTTCTATTCGCCGGTGGTCTATCTCTCAACGGGATGTTAAGAATGTCTTTCTTAATGGTGTTTTGCATGAGGAGGTCTACATGCAGCCACCACCTAGGTATTCTGTTCCTGATGGGCACGTCTTTCGTCTTCGTTGTGCTCTTTATGTCCTCAAACAGGCTCCTCGTGCCTGGTTTGCGCGTTTTACCTCAGCGATTACTGCTGTTGGTTTCACTGTCAGTTCCCATGATCCTTCTCTTTTTGTCCATGTCTCATCTCGGGGCAGGACACTGCTTCTTCTGTATATTGATGATATGCTCATCACTGGTGATGATTCCTCATTCATCACATATGTGAAGAAGCATCTCAGTGAGCAGTTTTTGATGACTGATCTTGGTTCTCTTATGTACTTCCTTGGGATTGAGGTCTTTTCTATGCCTGAGGGCTACTACCTCTCCCAGCAGAAGTATGTCCAGGATCTTCTTGATCGGCCTGGTCTGATTGACACTCGCACTGCTGAGACTCCCATGGAGCTATCCCTACAGCTTCGTGCCAGCTGATGGTGATCTTCTTGAGGATCCTACTCAATATCGTCATCTTGTTGGGAGTTTGGTGTATCTTGTGAGCACTCGTCCTGATATTGCTTATGTTGTTCATATCTTGAGTCAGTTCATGGCTCGTCCTATCCATCTTCACTACAGTCACCTTCTTCGTGTTCTTCGCTACTTGCGTGGGACTATCTCTCGTCGTTTGTTTTTCCCTAGCTCTACCATACTACAGCTTCAGGCGTACTCCGATGCGACCTAGGCTAGTGATCCTTCTGATCGTCGTTCTCTTTCTGCTTACTGTGTTTTTCTTGGCTCCTCCTTGATTGCCTGGAAGACTAAAGCGGTGCGATTCCGCTCGAGTGCAGAGGCTGAGTTGAGAGCTATGGCAGCAGTGACAGCAGATGTTACTTGGTTGAGGTGGCTACTTGTAGATTTTGAAGTGCCTATGATGGGACCTACGACTCTTTTGTCTGACAATACAAGTGCTATCAGTATTGCCCGGGACCCAGTGAAGCATGAGCTCACCAAGCACATTGGTGTGGATACTTCGTACACTCGCTCACAGGTGCAGGATGGAGTACTTGCTTTACAGTTTGTGCCATCAGAGTTACAGGTTGCTGACTTCTTCATGAAGCCACAGACTAGAGCACAACATTTGTATTTTCTCTCGAAACTCAGTGTGTGTGATCCACCGTGAGTTTGAGAGGGGGAGTTAGAATATGACTCCTTTTGTATTTCCTTATCTGAATATGGCAACCCCTCTTGTACTCTCTATATATTGCCTATTGGACCTCTGGAATATATGCACAATATTCACAACACAAAAGACCAGCCGAGGCATGGATCACTGGTGGCAACTTGGATTGCAAGCACACACTTGGTGGATCCAACAAGACCATAACACAATGAACAAGTTTTTTGCCCCCCTCAATATATTGTGTTTTTCGATAGATATCCTGTGCTGGGCTGCATTCTCTCGGTTCCTACATATTGTCCACCCAGATGAATTTGAGCATGCTGTGTTTTGATTTTTGTTAGTTATCCATTGGCCATTTCTGAATGCAATCAACCAGGCAAAGAACGGGTTCATCGAGTAAATTGTTGTTAGCTTCAAGATGTAGGATTAATGTGCCAAAGCGGTCGCGTGACATTTCTCTATGGAAAAGGTACCCCTCTGCAAAATACGAAAACCAGTAAAATTTTCTTTGATAAGTAGAACACCATATGATCTGCCGACAACGGATTCTCGATACAAACAAAAGTGCAATTTAAATGCCAGACGACGTAGAACTTCTTGTATGATGTGCATCTACATGTTCAACGCCATCACAGGCACGGGCACGGGCCAGCAACAAAAGGATATCTCCTTGGCCATCTACATCATACAGAACAGGCTTAATGGTCTGGTAGAATGGCGATGCAAATCAAATCAAATGGAAGCGCTTGATTAACTTCATGAATGCATACCTTTCAACTAGGAGGCCTAACTACTGGCTGGAGACTGGCACACCATCTTCACTCTGTGCAGCTTCAATAGCCAGAGTTTTCTTAGCAACTTGTTTGGGAATATCAAGGTCATCTTGCATGCAACGTTGCAAGGGATGGGATAGAAGAATGCATATCTGGCGAAACAGGACCCGGGCAAGCCCTTGACCAGTCTCAAGAATGTAGCCCTCATACTGGCTGACATGCTCAAGCGTGTCAACCAGCGTGTCATATATCTTTTGTGGACAGTTATCAGCAGTAGGCTTGTCGTGGAGATAGACTATGTCCATGGTGAAATTCTTTGGCTTTACGGGCCACTGATGTTGAGGCTTAGTTGAGGACCGGCAGTAGATGAGTACCTGGAATAATCAGTTCTCACGGAAGTCAGGACTGAAGACATAACAATCAACCCCCCAATAACAGCACACAGGATAGTCCCATATTGGTTTCACACCAACCTTGTTAACTATCTTGGCCTGAGGAAGGGTCCTTGGGACATCAGATGAAGTTCAAGCCAGAACTAGTTCTTATTAGGTGGTTTATGGTTAAAGTTTTATGCTATGCTAGAACATTAGATGACAAGTTGTGGTGTGGATGACTTAAGCCAACACTAGCTGGGATTCACATTCCCTTACAAGCAAACACATTATTTCACAGTATCTGCATAGCCTCGTGGCGCCTCCAAAATGCCGCGAATCTCCGCGCGCTTCGCGCCTTCCCTTTTCGCGCCACGATGAAAATCCCTCATCGAGCCGGCGGGCCTCGTTCAGCGCCTCCAGCCGCACCATGGTACACCACCGGTAGAACAACGCAAGGCGGATGGACCTGCGCGTAGCTCATCTTTCAAGCCTCGGCGACCAGCGCTTCTTTGGCGCCTCGTGGCCAGGGAGCGAGACCCGCCGCGCCGTTTCACAAAAAGCGTTCTGTGCATCTGAAGCATAATCACAAATACAAATCACACGTGTAGCGAACCTTTTCATTTTCATTTAAAAACAAGAGGTGTTACACAAAGAGTTTCCCTCCTACAAACGCCCTTACAACCAAAGCGGGGCACCAAAAAAAAGAAAAAGAAAGAGAACCCCTAACAACGCTATAACCCAAAGCTGGGTCACACTTATCGTGGGTGGACCCGCTTAGCGGCCCCTCGTGTCCTCCGCCGGGCCTTCCCCTTCTCCTCTCTGCGCTGCGCCAACCCGGAAGGATGTCTGCGTCATCATGACCGGGAGAGCCGATAATCTTATGCCGAACCCTCCGGCCTTCTGGTTCGGTTCAGAAGCGGCGCTACCTCTCCGGCCCGGCACCGCGACAGCCGTGGCGGCGAGCCATCAATATACGCGCCTCCGGCTTTGTCGGCGAAGCAAAGTCGCGGACAGCGACCCTTGCAATGGTCCCCTCTGGCGAGCGGCGGGAGGCACACGGCGGCACGCAAAGCCTCCGAGGTGATGTCCATCTCGACGGACGGTGAACCCTCGCGAGCACGGCGCCTAGCCTGCGACATCGGCCTCGATGACCTCCATGGCTCGCGACGGCGCACAACGGAGGATGACGACTCACGCTCGGTGCGAGACCTCCTCCTCAGCCACAGACTTCGCGGCTGAAGAGTCTTCACCACGATCCTCCGGGCGCGCACCTTGGCGGCGGCCACGTCGCGCCGCCTTCGCCGCTCTAAGGCCGAACGCAGCGGCGAGCATCGCGCCGCCTCTTAAGCGCCTCGCTCGAGCATGTCCATCCTCGACACGCCTTTGAATCTCGGCAAAGCGGCCAGCGACATCGTCGTTAACGGCCTCGCCAACATTATACTACGCATAACCGGCTCAATGACAGAGCAACAAAAAAAGCGAAAAAACCCATCGATTCTGACCTTGGCGGCATTAGCCTCAACACCTCGAAGCATCTCGGCTAAAGGCATCGCGAAAAAGTTCGGAGCGGGCGCGGCGAGTCGGCCTGACTCGCAAACGCGAGGCGCCTCGCTAACTTTCGGAGGGTGCGACACATGGGCCCCATGTCCACCGTCCACAGGGTTCGGGCGGGCCTGTCCTCCGACCGCACTTGGGCAAGCAATGGGGCTAGAAGCGCCGGCAAAACGCACGCGCGACCACCACGCGTAACCATCCTCCCCGCCGGCCTCGCGTTGCCAAAATCAAGGCCTTTGGCAGCGTCGGCACAAAGCAAAACAAACATAAGACTAACACGAACGCAACTTCACGCGAGGCACGCGGAGTGGGGAACCTCGTCGCGACATCGGCCCGCGTAAGCGTTCGGCGGGTACTTTTCTCAGGAGGCCCTGAGTCGGCCAATGACATCGAGCGAGCCCATCGCTGTTGCACTGCGAGCCGTTCGCCAACCGCATGGCAGTGGCTCCCGGCACTACTAACACCGAAGAAAGTCGGCGGTCGGTCGAAACCTCCACCCCGTCAGAAGATGGCGAAGGATTCGCCTCCGACTTCGACGGCCGGGCGTTAACACGTGCTGCGCGGCGACCAGCGTCACGCGGTGCGACTACAGCGCGTGAAGCGACAGGATCGAGCGCCCACCTCGGCTTCTGCCGCGGGCTCCGCTTCCGGACCTCGGTCGGGGCTGCTCGGCGTAAGCGAGCAGCGCGGGGATATGCGCGTGATTCGGTCGGCCTCGGCGCACCAAACCACGCCGAGTGCTCCTCCACGTGTATGGGCCGGTAGCTCCACACCAGCTTGCTCCGGCAATGAGCACGACTAAGAAAAAAAAAGAAGAGGAAAAATATATAAAAGAACATTGTATACGTATCAAGGTTCGCAAAGCCCTGATGTACATATGCGCGTCACGAGACAAGCAAAGCGGCGCTAAGAGCCTTACTTGCCGTGCCCGTCGCGGTAAGAAGAGGTGCCGGAGCGAGAAGAACGCGCTCGATCTACGGGCCGGGCAGCAGGCCAAATTCGAAGGCAAAATTCCTCCCAGTCGCGGGTAGAGCGCCTCGTCACGTCGAGGAAAGCGCGGAGAGACTCCTCACGAGAGGTGAGCTCGATGTCGGGACTCGCGGCGGTCATATCGCCCGCCCCGGGATCGCAGGCGTCTTGAGGGCGGAGGTATGGTAGAACCACCTCCGTGTCAAGCCGTTCTCACGTGATTCCGGCCAGGCGAGTAGATACATTTAGCGTAGCGACCGGTGAAAGTTTACTGCCAAAATTTGAAAAACTATCGATGTTTGCTGGTCAATTGCCAGCTGCCCACATGCTTAGAAATAGTATTCTACCAGCTACTCAGAGTGGTAACCAGTCCGCCACACCACAACTAACACAGCGGAAAATGTTACCAGCCATTAGTGAAGATCCAGGTGACAGTACAAGCTTACCACTCTGAGTAGCCGGCCTTGCAATTCTGCTCTTTTCCCTTCCTGGTAAGCTATCTTGAAGAGCTGAGTGAGATCAGCCATCGCATATCTCGTCTCACTAGCAGCCAGGGATTGAATTACCTCTATTGCAGAAGCAGCATCACTGCTGAACTCCTTCTTGACCTTAAATTCAGAATAAACCGAGTCAATTCCCCAATTCATTATTGCATTCGAAATTTACCCACAGTACTCAAAGCAAACTACTGAATAACAAGAAACCAGCTCAGGTTATTCAGTTGGGGGAATTCGAGGGTAATACTTGACTCAATCCCTAAGCTAAACAGTCTCCCTTCATGTAGATTTCTTCGTGTCTTCGAATTTGACATACAAACATGTAGAGCCATACAGCATTCAAGGAATCAAGGTTTCTAGTGACAGGCAAAAAAATAAAATACTCATCAAACATTTCTACAGAAACAGTTAAACCTAAAATTCATGAGAGAAATAGAGAAGGAACACGAAATCTAGTTATACCGAACCAAGAAATGGATGGATCAGGGTCAATACCAAGGAGACGGTCTCGCCGAGGGAGGCGAGGGCGAAGCGGTGGTCGGGGCACATGGTGAGCTTGGTGTGGACGAAGAGCAGCAGCGCCTGCTTGACGGCGTCCATCCGCTTCACCGGAGGCCGCGCTGCCCCCGCCCCCGCCGCCGCGGTGGTGCTAGCGCCGGCCGCGGGGGCGGGGGCGGCCTTCATCTCGCAGCGCCCCTCGAGGTCGACGTCGACGCAGAAGAGGATGTCCTCCAGGGGGAGGCGGCTCGGCTGTAGCGAGAACAGCGGCGACAGCGCCGCGGCGGACGGCGAGTCGCCGTGGTGCGGCGCGGGGGGGTCCATCGGAACAGCGCGAGGTCGGGGCTCAGGCTCGCGTAGGCAGGCAGAGGCAGGCAGTCGACGGGTTCGAGAGTAGCCTTGGAAATGTTGGGCTCGCTCCGTCCGTGCGGTCGGAAGGTTCCAAGCGTTGCGCGCTCCTCCGCACTAAACGCTATGGTGGCTAGAGCTGGCCAAACGTCCGGGCCTACCGGGCTGGTCCGAGACATTGATATTGTAGATCTGATCAAGACACGATGCTATTGGGCTGGTCCGAGATGTTGGTACTGTAGGTCCGATTCAGACACAACACATTCCGCATTATTGGCTGTGCTGGCCCGGCATGACGGCCCGTGTTATGCTCGGGCCGCTACCCTGGCACGGTGGACCGGCCTAGCATGGCAGGAACAGTATCAGGCCGTGCCAAGCACGGTATGGCCCGAGTGACCCGCGTGCGAGGGAGAGCCAGAGGGCAGAGGCCGAGAGCCGAGAGCCCAGTAGCACGGAAGGAGAGGAGAAGGCGGGGAGCTAGGGAGGGAGTGGTACTGACGTGGAGGGAGAAGACAGGACAGGCAGGGTCGACATGGAGGTCGGTGGCTCGGCGCTGGCGTGGAGGCAGACAGAGGGGCGAGCACAGGCATACAACAGCAGTACATCAATAAACAACACCATGACCAGACTTACTAGCAATAACTGACTCTATTAAGCATCAAGGCATGACGACATCAACAAAGAATATCAGAAACATCAAAACACCATGATCGAACTAGCATGCATGCATGCAAGTTAAAAAAAACTCACGTCCATCAATAAGCACTAGCAACCACTAACAGGAGAATTAAACAACAAAATGATAGTCCATGACCAACAAAGTTCAGTCCAAACTCTAAGTCCACACATTGACACAAAATGCTTATTCCCTCGCCGTCGTTCCCTGCGACTCTGCCGCCAACTCGTCGCTCCATGCGCTCAGCCGCTAGCCTCTTCTCCCGTTGCTCTTTCCCCACCGTTTTGAGGAGACGTGCTTGGGGAGAGGAGCTTGGGAGACACAAAGATTGGGGAGGAAATAACCGAAGAACAGAACAAGAGGGAGACGAACTGGCGAAGAGAGACTGAGAGCTAGGGGAGGGGGGAGGAGGTGGGGATGTAGGGGCCGGGCGCTTGGCAGGCTGGGTAGGGGCGCTGGGCAGGCGGGGCTGGCGGCTTGTGGGTCGTGTCTAACGTGGCACGACCCGACTAAAATATGGCTATTTTTGTCCGTTTTTTTATCGTTTGATCATTTAAAAATAGCAAAACAATTCAAAAAATTCAAAAGTTTTTTTTTATATAAATAGCCACCATACCCTCCTCATTTAGCACCCCTCTATTCCTCATTCTCTCTTTGAAATTCCGTTATGCAAATTCAAATTCGTGTTGAGCTAATTTGGTAAAATTCAAAAGCAAGATGCAAAATTTTGGAAAATTCAATTTTTGGCAGCAAGTCAGCAAAAGAGGTACAATACTATTTTTTGCATACTTTTATTGTTAGTGCTTATTATGCTAAGCTGAAAGTAATAATAGTGTTAGTTTTGATTTTGCAGTTTTCGTTATGGACAGTTACGATAACTTTGTTCTTGGTGATTACAGACTTTCACTAGAGGAAATTACATCCATGGATGATGTTGCGGCTGCTTCAAGCTAACGGAAGGGCAAGGCAGAATTCCATCATCAAGCTCCACGGTAGCATTAGGTTCCATGCCAACTGGAGCAAAGAGGTTGAGGACGTCTACATCAGGAGTGTGGGAGAATTTCGACAGGACAACTAAGCAAGACACACAGGGAAATGAGGTACCATATTGCAAAATTTATCACAATGAATTGTCTGCAAGATCTACAAGTGGAACGGCGCACTTGCTTAGACATGCTATAAGATGTAAGGCCAAGTAAGGATTGGTGATGAGGAAGACGCAACTACAGTACAACACCAATGGTACGGTACGTAGCTAGGACTACGATCCTGAGGTAGTCCGTCAATCTCTCTGTCATATAATTGATTCTAAGGATTTACTATTAAGCTTTGGGGGGTTTGCTTCTTTCCAAAATTACATTAGGAATGCGCATAATCCTAGATTTTCTTCTGTTTCTAGATAGACAACAACTAAGGATCTAGTAAAATACTACAATGAACATTGTAATAAAATAAAAGAACTATTTAGTACGTGCACATTTTCAACAGCCCTAACCTCGGACATATGGAGTGGTTGGGGTAAGGAGGATTATCTTAGTGTAGTTGCTCATTATGTTAATGACGATTGGGTAATAGAGAAAAGGATTATAGGTTTGAAATTAATTGATGTAGCACATATGGGTGAGAATATTGAAGACTGTATTATCAAAGTCGTAGAAGACTTTGGTCTTACAGACAAAATATTCTCAATTACTTTAGACAATGCCTCTTCGAATTCTAGGGCCATGGGTATTCTTACTCCAGTGTTGAGTATATATATCGATTCTTTCTTGCTACATCAATGATGCGCTTGTCATATTATTAACCTTATAGTCAAATGTGGTTCGAAGAGGTTGAGTCCGTATATTAAAGCTTTTCGCGATACGGTTTCTTTCTTGAATAATTCTAATGTAAGAATATCACAATATAAGAACTTCTACAGGGCGATGGGTGTACGTCTAAGAAAGTTTGGTTTGGACATGTCGGTAAGGTGGAACTTTACTTACCTAATGCTTAAGTCTTTTACTATACAAGAGTATTTTTTTTCTATTTTTATTCAAATGCACTATCAAAGCACTAACGGTAGTATACTATTGACTGAGCAACATTGGTTCGTTGCTGAGAAGATACTACATTTTTTAGAAATTTTTTATGAGGCCACTGTTGCTTTGTTTGCTGTGTACTATCCAATATATCCTATCATTGTGCATAGTATTTTACAGATTGTTACTTAATTGAAAATGCATGAAAATAACTTAGTTTTACGCGATGTTATTGTTTCTATAAAAAATAAATACCTTAAATATTGGAGATAAATCCCTTACCTATATGTATTTGCATTTCTTTTAGGTCCTAGAGGTAAAATTGATGCATTTGGTAGTGTACTTGATCTTCTTAGTGATGCTACAGGGCTAGACTATACTAACTATTTTGCAAAAAGTTCACTCTCGTTATACGAGGTTTACCAAAGGTATAAAAATAAGTTCTAGGGAGTGCGCTTGCAACGACCTCCAGTAGCCCCGCCTCAAGTAGTAAGACAAATATGTAGAGCAAAATCTTCAGTGGCTCTTCCTTCAGATTTAGGTCTTCTTCTTCTACACCACCGCCTGCTCAGCCAAGACCATAAGGAGTGAGAAACTATCCACCTATCTAGACAGCGATACAATGGATTTCAACTCAGAAGGCTTCGAAATTTTGCAATGGTGGTAAGCCCATAAGTTAACATATCTCGTGCTATCCATACTTGCACGTGATGTGTTAATTGTTCTTGTCTTGACGATTTTCTCCAAGTCTACTTTCAGTCTTTTTGGAAGAATATTGGAGGAGAGAAGAACAAGTCTCACAAGTGATATGGTGGAGATACTTCTAACTGTGAAGGATTGGGAACAAGCTGATTCACAAATACAACACTCTGTGGAAAATCCAGAGTTGTCGGAGGTGTTCAAAAATCTATACTTAAACAATGACATATAGAATAAGGATTTATGTAGAGCTATAGGTTGTACTCTTTTTTCCTTTACTAATGTTTTCTCATTTTGAGTTTTTACTTAACGAAGGTTTTAACGAAGCAGCCAGTTAAACATTAATAAAGCTCTTTATTATATTTTCAATATGATTCTCATTTTTTTCAATTTCCATATCTATTTCTGAATTCTACATATTTTTCTATTTATTTATTTATTTGGATTTTTTTTAATTTTTATGGGCTAAATGGGCTAGCCTTGGCCCGCTGAGCCAAACGGGCTCGTGCTGGCCCAACACAGGACGAACGGCCGATAGGCCATGCCTGGGCCGCCTCTCCGGCACGTGGGACGTGCCTAGATGGGCCGGGTTGGCTCGTGCCCATGCCGTACCGGGCCGGACGCCCATTTGGCCAGCTCTAGAGGTGGCCAAATGGGTGGCCCATATGTGTGTGCAGCACGACACGTGTCTAATTAGGCACGGCACCTCCGTCGCTTCTGCACTCGGCCGTCTCTTGTGTGGCTGCCGCTGCCGCCACCTCCTCCACCGCCGATAGTGCCAGCCGACCCTTACCGTGCACATCACGATATTGTGCATGCTGGGACAGGTCGGCCCACTAGGCCGGGGTCGTGACCCAAATACAGCACGCCTCGTCGAGTCGTGTCGTGCATGAGCCGGGTCAGCAGTTTCGTGCTTCGGACCGGTGCAGCTAGCACGACCCATTTAGCCACCTCTACCAGGCGCTCTTACATGAAGCTCAATTGAGTGTTCGATCCAGATTTGTAATTGAGGCTCATGTGTTGAAAAATAAAAAAAGAGTTGAGTTTCATCCTCGGATTAGGAAATGAGATAATTCTTTATATTTTTCGGTTCATTAAGTGTAATTGAGGTGATCGGATGTTTTCATTTTAAATGTCTGTTACGCGATCCATGAACTTAGGACTTAATTCAGGGGTTATATTGCTGGTTTTATGACCTGAGCTCTACAGGCAAATTGAGATTAATCAATTCGTCCTTCTTCCGTGGTTGGATCGTCAACACTTGCACGTTAAAGATTCACAGAAAAGAAACAGTCGCACATTGAAAACCATATTTATCACCACAAGATTTATTAGTTGACACGCACGTTAAGAAACTATATTTTCCCATTGTCGTGGAACATATAATGTTGGGTGTGCTCTATAGGATATGTTATAGTGCAGAATGCACACATTCCATTGTACAATGTTTCAATGTTTCGAATGGGTCTCAACTGAGCTCAATCCTAACTTGAGTCGAGTGTCACAACTCCTCCATTGATCTAAGCAAGCACACTAAATCATAGTACCAGCACAAATTCCATTGCCCCCCTTGCTAATCTCGAAGATCATCCATGCATTCGTATCACAACTCAGGGGGCGGAGCCAGGCGTGGTGCGCGGTATGCACTGGCACACCCAAAAAAAAATCAAAAACCTGCAGAAAATATATATTAGGATCAAATTGTTTGTTCCATTGAACCTTTGTGATGATTATTGCACAAATATTTAGACTTATGTAAAGTGTGCACCCATCAAAAAATTTCTTGCACCGTCGTTATCACAACTTCACCAAACACAAAAAAAAATGAACATGATGACACAAAAGAGCGATTTTTAAAAATAATATTACTTTAAAAGATAATTACAAAAAAAGTTGATTTTTTTTTATAAAAATAGGTCCATGACACCATCCCAATTGGCGACAGTATCTCTGTCGCCAATTGGAACAGTACCGAGAGGGTTTTGTTGCCAATTGAAGTGGCGACATGATCATTTTGCCATTTCAAATGGCCACAGAAACCTGTCGCCATTTAAAATGGTATTTATTTTTTTATTTATGTGTAGAGAATTCAGCCTAAAGATTTAGTCTATTTCACGAAGTTAATTGGTAATACCTTGAAGTGTCCGCATAGTTCGGAATCCAAAATTAGAGAAGATAATGAAATGTGAAGTAGAAAATAAGAGATCAACAGCGCAATTTGGAACGCAAGTTCAACGGCACATAACACAAACAGCCCCCTTCGAAGCAAAATGAAAAAAAATATTTGGGTTTGGGGTTGCCATGTGCGCTGTTGTCCCAATTATATTGTTCGTAAAACTGATTCTTTTGGGAAAAGATTACGTGATATTTTAATATTCGAAATGTTTGGAAAAAGATATGTAAGTTTGAAAGACTTCATAATTTAATTGTGAATTACATGACGCGCTGAGTTTGATTACGTACATTAGAAATGCCAAAATGCACGAATCAACAAACCAAAATACACCTACGATGCATCCACACATTTTTGGAATCGAAAAAATGGTTGATTGGAATGAAATTGATTAGTCATGGAATGAAACACGTCACTAAGTTGTACAAAGCAATTGAAGCGGAAAGAAAATAGTTATAAAAACTTACATAGAACTGGTAGCACTTCAGCAACGGCCCGTGGGTACTACTGAACTCCTTGTAGCCAGTGTTGGGTGGCGGCACCCTCTGTAACCTCATGAGGAACTCCATGCGCCACATGGCCGGAACGTCGTGCGCAGCCAGTGGGAAGCCCACGCAAGGCAACCCGGTCAGGAAGGTCACGTCCTGAAGCGTTGGCGCCATCTCCATGCACAGAAGGTGGAGCGTGTGCATCTCCAGCCTCCACTGGTCAACTAGTGCCGTCAGGAGGCACTGATTGGACGAAAGCCACCTAGACGTAAGACCACCGCTCGCGTGGTCCTGGTCGTCCTTCCACGTCACCTCCACCATCCTCGCTAGTAGGAGGTGCGCACTCTCAACCTACGTCGAAAAGATTAAGAACATACGCGAGTCCACCCACACTAGTCAGACTACAATTGAGTACAGGGTCACAACTAAACGTACATCAGAACCCAATGTGGGTCCACCCTCCAATCCCTCATGGGCGTGCACAGCCGCAACGCGCTAAGCTCAATCGCCGCCTCGCCCTCCTGGGCAGGATGGTACTGAGGTGGCTAAGGTGACTCGCGTCAACGACAGGGTCAAGCAACTTGTACATCCACTACGCAGTGGGTCCTAGGTCCGCTATACCTGAAAATTGAGTGCATACACTGTAAATACTACGATACATCTACAAAAAGTAATAAGAAGTGACATATCTAATTAATTAAAAAAGTTAAATACTACAAAACATATATAGATGGAAACTAAAATTAAGTTCACAATATTTTAATTAACGTCTACGTACCCTATTTAGCTACTCTGAATTTTTTATAGAATTTTTTAGAGGTGTCTTGCTATTTTCCTAGTTTGAAATGTATTTTTGGTATTAAAAAAATATTTACTGTGTACAAATAAAAACCAAAATTAAGTTGGCAATATTTTGATTAAGATCTATAAACCCTATTTAGCTACTCTGGAATGTTCATAGAATTTTTATAGGTACCTTGCTATTTTTCTTGTTTACAAAATATTTATCGTGTACAAATAGAAACCAAAATTAAGTTAGGATTATTTTTATTAAGCTCTACATACCCTATTTAGCTACTCTACAATTTTATTAATTTTTTATAGGTATTGCTATTTTTCTTGTATAAAAAGTGTTCTCTAGCATTTACAAAATACTTACCGAGTACAAATGGAAACAAAAAAAATAAGTTGAAAATATTTTAGTTCAGCTCTACATACCCTATATAGCAACTCTAGATTTTTTTTTTATAGAATTTTTAGAAGTGTCTTCCTATTTTTCGAGTTCAAAAAGTATTTTTTGCATTAACAAAATATTTACCTATACAAATGGAAACAAAAATTAAGTTAGAAATAAAATACCCTATTTAGCTACTCTGCAATTTATATATATTTTTTATAGGTTTTTTTGCTATTTTTCTTATTTAAAAAGTGTCTCCAGTATTTACAAAATATTTACCGAGTACAAATGGAAACAAAAATTAAATTGACAATTTTTTAGTTTTGCTCTACATACCCTATGTACTAATTCTGATTTTTTTTACAGAATTTTTAGAGGAGTCTTACTATTTTTCTAGTTTAAAAAATATTTTCAGCATTAACAAAATATTTACCGTGTAAAAATAAAAACCTACAAAGTTTTCTTAGTATTTTTGCGAATTTATTCTAAATCGTTCAAGTACTGCACCATAAATAATACATATACGATGAACCAAACTAAACACAGCTACAATGATGTACTACATCAAACTATAATACAGCTAAAAATATCTAATCCATTGAATTCTATGTCGTTATTTTTATTTGCTAACCTACTAGGTTTCGAATTTATGTACAAAGTTGCAAGGTTTGTTATTTTGCCACTTTAGATATTTCTACCCTTGTCTTCTTCTCTCATCTTCTTCCACCTCTTCTCTTCCTCATCTTCTTCTTCTTGCCATGGCAGACACAGGTAGCGGCAGCATCACAGCACCATCACCTCCTCGTCTCTCTCCCTCCTCTTCACCCACCCCCAATCCCGCCACTCTTCCACCCCCGGCCCTTCTCCTCTCCAACTCACGTGTCTCCCACCTAGGTGACGCTAGCTGCCCCCTCCCCTTGGCCCTACCCCCTCGCCGTTGACTGCCCCTCTCCCCTGCCTACGCCTCCATCTCCTTCCCCGCGCCCCCATTGTCGTTGCCTCCCATTCTCCCTTTGCGCATTGGTGGCCGACGGCGTCAGCTCGAGCTTCGTGCAAGCAGAGGAGGCGCAGCGGATAGATCCGAGGTAGTCCGGTGCAAATCCGGCCGACGTCAGATCGGGGGCGGCGTTGGCTCAAGCTCCGTGCAAGGAGAGGCTCCGGCCATGGTCGCTGGGGGGGGGGTGAGGGATGAAGCAAGGAAGAAGAAGGGGAAGAAGAAGACATGGGCAAAATTGGCATTTTTCTTCAAAAGGGCAAATAATCAAGTAGCTCATGAAATATGTGGCATTTGATCTATTACCGAGAACTTAGTCCCAAATGTTCGAAACCACATATAAGGTGTGGCAAAATGATCAATTGTCCCTTTAGAGAGAGAGAATACAGTCCCATTCGATCCAACTCTATCATCAATCATATCAGAAAATACTCGGGGTGGGAGGGAAGAGCAGAGCACTGTACTACTGTATCTCTGTATCCACCTGTATCTCTTTACCTGGCACAGTATTACAACTAGAAAATCAATTATTGTCCCACCAAAAATTGCGGCTTGGTAAAATACCACTGTAAAATCCCGGTCCAACACTGAGCTTAGAATGTCACCTAAAACATTCTCACTAACAATTTAAACCAAATCTCTTATAAAAACAATCCAACTGAAAACGAATGATTCACAATGCAACCAAGTCATAACCAACTTCCCTCCAAAAGAGTCCAATCCAAAATCAAAAAATTCATCATGAAAACCTTTTCTCTTTCCAAGTAGCCAGCTTGCAAATAAACACCACATAAGCCAAAAGTAAAATCACTTAATGCTCAATTTAACCATTTTCTTTCTTTTTCTTAATTCTGGGCTCAATGTTTGGTCGGGGTGTTATAACCACACCAAAGATTGGCTTTTGTGAAACGTCACGCTATTCATTGAAATAGTCATCTTTTGTCACACAATAAGTATTCTGCAATTATTCATTTGTTTCAACTGAAAACACTCGATGCGAAATGGCAAAAATTCCCCTGCCCTAACCTGACTTGAACTAGCCGAGCCAAATAGAAAACAAGAAACAGAGAGAGGACAGAGGGGCATGGACTCCTCTAAGGAGCTCGTCGGCGGCGAGCGGCGGCCATTGAGGCGATGGCGACCAGAAAAATGGAACGATGAGAGGTAGTGAACTCTGTCAGTGGTGGCAGCGTTGTTGTATACTCATCGGAGAGAGATGGTGACGATGAGCCATGGCGGCGATGGCTCAACGGCAGTGAGAAGTTGCAATTGTTGGGTGCATGAGATTCCTGGGATGGTGAAGAACCTAAACATGTGTAAGGAATTGATGAGAGGCTCACTGAGGAGGGAGATCGACCATAGGGGCGGTCTTCTCGGCTGGCAGCAGGGCAAAGCTTGATTCAGCTTGGCTGCAAGGTGCATGATGCAAGAACAGAGAGGAAATATCATATGAGGGGTGAAACACAATGTGATGCGAGCGGATTTTGGATTGCCTCAACGGATATAGAGTTGGAGCTTGGGGAGCTTGGCAACTATGGTGGTGACGTGCTCTGCTCTTTCTTTGAGCTAGAGGTGACGACACCGTGGGAGGGAGAGGCTTGCAAGCGAGAGCAAGAGGAAGAGGATCATGACCGGGACAGAGAGGACGACATTGTTCTAGGGTTTTAAGCTCGCACGCAACAGAGATTGGGGAATGGGGATGCGAGGAAGACTATGGGCTCGGGTGGTGATCGGCTCTGTCTCGGCCGAGTTTAAGTCTAGTCTAGTTCAAGTCAGGTTTGGGTCAGGGGCAATTTGGACAAATCACATCGGGAGTTTTCAGATTAAAAAAAGAATAATAGAAGAATATTTATTATGTGGCAAATCCTGAAATACTATTTCGGTGAGTAGGGTGGCATTTCAGGAAGTAACAATCTTTTACATAGCAAATAATTGATTTTCCCTATTAGTATTCATGCATCCATATCATGTGAATGAAAAAACGAATGGACAAGGGATTATATTATTAATCCCCAAAAGTCGATTTGGGAATTCAATTCCCCCTTCGCCCACCTCTCCCGGTCTCCATTGCCAACCATCGTGGCTTCAGGCTTGCTCTCATGGCACAAGGGGGATATGTTTCTTCGGAGGAGGGGATAAGCCGTGTCGTCGTCTTGGCTTGTTGCACCACCGTGGCACGAGTTAACGCGTCATATCTTTGGTTGTACCCCAGTTATCGAGCTAATGAATGACATATATTTGCTGTGCACAAGTTCGGTGACCTACCTATCGAGGCATGGTTGCTGAACTATGTCCAGGAAGACGACACGTCCAGAAATAGGAGATATCATTTTCTGTACCCATGCAAAAATTTAAGATCAAACTCAATTACACGTGCAAGATAAAAATACTAAGTGTATTTGTCTTTTCCATATCTCAAAATGGGATTACGTTTGGTATTGAAATTTTGTGGGGGATGTATAGCATCATCTCCCCTAACTCATCTAGTTTTTTGAGAATTTTTGAAAACTTCTAGACCTATTTTGACGACATTTTCTCCAAACATTTAGCGTATTTTCTCGTGATACGCACCCCGAAAATATTAGTAAATGGAAAGCAATTCCATGTACATGCAGTGTTGTCCGATGCACTTTGAGATTGGTGCGCATGGTGTGGAAAATACAGCTAAAAAAATTCGATGGGTGAAATATGTATATCTCTCTCTCTAATCTCCACTGACTCCCTCTCTCTCCATGGCCTTCAGCTTGAGAGCTTTTTTATTTTTAATCTTTTTTAAAAAATTATTTTATAGATAACCTCTTTCTAACTTTATTTTTAATTCTGACACCTTTGGTCACACTATGACCCGTGGTTTGACCAAACTGTACTGCCACGCGTGACCAAACTGTGCTGTCACGCCACCGACTCCTTTAGACACATTTGTTTTTTGGCTAAGTCCTGTCACGCTAAGTGAAGTGACGTGATATCACTCGTTTGCCATGTCGAGGTCTGTGGTGTGATAATGTGCTTTTGCAACGCTACGTGTTGTGACGTGATCAAAGAGTCAGAATTGAAAATAAAGTTAGAAAAAAACTATTTTTAAAATAATTTTAAAAAATAAATTAAATAATAAAAAAGATTCTCGGCATGAGCCAAGAACCAATATATTCTTCTCTTAAACAATCAGACAACCAAGATTATATCGGATTTCGTAACCGAGATTCATACCGTTGTACACAGCTCGGATTCAAGAAAACCAAGATTCAATAAATTGCACATTTTGGATTTTTATCTTCAACAATTTGCAAGGATCCAAAAATTTACATGAACAAAGAAATTTCCCTCATGATCCTTTCGGTTTCAAGAAATTGCATGAACAGAGTTACACAAACCAATAAATTTCCCTTGGGATCCTTTCGGATTCAAGAAATTGCATGAAGAAAAAAAATCACAAACCCCTTCCTCTTCGTGGGCAACGGGATTCACTGGATCCAGTCCCCTTCCTCTTCTTCGGTAACGGGATCCGTCGGATCTGGTCCCTCTCCACCACCTCCTGGTCGGCGACGGAGAAGACCACTGAGGCTAGGAAGCCGCCAACGAGGTGGACAAAGAAGGAGATGGATGAAGTAGTCGTCGGAACCAGCCACCGATGAGGCGCAACACCGCGACCGCCTCGGTACTGGATGAGAGGTTAGCTAGTGTAGGCCTGCAGGGGGAGAGATGTGCTGCCCACTTTGATGTATATGGATGTACGAAATACGTATAGAAGAGATAAGTACTGGTACACAATACGTACAGAGAACTATGCACCAATCTCAAGGAGCATTTCAGCCATTGGATAGTGCAAGGAGTGGAGGTGAGTGCGTGGGAAAACCACTCACTCTCACTAGTAAATGCTCATTTCGTTCTCACACCAACCTCTCCCCTTGGCCCTTGCCCAGGCTCACACAAAATAATCCAATAGTCGGAAGAGAACAAACAAGAGAAACCAAGTTGCTGGAATTTTGATTCCTTTGCATTCTTCTTTGTCTTTCTCCGTCGATTCCTTGCCAATAACTACTACTACTAATACTACTTGCAGTACTAGTATGAGGCATGTATCTATGTATCATCTATGTATATCTATATATTATGGCTCATCCATTCCCTTGCTGGTGTCGTCAGTTGAATTCTCTGCATGCACTCTTGCCTCAGATTGGGCGAATACTCGACTTAGGGCATGTACAATGGTATAGACAGCTACTGTCTATAACAACCATCCACGTCACTTATAGACAGCACTAAAGACAGCTCATACAATGTGTTATCTTTTTAGTTGTCTATATAGATCACACAATCATTTAATGCTTTCATGGATCTAAAAAATCCTATGTGGTAAAGCCGTCGATAGTTTCTTGGGTTTGATACTGCAGTCGACTATAAAACTATAGACAACAACTTTCTCTTTCTTCACTCTCTTTCCTCCACATCATCAAAAATCCTATGTGGTAATGCTTATAGACAGCTTACATCATCCCATTGTACATGACCTTAGAAGCTTTTGGTAGACAATAATGCCATTTATTATGTCTGTCTTTTCGCTTTTTATTTATCGCCATGCAGCTTAAATCCTTTATATTTGCCCGGATTCACCATTCTAGATTGGGTCCCGACCTGAAACAATTCTCCCCAAATCTTCCTTTGGGGAAAAGGAAATGCTCCCGGCTCCTTGGATCGATCGTTCTTCCTTTGTTCCCCTAGCTTTGTCTTGTTTGGATTGAAGAGATTTATATGTCTATCTTCTTTCTGGTACATTCATTCATTAATCAATCTTTGGCGTTGCAGGACAGACTTGTTTTCCTTGTACAAATATTAGCTGCCTCCTACTTAACTAGAGTAGTGAACTGAGCTGATTCCCTTGTAACATTTGGGGTTCGATTTAACCCGTTCCTAATCGAGAGTCTCCTCCGCTAATAGTAATAGCTGCTGCCTGCCTGCTTGGGAACAGGGCCCTCGAATTCCCGTTTCCAAGCTCCCATCTAGTACTAGCCAGGGTTTTCGGGCAAAAAAAAAAAAAAAATTACCGGGGTTGCCGGTAAGGCCGGTTTGGCCGAAAATCATTTCGGCCGAAATTTTCATTTTTATTTTTGTGGATTTTAAATTTTAAAAAACTCAAATTCTAACAAAATTCAAGTAAATTAGATTTTTTTTGGGGACAAAATTTATCCAAACCGATTTTTTCGAAATCAGTTTGTATTCCTACCAGCCCCCACCGGTAAATCCGGTTTAGCTGATTTTCGTCCGGTAAAAAAAACCTTGGTACTAGCAATGTTCCCATCAAACAGTGGCGGAGCTAGACCTCGGGTCTCTGGAGCAATGGCCCGAGGTCTATACTCAAATTCCCACTTGAAATCAACGAGCAAGACAAAAAAAAAATCATATGAATGAGACCACAAGTTGGGCTACGGCTGGGCCGGCCCGAGGCCTTGCCATGGGTTGGCTACGCCCCTGCCACCAAACACACACTTCGTTTCAGTATAGCAGCTATTACAAATTGTAATTCCCAATTTTGTTCCATTATGTATTCCACAAGCCAAGCATTCCAGCATTTGTACAATCCTGGGTATGGAGTATTGGTTGTATATTAAGATTAAGATTAGAATTGGATCGTTAACAAAGCCTTGCCTGCCGTTCGTTCAAAAAAAAATACAAGCCTTGCCACCTGCACAACTGAGGCAAGTGTCAAAGATACCCGTTGTCCAAAAGTATGAACTGAGGAAAATCAACCTTATGATTCGGAACAATGTGTTCATTATTACAAACCTTTAGTAATACATGGAATGGAAGATATCATGCCAACACCCATAAATGATCATTCTGGTAAGTAAAAGCATCATTCTGATCTGGTAATGAAAAAAACAATAATTCTCTATCTAAACTAATAAGCTATTTAAGTGTTTATTTGTGTTTGTGGTCAGGAATATAACATATGGCATGCGTGCTAGCCGCTACATGAAGATTAATATGTTTGACTCCCAAGTCATAGACAAGTTTCTCTAAGTAGTCACTCCACTTGCACTGTCCGTGAAAAGGAATTTCTTCCTGTGCTAATGCTTTTCCAGATGGATCTGTATAGATTTTGCAGCCGCGCTTCAGCTCATCTGTTTTACATTTTTACTGTCTTCACAAAGACAACATGCGCTTATTTTCTAAATACCTTTTTTTTTGTACCGCTTGACTCCTGAAACATTTTTGCACTTGTTTTTCAGGAAGAAGCGGGCTCTTCGTTGAATAAATGAAGCATGAAAAGGCAAACCATCTGCTTGAGTTGAATACTCACATCTACAAGAAGAAAAATGACATCACTTATCAGTAGAACTCACAAAATGCCAAGTTTAATTTGAGAAACATTTTAACCCCATGAAGCATTTAATGTCGTTATTTCAAAGCATTGCTAATGCCTACTTCATGCACAACAGTTGCTGTGTTGGTAGTTTAAGCAAATCCAAGTCACTTCCGGATTATAATCTCAGAGCACCTCTAAGAAGAAAGGCGCACCGTTCATCCATTAGAAATAGAAGGCGATGGTCATCAAGCCCAGAAGCAATGCAGAACAATGTTAGTATACCAGTCTCTCCTGAGGGAAACATCTCATCGATTCCCAGTACAGTCATTGAGGATTCTAAGATGTCAGAGGAAAACGGGAAAGATTCTTCATTCATCAACCACGGTCTGGTTTCATTTTAGTTTTCTGAGTTGCATTAGCGTTGCTCAGTTCAATACTTGGTCGAAAACGGGAAAGATTCTTCATTCATCAACCACGGTCTGGTTTCATTTTAGTTTTCTGAGTTGCATTAGCGTTGCTCAGTTCAATACTTGGTCCTAAAGTTATATGATTAGCCTGCACATTATATCCGTAAATGATAATTGAGAAAGAAACACGAAAGTTCTGTTTAATTTAAGCTTCTCCAAGATATCTTGGATTCAAGGTACAATCTGCAAAAGGGTAGGTGAAGCGATGTGTACCTGATAACCCTTTTGTTTAAAAGCTTCCTTGACATGGAGTGGAGGATAATACTGAAGAAATTAATGCAGTTGGTGGTTAATTCATTTTTTGGTGGTAAGAGATATATCCGTTCTGAACTTAGTGTATCCTGTTTAGCTAGTAGCCTAGTGCAATTATTTTTCTTTCTTGTTTGTTGAATCAAGCTAAGAACAACATCTTGGATGGCTCTTTTTGGTTAATCATGAATTCTTACTGCAGCTGCTATAGCATGGGCTGAGATGCGAAGGCAATGGGTTGGAGATCGTCCAAATGTCTCCCATAAGGCACAACGGGAGCCGATAATAAGGCTCTGAATAATACCCTTTCATTCGCATTACAAGCATTTCTTTTTGTAAGCCAATTCAGACAAGTAGTTCCTTGCATCTAGGTAAGCCATATGTCTATTTTGCGTGGCAGTTGGTGCACAACATACGATGATCTACTGTCAACAAGCCATCGGTTTCCACAGCCGACACCGTTATCTGTAAGACATCTTCAGCTAATGCTTTCCCCAACAGTGCTTTTGAGATGATTTTGATTAGGAACTAGATTCTGATTTCGGAATCTAAGCAGGAGATGGTTGATTTCTTGCCTGACATCTGGCACGAAGAAGGGCTCTACGACTAGCAAACGTTGGTGACCAGAGACTGGTGACCAGAGACTGCTCATGTTGTGCTATTTTTATTGAACAAATTGAGTTATTTGTGCACGAAGAAGGGCTCTACGACACCACTCTGGGTCGAAGCCGGACTCCCATGGTGGCGGTGGGCGTGGAACTCATCAGTGATTCGACTATGACATATCATTGCCCAGTGGCGGAGCTAGTACCTGTTATATATATAATAAATTTTTGTACAGTGAATGACATTTGTGATTATATGTAAGTGTTAGATTGTATATTAGTATATAGAATTGTATTGATTATGTATTATATAAAAGTAGAGCAGTTAGTAGTGAGTTAGTCAATTAGTCACGAGTGAGCAGAACTATGTATTACTTAAGTTCGCACCCTACCGTGAAAATCCTGGCTACGCCATTATCATTGCCTGGCGGCGAGGCAGCCGGAGGAGCAAGCGACGGCGATCATGGTCCCAGTCAAGAGCAGCAAATGAGGCAGGTGACAAGTAGCAGCAGCAGGGACGATCTGTCAGACGACGATGGGGAGTACTTTGAAGTGGAGAGCATCATAAAACAAGTAGCAGCATTTAAGTAGCAGGCAATGAATCCTATTTATATTTCTCTCCAGATTAATCTCCAATGCAATGCAATGCGGTTGGCTTAGTTTGCAGCAGGCAAGCAGCAAGTGGATGATGGTGCGGAGCCAGCAGTGTGCGACTCTAGCCCGTCAGGGAGGCTGGAAGATTGGGTGGAGCCAAGTAAGCTGGCATCGGTGGAAGGAGAACGAGACCAGGGAGAGGGAGGTCTCCGAGATCAGGAGCACCGAGATCAGGAGCACGGCATCTTCGCCGCCATGCCTCCCGAGGCCACCGCTCTTCCTGCTGCTGCTGCTGCGAAGTCCAAAGTTCCAGCAGCAGCAGCAGTGAAGTCCAGCAAGTTCAAGGTGGCCTTCAAACACGGAAAACTATATCGTTTCGGAAATTTCGTAAAACCCCACCAATAGAACCGGTAACCGGTGGCAAAATTTTGAATTAAAATTTGATTTTTTTTTTTCTAGATGTGAAGACGAAATTTATCTAAATTTTGAATTAAAAGTTGAATTTGGATGAAAATTAGATAAATTCTAAAAAATTGCCCCGTATGAAATTTTATCGGACCGCACCTATAACGCCGTTTACCAGCGAAATATCGGCTTTTCCATGCCTCCACTAAGGCAGTCTTCGGCTTCTTCCGAAAAATGAGATGACCAACTTTGTTTCAGTTCAGTGTTCTTCCTCCTCGTCTTGGATTTCTCACTCTCTTCGTCTATGTAGTGTATAGGCTGGCCCATTCTTCTTTTCTTTTCCTTTCTTGCCAAGTCTGTAATCTGTATAGAGATTAAAACGGAAATACACCGAATGTTCGTCCTCACCTCACTCCGCTTTGCCTTTGCCTGCTAAACATCTCAACATCATCTCTCTCCCAAAGCAATGAATTAGGGCATCCACACTGTACTTAAAAAGTAGGACATAAGACTTACAAGACATTCTTGTGACCGACTTCAAGCATTGTGGCCAAAATTGTAAGTCGACCATAGCTTGAAGCCGGCCACAGGCTTAAGGCTCCATCACAAGGAATAAAATAATTGGAACCTCTCTCACCGGTAGTTGATGTTGCTGCCAAGGGGGCGTCGGGGAGGACATAGTCGACGGTGGCCACCACCGGATCCGGTTGCCTGGAGCTCAGGGACGACACGCAGCCATCGGATTTGGTCGCCACCGAGAAGCTCGGGGACAACGCACAGTCACCAAATCCGGTTGCCTAGAGCTCGATGGGAAGGATCCGGGCAAGGGGAGGCGAACTGTGTCACCACCACGCCGTCAAGACCTGCCACACCAACAGAGAAACCATCGATGCCGCCAGATCTCGTGACGCGGTGGAGAAGAGGAAGCGTGGGGGTGGGGGCGAGGAGGACGTAGTGGAGGAGAGGAAGGGCGCAGAGGAGAAGAGACGGAGGGAGAAGAGGAGCCGCGCGGCAGAGGAGAAGAGACGGAGGGAGAAGAGGAGACTCGTGCATGAGAGCTCGATCGAGAGGAGAGAGAGAGAGTTGAGGGGAGGTGGGTTTGGTTATTTTATTGTCACTTGAGCCCATCGTAATACCCACTTGGACTTTATACATTGCAGAAAATATCAACAGCCATATCACCACACCTTAATACATACTTTGTAAATAAACATTGAAGATGCCCTTACAGATTGCTTACATTACACCACATGACTCTTATCTTACAGTATTCTTTTCTTGCAAGCGAAGAACAATGCACACAACCTAAAGTAACTCCTCTCTCAAAAAGAAGAGAAAAAACAACACTAAAGCGATTCCTTACTTCATATGGTAAACAACAGCAAAATTGATGATTCCCTACACCTGCTCAGATTCGAAATGCTCGGATTCTTTAACCACCAAGCAAGCAAAAACGGCCAGCAACTCTATATCACAACTCATTCCTCTTTGGGTCACCTCTTTCCGCAAGCCCCTTTTGTTCACATCATCAAACAGCCAACACCATGAATTCTGTCTTGACAACTATTTCCTTCCAATCTCCCTCTATCAAGCTACAACAAAGTCCTCAACAACGCCTGACTCCCCGACAGCAGGAGATTAGCGGCAGGTGGGGAGCTCGGACAAGAAAACAAGATCTTTTGCCAAAGATTATACAAGCAACACTAGGGCCAAATGCAACTGGTGGACTGAACAATACTAACAGCAGAGGTAACACCTTACCATCTTCACCCCTGTCGGATCTGATTCAGGAGTTCTACTCCTCCCTTAATGACAAGGACATAAAACGGCTGGAGAAGCTGATTGCTCCTGATTGCATCATCGAGGACACTGCATATTATAATCCGCTGGACGCCAAGGTTTTACCTGCACTTCATTTTCTCATCTACTTCAGCATCTCGTGGTTCGGTCTCTGCATGTATGAGCATCAAGCTATTAAGACCAGGTTGCCATACTCAGATTTCATAAAAACAAATTCGCTGCATGCAGAGTACCCGTACCTACTTCAGAAGTCTGATGAAAGCCATGGGAAAGAATGTCAAATTTGCTGTCGATGAGGTATCTCAAGGAGTAGAACCCACTGTTGCAGTAATGTGGCACCTTGGTAAGATCCTGTGTTATGGAATTCAAATTAAAAGTGAGACAATCTGGTAAGATAATGATACCATCATATTGCTTGTTGCAGAGTGGAACGGTAAGATCATCCCCTTTACCAAGGGCTGCAGCTTCTACGTATGTTTAGGAAGGGGAGCAGCGCTTCTTATTAGGTAGCTGAAATTAATACCAATTCTTGGGAGCAAGCTCTCTAATTTCTATATAATATTGTGTTTCCGTGTTCCCTTTGCATGCAAGCCAAGCTATTGGAACTGTAATGTTGTGGTGGTTATATTTTGTATGGCTTTGTTTGAAGGGAAATTTTTGAATATGCCACTACTCATTTCATTGATCCAAATCTACCACTTGCTAGTGTTTTACCCTAAAAGTCACACACTATGCAATGACATTTCTCTAAGAAAAAACTTTTCAGTGGCACATTTGTGAGACATCACCTTTGCAGTGGCATATATCAATTAAATCCTTGTTTGAAAACCAGGGTTTAGCCTCTAAATAAAACAAAAGGTTATGTTCCCCTTGATCTGAGATGGAAATGTTTTCACACACACTGCAGGAAAGTTCATATCTTCGACGAGTCACCACTGAAACCAGGAAAGCTGGCATTGGTAGGCATATACTAACACTTTTCTTGTTTTTACTGGTGTATACAAACTATATTAGTTCAACTAAGCAAAACCATAGCTCTCATTAATTATCTTCCATGAAATATTTCAATGCTTACAGGATATACTTAATATTGTTACCAACTTGTTCGACACATTCCCAAATATAGCTCAAGGTATGTGCTTCATAAAAATAATCAACTTTTTAGTATAAACACTTACTAGTTAAAATCCAGCTAAGCATGGTAGTACACATGCAGGTTTCCTAAAGAATCCAGAAGCACTAGTTCAGTTCTTTGTGAGGCCTTACAAGTTCTTCGTGGAGCCTTTTATCATCCCTTTTCTTGCATATTATACCCACTTTTGGACATATGTGGCTCATGGATTGACTACGGTGCTCAAGATTTTGTGTAACATATTCAAACATTTCGTGTAAAGAACTAAGATCACTGAAAAATGCATATTCAAGAAAAAAGAAAGCAATCATCCAAGATACAATGTGTGGTTGCAAACAATTACCCGTAACACCATGATCAAGGGATCAGCGAAGGGCCCATAACAACCAGCTGTTGCACTTCTACCATGGGGACTATCGATGGCTCAGAACTTCATATGATGCTATGTTGTTTCCGAAGCTTATCCTATCCATGCTCCTGTGAAACAGAAATGGGCATCATTTCGTTTTTAAGGAAATGACTGTTAGCACAAAGATGTACATAACCACAGGAAATGGTTGTAAGAAATGCTGAGCATTACTGTTGCTACATTCTAATATTTTCTTGGCAGCATTAAATAATTGCCACCTATAAATTTTGCCTATGAATTTCTATGTAACGGATTTTCAACCATTTTATAATATATGCCGATTTGTGCAGTGTAGGTTTCCTTTAAGAGGAGAGACTACCCCAGAATTTGTGTACTACACTAAAAAGTACAGTCTGCACTTGGCAGGAGAGGTCACATACAAAATGCTAGCTTTCAAGCCTCATGCCGTATTTCAGCTTTGCATTCGCAATGATGTAAAACTACTTATTTCCATATCTAGCATTAAGCATTCTATTTTGAACTTAAAATCAACTTCATATTCCAGATTCGTTTTTATTTTGTGGGAGGGAGTAAAATACTCAGGTAAACAATGCTTCAAGGCAACGCAAGACAAAGAAATTATCACTTTAGAGTTTAGATGTGACCAGATTTGCTTCTCCCTCTCTCCCTCCTCCACTACAAACCGGCGGGACTTCGCTACGTCACTTCTTCCCTCTCCTCCTCTCTTCACTCTCTCTTCTCTTTTTTTCGGAATTAAAATGACTTTTCATCCGGTTTTTGGGGTTTATATAGCCAGCCTCTGTCGCCAGTTCAACCGCGAGTTTGAAAGTATCTAGGCCTCTAAAAGATTGTTTTGGTAATTAATGATAATATGGAATATGGGACTAACATGTTTACTGAGTATTTTAAAAGGTTTAGTTCCGGTGACGAATGCAACAACCTGGAGATGCATGCTAAAGGTCAACACGAAGGTGAAGATGATTCAAAGACAAGGTACAAGTAGTCTAGAATCCTTTTTCGGTTTACCGATCTTAGGAGAAAAAGTTGGAAGACCGGATTTTAGGTTAAATGTCGTACTATTAAGAGGATCACAACTAGTAGCTTGATAGTATATTCCTGTGCTATTTGGATCAATCTAGGATCATGCATGTTTTTAGAGTGTTTGTTGAAAGCAATTTATGGTTTTCTCAGCTTATCCAGTAGTACCGATGTGTACTGGGCGGTACTACCGCTCTAGTACCGGAGTTCCTTTGGCGGAACTACCGTGAAACGTTCGGACCGTCCGAAAGTTGTTTAGATCATGCGGTCAAAACCTTCGGTCCGAACGTTCAATTCGATCTGGGTTGTCCACGTGGACAGTCCGTTTGTTTAAGCTGATCTGATCGTTCTTGACTCAACGGTAGTATCGGCGTTCTTACTGCAGAACTACCGTATCGTGGTAACACCATTTAAAGCGCGGTACATTTTTTACAGAACGGTGTTTTCTTGGAGTTTGTTTGCTCTTTGAAGGAGCGGTAGTACCGGAGTGCAACTCGTGGAACTACCGCAACCCGGCACATCCGATATTAAGTAGTGGTACATTTTTTACAGAATGTGTCGTTTTGGACCTCTTAGTAAAACGGTTGTACTAGCTCTTATAATCGGAACTACCGATGATCAGAACTACCGCATGATAGTTGGCGGTAGTACCGCACTAAATTTTCAACGGCTCTCTTAGAGCAGGTAATGCGTCTGCGCTAGCCGTTATTGGACGTTTTGGGAAGGTGCGGTAGTACCGGCCGTTCAACGGCGGTACTACCGTATTTGCTGAAAGTTTCCCAACGGTCGAATTTGTTTGTGGAGGGTATAAATACCCCTTCACTTGCTCTTGGACAGCAAGAGAGCTTTCATATTTACATCTTTGAGCCAAGAGCATTCACTTCACACCTCATATACACTATTGCATTTATTGTGAGGTGGTTGAGCCCAATTCAAGTGCATTCATTCTAGTTTGATCTATTGCACTTGATTGCCGTCAAGCAAAGATTGTGATTCATTACTCTTGGTGTTGCCAATACCTAGACGGCTTGCGGGAATTCGCACGGTGATCTCTTCAAGAAGATTGTGAAGAGGCCCGGTGCCGAATTGTGAGTGGTTTGGTGTTCACCATCTCCGGAACGAAGAAGAACAACCACTAGTGAAATCGAGGGAAGACTTAATCCGTGGAGCCGGCTTGATTGGTTCAAATTTCCTCAACGTAGACTAGTGAAGACCGGCAAGTCTTCGATACCACGGAAAAAACTTTATTGTGGTTAATTCTTGTCTTTACTTTTGACACTTACAATTCTAGCAATTCCTTTGTGCTTGATTTTCTTAGCTAGAATTGTATCTAGTTTTGACATTAGCTCTTTATAGTGTTAAGTAGCATAGTAGTTCAATTGTTAAGTTGTGCTAGGAAGCTTTATTAGAACTATCTTGTTTAAAGTTTTAAATTAGTTGATAAAATTTAGAAACCTCCTATTCACCCCCTCTAGTCGGTTATCTTTGATCCTACAGAGTTCATGTCGCCATTTGAACTGACGATTTGCACACTCTTGAAGCTAATTGCCAGTCCAAATGATGATAGGGAGTTAGAATGACGATTGGCAGTAAATGGCATTATGTCGCCATTTGAAATGGCGGTAGTGGCCTGTTTTTGTAAAAAAACGACTATTTATTTTTGTAATTATCTTTTAAATTAATATTATTTTAAAAAAATTCCAAAAAGAGCAACCACGACCTAAATGCACTTCATGACGTTAGTGTCTCCCGAGTTTTTGGTCGTATTGGCACATTTGCTGGACGAATTAGCGAAAATGACACTCGTCGTGCGGTATTTACAGAAATGGAGCCTCCCCCGCATGGTCACCGTGTGGGATTTACCAACGAGCGACACGTACCGGCTGTCGCACGACCACCGTGCATTGCTTCCCCGTTGCGCCACGCGACAGCCCTAACCGGCAGTCCGGTTCTCCGAAGAAACAAAAAACATCGGTCCGTGACATCTAGATAGCAATGTGACCGATAATCTCCCCTTTATTCCCTTTCCTTTCTATCCCCTCACTGTCTTTCAATCGCATTCGTTGTACATGTGATAATACATTTTTGGAATGAAATTACGTGTTTTCATCCGGAAAATATTGTTTGATATGATCAGGTGTTTCAGAGCATTACATGATACACATGCGGGTTTATTACAATCAACATGAAGGAGGAGGGGGTATTATCACATGTACCCCTATCAAATAGGACACTCTTTGTTAATTTATCAGTTTAATATGGGTGATATTGTCTAATATTGTATTGTACCACAGACTAGATAAGTTTGTACTCGAACTAACTGAGGAAAATGTTTGGCATGAAGATCATATAACAATGTACCATAGCCTCCGACTCGTGTGCGTTTCGAAGGCTACGGTATGTTGTAATCTGCATGCCACACATTTTCCTCGGTTGGTTCATGTACAAGTATTTCTAGCCTGTGCTACAATACAGTGTTAAAGAATATCATCCACATTTAACCGATAAATTAACAAAGAATATCCTATTTAACAATGTTATTCATAAAGGTAGTTGGATCTATCATCTATGCAATGATGTCTACAACTAGTCTCCGCGGTGCCATAGCCACTGCTCCGTGTCTCGGGGCTGTCCACGGTGGCAATGAGTGTCGAAGTCATCCATGTTCTGCAATTTCATGATGTAAGTGGATTGTATAATAACAAACATAACAAGGATGTAAATTGTATATAACTCACATCGTTGAAATGGAGTACGCCCGGGCGACCGGATACGCTACGACGACGGCTGGTCTCAGTCGCAGGAGCCTTCCCCTTCCCCTTGTCTCGGGAATCCCCACGTCGGTGTCGTATGTCGAAGTCATCTATGTCCTACGATTCCATGATGTAAGTGCATCGTACAGTCAAAAACGTAACATAGATGTAAATTCTACATAACTCACGTCGTCGATATAGAGTGCGGCTGGGCGATTGGATACGCTATGGCGACTGGGCTCAGTCGCAGAAGCCTTTCCCTTCCCCTTGTCGCGTGACTCCCCACATCGGTGTCGTGTGTCAAGTCCCCCGTGTTCTGCGATACAGGCTGGACGATTGCATGTTGTTAGAAGGACAACAGGGCAAATACAAAATCAGGACGCGAATTGTACGTAACTCACCTCTTTGAAATGGAGTGCTCCTAGGCGATAGGAGAAGCTACGACAATTGCTGGTCTCAGTAGCAGGAGCCTTCCCCTTGTCCATTAGGCGAGTCCTGGGGTTCTACGGTGCCTCCTCAACAAGGTCCGGTACGTAAGGTTTCCACCGCTCGAAGGTCTCAGCCCGCATCGAGTAGTTCATCATGTACTTCTGCTGGATGAATGCCATGTCGTACATCTTTGGGCCGTTGATCCACTGGAAGAAGTGGCAGCGCATCTCGAGCTGCCATTACACGAGGATGAAGTTAAAAATTTATGAAAATCAACGTTGAGAGTGGAAAAATCGATGTGTATAAAAACACTTACGAGGTGGTGCCTGCACGTGTAGTACGCCCGGGCGGAGGTGTCTAGGTGTGTCGACTGAATGATCTATGTTGGCTCACACACACACACACACACACACACACACACACACACACACACACACACACACACACCATGGGACCGAAAACCGTGGTGGTACCAGAGCATTTTTCATTGAAAAATCTGGGTATTGTAGATGTTTGGCCTTCTTCGCAAGCCACTTGCGCTTCTGCAACATCCTCGCGTAGAAGTTTGCCGATGAGTCTGATATATCTGGGTATCGTAGAAGTTTCGTTGTACATAACAAAACAAGGCGATTAATACATTAAATTGTGACACTGAATAACGACCAGACGAGCTCGGTCTGTTGGGGCAATCCTTCATTGAGTGCCCAGGGGTCTTGCATATCATGCACTTGATTGTGCGGTTAATACTGGTACGTTGGTTGGCATCTATGTCGTTTCGGAAGTGCCGCATCTACCGATGTCCCTTCCCTATTGTCTTCAAGACCTTGTTCGGGCCTCATTGCACCTTGCCCGGCCAAAAATCCTTGTAGTTCATGTCCAAGGCGTACAAGTGAAACTCTGCACTCCATGTACCGAAAAGGTGTTGCAAGTCGTAGTACTCGGAAATTTACGGCGTAGACATCTACCTTATTTGCGCGCACGACTTGTACACATGCGAGCATGGCTTATGCACGAGCTTCGGCTTATTGTAGGTGCATGTAGCCATATCACCCAGGGCGCATGCCTGTTTCCTTTCCCCCCTGGCATGACTGTTGACATATTTCGCAGCCTGATCTTGTACTTCCTCGTGAGGCCATTGATTACCCGAATGTCATGCATTCGGGCCTTCTCCATCTTCTAATCCATATGCCTCTACATGTTCTCGGACCACTTCTTGCCTTCCTCCATCTGTCGCTTGGCTGCGGTGGCTTTGTTGACGAAATAACCAACAGTGTGAGTCCATGTCTCCTCGACGATCGCAATGATAGGGAGCCATCACACACCTTTGAGGACACTGTTGTATACCATGGACATGTTAGTCGTCATAATCAAGGTAGTCAGAGTCGAGATCCCGAGTCGGATCGATTTGCCTCTGGTAGGATCGAATCGTAGTATCGAATCGTAGAATCGCGATTCTACGGATTTGTAAAATACACATATTTACCATCTATACTATAAGTTTGTATGATTCTTATAAGGTTTACCACTTACTTATTACCAAAAAAGGGCAAAACACTTCTTGTCACAAAACAGAAAAGCACAATGGTTCGACATGATGGGTGATATAGTCGAACTACGGAGAACAAAGATTACCACAACGATATAATATTTTGCACGCTCCTTGTTTATTTATAGTTTCATTCTCGAAATTAATATGAACAAATTTTGCTCTAAAACAAAATATCAAGAAAGCTCGGCCTCTAAAAAAATTGCCCTAAGTCTCTACAGTAGGATCAATAAGTCGTGGGTTCAGAGAACCGTAAGACTCTAAGAGTAGGATCGCGATCCTAACTACCTTGAGTAGGATCGGATCGACAGTGAGACTCGGATCGACAGGCTGTCGTGGGTTCGTAGAATCGTAAGACTCTAAGAGTAGGATCGCGATCCTAACTACCATGGTCATAATCCCGTATCTTGCACTGTCTGTGTCATAGAGAAGGGACCATTTCTCCAATTCAGAAGTGTGACGACCAGCACAATTTTGCCCCCTCATTTTGCACAAAATTATGCGCGAGTTTCCCTCTGAGACAGCACATTCTGTGCTACCATCTTCAAGCTCGGCCTACGGTTGCTCGCTTGTAGAGGCCCCGCATCATCAAGGTTTCCTGACGCTCTGCGTCGAAATTCACGTACACCATCGGCCTCCCGTAAATGGCCGCCTCGAGCTGGGAGGCAATCTACATGTACGGCTCCATGCTACGCTTCCATTCACATTGACGAGCTCCCACACGTCCTTCGTGCGGGTGATCCCCTCAATCACAAGTTTCTTCGTCATTGCCTCCGTGACGAACTTCCTCCGGATGCAGCTTCGAAGCTCGTGAATATTCATCGTGTCTAGCCCTTCTGTTCGGACCACCTTGTACTGACATCTCGACAAGTCCAACCCATCGGATCCGGCCCGTACGAGACCATCGTCATAAAATACTACCAAATCATGTATGTTCGAAATTACCTAAAGCCACAACAACCCCATCCGCGGTATGTGATATAACAAACAATGACGATAAATTGCATGCAAGTGATCGATTGCATATGTGTAATTAAATACGAAAAATTAATTAATTACCAACAATTTGATTACTTCTCCGAAAATTAATTACAAGTAAGTCATTACTACCATGCTTACCACTATTAAACCACATGATCATTACCACTTAATTACTTATGACTAACTAATTTGCACTAAATTAGTTATGTCTAACTAATTGCTAGTAAACTAATTACGATTGATTAATTACCACTAAATTAATTATGAGTAGTTAATTACTAATAATTTAATATGTCGGACTGATAACCACTAAACTAATTATGACTAATTAATTACCACTAATTAATTACCACTAATCTAATTACAACTAATTAATTACGGCTTGTCGCGGGACTCCCCATGTAGGTGTCGTTAACAATGGTGTAAATTCTACATAACTCACGATCGTGGTGACAGGGAGACACCGCACACCTTTGAAGATGATGTTGTACACCTCGGACATGTTGATCGTCATAATCCTGTACCTCGCACCGTCTGTGTCATAGAGAAGTGACTATTTCTCCAATTCAGGAGTGTGGCGATGAATCCACTCCAAGAAACTTATGGCACTACTAGGTTGCTCTCCTCCAGTAACTCTGGAGTGGACTCCCTTGTATGTCTCGTAGTCCGGTGTTCGAGGTCTCTCTAGATGGACTCAAACTTCTGTCTCTGGTTCCGCGGACATAATATCTTGAACGTCTTCACAACTTCCTGACTGCGGAAACACACAACTTTCTGACTGCGGAATCACGTGAACAAGTTAGATGCAAGATGACTCATGCACCATCGGGTTTGCATGTCGTTCCACTACTGGGGGGTTCCGTCCCATGCTGCATGGTGTTGAGGGTCGTCAACAACCCAGCATTACGGTCTGTGATAAGACATACGTTGCGTTGGTCTCTCACCACTGCCCGCTTCACGTTCGCTAGGAACCACAGCCAACTGGATGTGTTCTCACTCTCCACAATAGCAAATGGTACCAGGAGAAGCTAGTCATTCGCATCAGCTGTCACCGTGATGAGAATGATGCCCTTGTACCTCCCCATGAGGAAAGTGCCATCCATCGTGAGCACAGGACGACATAACTTGAAACCTCCAACGGCCTGGGCCAAAGCCCAGAACACCCGATCCAGTATGAAGCAGTTGGGCCCTCTGTCAGTATCTTTACTCTCAATTTTGTTTATGTACGTGACGATGTTTGATTTGGTAATCTGGTCGAGCAATCTCGGCATAAGGTTGTACTCCTCTTCGTATGTCCCGTACATGGACTCTATGACATTCTGCTTAGCTCGTCGGACCTTACTGTAGCTGACTGGATAACCAACCAGATTGACGACTTCTGACATCAGCATCTTGGGGAAGATGGACATGTTTGCCGCAACTAGGTGGCTGATGAGGCTTGCCACATATGCGGAAGTCATGTTCTGATGCTGCCGCAGGGCTCGCTAAGCTCGCAAGCGTGGTCGGTCAGTGCCTTGACTGCGAAGACCGAGCCAAAGATATTTGCTCGTTGAGTGCTGACCTTACCAGGGCAACCTTCCACTACGCGCTTCACTGTGTAATGTCATAGGTTAGACCGGTGCACTTGGTACATACGACTGATGGACGAGGCATACCATGCTATAGCTTGTTGTACAACCACCTTGCTAGAGAAGCGCTGCCCAACTAAGAGGGTGTTGGCATTAAACCCCCACTGGAACCCTTCTTGCGGCAGTACATCGGCCGGGAGTAGCTCAACCAGCAGAAGTTGCCGGCCGCGAGCTCGTCGGCGTCGACGTCGCCCTCTCCGTCCCTCTCCCAAGGGATCTTTCACTTCTCCCCGAGGATGATGGCCTTCTTCCACAGCATGTCCACCGGCTCCACCTTGTCCCTACGCTCCCTCCGGCTTAGCCTCATCTTGTTCGGGATGTTCATGCTCAGGCTCATCGACATTCGCCGCTTCGACATCGACGCCGGCAGCGCCACCACCGGTGAGATCGGCCCATGCATCGCCAGGTCCGGCGACAGCGTTACCACCACCTTCTCCTCCTCGTCACTCTGCTGGATCTCGGCTTGGCCACCATCGGAGATGGAGTCCATCCCGGACTTTAAGTTGGACGCGGCGGTGGCCGCCTTCAGCTTGTGGCCGCACGCCGAGCACATGGACGAGATGAGCGCGACGGTGGCGGCCACGCACGCGATGAAGAAAGACAGTGCGACGACATCGTGGCGAAGGAGTGCGTGCCGTCCGGTGGCAACGGCGGCGGCCACCTTGCCATTGTCCCGGGAGCCCAGCCGGCGACGGGAGAGAGTTGCTGCCCCGTCGTGAGCTAGCTCCTCCCTGCCTGAGAGGAATGAGGCTGCTCTTCACAAACTTCTCTTCCCGCGAGAGGTGGGAACCTCCCGTTTCCAAACTGGAAACTGGGAAGGCCGGTTCGGTTTCAGGTTGTGTGGCTGAGCTGAGGGATAAACAAACTCCATTGCTTTTGTTCTTAATTGGGACAAGCTAATTTTAGAGAGAGAAATGTTGGGATAAAATAGGGCTTTCACCTGTGTAAACCTACAACTAGACTTGAAAGTAAGACTAGTTGGTGTACAGGTTGATTGCATGCTTGAATACATTATACATGAATGCAAATTAAGATTTAAGACAGCCAATAGTCTAATTTACTGCTATGGCCGTCCTTTTACAGTGTGTTTATCACATACCAACAATCAATTGGGACTTTGACTAACCTTGTAAGCTACTTCCCATGAATCCTCATGGTCCAACCAGAGTGCACTTTTTTCTCCTAGTGTACACTGAAAATGTCTGAAAAAATTGTACACGTTTATGTAGTGGTCCTCTAAGAAAGCTCTTGATGCAAAATGGGGGCACGCAGCACGCTAAGTCGCTAACCTTCCGAAAAATTATCTAAAATGTTGCCCAATGAGAATGGAAGATGGAATGATTTACTGAACTGGTTTGACTATACTACTGTGGTCTTCAGAGTTCAGTTTTGCCAGATTTTGTAGGTTTCTTCTTCCCCTGCCACCATTTTTTTACCACTTTTGACACCTTGTTCACATGCCCTTTCAATTTTTTTCCTGTATCCTTGATCTGCTTCACAACTTCTTGTTTCAAATCTTTCTTTTGAGGACCCTTATCTTTTAGAACTTTACCCTGCAAGGAGTACAAGAGGCGTGATTAAACGTTAAAAGTTAACATAAACATATTTAGCTGAAAAGGTGCAAAATATTACCAAGTTCTTGGGAAAGTTATCCTCCTCGTCTTCATCGTCGTCATCATCTTCATCAGCCTCTTCAGCATCAAAGTTGTTTTTCATCAGATCATCTCGAGAGTACATCTTCATGCTTGGGGCTCCCGGAATACCCTGTCATCATCAATAGTCTTCCGTGACATTTGAATCTTCGAAAATACTTGGATAAAGTAACACAGATTACAGCTAAAATATCTACCTCCATTGATCTCAAAATCTTTTCCATCTCAGCATCTTTTGATGGCTTTGCAGCAAAGGGTTCTCCAGGGACCCGATCCTGAATTTTTTCGATTGATGTGTCAGAAATGACATGCAGATATTTATATACCAAAGCCTCACATCCTGATATTTTTTTTATCAGCAGGTTATGAACTTTTACAAGCAAAGCATCCAAACATGTGTTATAATCATGTCCCAGATCATGTCATAACTTTGTCAACTCCTTGGTTCTATTGATACAGTTGCTATTAAACCTCTTTTTCCTTTCCCTTCTAGGAAGGGTTTCTTGTAATGTCTTACAATGACATTTGTATCAATGCGCTGCAACATGTAATTCAGAAAAACTGAAGTAAAAATCAACATATGCATTTCTGTGGGGTACAGAATTGTAGAATTTGATACCACAATTGAACTATATCCGAGTTAAGTGAACCATTATCAAACTAAAACAGGCCTTGTTAACCTATATCAAACTTAGGGCTTCCAAAAATAACAGCTAAAGCTCAACTTCAGACTAGTACCACATTCATGCTCACATTCAACATGATCCATCTGAAGCCCCCCTTTCTTTGCTGCTGTTTTCCAAATGCAAGTACCCAAAATGAAGCCATCTAGCATATTCCCTGATTGATCATCGCTACAAGCAGTGCTATTGGTAATAATCAATTTAAAAGAGCAGGAACAAGAAGGGAAGGGCTCACTTTTGGAACTGGTGGTGGATCCACAGCACATGCTTCGGAAAGATCTTTGCAGAGAAATTTCACCAGCTGATCAACTGAAGGTCTGTTCTTGTAGACAAACTCAGCAACATCTGTATCAGCATACCCCATCACCTGAAATGGATTTAGTTCAGTGGAGCACGATTTCACAAAAAATCAATAGAAATAATAGTGCTGCCTTATTGCTTAAAACTATTAACAACTGTAAAGAAAACTTCAACAAATGCTATGAAATAATAACATAGTTAAAACATTTATTATTCATTCCAGATGCACTATCATAATATTATTTACTCGACACCTCTAGAAGTCAAAATATCTTGTGAAATATGTTCATAAGGTCTATATAGTGCAATGTATAATCAATTAACTAAGTACTGATCTTCACCTCCTGGCATGCACGCTCAATGGTCTTGCATTTTGAATTACAATGCCCTTCCTCATCTTGCTCAACAAGCTGCAAAATACTTGTATGTATCAGAATGAGATTGAGATGATACATTTGTGCAGGTATCACAAATTAATCACAAAGCTACGGCAACCAAGCATAATCAACTAGTGCACTTTAATTTGTTTAGCAGTAATACATATCATTCATATTATCTGGGATGGCACTATCAAGTCTACCTATTGAAGATTCAAAGGTGAGCTCCATTCGGAATAAAGTTTCAGTAGTGTTTCTACGGGAGAAAATCGAACTAGATAAGTAGCTATAAATACATCAACCAAAAAAGCAAACTTAAAGGAAGCCTGAAGAAAACCAAGACTTCCACATAAGAAGCTCAATTACATCGCTAAGAATAAGGAATTCCCTAAAAGAATTCTCCAGTTTATATTGTCAATTAGATCTTAATGTGTTTGATCACTGTTTAGTTGTATTTTGATAGATTAATTACTTGTGTTTGGTGATAATTTAAACAAGGTATTCAATCTGGGTCATACTACTATTTATTTATTTAAGAAACTTATGGCATTGCATTTAGATCGTAGGTTTTTTTTTTTTTTTTTTTTTGCGAAGTAGATCATAGCTTTTTGGTGATTGGTGAAGCAGATTTCATAGCTTTTGGAGCCTGGAGGTGCACCAAAAGTACATAGCTGGGGGGCACTTCTCCCCCCGTGGACAGAAGCAGTTAGATCAGTTTTGTTTGCAGATTTAGCCAGCATCAGCACGCACACATCCACATCAACTCCAGCCAAGAATGCCAATTTACCTCCAGCTTGTCGCCTTTCTCGACGATATCGATCCGGAGCATCCAGTCCGCCTCCTGCTTCTTCAGGTTGCACACATTCTCCGCGATCTCGATGATCTCGATCTCCGGCACCTGCACACACAGTCCCACCCCATCAACGCACCACCCAAGCAGCGGCTCAAAATTAACCGAAACCAGGTACGAAGCAGCAGTACCTTCTTGGCGGGCGGGAGCGCCTGCTGCTTCCTGGCGACCTCCGCGGAGATCTCGCGCGCGATCCGCTCGCAGACCTGGCACCGGATGTAGGGGATGTCCTCCCGCCTCGCGGCCGTCGCCTTCTTCTGCCCCGCCGCCACCGCGGCGGGGTGGAGGAGGATGGCCGCGAGCGCGACAGCCAGCGCCACGGCAACCACGGCGCTCCTCACCATCTTCCTTCTCGCTCCGTCGCTCCTTCTGCTCGCTGTTGCCGTGCCGCGTGACTTGAAGCGGTGCGGTGCGGTGCTCGCCTATGTGGCGGGTGAATTCTGCGCCGTCCGTTGGTACACGACCGCATGATCGGAGGGAGGAGGAACGCGTTGGGGGTGTACCGACCAATGGGAGGAGAGCAGGTGGGATGCGTGACGTGGTTCGCGGCAGAGCGGCCTTGTGCGTGACTATGACCTGGGTTCGGTGGTCGAGCCACGCGGCCTGGGGCAAATGGTGAACGCTTGTTTGTGGCGCCCTAGCCCTGGAGACGCATGGGGACCCGTCAGCCGCGGCCCGGATGACGTCTAGCCGAGCGTGTTGTGGAAGCGGACGGCGTAGCAGGCCGGAAGGGATGACATCGGCGGCGGACCCGGCGATTATGACCCGACCCGCGTGCGCGAGAACGGGCACGGCAGTACGGCACGGCGGTGGTGGAGTCCATGCGCCGCTTCGCCGGAAAGGCGAAGAGAGCGAACAAAACTGGCAGTCTCATCAGACGCGTCTCATCGTGGAAAATAAATCTTATAGAGATGAGAGTTAACTCTGGGATGAGAGATGTGAGTTTGATTTTTTTAATCCCAATCTCTTGTTTGACAAGAGAGATGGGATATGGTGATAGATTACTTTGTAGCTTCAAAATAGCTTAGCATTCTATTCTATTCTATATGTTAATTCTGCGTGGGATTAGCCTCCTCTCGGCCTGGCCACGTCGCCCGAAAAAAACGCGCCGTCCGATTGCTCCTCGCCGGCGCTCGCGCGCTCAGGCTGGGACACGCGTCCGCTGGGCCCTCAGGTGGCGCGTGCGCTCGACGCCCGCTGGTTTCTTCGCTCGCGTTCGCCTCAACGCGTCCGGTGGCCCCCGCATTCGACGAAGCGCCGCGTACGTTCCCGCGCGGGTGTCCTATCGACGTTGCATCCATCTCCGCTGTTGTCCTCACCTGTTGCCGCTTTGGAGCGCTGGACGCTGGACGCGTTCGTGTTGGTTCAGAACCGTCGAGTTGGTCGCCGCGTGTGCGCACGGGCTTTGTCGTTCGATAGCAGTTACAGCAGTAATCCTTTGAACTTTTGCATGAATATGAAGATGATCGCATCACGAACCAAGAGTTCAAATCTTGACTCAAGATGGCGAATTTGTATAGAATTTGTATCAATCTTCAATTATGTGGTAATGTAATCACGGATGAGCGGAAGATGGAGAGGGCGGTGATAATCCGCACGCAACTATCGATAGGTGATGTTCTAGGAAAGAACTTCATCTTGCACCACTTAGTAGATGTTGGCCATGAAGCCATCGCTAGCGACTACAAGGTGATGAAGCCTCTCACAAATGAGAGGAGCAAGAAGGGTAAGGTCATGCGTCGCACATTATTGATGTTTTCCAGTCTAAGAAGGGCAAATGATAGCATGAGGCATACCTCGCCATTACAGGCACAGAGGATCCACATCCATTAGCTGCACTTATGAATGTGAATGAACCCCGATGGCAGCCCCATCATCATCATCCTTTGGACATCGCGAATGCCACACCTAGGCGCTCAAGAGGAGAAGATCGCGCATGGAGCCGATTTAGGCAGAAGTTCCTGAATACTTCGCCTATTAGATCCAGTGCACACATTGCACTTGGATCTTTTATAGAAACTTGCAGTTTGTAATTGAAGCAGAACCTTAAATTATTGGATAATGGTTGCAAGCTCTAGGAGAGCAAAGCATTAAATTCTTATCATGAGTCCTGCAAGGCTTATTTTCCCGTCTTTACAATAGCAAGTTATGTTCTGATATTTGAAGTATTTTATTTATGTGTTGCTTACTTTCTGCTACATATTAATCAAGTACATTATATTAGAACGCGTGTGGCGCCCTATGGAGGAAGTGGGCTATACTACACTAATATTAAGGCACTCGCAAGCCTATCTTGCCTTGAAAACCGTATTTAGAAGCTCAACTTATCTATCTCTAGCATGATAGATTATGCCGCCTAGGTCCTAGGATAATGAGAGATATAATTAACAATTCACAGGACATAATATGAATATAAAGAATTTCCGAATATGAAAGATTTTGCGGAAATTAATTATTAGAGCCAGTATCCAGGACGAAAATGGGAATTAAAAGTTGAGCATTTACATCGCATATCGAATGGATTAGCGAACTTTGAAGAATTGTAATTTACCAACTATATGTTCGACTCTCATCCGGCCTACAACATCCATCCAACTATACAACTAGCGCAAGGGTCGATCGAAAACTCCTCATCTTCGTGGGTTTGGTTGCAAGGGTTATATACCTATACCACCACCGCAGCGAACTGAAATGGGTCTTCTCCAAAAGTCTGGGATATACGTTGGTTATGAGACAACATCCATAATCAAGTATTTGGACCATATGATGGAGATTTCCGATAGTACGCCGCAGCCATTGAAATCTATGCATATGACCCGCGTACTATCCACCGCCGGACTACTTTAGTGATTTGAAGAGCGTGAATAAGTAGCATTTGCTTGGACAAAAGTGCCCAGAACTAGAAGGGGAGCGGTTGAGACTCGGCATCGGTATGGAACCTTCGTAAAAGGCATATCAAAATTGAACACCCCATGAAGGGAAACACCAAAGAACCGGACATCCGTAAGATGATTATGAAGAAACCTATTCCTGGTCATGGCGGAACTCCTTTAAATATTTATCTCAATGGCGATGAACTTGAAGTTAGAAGTGAAATTGATGGATGAGGTATCGACATACCTTTATGAAATATTGATTCGACATTTGTATGAAGATACCGAATGTATCACCGTCTCCGAACCAAAACAGAGCAAATAGAAATATGTACAGTGTGAAACTCGAGAAAGTCATTGTACGAAGTTAAGCAATCGATGAATGTGGTATAATCGCAGGCGACTTTCTATGCAAGAAAGGCTACACGAACAATGAGAATAATCTCGTGTATTTATACGATGATATTGCGCCTTCGTTCGGCTGGAGCGCTGGACGCGTTCGTGTTGGTTCAGAACCGTCGAGTTGGTCGCCGCGTGTGCGCACGGGCTTTGTCGTTCGATAGCAAGGGATAAGAAGAGGGAGTAATAGCAGCCCACTTTCCCCGTTCCCATTTTTAGCGCCTCCTCACGCCGCAGCCAATCCAAGGACAAAAAACCAAAGAACCTGCCCACGGTCCGCGACGGACGAGAAGTCGGCAGCGGCTCGGTAGCCTCGGTGGACCGCCTCGGCATGAGGGAGGCGCCGGAGAACGTCGACACCGCCGTGGGATCCGTCGGCGGCCGACGGCTTGGATGGCGGCTGAGCGGCGGAGGCCCAGAGGACGAGTCGACCCAGCTCGAGCGGCGTGATGCGCGGCGACGGACGAGAAGCCGGCAGCGGCTCGGTGCCCTTGGTGGACCGCCTCGGCATGAGGGAGGCGCCGGAGCCAGAGGGAAGGATCGTTTGGAAGCTGTCAGCTGGGAAATGAAAATGGAGAAAAAGTTGCATGCCTTCCCCCTCCCCCTCCGATGCGTGTTTCCTCTCACATTCTTCAGCACCAGGATTCAGCACAGTCGGTTATGGACCTTCTGGTGATGTTACGGTCCGCACCCTTCTCAGGGGAGGTGACGCTTTATGAAACCCTTAAGTGGTACTTCCGTAGATTTTGTCGTCTTGATTCCTGAATGCTCCACATTTGATGCGCTGCTGCATGCTTGCCTTCTACTCAGTGCACATGACAAAATACTGACTACTGATCTATGCCACTAAACCATGTGGAGGTCAACTTTCCTGCATCTTCTTTACCTTCTGTGCTCATAGAGTCACTAGCAATAGTTTCATAGTGGTGGCTGTCCTCATTGTGTGAGCAAACAGTTCTTTGATTTTTAGTCAAAAAGAAAGGATTACATTGTCTGCTCATGTCAAGTGAATAGAAATCAAACGAGAGTAACAACACACACTGAAGTCTATACATCTTGAGAAAAATCCAAGCAGACAGAATTTTGACCGGAAAATCCAGGTTATTGTCTCATGCCTGTTTGCATGTGTTTTTTTCCCTTTTAAAAGCAACCCTCTTTGCATGGTTCAGCTACTGCCATGTTAACTAAAGGTCCCATTTTTAAGTATCCCTTGTGGTTATTGCAAAATTTAAATTTTGCATCAAACAAATTATTCTTACAGATGTATAACATGACAAACTTTGATGGGGACATCACTTCTTCGGATACACACAACAATCCTCCACTTGATATCCCAGGATCAATCACTAGAGCTCGCGCCCGACAATTGAATTTACAGGTGAACTCGTTCCTAAGTACTTCTTTTTGTTCATTTGAGAATCGATTGCTACCTAATGATTTAATTATGATTAGAAACCATGGAGAGGACCTGGAAGTACTTGGAGAAGGGCTACGAGGTGCACAAGTCCAGTAAGGGCGGTCGAATCATGTTGGAGGCCCACTCAAGCCGACTTCGAATCCAATTCGGAGTCCAGGACCAGGCCGCACTAAAACGGACACCCAGATCGCATCCGGGCTCCGTTTTGGACGTTCCACATATGTATCGAAAGCTGAGAAGACGACCTTTCCAATGGCTCTGGTCCTATATCAAAATTCCTTCTGAGTCAACGGGAATCGTCGAAACAAGTGGGCATTCAGAATCTGTCAGGGTGCTGCATCACCGTCTTTTGGGCCGTTCGGCTTTGTATCGTGTTGGAGCCCATTAGGGCGTGTCCAGGGGTTTTGCACGCCCCGCAATCCTCTATATACAGCCGCCACCCCCACCATTAGGGTTGGGTTTTGCTTAGATTAATTCTGTCTTCAGTTTCGCCGTTTATCGGTTTGTGAGACCTCAACTTTCGAGTGCTAAAACAATACATCTGCAATTCCGTTGTGTTCTTCCTTGTTCTTGCTTGTGTTCTTCGATTCGCAGGCGAGGATTAGCCTTCTTGGCGAGGTCAACCGGGCAGCGCACGGTTGATAACCTGAGGAGACGTGGTGCTGCGATTGCAGGGTTCGGAACGTGTTGTTCGGAAGCCGAATCGATTTGTGTCGCGCCTCCACCAAATCGAACTTATCCAGAACCTGTTGGAAGATCGGGACCCGTCCCCGTCAAACTTGATCTGTTCTGTTGCCTTTTAGTTGTGCGTCTTGTGCTCCTTTTTTGTTTGTGCTTCTGAATTTTTCTGCTATTATGTGGAGCTGACTTATATGCTCTTTTATTTTAGCAACTGCTAGGTTCCGTCAGTTTTGGGATGAGGCAGCAAAGAACCCAAACATATTGGATGTTGTTCCAGGTATATACATTTATTGAGGCATTGAAGCATTGTTGGTAATATATTGCGAAGTCTTATGCTAACTTTAGGTTTTGTATTTTCATTTCTTTCCACCGAAAAGGGTGCCTGCTGGCTAGAATTTGTATTAGTACTAACAGGAACTTGCTATGGAGTCTTTCTACGTTTTTCAGTTTGATGCCATCTTATGCCATTTTTATGTATTCTTTTATTTTGATCTACAGATGAAGTTTTACTGACACTATTGAGTCTTTTTGTAGATTTTGAGCAGGCAATCAAAGCCTATGCGATTCATGTGCTCTCTTTGACATACCAGAAAGTTCCTAGGCCTGTTCTTGCTGAGGTAAAATATGTATCCTTTTAAATTAATTATGGAAGTTCTACAGGGTGCATACGCTTTCATATGAGCTTACTCTGACAAATTTTGCATGATAATGGTAATTCAAACACCATATTAGATCATGGCTGTTAATATTCTTTATGTGAAATAAATGCATCATCATCATCCAAATCATGTTGCTTATCATATTAGATGATAGATGTTAATATTCTTTATGCCAAATACCTATGGAAATGTTATCCATATAATGTTTTCAATGACTTACATATAGCCAACTTTGTAGTACATGCATTCTTCCAAAAAAAATTCGTATGGTAGAACCTATGTTCTGTATTAGTTAGCATCTTTAAATTTTTAAAAATCATATGTTACAATTCCTGCTCTACAGTAGACAGCTGAGATTAAGGTTAGTTCGTGACTTTGAGTTTCTTTGAATTTTTAGAAATCATATGTTACAATTCCTGTTCTATAGTAGAAAGTTGAGATTAAGGTTAGTTCGAGACTCAGTTTGATACAAAAAATGAAATACCTAAGCGAGATCGTTGTTTATCCACATGCTGAGACCTACTTGACATCTGTTTCACGCGGGTGTACATATTATGTGTTGTTGGTTATTTTAGTTTTTTTCTAACCAATCATATGTAAGAACAAGTTCTGGAAGAGACAACTAATATTACATTCTTTGTTCTTCGTAGGTTATCTACATACTGTTTAAATATGTCAGCGAAGATGTGTTCCAGAAAACTACTTCGCTATACTAGATTGTTAGAGCTCTACAGTTTAATGATGGCGTTTGTCTTTCCGCCTTATAGTTGACGAATAATTGCCGTACAACATCTAGGTTGTGCCAGCGTGACATATCTCATCGACAGCGTATATTTCTTTGCTTATAGATCCCCTCAAAACAATATGTCATTGCACAATCACCAGGTATTTCTCCTTTCTCAGTTATATGTGGATGACAAGTTCTAAATGATGGAGAAGTACCTGAATGAGTATGGTCGTATAATGATTAAGTCTTATTTACTTTGTGCTTCCTCCGCCTTATAGGATATTGGGTTCCCCTCAGTATGTATGTATATGTTAGTTTGCTCGTTGTGTTGGCCGTGTTTGTGACCGCACATGGACAATCAGCCTTTAGAGTACGATAGCGTTGTTGGCACACATCATTCTAAACAATGCATTTCTTTGTAGAGCTAGATGACCTGTCTAGATAAAACTGTGATTGCTTCGTTCTCATGTATAATGTAAACAACGCATTTCTTTGTAGAGCTAGATGACCTGTCTAGATAAAACTGCGATTGCTTCGTTCTCATGTATAATGTAAGACTGATTACTTGAACCTTTCCTTTGTTATAGAAATAAGTTGCTTAAACCCACACACTTTTACATTATATGGCGGTACAAGTAGGCTGTTCAGAAGAGAGTTCAATGTGTTGCAAGTAGCAAAAAGAATGCTATATGAACAAAAACACATGAGCGAAATGCTCGCCATGTTCTCAACATGATTATAGAGTTAGAAGGGTTGTGGGTGCAGAATGGGCCAATATTTGTCCACAAGAGCAAATGTGCTTCCTTAACCCCACATAAATGTCCTCAGACAGTTGCGGGACTCGCTTCCTCCACGCCCTCTTGAAGAGGTATGCATACCTGTTCTTTATGAATGGAAGATTGAAAATTATTACCCTCATAAGTATTTTCGTTGAATTGTAAATCAATCCTTATCCTAATGTCATGATTAACAATGTATAGTCTAACTGAAGTGTAATTTATCTTTTTCTTTATTTAGGTTTCTCGTGTGCAGGTTCGTAGAACCATAGAGCAAGAACTTGAGAAAACCATGCACTGATCTATTTGCTAATTTTGTCTTCAGCCCTCTTGCAACTGCATCAGTACGTTTTGTGGTGCTCGAATGAACTTTCATTTATTTGATTGAAATTCATAGTATGCTCATGTGAGTCTTCGTGAACATCTCGTGACAGATAGCACAAATTCATCATGCAATTCTGGGAGATAGCTGAGAGGTAGCTGTGAAAATTCAGCATGATAGTGTCGAAGAGATTGTATTAGAGATTTCTCTTTTCTGGAAAAACCTTTTATAACATAGTTAGGATTGCTAATACATTTTTTTATTGGTGATCAGGATTTGAAGAATGCAAAATCATTAGTTGAATGGATATAATCATATAATGATTTAATCTTATTTGCTCTTTACTTCCTCCACCGTAAAAATTATTGTGTTCCCCTCGAGACATGTATATAAATATTTGTATTAAATTCACGTGGAGAGGGACAGGTAACTAAATATGAAATTATCTATGGCAATGCGCCTTGCAATGGTCACGTTAGTACCTAACAAAAAAAACGCAGAATACAACATCATCGAGCCCCGCGCCATTTGGCGCGGGTTAGTTTCTAAGTAAGTGATAACGAAGGACTAAGATGTATTACTCCTATTCTAAACAACAATTCCCCCGCAATTTTGCGTTTAAAATGGTAAGAAGTATGCCTCAAACTCTCAATTCCCATCCTACCAAAATTTCTATGTACGTCAGTCAAACAAGAAATTTTATAACTCTCACCTCCAAATTCTCATTCTCTCTTCAATTCCCTTGAACCAAACAGAACAAGCAGTGGTTGATTTGTTTTGTCATGCGCTAGAAAGAATCTACAGGTGTAAAAGTGATGAGGTGTGGTAGGATTTTCTTCGCTCGTCGTGGGGCTCTGAATCATAAGCTTCTTCCTCGTGAGCTGTCGACATGTCGTCGATCGGGGGATGTTGAGTGAACATTAGCGATCTGATCGTTCGTAATTGTACCTCACTGTCTAGCGACTGCCTGTTCTAAGCAGCAACACAGTCTTGGCCCTGTTCTCCGGGACACGAAGCACGCACTAGATGCGACGCGAAGAGCGATCGCCAGGTGATTTGACTGGTGCCGTGGTATCTCGAGCCGTGATCACCACTTGGACCCTGCAGAACTAATTCCCCGTGTTTTGTATTCGAGCGAATCCACGCTAGTGCGTTTGTACTGAGTTTATTTGGCATGCCAACGCACGATCCATGTGCACGCACGATGTGTGCACAGTGGCGGTGCCGGGAATCCGCCGCGTGTGTCCAAGTGGATCTACGGTAACTGATAGGGTGCACAGAATACTATATCTAAAAAATATTTTTTATATATAACTATGTATATGTAATATAGATCTTTAGCTTAACATGAGAGAACAACTTAAACCATAGCTCAGACAAATATGATCCATATTGACTCAGGGGTCTCGATATTTTTGTTCTGGATACGCTGCTCCCTAAGCCGAACCCTAGGCTGGGTCATGTGCCTTGGGCTAAGCCACACAAACCTATTGTCGGACCCGGATTTTCTAATCCGAATCCTCTGTGAAAACATTGTGCTATTCTCTGGATCAGTGGATAGCACTCATAAGCATTGTTGAATCATCCATACATGACGTGAACTGAAGTACCAAATTTATTACAACCAACAGAGTGACATAGACCACGTCGGGTCGAGTTTTACAAAAGGGGCCGATCAGGCCAAATTGATTACAATACAAAAGAGCGACGTAGACTACAGCGGAAGCAAAAGGGGTAGAGCTCATCTCTTCACGAAAGCGATCGGGCATCCTCAGATACGATCGATATCAACCAAGGGTGGATAATATCATTTATGCAAGTACCGACGAGTCCACTAGACTGAGACGAGACCTAGACTACAGAACTAGTCTACTCTTCATCAATTCCTTGCCTATTGACTTCTGGGTCCTCATAGTATGCATAGTCTCCTTCATCGGCGTTATCTGAAGGGTTTAGGGGAGAGCGAGAATGAGCACAACTTCCGTGCTCGCGAGCCAATACACAATGCAATAATATACATGCAAGGCTTAACAAGGATAGCTTGGGTTCTTTTATTTGCGAAAGCAATATTTTCAATTATCATAATTACAAATTCCTATCACTTAGCAGATTTAACAAATTGTATTTTATTAAAGAGAGTATTTGTGCAATATTTTGTATCAGTAGAGGTTCCCTCTACCTGATGCTTATTTTGATCGGAGCGAACTCCACATATACACCACTGAGTCCGAAAACTCAGGCAAAATCCAATCTTTGGGCTAGGTGAGCCCGCCACAATTTTCATACCACCTATAAAGGGTTTTTTTGAAATAGAACTAACTCAAGTTAAGTTCTCATGTCCGCCTTTGACCGTAGGCACAGCTGTTTAAACAGTTTATAACTCTGCAGAGATTGTACACTTTACCCACAAGAGACGATTAACCCGTTGCCCTACATGATTCCTTGGTCATGTAGTCAAGAGGTCGTCACAATAACCTTTCTAAATACCCCGTCCCTTCCATCGTCTCACCTATATGGGGTTACGCCAATACGTTGCACGGGATGTCTACCTCAGCGACTGGCGTAGCATGGCTACACCTCAGCGACTGGCAAACTTCACCCTTGACTCGGTGTCCCTTCAAGCCCGACATACACAGAGCTTGTGCCCCTTTATCCCTCCAGTGAGATGACTTTCAGGATTTGATAAATGTACTAAGTCAAGCTGCAGTTTGTTGCAGACTTGTGGTTGTACTTGTTATACACAAGAGGTCGTGACAAGATTAAGTCCTTAGGGGTTATCTGGGTGGTTCATTCCACATTCCATCCACAAAATGACATTCCGTGGGCTACATTAGTACCCATTGTCATACCATCCAACTCTCCATCCACCCAGATAGGGTAATAGAAATTTTAGGGTTTTTGAGAAGTAAAAAACAACAATTCAACCATCTCAGTCATTTACCCACAATGACTGTCCAAATCATTTTATGTTTGAAATTATGATAATTAGGACATTTTAATGTCCCGATACTTAAGCAAGTCTAGCATGTCGCTTAAGTACAACCTATAGCTAGATTACCATATAGTTACTAGGGTGACGATGGAATTTAAGGGATTCAAGTTGTCAAGGATGACATAATAATTAGTTAATCATCAAATGAGTATTAACTACCTTAAGCTTTAACATATGTTTGATTAAGGAATTAAAACATGCAATTTGCTATTTTAAAAGAATATAATTTGCATAAAATGTAGGCTCAATATGATCAAAGTATTGACTCGCCTTGGTTGTAGGGAAGGGGGTCAGGGTAGTCTTGTCCTTGCTCGACGTGGAGGTCTCCGGCGTCTTCGAACTCTACGCGGGCGAAGTACCGGCAAAATAAACGACAAGCAACAAGAGCAATTAAATATACAAGAATACATAAATGAACTCCAAATTGAACAAGACCTATGCCATTAGCAAGATCTTGATTTTACAAATTTTTAGAAATTTATTTTACAATTTTCAGAGTTGAAATGGGGGAGATATACATATTTGAAGTCTTACTTTTAAATTAAAAGAGAAAAGAGAAAAGAAAATCAATCCAAAAAGAAAACCGGCGCACCCACTATGCACTTTCGGCCCAGCCCACGGCTCGGGCCGAAACAGGAGCGCGAGCGTGAGGCGCGGCCTGCGGAGCACGGCGCTTGGCCCAGGGGGCGCGGCTTCGGGCGGGGCTACCCTAAAGGGAGGGGGCTCGGGCGAGGCCGAGAGAAAGGGGGGAAGCGGCGGCGGCGCGCGGAGGGGGAGAGAAGAGGGGCTCGGGCGCGGTGGCGCTCGGGAAGAAAGGGGCTCGGGGCGTAGCGGCGGCGGGCTTGGCCGGCGGCGACGGCATGGGGAGGTGGGGGCGTGGCTTCGGGCGGCGGCCACGGGGAGAAGGGAGGGGTGTCGCCGCGCGGGGAGAGGAGGAGCGGGAGCTCGGGGGGGGAAGCGGTGGTGCGTGGGAGCTCACCAACGGCGGCGGCGACCGGAGGCGACGACGACGACGGTGGCGGCAACGGAGAGGTAAGTGCTTCAGCTCTTCTTCTTCTTCTTCCTTCTAGCTCCTCCTTCCTCGGTTTCTTCTTCTTGCTTGGGGGAGGGGAGAAGGAGAAATGGGGAGGAGGGGAAGGGAGGGTGCCGAGGGGGTCTTATAGGCCGCGGGGAGGAGCGGGGAGGCTCGGGGAGGAGGGGGTCCGGCGGGCGTGCAACGAGGGTGATGATGGCGGCAGGGAGTAGGCGAGCACGAGGCGGCCAGGAGGTGGCGTGCGCGCGGCGACGGCGTAGAGCAAGCGAGCGCAGGGGAGGGAAGGGAGGAGGGGGGTCCGGGCGAGCGTGTGATGATGGAGCTACGGTGGTGTGTGAAGTAGGGGGGGCTCGAGCGGGCGTAGCTCCGTGCTAGGAGATGACAGGGCGGGGGAAAAAGACGACCGCAGCGGCATCCTTGCGATGCGACAAGGCGGGCGCGACGCTGCTCTGGCGCACGCGTGCGCACGAGAGGAGAGAAGAGGGCGGCACAAGCGAAGACGGCCAGGAGGAAGAGGACAAGGGGAGGGGAGAACCGGCGGGGGTTGACTCGGGGAAGAAGGAGAAAAGGGGGTGCTACACATGTCATTTAAGCTATAGCTACGTAGGGGTTGCACTAGTAAATTTGTTAGGGCTAGGGCTGTGGCCTCGCCAACTCGAGGTCTAACTCCGTCCCTGTGTTGCTGCATGCTACAGGAAAATAAGTGTTTTCAGATGGAGTGAATGGTCTACGTGGTACTACAAAAGATGATAAATGATCTACATGACACTAGACAGTTTACACGTGAGCTGCTCGTTCTTGACACCACCACGGTCCGTAGTGCAGCCACAGAGTGGGGTGGTCATTTCGATCTGCAGCAGTGCACGGATCGCATCCCGCGTTGCATCCTGGCCCTTGTTTGCCTTCGCTATTATGTGTGTTGCCTAAGGCCCTAAGGTGTGTTTGATTGGCGGAATCTTTCGATTCTCTAGTAATTCTATGATATTATCTTATTTGGTAAAACACCTAGAAATCTGAACTAGGAATCTAAGATTAACTTGGGAAACAGATTACCATCATTCCAAGAATCTCTTTCGCGTAGAAAAGGGTGTCTATCTTAGATTACCAAGGAAAAGTAATCTTTGTTATTGCGTTTTTTTATCATATACTTTTGATTCACCACAGTTAAATTTTGAACTTTCAGAATTCAAAATCCAAATTATGATTTATTTTAACATTCGAATATCTAAATTATGGAATTTAACAATTATTTTTTCAAAATATGAATTTTGAAACCAAAATATCAAAAATTTGAATCCTAAATTTTGGAATCTTAAATTCAGACAATTTAAATTTGAAAATTCAAAATTTCAATGTTGGGTTTCGAAAATCTTTTTTTTTTCTTTCTTTCAAATTTTGAATTCTAGATTTCAGATATTCAAATTATGAGAATTAAATTTTAAAGCCGAATTTTGAAAGTTTCAATTTTGAGTTTCAGAATTTCAAATACTGAGAATTTAAACTCCAAAACTCAAATTTTAAAATTTATATTTTCAAAATTCAAAATTTGAACTTTTGAATCATAAAAAATGAAATTCTAAATGTTGGAATTTTAAATTTTAAATTGTAAAATTCAAAATTTATAGATTCTAACCTTCATAGTTTGAAATTATGATAAAGACTAATATGTAGTTTCCTTCAAATCAACCAAATGTTAGAATCTTAGATTACTGATAATGTGTTTACCAGTAATCAGATTGAGGGAAATATTAGATTACAGGGGAATATGAGATTACACGTACCAAACGCACCCTAAGCTTATTAAGTGCGCAAGCATAAAGTATGCATGAGGATAAATACAACATGCTTGGTTTGGTTTGGGATTGAGCCCGGAAACAAACCGAAAATTTCAAAGTTTCAAATTTTCTTGGAGTTTCGGATTTATTTTGAATTCCTTCCCAATTCGAAAACTCCCATACCATTTCCGCTTTCCTCATTTTACCATCCCATCTTCCTATACCGAAAACTCCTTCTTCAAAGCCGTCATGCCCTAGTCTACTTCTGCCCCGCGTCGCGCCGGCAACCTTCACCCCCACCGCCGCTCGCCGCTCCACTTCACGCCAAGCTACGCTAGTAACCACCACCTCTCGCGCCACCTCACCAACAAGCTTCGCATTGCCATTAATGCGAGCGCTAGCTCACCCTACGTGCCTTCGCCTGCATCGCGCTCCATGCCCCCCCTCGCACCTGCTCATCGTTCCGCGCCCGGCCTCACCAGCATGCATCTTCATGCTAATGAGACCTCCTTGCCAGCACAACGCCGCTGTACCGCCACCTTGCCCCTGCTCAACGCCGATTACGCCCCGCTGTTCACCTCGCCGACACTCGCCGCGCGCACCTCGATCGATCACTGCCACCATCGCCTTCCCAGGCTATAAAAGCCCCTCCAATCCACGTATTTCTCTTCGCCTACACCCACTGAACCTCACCATCGCCTCTCATCCCCTCCAGCTCCAGCCATCTTCTTCAATTTTGCTACCGCCCCCTTTCTTCTCCGGTGAACTCAAACTTCAATTCGCCACCACCCTCTAGCCTTTTCCCTCCCGACCCCGTCGCAACCACTGCCTCACCACCCCGAACCTTTTCCCCAACCCCTCCACACCTATCCTCCCGGCACCATCCTCCACTGTCGCTCCAACCACGGCACACGTGGCTAGACTGCCTCAGTGAGCCCCAAGCCTCGCCTCCACCTTCCCCGAGTCCCTCTTCACCCATCGGCCCTCCCCAGCTAGCCAATTTGGCAGGAGCACCACTAAATCGCCGCCGTCTTCTTCCTTTGCTTCGGTCTATCACCAACGCTGCCACCACCCCATCCCTGAGCCACCGCCGACGGCGTAAAACCCAAAAATGGGTTGCGTATGTCGTGGTGATGCTCGCCGAGTCTCCCAGCGCCGCTAGAGCCGCCACTTGCCTCGTCGGCGCCATTTTCTTTGGCTCGAGAGCACACTCTGGCTCTAGGCCGTGCGGCTCAAGCCGCATCTGTGCTGGGCCTTCTAGCCTAGCCGAGTGACTTTGAGCCCAGCCACATGTTGGCTTAGCCTAATACTACGTAAAATATTGTTCCAGGTCTAGCCCATCAGTGTTCATCAAAACCCGTTAGCTCACAACCCAAAATCTGTCATTGTTCGATAAGACCTATTTCTGTTCATAAATCCTAACCCACCATGAGCATTATGAAACTGACACTATTCACCAGGCCCATTACAATTCGCCTAAACCCATTTTTGACATAATATGTCTATTTCAACCCTTTCGAGCCCGTGAATCCCATTTTCAACTCTGTTTAACAAGATCAAGCACCCAATAAACCTTATTCGCCACACCATCTTTCTATTTTCATTTTTTTCTGAATTCTATGTTATTTGCATGTTGTTCCCAGCTCATTCCTTGTTGAGCTCGGATATTTTATTTGGATTATTTTCTTTTGCGCTAGGTTCCGACTTCGATGATCAAGCTCCGAAAAAGACACAGGAGAGATAGAATTTTTAAGACTTTGAGCAAGGAGGACGTTGCATTCATTTGATCATTTTGAGCCTATATTTCATGTATTCATTATTAATCTCATTATTGTATTTAAGCCAATTACTTTATTATTACAATTATACTTTTGAAAGACATGATATTTAGATAAATCCTATCACCCACATACACCCATAACTTCTTATTCTTTGTAAGCCATATTCAACTTGAGGCTACATAAAATGATATCAAATATTCGGCAATGTCACACAAATTATTTTTAAATATTGATAAGGAAGATTGGCTAATCACCTATTGGTTTTGGTGGAGAGTCAAGGGTTGGAACCAGAAGGATGGACAACCCAATATACTTGATAAAAGTTAGTTAGAGGTGACATCGAGAGGTGGACGACCATGAGTTGGTAAATGGTCTATCGCCCCACTAGATGACAAGTAAGGACTAAAATCTTGTGCCAAATAACAAACAAAGAAATTGCTCAACCACGGGTTTGATTTATCCAATATGGCTTAGTGCACTCCTCTTCCGATTGAATATCTACAGGATGTTAACTGCTCTTGTTTGATAGAGGAGCCGTGGAATGGGGGTGAGTCAGGAGTGGATCGGTTAAGGGCACTCGCTGAACTTTACAACGGTATGGACAAGTTAGCATGAGACTGTGCACTCCACTAATGGTCGGTTGTTTTTCGATGGCTATATTTACCTTGAACCTACCAAGTAGAGACTAGAAAGGTTGAGTAGTAAAAAAACTACGTTATCTCAACTCAGTGACACGCTATCGTGTTGCATGTTTATAGATTGATATTACGAGTTTGAGGTATCTCATGACTAAAGTTGAGCAACTCTACAGAGTATAAATAATGGTATTCGGATATGTCGTACTTCTAGTTAATGAAGTTATGCTCATGGGTGATTCCAATATATGAGGCATAAGTAGAGTTTACATATGTTAAGTTTGTAATTTCAGATGTTGGAAACCCCTGATGTTTATATTTATTATTGTATTATTGCTTTAAATACTATACTGCTTTCAACTCAAATATATTGCATCCCACATATTCCTATTATGGTAAAACTGCTCCATTCATTTGATAACCCTACAAGTAGTTAATTAGACTTTTCCATGCAACTTGCTGAGTATTATTGTGCTCATACTTGCTAAACATCATTAGAAGAACCCTGGGAGGAGGTAGATGATTTTTATGATCAGGAGGAGCCACTCGATGGTGACGACTACTGGTACTAGGTTTCGATCACGCTCGGGCGTGCCTATTGTTCAGAAGTACTTTTGTATTGTAATATATTATATTTGGGCTTGGATTCCCGTCCCTGTGTCCAAACTAGCTACTAATCCCTAACTGTTGTAATAAAGGTTTGCCTCTCTTTTGTAAATGTGAGCATGCTTGTAATGCTATTTCTTGCTTTGCAATTGCACATCCCGAGCGGTTGTGAAGATTTTAACGATCTCAAAAATGGGATGTTACAAGCCCGAAACACCATAGGTTTAGGTGGGCGCATGTATTAAAGGACAAAAGGTGGCATATTTTTACATGGTTAATCTTTTTACATGAAGCAAGAACACAAGTGGAACATAAGTGGAATGTCGTATATACATGGTTAATCTCAAGGCTATTCTAAACTCTTTCGCTGAGTCAACTGGCTTAAAGTTGAATTATCTCGAATCATTTATGGTGCCTATTAATATTAATGTTTTAGACTAAAACTCTAAACTGTCAACGAGGATCTTTTCCATTTACTTATCTTGGGTTGCCTCTAGGTTTGAATAAGCCTAGAATCAAAGACTTTTTCCCTCTAATCCAAGGAATAGAGAGGAGATTATCCAACACTACAGCATACCTTTCCTGTGGGGTCAACTCATAGTGATCAATAATTTAATGTCGCAATTGCCTACATTTTATATGCGCAGATTGAAGCTCCCCAAAGGAGTTATAGAATAAACTGATAAATATCGTAGGCACTGCTTATGGAGAGGATCAGGTGTTGAAAACCGTGGTTCCTTTTGGCTTCTCTTACTAGACAGATTAAATCACGAAATTTACTGAGAAGGAAAGACTTTCATATGGGTAACTATACTTGTGTTCTCTATGATAGTGGTCTTGAGGAAACTCTATATCACTTTTTTTTTCTTTCTCTGAACTTTTTTATTATTTAATCTATTTTTAAAAAAATATTTGAAAGGATAATCTCTCCATAACTTTATTTTCAATTCTGATCTCTTTGGCTACATCACAACGTGTGGCATGGCAAAAGCACATTATCACGCTACGGATCTCGGCATGGCAAATGAGTACTGTCACGCTACTTCTCTTGGCGTGACAAGACTTAGCCCTAACAAGGATTTAACAATCTTTATTTTATTATTTATCTATAATTCTTATTATGGGTAAATACACCGTCATACGGTTCTTAGGTATACCTCTTATGATCTTAAGGGAGAAGCCATCCAGGTGGTCGTAAGTCCTTCTACGACCACCTCTATAGTCGTAAGTACTTCTACGACTACCTTATTATCGTAAGTTCTTCTACAATCACCCCTAGTCGTAAGTTTTTTACGATCAGTATCCAGTCGTAAGGCTTTCTACGACCACCGCTTGATCATAAGTTCTTATACGATAACCTCTGGTCGTAAGTTATTCTACAACCAGCTTAGCTACGATTACCCCGTAATCAATAGAGCCCTCGACAAGTGGGCCCAATTGATTAGGGGATCTAAGCAGTTAATATACGTTGTTATTCTCTAGAATAACTGCATGTAACACGTCATTATCTTTGACAAATAACTACCAAGCAACGTGGAGGGGTTACCACTCCAGTGATTACTACCATTATTACATCTGTTATATGGAATAATAAGGTGCCTTTTGACCGGGAGGAACGACTACCTCTCCTCGTACTATTTAAAGGTTTCAGTCAGAGATGATAAATGCACGAACAATCGGGAGCACAAGTATTAGCCTTTACCTTGATTGTAATCAGCATACTCAATACAATGCACACAGGAGTATGGTTGTTATTATCTCCGAAGAAGGCTTAAACCTGTATAAAAATCCTTGTCATTGTTTCTATGTGATCAATTGTGGAGACCCCCGAATCAAACAATCTTTACGTAAGATCGGTTCTAAAACACCGACAAGCCCAAAAACGGACGTGTGTTGGCTCGGAGGGCTATCGTGGTAGGTTTAGTCACGTTGTAGTTGGTGACGTGACAGCACAATTTGATCACGTCACGGGTCATAGCGTGACCAAAGGGGTCATAATTGAAAATAAAGTTAAGAAGATATTATTTTTTTAAATGATAAAAAAAATAAAAAAGCTCTCTTTCTCTCAACAATGCTGCTGGGATTTTGTCTGCCCCACAAGAACTCGGAATATTTCAATTCAGGAAGTCATACATGATTTTAAGATCAGCTTACAACAACATTTTTTCATGGATGTATTCGTATTAATGGCTTGGAGCATTTGGATCACAAGGAACAGGAAGGTTTTTCAATCTGTTCAACTAACACTCGCACATTCTAAACGTAAATTCCACTTAGAGTTTGCTATGGTTATCCATAGAGAAAAAAAAAATCCTAACATAAAAGCATGACATTTTTGTTTTGTTTATATATATATATATATATATATATATATATATATATATATATATATATATATATATATATATATATATATATATATATATATATATATATACTCTAAGATCCTTTCCTACCGTTTCTGTAAAAAAAAAAAGCCAAAAACTGTAGTCCCACGTAGCTAACCAACACTACGGGTATGCAATTTTCGAAAAGAGTTAAAGAGGTTTAACTAGCAAACAAAAACTTCACAACCTGTTGTGGGGTTTGGAATTTTTTTATTAATTAACTTTTTTAAAAAAATTATTTTAAAGTTAACCTCAACGTACTTTATTTCTAATTTTGACTTCTTTGGTCACACCACCACCTATAACGTGACAAAACAACGCTATCACGCGATAAAATAAATCCGCAAAATAATACTTTTGGTTACACCACTGGTCATAGCGTAAACGACACTGTCACGCCATGGGTAGTGGCGTGACAAGAGTTTGGGTCGGCGTGACAGCGTTATTTTGTCACGCCACGGATGGTGGCGTGATCAAAATGATTAAAATTGGAAATAAAGTATGTGGAAGTTAACTTTAAAATAAAATTTAAAAAAGATTAATTAATAAAAAAATCCGAGGGTTTGTGATTAATTGATTACCCAGGACCATGATGCCCATTTTAAACACATATCTTTTCCCCAATTCCTGTAGAAAATAAAAGGTCTGAAGAATTTCAAAACGTTGGTGCATATAGCATTTAGTTAGAAAAAGTAATTAAAAATTTTCCTCCCACAGCATTTTCTCCACCCCCGCTACTCCCACTTTGTGAAATGCATAAATTACACGGCCATTCTCGTACTCTTTTTAATAGGTGGTTCAGAATTTCCACCCAAAGTCACCAGGTCAGCACCACCACCCGGCTACGAGCCTCGACGCGCTCCACCTGCTCGGCGAAATGACGCTCAAGCACTTCGACCTTGAGATCGCCTCCCGGACGCTGGTCCAGGCCTCGCGCCCGCCTCCGGGCTTCCCCGCCGTCCTCGCCGTCTCCAACCTTGACCTCATCCTCGGCCCCTTCCCCATCTTCCTCGTCTCCGTCTACCCTCCCCCGCCCTCCGGCCTCGACGCCGTGGTGTCCGCCGTCCGCGCCGCCCTCCCGTCCTACCTCTCCCGTTTCTTCCCCTTCGCCGGCCGCATCGTCCGCGACCCCGACACCAACATCCCCGAGGTCGCCTGCACCAACGCCGGCGCCGAGCTCGTCGTCGCCGACGCCGCCGTCCCCCTCGGGGCCGTCGACTTCACGAACGTCGACCGGTCGCTTGGCCTCATCCAGATACCCTTCGACGCGAGCCTCCCCCTGTCGCTGCAGCTTGTCCGGTTCGCCTGCGGGGGGTTCTCGCTGACGGTCGCCACGAGCCACCTCCTCGCCGACGGCAGGGCGTTCACCATCCTGCTCAACGCCTTGGGGGAGATGGTCCGCACGGGCGGCCTCTCCCGCGAGCCCCGGCTCGATCGGTCCCTGTTCAGGCCACGGTCGCCGCCGCGGTTCAGCCCGTCGCTGGACGCCGAGTTCGCGAGATTCACGACCGACACCATGATCAACCCCCTCCTTGCCGCGGCCATCCAGCGGCGGCTGTACCGCATCGAGGCGGACGACCTCGGGGAGCTCCAGAAGGCGGCATCGGGCGGTGGCCGCCGCAGCTCACGCTTCGTGGCGCTATGCGCGTACGTCTGGAAGCTACTCGCGCGGGCCGTCGGCGACTCCGACCCCAACTGCCGGATGGCATGGATCATCGACGGCCGGAAAAGCGTCGAGCCATCGCTAGGCGCCGGGGACGGCGCCTTGGATAGGTACATGGGGAACGTGGTCACCTACACGTCCCGTGAGGCGAGCGTGGCGGAGTTGCTGCGCATGCCGCTGCACGACGTGGCCACCATGGTGCGCGCGGCCATCGCGGCGGTGATGACCAAGGACAGGTTCCAGGAGCTGGTGGACTGGATGGAGGTGAGGAAAGCGGCGTTCAAGGATGGCGGGAAGTGGACGGAGGCGGTGAATCTTGGCTTCGGGAGCCCGGCGCTGGTGATCTCCGGGATGCTCCCGTTCCCCATCGACGGGGACTTCGGGTTCGGCAAGCCGAGGCTGGTCATGCCGTGGCTGCGGCACGGCCGGCTGGGGTCGGCGTCGCTGACGACCCTGCCCTGCCCGAGCGGGGACGGGTCGTGGTTCGTCTCCGGCACGAGGATGTGGCCGCGGCTCTTGGAGATGGTGGAAGCCGGCCCGGAGAGCTTGCTGAAGCCGGCGACGGCGGCGAGTCTGGGGTTCGCGGTGCCGGCGGGCGCGCACGGGTCCCGTTTGTGAGCTCGCGACGTACAGTCGTGTTGTACTATGTTGTTTCTGCGGTGATTCTCCTGAAATCGATGTACGGTCTTGATGCCTACCGAGTTTTGGGTTCATTTAACATCTTTTTGGGAAATAACAAAAATATCCCAAGCGCGCAGCGAATGAAATGGTACTCCTATCATGCGAAAACACCCTAGCAAGCTATCTGTCACTGACCTAGATCGCGTAACCAAGTGAGTAGTAGGTGGCCTGCCACTCACCTAGTCCGCGACAAGTCGGTAGGAGTGTGTGCATCACGACCACCATGGCCTGGGTTAGTGGTAGGCCGTTTGACACGGTCTGATGCACAGTAGAAGGTTTACCGTGGCTTTTTTGCGCGATAAAGATGCTTTTTTTACTATTTTATTTTAAAAAGAGACTAAATGAACTAAAAACTCGATGCCTACCTACCTAATCCTGTTTTCTCGTTGTTCATTGGTTAACGTAGTTATTTTAAGAGAAAAACTAAAAAACGCTATAGGCTCTGACAGTATAGCTTGTTGTCTCCTGTTTCTCCCGACACTTCTCCATCTCTCTCTCTCTATCTCTCACAGAGCAGGCAATGTGCGATGGCTGCGCTAGACGAGGCGGGATGGAGGGCCACCAAATCTGATGGTGGACAGGTTCATGCGCCGTCGACGGGTTCACAGTGCCCCCAGGATGCAGAGGGAGGTCGGGGAGGCGGTGATTTGGTGTGGGCGACAGAGGAGGGCGGCATGACGAGGCGATAAATATTAGGTTAGGCTAGGTGAGGGGGCATGGTAGAGGGAGACTGTGGTGCGGTGAGGCGGTGGGGTCGCCACCGGCTGTGGGTGGGGGGAGGAGGGGTGACCGGGTGAGTGAGGCAGAGGAGAAGCGCGGAGCTATGAGCCTATGACCGCTGTTGGAGAAGAAGGCGAGGAAGGCAACAAGCGCGGAGAAGAGAGAGAGAGAGGAAGGAGAGAGAAGCGACGATCTCGTTGTAACGGGATAGTGCTTTCTAGCTTCTGTAAAGCTCATATCCTCACGGGTCAACTACTCACATTCTAAAATCCACTAAAGTTTAGTTAAATGAACCTGAACTGTACATTTATCAACACAACAAGAAGTTTGTATTTGTGATATACAAAAATAACAAATTCTTGCTTGAATAGTGTTCAAAAAGTAAAACATAACAAATTCTTGCTTGAATAGTGTTCAAAAAGTAAAACATAACAAATTGAATCGAAGCTTTGAACATGTCTTCCTCCGCTCGAGTAGATTGATTGAGCAATATCCCCCAAGGCCTTGAGACGGTCTCCCATACGTACCTTTGACTATTACTTTTTCTAACTACATGCTACCAAAAACTATAAAAAAAAATTAATAATTCGAAGTACTTTCGATGACAAATCTACTCATATAATTTTCTTGTGACAAATCTAAATATTTGTCCAGGAATTAATTATCAAAGTTTTAAAATTTTAACTGTACAAATTCTAAAACAACATTTATTTAAAAACGGATGAAGTATTTCACTATTCCAGCAAAGATGGGCCGCAAAATTTGCATCCTGGTGGACAAAACAAATCTTGAATTCATCGAAACTGCCACTGAGGTCCTGAATCTCGTCAAGGATTGTCATGATCGCTGCTCGGATTTGGTCGCAAGCATTCCAGAGATTCACCAACACAAGAGAGTTTGATTCAATAATCACTTTCTTAAAATTCCACTCAGCTGCAAGTTTCACACCAACCCTGCAGGTTGTAGGCAAGAACTTCGCTTGTCATAACATTAGCGCAATGCTCATACCATCTCGCACAATCTAGTCAAAATGGCCCTGAATCATCCCGAATAATAACTCTAGATGCCCCAATTGACGATTCTGAATTGAAGGCACCACCGACATTGACCTTGAGATAACCATACGGAGGAGGCTGCCAATGGTCCTTTCGTACTGGTGGATGCCTTGTAATCTCTAATGCCTTCATTTGACATAGATCAGCAGCTAGCCCAATCTCTCGCAAACTTAACTGCTTAGATAATGCCCCTTGGAGCTTCTCCTCACATTGCGCGCTGACCAAAGGGCATACATAGCACAAAGGATGGCAGTCATCTCCTCATACAAACAAAAATCATCAACAAGAATGTCTGAGGTCCAAGTTGATGGGTGGAGTTGTGGAACTTTGATACCCGTAGCCTCTCTTCGCATATGAGCACATGAACATGATGTGGTAAAGTGTCTCCGCATGACTCACAAAAGGCAATTTTCTCCACATGTCGATGGTACAGAGTAGCTCGTGTTGGCAAGAAATCATGGACAACTCTCCAACAAAAAATTAACTCGCACCTTGGGGGGAACTGGTATCTTCCATCAGATCTTGGAGACGGGATCAACATTACCAAATGAAGTGGATGCAATATTGTTCTTCTCTGACGCAACAGCTTCTGATGTGAGCATCCGGCAGGCTGATCGAACATAGTAAATACTATGGTTTTCGAATGCCCAAGCCCAGGTGTCATCCTTCAACTTCCCTAGAGGAATACGAGCCACCGCTTGTGCATCAGGAAGAATGAAGCTTTGAACAAGAGCATGCCAATTCCACGCAACACCATCTCACCTTCTGTACATTAGTAGTCAGTAGCCTTATTAATGGTAAGTACTTGGAATTTTCAGGAATCCATGGATCACGCCAGACATCTGTAGTAGTACCGTCCCCAATTCTTTTCATAATTCCTTTCTTCAACGCCTCCTGACCACTGAGAATAGCACGCCAAGTGTGAGATGAATTCTTCTTCTTCCTTCCTGAGAGAAAGTCCCCATGCGCGTAATATCTTCCCTTTAGTACCCTTGCACAGAGAGAATCCGGTTTTGTCAGTGGCCTCTACCCTTGCTTCCCTAGCATTTCAATGTTAAAACTTTGGAGATCATGAAAGCTGATGCCCCCTTGGAGTTTTGGACGGCTTATCTTATAACCTCAATCGGTCATAATCGTAGCTTATACCCTTATTTTCAACATGCGAGCAAGGTTAGCCGTAGTCTGTCGTGTAGCATTATTTTTCTTTCACTTCCTTAGAATATCTCACTGAAATTTTGCATCCCTTGGTACATATAGAAAGTTACACAACCTGTTGTTATGTGCTAGTCCAGAATTGTTTTTGGGGATGTCTATTTTGAGGTTACCTTCACCAACCTTTGATTAAGAGCACATCTAGGTGCTGCCACGTGGCGTCAATCCCTTCACTGCCCGTGTCCCACCCGCTCCTTTGAAATGTTTATGACAAATCTTTGGTTTTTGTCCATCCAATTCCAAACTCGCTCATCTCTTCAGTGATATCCTGAATTTGATCCAACAAAAATTGGACCTTTCTGGCCCTATTCAAAGCATAGCACAACTAGACATGTTCAAACGCCGGGTCAGGCCGGGCTTGAAAAGCTCGGCCGAAAATCTCTAGGCCCGAGTCCGGCCCGGCCAGGCCCGAAAAACTGGTTTTCATGTTAAAAAATATTATTTTAATCTTTTTTGTAATAAAAAATATTATTTAATTCATTTTCAAGATTAAAATAATGTATTTCTATTTTTAATTGTTTTTTCAGAATTTCAGGCCGGGCTGGGCTTCTTTCGAGCCAGAATTCCGGTCCCAAGCCCGACCCGAACACAGTCGGGACTCAGGCCGGGCCGCTCATGAACAGGTCTAAGCACAATATGATGTTTTAGGGCCGGCTAGGCTAAACAAAGATAGCTCTTGCCGCATGATCCTTGAAACCCTTCATCGAGTGATCCAAGTTATCCTTAGAAAAGAGTATTGAACTGATTGATCTACATCTAAAAATGAATTTAACTACCTACTCATGACTAGTCCAACTGCCATGTTGCCTCTGTCTTGTTAACTGCCACGATTCAAGTCACACAAACTATATGTTGGTTTACTTTATTGTGGATTTTTCGGAATTTGACCCCATGAGACCAATTGCATCTCTTCGCAATTTGATCCTAAGTTGAGGTGGGCTTAGCTCAATCTGAACTTGATTAGCCCTGATTACCCCAAGTTTTGCTCAAGTCTATAAAATGATAGGAAAGAACATAGTTGTTTAGTACTTTTGTCGTTCTGTGCAAACGATAGGATTTGACTTGCAACACTTCCTGTGAATGCAACTAATGGATCATAGCACACATATGAGCATTGCATAGGTGCACTTTGAAATTAATATACAGAGTAGAGTACACTGTGGGTCTCTAAACTTTAAAAGTGTCCAATCCGGTCCATAATCTATTTAATTGAGGTCATTGGAGGTCCAAAAGTGCCTTGCTGGCCGGTTGACTGTGACATGGCCGGTTGACCGTGATGTGGCCACTCCAGCGTGGATGACAGCTCACGTCCCGAGCTCCCGAGTCTTCTTCTCTCAACGCCTCCTCCCTCCACCTCCCGAGTTCTTCCCCATTCCCCTTGCGCTACGAGCCATTCCCATCTCCTCCTCCTCCATTTCCACCCCCACCCCTCCCTCCTCCTCTCGATCGATGATGGAGGCCTTCATGGCCTCCGCCGACCTCCCCGCCTTCCCATGGGGGGGGCAACAAGGGCCTCCTCCCCGCCGCCTTCCATCCCGGCCAGCCCACCTGGATCGCCACGGGCCTCTCCAACGCACCATCCGACAGCTTGGCCAGGATTCGCTCCCTCTTCATCCTCACCGGAGGGGCCGCTGGGTCCTAGCCGCCCGCACCGCCACAGCAGCAGCACACGACGCCGGCCGGGGAGGGGGACTAGGCGGAGATGGATCCGTTTGTGCTCTGGCTCATAGACCCACCGGTCATGGATATTAAGGAGTCCATCTCGCCGTCGTCCGTTGAGATCTCGTCTCCAAGCCGCCGCCGCCTCAGGTCCACCACTCCTCTCTCCCCTGGTGGATTTCTTCGACGCCTCCCCCATGGCTCTCCTCAAGCTGCTCTTCAAGCTGCTCTAGCGATGGTTTGAGGGCGGCCCCACGCCGAAGGACGGGATGGAGCAGGCGCGAGACCTGGTATTCCAGGGACTCCTGCGGCTGGACGGCGCGAGCGAGACGGAGGACGCGGAGCGGGCGTTCGAGGTGGTGGAGCTCGAGATGAACTTCCTCATGGAGTACTACGGGCCATCATCCCGTGGTGCTGCCCAAGTGGCGCTATTCATCGCCAACCGCCTTCTCCATGGCCTTCATCGGTGTCTTGCATTGTTGTGTTGCTCGTCACGAGCAACGGCGACATCTTCCATGTCTTGGCCTCCCTCTTCCGAGGCTCGTCGGCTGTCCATCGACATAGTGGTGCGATCAGTGTGCCGCCACGGTGTCCTTCCTCGTCATCGAGGCGCCTTGTGGATGAAGAATCGGACGCAGCCCGGATCGAGTGCACCAGTCAAGATGCTCAAGCTCCACCCCGCAAGATCTGGATGCTCTGTCTCGCCGCTCAAGAGGTGCCTCGTCGGCCGCCCCACGTCATCATCACCACGGAGACCAAGCCGCCATCGTGAGGTACCTCAAGGCTTCCGCGAGATCATCACTGTCCTCGGCTATGGCGGCGGTCCTGCACCGCAGCGGCTATGGCACGGGCGCGGCCCGCCAAGCGTGAGAGCGCCACGGCTGATCTTGGTGTGGCACTTGGCGCGAGCATGTTCGAGATGAGGGAGCATCCGGAGCTGCCCCGAGGGCGCGCGCCGTGGACGCCCAAGCATTGCGCCTATCGGTGGCCTACCTCCGGGGCTCTTGCCGGACGACGCCGAGTATGTGGACCGCAGTGCAGGCGATGAAGCGTGAGATGTTCACCTTGTTGAAAGCACGGCGCGGGAGATGCCGACGCGAGCATTCGCACTGCACACAGCGAGGAGACAGCCATGACAAAGGGCTCTAGGCTAGGGAAGCAGCTGGGGGAACTGCACAGCGACAAGACGGCCATGATGAAGGGCTCCAGGCTGAGGAAGCAGCTGGAGGAACAAGTGACGACGATGGAGGATGACGAGAGTGTGCGAAGGGTGCTGCTCAGCTTCTGGGTAGAGCTGCTTGTGTCCATTGCGCGTGCGCCATCGGCCGGGGCTGAGGCGCACACGATGGCGCTGGCACACAATGATGAGTTCATCACCGACGTGTGGGCCATGCTCACACACGTCGGCGTCTACCACAACGTCAGCGCGCTCCACGAGGAATGGGATCGTCGCCTGCTGCTGCTTCGCTGGAGGCTCGGGAGGTGGAGGGAGGAGGCGGTGGGAGAAGAAGGCTCGGGAGCTTGGGACGTGAGCTGTCATCCACGCTGGAGCAGCCACGTCACGGTCAACCAGCCATGTCACGGTCAACCGGTCAGCAAGGTACTTTTGGGCCTCTAATGACCCACTTAAATAGATTAGGGACCGGATTGGACACTTTTAAAGTTTAGGGACCCAAGTGAACCCCCTGACAAGTTTAGGGATCCACAGTATACTTTACTCTAATATATATGTGTTTGATTTACAACGTCTCGTGTGAGTCAAACATTAATCACCATACACACTTTGATCTGATCGATTATGCGTGAGAGTTGTCCCGGTGCTCTCTGAAATTAATGTGTATTTGATTTGCAACAGTACTAGATGTGAATCCAACTTACTGATTACTATGCACTTTTGTGATAGGCAAAATTAACAACGGTAGTTGAGTAAGGATACCTAAAACGTATTCTTTTGTGTGATACTCATGGTGCAAAATCAATGGATGGATCATCATGCATTTTGTGCTTATATCAGTTAAGGTACAACCAGTGGCGTACGTATGATGAAAATAGAGGGGATGTTAGTGAGATAAAGTTACCATAAGTGAGCTGGCAAATACACATTTAAATATCATGCGTAATTCAAATTGATACATAAATTATAAGGAACAAAGTTAAAATAGGAAATATAATAAAACAATACCTTAATAATGAATAGTATATTTCAAAAACCCAAAAATATGCACAATTAGCAATCCTAAGAATAAAATTAACTAAATTTGTGATGCAAGTAATGGCTAAGGTACTGAAAAGGTAACAATAAGGGTGCGGTGAGTGGAGCCGATGCTCCAGCCCTCTCGCACCCATGGTGCGTACACCATTGGGTACAACCAAGGGCTGCATGGGTGCACCATGGACTTAATATGTACCGGATTTGTGACATCTGCTACAGGATTTGTGACGCCACGCACAATGTCATTCGTTAAATTATACGCAAGTATTGATAGGGATTCTCTAGAATTAACATGATATACACGAGCGAGCATAGCACAGACATTCTATAGAATTAACATGGTATGCGCCCATAGCATATGCATACTCTAGAGTTAATATGTATTGAATTCGCAAGGCACAAAGCTTGCTGCGAATCCAAATGATAGATTTCCATGCACATTGTGCTTCATTAAATTACGTATAAGCATTTATACATAGGAGCGTCGCTAGCATTAATATGTATTGTATTTGCAACCTTTGACTTGTAACACTTCGTGTGGATGCGACAAATGAATCATTGCACACGTATGGGCATTCCGTAGGCGCACCCTGAGATTAATTTGTATTCAATTTGCAACATATCTTGTGTGAGTCCAACATTGATCATGATCGGTTAATTTTTGCATGAGAGTTGCATGGATGATCTATGAAATTAATGTGTATTTGATTTCCATTTTTTTTATTATTATTATGAAACCATAGAGGAGGCCCTCCCCTACGGTACATAAAATTGATTTGCAACACTTGATGTGAATCCAACTTATTGATCATTAATATGCACTTTGTAATAGGCACGGTGGTTGGGTAAGCACACCCGAAAATTTATGCGTATTTTTTGTATGAAATTCATGGTGCAAAATCAATGGACGGATCACCATGCATTTTGCGCTTAGATAAGTTAAGCTACACCTAAGGGCTGCATAGGTGCACCTTGCATTCATATGTATTGGCTTTGCAACACCTGCTACAATCTAGATGATGTACCACCATGCACATTGCCATTCGTTAAATTAATTATACGCAAGCATAACACGAGGATACTCTAGAATTAACATTATACACAAAAGCACAGCATAGGCATTCTCTTGAATTAATATGTACTGAATTCGCAAGACGCAAAGCCTGTTGCAGATCCAAATGATAGTTTTTCATGCAGATTGTGGTCATTAAATTACATATAAGCATTACATAGGTGCGCCGCTAGCATTAATATGTATTGTATTTGCAACATTTGAGAGAATCCGACACATGGATTATCATGCACCTGTTATCAATGCGTGTACAATTGCACATCCATGCCAACTAACCTTGAACAACTACATATATGGCATCTCCCCCGGCGTATCATCCCGTGATTCACACCACGCCATCGCACACTTCCTTTCACCTTCGTGTCCGATCGATCCTCTCATGCAACTCCACATCTTTAATTATATAGTTGTTCGTAGCTTTCGTACACCTATCCTCGCAGGTTGCCGGTGCGTCAATGGATGTCATCTTCGAGATACCGGCGACGCCAAGCGCCCACGGCTACCGCTTCGCCGTCAAGGTCGGCTACTTCGACACGGTCCGTGAGATGAAGGAGAAGGTGCAGAGGCACTGTGGCATCCCAGTGGCCGCGCAGCGCCTGTTCCTCCGGGACCAGGAGCTCGCCAACGACCTCGACACGGGTTACTACTCCATCCTCCAGGGCTCGCACGTCCTGCTCCTCGTCCGGGAGCCGTCTGGTCCGGCGCCGGCGCTGGGGCTCCTCCTGCCGGCCAAGAGGGCCAGGACGACGCCCGACCTCGTGCACGTCACTGCCACCATCCCGCTCTACCATAGCCGGGAGGTCTCTGTCATCGCCCTCCGCGACGGCACCGTGGCCGCGCTGAAGCGCCGCATCCACCGCGCGGCCCGAATGGACGCGCCCGAGCTGGAGCGCATGGCCGCCGTGTTCGGCGACGTGGCGATGCAGGACGACCTGCCCCTGTTCGTGTACGCCGAGCCCGCCTCCGGCGTGATGGAGGTGAAGATCATGCTCAAGCCGGCGGAGGTGGGCAGCAGCAGGGACGCGGGTGACAGGACAATAGCGGTGGAGCTGCACGTGGAGGGCGCGGATTTGCGCGTGCTGGCGGAGGCGCGCCTGTCGGACGCGGTCGCGGAGCTGAGGCAGCAGCTGAGCCTCCTCGCGGACCTCCCCGAGCTGCCGCTGCTTTCCCGCGGGAACTACCACTTCGAGCTGGACGAGGAGGCCATGAACGAGGCGCGGTCGCTGCGGGTGCACGGCTTCCAGCCCGGGGACATCATCGACGTCGTCCGTGACTGAGACTGAGGTTTTTGAGGGGTTTCAGAAGCGGGAGACTGTGTGTTCTCCCCGGTGGATAATAACAACCGAGCTGCCGTTTTGATGAATTGGTTAAGTCGTCTTTGGCAGATTAATTCCGTAGGCAATAGGCATTGTTCGTCCAATCTCGAGCATTTTCGAATTTGGTGTTAGAAGTTGGCCTAAACTCTTATAAAATCCCGCTCCGCTGACCTGCCAGAGGAGCTTCGAAGTAGCGTAAATTGGATTGAAGTACTCAAATAGAGGCCTTTTGCATGTAGCGTCAGACGTTTGCCCAAACTCTTGTACAATCCCGCTACGTTGACCTGCCCGAAGAGCTTTGAACTAGTGTAAACTGAACTGCACTCGAATAGATCCGAATCGACCTCTTTCTCTCGTTCTCTGCCACCGCTTGACAAACCTTCGTTTGTGAAGGAAATGGCTTGTGTCACTGTGGTATTAGTCTCTGATTTAGTGTTTTTTTGCATAAATTTAAGCAAAATTATCATTGAAGATTTTTCTATAAACTGATAAACTTTTGTATGTTAACTATCTATGGTACTCGTAATGTAAAGAAAAGGTTGAGTAGTACAAGCGGAGATATTTTTTTCCTCCTTTTGATAGAGCTAGAGCAAAAAGCGGTAAAGGTAGGTTGAGAAACAAAGGTTGGAGGGCAGCCTTGCATGTTTCCAAATTACAATAGTATACCATTCGATTTTAACATAACTGGACTTAATATTGACATAATTTAGCACTTGTAGTATTGTTTATTTAAGATATGTTGCAACGCACGAACACCCTGCTGCTAGCGTCAGATGTTTGCCTAAACTCTTGTACAATCCCGCTACGTTGACCTGCCCGAAGAGCTTTGAAATAGTGTACACTGAATTGCACTCGAATATACTCGCATCGACTTTTTTCTCTCGTTCACTGCCACCGTTTGACAAACCTTCGTCTGTGGTTCCTTGCTGACAACGATGTGAGTGGTTTATGTGCTTGGGATTTTCGGCGATCTACTATTGATCTAGTTCTTGCTTGCCCGAAGAGGCTACGCGCCTACAAATTCGTTAGCATATTTACCTCTACCGTTGAGGTTGATCGAGCGGTATTTCGGCATTTTCCATGTGTCTAATACCTGATCAAGTTTTTCTTTTAATTTAGATGCTCTAGATAGTTTTCTTAGGCCATCTCCAACGCAGGTGCTTAGAGGGAAAAGTCGGTTTTGTTTTCCACGTAAGACAACTATATGTGCTTAAAAAGTGGAATCACTACTTGGCTAGGAGTCGATGCTTGGGAATTGCTCCGCTTGTAACCGTCCAATCATATGCATCTGATGAATCTATTCCAGGATCTCCATGTTGGAAATCTCCCTCTTTTTAGTCTCAATTTTGGGGTAATAACACTCCTCCCAAAAGTTCCTGAAGCAAACAAAATTCAACAATACAGGCCAATATGTCTGTTAAATGTCAGTTTCAAAATTTTCACCAAAGTCGCGACAAACAGAATTAATTCTGTGGCGGACCATGTGGTGAGTCCTACACAAACTGCCTTTATGAGAGGACGTAATATCCTTGAAGGAGTTGTAGTCCTACATGAGACAGTACATGAATTGCATCGTAAGAAATTAAATGGGGTGATTTTAAAAGTTGACTTTGAAAAAGCTTATGATAAGGTCAAATGGCCTTTTCTTCTACAAACCTTACAGATGAAAGGTTTCTCGCCTAAGTGGATATCCTGGGTGGAATCTTTTATCTCGAGAGGGAGCGTAGCTGTCAAAGTCAATGAGGAGGTAGGACATTTCTTCCAGACTAAGAAAGGTTTACGACAAGGAGATCCTTTATCGCCGATGCTCTTCAATATCGTAGCTGACATGTTGGTTGTTCTAATCAATAGAGCCAAAGCTCATGGGCAAATTACAGGGATAGTACCACATCTCATTGATGGTGGACTCTCTATACTACAATATGCTGATGATACAGTTCTCTTTATGGAACATGATCTGGAAAAAGCTCGAAACTTGAAGTTATTACTCTATGCTTTTGAACAACTCTCGGGATTAAAAATTAATTTCCATAAAAGCGAAGTATACTGCTTTGGCAAAGCTAGTGATTTTAAGCAAGAATATACAGAGTTATTTGGTTGCTCCACACGTGATCTTCCAATTCGGTACTTGGGTATCCCTATACATTATAGGAAGCTAACAAAAGCCGATTGGAAAGTTGTGGTGGAGAGATTCGAGAAGCGACTCAGTAGTTGGAAAGGGAAACTTCTCTCCATAGGAGGACGACTCACTCTGATTAACTCAGTGCTTAGCAGCCTCCCAATGTACATGATGTCTTTCTTTGCGATTCCGAGAGGGGTACTTAACAAACTCAATCACTTTCGGTCTAGGTTCTTCTGGCAGAGTGATGGTCAAAAAAAGAAGTACCGTTTGGCTAAATGGAACATTGTGTGCCGTCCTAAAGACCAAGGGGGTTTAGGCATTCATGATCTGGATATTAAAAACATAGCTTTACTTAGCAAGTGATTATTTAGGTTGCTTACTACAGATGGGATGCGGCAGCAGCTAATACGAAATAAGTATTTGGGTTCCCAGCCTCTTTCGCAGGTTCAGTGGAAGGCTGGGGATTCGCATTTTTGGGCCAGTCTAATGAAGGTGAAACGGGATTTCTTCCGTTTTGGATCATTCATTATCAAAGATGGTTCCCAAATTAGGTTCTGGGAAGACAGCTGGTTGGGAAATGCGACCCTGCGGGATCAATATCCTGGTCTTTACAATATTGTTAGGCATAAGCAGGTTACTGTCGCAGAAGTCCTTCAATCTGGATCTCCAAATGTTTCATGGAGAAGGGATCTTATTGGTTCAAAACTAGTGGCGTGGAATAACTTATTATCACGCATTGCTATCATAGATCTTCTTCAGGAGCAGGATGAGTTTCGATGGAATTTATCCTCGAATGAGCAATTCACTGTGAAGTCTCATTACCTAGCCCTCGTTCATAGTGATGTTCCTAATATAAACAAACGGCTCTGGAAACTAACGGTACCACTGAAGGTAAAGGTTTTCCTTTGGTATCTACGCCAGGGAGTGGTGCTAACCAGGGATAATCTTGCAAAACGTAATTGGCAAGGCAATCAAGCTTGTTGTTTTTGTCATTGTAAGGAGACAATTACACACCTCTTCTTTGAATGCCATTTTGCCCGCTCTGTTTGGTCTATCATACATGTGGTAAGTGGGATTAGACCTCCTCATCATGTTTCTCACATGTTTTCCGGTTGGCTTACGGGGGTCAAGAAGGATTTACAACTATATGTCCTGTTAGGGGCGGCAGCTACTTGTTGGTCGCTTTGGTTATGCAGGAATGATATGGTTTTTGATAGAAAAGTTATTTCTTCTTCTTTGCAGGTGATTTCTTTAATTATCCATTGGCTGCGCACCTGGGTTATTCTTCAGAAGCCGGGTTTGCGGGATTTGGTTATTGCGGGATGTCTACAATTGGAGCAGGTGGTCAGGGAGTGTTTTACCCAGGAGCATAGGTGGCGATCTAGTCTCAGGATTGATGGTCATTGATTCTTTCTGTACTTCTTTTGCTTTTATTTTGTGGGTGTCATGTGAGTTGTGGCTATATGCATCCTAGCTATGCAGAGGCCGGGAGTGATCTCAGTGCGGTTGTATCTTCTTGATGTAATTGACTGAGTTCAATAAAAGCTTCCTTTATCAAAAAAAAAATAATGCAAAGAGAACTAACTAAGCATTAGTAAGAAAAATGTTTCCATTGGAAGGTTAGACTCTTAGATGAATTCTTGGTTACTGAGAGGACCCCAGATTTGGATTCATTTCAAGTCAAAAGATTATACCAGAGGCATAATTTTTAACAGGGAACGATCCCAATGCCAGGTTCCCGGATATATGTCTTACAATAGTTCCCAAGATCAAATACTATTGTACATATATCCTAAACAACATTGTACCATGTCATACAAGGCATATAGTATACATACATAACAGAACTTTACAAGCTGGGTTCGGTTCAACATAAACAACCGACCAGCAACATCCAACATAAGTTTTAGCAGCGGAAACAAGAATATAAACAGCAAAAGGATCACCAAGTGTGCCCCCATCACCCACAGGCAACTGAGTGGAGGTAGAAATAGTATCACTCGTTAGTGTCGCCCTGATCGGTGCTAACGGGTAGTTCGTACATATAACCGTCCTCACCTGCAACAAGTGGTTAAAGTACCTGAGTACAAAAGGTACTCACAAGACTTACACAAAACTACTATAAGAAAGTAATTAGTAGAGCCTATCCAAAGGATTAGAATTTGTACATGCATAAAGCTGACAACAGGAAGGTGGTAACGATATTATTTTTTGCATAAAGCAGTACATCTTAATCCTACAATTGCTAAGTTTTGATAAGGCGGATTTATAAACAAGTTTGGACTAAAACAGTAAGTGAAAGAGGATTTAATCACAAACAAGAACAAAAACAAAGTGGCTGACCACTTTGACTAAATAACATGCATGAATACCCTTCATGCCGAATCCAGTACCCATGACTAAATTTTAATACAGAGCCTATACAATGATAATCCATCAAATCAAGTGGTGTCCGTAACCGTGGACATGGCTATTCGAATAGTTTTAAACCCTGCAGGGGTGTACATCTTTACCCACACGACTTGACTAGCCCGTAAGCCTTATGAATAACAGCACACTTCCTTTGGTATGCTGGCTAGGGAAATCAATATTTGGTATTTTTCAGCAAGTTGACATTATTGAGTTGAATCACCCATGTGTACTTATCCCGCTTAGAACAACGACTGATAGCATCTGCTTAACCGGGGCACACATGTTGCATCGGGAATGCTGATTCAATGAAATGAAAATAAAATTGTACTCCCTTGTACATATAGAATTAAAATCAGAGCCCTATGAATATGCAAATCTGCCAATGTCCTCACCCCAGTAACCTCCAGTTCTTCAACTCAATAACGTCAGCCCCTTACTTAACCAAGCAGCACCCATACACTGCATTTGGAAGTACGTAAGGTACTCAAATTGACGGGTCAAAGTTCAGTCCTTACTGATCTGGACAAGACCACCACATTACCCAATCTCGTGAACGAAGGCACCATCACTATCAAGCACTTGTCCAGATTTAAAACAAGTTTTTACCAAACAAACTTGACTTAACTTTCAGTTTTAACCAAATTGAACAAAGAAACCGAAATTGCAATTTTAAAAGGTGTTTCCCAGGTCTGACAAGATAAGCTTGTCAAACCTCTAACGTTCTGTAGACTTACAAGGCTAAGCAATTATCTAAAGACCAAGTACAAGCACCAAATTTCTATCTTAAGCATAAGTGTATGAATTTGATTCAGGATAAGCCACAAAGGTTGGGGCATATATGTGAGACCCCGGTTTATTTAGCTTGTAATGCTTAGTCATCCACTGACTCTAACATCACAAACAAAATACACCGTGCCTCGGGAAAATGTATACTTCCCAGAATTGCAGTATACACACCCTTTTACAAAACATTGCATCAATTCCATACAACACACAGAACCAAAACTTAACTTTACAAGCATAAGACATACATAATAGCTATTTCAAAAGAGAGGCCAACCGGCCAAAAACTAAAAGAACAGCGGAAGCAAAATGCCATAAGATGGCTAAGACAAAAGCCAACCGGTTTGCCTACACCCACAAGGCAATCTGATCGGGCCGTCAAGCTAGTCGTCCCAAACACCGCCACAGCACAACTCACAAAAGTGAGACCCTTGGAGCTCACCTTCTTCCTCTTCAACACACACAATAAGCAAAACAAATGAGTACAAAGGTGTACTCGCAAGACTTACGGGTAACAAACCTAGTTACTACTACATGCAGGCTTTAATCAAAGGAGAAGGCTTAAGGTTAATTTTTGGCATAAAGCAAGTTTTATTTGCAATAGATAATATGTTGAAGGCAATTTTGACAATCTGAAATTTATTTGCATAAATAACAGCGAAACAGTAAGGTAATAACATAAAGACAACCTGGAGATGACTAACCCAATAGCCATCACAACCATAGCACGAATTACCCATTCGTATCACCCACATCAAGTTTTAATTTTAAAAGGTTGTAGTCTAGTTCTTGCACGACCTTACCAACCATGTCCATAACCTAGGACAAGGCTATTCGAATAGATCAAACCCTACAGGGGTGTACCAATGTACCCACACTTCAGACCGCCTTTTTGCCACAAGATGAAGCACACTTCCTTTGGTATGCCGGCACAGCTAAGTCCTATGAGATATTTTCAATGGATTGCATTAATTAAGAGTCGCACGCATGGGGGTTAACCCTTAGTGATCTGCCAGCGAAATATGGATCACAAGGACCCATACATAGAGTAGGACACATCAGCCCATGGCTCAAGCAACCCGCGGCGAATGCTCCCATTAATCACGTGACCCATCTTGTGTATAGAAATATACAACCATCCACGCGACTCATCAATTAACACCTCTCAAAGTACTAAGTCAAGAGAGGTCCCATATATCTCTAGTGTGGTTAGTACGCAAATATGGCTTGGTTTAGTGACACAAGTAACTCGGTCCTTACATGACATGGGCGACATCCTCAACCCTGGGGAGTTGGATTACCACGACCCCCCGTGCACTCCTAGTGCACCCACCATGAAGCCAACCAAAGTTCGCCCACGTCCAAACCATTTTGTTTTTAGTTTTGGTTTGCAAAATAAACAAAGCACCAGGTTTTGATCATAAGTAATAACAAGTTTTTGTGTGATCAAAGTCCTCGACTAGGTCGATAACCGCCCAATTCTACCGGTAACTAAGCATTGCTAAGCATCATATCGTAAAGACAAATAAAAGACCATAAATCATTCACCGGGCTCTAATTCACCAGTGAGGATAATAATCCTAAAGTAGTGGCAGGGGTGAACAATTTCAAGGCAACAATGCAATAGGCTTAGCTACCTAGAATCGACAGAAATTAACTTTGACACAAGAAGCATGCATACTTAGTTTTTGCAATCAAGATATTAGACTTTTAAAAGTAATAGGGGCAATATCATCAAATGATATTACACTGCTTGCCTTGCTGTGGTTCGCTTGGTGGCTGCAGAGGGTCACTCTCCAAATCAACACAATCGTTGGATCCTATCGAAAAGGCAAGCAAATCCAAATAAGAACGAAGAACGCCGAAAAAACTCAAAAGCCAAAGTTATCCAAAATCTGTGAAATTTATACAGCAGGTAGAGCATGATTTTAGACAAATTCAGCAACAAGAATCATTTAATTCGGATTAAGGATGCAAAAGTTATAGCTAAAACAATTTCAGTCTGTTGAAAAATTCAAAATTAATTACTATCTGTTACTGTTCATGGCATAAATTTCTAGAAAGATCTAGAACCTGAAATTTTTATGGTAGGTAGATACTGGTATTCTAAGGTTAGCAAAATTGAGTTTACTGCATTTGGAGTTGAAATGAATTTATTATGATTTTTCTAAGTTGTGAAACTGGAACATATCATTTTTCAGAGGCAAGAGCATGAACAAAACCTAGCCTACATTAAAGTACATTAACAGAGGGACTTAAAATTTTTTATTTTGCTACATTTGGGATTGCAGAAAATTACTTATGCATTTTCCAAGTTTTTAAATGAATTTCTAGACAATACTTAATGCTAAACAAGTTAATACAACCTATTTCATTTTCTGCTACAGAAAAGTTCCTAAACGCAATTTTAGATTAAAGTTTAGGTAACCAGGAACTTAAGATGGTTTGAATTATCTAAAAAGGAATTAAAATGAATTATTTATGCATTTTTAAAGTTCTAATACAATTCTTAGTTGACAAATAAACCTCACCGGGAAAATAAAAACAATAAACCGAAAGGAATAGACGTGGCTTGATCTGGGCCGTTGATCTCAAATCCCACGGCCCACCGCGCAGCCCAGCACAGTGCGCGCGCTCACGCGAGGCCACCGTTGGATTAGATCCAACGATCAAAAATGAATGGGACGTTCGGGTAACCCGAACGGCCCAATCGATCTTGACCGTTGAAAAGAAATCGGACGACACACAGCGATGGGGACACTCGGACGGTCCGAACGGCCAAACAGATCTAGACCGTTGAGCTAGAGATGGACGGTGAAAAAGAGATCGGAGCACTTAGAGCAGTAAATGCGCCGAGGAGGTCCGGCCCGTTAGATCAAGATCTAACGGTCTAGAGCTGATGAAGAGGTCCTAAGGTTAAGGATCTACAGAGGAGGTCTGGGACGGTCAGGATCTATCAGAGGAGGTCCTGGACGGCCTAGATTTACTCGGAGGAGGTCCTAACGATCAAGATCTGCACGAGGAGGTCTGCAAGGACAAGGTTTTAACAAAAAGAGATCTGGACGGCTCAGATCTCCACTGGGAGGTCCTGAACAGTCGAGATCTACCCGGGGTGGTCCTAAGGCTTAGATACGTGGGAAGGGGAGGTCCTGGGGTTTTCTTTACAAAGGACCAAGGGGTGGTCTTTTGCAAAGAGGACCCCGAGAGTGGTCTAGGGGTGGTTTTTGCAAAACGACCAGGGGAGGTCTTTTGTGGGATCGCAGAGAGTGGTCCTAGCGGCCCAGATTAGATCTAAGGAGGTCTTTAACGGCCAGGATTTAACCTAAGAGGTCTGGAGACTTAACGACACCCACAGTTTGCCGACAAGAACAGCATTTAACGCTATTGATTAGTCTTTAGGACAAATTAAATGCTAATCATTAGGCTACAGGACTGGTCCGAGTAAGGCACGGAAAAAACATGAGTTTGGGCTTTAGCTCACCGCCGGCAGAGGGGACCACGCCGGCGGGAACCAAGGGCATGGATGGACTCTAAATATCGAGGGGAACCTAAAGGCGCCAATATCTAGAGCTCAAACACAACCTACCGGCGGCTAGCTGGAGATGACCGCCGGAGACCAATTACGACAAAAATGAAAAGCTTACGAGGTCCAACAGAGCAGGATTTCCAATACCAAAGTACTAACCTGAGAATGGAGGAGGTCTAGGGATGGCCGCAAGGGCTCCGGAGACGATGATGCTTGTCGGAGATGAGGAAGACGACCAACCCGGCCACAAAAGCAAACTCACAAATTGTCAACCTCTGTGAAGGTTAAACAAAACAAGTTAGGGAGGCTCGAGGTAACTAGACCGATAAAATGGCACGCCAAGATTGCAATTTTGAACCACTGGAGCTCAGAGGTCGCCGAAGAGCTCCAAGGTCCAGCAATGTCGGCTAAGACTTTCGGAGGTTTTGAGCATAAGAGCACGGAGAGGAACTAGGGTTGCAAAAGAGTGTCTAAAGAAACTTAAAGAGGAAGCTTGGAGCTCATATATAGCCGGAGAGCAAAAAGGGAACAAGGGCATGATACTCGGGTGCACTGAGCTAGGGTACACTTTGAAAAGATGGGAGTAGACAACAGAAAGACTTTTGGGCAAAAGGTCTACCGCACAATTAATGCTGGCAGTCATTAGCCGTTGTCAAGGACTGGGACTTGACAAGGCACTGCTCTACACTGCCATGCGCACAAAAATTGATGATGACCAGGCTCAGAGAGGTCCCACAGTCAGTGAGAGAACCTGGGTGGACTGGTCAAAGAACACAACGGCTAAACTAAGCACTGAGCTCCAACAAGGGAGGTCTGGATTGTTGGATAAGAATCGAAGGGCTCAGATTTTAAGTGAGGCTCAGAGGTCCTAACACTTAGGGAGGTCTGAGGCACAGATCAAGGGATGGACGGCCCACGATCACCCAAGTGCTAACAGGGGTGGTCGAGGAGGTCCGAAGGGGTCTTTTGAGGACAACCTAGGGTGGTCTTTGCAAAAATGCAAAAGAGGTCCTAGGGGAGGTCCGGGAGGGTGCTCTTTGCAAAAAGGACATGAGGTGGTCGTGCGGGTGGGAGGTCTTTTACAAAGACCAAAGGAGATCTTTGAGGAGCTCCCGAAGATCTTCAGCGGTAGGGCAAAGATCCAACGGCTGACATTGCTTGCACCTAAATGACAGAGCTCGAGGTGCTCCAAGCGGTTGGGTTCAACCCAGATCCCGGGTCTGACTCGAACCCAAACCAAAGATTTGACTTAAGGTTCCATTTGAGCTGAAAACTTTGAGGAATTTTTAGAGGTAGCAAACTAACTCCAAAATTCATGAAATTTTTACAGTAGCTTGCTAATCTTGAGATGGACCTTGTGTAAAATTTCCAAAGGTTTTTATGTTGTGCATTTTTCTCTAAAAATTATTCAAGGTTCTGATTTAGGCTTTGACCAAGGGTCAGGGGGTTTGACTGCCTCTTAAAATATTCAAACCATTCCTAACCATTGCCAGATTTTATAGAAGAGTCACACAACCAAGGAAAAATATCTCTTGGGGGTAAAACCCAGGAGTTTCAACAAGGAGTCTAAGACTTTAGTGAAAAGGGAGATTTAGGTTTTTGATTCTCCATGATCCCTTTACATGAATTACAGGAAAAGTAAAAAACTTCAAAATGCAAGAAAATTTTTTAATTTCTACACATTTTCTTACATTTGAAACACGAGTCCAGAATTGGGATATTACAATATAACTAACTAACTCAGGTACAATATAACTTCATAATAGCATGCACACAGTTATCACTGTAATTTAAAACACTAAATTATCAAAACTGGAATCAACATGGTGCAAGAGGATGCTTGCCTTGATAGTAATAAACCACTTGTTCACTCTCAGGTGGATCAGCAATATGCTCACTCGCATCAGTAAGATCAGATCCTAGAAAGAACAACCTCAAATGAACAGCAAGAAAGCACGAGAGAACAAAATGCCAAAAAGATGCATGCTTAAAGTTATCAATGTGCAAATTAATGAAATACTTATGTATGAAACTAATTTTTAGTAAAGAACTAAACTAGTTTAAACATGCATTAGTACTAGTCGACAAAGTTTAATGCTTAATATTGAGCTACAGCCCTGGTCAGAAAATCCGACAACAGAACACTTGCTACCATGAGCAAACTACGGCAAAAATGATTATGCCGATTGGCTCACACATTAAGCAACTAAAGACCTGCTTATGCTACTAGGGTTTAGTAGAAACCTACCTGAGCTAAAGAGATGGCCGAAAAAGCCCAGGAGCTCACTGGCGATATGAAAGACCGAAAATGACAATAAGAAGACCCACGACGACAAGATAATCAGTTTGGAAATGAGGATGAAAGAACCGATGTTGATCGGAATTAGGAGAAATCCAAGTTCCCGATGATCCTGTGAATCAGAAGATAAATTGATTGAGGGGTTTTGCTCAGCATATCCTAGAACATGATATGACGTGCAAGAACTAAGAAAAAGCTCACCGGAGCGAAGAAATCCACACGGCGGCGCTCCGGATGTGCTCTGGACAACAAGATGACAACCTCGAGGTTCCAAAGCTACAAGAGAAACCAAGAGCTCCAATTAACAGGATGATCTAGGCATGAGGATAAGAAAGTAAGGAAACCAAGAACGATGGTTACGCCTTCGCAATGAGGAAGAACCGAATGTTTCAACAAAATTGCCGAAGTAGTGAAAGAGTAGATTTTATGGTTTTCTCGTTAGAGAGAAAGAGGAATGCTCATGCGTGGCAAAAAGGGCAGCAATTTGATGACAAGTGGCAATTGCATGCTGCGAAACACACGCCGTAATGACACCTCAACGTCGATGTGCTCGGCACTGGCGAACAGGTGCAGAGAAGGTGAAGATGAGCCACTGACTTGCGGCCTGAAGTGTAAGCCCAGCGGCAAGACAACACAATGAACTCGAACAAATGTTGATCGTCTGATCGCAAATGAAAGGCTCATATTACTTGGGAGTGGTCAAGGACGGCTTAGATCTATTGAGGGTGGTCCTGGACGGTTCAGATCTGTTGAGAGGAGGTCTTGGATGGTTCAGATCACTTGAGAGCGATCAAGAGGATCACAGAGGGTGGTTTTTGTAAAACGACCAAGAGGTGGTCTTTGCAAAAAAGACATGAGGGAGGTCGTGGGGGTGATCTTTGCAAAATGACTGAGGAGGTCCTGTGGACAAGGTCCAACGGAGGAAATCCAAAGAGGAGGTCATGTCCATCGGATCAGAGCAAAAGAGGTCTTGACGGTCAGATCAAAACAAGGAGGTCCTGACGGTAGATATGAGCTCAAGGGAGGTCTGGACGGTAGATATGAAGTTCAAGGGAGGTCTGACATTCAAATGAACTCAAGGGTGGTTTTTGACGATCAGATTGCAAGGCGAGTTTAGGAGGTCCGAACGGCCCAACTGATCTGGTCCTTCTGATTCAAATCGAATGGTGGAGGTTGCTTGGGTTGTTCGGATGGTCTGAACAGACCAACAGATCTGAGCGGCCCGCTTTGAAATGGACGGCTCGCATGCACTAGGGTCGGCTGAGCCTAAAGAATGTGACAAGGTTAGCCCGAAAGGCACCAGGTTGGGTTTAACCAAACTGGTTCGAGTCGCAACCGTGCCAAGAGGCTGGGACTGGGTCTACAAGGTTGACTAGTATTTGATAAAAATATTTTCGAGGCTTCAATACAAGTATTGACTTGTATTTTCATATGAAGCTTCAAAACAAGTTTTAAGTTAGGGTTTGGATTTGAGGTTTTTAAAAAAGTAACAACTTATGCACATGCTCCAAAATGACAAATATGATATGAAAGGCATATAATTTCTGTTTATCAAAAAATGGGGCTGTTACAGTTACATTGCATATTTCTTTTTCTAAACACCTTCTTAAGCAGCTTTTGTATTGGAGATGCTCTTATAGGAAAATGTAGCCACATCGGCGCAGCCGCACAGTGCTCGATTTTCCTCACAAAATCTTCTGCCCTTTGACTTTTTCTCAAAGGGTCGGTTGCACAGAAAGATGTGAGCTTTTGTCCAGTGACGGAGCTTGAGCAAAATCTTAAGGGAGGCCATGGCCAAAGACCAATGCAGATGTATAACACTGCAAGTGCTCAATATAATGTAGAATTTGTAGCATTTGAAGAATTCAATACCTTGATATATTGCTTGTTCAGGCTACCAAAGTATCTCCATTCAGATTTTAATAAGACAATTACCTTCTCATTAAGTGCTAGTTTTCTAATTGTAGCAAGATCATGTATTCCACACTTCACAATAGAGCTCTCACAGGTAACTAAGAATCAAAATCTGTAGTGCAAACTGCCCCAATTAAGACCAAAGTGAGTCCTAAGCAATATACTACAACATAGAAGGAAGACAAGAATCACCAGAACTTTAGAAGCATCGGAGGAGGAAGGGACGCCATGCGCTAGTGGGCTACAGCTACTTCTTTGGCATCCACTCAACCACTCGAACTTTGATTGTGCATGGATGTGTCGTGCTCGGCCGGCTATCACAATGCCTCGTCATCGTTGATCTTGTGGTTTGTCGCTTGCGCTTCATTGTCGCATGAGGGGAGGATGGCAACGAGCCTGGAAGCTTCAACTATTGACTAGTGATTATTGAGCATAGCTAAACCTAAATCAATGGCGATCGGAGAAGAATTGGGTCATGGAGTTAGGTATGCCGTCAAGATCTCATGGACATGGACTGAGCCATAGCTTGGTGGGGAAGAAGTTGCCAAGTTGGAGCTGAGTAGGCCGACCTAATGGGCTTCTAGAGATACAGGGGTGGCCATCTAAAGGGCTATGTGATATATAAGCCTAAATCCTACTATTCACTCAGTGCTAATAAAAAAAATCAATTGTTTGGGGGGTCATGGCCCATGTTGGCCCCAACAATCCTTTGCCCCTGCTTTTGTTGTCATGGTTTGTTGGAGAGAGCGTGTACTAGAAGAGGGGGACGGCCCAAACAGCCAATTCTTCTTGCTGTCCAGTAGCCTGGGTCGAATTTACAGCTCGTTTTTTTAATCAACATTTGTTTAAGAGTTCCCATAAAAAAGGGAAACTTCGTTCTTAAGAATTTTCAGTTATTTCTGATCGGACGTTAAAGTATCACACTTCCGCAAGCTTGAAATGAGCCAAATTACTCTAAAAAGAAAGCTTTCATAATTTGCATTCTAAACTTTCACTGCTACGATCAAAATCAGACAGAAAATTGTTCGCTACTGATTCAATGCGTATCAAGATCAAACAGAACATATACACATAGTTTTGCAACAGAAGTTGTCAAAAACTAATGTGATGCTTTTTTTTCAGCCTTAAGCACTTTTTTAAAGGCTACCTCAAGCATAGGCGAAGCAGCACCAAGAAAAACACTGAAAACAATCACAATAGATACTGAAAATGTTGGTGAGTTCGTATTAGAGTATAATTAAGAAGTTATATTGGAGTCGGATTATATCCTTAGACTTTAAATATTGGGTGTGGGGGTTCTGTGGGACAATATCCCTACAATTATTCCCGAAACTCTATATGGTATCAGAACCGTCCATCGCGACCAAACCCTAACCCTTACCTCAGCCACTGCCACCAACCGTTGTCCTCGTCACCTCTGCCTCCTGCGAGCCGCCGTCGTGCCGCCTCACGAGTGGCCCGGGCTGCGGCTAGGGAGCAGATCTGATGGATCCAACGCTCGAGGCGCTTTGGGCCGACGAACCAACACCGGCATCGCCGCCTCTGGTCGATCGCCATCGCCTCTTTTGGTGGAGGAAGAAAATCTCGGGAGGAAGCCGTGTCAGCGGAGGAACCGAGGAAGAAAGAAAGGAAAATTAAAAGGGGGTAATGTTCGAATAAAAAAAGAAGGTTCAGTTCGAAGGAAAAAAGTTTCTCCATTCAGGAAGAGAGAGAAAAATTATGTTACGGCTCTTCATGATTTGGGTAACCGTGAAGGCAGTCATCGAGGTTTGGCAGAATGTTGATACGTGAAGAATTGTCGTGATCGTGATAGATACACGTGGCATATCTTGGTAGTGATTGGCATTGCTCTGGTTGTTCGAGAAGATGACCCCTGATGAAATTGCGGTTGCAAGGAAGGGGGGAAGAAGCTGCAATGAGAGCGGTAGAAGAAAAGAGGAAGACGGTTGTTGATACTACTTCCCCGTTGGTTACACAAGGCGACATGAAAAGCATACTACAGGACTTTATTGCAATGGGTATGATAGGTCCGAGGGCTGGTGCAGGATCATCTGACTTAAAGCTGGAGCTAATACCGAATGATGTAAATTTGAAAAGGAGTAAGAATGATCTGAATTGGTCTAGAATGGCTCAGCTAATTCTGAGGTCGAAGGGAGTGGAGCACTGTGAGAATCCTAAAAATCAGACTAATCTAAATGACGCTAATCGGTGATTAGTAGTAAGTAAAATTCATCTAAACAAGATCAAAACCTAAGCCTAGATTAATATCAAAAGCATCACCAAATAAATTCATACAAATTATATTCTCAAGAATACATCAACATAATTTCCAAGATAAATTATTTCAACAACATTAAGGTGATATTACAATCACCAAATTAATTACATCATCAAGAGTACACAACCACACAGCCAAATCAACATTCATCATCTTTATAAAATTCAAAGTTAATCACACGAATTCATTACAAGCGGACAAACAATATTAATACAATATCAAAATTAATTACAATATGAATTCTTTACGAGCAAAAGTAAAATATTACAGACTCGGAATTAATTACAAAAAAATCATTTACAGATAAATATACATTCCAAGCTTTGAGTACATTACAAAAGAATAAAACAAAAGCCTTGCATGCATATCGTCGAAGCCTTTCTTTGTCCACGCATAGCCAGCCAGTCAAACCCTCTCCTCAGCCAACTCGAACCCTTGCCACATCCATCATCCACCAAACAACCCAAAAGGCAAGTAGCAGACCAAATACAATAAAATAGAGTTAGAGTAAATGTGATTGCCGTTAGATTTCACGAAGATCATCGAGATTCCCAGACCAACCTAGGTTAGTCGGCACTGTCTCACTTCCGATGGGTCACATCACCCGACGTTTATTAGAATCCAACACCCACGTTATACCGACTTACCTCAACCATAAAAAAATCCGACAATGCCTTATGGACCAATGGCACATTCCTTTTACCTAGCCCAATGCCCACTTTCAATATTATCGACTTACCGTCTGCAGTAGAAAATCCAAAGAATAGTGCAGAGCGCTCTCCATTGACCAAAAGGTCCTTAACCAAACAACCCATTGTGAGAGTGGAAATGATAAGGGGAGGGCAAAACTGCCATGAACATGCCAAGAGAGAAAGCACAGCCGAAATCACCTTCCCCATAAACTTCTCCCCCAGTCAAAGCCCACCCAAGCACAAGCCTCATTTTTCAAGTCACAGCCGAGAGAGCAAAGCAAGCCATGCAAAGCACCAGGAGAGGCATTTCTCCCTCACCAAGCCAACACCCCAACACCCATTTCTTCCCCTCAACCGAAAGCCACCTTGCCCACACCACTGCCTCAACAAAGCAAGCAAGCCAAAACTCAAGCAAGCTCACAGCCACTACAAAGCCAGAAGCTCAAGCAAGCAAAGCCACCCAAAAACAAGGTTACAAGCCAGTGTTATATTCGGCCGAAGAACAGAGAGCCAGCCGAACCCCACAACCCACCTTTGCCATTGCCACCAACAACACCCACATAGAAGAAGTGGCAGATGAGTAGAGGAGCTCAAAGGAGTCGGGGAAGACGATGGAGCGGGAACGACAAGCGGCGACTAGAACCGGCGACGACCACCGGAACCATACCAAGCCAACAAGAACAAGGAAGAACCAAAGAAACTGAAGGAAGCACCGAAAAGTACGACGACCACAACAAGGCTGGCATCACCACTTCACCAACACCACTGCCATTCCCAAAACAACCAAGCAAGGTACCCACCATCTTTCCCCACCCACTATCATTTTTGGTCCACAAGGAACCACCCCATATGAACCCAACATGTCACAAAGAGCACTCTCGGAAATCATCTCATCACTAAACCCACCATTTTGCCCCATTCATTTTTGTTAATCCGAACCCATAGTATGAACTAAGCAAGGTACAAAGAGTGCACATATAACAATAGCCCATATCATCATCCATCTCCACATCACGGAGCAAGGGGTAGAGAGCGGAGTAGAGTAGTAGTACCTCCGTGCGACGCAACTGTTGGAAATCTACCTGTGGACGCACACTTTCACGGGTGAGGGAAACAAACTCACAGAGAGGAAGAACACACAAAAGATTTTGCGTAGCACTGCAACCGCCTAATGTTACTTTTCTGTCTTTCTATTCTTCTCTCTTTTTCTGTTTTGCTCAATTGAAGATAACAAGAAGTGCATGCTAAATAGCTAACAGCATGCAACACTAAGTATTACCACTAACAGCACTTAACTCACGCACTAAGTACTACTAACGCACGCACTCACACACTAGTAACGCACACACTACCAGCACACACTAACTCTAACGCACGCACACACTAACTCACCCACTAACTCTTGATTATTCCTAACAATCTCTCCCTAATCAAGATGGCTTCACAGCAGCGTCGGTTCGTCGTCGGCATCCGCCTCCATGAGATGCGCCTGTTCCTCCTTCTTGCGGCATTCGGAAGCAAAATGCCCATAGTCATTGCAGTTGTAGCATCTTACTTTAGCCTTGTCGAATTTACGATTCCCGCGGCTTCAACCACCATTGTCGTTAGAGCTACTGGGCTCGCCATCTTTATTCTTCGCCGATTGGGCCTCCCACTCGATGCGTGTTAGGAGAAGATGTTCGTCATCATTGTTGCCGCTCATACCGCGTAGACGCTCCTCATACGCCTTGAGACGACCGATCGCTTCCTCCACCATCATTGTCTTCAAGTCCCCAAATTGCTCACTAGTTGAGACAATCTGTAGGTACTTGCTCAGGACAGCGCGGAGAAGTTTCTTCACGACGTAGCTCTCCTCCATCTTTTCACCAAGACCGCGAATCTGGTTGACGAGAGTCATCAATCTCACGACGAAGTCGTCCACCGACTATGTTACCTTCATGCGCAAAGCCTCGAACTCGCTCTTGAGGGTCTGCGCGCGCGCCTCCTTGACGCGGTCGGTGCCGACATACATCGTCTTGAGCGTGTCCTACGCATCTTTCGTCGTCTCCTTTTCGGCGAGTAGGAGGAGGATCTCCTCCGGGACTCCTTGGAAGATGGCCGCAAGAGCCATCTGATCTTGGCGCTGATCAATGTCGCCGACCACCACAGCTTCCCAAACATCTTGTGCCTTCATGAACACCTTCATCTTGATTTCCCACGCACCGTAGTTGTTCTTGTTCAGCATAGGGTATTGAAGAGAGACGCTGCTTTCTCTTCCAGGTACCCTCGACGAACTACCGCTGGTAACGACGGTGCGACTCGACATCGCATCATCACCGGTGACATCACTTCTCGGAGAGCGTGACATGATCTTGGGCATACACGGATCAAGAACTCAGGCTCTGATACCAAATGTTGAAAATCTACCTGTGGACGCACACTTTCATGGGTGAGGGAGACACTCACAGAGAGAGAAGAATAGAAAGACAGAAAAGTAGCACTAGGCGGTTGCAGTACTACGCAAAATCTTTTGTATGTTCTTCCTCTCCGTGAGTTTGTCTCTCTCACCCGTGAAAGTGTGCCTCCACGGGTAGATTTCCAACAGCAACAACGGCGGCGGCACCACCACAGCAGTAGCTCACCCAGCACCATTCATCATGTGCATGCATCAAGTAAACCACAACAGAATAATGAATCAAGCAAAACTTGAGAAACTGAAGTATCAGTAGGGGGAAATAGAATCCATGGGGAACAAACCAAGCCCCGGCCTCAACACCCCACATCCGGCAGCCTAGCACCATGGTCGAGCCAAAGGTGCAGGGAGGCAAGCGGGTGAACGGCCGGGCGAGTCGGAGGCAGGAGAAGGGCCGGCACGGCACACAGGTGGTTGGGCTGAGCCGCCAGAGGGGCGAGCCGAGCCACAGGCGCACAGCACGAGAGGAGCACAGGCGACGTTGGGTCAGGCATAGGCCGAGCCAGGCGGCGCCAGCAGCAAGAGGGAACCAAGCCCAAGCGTAAGCTACGGGTCGGGCCGAGGGGGAATGCTGGCACGGGCCGAGGGAACCGGTCGTGCACGGGCGCAAGCCGGCGGCGGCGCCGGGCCAAGCCGGGACATGAGGAGTCAACGCCAAGAGCTAGGGGCCAAGCAAGAGAGGAGAAATGGGGAATGGGATGAGAAAAGGGGAAAGTAGGGAAGAAGAAAGGAGGCCTGGTGCTTTCGGCCGAAATGGATTTGGGAGGAGAGAAAGAGTAAAGAGATAAAGGAGAGAGAGGATAAGGAAAGAAAAATAAAGAAAAGGGGTAAAAAGGTAATTTTTAGGGAGGATTAGTAGTAGTAGTAAATTAGCGGTAGAAATAAACGCTAGTATTAATTCATGTCAGCACTGTGTATGTATTGGATCAAGCAAATGTATAAGCTGCGTACAGATAAATAGCCGCAGACCGATCGGTAGAAAATAAAAGCGAAAAAATATGTAAAATTAATCCGAGTCTATTTAACGAAATTAATCGCCAAGAGAACTCCCTAAATTAGACAAGTAACCAGATGAGCTAGAAATAACTTAATCAATATAGAATAATTAAATTAAACAACACCTGAGTAAACTATATTAGGCATTTATTTGCATGCGTAAAATTGAATAGACCTAGTTATAAGCCTGCAATCATAAACACTAGAGCCAATAGACCATAGAAAAACCGTAGTTGGGGAGTGCTAACCTCGTAGGGACATGAAAAATGTTATTAAATTAAAATAGACTAACAAAGAAAATCAACTGATTAATGTACGGTTAGTAGCACAAAAAGCAATTAAGTATTTACTTATTTATTATTCGCACCATCGTATAATTGCAGCAGATGAACCAACGCAGGTAGGGGTAGCTGATACCGATTTTGTCGACACTGATCTTTTCTACTACTACGAAGGCAAGCTTATATCTTGAACATAAACCTAGTTATATTAAATGTAAAAGTTATATTTCTGTATAATTTTACATATTGCATGAAAACTATGTCTCAAAATCAAATCAGAAAAAAGAAATGAAGATGAGAAAAGAGCAGTACAGCTGGGATGAGTCGTTGTACTGCAAGAGAATATTAGGTTGGTAAAGGGGGGCTGTGGCAGGAAAAGAGATGAGGGAAGAGGTGGGACCCTTTATATATGGCCAATATATAAAGACCAACAAAACTCTCCCGGATGAGGGGCCGTAATTAAAGTGTCAACCATTTTCCCATTTCGATAGACAGAAAATACTACCTTGTTGTCAGACCCTAGGTGTGGAATACCCGAAGATCTTATGTGTGTACCGTACTAATCCCATAATCAGTGGCTAGTACACACATTCACAACATTTAGTATTATCAACCATACATTCAAATATATAAGGTAAAGCAAAATGGTACTGTACTTAAGCGATTACAACATTCACGTTACAAATGCCGATTGGCCAAATGAGACTTAAGTACCAAAAGTAACAAAGTAATAGAAATAGTAGCGAAAGATTAAAAGTGGTGAAAGTAAACAAATTCCAGCAGTGTGCCCATCCATACCCAAAGGCAATCGACAAGAAATAAATCCTAGATAGTCCCGTCACCGAACCCTTCGGTTCCGGGGGTGCGAAGAAAACGTCGTCTGGCGTTGAATCATCTTCAAACTCTAAATAGCAACAAAAGTAAGATTGAGTACTTGTGTACTCAGCAAGACTTGTAGTATATCGCAAATCTCTCTGTATAAAAGGAGGCAGTATTAGGCACAGGAGGGACGCGCTACGTCGCCTTTTTTCCTAACTGCCGGATCTTTGCTCCGCGTGTCTGCGCCCGTCCGATCGCGTTCGGCGCTGCGCTCTGGCTCCGCTTCTTCATGCGCTGCCTACACCCCGTCACGTGCGCCCGCGCCGCGAGCGGTGTGAAAATCCCCCAACGCGTTTCCTCGATACATTTCTTTGTTCGGTCTTCTTCGTCCGCAGCCACTAAAATCAGTCGTCACCGCCGCCTCGAGGCCTCTGTAGCCTCTAGCGACTCGCTTTCGGCCGCGCCGCGCGACCTCGGGGATGTCCCGGCGGCGTCGGATCCGGTGATCGTGGCCTACGACGAGTTCCTCGCTGGCGCCGTTGGCCGCCTCACCGCCGCAGCCGAGAAGATCGGCGGCAAGGTGCTCAATGCCACCAAGGTCCTCGCTGAGGCCGTCGCCAAGGACCTCCTCGTCCGGGCCAAGCAGTTCCAGGTATGGGGGTGCGCTTCTCTTCTGTCTCGATCTGTTTAGTTTTGGGTATTCCCGGCGTTAGATCTTCGGGTGCTCCGTTCGGTTTGGGCCAATTCGGTGCGTGTCTTGGGGAGGAATTGCGAGGGAATGGTTGATCAAGCTGAGAGATTTGGAGGCACGCTTAGGGGATTTTGGATTTTGTCGATCGAAACGTATGACGCTAAGGTCATTCTGTTGGAGCGATTTCTCTAGGCAATAATTTATTGTATGATGAAGTGCGTACAGGTCTATTGATAATATATGTAGAGAAGTTACTGCAGGCATTAAGGGGACTGAAGAATGCAATGGATATTCTTACATCAGTGAGCAATCTTTATTTTTTGTGTTGCATAAACCTGCATCGATGGCTGATGCGCAGGAGTTCTTCAAGCCTCTCAACGGTGTTATTGCAAAAGCGAATGCAATGACCGAAGGAAGGAGACCTGACTATTTCAGTCATATGAAGAGTGTTGCTGATAGTCTCGCTGCTTTGGCTTGGGTTGCATTCTTAAGAAAGGAATGTGGTTAGTAAATTTGTATCTTCGACTTCAGTTTTTAGGTCCTGTCGACTACCAGAAATGTCCCTGATTTGGTTTTCTTCGTCCTCTCTGTAGGGCATGAGTTTCCCAACAACACATGTTGAAGAAAGTTGGTAGATGGCTGAATTCTATAATAACAAGGTATGCTTTTTATTAGACCATTTGGTAATTTTGCTCCACTATACCTTGGACATTTCTACCTACAATTGCAGTTAGATTTGCATTTTTTTTTACATAAAAACCTGATCAGAATGCATGGTTATTTCATTTTGGGAATGCACATATTAGATCAGTGGGATGCATTGATAACATACTGCGACTATCTACATTTTTTCTACAAGCAATGCGTCCCCATTAGCATGTCAGTTTTTTTAAAAAATATTGCTTAGTTTATTTGACTTTCTGTAACTGTGAGTACATCTGTACGTGTATATCCTACAACGTGATTGGAGGTTTATGTGTTGCAGAGTGATGTCTGTCATGTCCGTTCTGTGGAAGATGTGCAGTACACTCAGTTGATTGAGCATAAACATAGCTCTGTTACAAGCTCAGTTGAGTAACCTACCTGCCCAGTACGTCTTGGTATGTGGAGGTGATTTGGTTTACTCTTAATATTTATAAAAAAATCTGGAAATCTTAGTTCATTTGTTTATTAGAAGTTTGGAATATCTCAGTAGGTTTTAACGTTGTATTAAAATAGTTACAACTTGCAAATGCTCATCGACGTACCTACATTGTGATGATCGATTGGAGGTTTATGTGCTGCAGAGTGATGTCTATCATGTCCGTTCTATGGAAGATGTGCAGTACACTCAGTTGATGGAGCATACGCATAGCTCTGTTACGAGCTCAGTTGAGCAACCTACCTGCCCAGTATGTCTTGGTATGTGGAGGTGATTTGGTTTACTCTTAACATTTATTAAAAAAAATCTGGAAATCTTATTTTATTTGTTTATTAGAAGTTTGGAATATCTCAGCAGGTTTTAGCGTTGTATTAAAATAGTTACAACTTGGAAATGAGTTACAACTTGGAAATGCTCACAGACGTACATTTTTCATATTATGTCGGGTTCCAAACTACATTTTTCATATTATGTCAGGTTCCAAACTGGTATAATGGTATGCTCACTTGGTGATGAAAAAAGGAAGCATTACATGTTTCGTAGCTTAAGAATGTTTAGGATGTATGATGATTACATATAAACTTGGGCTTCACATAATAAAAGTAAACCACATAGATGAAATCTGGTTTTAAAACATGTGAATCTGTGATCTCTTTATTTTGTTGAAGAACTAATGCTATATTAATTATGCTGCCTTATCTATAATGACTTCAATGAGCTCACGAAAACAAAAACAAAATACTTGTAGCAAATTATGTACATCAGTATTGTAATACATGTAGTAAGTAACACCCTTACAATATTGCTTTTATAATTACATCTATCACCTTAATCTTCATGTCTTCTATCACCAGCGATTCCTTAGTCCTAATTATAGTCTCGCGCCTTCAATTCCGCGCGCCAAGGCGCGCGAGGGTTACTAGTGTTATATTAGATGCATGGCTATCAAAGGAAGAGGCTACTGCACTAGGCGATTTTCAACATAAAGCGATAATTTTCAACAAGATACCATATTTAGATTCAAATAGCAGTGAGTAAAATATTTTAAATACTTCAATAACAGCAAGGTAACATATCATATTCCTCATATAAATCCATGATCACAATTTAAATAACAGTATCGTAACAGTTCAATAGTCCTCACATCAATCCATGATCACAATCTCATAATAGTAAAGTAACAAATCAATAATTCCCACATTAATCAATGATCACAAACTCATACCCTTCCCAAGTGCTCCTAAACCAAAATATCAGATTCTAACTGTGCTTGCTTTCCCACAAACGATGTCCATGACCGGGGATACGGTTATTCGAATAAACTATTGACTCTGGTGAGTTTGTACAGCTTTACCCACACAATATGAATACCTTATAATGTCGCCATGTACTCTTCTGTAGGAGTGTGACTAAGATATCATAACGAGTCCTTTACAATGTCATATCATAACTATCAAACCACCCGAGGAAACACCCCATGGCAGGCTATCGTTCGCAACTAAACCACGGGTGAACCTCGTAACAATGGGAAACACCACATGGCAGGCTATTGTTCGCAACTGAACCATAGGTGAACCCTGCATCAACATAAATAGGAAACACCACATGGCAGGCTTCCATTCGCAACTAAACCACGGGTGACCCTAGCAACAACATTAATGGGAAACACCACATGGCAGGCTATCATTCGCAACTGAACCACGGGTGACCCTTGTAACAACAACAATAGGTACAACAATTAGTGGTTTGGTAGAAAGAACACAACAAATTATTTAACCAAGCTTTTGCCATAAATCCCAGCGTGTGGTTGCACGTAAGACTTGGTTCATCACATCACAGATTGATCCTTAATTACCCAGATGGGACTACATGAATCTGGGACAGCCTCTCTTCATCAACCTGTCACCCGTCCAAGTCCAACACACAATACCCACAACCCAACAAGTTCGCAATAACCAGATTCAAGATCCAATCACATTCCTCAAATTATGACATAATTCGATTAACACAATCCTCTCAAGTTTCAACATGATTCAATTCTCTTCGGCTGATGGACCAGCTCCATGAACCACTTTCGACTACAACTACTAGCATAGTTAAGCATTGATCTATCCTACAATAAAAAAATTCTTATACATACATATATCCTAAGTAACAAAGGAATAATGGGATATCAACATTCAAGGAGGGTGGTGCAACAATTAGGAATTTAACTACTTTTATCCACGAACATTATTTCCAAAATAGCATGCATAATAGAATTTGCAAAAACAAAGTACAATAAGTAAAGTACTGGGATCAACATGATCAAAGGGGTACTTGCCATGCTTATATTGTTCAGAGAGTGAGGTCGCTGGATCGTCGTTAATCTTGCTTGTGTATTCCAACTTCAAAGGAATAGGAAACAAAACACAAATAGAGAAATAAATCCAAAAGTAAGAAAATTCAAATATTTTTGTATATTATTACATAGAATGATTTTATATGAGTTTAGCAAAAAGAATCATTTGATTCCGAATTCGTATGTAAAAGTTATTAATGTTTTGATTTGTGGTTGACTCGACACCGGTTCATTGAGGGTTTCTTACCATCCTTTATTAACTATCTCATTCTCAATGACCTAGTGCTTCTATTTATATCATCAAAACCATGACTTAGGGTTACTGTTGTTTAGTTAACCATCATTACCAATCTTGACTTCTAATTTAGGTTTGCTATTTTAGATTAAATGCTAATGACTAATCATACTTTCTAAGTAGTTTATTTTGGCATTTGATGGTTCAAGTTACTGAGGCAGTTGTGCTTGGATCAAACTTCTTGTTGCATTTGCTTCTCTTACATTGGTTGTTAATGGTTACTAAGCATTTTTCACTTAAGCCTAAATACTTCATCTTAAATTGGTTACTAAGGACACAATTAACCTACCATTGTCGGTCTAAACATCCAATAGCTAGTTATCTACTACTGTTTTAACTAATTCTACTTAATCTTCTATCAGACTTGTAGCTAACATCACTTAGCCTCAACATACTAATTATCAGCTACTTAATCTGGACTATAGTGGCAAAAGAGCTAGCACAAATTCTAGTTAGGTTTGTCCTTGAGTCTATATGGTGACGTCTCACTGAACAATTTGAATTAATCCGTAAGTAGATTTGTCTTTGCAATTTAGTTGATAACAGTTGGTTACTTACTGTCATCCAACCTCTAATTACCTCTACTGATCATGTTTAGATATTCTGGATATTGAGAAAGGATTTGTCTAGCGGGAGTATTGTTTAACTAAGCTTCTCACTAACTAAATTCCTTTCGAATTGGCTAAAGGAATTAGTAACCCCTCTAAGTACTAGCATCAGCAAAAGCATGAGTTCACTGTTATAACAATTTTTCATGTAGTCACCTTCTCTGGACATTCTTCCAAGTGTCTGCTAATTGCACTTCCTACTAGATCAATTACTCAATTGTTAAACAAATCTTTGAGAGATCCATTAGTCATCACAGTATTCTTAGCTAATTGAATCAACAAATTTTTCTAACTACTTGTATTGAAATGCCACTAGCCTATTGTCAGTTCTTCATCCAACAGACAATACAAGGTATTGCTGAAATGAAGTGCTACTACCTAAAAACTCAAAACTTCAGATTTGTTAAACCATTTGTTAAACAATTTGAGAGATCCATTAGTCAGAAGGAAGGGCTATAAGCACTAGCATTAGCAATGTCCTTAGCCTATTGACAAAACTGATCATTTTCAGATTACCCTCTGTGATCAATTGGCTGTTAAAGCTACTAAGTATTTGTCAAACATGTTTATCTGCTGGACTTAGGTATTAACATGTGATTTGCAAATTTGAATCCTCCAGTAGTGGTTAATCCTAATTAGTACTATTTGGACTGCACACCTAGAGGACTAGCCCTCTGTTACTTCCAAACCTCCTCAGTTCACCTTCTCTAAAATTTTGTCAGACAACACAACATATTTCTGAAATGAAGTGCTACTAGTGTAACTTCTCTCAATTTAAATCCTCAATTTTGTTAATCCACTTGAATGTCCTAAATAATAGCTATAATATTTGTTAGCATTTGATAGTCAGTTTTGGCAAATGAACTCTACTGACAAAGTACTTCTCTGTTCACAGGTGTTAACAGACAACTTTCTGCACTGAAGTTCTACAGACAATCTTTCTTCAAATCTCCAACTTAGATTTTGTTAATGCATCTGAGTGAACCAAATGACATCCATAGAATTGGTTAGCAGTATTCGGCCTCTAATCACCTATACTCTGAACTAACCATTGTCAGACAATTGCTCATAATACACAGAGAAGGAACAGACAGAGAGAGAGGGAGCAAACAGGGGAGGTTCAGGGGGCTCTCGGGCGGCGCAACTCGCCGGCAACAGAGAGGATGGCGGTGGTCCGGGTTAGGTAAAATGGAACCAGGAAGGCTTGGTGGTCCTATGGGCAGCGGTGGCTCAACCGGAGGTGGACAATGGCGGCCGGGGAATAGCTTGTGGCGGCGCGGGGAGGCCACCGTGGGGAAGGCAACCGGCTGAGGGAGGGAGAGATTGAGTGGTGGGGGATGGTAAGGAGAGGCGAGGGGCTGCTTCATCTGAGAGGGATTTACCGGAGTCTTACCGGAGAAGAAGTATTTGTCGTGGCGGCGTTGGCCGAGCTCGATGACGACGACCGTGCGGCGCGCTCCGAGGGACAGACCTTCCAATTAGCTGGGGGTTCTTGCTTGAGGAGTCACATGGCGCGGAGTGACACAGCCGGCGGGGAGATGAGGTCACCAAGGTGGCTGGAACGTCGAGGGCGGCGTCGGCGGCCGTGTGGCCGGCGTTGAAGCTTGAGTTCCCTTTGGCTTTTCTTCTCGATTGAGCTCAGTGGAGATGGTGAGGAGGGGAAGGAAAGGCCGGGGAGGGGGCTGCGGCTTTGGCCTATATAGGCGAACGGGCGGAGTGCCGGAGGTGGAGGCGGCATGGGCGTGGGAATGGCGTGGCAGCGTGCATGTTGGGCAGGGCAGGGCGGCGTGGAGGAGAACCCCTGCACGTGGGCCCGGCTGCTCAGTGGAAGAGGACGAAAAAGGGATTTATGGATTTTTCGAAAAAAAAAAGGCCGAGAGCAATTAGGAGATTTTTAAATATAGATGCCGATTTCCAAAAATCATGAAAATTTTTGGAGAGGCTTCTGACATGATTTAGTTGCTTAGATAAAATTTTCAGGAATTTATCCAGCCTATTGTTTTCTCTAAAAATGTTAGAGGTATCCATTTTTATGTATTTGCATTTGTTATTCCAAAAGAGAAATTTAAAAATGAAATTGTTTAATAAATTTTTCCTAAGTATTTATGCTCAGCAAGATCCTCTCACCTATTTTTATTCCATTTTATCTAGATTTCCTTTAAGTGTTTGTTTGTATGAATTTCATTATTTGATTTGAGGAAGGTTGTAAAAATGTTTTAATTAATCCCTCATTTTATTAACAGTACAAATATGTTAAGTTTGGATTTTTAATTATCAACTCTTGTTTTAATTTGTTTTTAACTATCCATTGGTTTGGATTTCCTAATTTGACGCTTTAGTTTTAAAAACCAAATAAACCTCGAAGGAAAATCCAGATAAATAACATGACAATAAGATGCATCAAAAAATTTAAAAAGTTAACATTTTTACCTATCTGAAAACAATCCTAATTTTTGGAATGTTACACTTGTTACGTGGCTATACTCTCCACATCAGGCAAGCAATATTATGTGAGTGTGATGGAGGAACCCAGAATCGGTAAGAATCCGGAAGTAGGGGATCCAATGCGCTATAGCACTAGGTGGAGTGTTGGGTCTGGAGAGAGCCGGATCAACCAACATTATTGGAACACAGTGGAGGACTGAGTGAACACCTTAAGACACCGACAGAAAATAGTGGATGGAGACTTAATCACGTAACTTGGAAAACGTTCTGTATTATGAACTCGAACCCGCATCAAAGGAAATGCAGGGGACCAGGCTCAGAGAGAGTTCAAAGTAGCTATTGGTAAAGTGGTACAAGCCTACGCAGTGCTAAATAAAATCATGAATTCATGCTTGCTCCTGGATTGGAGTCTATGGGAACCGCTAGGGGTCTATCCTCTCTTCGAGTGACAAATAGTTTTTTCAGTATTAAAACTTGTCACCCAAAGTTTTGATGAGTTATTTATTTTCAAAAAAAGAGATGATCTAAAAAATATGATAGTGAACAAAGATGAGTCATCCAGTGCATTTTTGCTATTAATACTTGCTGAGTACACTCGTACTCAATCTTGCTATTATCCTCCTTTGTTAGATCCTAGTCCGGCTAGAAACTATCCCGATGGGACGAACGACATGTAGGTGCCGATGAGACTGCAGGAAACGAGGGCGCTTACTACGAGGAGCAGGGCGAGATGGACACCCTATTTGGCGCGTGGGACAAGTAGATGACTAATAGAGCATGTAGGCGAGTGAGGGGACTTAGTCCTATTTTGTAGTTGCAATTTACTACTTGTAATAAAGACTATAGGCTTGCGTGGCTAACTGCTGTAATAAAGAGTATAGTTTCTATCTTATTGTTCTGCTGTGCTAACTTTGGTAAGGATTACTATTCATCGAAGCGGTGTCCTACCGGGCAGACGAATAGTAATCTGTATGCATAAGTGTGATTACCCTCCGGGGTAATGACACAGGGCGCCATAAGCACTACCTGTGGGAGACTTGTGTTGAGCTTGTGGATAGGGCGAGCATGGATTGAAAGGTGTGGAACACCACCAACTCTGGGGTGGTGGTTTGGTTGCTAACTTCGGTGTCTCCATCCATCGCTCGGATGGTGGAGATGTTGCATAGTGCACCGGCAATGTGGAAGATGCTGAATAATATGTACTCTAGGGCAGAAAATATGATGATGGTGGTGGAGGTCCAAGGC